>OZ002744.1:106634800-109107300 GCA_963924295.1 Dioctria rufipes
AATGTTGAATCGATGACTAATGCTGCCGTAATATTGAGAAGGGATTTAAGGGTTTAATAAAAGAAGGTGGTAGTATGATATGTTGACTTGAGGAATATTTTAGATGAGTAGTGGTAGTTGTATGGGTGCAGTAAAAGCCTTATTAACAATTTTTTTTATGATCAGGTGTAATGGCATGGTCAATGTTGCCACTTGAAATCTCTCTAGAGTAGCTTTCTAGCGTTGTCCGAAAGTGCTATGCGTAGCCACACCTTATAGAAAATGTAAAATGTTACCAATTTAAAGCTTTGCAGGAAGTTATTGCTATGATATTAACATAGCATGATATATGGAAGTCGTATGCGTGAAGTAAAAACCCAATTTTTGGTGATCTGGTATAATGGAATGACCAGTGTTGCAATATGAAATCTTTGTAGAATAACTTTTTCGCAAAGTGATCCTTTTCTGGTTAGGCGATGAGAGTTCGACCATCAGAAATCTCATGTTATTTCTTATGGAAGTCCAAATTTACTTTTACAATTATCTCGCTTTAACACATCATCTGTTTCTCTCTAATATATATGCTTGAGGTGGATTTGGTCATATACTTGCCTGGGTTGGAGCTTGGTATTATCAGTTCTTTGCTTTATATTCTATGAGTATATATATGTTGGCTTTAATTTGAGAGTGGGTTAAAAGAAAAGCTTTGATGATAGAAGATAGTGCTATGATATTAAGTAATGGAAATTGTATGGGAGCAGTAAAAGAGCAATTTTTGATTGTCAGATGTGACATAATTTAGCAGGTAATTTGATATTACCTTTTGCCAAGATCGTGGCGGTTGAGATTGGGTTAAGTTTAGTGGTGCTCGAAGTTTATTTATGGGTGGTGGGTATGCATTATATAGTAGGAAGCTTTAGTGAATACCATTCTTTTCAACCATGTGACTCTCCGTGAGGCTGTAACATTAATCTGTGTTCATACTTGATATTGTTGATATTGGTCATGAGGAATTCCACAGGTTTTGTTTACAATTCGTTATATTTTTCAGGTCTCGGATAAACAATATTTTGAGGACAAATTAATTTTGGTGATGCTTGAAGTTTCTTTTATGTGCGGTGGGTGCGTATAATTTAGTAGGAAGTAGTGAATACCATACCTTACAAACATCTCGCTCGAACACACAACATCACTCTAACATACATGCTTGAGGTTGACATGATCGTTTACATGCCAGCTTGGAGCTGTGTGTTATCAGTTGTTTGATTTATATGCTATGCCTGCCTGGAATTATCATGTTTGTGTTGGTTGGTCTGTATACTTGGTGGATGAGAGCTTTAGCGACAATATGCTATCGTTTACTTGCCAGCTTGGAGCTTGTTGTTATCAGTTGTTTGCTTTATATGCTCTGGCTGTCAGGGGTCATCATGTGTTTAGCTGGGCTGGGTGAATATATATGTGAAAATAGATTACGTGAAACTGCTGCGATATGGAGTATTTTCTTATCAGGTTGAGAGGGAGAAAGAGAATGAAAGAATGCGATATTCTAGGTGGCAACAAAATGAAAGTTTGATTGAATTTGGTAACAGTATGTTCTATAAAAAAAGCTAATAAGCAGAAGAAAATTGTATAAGAATCTGGCAAGAGTATGTTCCATACAAAATCTAACAAGTCGAACAAATTTTATAAAAATCTGGGTGTCTCTATTGAACCACAGAAGACTTGATTTTTTCACAGGTTTCCCTGGTAATCACTCTTTTTAAAATTTCGAATGGGATCCTCAAATAAATGATAGTAGTGCAGAGTTATCCATTTGAGAACCTTTTTCACATAGCTAATCAGCTGCTTCATTACTCTAGATATCCATATGTACAGGAACCTAGAATAGGGTGACCTTATACTGTATGGATATAGGCTATAGGTTTACCCAAAACGAATTGCATCAGAATTCGGTTAGTGGTTAGTGTCGTCTTAAATGTGAGACTGTTAAGGTGAATATTGAGGAGCTTATATGAGAATATAATCACATTTTTCTCGATGAGCATAATAAACAATTTCAAGAATGCTATAACTTTTTGAAATTATATAAAAATATTGAGAAAGTCGTGTCAAATTTTATGAGCACCTTGGAAGCTGGGCTTGGGCAACAAATTATGCAACGGATGGATCAGTATGAGTTTTTGGCCGAAATATAAACAAATTTTATACAAGTGATTACCAAGAAGATAATCAATTCAATTTACCGCTCATGAATAAAAAGATTCTTGTTCTGATAAAGGATGAGCTGAATGGAAAATATCATGAGCGAAATTGTAGGCTTGCGCTCGAAAATGTACAGTCTGCGTATAAACGATGGTAAAACTGTAAAGAAATCAAAAGGAATAAAGACTAATGTAGTCCAGAGGCCTATCAATTTCGAAGACGACATCGAATGTTTGAATAACAAGCAAGTATTAACTGCTAATCAGAGCTGCATACGATCGCATAACCATAATATCTACACGATCAGCCAAAAGAAGATTGCATTGAGTCCACATGATATCACAAGCGGTATATTATGAGTGGGACAACGTATACTCTACTATGGGAACATTACTGTATTCAATCAGAACAACAAGGAGCAGACGCAGAAAACACAGCCTAAGGCTAGTCCAAGATATGTATTGTAAATAAAACTTGTATTATACCATTTAATGAATTAGTTTGTTTTAAACGTATTATAGTCTAAGATATACATTCTTCTGAAATAAAAATATTAGACGGAAACCGATTAAAGGAAGCCCAACCATTGAATGATACACTAAGAATTAAATGCTAATATTTTTAAATTTATAATAAATTATATTTTATATATGGTATTCTTTTTATTCAATTTTCCTACTAAGTCCAGAACTCCCGAAAGTATTTACGCTATGCCGCCAGAAGATCACATTTTCCATACAAAAAGTGTCCGGAAAATTCCAGCTATTTTGGTGGTTCGGTATCGGATTCTGGGCCACTTGTTGGTGGAGGTTGCTGGTTAAGTTTGATCTGGTCTTGGAGGCTACAATTTGACCCTTCTGTCCGCGTACTTGAGACTGGCTGGGGTGTGTTGGATTGGGCTACGTTACCTGTACCAAGGCTTGGTAGAATGTGTGCGGCTTAGGTAATGATGTGACAATGCTCTAAGCGAATTTATATCGGGGCTGTATACTTGTAAGATTGAGTTTGGTGTTAGTTGCATACTTTAGTATGAGTGCCTGTGGTATGCTGGGCTGGGCTGCTTGGTGGCTGAGGAAACGTTACCTAAGGCGTGGATGGATGTGTGCAGCTGTGTATTTATGTCGATAAGAAATGTTGTGAAATTTGCTAAGTGAATTAGTGTAATTAGTATAAGTAATAATTCAAGTTAACCCTGGGATATTTTCTGTTCATGCCAATAGTATTAGTACTAGGGGGGTAAAATTTTCATCAGAAATCTTCTACGGGCTAGGGTTCGAGATATTAGCGATCGTACCTTCGCAGGTGTAATTAATATTAGTAGCTCAAAAACAAAAAAAAAAACAGCAACAACAACTATAACTTTAGTTGTGGATTAAAGATTTGATGATATTAATCTGTAGGTGTCTATTATAAACAAGACTGCACCATATGATCATATATCTAAAAATACATAGATCAGGCGAAGCTAATTGGGGCGAATGTAGGTAGATATGTTCACTTAGATAAGTAATGGAAATTAGTAAATGTGTAATTTTGCTCTTCAGATGGAATGATTGCTTGCATAAACAAACTAGCACAGTCCAGTAAAGTAAACAAATTCGCAGTTGAATAATGTAAACAAATTCGCACAGCAGCCAAGTAAAGTAAACAAATTGAGCGATTTATATTTTTTAATGTAAGACTCCCGATTTCTTTAGCTGAAACCATCACCAACTGATACTAATCTGTAGGATATGATGTCTTAGATGAGTAGTGGAAGTTATAATTGAAAATTTCTTTTGCTGAAAAAACAACAACAACTATAACGTAAGTTGTGGTCAGTAGATGTCTTTTATAAACAAGAGTGATCATGTTATGATATTCGATGTGTAGAAATTGAACACGGCTGCTTGGGATGGTAAGACACATGAAATCATTAGAAGTAATGGAAATTAAAGCATTTGAAAAGGTTGCCAGGTGGCTGGTAATTTGATATCTTGCGTAAACAAATAATGCCGAGTAAAGAAGACAAATTGAGCGATTAATGTTTTTTTGTATCTAGGAGTTTGTATTGAAAAGTCTTACATTTTATGAAGAATTGTTTTTTTTATTTTCAATAAAATTTCTCAATCAGTCACATTGTAATGAGATTTGATTGATCCCCGATATCATAGTTCACATGAAGCTGATAAGAATACGATAATTATATCTTCATACCATTGGGGTGATCACATTATTTTTTTAGCATTAGGTTGAGAGTGGGTTTAATTAAATGTTTTGATGAAAGAAGGTGGTATTATGATATCAATGTAGTATGATATCTTGTATAAGATGAGTAATGGAAGTTGTTTGGGAGCTGTAAGTAAGGAATAAAAACCTTATCAACAAGGTCGCTTCATATGTATCTCCCTAAATTATTATCCAAATGGGGTTGTATGAAGGAAGAAAAAAATTGATAATAGTGAAGATCGTGGTGGCGGTTGAGAGTCGGTGCTGTAAGTTGTGGATTAAATTGAAAGTTTTCATGGATCTTAAGGTTTAAAGTTTTAGTCTCCAGCAGGAATGTTTTCTTTAGGTTGACTCGGTGGCTAGATAAGAACGTGTTAATTTCATGTTCATAATTTCATCTTGTGGTAAGCATATGAAGGAAGCGTGTCTTTCTTATAAATCAAGCAGTTACGCTGTTATGAGATTTGCTTGACTAAAAAATAGTTCACATGATTCTGATAACAATAAGGTAATTTCATCTTCATCTTATTGGGGCAGGTAAATTGTTTACTTACCATTAAGTGAGAGTGGGTCAAATTAAAACCTTTGATAGAAGAAGGCTGTGTTATAATATAAATGTGGTATGATATGTTGCTGAGGTGAGTAGTGGAAGTTGTATGGGAGCCGTGAATAAGCAGTAAAATCCTAATCAGAAATCTCGCTGGATATTTATCTCCTCTAAGGTGTCACTCGAATGGTGGAGTAAGAACGAAGATATAAGCGAAGATCGTGGTGGGGGGTTGAGAGTAGGTACTGTAAGATAAGTATTAAGTTAAAAGTTTCGATGGATGGTATTTGGTATTTATCTCCTCGAAATGGTGTTGTATGAGTATCAGGAAGGTCGAAAAAAAAATTTAAAAAGTTGATAATGCTTTAAGTTCAATAGTGAAGACCGCGATGTTGATTGTGGGTATTTGGAATGATATAAGTCTAGTAGGATATGGAAGTATTATTTATTCATCTTTAAATCTTACCATGAAAGTATTAGGTTGGGAGTGGATTAAATTAAAAGTTTTGATGAAAGAAGATGGAGACATTATGTTACTATAGTATAATATGTTGTCTTAGATGAGTACATGAGAACTGTGAGTAATATTTGGAATATGTTGTAGATGAGTAGTGAATGTTGAAAATATAAGGTTCCCAATTCCTTTACTGAAAAACAACAGAAACTGTAAATAATATATAGCAAATCAATTTTTTCACACAAAATTTATTCACATCAAATTCATTATTTATTTTTACATATTAATTTATAAACTTTTTTCTCTGTGTTTCACATCCAAAAAGCGATCCAGAGAAAATGCCTCCTATGATCCTTTTCTGTGTTAGGCTATGAGAGTTCGGCATCAAAATCCCATGTTATTCTTATCATCTGTCTGATCTAACACATTAGGAATCTTTCAGTTTGAAACCATCTCACTCGGGACTTGGTCATATACTTGCCAGCTGTGGTTATGTATGTATGCAACACTGAGATGAATTAATGTAATGTTGTGTAGTGTAAAAGAAAAACTTTCATGAGTGATATGGGGATTGAATCGATGTATGTTATGCACTAGATTGGTGGTATATGTGCTTATTTGATTGATGCAAAATAGTTTTCACGGCTTCCCTACCAAGACTTAAATATATTCATAAAAACGTTGAATCGATGTCAGAGCAGAGGAAATCGTGATCATTGCAGCATGTTATGAAATTCGATATCTATAAGTAGACCACATGAGGGTTATTGGGTGGTAAAAAACTTGGAAGCATTAGGTTGAGAATGGCTTCAATTTAAGGCTTTGTTGAAAGAAGACGGTCGTAGATATTAATGTAAGATGATAGGAGGCATCAGTCAGTTTTGGTGAGCCTCAGCGATAGGTTTAATAAAAAATGTCAACCGCGCTAATAAATGAAAGTTTTTCTAGTAAAAAGAGTTCTAAAAAACGGCATATGGGGAGCTGTATTGGACAGACTAAATCGCCGACAGTGTTATTGAAAGCCACTAGACGAGGTGGAGAAATTAATCAGTGTTGTAAGAAAAAGTGATTTTGTTAAGTGGGAGGAAATAAAATCAGTATTCACAGACAGAAATAGAACAGGAATTATTGTAAATATAAACCACACAGATCCTAAGATATTTATGCAAGATGCTGGTGATTTATTTATACGCCGTATTAAGAATACTTTAAAACGCCATCTCAATATCAAAGTTAATACAAAGTTGTGTGCTGATTTTGTTAATGATATCGGTGACAAAGAGGTTATAAACGATACTGAATATTTACAAGCACTAACTGGTCCAATCAATGTGGACGATAATTTAAATGAGTGGTATAAAATTAACATTTCGAATTCAATACTAACTAAGCTGGATGAGTTCCGAGAAAATGTTAGTGGCTGGACATTGGACTCCATTATATATATTTAGCAGTACATATCAACACATTTGAACAGCACTGAGGATCTTCGTATATACCTCTACCGAAGGAGATTGCTGTAAAGCAAGCTTGCATCAATGTGAAAAATAGTGATGCAAATGTTCACTCCGATAGGACCTCATCATATCCACATTATTCTACAATGCTAAATTTAACTGGAATAACATTTCCTATGACACTTAAGCAAATTAAACAATTTGAAGACAAGAACGATATATCAAAAAACGTATTCATCCTAAAAAAAAAGAGTGTTCCTTCACCACTGTTCTAGTTAGACCAACGAAACACAATATGAAGCGACATGTGAATCTATTAATGATACAAAATAACTATGAGCAGGATGATTATGATGATAATGCTGCTGATAATGATGATGATGATGATGATGAAAGTCCCAGATTTCATTTCTGCTGGATTAAATATCTTTCACGGCTTTCATGGAAACAAACTTCAAAACATAAGGCTAGATTGAATATATGTGATATATGTGAATTCCATCAGAGAAACAAGGAGAAACCGCAGAAACCATATGACCTAAGTCTAGTGTACTGTAAATAAAAAAAAAATGTGTTACATATAGTTGTAGTTCCATTTATTGATGTAATTTGTTTTAATTGTGTTATGGTCTAATATACACATTATTAGAAAATAAAGAATATATTATAGTTATAGATATATCCAAACAAGGAAGCCCAACAATAAAATGATACACTAAGAATTAAATGTTAATATTTTTTTAATTTATAATAAATCGATAATGATATTTTATATATCTTATTCTTTTTATTCAATTTCCCTAATCCGCGTATTATATATAAAAAATCGGGGTGTAAATATATGTTAAAAAATTAGTTAGGATATATACTGATTATAAAAAAATGCATATTCCCAAAACGAAGCCGAGAACAATTTTCTAAAATCTGTTCTATGAGAAAGCATATCATACAGCATCTAAAAATAGATAGTAATAAACAAAGTTTTATAAGAATTCGGTAACAGCATATTCTCTACAAAATCTACTAGGTAGTAGGCAATTTTATAAGAAGGTGATATTTTCTATACAAAATCTAAAAGGGGAAAGTAAATTGCTTGAGAATTTGATTAGTGGTTAGTGTATTCCCGAATGTTGAAGTGTTAAGATGGATATTGAGGAATTTTTAAGAGAATATTATAACATCTTACTCGATGAGCATAAGAAACAAATTCAAGAATGCTATAACTTTTTAAAACTATATGAAAATATTGAAAAAGTCGAGTCAAAATTTGGTGAGGGCTATAAGTATTAGTTCTATGCCGGTTCTGGGTCACTGTTTTAGCTTCCAGGTTTTCGCCACAGATGGCGCCACCGTCGCTAAGTTGTTTGAGTACATGATAAATGTAGATTTGTGTCTTGGATGTATTTGTTTGTGTCTTGGATATACCATTGTGTCTTGGGTGCAACATTGAGCTTTGGCTGCGCCCTAGCGGGATTAACCGGTACTGCCAGCAAGTTCCGGGATGTGTCATTTGGTCTTGACTACGCCCCAGCGGCATTAGTCGGTACTACCGGTATGCTCTGGTACTACGGTTTTCTTAGATAGGTATGTGGTGCACCTAAATGTAGGCTTTTTTATAACGATTTTCTTGAGCGCCTAAATGTAGGCTTTTGGTTTTGAACTAATATTACTAATAATTAAAGTTAATAGTAGGAAATTTTTGTTAATGCCAATGGATTCTAGATGGGGGTGGGGTAATGAAATTTTCATCAGAGATCCTCTACGGGCTCTGGTTTTCGAGATATTAGCGTATTAATAATTCAAGTTATTTTTGCTCATGGAAATGGATTGTTGGCGGTGTGGGGTTGGAGGGGGAACGAAACTATCATCAGAAATCCTCTATGGGTTTTGGTTTGCGAGATATTAGCGACATTTGTTCAAACAATTAGCTAATTGGCAATTATGTAATTACTAATTAGCAATTAGCAGCTTGGTTTTTAATTAGCTAATTGGCAATTAGCTAAGTGGCAATTAGTAATGTGGTGTGATGCGATTTACTGGAATTCTCATAAAATAAACAAATTTAAGTAATATCAGCACTTGCTGTAAATATTTAATAGAAGACTTCAAGTTAAAGGTAAAAATATGGTTGCTGTGAGGTGTATTATACAATTTCTTTTGCTGAAAAAATGTTGTCAAACCAAATTAAATTTCAATATTTATTCACATCAAATTATTTATTTATTTCTAAATCTTAAGTTATAAACTTTTTCCCTATGTTCTATATTCAAAATTGGTAGCAATTTAAGTGAAGTTCTATGAATCCTATCTCGGAAACGAAAGCGATCCAGAGTATAGGTCTCCCAAGGTCCTTTTCTGGGCTCATATTCAATTATATAAACTTGTGGAGCACTAGTACTAAACGTAACTTTCATTATCTCTAATAATATAGAAATATTAATAATAAAAACTAGTTTCACATTATTGATTTTTTTATTTAACGATTATAATAATTAATTGGATACAAATAACATCATGGCGAATAAACGTTCGGCCGATAGGACCTCTATTTGTAACATAAAAATTTCCTGCAGTATTTATCTCCAGTATAGTACCATCAGTAATTGTGCTGTACCGTGCAGGAAGGAAAAGTTGACAGTTCTCCAAGTCCAGGATGATACGAGTTCCAAATGCTTTCTTACATCTTTTGGCTCCCAGAATCTTGTATTCCTTATTAAATTCCATTTCTGATGTCTTTAGGGAAGGTAGGTACTGCTCCAGCTTCTTCAGTTTCTCCATTGCGTTGGCCAGATTAGATTACTTTCTCCTTGGTTGTATATCGTTTGAACTCCAAAATGAAACTGATTGCAAATATGATTCAGCTCCTCTATTTATAGTCATGATTCTAAAACAAGTTTAATCCTGCTTAAAGCAAATTTGCAATATCAGCACATTAAGCTGAATGATTCATGTAATTTGATATCACACTTCCTGTAAGCAACCCAATTCCAAGAATTTTACTGATCGAAACGTTTCATTGGAATTCGTAAACAAATTTTCACATCCTGTTGAAAACAAATTTAAGCAATATCAGCACATTTATTCTTTTCATGTAATTTGATACCACACTTCCTGTAAGCAGCCTAATTCCAAGAGTTTTTCTGATCGAAATGTTTCATTGGAATTCGTAAACAAATTTTCACATTCTTCTGAAAACAAATTTAAGTAATTTCAGCAAATGATTCATGTTTATTCTTTTCAAGTAATTTGATACAACACTTCCTGCAGGCAGCCAAAAATTTTATTGTTCCAAGAATTTTACCGATCGAAACGTTTAATTGGAATTCACATAAAGTAAACAAATTTTTACATTTTCCTGTATGCATTCATGTAAACAATCTCATTTGAAAATTCGACCAGCAGAATAAAGTAATCAAATTAATTCGAGCGATTTTTTCTCGTGTAATTCGATATCATCGCAGCCTGTAAACAAATTCGTTGGAATTCATCCTGTGCAATGATTATTGTGGCAGCAGGATCATTCATGTTTACAAATCGTTGCTATAAAAGCGCAAGCAAACTCTTGGGGAGCACCAGTCAATCGAAGTGATTCTAAGTGTTAGTGTTGAATAAAAAAAATTAGAAATATCTATCACAGTAGTAAATGAAAATTTTTCATTAATTAAGAAATTGCGAGAAGATGTGTTGAAGTGTTTAAGTGATGCAAATTTTGTGAATAAAAACAATATTATTAAGGAGTGCAACCAAAACATTCGTAAATATCAAGCACCAATTCGTAAGTGTAATAAGAATGCTATGAAACGACATTTGGACAGCTGTATTGCTCAAATTAAATCGTTGAGAGTGTTAATCAAAGCTCCCCATCGAGGTGGAGGAATTAATCAACGAGTAATAAGAAGTGATTTTGTTAAGTGTGAAGAAATAAAAACAGCATTCGTAGGTAGAATTAGGGCAGGTGTTATCTTGAATATAAGCCACCTAGATCCTAAGCTATTTATGCAAGATGCTTATAACAATATCATATTAAAGTTCCTACAAAGTTTTGCGGTGAGTTTATTAAAGAAACTGGTGATAATGAAGTTATTAAAGAAATTAAGTATTTCCAAGAAGAACTGCCCCAATCAGTGTGGAGGATAATTTGAATGAGTGGTATGAATTAAATATATATGACCCAATACTCACTCAGCTAGAAGACTTTCAAGAGAAAGATAGTGGTTGGGCACTGCATTCTGTAATACATTTAGCAGTACATATCAACAAGTTTGAACCGATTCGGGGATCATTTTATATACCTCTACCAAAGGAGATTGCCTTAAAGCAAGCTTGCATTCATGTGAAAAACAATGATGAAGCATGCTTCGCGTGGGCCGTAATCTAAGCGCTATATCCTGCAACTGCCAACTCCGATAGGACTTCATCATATCCACATTATTCTACTGTACTTAATTTAACTGGAATAACATTTCCCATGACGCTTAAGCAAATTACAAAATTTGAAAACCAGAACGACTTATCAATAAACGTATTCATGCTAGAGAATGAGCGTTCCTTCACCACAGTTCCAGGTAGACTTACGAAACACAGGATGGAGCGACATGTAAATCTCTTAATGATTCAAGATGACTATGATCAGGCTGATGATGATGATGATGACGATGATGATGATGATGACGATGATGATGCTGGCAGATATCATTTCTGCTGGATTAAAGATCTTTCCCGACTTATATTAACACAAACTTCAAAACATGTCCATAGAGTGTATATATGCGACAGATGTTTGTTCTAATTTTACTCTGAAGAAAAATTAACATCACACACTCCCGAATGCGAGAAGCAAAATGATTGCAGGAGTATGTTTCCCTCAAAGGAAATGAAATGGCTGGAATATAATAACTGGAATATTATAACCATAAGAATCCAGTCGCGTTTTGTGTGTATGCTGATCTTGAGTCAATATTTATGCCGCTCCAGGGAAACGATCAAAATACGCAGCGAGCAGAAAGTTTACAGCAGAGGATTCTATTTCCACTGCAAACATGATTCTAAGCTCTCATATTACAGAGTATATCGGGGCAAGGACTGTCAACAATGATTTGCATTAGAATTGCAAAAAATTGTCTCCATAGCTGTACAGGAAAGCTGAATATCAGACCAATGCAGCCCCTGACTAAAGAGGAACGGCGTTCGCATATCGAAGGTACTTGCTGTCATATATGCTAAAAAAACGTTTGTAGCCGATGAGGAATGAGTCCGGGACCATTGCCACGTAACAGGTAAATACTGAGAATCATAATTCAATTCAATTCATTTTTTCATAATTTCTTTTAACAGGAAAATACCTAGGGCCAGCGCACAACTCATGCAATCTCATGTACAAAGATTGTCCCATAGTTCCAGTCATTTTTCACAATTTATCTGGATATGATGCCCACTTCATTATTAAGGATATAGCTACAGCCATTTTTGGGAAAGTGGATCTCCTACCAATAAATAAAGAAAGAACACATTTCGTTCACCAAGCACGTTGAAGGCAGTCATATCAAATTCAGATTCATCGATGCCTTCCGTTTTATGGCAGAATCCTTAGATAAGCTATCATCATTGCTGCCAATGGATAAATTAAACATTACAAGAGCTGTATGGCAGGAATTGGATGATGATGACTTTAAACTACTTACGCGCAAAGGTGTCTTCCCATACGACTTCGTTGACGACTGGACAAAATTGGATTTCCAACACTTACTGGCGCAGGAGCAATTCTATAATAAAATGACTGACAGTGGTATATCAGCTAAGAACTACAGCCGCGCAGAAAAGGTGTGGAGGACATTTGAAATACAGACACTTGGCGAATATTCCGATCTATACCTGAAAACTGATGTCCTTCTATTGGTTGATATCTTCGTGAACTTTCGAGATGTCTGTATAAAGACGTACAATTTAGATCCTTCACATTATTACACCATTCCAGGTCTAACATGGGATGCAATGTTAAAATATACCAAAGTGAAACTGGAGCTGATAACTGATGTAGACATACTGCTATTCGTAGAGAGAGCTATTCGGGGAGGTATAAGCCAATAGTCCAATAGATACAATAAAGCCAACAATAAATATATGAATGATTTTAACCTAGATGAAAAACAAAAATACTTGATGTATTATTATGTTAACAACCTTTATCGATGGGCCATGCCACAACATTTACCTACAGGAGGATTCAGATGGGCTGATAGTCTCGATATTGATGTTTTCCAAAATCCTGATGATTCACCAACTGGATACATACTCGAAGTTGATTTAGACTATCTACCACATCTGCATGATAAGCATAAAGTCTTACCGTTTTGCTCTGAGCATACAGCACCACCAGGTTCGAAATTAGAAAAACTTTTAACAACATTACACCATACAGAAAAATATATTATGCACTATCGAAATTTGAAGCAATGTATCACATGGTCTCATCCTAAAAAAAGTACACCGGATGCTGCAATGTAACCAGTCCGCTTGCTTTAAACCATACATTGATTTGAATACCTCCAAACGGAAACAGGCTACCAGAGATCATGAAAAAGATAGCTACAAAAAGATGAATAATGCTGCGTTTGGTAAAATCATGGAAAATGTACGCAAGTATAGTGACATCAAGCTTTGCGTAAAGTGGGAAGGCCGACATGGTGCCAAAGCTCTGATTGCTGCTCCCAACTTCGACAGTACGAAAATATTTGTTGAGAACCTAATTGCTGTGGAATTAAGGAGACTTAATATGTTGTTTAATAAGTCACTCTATATTGGAATGGCAGTCTTGGAAATTTCAAAAACATGCCTCTACGACTTCCATTACAGTTTTATGCAGCGTGAGTTTGGTGATAAATGTAAAGTCATGTATACCGATACAGACTCCCTAATATATGAAATTGAAGAGAGATACATATATGACTTTATGGCTGAAAATATTGATAAGTTCGATACAATTTATTGCCTTCTAAATAATCAGTTCAATATACCACTTATGAATAAAAAGATTCCTGGTCTTTTGAAGGATGAGCTGAACGGGAAAATGTGTGAATTTGCAGACCTCCGCTCGAAAATGTATAGCCTACGTATAAATGATTGCAAAACTGTAAAAAACCCAAGAGAATACAGACAATTGTTGTTCAGAAGCATATAAAGATCCAAGACTACGTTGAATGCCTGAATCACAAGCAGCTTTTAACTGCAAATCAGAGCTGCATACGATCGCATAACCACAATGTCCACACCATCAACCAAAAGAAGATAGCTTTAAGTCCACAAGATAACAAGCGGTATATTTTGAGTGGTACAATGGATACTCTACCATGGGCACATTACTCAATTCCACCAGAGCAACAAGGAACAAGCACAGAAAGTTCAGTTCCAGAGCAACAAGGAACAAGCATAGAAAGTAAAGAAATCTAAACTCATTATTGTAAATAACAACATGTATTATAGTTTTAGTTTCATTTATTTAAATATTTTGTTTTAATTGTAGTACAGTCTAAGATATTTTATGTAGAATTGTAAAATAAAGAACATATAATAATTATAATTGCATTTTTTGAAGTAATTTATATAGTTATAATTTGTTTTTTTAGAAAATTATAAAGCATCTTTGTTATTAATCCAAGAATTGCGTTTTGATGAAAATCCGAGCCATTTAACTTAAGCTTTATCTCCACTCTTCTTTAAGATTTTCTCTACGAGATGTAGGTTTGGGTGTTTAAATTTCAGCAACTCCAATTCATAAAAGCCTCCTGTGATTGGATTTCCTTGATAATCTTACAGCCGATATGTGATGGGGTTTGTGTTTTGAACTATAATAATTTTAAAAATCTCAGCTGTCCAGTTTGGTGTATAGCCTTTCTCAAATATATGCTTGTATTTGCTGATGCGTACAAAATTCCCAACTTTATACTTTGCAGGAACAACAATTTTTATATGATTGTATACAGTTGAAAGCAGTTGTTTCTCATTGGAGATGTTGATATCACGTGGTCTCATTTTTGTACTTCGATGTATTCTTGAGTTGTATTCAGTGAGCAGTTTCTTTACCATACCAATCCACTGATAATTTCCATTAAAGCTGAATTCCTTCCACATCATATCCTTCAGAGTTCAGTTAAATCGTTCAACAATTGATGCTTTGAGGAAATTGTATGTAGAGAAATGATTAATTGCATGCTTCAGAATTAGATTTTTAAATATGCTGCTGTAGAATTCTTTTCCATCATCAGTCTGCTAGTTTTTAAGTATTCGTCCCGCGCTTAATATAGATTGCATGGCATCTCTTACTTCTACACCAGTTTTTCTTTTAATTGGAATTGCCCATGCATATTTGGAGAAGGTATCACTTGCTGTCAGCAGATAGCGGTAACCTTTGTTCATTTGATAATCACACGACGTCGTTTAAAATTTTTTCTCATTGGTTTATGCAGGTCATTTACCACTTATCTCTTACTCATCATAATTACAAATGAAACAAATTTGTCAAGAGTTTTTGCTCATATACACCATCTTTTGGTGTCAAGTCTTTCTTATTTATTACTGAAGTAAACAGATAGTTTTCAATCTTCGCGATTTCATCATTGATATATAGCGTTAAATTTGCCACCTCTATATTAATACTTTTCTTATTTCTTCCACACTTATTTTAATTTTCTTTGCAACATAGTCTTTGGTAGTAGCATCATCATTTTCAAGGGATTCACCAAGTCGTTTTATACACTTTGAGTTTAGATCGTAGTCTCCATTTATCGTTAAATTAAATCCAATATCTCTGAGCTCCTTGTTTACCAGCTGGTCCTTGAATTCCTTGTTCACCGGCTGGTCCCTGAGCTCCTCTTGGTCCACGTTCACATGGCTGCCAAGATATCCTCGCTTAGAGAAACGTCCAAACTTGTCAACGCTCATCTGTAGATTGTGTGGAGGCATGGTAAGGAAGTAGAATTTAAACTATAATATCTGCTTCTCGCAACTCCTCCAGTTTATTGATTATAGATTTTTACTTAGCTGCGCTAGTATCTTTTATTTGTCCATCTTCAGAATAGCACGTTTATATGCATTGGTATCTCTCAAAATAGATCCATAATTAGTTAAATCCTCTTTAGTATATAGACTTTTTACGGGATCTTTCATAAATACCAGCTCACATAACCCCAAAGTTGTTTTATAGCTCTTCCCCTTGATAACAATATTTCCTACATCATTAACATCAAACGTTGAATTACCGATTCTCCAGCCCTTGTCATCATAGTAAACTCCATAGGTTGGATCAATTTCAGAGCTATTATCAGTGAACAGCTTTAAATAGTGTGAAACTATGTATACAGACGTAACGGGGGAGGTGACAGGAGACCTTGCTATCAATGTTCTTGAATGTTTAGGTGTTGCGAATTCTTCTTCAGATGTTAATGAATAATATCCATAATTTATAGGTGTGCTACTGCCTCCATTTTAACATATTTTCGTTTTGGAAGGGTAAAAGGTTCCACAATTTAGCTGTCTTCTTCTTCTTCTTCTTTTTAATCCAATTTGGCTGGTAGCTCGTTTTTGACTCTGGTAACAAACTCTTTAAAGGGTTTGGTGATTGGATTAAAAGTTTCTTCAAGTTTCCAAACAGCTCTGATAAAAGTTTAATAGTTTTCAAATAGCTCTGATAATATGTGAACAGCTATTAAAACAGCTCTGATAACAGCTTAACACTTTTCAAACAGCTCTGATAACAAGCAGCAGTAACACAAGATTCGATGTGCTTTCGATTGAGTTACAAATTCGACTTATGAAGATTTCACATCTTTCATCCTTTTATAGTACAATGAAGGTATCAAATCCCTTACGGTAGTGCCCCTTGCTTAATGAGCTATCCTTAGCAATCATCAAGAAACTATATTCACCCTTCCAACACTCAGCACAGGCCCTTCGAAATTTATCAAACTTCATGTCTGTATTCACATGATCATTATAGATATGTTTCAAATTCAAGTCATCTTGCTGGAATAAGCTGATTAAATTAGCATTGTCTCGTATTAAGTGCTTTGGTATATGCGTATATATGTACTTGACAGAGATAGAAGCTGTCTATATCTTTGTGGCGGCCCATGCAAAAATAGGATCGCTCATTATCTTGCTTTTCACATGCTACATCATCAAAAATAAATACTGAATGTGATTTGGCTTCCTCTGATGGTAGAACGTCGCAGTTGTTTGAGAATGTATAATACCCTAATCCTGATTTGGAAGTCA
The DNA here is from genome assembly GCA_963924295.1 of Dioctria rufipes. Classification (NCBI taxonomy): domain Eukaryota; kingdom Metazoa; phylum Arthropoda; class Insecta; order Diptera; family Asilidae; genus Dioctria; species Dioctria rufipes. Next base: position 106,651,920 of record OZ002744.1, read on the forward strand.
TCACTCGCTTCAAGTATTCATACTTTGGTTGATGTAAAGATTTGGAATATATGTAAATATTTTAATATCTCAGACTATTGGGATGTTCCAGCAAACTTTTCATAACATTTGTTTTTCCACAATTGGATGGTCCAACAATGATGCTCCTTATACTATTAGGCAAAGCGGACCATGCTTCTTTTTCACCTTCATAACAGCTGTAACAGTATTTCGAACAGGAAAAGCTTGTTGTTGTTTAATGAACCGCATATTGAAGACTAATGGGATTCCTATAAGTACACCTGTTTGTATTACATTTCAACAGTATCATCGGAACCTTAAAAGCTGTCGGATCACAAATCGAAACGCTCCAGAAAATCTTTGAAAGGGGGCAGAGGAGTATTACATTCAATCATCAACAAATTACCTGTAGAATTACATCTACCGGTATACCAGTACTGTGGACCGGGAAAAAAGTTACAGCAAAGATTGGCGAGAGGAGATCCGGGCATTAATCCACTGGATGCAGCCTGCAAGGAACATGCTATACCATACTCGCGACATAAAGATACAAGTGATCGACATATAGCTGATAAAATATTAGCTGAAAAATCCCGGCAGCGTGCAAAATCTACGGACGAAAATTTGAGTGAACGTGCCAACGCCTGGCTTATAACAAACGCAATGAAGGCTAAAATTAAGCTAGGTATGGGTCTTAAGGCTAAAAATAAACGCCAACCCACATTCTGAGAAGCAGTACGCAATGCACGTAAGATTTTAAAAATCAAAAAACCAAAAGACTTGATGGAAGCTACAAAAATAGCTCTTAGTGCAGCTAAAAATATTGTGAAAACAAAGAAGAAATCAATTAAAACTCCACGAGTGATACCTGTACCAAATGTTGGCGGGGCACTTCCGTTCCTCATCCCGTTGTTTGCTGGGCTTTCAGAATTGGGAGCAATATCGGGAGGTGCAGCAGCAGTAAATGATACCAGTGCGGCAAAGGCAAAATTGGAACAAAGCAAACATCATAACCAAGCAATGGAAACTATAGCGGTTGGTAAAGATGGAAACGGGCTGTTCTTGAAGCCGTACAGAAGAGGGCTTGTACTATATCTACAACCTCAACCAAAAAACTATTAAAGACGCTTCCCAAAAACCGCTAAACGAGTTGGATCTTCACAAGTGTACCACACACTTGCCGCACTTAAGAGGAGTATTTATGCATGATAATCTACCTAAAAAGCCATCGAAGCGGAAAGCCGTATTGCTAACTTGGACATCTCAACTGGAGCATAAATAAATAAATGTATCTATACTGAAATTGTGACAGTTCATTATAAACCGTTTGACTCGACTTTCTCAATATTTTTATTTAATTTTAAAAAGGTTTGGCATTATTGGTTTTGTTTCTTATGCTTGTCGAGAAAAATATTATGATATTCTCTTATAAGCTCCTCAATACTCATCTTAACAGTCTCATATTTAAGAAGACACTAACCACTAACCAAATTCTGATGCAATTTTTTTTGGGTAAAGCTATAGCCTATATCTATACAGTATAAGGTCACACTATTCTAGTTTCCTGAACATATGGATATCTAGAGTAATGAAGCAGCTGATGAGCTATGTGAAAAAAAAAACGTTCTCAAATGGATAACTCTGCACTACTACCATTTATTTGAGTATCCCATTCGAAATTTTAAAAAGAGTGATTACCAGGGAAACCTGTGGAAAAATCAAGTCTTCTGTGGTTCAATAGAGACACCCGGATTTTTATAAAATTTGTTCGACTTGTTAGATTTTGTATGGAACATATTCTTACCAGATTTTTATACAATTTTCTTCTGCTTATTAGCTTTTTTTATAGAACATACTGTTACCAAATTCTTATAAACTTTTATTTTGTTGCCATCTAGAACATCGCATTCTTTCATCAAAGCTTTAAATTTAACCCCCTCTCAACCTGATAAGAAAATACTCCAATATCGCAGCAGTTTCACGTGATCTATTTTCAGATATATATTCACCCAAACCAGCTAAACACATGATGACCCCTGACAGCCAGAGCATATAAAGCAAACAACTGATAACAACAAGCTCCAAGCTGGCAAGTAAACGATAGCATATTGTCGCTAAAGCTCTCATCCACCAAGTATACAGACCAGCCAAACACAAGCATGATAATTCCAGGCAGCCATATCATATAAAGCAAACAACTGATAACACACAGCTCCAAGCTGGCATGTAAACGATCATGTCTACCTCAAGCATGTATGTTAGAGCGAAGCAGATGTTATGTGTTAGAGCGTGACGGTTGAAAGGTATGGTATTCACTAAAACTTCCTACTAGATTATGCGCACCCGCCGCACATAAAAGAAACTTCAATCATCACCAAAATTAATTTATTCTCAAAATATTTGTTAATCCGAGACCTGAAAAATATAACGAATTGTAAACAAAACCTGTGGAATTCCTCATTGACCAATATCAATTAGATCAGGCGTGTCCAACCCACGGGCCGCGGGCCGCATGTGGCCCAGGCCGGCTTTGAATGCGGCCCAACAAAACTCATCTACTTAAATACTTTCTCAATTAATTTTATAAAACATTTTCTTTATCTTTATAACATTTCCATGGGAGTAGTTACTTCTCGACATAATAAATGTACAATTGCGCTATGTGGCAATAGAAAGTTTTCAATGTGCAATTGTACTTAGTCAAATTGACACTGAAGACATTGTGGACATTATTTATTTTCCGGAAGTAAGATGGTTAAGTCGGGGTAAAATGTTGAAAAGATTTTATGTTTTGCGAAATGAAATCAAGTCATTTATGGAATCAAGAATAAAATCTGTGCCAGAACTTGATGATAAAAACAGGCTCACAGATTTTGCTTTTTTTAGTACATAGACTTGACAGCTCATTTGAGCTAAATTTGCGTCTTCAAAGTGAAGTACAACTATGCCTCAAACTATAGCCGCTTTCGAAATGAAACTGAAACTATGGTAGTCACAAATCCAAGCAAATAATTTTATGTATTTTGAAACGTTGGCTAAACACTGTCCTGAGAGTAACGAAAAATATGCAAACTTGATTTTCGATTTGATACAGGAATCTGAGAAAAGATTTCAAGATTTCCAAAAAATCATCAATTTTTTTAGATATTTGCGACTCCATTTTTAGTCGACATAAGCTTACCAGGAAATGTTCAAATAAAATGGCTAGAGCTGTAATCTGATGTTCAACTTTAAGAAATATTTAATAATTTCTCTTTACTGGACTTCTATAAGAATTATCTTCCCAGAAAAAAGTACCCCTTGCTTCACAACTCATGCCATCGCTATTTGGAAGCAACTAAATTTGTGAGCAGCTATTTTCTAAGATGAAGCACACAAAGAATAAAAATAGGATCAAAATAACTTATGAGCACCTTGAGAACTCACTGAGAGTTGCATCAACTCCGATCGCAAAATATCGAAGCATTATTGTCTCAAAAACAATGTCAAATATCACATCAATTTCCTGTTGCTATTTCTTAAATTTCATAATAAAAAATTTATGAATTAATGAAGCTTAAATTACTTAAAATTTTTAACTAAATATGTATATGTATATTCCTCGTTTTTATTCATTAACTATCTTTAGGGTTCGTATATTTGATGTGTGGCCCAATATAACTCGTCTACTTCCAATACGGCCCAGGGAAGTTGAAAGGTTGGACACCCCTGAATTAGATAGTTTGAAGCTATCATAACCACCTCAAGTATGAACACAGATTAATGTTACAGCGACACAGAGAGTCACATAGTTGAAAAGAATGGTATTCACTAAAGCTTCCCACTATATTATGCACAACCACCACCCATAAAATAAACTTCGAGCACCACTAAACTTAACACAATCTCAACCGCCACGATCTTGGCAAAAGGTAATATCAAATTACCTGCTAAGTCATGTCATTACACCTGACAACCAAAAATTATTCTTTTACTGCTCCCATACAATTTCCATTCCTTAATATCATAGCACTGTCTTCTATCATTAAAGTTTTTAATTTAACCCAATCTCAACTTAAAGCCAACATATATATACTCATAGCATATAAAGCAAACAACTGATAATACCAAGCTCCAAGCAGGCAAGTATATGACCAAATCCACCTCAAGCATATGTATTAGAGACAGATGATATGTTAAAGCGAGATAATTGTAAAAGTAAATTTGGACTTCCATAAGAAATAACATGAGATTTTTGATGTCGAACTCTCATCGCCTAACCAGAAAAGGATCACTTTGCGAAAAAGTTACTCTAGAAAGATTTCATATTACAACACTGGTCATTCCATTATACCGAATCACCAAAAATTGGGTTTTTACTTCACGCATACGAATTCCATATATCATACTATGTTAATATCATAGCAATAACTTCCTGCAAAGCTTTAAATTGGTAACATTTTACATTTTCTATTAGGTGTGACTGCGCATACCACTTTCGGACTATGCTAAAAAGCTACTCTAGAAAGATTTCAAGTGGCAACATTGACCATGCCATTACACCTGATCATTAAAAAATATTTAATAAGGCTTTTACTGCACCCATGCAACTACCACTACTCATCTAAGACATTCCTCAAATCAACATATAATACTACCACCTTCTTTTCCTACACCCTTAAATCCTTCTCAATATTACGGCAGCATTAGTCATAGATTCAAAATTTTTTAAGAATTTCAGTTATATTTAAGCTTTGGATCATGAAGCCGTGAGAATACTGTGCTCCAATCAAATATAAATATATACCTTCAATCCATTGTACAACATACATCGATTCAATCCCTCATACCAAAACCCCGAGCATACATCCCAAGCCATGAAACAGAAATCTATTTGTGTGCATTGAGAGTCCGCTTTCTAAAATATTTTATATTGATACTTATAGAAAACTGCCAAACATTGAATTTATATATGCTATAAAGCCTAGCTTACTATCCATACCGGCAAATAGTCTTCTAATAATTTACACCTTAGTTCCTTACCTTCCCAAAGGCTACACTACTATATACCTTACTTAACAAAATAATAAAATAGTTTTGATTAAAATGTAACCTTACCATATTATGCCCACTAACTCCCAGCTGAATGTGTGTCTATTTGAAGCCGGAGCCCGAATCTGTAGGCAGCTACATTCGATATCATCAGCCCGAGGTACAGCGCCATATAGAATGATTACTCAACAGAGAGTTCTTGATTGAGGAATCGTAGTCATTTGGTTAAGATAAATTTTTTTAAATAATTTTGTTAGGAAAGGTATAAACAATTTATTTTGGTTCGGAAGATAAGAAAGTACTCTTAGGATTATCAAAACACCACATTTCTGTATGAATAGTAGTTAGATCAGTAAAGCGACGCCACCCCGCCGCTAATAGCCCCGTTCAACAACAAGCCTGATAATTCCAGGCAACCATTTATAGTATATAAAGCAGATAACCAAGCTCCAAGCTGGCATGTATATAATCAGGTCCACCTCAAACATGTGCGCTAGAGAGAGAAAGATGATTTGAGGGAGCGAGATGGTTTCAAAGTACGGTATTCACTAAAGCATGCTTACAAAAATAGCCTAGACTTGAATTATTAGTAATATAAATTACATCAAAAAAGGTATGATCGCTATTATCAAAAAAACCATAGCCTGTAGAGGATTTCTGATAAGACTTTTCAGTACACGCGCACCCCTACACCGAAAATTTTCTGATATGACTTTAATTTCCATTCTTACCATCCCAAGCAGCCGTGATCTGTTTTTAGATATCGAATGTCATGATCACTCTTGTTTATTAAAGATACATACAGACCACAACTTACGTTATAGTTGTTGTTGATTTTTTATCAGCAAAATAAATTTGCAATTATGACTTCCACTGCTCATGTAAGACAACATAGTTGTTTTTTTCCAGCTAAAGAAATTGGGAATCGTCCATAAATCGTTCAATTTGTTTACTTCACTCGGGTCTGTGCGAATTTTGTTTACATTATTCGACTGCGATTTTGTTTACATTATGCGGCTGTATACGAATTGTTTATGCAATGAATCAAATTAGCAGCATTGCACCTGAAGATCAAAAATTAGACAATTTCTTATCTAAGCCAACATATCTACCTACGTTAGTTGTTGTTGTTGCTAATTTAATAACATGGTGCAATACGCTCAGTCCATTATTATAAGTCACACAGGGTCGGATCCTGCTAGGTGGAGCGGGGGCGCGCGCCCCCTCCCTGATAACCACTGAAAAAACTGCAGTATATCTTCTGAATTTTTCCTAACAAAATGATTCACATCTCTTCTTCTGCACCTTTTGTAAAAACGTAACAATTTCTGGAAGCGATAAATATGATACATTTAGGAACGCAGGCCCTAGGTAGTATCTTGGCCTTTTGTCATGGTTGTAGAAACCTATCGAGAAAACAGGAAGCACGGATACCTGTACATGAGCGTTGCTTAGCTCGGAGTGTTTTAAGCAAGACAGAGCCTATTCGTGTTAACGCGATGGAAGGTTTGTTTTAATTGAAAACAGCTGCCAAAGAGTCTTTGATGTGCCTTCCATGTAAACACGTCTTCTTAAAACATTATCGGCGTGGCGTGGTAAAACAAACTTTTAAAGAAACAAGTAAAAAAGCTAGAATTGGTCTAAGACCAATTCTTAGGATACCCTAGATGAATGCCCGTATTAAATTTCGTATGGTCACCGATCTATTCAAGTATTGATTTTGAAGTTGTTTTTCGCATATATTTCTAGAACGGTTTGTCGCACAGACAAAATGATTATAACCAATTTTATAGGATTTCGTATTCTGCAGAAGTTTTTAGTACCATAAAAATGTCTTGAACTGATCGTTTTCAAAGTATACGTAAAAAACCGAAATTTTTATATGGCAACACCAAGAAAGAGTTGCCCGATTTAGTCCATTTTTGACATTTTATTTCCTAATGTAGTAAAAACATCATGTGCGAAATTTCAGCTCTCTATGTCGACGCGTTCTCAGGCAGTGACCAAATATATAGCGGAAAACGAAATTTTTATATGGCAACCCCACGAAGGAGTTGCCCGATTTGGCTCATTTTCGAACTTAATTTTACTTTTTTTTTTTAAAGTCTGTGTACAAAATTTCAGCTCTCTACGTGTTCGCGTTCTCAAGTTATCGTGCGCACAGACGGACGGACGGACGGACGGACGGACGGACGGACGGACGGACGGACGGACGGACGGACGGACGGACGGACGGACGGACGGACGGACGGACAGACGGACGGACGGACGGACATGCAAAAATCGAAATAACTTTTAATATTATGAATGGGTGTCCAATCCATTTTGCTCTACCATCATTATTTCGAGGTGTTACAAACGGAATGACAAACTTAGTATACCCCTATGATTTCATCTAGGGTATAACAATTATAACTCGTAATTGGAGAAATTCAGTGAAACTATAGACAAGGACGATGAAGTCATTGTGCATTGTTGTAGTTAGTGTTAATACATTTAAAGCAGGAGATTAATTTTTAAATAATTTTTTTTTTATTATTTCGTAAAATGTCATAAATAAATCTGCAGATTGGGTAAGTCTCAATGAGTATCCTAGAGAATTTGATTACTCGGTCTGTTTTTCTTTAAGGGATGTTGATGAATGCACATTTGAATTTAGTAAAATTCTAAGTATGGGAATGCGTGAATATATACGGTATTTACATCGCTTTTCTTTTAACGATAAGTACAACCAAGCAATAAAAGCGAAATAGTCTGCTTTACGCACCTATCAATGGCATCCATGTCCAGAACTGAAACACTATTCAAAGAGAAAAATTTCTTTTTGACCAGAACGTTAGATTATTGGCAAGACCCAAAGGCAGCAAAGGTTTCTCGACCCAGGTCTAAACTATCAGGATCAATTTCAGCAGTTCCTCTTTTCCTTCACTACTTTACAATGAAGCGATTGTTGAGTCCCTGAATAAAACTAATATTTCGACTCTTAGATTCACTTCAAATTCTTCTTTTCCACCCACTAGATGTAGATGTGTACAAGAGCCAATATACACCCATACGAGAGATATATTCAAGGTCCTTAAGGAGATTAACGTCTCCATAGCTGCAGGTCCTTATAGTTTCAAGCCCCCGTTAAATAAAACCTGTGCTTCGTTCGTGGCAAAAGCTTTGCGAAAACTATTCTACTTGTCTTATTCGACAGGAAAATTTCCAATTGCTTGAAAACTACCTCACGTTCAGCCTATTCCCAAGAAAGGAAAGGGTAAGGATCCCTCAAATTATCGACCAATTACAATCACTTCGATTCTTAGAAAGGTTTTTGAATCTATCATTAACTCCAACTAATCAAACCTACAACGATCGCCAAAATGGCTTTTCTTTTCCTGGCTTTTCTTAGTCCTTAGTCCTCTCAATTTTGGGGAGTCCAAGATCGTTGCCCTAGATATTTCAAAAGCCGATCAGAGTGTCTGGAGTTCAGCCCTTTTAGCCAAACTTAAAGCACTTGGCCTCTCCCGTCCTCTTCTATTATCGATGTGAAGATTGTAAAGTGGCCGCTTAATACGGATTATATTAGATTGCGTTACATTTCCGGGCTCTGCTATCTCTCCACCTCTCTTCTCCATTTTCATTAATGATCTGCTTTCCCTTACTTTCAATCCCATCCATTGCTTTGCCGATGATAGTACCCTTGGTTTCGATTACTTCCTTGACACTCTTGGGGACTACAGAAGAAATGTCACATTTTTCGAACTAGATTGCATGATTATATCCGTGAAGAACCACCTTGATAATATTCTCGCTTGTAACAAACCGAATCGCATCGAATTCAATACATCTATGTTCCAAAGCTGTCCCATCTCTTTAAAATAAGATCATAATTTTTGCAGTCCCGTTTCTTTTGATGGAGTACTTCTTGACGATACACCGTATTTATGCATTCTTGACTTTAATATTTGCAGTATGTTAAGTAAGCTGAACAGATCACAACTTTTCTGTTGCCAAATAAGCAACGAAATATCTTGGATTTCTGAAAAGCCCATCGATTCTAGCGCTCCTCTGCAAGTCCTGCATCAGACCTAGAATGGAACACAATTTCCACATGTAGGCCGGGGCTGGTCGTAGAGCCGTATATTCGTTGGATATTGTAAAAAAAAAAGCCTTCGGCTTATTGGCGATATGGCAAAAACTTTTGATATGGACTTATACGAGCACCGCCGCAATGTTGGTAGCCTTTCGTTCCTATGCATACATGTATGATCAATCTTTTGATGAAATGTCTAGTCTGATCCCGGGTTCCTCCATGTATTACTCGCACTGCAAGCCGCGCACATTCTTTTACCCTTCAAAATACCTTTTCACTACATATTTGGTCACTGCCTAAGAACGCGTTAACGTAGACTGCTGAAATTTTGTAGACGGAGTTTCCATAAAAATAGTAAATATAATTTGAAAGTTGGGCTAAACCGGACAACCCCTTCCTCTTCAGTTCAGTTCTATACTTCATGGAGTAAAGTTGTTCAAAAACCCGGTCCGCTTCACCTAAAGTCATTTTGTTTTTGTCTCTGTGGTCTGTATTAGCCTAGCGGTTTCCTCATTAACTTAATTTTCGATAATCACAGTGATTTAGAAATTTTATCGTCTGCAGTGTTTGTGCTTCTTTAACGCATAATTATTTATTATTGCTGTAATTACTTACGTCATGCCAGATAAACGGACGAGTGAAAGAAATAGAGGGAAATCTGAGGCATCACCTACACCTGCTCCCGGTAGCACATCATCTGATGTGTCGTCTATTATTTTAAATATCAACAATAAGTTTTCTGCACTTATCAAGAAGATGGAAACTAAAATTGCTTCTTTTTCTTCTGTGATTGAGGCTAAAATTGATCAGTCTGTGCTAAACCTCAAAGACCTTTTTGATAATCTGGAAACTAAATTGCACAATACATTGTCGGATAAAATTCTTGGAATTCAATCCAAAATCACCAAGCTGCAGTCAGCGCAAGTATCACTCGAGGATCGATTGGACCATCTTGAACGACATCATAAGGCAAGTGATGTTATTATTACTGGGATCCCCTTTTTAAAAAATGAGAACCTTACTCAGCTGTTCAATAAGCTTTGCACCGCACTGTGTACAGACGCTACATTGACACCTCGTAGTATATTTCGTGTTGATGTACATAAGACATCGTCAGCTGTAATTATAAAATTCCATAGCCCTAATGAAAGGAATGCCTTACTATCAGCTGTACGTCGGACTTTAAAAACACGCCGCAAGGAGGTAATGAAGACTTTAACGTTGTTTGATATTGGGCTTTCTTCTGAATCTGGCACCAGCAGCCCCATATATGTTAATGAAAGTTTGACTTCAAAAAACTATGCTATTAAACGGAAGGCCCTTGCACTGTTAAAATCTAAAAAAATAATTGCTGTGTATACCCGATCTGGACTTGTTTATGTTCGGTCGTCGCAGAATAGTACCGCTAAGGTTATTGTTTCTATGGATGACCTGATGAAATGGACTGGTATTTCACAATAGCTGTTTCCTTCATTGAGGTAGTTGATATTAATGATTGAATTTGTATTAGTTTTAGATAGTTTTAGTCTTATTGAGTTGATTACTTTTTGTTTAATGAATAATTTCTTAGAGTCAGAATTCCTTTTTCCTATTTATAATCTTACTAGAATGCTTTATTTGTTTGTTGTGCTCACTATTTCTCCACTGATTTCCCCAGTGAATTTTCATTTTATATCTTTTGATGATTTTATAATTTTCAGTCAACTAGTTAACTTTTCACTTTTTGATATATGTTGTGGCTTGTGTTGGGCTGGATATATGCGCGTTCGATATGTATGATGCTCTTGGCATGGCGAGAACAGGTAATGTGGGTGCCATTATTAACATCATTTGTAAACAACGAGTTGGTCTGAACGTTTGTCATATCAACACTAGAAGTATGTACCCAAAGATTGATGAAATTCGGGATATTTTTAATGGGTCTCTTGTTGACATTATCTGCGTGTCGGAAAGTTGGCTTAAGCCGAAAGTGTCTGATTCCTTGATCTACATTCCGGGGTATAGGGTTTGGCGCAATGACCGATTGGATCGTAGGGGAGGTGGAGTTGCCTTGTTCATAAGATCTTCTATAAATTGTAAAAAAATTCTTTCTTCCTGTCAGACAGGCATGAATGTTGAATATATTTTTTGCGAATTGCTATGTAATAACATTAAATGCTTAGTTGGAGCAGTTTATAAGCCACCCAATTGTAATTGCTTAGATCCTCTCAACGAAGTAAGTAGATAAGCTAGGAGAGTTCTGGATCACTTTTTCCATACAAAAAGTGTCCGGAAATTTCAAACTATTTTGCTGGCTCTGGACTGGGTTCTGGGCCACTGAGGGGGATTCCGTCTAGTGGTATACGTCACAGGGTATGCCTGGAGAATTCCTTTCCTACCGTATGGCTGACCAGAAGATGACGCCAACTTTTTGTTTGATCTGGTCTTGGAGGCTACAATTTGACCTTTGACCTTTCCTGTGTCTGGGTGCTGGAGGTTGTCTGAGAGCTTTAGTGACAATATCTGATATCGGGGATGTATACTTGTCAGCTTGAGTTTGTTGTTAGTTGTTTACTTTAGTATGAGTGCCTGTGGTGTGTTGGGCTGGGCTACTTGGTGGCTGAGTCTGGACCACTTTTTCCATACAAAAAGTGTCTGGAAATTTCCAACTATTTTGATGGATCACTGTGGGTTCTGGGGAGGGAGAGGTGAGGGGAAGGGGCTGAGGTCGGTTTTGTACTGAAAAGTTGACATCATCTTGCAGTTTTCTGAGCAATTTTGAGGTGGTTCTGAGGCCGCTTTTGTACTGAAAATTAAGATTAAGCTATGCCGGTACCATACAAAAATTGCAAGGTAGAAACCAACTATTTTGCTGGCTCTAGACCGGGTTCTGGGCCACAGGGGGATTCCGTCTAGTGGTATACGTCACAGGGCCTGCCTGGGGGAATTCCTTTCCAACCGTCTGGTTGAAGCTCTAAACATTTGTGAAGGGGTGCGTAGCTTTATTGGTGCAGGTTGCTGGTTAAGTTGATCTGGTCTTGGAGGCTACAATTTAACCTTGAGATGCCCCTCCTGGGAATATCTGATACTATGACTAGGACTGTCTGGGGCGTGTTGGATTGGGCTACGTTACCTGTACCAAGGCTTGGGTGGAATGTGTGTGTGGCTTAAGTAATGATGTGAAATGCCCTAAGCGAGTTTATATCGGAGCTGTATACTTGTCAGCTTGATTTTGTTGTTAGTTGTTTACTTTAGTATGAGTGCCTGTGGTGTGTTGGGCTGGGCTACTTGGTGGCTGAGCAAACGTTACCCAAGGCGTGGATGCATGTGTGCAACTGTGTATTTATGTGAATAAGAAATGTTATGAAATTCCCTAGTAATTAGTATAAGTAATAATTCAAGTTAATCCTAGAATATTTTTGTTCATACCAATAGATTCTAGAAGGTGTCAGTGGAGATCTTAGTCTTGGAGGTGGACAAATTTTTTATCAGAAATCCTCTACGGGCTATGGGTTTCGAGATATTAGTGATCTTACCTTTTGAGGTATAATTAATAGTAGTAATAATTCAAGTTAACCCTAGGATATTTTTTGTCCATGCCAATAGTGTTAGTACTATGGGGTAAAAATTTTCATCAGAAATCCTCTACGGGCTATGGTTCAAGATATTAGCTATTTTACCTTCTCAGGTGTAATTAATATTAGTAGCTCAAAAACAAACAAAAAACAACAACAACTATAACCTAAGTTGTGGATTAAAGATTTGATGATATTAATCTGTAGGTGCCTTTTATAAACATAATTGCACCATGTAACCATATCTCTAAAAATAGATCAGGCGAAGCTGGTTGGGGTGAATGTATGTAGATATGTTGACTTAGATATGTAATGGAAATTAGTAAATGCTTAATTTTGCTCTTCAGGTGTAATGCTTCTAATTTGATTCCTTGCATAAACAAATTCGTACATTACAGTAAAGTAAACAAATTCGCAGTCGAATAATGTAAACAAATTCGGACAGCGACCGAGTAAAGTAAACAAATTGAGCGATTTACGAAAGATTCCTAATTTCTTTAGTTGAAAACAACAACAACTGATATTAATCTGTAGGATATGATGTCTTAGATGAGTAGTGGAAGTTATAATTGAATATTTCTTTTGCTAAAAAAACAACAACACCTATAACGTAAGCTGTGAATTAAAAATCTTTTATAAACAAGAGGGAACATGCTATGATATCGATATCTAAAAATAGATCACGGCTGCTTCGGATGTTAAGAAACATGAAGTAATAGAAATTAAAGCCTTATCAGAAAATTTTCGATGTAGGTGTGTGTATGTGTATGTATTGAAAATTCTTAGGTTATATGAAAAATTGTGTTTTTAATTTGAATAAAATTCCTTTTTTGGGCAGGTTAAATTTAAAGTTTTGATCACCTATGATATCAATGCGAGGTGATACTAATATAGTATGATATGTTGACTTAGAAGAGTAGTGAAAGTTGTATGGGTATAGTAAAAGACTTTACATCAAATTTTTGGTGAAAAGGTGTAATGGCATGACCAGTGTTGCAGGTGGAGGTTGAGCGTGAGTACTGTAAGTTGTGTATATATTAATTGTGTTGTATATTAATCTAGTAGGATATGAAAGCTTTAGTGAAGAGCGTGGAAGAGGATAGTATTATGTGTTTACCTTTAAATCTTAAGTTAGGTTGAGAGTGGGTTAAATTAAAAGCATTGATGATAGAAGATAGTGCTATGATATAAGTAATGGAAATTGTATGGGAGCAGTAAAAGAATAATTTTTGGCTGTCAGGTGTAATGGCATGACTTAGCAGGTAATTTGATATTACCTTTTGCCAAGATCGTGGCGGTTGAGATTGGGGTAAGCTTAGTGGTGCTCGATGTTTATTTTATGGGTGTTGTGTGTGCATAATATAGTAGAAAGCTTTAGTGAATACCATACTTTTCAACCAGCTGACTCTGTCAAAACATCTGTGTCGCTCTAACATAAATCTGTGTTCATATTTTAGGTGGGCATGATAGCTTGAAATTATCTTATGGATATTGATCAATGAAGAAGTCTATGGGTTGTTTACAATTCGCTATATTTTTCGGTCTGGAATTAACAAATATTTTGAGGAGAAGTTAAGTTTGGTGGTGCATGAAGTTTCTTTTATGTGCGGAGGGTGCTCATAATCTAGTAGGAAACTTTAGTGAATACCATACTTTTCAACCATCTCGCTCTAACACACAACATCTGCCTTGGAGCTTTGTGTTATCAGTTGAGAAAAACAACAACAACAACTATAACCTAAGTTGTATATTAAAGATTTGATTATATTTATCTGTAGGTGTCTTTTATAAACAAGATTGCACCATGTAATCATATATCTGAAAATAGATCAGGCGAAGCTGGTCGGGGCGAATGTAGGTAGATATGTTCACTTAGATAAGTAATGGAAATTTGTAAATGCCTAATTTGCCTCTTCAGGTGTAATGCTTCTAATTTGATGCCTTGCATATACAAATTCGCATAGTCCAGTAAAGTAAACAAATTCGCAGTCGAATAATGTAAACAAATTCACACAGCAGAAAAGTAAAGTATACAAATTGAGCGATTTATGAAAGATTCCTAATTTCTTTTGCAGAAAACAACGACAACAACTGATATTAATCTGTAGGATGTGATGTCGTAGATGAGTAGTGGAAGTTATAATTGAAAATGTCTTTTGCTGAAAAAAACAACAACGACTATAACGTAAGTTGTGGATTAAAACTCTTTTATAAACAAGAGTGATCATGCTATGATATCGATATCTAAAAATAGATCACGGCTGCTTGGGATGGTAAGACACATGAAATCATTAGAAGTAATGGAAATTAAAGCATTAGCAAAGGTTGCCAGGTGGCTGGTAATTTGATATCTTGCGTAAACAAATATAGCCGAGTAAATCAGACAAATTGAGCGATTAATGTTTTTTTTTTTTTTGTATCTAGGAGTTTGTATTGAAAAGTCTTTATGACGAATTGTTTTTTATTTTCAATAAAATTTCTCAATCAATCACACTGTTATGAAATTTGATTGATCTCCCATATCATAGTTCACATGAAGCTGATAAGAATATGATAATTTTATCTTCATACTATTGGGGTCATCACATTATTTTCTTACCATTAGGTTGAGAGTGGGTTTAATTAAATGTTTTTATGAAAGAAGGTGGTGTTATGATATCAATGTAGTATAATATCTTGTCTTAGATGAGTAATGGAAGTTATTTGGGAGCTGTGAGTAAGGAATAAAAACCTTATCAGCAAGGTGGCTTCATATTTATCTCCCTAAATTATCATCCAAATGGTGTTGAATGAAGGAGCAAAAAATTGATAATAGTGAAGATTGTGGTGGAGGTTGAGAGGGGGTGCTGTTAGTTGTGGATTAAATTGAAAGTTTTCATGGATCTCAAGGTTTAAACTTTTTAGCCTCCAGCAGGAATGTCTTCTTTTAGTTGACTCGGTGGCTAGTTAAGAACGTGTTAATTTCATGTTCATAATATGATCTTGTGGTCAGCATGTGAAGGTAGCAGAGTTTTTTTATAAATCAAGCAGTTACGCTGTTATGAGATTTGATTGACTCCTATATCTAAAAAAATATTCCACATGAAGCTGATATAGTTACTATTAGGGCAGGTACATTCTTTACTTACCATTAAGTTGAGAGTGGCTTAAATTAAAAGCTTTGATAGAACAACGCTGTGTTATCATAATAATGTAGTATGATATGTTATCTGAGGTGAGTAGTGGGAGTTGTATGGGATCTATGAATAAGGAGTAAAATCCTAATCAGCAATCTCGCCGGATATTTATCTCCTCAAAAGTATCGCCCGAATGGTGGAGTATGAAGGAAGAAATAGTTGATAATTCTACAAGCCCATAGTGAAGATCGTGGTGCAGGGTTTAGAGTGGGTACTGTAAGTTATGTATTAAGTTAAATGGATGGTGTTTGGTATTTATCTCCTCGTCTTGCTTCAATTATCACTATTAAGCGATGTGTGCCGCAGAAAATATATTAAGTCTAGCCTAGTCTAAAATATGTATGGTAAATAAAAATTGTATCATGGTTATAATACCACTTGTTGAAATAATTTGTTTTAATTGTATTATAGCTTAAGTCTAAAGTCTTTTTTCTTTAGTTCAGCAAGGCCAAGATTTCATAGATATAGATTGATCCTTATAATGAATATTCCTTATGCCTTTTCACCAATGTGGCGTTAAAAGTTTCGTCGTGCACCACTATAAATAACATCTCTCCATTTTTACTTTTTGCGATCTTTGTTGGAATATCCTGATTTTTCAACCTGTTGGTAGGGGACAGTCGACTCGTTTTTGGATGAAAAACTTTCTTCTTTATTTCTGGAAAGCATCGATTTCATAGATGTAGACTGAGCCTTATATGAATATTTTTTACTCCTTTCATCCGTAGGCTTTAGAAGGTTTGTAGTGTCCTTAGAGGTCATGTTGAAATTATTGCGTAATTAGCTTGCCAAGAAACAGTGATCTGTTTGGGTAAAGAGCAATATCAATTGAAAAACAAGTTATGAAACTACTATTTATATGTATTTGGCACATTGTCTTGACCTCTGACGTTACCTTAACGTTTGAAACCGAAAGTATCTGCTCTTGGGTTCACTTGGATGATGAGTAGTGCAAGTTGTATGGGAGATTATAATTAGCTGTGAGTAAACTGTAAAGAAGAAGATTTCTGGTAACAGTATGTTCCATACATAATCTTACAGGTGGAAGACAATTTTACAAGAATCTGGTAACTGCATTTCCTTATAAACCTTATATAAATTCATATGTGACCAAACCGAGCTATAGATTTTTGTTCTAGATGAATGCACATTATAATATCTGAAAATAGATAGCAGCAAAATGAAAGGCTATAAGAATTTGGTTGCAGTATATTCTATACAAAATCTAATAACCATAAGAAAATTTTATAAGAATCTGGTACCATGTTCAGTTCACAATTTAAAAAGTAGAAGAAAATTGTATAAGAATCTGGTAATAGTATGTTCCATACAAAATCTAACAAGCGAAAGAAAATTTTATAAGAATCTGGTAAGAATCCGGTAACAGTATGTTCCATACAAAATCTAACAGGCAGAAGAAAATTTTATTAGAATCTTGTACAGTATATTCCAAAGAAAAATCCAAGATTTTATGCATTTCCTAATGGGTAAGCCTTATATAAATCCATATGTTCTATATAAAAAATCGGTATATAAATATCTGTTAAAAAATTAGTTAGGGTATATAGTGATTTTAAAAAATTCATATCTCCAAAACGGTGCCGAGAACCAAAATCCAAAATCTATTAGGTATGTTAGCAGACAATTTTATAAGAATCTGGTATGTTCTATACAAAATCTAAAAGGGGAAGGGAAAATTGCACGAGAGTTTGGTTAGTGGTTAGTGTATTCCCGAATGCTGAACTGTTAAGATAGATATTGAGGAGTTTTTAGGGGAATATAATAACTTTTTACTCGATGAGCATAAGAAACAAATTCAAGAATGCTATAACTTTTTAAAATTATATGAAAATATTGAAAAAGTCAAGTCAAAATTTGGTGAACACTATATAAGCTGCCCTTGGTCAAGAGATGATTCAACGGATGGACCAGATACATGTAAATGTTGTGGTGTTGCTAGATGCCTAAAACAAGTTGTGAAGCTATATAAATTCTACCAAACATTGACAAAAAGTAATTACGAGCCATGCCTTAAAAAGTGCGATTTAACTTAGCACTAGAAATTCTCATTTTGTATACTTGGAGAGCTCATAAAGGATCATGTAAACTTACACTGTATGCAGATGTTGATTTCAACAACAGATTCATCAAACACAGGAAATTTTGATTACATACAGCTCTGTACCATAAGATTATAAGAATTAATACTTTTTAATTTTTAATAAATGATATTTTATATATGGCCTTCTTTTTTATTCATTTTCCCATACTAAGTTCGGAACTCTCGAATAATGTTTGACCACTACAACGGGTGGTGGTGGTGGTTGGTGGTGGTGGGGGTGGCGGTGGTGGGGGTGGTGGTGTTGGTTGTGGTGGTGGGTGCCTGGTCTTGGATGGCGCTTGAAACGGATATTTGACGCGTGGCATCAATTTGACGCTGACTACTCTAGGGTCTGCCCTTCTATCTGTGGATGAGCTGAAAAAGCTGTTTTATAAGCTCTTAAGCTGTTATCAGACCTGTTTGAAAAGCTGTTAACCTGTTATCAGAGCTGTTTAAAAGCTGTTAAGCTGTTATCAGACCTGTTTGAAAAGCTGTTAAGCTGTTATCAGAGCTGATTTAAAGCTATTAAGCTGTTATCAGAGCTGATTAAAAAGCTGTTAAGCTGTTATCAGAGCTGTTTAAAAAGCTGTTAAGCTGTTATCAGACCTGTTTGAAAAGCTGTTAAGCTGTTATAAGAGCTGTTTTAAAAGCTGTTAAGCTGTTATCAGAGCTGTTTGAAAAGCTGTTAAGCTGTTATCTGGCCTCTGACGTCACCTGGACCTATGAGACCAACCGGAAATGAGGTCAGATAACAGCTTAACAGCTTTTCAAACAGCTCTGATAACAGCTTAACAGCTTTTCAAACAGCTCTGATAACATCTTAACAGCTTTTAAGCAGCTCTGATAACAGCTTAACAGCTTTTAAAACAGCTCTTATAACAGCTTATCAGCTTTTCAAACAGGTCTGATAACAGCTTAACAGCTTTTTAAACAGCTCTGATAACAGCTTAACAGCTTTTTAATCAGCTCTTATAACAGCTTAATAGCTTTAAAACAGCTCTGATAACAGCTTAACAGCTTTTCAAACAGGTCTGATAACAGCTTAACAGCTTTTAAACAGCTCTGATAACAGGTTAACAGCTTTTCAAACAGGTCTGATAACAGCTCAACAGCTTATAAAACAGCTTTTTCAGCTCATCCACAGATAGAAGGGCAGACCCTAGAGTAGTCAGCGTAAAATTGATGCCACGCGTCAAATATCCGTTTCAAGCGCCATCCAAGACCAGGCACCCACCACCACAACCAACACCACCACCCCCACCACCGCCACCCCCACCACCACCAACCACCACCACCACCCGTTGTAGTGGTCAAACATTATTCGAGAGTTCCGAACTTAGTATGGGAAAATGAATAAAAAAGAAGGCCATATATAAAATATCATTTATTAAAAATTAAAAAGTATTAATTCTTATAATCTTATGGTACAGAGCTGTATGTAATCAAAATTTCCTGTGTTTGATGAATCTGTTGTTGAAATCAACATCTGCATACAGTGTAAGTTTACATGATCCTTTATGAGCTCTCCAAGTATACAAAATGAGAATTTCTAGTGCTAAGTTAAATCGCACTTTTTAAGGCATGGCTCGTAATTACTTTTTGTCAATGTTTGGTAGAATTTATATAGCTTCACAACTTGTTTTAGGCATCTAGCCACACCACAACATTTACATGTATCTGGTCCATCCGTTGAATCATCTCTTGACCAAGGGCAGCTTATATAGTGTTCACCAAATTTTGACTTGACTTTTTCAATATTTTCATATAATTTTAAAAAGTTATAGCATTCTTGAATTTGTTTCTTATGCTCATCGAGTAAAATGTTATTATATTCCCCTAAAAACTCCTCAATATCTATGTTAACAGTTCAGCATTCGGGAATACACTAACCACTAACCAAACTCTCGTGCAATTTTCCCTTCCCCTTTTAGATTTTGTATAGAACATACCAGATTCTTATAAAATTGTCTGCTACCTAGTAGATTTTGGATTTTGGTTCTCGGCACCGTTTTGGAGATATGAATTTTTTAAAATCACTATATACCCTAACTAATTTTTTAACAGATATTTATATACCGATTTTTTTATATAGAACATATGGATTTATATAAGGCTTACCCATTAGGAAATGCATAAAATCTCGGATTTTTCTTTGGAATATACTGTACAAGATTCTAATAAAATTTTCTTCTGCCTGTTAGATTTTGTATGGAACATACTGTTACCGGATTCTTACCAGATACTTATAAAATTTTCTTTCGCTTGTTAGATTTTGTATGGAACATACTATTACCAGATTCTTATACAATTTTCTTCTACTTTTTAAATTGTGAACTGAACATGGTACCAGATTCTTATAAAATTTTCTTATGGTTATTAGATTTTGTATAGAATATACTGCAACCAAATTCTTATAGCCTTTCATTTTGCTGCTATCTATTTTCAGATATTATAATGTGCATTCATCTAGAACAAAAATCTATAGCTCGGTTTGGTCACATATGAATTTATATAAGGTTTATAAGGAAATGCAGTTACCAGATTCTTATAAAATTGTCTTCCACCTGTAAGATTATGTATGGAACATACTGTTACCAGAAATCTTCTTCTTTACAGTTTACTCACAGCTAATTATAATCTCCCATACAACTTGCACTACTCATCATCCAAGTGAACCCAAGAGCAGATACTTTCGGTTTCAAAGGTTAAGGTGACGTCAGAGGTCAAGACAATGTGCCAAATACATATAAATAGTAGTTTCATAACTTGTTTTTCAATTGATATTGCTCTTTACCCAAACAGATCACTGTTTCTTGGCAAGCTAATTACGCAATAATTTCAACATGAGCTCTAAGGACAATACAAACCTTCTAAAGCCTACGAAATCGATGCTTTCCAGAAATAAAGAAGAAAGTTTTTCATCCAAAAACGAGTCGACTGTCCCCTACCAACAGGTTGAAAAATCAGGATATTCCAACAAAGATCGCAAAAAGTAAAGATGGAGAGATGTTATTTATAGTGGTGCACGACGAAACTTTTAACACCACATTGGTGAAAAGGCATAAGGAATATTCATTATAAGGATCAATCTATATCTATGAAATCTTGGCCTTGATGAACTAAAGAAAAAAGACTTTAGACTTAAGCTATAATACAATTAAAACAAATTATTTCAATAAATGGTATTATAACCATGATACAATTTTTATTTACCATACATATTTTAGACTAGGCTAGACTTAATATATTTTCTGCGGCACACATCGCTTAATAGTGATAATTGAAGCAAGACGAGGAGATAAATACCAAACACCATCCATTTAACTTAATACATAACTTACAGTACCCACTCTAAACCCTGCACCACGATCTTCACTATAAGCTTGTAGAATTATCAACTATTTCTTCCTTCATACTCCACCATTCGGGCGATACTTTTGAGGAGATAAATATCCGGCGAGATTGCTGATTAGGATTTTACTCCTTATTCATAAATCCCATACAACTCCCACTACTCACCTCAGATAACATATCATACTACATTATTATCATAACACAGCGTTGTTCTATCAAAGCTTTTAATTTAACCTACTCTCAACTTAATGGTAAGTAAAGAATGTACCTGCCCTAATAGTAACTATATCAGCTTCATGTGGAATATTTTTTTAGATATAGGAGTCAATCAAATCTCATAACAGCGTAACTGCTTGATTTATAAAAAAACTCTGCTACCTTTATATGCTGACCACAAGATCATATTATGAACATGAAATTAACACGTTCTTAACTAGCCACCGAGTCAACTAAAAGAAGACATTCCTGCTGGAGGCTAAAAAGTTTAAACCTTGAGATCCATGAAAACTTTCAATTTAATCCACAACTAACAGCACCCCCTCTCAACCTCCACCACAATCTTCACTATTATCAATTTTTTGCTCCTTCATTCAACACCATTTGGATGATAATTTAGGGAGATAAATATGAAGCCACCTTGCTGATAAGGTTTTATTCCTTACTCACAGCTCCCAAATAACTTCCATTACTCATCTAAGACAAGATATTATACTACATTGATATCATAACACCACCTTCTTTCATCAAAACATTTAATTAAACCCACTCTCAACCCAATGGTAAGAAAATAATGTGATCACCCCAATAGTATGAAGATAAAATTATCATATTCTTATCAGCTTCATGTGAACTATGATATGGGAGATCAATTAAATTTCATAACAGTGTGATTGATTGAGAAATTTTATTGAAAATAAAAACAATTCGTCATAAAGACTTTTCAATACAAACTCCTAGATACAAAAAAAAAAAACAACATTAATCGCTCAATTTGTCTGCTTTACTCGGCTATATTTGTTTACGCAAGATATCAAATTACCAGCCACCTGGCAACCTTTGCTAATGCTTTAATTTCCATTACTTCTAATGATTTCATGTGTCTTACCATCCCAAGCAGCCGTGATCTATTTTTAGATATCGAATATCATAGCATGATCACTCTTGTTTATAAAAGAGTTTTAATCCACAACTTACGTTATAGTCGTTGTTGTTTTTTTCAGCAAAAGACATTTTCAATTATAACTTCCACTACTCATCTACGACATCACATCCCACAGATTAATATCAGTTGTTGTCGTTGTTTTCTGCAAAAGAAATTAGGAATCTTTCATAAATCGCTCAATTTGTATACTTTACTTGTCTGCTGTGTGAATTTGTTTACATTATTCGACTGCGAATTTGTTTACTTTACTGGACTATGCGAATTTGTTTATGCAAGGCATCAAATTAGAAGCATTACACAATTAGGCATTTACAAATTTCCATTACTTATCTAAGTGAACATATCTACCTACATTCGCCCCGACCAGCTTCGCCTGATCTATTTTCAGATATATGATTACATGGTGCAATCTTGTTTATAAAAGACACCTACAGATAAATATAATCAAATCTTTAATATACAACTTAGGTTATAGTTGTTGTTGTTGTTTTTCTCAACTGATAACACAAAGCTCCAAGGCAGATGTTGTGTGTTAGAGCGAGATGGTTGAAAAGTATGGTATTCACTAAAGTTTCCTACTAGATTATGAGCACCCTCCGCACATAAAAGAAACTTCATGCACCACCAAACTTAACTTCTCCTCAAAATATTTGTTAATTCCAGACCGAAAAATATAGCGAATTGTAAACAAAACCTATAGGCTTCTTCATTGATCAATATCCATAAGATAATTTCAAGCTATCATGCCCACCTAAAATATGAACACAGATTTATGTTAGAGCGACACAGATGTTTTGACAGAGTCAGCTGGTTGAAAAGTATGGTATTCACTAAAGCTTTCTACTATATTATGCACACCCACCACCCATAAAATAAACATCGAGCACCACTAAGCTTACCCCAATCTCAACCGCCACGATCTTGGCAAAAGGTAATATCAAATTACCTGCTAAGTCATGCCATTACACCTGACAGCCAAAAATTATTCTTTTACTGCTCCCATACAATTTCCATTACTTATATCATAGCACTATCTTCTATCATCAATGCTTTTAATTTAACCCACTCTCAATCTAACTTAAGATTTAAAGGTAAACACATAATACTATCCTCTTCCACGCTCTTCACTAAAGCTTTCATATCCTACTAGATTAATATACAACACAATTAATATATACACAACTTACAGTACTCACGCTCAACCTCCACCTGCAACACTGGTCATGCCATTACACCTTTTCACCAAAAATTTGATGTAAAGTCTTTTACTATACCCATACAACTTTCACTACTCTTCTAAGTCAACATATCATACTATATTAGTATCACCTCGCATTGATATCATAGGTGATCAAAACTTTAAATTTAACCTGCCCAAAAAAGGAATTTTATTGAAATTAAAAACACAATTTTTCATATAACCTAAGAATTTTCAATACATACACATACACACACCTACATCGAAAATTTTCTGATAAGGCTTTAATTTCTATTACTTCATGTTTCTTAACATCCGAAGCAGCCGTGATCTATTTTTAGATATCGAATATCATAGCATGTTCCCTCTTGTTTATAAAAGATTTTTAATTCACAACTTACGTTATAGTTGTTGTTGTTTTTTTAGCAAAAGAAATATTCAATTATAACTTCCACTACTCATCTAAGACATCATATCCTACAGATTAATATCAGTTGTTGTTGTTTTCAACTAAAGAAATTAGGAATCTGTCGTAAATCGCTCAATTTGTTTACTTTACTCGGTTGCTGTCCGAATTTGTTTACATTATTCGACTGCGAATTTGTCAAAATTAAGCATTTACTAATTTCCATTACATATCTAAGTCAACATATCTACATACATTCACCCCAACCAGCTTCGCCTGATCTATTTTTAGATATATGGTTACATGGTGCAATCATGTTTATAAAAGGCACCTACAGATTAATATCATCAAATCTTTAATCCACAACTTAGGTTATAGATGTTGTTGTTTTTTGTTTGTTTTTGAGCTACTAATATTAATTACACCTGAGAAGGTAAGATAGCTAATATCTTGAACCATAGCCCGTAGAGGATTTCTGATGAAATTTTTTACCCCATAGTACTAACACTATTGGCATGGACAAAAAATATCCTAGGGTTAACTTGAATTATTACTACTATTCATTATACCTCAAAAGGTAAGATCACTAATATCTCGAAACCCATAGCCCGTAGAGGATTTCTGATAAAAAATTTGTCCACCTCCAAGACTAAGATCTCCACTGACACCTTCTAGAATCTATTGGTATGAACAAAAATATTCTAGGATTAACTTGAATTATTACTTATACTAATTACTAGGGAATTTCATAACATTTCTTATTCACATAAATACACAGTTGCACACATGCATCCACGCCTTAGGTAACGTTTGCTCAGCCACCAAGTAGCCCAGCCCAACACACCACAGGCACTCATACTAAAGTAAACAACTAACAACAAAATCAAGCTGACAAGTATACAGCTCCGATATAAACTCGCTTAGGGCATTTCACATCATTACTTAAGCCACACACACATTCCACCCAAGCATTGGTACAGGTAACGTAGCCCAATCCAACACGCCCCAGACAGTCCTAGTCATAGTATCAGATATTCCCAGGAGGGGCATCTCAAGGTTAAATTGTAGCCTCCAAGACCAGATCAACTTAACCAGCAACCTGCACCAATAAAGCTACGCACCCCTTCACAAATGTTTAGAGCTTCAACCAGACGGTTGGAAAGGAATTCCCCCAGGCAGGCCCTGTGACGTATACCACTAGACGGAATCCCCCTGTGGCCCAGAACCCGGTCTAGAGCCAGCAAAATAGTTGGTTTCTACCTTGCAATTTTTGTATGGTACCGGCATAGCTTAATCTTAATTTTCAGTACAAAAGCGGCCTCAGAACCACCTCAAAATTGCTCAGAAAACTGCAAGATGATGTCAACTTTTCAGTACAAAACCGACCTCAACCCCTTCCTCTCACCTCTCCCTCCCCAGAACCCACAGTGATCCATCAAAATAGTTTGAAATTTCCAGACACTTTTTGTATGGAAAAAGTGGTCCAGACTCAGCCACCAAGTAGCCCAGCCCAACACACCACAGGCACTCATACTAAAGTAAACAACTAACAACAAACTCAAGCTGACAAGTATACATCCCCGATATCAGATATTGTCACTAAAGCTCTCAGACAACCTCCAGCACCCAGACACAGGAAAGGTCAAAGGTCAAATTGTAGCCTCCAAGACCAGATCAAACAAAAAGTTGGCGTCATCTTCTGGTCAGGCATACGGTAGGAAAGGAATTCTCCAGGCATACCCTGTGACGTATACCACTAGACGGAATCCCCCTCAGTGGCCCAGAACCCAGTCCAGAGCCAGCAAAATAGTTTGAAATTTCCGGACACTTTTTGTATGGAAAAAGTGATCCAGAACTCTCCTAGCTTATCTACTGAAGTATTGATGAACTTAGGTCCCCAGTACAGGAACATAATTATCGGAGGTGGCTTCAATCTTAATTTCCTTGTTCCCTCTGGATTGTCCAACTCATTCTTGTTTAATTTGGACGCTATTGATTTGCGTCGGATTAATAATCTGCCCACATACTATGCATCTACCTCTCCCTCACTTCTTGACATTTTTCTCACTGCTAAAATGTCAAAGGTATTATTTTTTAATCAGATTTCCCTTCCGGGTATATCTGATCATGACATGATTTTGCTAACCTATGAATTTCAAACTGAAGTTCCTTGTGAGGGTACTACTTACTCTTATTATAATTATGGGGCTGTTAACTTAGATGCTCTGTGTGAGGATGTGGAGTCCTGGGATTGGAATAGGGTGTCTTTTATGCATTGTTTGGATGATCAAGTGAATTTCCTTAATAACTCTCTTCATCTCTTACATGATATTCATGTTCCTTTGGTCACGAAGACCATTACTAACCCTATGTGCCCTTGGTTTTCTCCTCGAATAAGGGATATGATATCAGCTCGTGATACTGCATATCTTAAATGGAAGAGGTTCAAACTTATTGTTTTCCTAGAGGAATATAAAACCTTACGCAATGGTACTGTTTCAGCTATTTGCAAAGCTAAAAAGCATTTTTATGAATCTGAACTTAATGCTAAGCTTCCTTCAAAAATCCTTTGGAAAAACTTGCGGATGACTGGCATTAGTTCATCTCGTAAAAATAATTATGCTATTGATCCCAATTCAGCTAACAATGAATTTCTTCTGTCTTGTGTAGATGATGCTGTTGACGAGTCATTATTTCAATCTCATGAAGCTGAGAACTATTCTTCTTCAGCTCCAATTTTTAATTTTTCTCGGGTCACAAATGAAGACATTTTTGCTGTAATTAATAGCATCAAATCCTGTGCGATTGGGGCTGATAACCTCAACCCTCGATTCATTAAGATGTGTTTGCCCTATATTCTTCCAGCACTCACACATATTTGCAACTCGTGCTTTACTACTAGCAGCTTTCCTCTGTCATGGAAGGCCGCTAAAGTAATTCTCGTACCTAAAAACACCAGCTCGCATTGTAGTGATTTTCGGCCTATAAGTATATTACCATTTCTCTCTAAGGTAATTGAGAAAATTATGCACTTACAAATCTCTCATTATTTAATTTTGAATGGTTTTTTGCACAAGTATCAATCTGGTTTCCGTCCTGGGCATAGCTGTACATCTGCTCTCCTTAAAGTGAGCAATGATATCGCGCGTGCGGTCGATAAAGATGAACTAACGGTAGTAGTTCTTTTACATTACTCCAAGGCCTTCGATACCGTTAATCAAAGACTTCTTCACATGAAACTTATAAGGAATTTTAACTTCTCTTCTCATTCTGCAAAGTTAATTTATGACTACTTGAGCAACAGGTCACAAGCAGTTTTTTCAAATGGTTCTCAATCATCTTTTTTACCAGTGGTATCTGGTGTACCTCAGGGATCCATTCTTGGGCCCCTGTTATTTTCCATGTTTATAAATGGTATATTTTCTCACGTCAAGTATTCTAATCTGCACTTATATGCTGATGATGTTCAATTGTATAGATCTAGTGTACTTGGCCTGATTGAGGATTGTATCTCTAGGGTAAATGAGAATTTGGAGGCTATATACTTGTGGTCCTGTAATAATAAAGTAACGCTTAATCCCTCAAAATCTAAGTGTTTGCTGATACATAGGCGTATACTAAATATGGATGGTTTTCCGTCAGTTTCCGTTAACAACACTGCTATTCCTATTGTTGATTCAGCTAAAATTCTTGGGGTGATCTTTAATAAAACATTTACATGGGATCTGCATATCAATTCTGTTGTGAGTAGAGTTTATGCAGGACTTCGTTCTCTATGGGTGTCTAGCGATTTCACACCCATGCCTACACGAGTATTTTTAGTCCGTACATTATTAATACCTATTATGACTTATGGATGTGAAATATTTGGAAAGCTTGATTACAATAATAGAAGAAAAGTTGAGATTCCCTTTAATTCTATCATCCGATACGTTCATAGTCTCAGGAGATTTGATCATGTTTCTCAATTTAAGAATACAATTTTGGGGTGCCATATTTCTGTTTATCTTGATTACTGCTCAGTAATTTATTTGATCAAAATTATTAAGTTTAAATGTCCTCGGTATCTTTACGAGCTCTTGGTATTCTCTAGATTCAACAGAACACATCATTTGTTAATACCGCGGAATAATTTCCTTATCACCCAACGCTTGTTTTTTTTGCCATGCTATTAGAATATGGAATGACTTACCACAATCGATAAAAGACATGGTCCAGTCCAACACTTTAACTACAATTAGAAGTAGTGTTTTTAATTTTTTTAATCTTATTAGTTAGCATTGATATTTTTTTTTTTTTTACGTTATATTGTAATTTTTTATATTTTTAGTTTAATTATTCTTCAATTGTTTGAGCTTTTTTTCTCTTCCATTGGTAGGTATATACTACTTAGTCATATTGTTTTTATTTTGGATGTTTCTTGTACAAATAAAAAAGATTTATGTCTTAATTGTACAATAGTTATGTAAATAATAAATTTGAATTTGAATTTGATTTTGAATATTGTTGTCATATAAAAATTATATAATATATAAGTATACTGTGAAAACGATCAGTCCTAGACGTGTTTATTGTACAAACATTTTTTTCAAAATTTGAATGTATATGAAATTGGATATAATCATTTTTACTGTCCGACGAACCATAGGCTATCATAAGAATTGGTCTTAGATCAATTGTAGCCTTTTCATTTTTCTTTCCTATCTCAATCCTATCCCACCTCATGAAGCTGTATAGAACGAGCCACAGGAGTCTATTCCAGTATGTGCGAATGTACGTGCTCTTTAATGCGATAGCTTGTCAAATTTGCCATTAGCTGTGCTGGATTTTGCTATCTGCCGAAAGCATCGTATGCATTTGTGGTTGTATATTTATTTCTGGTATTCAAAATGGAATATTTGTGACGGAGTAATGGAAATATGACCGAGGAATTCCCAAACAATCACCAACTCTAAGAAGACTGTCATCAGTTTGATCAATTTACTCTGCTTTGAAATCTATTTCTTTCCTTTTAGTGCCTTTAATTTTTTGTAGAAGCATTTAATCTGCCCATTTTCTAGCCAAAATGATAAGGCAGTGTGTAGTTCTTTACTCGTTTTATATTTCAGCCGTCCGTGGGTGAACTGTGAACGTTTGTGATCCAAATCTGACAATAGCTCCAAATGTTCAAAAGGCGTCTGTATATGTAACCTTCGAATTTGTTTACGTAATCCCTGTAAATTTAGACTAGCAACAATGTAAATGTACATGCACCAGTTTGTTTTCGCTAGTCCGGAGTTGATAACCGTCGTAGCGAGATTACACAGTTAAGCTAATAAGAAGTTTCTATTATAAAACGACATTAGTAAGAAATAAATGTTTAAGTTAATAATCGGGTTTTATTGTTAAACAACTATAATGCTAAAAACGTACAAAAGATGAATTATCTCGTATATTGTGAAAATAGCGACGACTGAAGGCTTAACAATATGCACGAACATTCCTGAGGCAAGCGTTGTTTCTTCTTTCCGTTACTTTTAGGCCAACTTTCTCTACACTGTTGCAGCCAATGCGTCCCACTCCAGAAGAGAGTATGATCTTTGAGTATCCCTCGCTCCATACCTTGACTTGCAAAATCGGCTGCATTTGATTCGCTGGGTATATGAGCCCAACAATTTGCCTGTAACAATTGATGAATGTATGAAATTCGATTGGTGACAAAAGTCCCCCATGATGCAAAACTTCCTTTAACATGGGCGTTCAACCAAATAAGTACAATGGTGGATTCCATTTAGGCTTAGTTGAAGATTCTGCTGTACTTCAGTGAAATATAAAATATACTAATAAATTAATTATGTATCACGCAGTTACATACATATACTTAATGCACATGCATATACATACCTACATTATGTATGAAGAGAGTATACTTAATGCACATGCATATACATACCTACATCGTATAGGAAGAAAGTATACTTAATGCACATGCATATACATACCTACATCATGTAGGAAGAAAGCATACTTAATGCACATGCATATACATACCTACATCATGTAGGAAGAAAACATATTTATTGCAACGCATAACTAAAAACATTGTGCCTACATACCTATCTACTACATCATTTTCGCTGCATGAAGAATTTCAATCACTGACCTACGTCAAATATTCTTCAATATCCCTGCGCGCAACAAGTCTCAAGTTGCAATACGATGACCTTGCGCCGGTGGTGAAACATATGTATCTAGGTAGCAATTAGCAAGTTGTTAATTCAAGGTTAATATAGTAAGCCACAAATGCCTACTGTAACCCGAGAATTACATCATTTATAAATAACAAACAGCAAGTAATTCTGGTTCTTGCAAAATATTTCTATGTACACAAATGCGACGAGTGCCGCGATTGAATGTAATATGCGTGAATTAACACTTTGTATAAGGTGAACATTATGTACACAAAGTGTTAAGCCGGAAGTAAAATACAGTCGGAAATACAAAAGGGAAATCGGTAGAGTTGGCATTACATGCAGTGGTGTCTGTTGTTGAGAAGTCCCTACAGTATAAGGAGTACACTCTAGGTGCTTTCCTGGATATTGAGGGGGCTTTCAATAACGTGAAGATGGAGGTTAATTTTCATGCATTGAGAAGGGTTGGTGTTGATAAGTGTCTATTTGACTGGATCAACTCAATGCTGCTCAGTAGAAACATCAGCTCCCGCTCAGGTGACGCTACTGTCAGAAGAGCAGTGTATAGAGGTACACCGCAAGGGGGTGGGGGGCGGGTGCTATCACCACTCCTGTGGCTACTGATAATGGATGAAATCCTCATCAAGTTAGAGAGAGAGGGCTTTAAGGTAGTTGCCTACGCGGATGACATATGCATTCTGGTAACTGGCAAATTTCTCTCTACTATTGCGAAAGGTTCGAGTGCGCGCAGCTTAAGCTGGATAGCTGGGCCAATAATAGTGGATTGAAGGTGAACCCCTGGAAGACGAAGCTAATTCTTTTTACAAAAAGGAGGCGGGTGCAAGATTTCAGACTCCAATGCTGGGAGGAGAGGAGCTGACCCTCTCCAGTGAAGCGAAGTATTTGGGTGTCGTCCTCGATTCCAAACTGAACTGGAAGGCTAATCTACAAGAACGCATGAAGAAGGCCAGTGTGGCCTTCTACACGCGCAAGAGAATATTTGGCGGAAATTGGGGACTAAAATCCAGGGTGGTACACTGGATGTACACAGCCATAGTTCGGCCCATCCTCTGCTACGGCTCTACTGTCTGGTGGTCTGACGAGGAACTGTAACCTTGATGTGCTGCCGAAAAGCCAGAGAGCCGCCTGTATGGGTATAACTGGGTGTCTGTGCATCGCGCCCACGGTGGATTGGAAGTCATGCTTGACCTATTGGTGCTGGACCTTTATTGTAAGGGTGTGGCGGAAACTAGTGCGGTCAGACTGAGAGCGGGGGGCTGGTGGACGGAGAGGCGTTTTGGGCACTCCAATATATTCCCGAAGGTAGACTCTAGAGACTGCAGGGTAAAACTAGACTATCAAGTACCCATCCTGACTTTTGGTGGAGGTATCAATGCAACGATACCCACCAGGAGTGACTGGGATGGGACGGAGGTGGTCGTTACATCCGATATTCCTATATTTACGGATGGTTCCAGGATGAGTTCGGGCACAGGGGCTGGAGTGTATTCTAGAGATCTCCAGTGCCACGAGTCTTATAGACTGCCTGAGAGATGCAGTGTTTTTCAGGCAGAATTCACAGCGATTTATCAGGCGGCAACATTGGTATCCATGTGCAGAGAGCCCGCACGGCACATCTGCATATATACTGATAGCCAGACAGCCATCAGGGCGCTGGTAAAATCCAAATTGGTGCAGTTATGCAAAACCAGGCTTGAGGAATTGACTGTAAGGCACAAGGTGACCCTAAGCTGGGTACCTGGCCATAAGCATATCTCAGGCAAAGAGATGGCTGATGAGTTGGCCAAAAAGGGCTCCGAATTGGATAGCTCCGCAGCTGTAGCTTACGTGAGGATCCCAATCGGAGCTTTAAAAGAGGAAATCATGAGGGACGTCTATCTAAAGGCAGGCCTCCGATGGACCAGCAGGGATACCTGTCGTATTGCGAGGCAATTGTGGCCTACGTATGACAGAAAAAGGACAAAGGAACTGCTTAATAGCAGCAGAACAAATACCAGGAATGTAGTAGTTGTCATGACGGGTCACTGGGCCATAGGGGACCATGTTAGAAGACTGGGAATAGCGGCGAAGGATTTCTGCAGGAGTTGTATGGACTCGGAGGAAATTGAATCCGTCAAACATGTGCTTTGCGAATGCCCGTTCTGATGAATAAAATATGTAGGCTACTAGGTAGCTACTTCTTTTCAAGTCTGGGGGAGCTTCAAAGTATAAAGTTCAGAGACATCCTGAGTTTTCTGAGTGAGGCAGGATAGATCTAGATTAAAGGTCTTGGATATATCTTAAGTTTCCCAAGGAAAGCAGGATAAATCCGCAGCTTGAAGGGTTATCCCATGAGGTCTAGGGGCACAATGGACCCGTTGGAGGTCTAAGTGAGTCTGGCTGGTTGTCCAGCGGCACCGCTGTTACCTAACCTAACCTTAATTGCACATCTTCCGTACTGGGAAGTAAGTATGACATTTTCCATGTATATACAATAGATAGAATAAGAACAATTTGTATATATATAGTAAGAAAATGTAAAAGAGAGGTGCAGTAAAAGATTCTAATTAGTTCAGTTCAGTCATAAGATATTATCATTCAGGAGTTGAGCTTCTACTAGCTACTCCACACCTTTACTAGGAGTTGATCTGCTAAAAGCTACTCCACATCTTCACTAGGAGTTGAACTTCCACAAGCTACTCCACATCTTCACTAGGAGTTGAGCTTCCACAAGCTTCTCCACATATTTACTAGGAGTTGAGCTTCTACAAGCTACTTCACTCAACTCAACATTCACAACAATAAGCCTAGGAACAACTTATACACAACAAAGAAAGAAGTAATAAATCTTTCAACAAATTGGCCTAGCCGATAGGATGATAGTAATTTAGACACAAAAAAGAAAGAAGTAATAAATCTTTCAACAAATTGGCACAGCCGGTAGGATCAAGGAAGTTAATTTATACAACAGACTTGAAAAACCTTGATCCCAGAACCTACATAGAAGTGAGCGTAAGAATATCTTACCACCAAACCTAGCGTCAAAGAAGGACGTTAGTGCAATTCTAGTCTAATTCTGCCAGCCATCAACAAGAATAAACGGAACTCCCGTCATCCGATATTTATCAGCGCCGAAGGTGTAAAAAAGGAAGTAAAAAGAGAAAGAAGTTGGACACTAAAATTGGACAGTGAGATCTAGAACAAACCGAAACTACCTTAAGTAAGTTTTATACCTAAATTTTGTAAAGGAGGCAAAAGCGATTAGCCGAGTTTCTTCGGAAAATTCACAACATTTCAAGAGAGAAATTCGCTAAAACTTATTGCCCTCTCCCATTCCAAATAAGCTACATAGTTAGGTATAATAATTTAATTGAAATCAGTGTAAAGAAGAGACAAAAAACCCTCTCCATTCAATGTTCACTGAAGAATTAGTTAAACTGCCTCACACTCATTCAAATTTTATTGAATTGCTTTCATGCACAGCCCCTATCAAAGCTCTTCTTGCTCAGTAGTTTCTTGTCTTTCGACAATACCAGCCCTCCTGATAGCGCAAGAGCCGAGCGAAGTACATTCCAAGGTAAACCTTCTATAAATTGATACCGCGAACACCGTTCAGATAAACGCTTCAGAAGGCATAATTTGATTAGCTTCCTTGCACGAACTCATAATTTGGACGCCTTAATACCCAAACAGCCATTAACCACACCAAATTTGAGTGAAAATGCTCAACACATTTCCTACATAGATCAAGCAAACAAAATTGGCAAAATGTCTATAAACTACGAAAAGGTAGTAAAACTGACTGCTCAGATGGTGTCCCTGTTCTCTGGAGAAATAAGTGGACAAATTCTTATCGAGTTACAAGCGTTCATTGGCTGCTGTAAACAGGTACAGCAGTGTCTAGGAGAAGAGGAGAAGACAGCTTTTATGCAAATTTTCCCAACTAGGTTGAGAGGAAATTCATATTAATTGATCACATCCAGTGCTCTCACGAAATTTGAGGACGTGGAACAATTGCTTTACCGAACGTATTTACTCCGTGAAACATATCATGAATTAATAAACAAGTTAATAACTTGCCGACAATATCCACAGGAGTCATTTAATTCATTTACTAACAGACTAAAGAGTCTATTAATACAGTGCAATGAAGCAGCACAGAGTAATCACGTAGCGGAAAACTTTATAGTGGTAAAACAACAAATTGAAGACTTTGCTATGGCTTCCATAAGGAGTGGTGCAACTAATCCCCATCAAAGCGCCTATTTACTTACTTTGAATGAAAATTCTTTAAAAAATCTCATTCAAAAGGCATTAGATATGGAAAGGTTGCAACAAGGACTCCTTTTCTTACCACAACCCACAAATTACATTCCTGTCCCGACACACTCGTTCCAAATGGACCACTCATGTCGGCCCAATAGCACAAATTTTTCAAATGTCTATGGTCACCCTATAAGCAATAGTGTAAATTTTTCTCCTTACCCTCACGCAAATGAACTAGTGCAGCCTAACATAAAAACAGAATTTAGTATACCTCCCATACCTGAGCCATCAAGGATACATTCAGTATCTTTTAATATCAACGGAAACTCTGAAAATAATTGGCGCTCTAATCAAGCCAGTATGACAACAAAATCTTCAGGAAGTCCACCACCATACCAAAATTCTTCTTACCAGCAGGAAGAAAGAAAGTACGACAAGCAAAAAGTACTTTTAAATAAGATCACAGGCAGTTACTGCAATTACAAAAGCCACACGTACGACGAATGCCTAAAACGCACGAATAATCCCTTGTGTATTAACTGCAGAACAAAGGGCCATGATGTCCAATATTGTAAGCAAAATGCTAAAGCACCACTCGAACATGCAAATAGCAACAATTCTCGGTGGGCACCTGGAAATCGGGAACCAATAACTAACCACATACAAAATATGTGCGAGTTTTGTGGCAGAAGAGGGCATACCGTGTCCACATGTCAGCAGAAGCGCCGTTGGGAGGCCACACATTCGGGAAATGGCACACTGTCGACCGAAAAATACCCGGCTCGACATTAAATAAAATCTCTCAAAATACTTCAAGGTGCTCTCAAGCAGAAAAACTACATATAAGGGAAAACGTTTCAATGGTACAGTTACCATTAGATATAAGTAAAAACACAGCCGTGCGGCTGATAGTAGACACAGGAGCAGAAGTAAGCTTGATCAAACAGAAAGCACTGGATACGCCATAACGGATAGAGCAAACCCAAAAGGTGACTCTGAAAACCCCATTTGGAGAAGGAGAAACATTGTGTAACTGTCAAGGCAACTTTTTACTAAGCCGCAGTATCCCGTGTAAACTACAGGTTGTAGAAAATGACGCCAAAATTTCTCACGATGGGCTGTTAGTCAATGACTTTCTTGCAAAAATTGCAATATCGAAGGACCTAATAAATTACTCCGGTTTCCTAGCATGGAAACCAACCCTATTGATTTCACGGTACCCCTCGAAACATCCCTAGAGGATGGAGAGGAAATACCAAGCGATCAAATGGAGGAGCAGTTTAAATCACGGGCACCAGATAGCAAGAATGCCTTAGCAATAGTGGAAGAAACTTCGAGCAACTTGAGAAACAAGAGTGAAGATGAAAGTAAGCAATATGAAGTAGAACTTCAGCGATCCAATAGAAAACCCCCACGATCTCAAATGATACTAAGCATACCGTTACAAATAGACCAAGAAATAATTTGTTTGTCTCAGCAGATTCAAGAGGGAGTATTTGTCGCAAATTGTCTAGTTAGTCCTCATAGAAGTTTCATACCATTATCAGTTCTAAACGTAAAAACGGAACCAGTATACCTAAGGGACTTAACGCTTACTCTAGTTGCAATTAATTGTTATAGCGTATAGTATCTCCATTTACCATTGGACGACGTAAATACCCAAGGTTCTCAGAAAAATGGTGGTCCACCTTTCCTTCGTGCACAAAGCAAAAGCACACACAGCGTCAAAAACGACAAGTCAAAATTCGATTCCAATCCACATTCAATATACGTGAACCGCATTAAATATTATAATCAAAACAGACATGCGGCTTTACGAGAAGAATTACTATTGGATAAAAGCTTACACCACGAAGAGAGAAAATCAATTCTGGAACTATGTTATGACTATAATGACCTTTTTTATCTAAAGGCGGACAAGCTAAGGTACACTAACAGTATAAAACATACCATTCATGCGCGTAGCGAGGTAGGGGCACGGGTGGGTAATACCCACCTTAGAGAAGCCCATGTAGTCTCGGTGCACCCCCCCCCCCCACTACACAGAAATACAAAGCAATTATTAGTAATAATTTGCAATTTTTTCTTTCATTCATTCTTCCTTCATGCAGTAAGATATACATACAAGCATAATTGATTTTATTCAATTATTTGCAAAATTTTGCATAACTTCACAATCCTTTCAAATTATTCATAATAACGAATTTTTCGTATATACATACACTCTACTTCAATTTTTTAAGAAAAAGACAAATGTCGTTTTGGCAAATGTACTGAAAGGAGATTTTAAATGTCTATCAGTCAAATGAAATTCTCATTTTTCCCAAGCCCATCAGAGAATGAGTTACAGTAGCTTTGGGGGATTATTGCGGGTAAAATTCCCTCGAAAATGGGAATTAGTGGCGACTTTTCCCACAAATTATTATATTATGCGAAATTCCGACCATTTTTATCCTAGGTACCAAAAGCATAAGAAATACACCAAAAGGAATAGTTCAGTTCACGTATCTTTCGAAACCTAATTAATTTTTATTGATATAGGAGAGATATCTATAAAAGTACATTAGCAACTAACTAGGCACAAAATAATCAGTGCTACTACATATTAATTTACTACTTTTCAATATCTTAATGGCAGAAATTGCCAGAATATGGAATTCCCACGATCTCCCAATACTGATAACACCCGCCCTCTTTAGAGCAAAGCGTGTAAACAGAAGCACATTCTGTTCAAATAACATAGGATTATACAGCAACAACTTTGGAACAAACTTTGTTGACCTTTTTCAAGATCTCACAAAAAAGTGCTTTCACAAAAGCGCTGTATTATTTGAGAGTAAATCTGAAAATTCCGCCACTTGTCATTATCATTTATTTATGAAAATTAATCAATTTTCCG
The DNA here is from genome assembly GCA_963924295.1 of Dioctria rufipes. NCBI lineage: Eukaryota > Metazoa > Arthropoda > Insecta > Diptera > Asilidae > Dioctria > Dioctria rufipes. The sequence goes on from OZ002744.1 coordinate 106,689,315, forward strand.
CTCTGTTTCGTTGCATATAAATCTGCGATATCACATTTTTTGTCTTTATTCGTCAAACCAGAAGGCGACATCATAAAAACTGGAAATTAAAAGGCCTTAACGGACCGGGCCGTGCAGTATTAGCTCACTCCTTAGAATATATAGCAAACAGGAATGATGATAAGCCAGATCTTAGAATATAGAGCAAACAGGAATGGTTGAATCGTGTAAAATTCGTATACATGAGCGTAATTTGTCAAGAGCAGGGGATTATACATAAGAGTAAGTGAGATGCTGCAGGAAATATTTGTCAAAGCTGGGTGCAGAGTTGTCATATGTGATTTTGTTTTGTGATCAGATTTAGTCAACTTAAAATTCTTTTGCGAAATTTAACACAAGTACCGAAACAATTCTTTTCGAAACTATTTATCTTTGAACTTTATTTAGTGAAAAGTTTTATAGTGCCACTAGTGCTTGTTAAAATCTTCATATCAATTAAAAAAACAGAAATGAAGTATTCCGTCAGTGCTTGCAAATATAAATTGGATTATAAACTAGGGAAATCCTGTTTGAGGCAACTGCACTATCTAAATTATCTTTTTTGTTAATAGAAGCAGAGATTTATATAAATTAGTTATGTGAATTATTTCAAAATAAAGTAGAAAAAGAACATGTTTTACCACAGATGCTCCGCGCAAAACCTTTGTTTAGTTTTTGCAAATTGACAATTTGCTTAGAATAGGGATGACGGGTAAATACATGTAAAAATGGACTACCAACACAACCAGAAATTCATTACGCAAAATCTGGCTCTTAGATATGACAAAATTCTACCAGCAATTTTAATGTGAAATATGTATTTGGAGACCGTGTGAAATTTTATTTTGCCAGAACTCGATTGTAGACTTAACCGATATGACAATATAATAATTCAATTTTCATTATATGCTACGAATTTGTGATACAATTATTATTTATATCAATAACTGTAAGTCGGTCAAAATTTTTCTGATGACATGCATCTGGGCACAAGTGTAGCAGAATGATCGTGATTAATATGTGTAGGTTGGCCCATGACACAGAGATAACAAGCTATGGTCGATTCGAAAGGAATTTTTTGTGTTGCTACGTCATAAGGTGACAATGTCATTTCCAGCGAATTTGTTTTGAGTTTTTCGTAAAATATTAATAATGATATTTAACTAACCATTAGTTTCTTCGTTTAATTCACTTCGGGAAAAGTAATTAATTATGTGCTAGTGAGAAAGCAAAGAAATTTCCAAATATAAATTTTTAGATTGAAATTGAGACGAACAAATTTGTGACAATTGTTGCCAAAGCAGGCAAGCAACCAACCGACAGCTAATTCGACCATAACTTGTTAATCTTTGTATCATCGGTTGGCCCATAAAATGGTATTATGTTCATTAATGGATGGATATATATGAATTTTTGAATATCCCCTGTCCTTTGCATCTCCACTAAAAATTATTGTAGAAGCAAGTAAGAGAACCTCTGATTATGGCAATAAATTTTGTGAAGCAGTCATTTCGAGCTTTACTATCTCTTACGGAATTGAAAATGCTGCTAAGGAACGAGATGAATTTGTGAAACCGATAATGTTTAGCGGAGTTGTAGGAACTATAAATGCAACTGTGGAAAAAAGTGGATCCATCGAAAGGTATGGATTGAAATGCTTCTAAAAATTTTACTTTTACCAAAACAATTATTTTTTTTAGGCATGTTGTTAGCAGAAATTGGAGGCCCTGTTTACCCTATTGGAATTGGTGGTCGAGTAGCAAGCTCTGCTGAAGAGCAAGAAGATTTCAGTGCCAAAATAGATTTTAATGCAGTTATGCTTGAAAATTTAGAAATGGAAAATAAATTGAACCGACAGAGTGGTACGAGCATGTATTTTCAATTGTGAGATCCAAGAATAAAAGCTCTAGAATGCCGAATATCAAGAAAATAATACCATTCCTTGCAAATCTGAAGATAAAGAGCTGTTTCAGGAGATCTACAACTTAGAAAGATGCCCCACTAATTTTAATGGGGTCGTAACTGGCAATGGATATGTTTCATTAATCGAATCGAATAAATATTTCGATAGATATGGCGTTTAATGATTGAATACAGATCTGCTTAAATCTCGTCTATCTCACTGGGAATATTAATTATTTGCGAATTTTGTATGAATTTAGGAAACTGAACTTTGAAGTTAGCACTATTAACTTATTGAAGAATTGTTGAATATGTTTGAACAGCGATAGATTCTGAAAGAATAATTTAAATCTGTTTAACGTTTTTTTTTTGTACGTCTTTTATATAAAGAAAATGGATATGTAAATACTTATCTCTAGTAATATTTCTTCTTTATTTTAAAAATGAATAAAATTACATTTAAATCAATTCGTTGCTATATCTTCATCCACTTAAGCGTATATAACAACCACTTAACAGACGAATATCTTGCACACCACAACAGTGTACTTCGCATCGCTTTATTCTGCACTGTTTACTGAATATTATACCCTAAATGAAATCTATTGCGTAAACTGAGTTTGTCATTCCGTTTGTAACACATAGAAATAATGAAGGTATAGCTAAATGGATTGGACACCCAAGCATAATATTAAAAGTTATTTTAATTTTTGCATGTCTGTCCGTCCTCACGATAGCTCCAGAACGCATTTACTTAGAATGCTGAAATTTTGCACACGAGCTGTTCGAGAAAAAAAAGCAATTAAGTTCGGAAATGGAATAAATCAGGCAACTCCTTCTTTGAATTGCCTTGCCATACAAAACTTTGGTTTTCCACTATATATTTAGACACCGCTTGAGAACGAGTTGACGTAGAGAGCTGAAATTTAGTGCACGGCGTTTTCATAAAAATGATGAGTATAATTTCAAAAATGGGATAAATCTCGCAACCCCTTCTTGATGTTTCCATATAAATATTTATGATTTTTACGATCAGTCCGAGATGTTTTTATTGTACTGAAAATTTCTTCAGACTATGAAATCCTATGAAATTGGTTACAATAATTTTTACTGTCCGACGCACCGTCTTAGAAATATATGCGAAAAACTACTTCAAAAATCTAATTTGCACAGATACATACGAGCATTCATCTAGCTAGGGTATCATAAGAATTGGTCTTAGACCAATTCCAGCTTTATGGAAGAAATAATTTTCTAATTTCAGGGCTATTGTTGGGATACATTCACAATTTATTAGAACCATGAATTTGAAATATCTTTTTTTTTAGAAAACCATATAATTATATGTTAGCAAATTATTCTTATTTTATTCTTGTTTTTAGGAAATAATCTTATTGTTGTTTAATTTATTTTGGTTGAAAAAAACAACGGTAATCAATGAAATAGTTTGCTTCATGTAACGAAACTTGGATTTAATAATGATTAACGTTTTAGAAAGTTATACACATTTTTGAAAAACGATACTTGCTTGAAGAATATTCTTCTTCAATATTGTGTCAGTCTGCCACCCCCCCACTGCCCCCCCCCTCCCTCAACCAAACGCTTGCTACGCCAATAATACCATTCCCAAATAACATAACCAACCACCCATAAACCAGAAATGTATAGACTCCCAGAAACGCATCGGGCAGTCATACATGAACAAATTAAGGAAATGTTAGAAAATGACATAATCCAATTAAGTAAAAGCCCGTGGAATTCCCCTTTACTAGTAGTTCCCAAGAAACCTGGACCTGGTGGCAATAAACGTTAGCGAGTAGTAGTCGATTTCCGTAAAATTAACGAGAAGTCTATAGGGGATGCTGTTTTATTACCTAGAATAGAGGATATATTGGACCAACTGGGGCACTCCAGATAATTTACTACACTCGATCTTGCAAGCGGGTATAACCAAGTACTTGTTGATCCGAAGGATAGACCCAAAACTGCGTTTTGTACCGCATATTGGCACTATGAATTTAATAGTTTTGTTTCCGCCGACCTTCCAGGAATTAATGAATTACATTCTAACGAGTCTCCAAGGCTTAGAATGCTTTGTCTATCTCGATGATATTGTAATCTATGGAACAAATTTACAAGATCACAACGTGAAATGGACTAAGGTATTCGACAGGCTCAAAGAACACAACCTTTAATTACAACCCGAAAAGTGCCAGTTCCTTCGTAGAGAAGTGATTTACCTCGGACACAAATGTTCAAATGAAGGAGCACTTCCAGATCCCAGCAAAACAAGTTGTGTCCAAAATTTTCCTCAACTCCGAACTGTTAGACAAACTCAATCGTTCCTTGAGTTGGCTAACTACTACCGCAAGTTCATTTCGAACTTTTCAAAAATAGTCAGACCAATAACAAATCTGCTACGCAAAGATGTTACATTTACTTGGACATAAAAGTGCCAAGACCCTTTCGAGGAAATTAACAAGTCACTGGTAATTCCTCCCCTTTTCACATATTCTGATTTTACTGAACACTGTAGTTTAACAACAGATGCTAGCAACGAAGGATTGGGAGCTGTCTTATCCCAAGGGGAATTAGGCAAAGACAAGACAATAGCGTATGCAAGTTGAAGTTGAAATAAGGCGGAACAAAAATACTCCACAATAGAAAAAAAGTTACTCGCTATTGTATGGGCCACCAGGAACCTCCAGGTGTTAATTACAGGGCAAACGTTTACGGTCTACACAGACCACAAGCCCCTGAAAGGCGTATCCAATATGAAAGACCCAACTACAAGATTATTCAGATTTCACCATAAACTCTCAGAGTTGACTACAAAATTGATTATAAGCCTAGAAAATATAACACTAATGCAGCCGCGCTTAGTCGAATACCTGCAAAATTAAACCAAGCAAACCTCAATTCGTTCATTGTGGAAGCTCAGGTACACCACCGAGCCGATTCTGACATAGACAATTGTAGTTCCCCGCCACCATCAAATTCCAAACCAGCACATTGCCATGTTGTCACAAGAGCTCAAACAAAAGAGGCAGAAAATAAGTAAGAAGAAGTAATTCAATACCAAAAAACTCCTCAACGAATTCGAAAGCAATTGCAGCACTCCAAAAACAACTCAGTTGAAATCAACTCAACTAAAAGCAGCCAGTCTGAAAACAGTACATCTGAGCTAGGCAACTTACCTCCGAATAATCATTCAATGAATTCCCAAAATAAATCACCTGAAATTATTTCAGACCCTGAAGAAATTCAAATAATTTTAAGGGACTACCATGACTCTGCATTTGGTGGTCACCAAGGAGTTATTAAAACTTACAAAAGAATAAAGAGTAAATATAAGTGGAGAAATATGCTCAATTCCATTAGGAAATATATTCGAAAATGTACTAAATGTCAGAAAATGAAGGCTAGCCCAGAGTATCCTATGCCAATGATCATAAAAGATACTGCCCTAATGATATTCGAAAAAGTATATTTGGATATCGTAGGTTCTCTTGAAGAAACCCATTCGGGAAATAAGTACATTTTGAAATTCCAGGATAGTCTAACGAAATTCATAGATTGTTATGCCTTGCCAAATGGCGAAGCAGAAACGGTAGCAGCAATATTTTGCGACGAGATAGTCAGTCGTTACCGTATTCCTAAAAAATTAGTAACTGATCAGGGCTCCAATTTCTTAAGCGATCTTTTTAAACGTGTCTGTAAACTCTTAAAAGTGAAAAAAATGCAGACTCCCGCTTATCACCCACAATCCAACGGCCCACTGGAACGAACACACAGACCCCTAGTAGAGTATTTAAGAGCTATTATATACGAAAATCCAAAGGCTTGGGATATATTCCTAAGAACCGCGGCTTTCGTATACAATAATAGCCCACACGATGGTACTAAGCTCACTCCAATGGACTGTCTGTTTGGATTTACAGCGGATGTTCCCTCAAATCTAAGGAGAGAACCAGAGCCCATTTACAATCACGAGAGTTACTATCACCTCCTGAAATGCAAATTACAGAAAACATATGCTATCTCCCGAAAAAATCTATTTAACGCCAAGGAAAAGTCAAAACAACACTACGATAAGCACGCGCGTCCAGTAACATTCAGACCAGGAGCTAAAGATCTATTAAAAAACCCAGCTAAAAAGCACAAACTTTCCCAGATATGGCTAGGTCCATATCTCGTGGTACAAGTTTTTAACTCTGTTAATACTGTTATTCAAATCGGTAAACGAAGAATAACAGTACATAATAACAGGCTGAAACCATTTCACGAATATCGGCTAAGCCTTTAAAAACAAAAACAGACAGCAAACGAGGCAACAATTCGTAGTCAAGAATGAAAGGCAGTAAGAACACACAAAAAAAAAGGGGGAGGAAGATTCATTAAAACAAGAAAGAAATCTGATAATTGAATTTTTATTCTGTAAATCTGACAATATGAATTTCTTTTCCCCTTATTGGCATTTGTATGCCTTAACTTGTCCGATGCCAGCCTCTCAAATTTCCTCTTCTCCTCTGCGGCTGAGGCAAGACTAGCCCTCATTTTAAAATAATACATCTCCCTACGTAATTTGATGCGCCTACCCCCTCTTTCCGATTTAGTTATTTTTACGCCTCCAACGTTGTCCTGACAGCTTTTCCTCTGCCTCTTCACATAGTCCTCCATCGTCAATTTACAAGGTTCCGGTATATATGCGGGCGCTGTTTCGGTAACTCCGGGTATGCCTTAGAAAAATATGGTTCAATGGGCTTACCTGCCGGATACAGCGCTAAATCACTAGTATCTCTCTCGGGGATGTTTCTCGATGCCCCCTTGCAGGCAATCTAGCAAAGGCCTTACTAATTTCAGTTGCCATTATAATAGATAATTATAACTCGAATAGTACGTAGTTAAAGAGATACTCCACGATAATTAGTGAAACTAAACTGGATTACAGGTTATTTATAAGCAAATATTTTTGCTTACCTTTAAATTTACTAAAGAATCACGGTCAGTTTTTTAATTCCGGAACCCACTCATATCAAGACGGAATTCAAGTCAAGAGAATTTGAAATTGTTTTCTTTTCTTCACGACATAATTATTACTACAAGTGAATAATGAACTTGCATCGTCATGATTGATTTACAAATCAATAAAAATAATTACGACAAAAATGCACAATCAATTGCTTTACTTGCAGCAAAATAAAAAAATAATAACAATAATATATATATATATATATACATATGTTCTTTATTTAGTGCGATTTTACGGATACTTCTCTTCTCTAGATATGGCACTAATCTTCATGGTTACATTTTTGCCAAGCCTCATGGTAATAGCAAATACTGCTACAAAACCATACGAAATCTGCACTCTAAACAACACAGGGATAATGTTCGAAGAATTGGGTCAAATCTTATTATTCCACGATACATGGAACCTCTTCTCCCAAATTAATATTAGTGAGTTGGAAGGCGAAACCACAATAATGGAACACACCGGTTTCCTCATTAATCGTTTATGCGAGATACATAATAACACCACTAGCGCATGTACGGAGCAAAACGCCTACATTCACAGCCTAATAGGATCCATCAAGAAACGATCAATGACCATTAGAGAAATGATAACCATTCGTCATCGAAGATCCTTGTTCGCTGGAGTAGGAAGTGGCCTGCACTACCTTTTTGGAACAATGGACGCATCTAATGAAAAGCAAATATATAGTAAAATCGCAAATTTAGAAACAGACACCTTAGCAATATTGGAGCTGGAAAAACACCAGATAACACTTTTCAAGTCGTCTTTCGAGAAATTAAGAAAACCTATCAATCAACTTGAGTCTAACCAAAGGGAATTAACAAACACCTTCAATAATCTGCTTGACAAGGTTAATGGAGAAGTGAGCACGCGTTAACGCATCCAGGAAGCAGTGGCTACAATTAGTTTGCAGGTATTAGATATAGAGTTAAGACAACAAACATTTATACAAATATTAACAGATCTGAAGAATAATCAAGTACATCCTTTGTTACTATCCCCTTCCACATTATTAGAAACATATTATAAGGCACATTATAAGGAATCTAACAGGTTTCAAGATTTGGCTATCTTGACGCAAGCACTTGAAGTAAAATCTGGAGTAATAAATGAGCTTCTAGTAATTAGAATTATTTTTCCAATACTTAACATGCTGCCTTTCAAACTTCAACATTTCCATTTATTCCCTTTCAAATCCCCGGATAACCATTTATTGGTGTTTGATGTTAAACATGCCTACGTTGCAAGTCATATAGCCACACAAGAATTCGTGTTATTTAAACAATCTAAGCTACGGGTGTACAAAAAATTGTATGGTAATCTCAATGAAAGCACCTACGTTGGTCCACTACTAAACCCTATACTTCAAGGGCATTATATAAAAGAGTGTCCCATAAATTTCTTATTCAACCCCTACAATGAGACTGGTAACTGCGAATATCTAGTCCAAACACAGGTCCCGCAGCTACTAATCAAATTAACTATGAAAAATTCATGGCTAATTTCATTTCCCACCATGCAGAAAATAACGATTTCATCCAAGAAAAACCTACGTAGCTCTAATCTCTTCGGCAGCGGAGTACTAATGTTGAACGAACCTTGTCACTTCCAAATAGCTGATCAAGTTATACATATATTTCGAAGATGAAGATCATCAGAGTATTAAAATATCTCAACCGGAGTATCCACACCTGCTAAAATCTAATATGAATGAAACCCTTCAAAACGTCATCAAAAGCATGAATCGCATTACTCAAAAACATGTAGTAATGCTAAAAGTGGAATATGCAAATCATATTCTGAATGAAAATACATTCACTTTAGATCAGCTGGAAGATCAAATAAGTACATTGGAAAAACAGAAAAAAGAGCGTAGTAAAACACAAATCGTTCAGATAGGCTCCCTATCCCTAAGTTCCATGGTGATATTATTACTCAGCTTAATAGGGATACTAAAACTATGTAAGGTTATAAGGAAAAAGAAAAGGAATGTCATAGTCAAATCACCAAAGTGATAACCATAAATAACCAAAAAGTCCAGTTAGAAACCGTGAGTCATGAACCCGTAGTACATGTCAAATCTCATAATCTTTCCACACCACAAGGGACGGTGTCGACATATAGAGTCAAACAAATCACCCAAACTTTCCAATCAGAAATCACGAAATCTAACAAACCCCGAATTATCTCACTACCCCCTACCCAAGAAGTAGCAACAACATACAAAGGAAGAGCTATCTATCAAACTAATCATTCAGAATTAAAGGACGCAATCAAACACTGATCAATCAAATAGCCGGCAAAATTTGCCAGTACCAGCTCCACCACCACTTCCTCCTTCTTTAAGCCGAGCAGAGCCAGATTCAATGTCACGCACCTGCCATGTACAGGTGGTTTAACTAAGTTTTCAATACAAATTCTAAATAATACAAAATAACTAGAAATATCTGTCTTTAAGATTTAACTAAGTTTTCTATACAAACTCTAAGTAATACAAAATAACTAGAAATATCTGTCTTTAAGATTTAACTAAGTTTTCAATACAAACTCCAAATAATACAAAATAACTAGAAATATCTGTCGTTAAGATTTAACTAAGTTTTCAATAAAAATCCAAAAGAATACAAAATAACTAGTTCTCAATAAAAACTATTAAATAATAGAAAATAACAAGAAATATCTAACTTTAAGATGTAAATTCAAAAGAAATTTATATACAAATATATATATTTTTATCAAGAACAAACATGCACACATGCATATTTACACATGTATAATCAGGCTAATTTCAAATTTTATATTAAGAGTAAACCTGCACACATGCATATTTTCAAATGCATAGCCAGGCCAATTTCAAATTTTATATATCAAGAGCAAACCTAGAGACATACGTATTTATAAATGTATTAACATTATAATTAAACCTTATAGAAACAAGATGTACTATGTACTCTACCTATATAACTATTTAGCTCAAATTTAAATATAGATAAGTTCAAAGAAAGAGTACCCATATACATACTGCAAATAGATGTGTGTCAACAAATAGACCTATTTGCGAAACTATAATATACGTAGATGTACGTATGAAATCTTAATGTACCATTAGTATGGTTATTTAAATAACAACTATGTTAAAAAAAAAACTATTGTCATCCAACTCAATTAATTTACGCATAAACAAGTATGCTTCTTTTAGTAACTACACTATCCACATACCAATCCCGGCGCTCGACGTTAAATATATACAAATTATACAAAATCACTAAATTAGTGCTTTCAAAAGAACCATACGCTTGAATCTTTAATGTGTTATTCCTCTTCCAAGAATACCTGATTTTTTTTTAAAAGGGGCAGATTTGTTACATACATATACTTAATGCACATGCATATACATACCTACATCATGTAGGAAGAAAACATATTTATTGCAATGCATAACTAAAAACATTGTGCCTAAATACCTATCTACTACATCATTTTCCCTGCATGAAGAATTTCAATCACTGACCTACGTCAAATATTCTTCGTGTAAAACAGCGAAGATGTCGCAATACCCCTGCGCGCAAAAAGTCTCAAGTTGCAATACGACGACCTTGCGCCGGTGGTGAAACATATGTATGTAGGTAGCAAGATGTTAATTCACGGTTAATACAGTAAGCCACAAATGCCTATTGTAACCCGAGAATTACATCATAAATAAATAACAAACAGCAAGTGATTCTGATTCTTGCAAAATATTTGTATGTATACAAATGCGACGAGTGCCGCGATTGAATTGATGAATGTAATATGCGTGACATAACACTTTGTACAAGGTGAACATTATGTACATAAAGTGTTAAGTCGGAAGTAAAATACAGTCGGAAGTAAATTGCAAATCTTCCGTACTGGGAAGTAAGTATGACATTATCCATGTATATACAATAGATAGAATAAGAACAATTTGTATATATAGAGTTAGAAAATGTAAAAGAGAGGGGCAGTAAACGATTATAATCAGTGGAGTTCAGTCGTAAGGTATTTTCATTTAGGAGTTGAGCTTCTACAAGCTACTCCATATCTTCACTAGGAGCTGAGCTTCAACAAGCTAATCCATATCTTCACTAGGAGCTGAGCTTCAACAAGCTACTCCATATCTTTACTAGGAGCTGAGCTTCAACAAGCTACTCCACATCAGGACTAGGAGCCGAGCTTATACCGCTACTCCACGCAACTTAACGTTCACAACGATACGCCTGGGAGGAATTAGACACAACAAAAAAAGACGGAAGAAATCTTTCAACAACCCCACCATTCGTAACCCCCTACCGTCATAATGTAACACTCGAAGGATTCCAGGCCAACATTCAAGCTCGCGTGTCGCACGCCACCATTCTAAAACGTAAAGGATTCCCACGCTTCTACACCATGCTCGCTTTCTGTTCGGTAGCTTACATAAAATAGAATAGAATAGAATATATTTTTTCAGTAGTACAAAGATAACAAGCTCCTAAACGTACAAAGTGAGTCGGAATTATACATATGTAAATAGCTAAATAATTGTGCAACATTAAATTTGGGGAATTACATTAATTGACTAAAAACTAATTTATAGAGCGGAGAGAAGAATAAGAAAAGAAAAAACGTGTATATAAGTTAGAAAAGAAAAAAGGTTACCAAATAGTTATAACAATGTGTAACAGCATTACGTCCTCCCCCTCCTAAATGCTTAGGATAATTTTAGTGGCAATATCGATTTGTAAAAGATACCGTTGGATCCTGTTCTCTGTATGTCAGCAGGCAAATGATTCAACAAACAAATGCCCTGGACGAAGTAATGTTGTATATATGTATATATATGTGGGTTAAACTTCTAGACTTACTTTTGGCTTAGGTCCTCTGTTGTGGTGTGGCTAATCCAATTTCTTTTTATGAAAACACTTATTTATTTTTCTGGTGACCAATAACACTTTATTCCTTTTTATAAGGGAACAATTTTGCTGCTCCTGCCTTAACCTTTAACAATTACACTTGGATTTTCCAGAGCCCTTCATTTTAATGCCATGCACTTGTAGACAAGCAAGCCTAAGATCTAACCGAACAAACTTAATTTTTTCTAATATTCGAACAAACTTAATTTTTTCGAACAAACTTAATCTTTTCTTATATCCGAACAAACTTAATTTTTTCGAACAAACTTAATGTTTTCTTATATCCGAACACACTCTTTTCTTAACAATAAACAGAACTTAGCTCATTTCATTTTTTTTTGACAACTACTACCGATACTTCTTGCAATCTCAACCACAAACTCAACTCTAAAAAAAAACAAGTAAAAAAGCTAGAATTGGTCTAAGACCAATTCTTATGATACCCTAGATGAATCCCCGTATTAAATTTCGTATGGTCACCGATCTATTCAAGTATTGATTTTGAAGTTGTTTTTCGCACATATTTCTAGAACAGTTTGTCGCACAGAAAAAATGGTAATAACCAATTTTATAGGATTTCGTATTCTGCAGAAGTTCTTAGTACAATAAAAATGTCTTGGACTGATCGTTTTCAAAGTATACGTAAAAAACCGAAATTTTTATATGGCAACACCAAGAAGGAGTTGCCCGTTTTAGTCCATTTTTGACATTTTATTTGCTAATGTAGTAAAAACATCATGTACGAAATTGTAGCTCTCTACGTCGATGTGTTCTCAGGCAGTGTCCAAATATATAGCGGAAAACGAAATTTTTATATGGCAACCCCACGAAGGAGTTGCCCGAATTGTCTCATTTTCGAACTTAATTTTACATTTTTTTTTTACAGTCCGTGTACAAAATTTCAGCTCACTAAATATACGCGTTCTCGAGTTATCGGGCGCACGGACGGACGGACGGACGGACATGCAAAAATCGAAATAACTTTTAATATTATGAATGGATGTCCAATCCATTTTGCTCTACCATCATTATTTCGAGGTGTTACAAACGGAATGACAAACTTAGTATACCCTTATGATTTCATCTAGGGTATAAAAACCGACTCGATCAGACTCCTTTTTGAAAACAACTCAACTCTTGATCACCTTCATCGTGATCAAAAGCCGTTGTTTAGGGAGAAAATGCTTAATTGCATTTTCTTACCCTGACAAAATTTTACGATTCAATCTGGACTTGTTGAAACATGTCCAGAATTATTTGCTTCGGACGGTGGCTTCAAAAAAATGTAATCTTTCACTTTAAAAACAACAGCCACCGTCCCGTCGTTTGAAATCGCGGCGCGCATACACGTACAATGCATTTATGCGGCGCGCGTTTCTTATCGTGTAAGCTTTTTATCGTAATATGTATGTACGTATGTACATACACTTTGAATTTTTTCGCGGCAAATTGTACTGAAGGTACGATTTGCTTTTTGATTTATTTTTTAATTAAATTGTAGGAATGACAAATTTTGCAGAACGCAAAATTTGTCGTGGAAATTTTTAAGTAAAACGACTTGGGTTGTAAACTGAAACTTTTGTTTTTCCCAAGTCGTTTATGGGAAAAATTTTATGAGTTATTTGGAATGTGAAGAAAATTGCTGATGCAATTTTCTTCACCCTTTTTGGGAGATAAGCTAATCATGTTTTGTGCATGATTAGTTTATTGGAATTTATGATTTATGATTTTCTTTTTTTTTTTAATGCCCAACTCTAGGTTTTTCAGATATATAGGGCTTACTAATTATTTTTTGGAAAAATTTACCTGTTAGGTCCTAAGGTTTTATACCTCCACATATTTATATATATAAGTATGTACATATGGTACATATATGTTTGTATACATAATAGTAAGAGCGCTCACCATATCCTGATTTTCAACGAGGGATCGAAAGGTTCATGTGCTAGGATGACTGTACGAAACTCAATCTCTCAAATAGGTATGAGAGCCTCTCGCCTATGAATTTCAGTCTGTAATTTATTAGATAAGCTCATTGAATGCAACCAAGCAAGAGTTTCCTACGACAGACTAAATCAAGAGCTGGAAATATCGTATAGGAAAAGGAATTTGGCTAGTTTAACTCGTAAATTATGCATTAGGCAATCGTAGTTCAACCAAAGCTAACGCAGGCATCCACATATTTTTCTTAATGCAACACTGACATGATCAAAACAGGAAAATATTGAGTTGAGATGATACCCTGAACACTTCACCGAGTTTACATAAGCTAATCTATTGTCATTCAAATATATTGGTGGTAAAGAATTTTCATCAATTTCACGTCTATAAATAGCTTGGCAATTCGATTTATTATGGTTGAGGGCTAAATTATTTTGCTCAGACCAGTCATATACACGTTAAACATCCTCATTTATGCGACTTACGCAATCTTGCACCAATCGAATTGGTATACTAAGGTATATTTGCACATCATCAGCATACAGATGAGCGGTGGCATCTACAATAATATCGGGGCGATCATTGATATAGAGGCTAAAAAGCATGAGACCAATAATGTATCGCAGGAACACACCACAGGAGACAAATTTACTGCAAGGGGTAACACTAGTTATTTTTACAAATTTTCTGCGCCCACTTAGAAAACACACAAGTAGCGCAAGAATAGTCAGATAATCTTCATCAAGGGCCATGTGAATATCCGATGTCACATTCAGCATAGCGGTTGCAGAGCTGTAATAAGGACGAAACCCAGATTACCAGGTTGACAGTAAACAGTTGTTGTGTAGTTCATGGTTTGCTGGTATAATATGTTTTTTAAATACTTTAGCCAAGTAGCATAAAAGTCTAATTGGTCGGAAGTTACTTGGGTACGTGCAGTGGACTTCTTTGTAATAGGCACCACCAATGCTTGTTTCCATTGATTGGGGAATTGAGATATAGTGATGAAATGGTTGAAGATGTGCGTTCGAATTTTCTCTATTGTAGGCGCAAAAGTTTTATAAATGTTGGTTGCAGTCGAGTCCTACCGCAACTGATTTAATAGTATATAGAGTCAGCATAACCTCGACTTCATCAACGCAATTAAAAGCAAAACCATCAGTAGAAAAACCTTCAGGCCAAGGACAAGACCCCGAGACGCCGCTCGCAAAGAAATTGTTTAAATGATTTGGGTCTTGATTAACAGCTGATATCTCTCGCCCATGAACTCCTAAGTCACGAATATTTCACCATAACTTCTTAGAAGGCTGACTTACATGTAGCTTCTTACAAAAATACACACGCTTCGCATATCTTATCATGGAATTTGGCTTATTGCGGATTCGTTTATATCTATTTTTATATTTACCATATAGGTGATCTCTTTCCGATAATATGTCCTGTATTTCAGTTGTCATCCATGGGCATCTCTGCAGTTGAAATCGGCGTGTTCGCAAAGGTACGTGTCTATTAAACAATTCGTTGAAAGTTTGTGAAGGGATGCCTACTTTATCATCTACAAAGTTAGCTTCGTAGACGCTGCTTCATGACAATTCCTGGCATCCGTTAGAAGGTAATCATTATTTATATTTTTATAATCACGATACACAATGGAAGCATATTGAGGAATAGATTCAAATTTCAGATTCAGAAAGTCGTGGTCAAAATCACATGGTGGGCTGATTTTGTTGTGAAATAAAATTTTGTCAGTGTCTACAGTAGCAATATAGTCAAATTGGGATGGGCAAGTTGAATTCAAACCACCTCCAGATTAAATTTTCTGTATACAGAGATACATTAAATTATCAGTCATGGCGTTGGAGATAAGAGCATTTACATTCATATCGGCACAAAAAATAACGTTTCTATGCCTTAAGATGATTGGTGATATAGAATCTTGGAATTATATGCATCTCTCAGCATTGAAACTACTAGGCGATCAATACGCACTTGCTAAGCCATATCTATCAAAACCTGAGTCTACCTCAACTCAAAGAAATTCTATCTTGTCACCTGGGGCACAAGAATTAATGACTATTGAATTTAATGAGTTATGCCATTACCGTCTTTATGTTCCAGGCCGTGACACAAAATGATTTTGCTACTCGCAAAAGTATTAGAGTGGTTCCATTTCGTACTTCTCTTAGCATTTGTTGTTATGAAAAAATGCATTACTTTCAACTTCAACTTTCTGCATAATGTGAATAAGTCTCCCTACTAAATGTGTGATTCAGGAATTTTGTTGTTTAATTCTTTGAGTATAAAAATCTAAGTACTTTGTTTAATAAAATTTTTAATATTTTTTCACTCAAACATAAAACTGCACAAAAATATCAGAAAATGTGTTGGATTCTATTGCCTTCATTCCAGCTTCTCTCTGTGTTTTATCACAGAGAAATGAAAGTTCAATTCTAAGTGGGAGCAAATATTTCTTAAAAACGATCTTTTATGGTTTGAAACTGCTTTTCTTTTGAAAATAAATAAAAACCTAATGTATAAATTATACTACCATGAAGGCAACAAATTTGCCTATAAAATAGGCTAATATTTCAATTACATTTGAACTATAATTTAAATGTTATGAATAACTAAACACAAAATACTGGTGCCAACCCACCGTTTCACAGCGCAGTAAGCAAGCGTGTGGCTCTGCCATTTATTGATTAAAAAATACTTTGATCATGTTTGAAATGAAAAAACTGCATTATTTAATATGGAAGGTGGGGAATATTTTTAAATTGGTGGAAGCATGATGGGATAATATAAAAAAATTATTATCTTTGTTTTTTGTCCTTCTTATACTTAAGAATTTACTGTGTGTTAAACGTTGAACGACTCATTTTTTCATATAACTCAGGAAAGCACAAAGCTCTGATTGCTTTCTAGTGTGATTTGTGGTATGAAACACTGACTTATAACAATGGACTGAGCGATTTGCTATTTCATGTGGCACAAAATACATTAGGGGTATTCACGCAATGTTGTATCAAAGAGTGTATCGTTGTAAAAGATGTATTTGATTACAACCCAGTAAAGTCATACAAGGCTTATGCATATAAAATGCAATACAAGGGTCTTGTATTTTTATACCCTAGATGAAATCATAGGGGTATACTAAGTTTGTCATTCCGTTTGTAACACCTCGAAATAATGATGGTAGAGCAAAATGGATTGGACATCCATTCATAATATTAAAAGTTATTTCGATTTTTGCATGTCCGTCCGTCCGGCTGTCCGTCCGTCCGTCTGTGCGCCCGATAACTCGAGAACGCGTATACTTAGTGAGCTGAAATTTTGTACACGGACTGTAAAAAAAAATGTAAAATTAAGTTCGAAAATGAGACAAATCGGGCAACTCCTTCGTGGGGTTGCCATATAAAAATTTCGTTTTCCGCTATATATTTGGACACTGCCTGAGAACGCATCGACGTAGAGAGCTGAAATTTCGTAAATGATGTTTTTACTATATTAGCAAATAAAATTTCAAAAATGGACTAAATCGGGCAACTCCTTCTTGGTGTTGCCATATAAAAATTTCGGTTTTTTACGTATACTTTGAAAACGATCAGTCCAAGACATTTTTATTGTACTAAGAACTTCTGCAGAATACGAAATCCTATAAAATTGGTTATTACCATTTTTTCTGTGCGACAAACTGTTCTAGAAATATATGCGAAAAACAACTTCAAAATCAATACTTGAATAGATCGGTGACCATACGAAAGTTAATACGGGCATTCATCTAGGGTATCATAAGAATTGGTCTTAGACCAATTCTAGCTTTTTTACTTGTTACATTCACAGTTTGGCAGTGTAAACCGGGTTGTATAGTTGTACTTAGGAGCTGAGATTGAACGTCAAATGGCAGCGGGTGCAGCTGGGGAGGGGAGTGTCCTAGGAAAATTTCTGGTGTGCCAAATGAAAAATCCTTTTGAGGACTATCGACTGGTGCACTTGTATTTTTTCTAGGTGGTACTCGGTTGATTTTGCAGGGTGTTCAATTTACATCTACTTGCATCATGGTTTTCCCGCACAAAAAAAGGTATTGCAACTTACTGAGCCCAAAACATCAGTAATGGCGCATCAAAGAGCATGTAACTTTCTGGAAATCTTAATAAAACATCACCGAAAAACAAATTGGTGCGATCGATTTTCTTTTTCCGCCCTAAATTACTTAATAATACTATTTGAAGTTCAGAAATTAGCTTTAATTATTTTCATAATTTAAACTCTTCTTGCGGGATGAGGAGGGGACCATTCAAAACACGAACATGATACTCGTCTTTAGTTCGACAAGGTGATTAAGTTTATCGAAAAAAAAAGTTTCGAGTGGGGGTATTTTGAGGTGCGGGGTTGCTACCCCCCCCCCCCCTCCTCAAACCCCAAATATGACATGTGAGGCGTCTATTTTAAGCCCCTGCTGAGCTCTATCGAATGGCGTTTTTTAAATTTCAATCCGGTATACTCCATAGTATATTTTTTCCACCCTCTGAAACTTGATTACGTTTTAACTGAAAGCCACTTTTTTTACTTTGTCGGACCCTGCATCATAAGGCATGCCCCTAGAGAAAAAATTTTGCATCTAAATTAAAGGCAATAAAATTTTCTATCTATTAGAAGGCTTTTATTTTCAATTCGAGATATTTCCACACTGAGCTTTTACTCCCGAAGTTCACTGTTTTTCCCCATGTGGATCCCATATACGCCATTACTACATATGAGTTATTTTTCTAATTTTTTTTTTTCATTCATAGGCATAAGTGTTCGATTACGAAACTTTTTCATCTTTACAAAAAAATACCTCCGAACCACTGTTATTCCGTAAAAGTAAATTGTAAATTTTTACATTTTGTCACGACAAAAACCGGGAAAGATTGCCGTAAAAGGAGGTTGTTCTACTATTATTAACATTTCTTCTAAACTATTAGCCTGAGCTGAAAACTAATTAGAAACAACCGTTCCCAACAAAACAGGCTTCATTTTATCCGCTGACATTATACTGAACTAGTGTATAATTAAGTAGTAATAGTAGAAATAACAACTTGTGAAACAACCCAAACGGTAAAAAAATTCTATGAAAAACCGGCATTTCCTTAATTTAAGCCGTTCTTTTCATAAATAGTTGATACTTGAGATTTTTATCTCAGCTATTTTTAACCGGATCTTCACAATTTTTTCTTTCTAGGATAACTATGAATCCTAGGAATTTTGAAGATTTTCTCAATTTTTCCGGGGCCGGGGAGAGCTCCTACGGTCTGCCATTTTATCACCCGGTTCCCATAATTACATTTCGAAGTAAGCTAAAGGCTAAAGAGTGTGTTCACCCTTTGTTGTAAATTCTTGTTATATATTTACATCGGTTACACTGATACTTTAAAGAGTGAATACCCCTATTGTGTTTCTGTATATCACCGTTAGAGCACCCTTTAAAACGTTTACTACATAAAAATATGTAAAACTCAACCAATCAGATGAAATTTTACACCCGTAAATCGAATTAAATTAAAAAGAAATTATTTTCTTGTGTCCAAGTGATATTTTAATCGTTTATAAGCACTCTTATAACAAATTAAACTAATTCCGGCTTTAATTTTCAAAAGTTATTCTTAACTGAATCCTGCGTATGGGCAAGAGAGACGGCGCCCATGGTAAGCACTATCTTTACCTTTTCTTTCAGCGATGATGAAATGTCGTAAGTAAACGTTTAGTGAACCATATTTGGTGTTGGTATCTCCAACTCTGCCATAGAGCGAAAGAGAGAGCTGTAAAACTTGTGCCATTCTTTCCTATAGCAAAATGGCAATACGCTCAGTCCATTGTTATAAGTCATTGGTATGAAGGCAACAGAATTCGACACATTTTTTCATTTTTATGTGTAGAGCTATGTTTGGTGAAAAAATAGAAACAATTAAAGAAAGTACTTATATTTTTATACTGGTAAATGCAGAAGGAATTAAATAACAAAACTCCTGAATAAAAATTTTAGTACGGAAGCTTATTTACATTATGCAGAAAGTTGCAGTTGAAATTAATGCATTTTTCTATAAGAATAAATGCTAAGAGAAGTGCGAAATCGTAGCACTCTAATACATTCAAAGAACTCATGTCACGGCACATAAATGGAAACTCCTACCCCAATACTACCAACACCATCACAATGGAAAATATTATAATTTGAAAAGGAAATTGACTGTGAGAGTACATATTGATTCAGCCATATTTTACAACCTGCAACAGGCCTATTTTATTTCTTATGCTTCTCGCATATAAGTAACATACATAACATCCAGCCACATGAGTTGCAAAAATATTGAGAAGCGCTCTCAATCGGTTCAATGGCGAGATGTTATAAATCGCGAACGTAACTGTTACAGTTTTCTGCTCAACGTTTCTCAGCCATTGCGATGACATCGTTGGATATTTTGCCAGTATATAGAGTACATACTTGGTTTTAAGAATATTTTGCCGTTCTGTGTTTGAGTTTTCAAGCGAAAGGAATTGGGCAGATTTATAAATTCCAAAAAGCAAAATTAGGAAATAAATTTTAAATAAGTTAAATTTTTGACCTTCTTCTACAATTATAGAAGAAATAATGTGGATTATTATTAATTAGGAGAGGAAATGGAAAATAATAACTTGAGATTTATAGATTTAATAAACGAAGTTAGTGACCCAAACTAATATGTAAAGTTATTGAATTTATGTATAAAAATTATTGAGATCATTATTTATATTCCTGAATGCAGCATCAAGTTGAAAATCTAATAATTTAATCATTAGAGGTTTCTAAAATAAGTTTGCCAGAACAAATAAATTTGTAGTTTTCATACACACATTTTAGCGCAGTTCACACCACACAAAATAAAAAATTAAGTTTATTACAATTGCAAAATCCTAACTACTACAAAATCAAAGAAATTCGAATTTATTTTTGCTTACCTGTAAGGAATGAAGTCCGATTAATGTGTTATTTTGAATTTCAGCTATATTATTGTAGCTGACATCTAAATCCATTAAATCAAAATTATTACTGAACAGCATTTCACCCAGAGATTCAAGACTGTTGATACTAACATTAAAGTGGCACAACATAGAAAGTCCATCAATCGTCGAATCATTTAAATTTGTCAATTGGTTCCCCTGCAACCTCAAAGATCGCAAATGCGTATTTGTCGAAAAAGCGAATTGATCAACATAATTTATGCGATTGAAGTGCACGGACAGTTCAGTTAGCTTAATCATCCCCTTGAATGCATTTGATGAAATTCTTTTCAACAAATTCTTTCCTAGATTTAAGTATTTCAAATGCAATAAAGGCTTAAATGTATCTTCTATGATATCTTCTATTAGATTCACTGCTAAATTAAGCTTTTGCAAATTTGGAAATCTACTGAAGCTATCAAAATCTACACTCCTTATTATATTGCGCCGAAGATCTAAGTACTGTATAGAATCCAAATTTTCACTACTCCATGACTTCACTTTGGAAATGTTATTTTTAAAGAAACTCAAATATTTGAGATTTCGCAATCCATTCAAAGTAAAATCATGAATATCCTTTAATTGGCTGTCCGTTATTTCCAAAATTTGAAGTTGGGACAATCGAATAAAAATTGCATTGGGTAGCTCAAATATTTGGCAATGGCTAACGTATAGCGCTCTTGTGTCATAATCGCGAACATGCTTCAAATCCTCTACTTGACACTTGTGTATACCGAAAGTACCATTTATCGTGACTGTTATAAGTGCGCCAGTCTTATTGATCACTAATATCGAAATTATACACAACCAACAATATAGGTTCATATTTAAGACCGACCGATTTCCGCTTGACTCCACCTCGATTCTATTTTACACAACCTATTCTAACACTTTAGATAATAATTTAATTACACACCGCTGGATATCAGTAGCTTAAGCCTAACATCTCAGATCTATGATTAGATCTTAACTGTGCTCTTATCATTTTGTAAATATTTGAAGAAAACCTGAGTGATTTAGTGCGTTATATTTTCTCGAGTTCAAACACATGTAGTGTCGTAATTACAAAATCAAAATGTTGCTTACACCCACATGACTGCTGAAATCTTTACGACCAACGCTTACCAAATTTAAGGCTGTTATGTACAACTTTAAAAATATTGTTCTATAATTAGGGATAAACTAACGTGTAAAATAAAGCGTCTAGGTATTACAATTTTATTTTGTGTTCAACGAATTATTACCCTACTTGGTAGCTTTAACCTCACTGATATATCTAAAATTTACGCAACTTATACTACGTGGAAAAATTAATTCAAATTAAATTAAAAGTGTTTTTCGTATGCTTCTTTTAAAGGGTTCAAAATCCCTATTATAGGGCAGATATGAATGACCTCGTAATGGGAAATAGTGGTAAAATATTCTAAATTGTTTACTCGGCTATAAAACGAATAAAAACCGTACAAAGGCAACCGAGCGACTAAAAAAAGATGCGGTTCTTTACTTTAATTCGGAATTTTCTTTTTAGTATAATCATCGAGAAATCTTGACACCTCATTTGAACCTTTAAGAAGAGCAAGTGTCCTTCATGATAAACAACAAAGGCACACATTTAACTTTTCTTCACACAACTTCAAATAACACTCATATGTAAGTATTGAATTAGCGGTATCTAGAAAACAGGAAAATCCCTCCTGAATACGAGCCTTAAGAAGCGTAATGCCCCTGTCTTCTCGTCACCGTGAGTGATAAAATCCGACAACATAAATAATATATTTGCCTCAGTAATCTAAGAAATAGCTAATAAACCAAGGGTATAACTGTCAATTAGGTGGTACGTATTGTTGGCATGATGAAAGGCAGATGGAAACTCCTGTACTAATAATATTTCCGCAGCTGCATGCTTAACCTAACCCTCAAGTAGATGCTTAGTCTAACTACAGGTGGAAACAGGTAATATAGAGTATGCGGATGGTGCCTGTAGGAGAATAGATCAGATCACTATAGAGCACGATGGGGAGTTGGTATCGCATTGTTCGTCTTTAGCAATTTGCGTCTTTTTTTTTGTTTTGTTTTTTTTTTTTCTGTTAGACATATTTTTAATAAATTTTACCAGTTCAGGATATTTTTTGACAAACGAGCCATGCCAGAGAACGTTGAAATAATTTACAGTTTTTGAAGTGTACCTATACGCATTGGCGTAACTAGATAGGAGCAGTGGCATAGCTAGAGCTTTTGCTGGCTGGGGCGGTCCCGAATTTGCTGCCCGTTTTAACTTAATCGTAATCAAGAGTGGTTATTAACAATTATTGAAGATAAATAAATAACTGAGTAAAACCATTAAATTATTTTGTTTAAACAGACTATACACATAATGATAAAACGCATTTTGATTTATATATTTATTTTTCTTGCCCTTTCATTAAAAAAGTCTTGAATGGCATTGTCAAAATTTATATTAGCTGTTAGTTACCTTTTTATGGACGGTATTACTAGATTTCGTAATCTTAAATCAGTCATTGTGGAACGATGGTAATTTTTAATTAAATAATTTGGAAAAGCTCCGTCCATAACAAGCGACACTGATGACTATTGTTAAAAAAAGCTCTTAATAATATTACCATATTAGGAACAGAGTTTTCCAAATATTAATAGTTCAAGAGGCCTTGCTCGTTTTTCCAACCTTTTGCTTGCTCTTGTACAACAGGTAGAGACATAAAACTCTGGATCGTTTTCCTTTCAATATGAAATTGTTCTTCGTCAGTGTCAACAAAGTTATTTACTTGACATTAAAATTTTCATTTAAAAGATTAGATGGTATTATGCACGAATAGAAGTAAGAAATAAGAAATGTATTGCATTGAGTTGAGTAATATTCCACAGCCTGATCTCGTTTTAATATTTTCTACCTCAGATTACAATTTTTCCAAAGCACTTAAAATGTTTAATAAATGTTATTTTTTCAACAGACATCGCATCTACTCTTGTCTTCCAACGAGTTTCTACACTGCGCTTAACACCTTGACCAGTGACAGAAACTATAAAATTTTACAAAAAATCAAATTTTGCAAAATTTGATGACTTTTTTTTGCAAAATTTCACTGAAAATAACTCCAGTTGACCACAAAGTTTACAGTTTTTATAAAAAAAAAAGGTTATGTTAATGACCTTTCTGCAAAAAAAGAGATGTCAAAATAAAAAAAATGATAAGAAAATCCAAACTTTTTAGTTTAGACCACAATAACTTTTGAGAGGAGTACCAGGCTGGTTGAGCAGTTGTTGGAAAGGCAGGTTGTAACTGTGACCTTTTAGAGAAGATATAGACATATACCAGCAAATCAACTAAATCATCATAATAAGAGTCAATTAGTTTAACTTTATACATAGTGGAGACATGTTACCAGTGCGAGTTCAATTAAATATAACAATTTTGTTAGTCAAAAGGATGCGTTTTCTTCCAATAAATCCTTTGATTCGAAGTGCTTACTTCGTCTACTTACTATCAGTGAACGTACGCCTTGTACTTTTTAAGATACAGGGTGTGTTATGAAAGACTAGCTTGTTAACTTAATCACCCTGTAGCCATTGGCGTAGCCAGCGTTTTGTTGTGGGGTGGACAGTAGGGGGCAAACTGACACAATATTGAAGAAGAATATTCTTCAAGCAAGTATTGTTTTTCAAAAATGTGTATAACTTTCTAAAATGTTAATCAGTGTTAAATCCATTGATCACCGTTGTTTTTTTCAACAAATGTATGCTTAAATAAAACAACAATAAGAATATTTCCTAAAAACAAGAATAAAATAAGTTATTTCAAATTCATGGTTCTAATAAATTGTGAATGTATCCCAATAATAGCCCTGAAATTAGAAAATTATTTCTTCAATAAAGCTGGAATTGATCTCAGACCAATTCTTATGATACCCTAGATGAATGCTCGTATGTATCTGTGCAAATTAGATTTTTGAAGTAGTTTTTCGCATATATTTCTAAGACGGTGCGTCGGACAGTAAAAATTATTGTAACCGATTTCATAGGATTTCATAGTCTGAAGAACTTTTCAGTACAATAAAAACATCTGGGACTGATCGTCTTCACAGTACCTGTACGAAAAAATTCTAAATTTTTATATGGCAACATCAAGATGGGGTTGCGGGATTTATCCCATTTTTGAAATCATACTCATCATTTTTATGAAAACGCCATGTACAAAATTTCAACTCTCTACGTCGACTCGTTCTCAAGCGGTGTCTAAATATATACTGGAAAACCAAAGTTTTGTATGGCAAGGCAATTCAACGAAGGAGTTGCCTGATTTATTCCATTTCCGAACTCAAATTTCCTTTTTTCTCGAAAAGCTCGTGTGCAAAATTTCAGCTTTCTAAGTAAATCCATTCTGGAGCTATCGTGAGGACGGACAGACATGCAAAAATTAAAATAACTTTTAATATCATGCTTGGGTTTCCAATCGATTTAGCTATACCTTCATTATTTCTATGTGTTACAAACGGAATGACAAACTCAGTTTACCCAATAGATTTCATTTAGGGTATAGTATTCAGTATACAGTGCAGAATAAAGCAATGCGAAGTACACTATTGTATGCAAGATATTCGTCTGCTAAGTTGTTGTTATATACGCTTAAGTGGATGAAGATACAACAACGAATTGATTTAAATGTACTTTAATTCATTTTTAAAATAAAGAAGAAATATTACTAGACATACATATCCATTTTCTTTATATATATGTATGACGTAAAAAAAAAAACTTTATACAGATTTAAATTATTCTTGCAGAATCTATCGCTGTTCAAACATATTCAGCAATTCTTCAATAATTTAATAGTGCTAACTTGACAGCTCAATTCCTTAAATTCATACAAAATTCGCAAATAATTAATATTCCCAGTGAGATAGACGAGATGTAAGCAGGTCTGTATTCAATCATTAAACGCCATATCTATCGAAATATTTATTTGATTCGATTAATGAAACATATCCATTGCCAGCTACCGCCCCATTAAAACTAGTGGGGCATCTTTCAAAGTTGCAGATCTGCTGAATCAGCTCTTTATCTGCAGATTTGCAAGGAATGGTATTATTTTCTTGATATTCGCAATATCTAAAACTCTTATAAGATATGTATATAAGCTTAAGTAGGGTAAAATCACCAATTGTCGGACAATGTTAAAATGTTCTATAGATAAAGGAGACACGCTGATTATCCTCAGCTAATATTAAAATGTGTGCATACAATGGATTGACTTCTTTCTTCTTGTGGGATTAAATGGCCTATAAAGATATACCGTTACATTAAAAATACACTTTACGTACCAATTTGCGGAAAAATTTAAAGGTCTTGCAAATTATAGTTACTGTACTATAGAAATAGAATGATTTATATTCAGAAAAAAAG
Organism: Dioctria rufipes; assembly: GCA_963924295.1. Classification (NCBI taxonomy): domain Eukaryota; kingdom Metazoa; phylum Arthropoda; class Insecta; order Diptera; family Asilidae; genus Dioctria; species Dioctria rufipes. The sequence goes on from OZ002744.1 coordinate 106,715,565, forward strand.
GATCGCATAAAATTCATATATATCCATCCATTAATGAACTTAATACCATTTTACGGGCCAACCGATGATACACAGATTAACAAGTTATGGCCGAATTAGCTGTCAGTTGGTTGCTTTTCTGCTTTGGCAACAATTGTCACAAATTTGTTCGTCTCAATTTCAATCTAAAAATTTCTATTTTGAAATTTCTTTGCTTTCTCACTAGCACATAATTAATTACTTTTCCCGAAGTGAATTAAACGAAGAAACTAATGGTTAGATAAATATTATAATATATTCAAAACGTATTTCAGTCAATAAAATACACAAAATTCAAAACAAATTCACTGGAAAGGACATTGTCACCTCATGACGTTGCAACACAAAAAATTCCTTTCGAATCGGCCATAGCTTGTTATCTCTGTGTCATGGGCCAACCTACACATATTAATCACGATCCTTCTGCTACACTTGTGCCTAGATGCATGTCATATCAGAAAATTTTTGATCAACTTACAGTTATTGATATAGATAATAATTGTATCACAAATTCGTAGCATATAATGAGAACTGAATTATTATATTATCATATCGGTTAAGTCTACAATCGAGTTCTGGCAAAATAAAATTTTACACGGTCTCCAAATACATATTTCATATTAAAATTGCTGGTAGAATTTTGTCATATCTAAGAGCCAGATTTTGCGTAATGAATTTCTGGTTGTGCTGGTAGTCCATTTTTACATGTATTTACCCGCCATCCCTATTTAAGCAAATTGTCAATTTGCAAAAAGTAAACTAAGGTTTTGTGCGGAGCATCTGTGGTAAAAAGTGTTCTTTTTCTACTTTATTTTGAAATAATTCTCATAATTATTTAAATCTGTGCTTCTATTAACAAAAAAGATAATTTAGACAGTGCAGTTGCCTCAAACAGAATTTCACTAGTTTATAATCCAATTTATATTTGCAAGCAATGACCAAACACTTCATTTCTGTTTTTTTAATTGATATGAAGATTTTAACAGGCACTAGTGGCACTAAATAAAGTTCAAAGATAAATAGTTTTGAAAAGAATTGATTCGGTACTTGTGTTAAATTTCGCAAAAGAATTTTAAGTTGACTAAATCTGCTCACAAAACAAAATCACATATGACAATTCTGCACCCAGGCTTTGACAAATCTTTCCTGCAGGGGAGGTAAATACAGCTATAAATAAATGCATTTATATCATGTATACAAAGCCTCCTTTTTTTATAAACGAAATTAAAAAGTAATCTAGTATTAAGCAGATCTCTTGTTACTTCCTAACTTGTTCTAAGTTAACTGTGCTTCAATTATCAAGTGGCGATGTCCATGACCGATGGGGCTCTGTTTAAATCACAGCAATAGCGCTAAGAAAGTATTAACAGCTGATGTTTGTTTATATACGTGATTAAGCTTAAAAATTTCAATGTCGGTAAGGACTGCCTGGGTCAGCACGCATTTTTGTTAAATTAAATACTTATTAGTATAAATGCTTCTGTGGATTACAACATTATTATGTTATAAATTTTTATCTTTAAATAATTTAGACAGAAATATAAAATAATCCGGCCAAAATATGTGCCTCCCGGGACGGACCCCCCCCCCCCCCTTCCAGTAACCATACACCGTGCCGCATAATGCATAATAGATTACGGTGCCAACAAACATACAACCAGACAAAAGAACACACAGAAAGGCCAGAGAGAAAAAATCACAGAAGAATTTAAATGGGACAACAATAGCAGCAGCGAATAACGGTAGAAGAACATACGGGATCAGCAAAAAACAAGGAAAACAATATTCACAGCAGCAAGTGTACACAAATACAAACAACGAAGTAACATCCATTAGAAGGCAAACATAGAGCAGGAATTAAATATTAGTATACTTCGCATTAAATTCTTTTTTTCCCACTTACGTATTTCCACTCAATTTTCTTTTATTTTATTTTTTATTTTTTCAATATAGAGATAAAGTGCTGACGCCTTCATCGGTGCACCCCTCCCAGTAACAGAGTTAAATCCAAGGCGCTGTGCAAGCAATAGGAGGTGTGTAAATGTTAAACTTTTTCATGTGTGGAATTTAATTAGTGTTCAACAGAACTATAAATAATAGAAATAAGTTCTCTATTTATGTAAGTTAAAAACAAATTGTTTTCCTAGAATTATCATATTTTTCTTCCTGCATAAAATTAAAATACATACCTGTCAGCGGCAATTCGTGAAATTCAGAAGAGGGGAAGCAATACATATTGTGTAAATTATAGCTCCGCTTTCCAGACTATTATATTGCTACTACAAGCAAATATACAAGCATCTAAGTCAATGATGTTAATAATATCCAATAAAAATATTCATCATTTTCTTGCTGTTGAAATAGAAGGAAGACATTGTCATGTTTAAATAAGTCAGGTCTCCGAAGCAGCTTTCCGAATCGAGCAGTATGGGTTTTTATGGTAGAAGGTCTCTACCTCGCAACGCAACTCCTTCACGAAAAGCCCACGTCTACGACATTTAGCCCAAAAAGCGGGTTACCAGGGTCTGCCACCTGGAGGCACGTCGAGGTACTAGAACAATTCAATGTGAAAACGTATCCCATCAATGCTTTCCCTGTTGCTCCTCACCCTGACCCCTATCAGGCAATAGACAGTATAAAATTAAAAAACAAGAAAAGGCAGGACAGGAATTGTCAAAAGTAATTAAATTAATTAAAAAATGCTGGGAAGCAGCTTGTAATCTGTTGTTTACAAATTAGTCCTATAACTGCTTAAAATTTGTATCTTTCAAGTCATCATCGAAAAAAGAACTGACAACTCTTTAAGTAAGCAATTAAAATCTGGATAAACTTCTTTTAAATTTTTAAAAAGTCACTGGGAAATTTTTTAGAAAAAATTGAATACAATGATGTATTCAGAAGTTGGAGAAAATTTAACTGCTAGAGCGACTGTAATCTAGAAGTGACTTCCCAGAATAAATTATCTATTATTTCGAAAAAAATTGTCTGAAACTATAACTATTTCACGACTAGAGAAAGTCTAGGTATTTTTCGAATACTTGGTAATTCACAAGTTTCCTTTGTTCGATCAAAATATGATTGAAACTGACTTCGAATTTCTTTAAATTTTTTTTTTCAAAATCGTGATTTTTTTAATGCAGTCAGTGTTTTGGTTGGAAAATGTTTTAAAGTGGATCACAAGAGGGAAAATTGAAGAAAAGATATTCAACAGGAAATTTAATTGAAAAGCCGTCTCATTGTCCCAAAAACTAATATTGGTAATATTACAGAGTAATTCTTCTAAATCAGACCTATTTTCCAAAATTGTTTGTACAATCCTACTGTTATAATTTCATCTAGTAGGAGCAAGGTTGAAAATCCTGATTTGGAGGAAAAGACTATACGACATTAACTCCATCGTAAGATTTAGTTAATATTAGGCTAAAGGTATGAGCGAAGCAATGCACAAAAATCGCGCTGGGAAAAGTATCTCTTACCCTTTTTTTAAGCCTGTTATTTCGTCAGGAATGGCAGCTGCACCATCATAGCTCTGTGTAATAAAATTTCCTCACTTTTAAATTCACTTATAATATCAATTACATAGCCGTGCAAAAATGAAGTTGTCTTATCTTTCGATATATCGCTGAAACCCAAAAAACGCTCCTGCACAACACTCTTCTTATGTACATATCGTAATATTGTAGATATCTGCGATTTCACAGGGATATCTGTAGTTTCATCCAAAATTATTGAGACGAAGGAAGCACTCTCAATTTCTTTTTGAATGAAATCAGAAATTGTATGAGCAATTGATGAAACTAAATCATTTTGAATATCTTTCGGTAATCCTGAAAAATTCTTCGAATCTTCTTAATGATTTTTTATAAGTGGGTTGTACTTTGCTAATAAAATAACAGTCTCAATATAATTTACTCTATTATCGGAATGAATACTCTTATTATAAAAACAAAAAACCAGTTGTTGACATCCTTAATGAGATACAACATCGATGAGATATTTAAGAATATCTTGATTTTGTTTTTTTACTAGCTCATTATGACCTTAAATGCTACGAGAGTGTTAAGCATTGCTTCGATCCTTGGCAAACTGCCAAACTTTTTCAAAGGTAAGATACACTGCAAAAGGTCTTGCGAAGTTTTCGCTTCGAAGCATTTAGCTTCGTGGAAATTGCTCAGATCAGAAAATCCTGAACTTCCCCACACGTTGCTTTTCGAGGAAGACAATAAACAAGGCCGATAACAGAGTTAATTAATGAATTTTCAACCGCTCAAACATTCATTTCCATTGTACAATAGGAGTTACACTATGGCGTCACCAGACCACCGTTTTAGCTTCCAGGATTTCGCCATCGTCGCTAGGTGGTTTGAGCCCATACTAAATGTAGGTTTGTGTCTTGGATGTATTGGTTTGTGCCTTTTTGGTGCAACATTGAGTCTCGACTGCACCCTAGCGGGATTAATCGGTACTACCGGGATGTGCCATTTGGTCTTGACTGCGCTATAGTGGCATTAGCAGGTACTACCAGCATGCTCCGGTTGTCTTAGATAGATATGTGGTGCACCTAAATGTAGGCTTTTTGTTATGATTTTTCTTGAGCGCCTAAATGCAGGCTTTTGGTTTTGAACTAATAATTAAAGTTAATAGTAAGAAATTTTTCTTCATGCCAGTAGATTCTAGATGGTGGTTATGTGGGAGGGGATAATAAAGATAGAGAGGGGGGGGGGGGGAATGAAATTCATCAGAAATCCTCTACGGGCTCTGGTTTTCGAGATATTAGCGTATTAATAATTCAAGTAATTTTGGCTCATGGAAATGGATTCTTGGAGGTGTGGAGTGGGAGTTTTCATCAGAAATTCTCTACGGGCTTTGGTTTTCGAGATATTAGCGACATCCGTTTGGACGCAAACGCCATTTCTTGAGTAAGGTACCCTAGCGGCCTTAGCCGGTACTACCAGCATGCCTTGGTTTTGCTCTTTTCTTTTATTACCGGGAGAGTTCTAGATTTCGGCATGACGTCAGCATGGTTTTGCTGCACCTAAATAAGTTGTCTTAGCAGGGAAGTTGTAGATATCAGCATCATTCGATTTTCACAACATGACATCACCATGAACAGTTTCTAAAAGATGTCAGTGAGACATTAGCCGATACGTAGCGACATCTGTTTGGGTGCAAACGCCATTTCTTGAGTAAGGTACTCTAGCGGCCTTAGCCAGAACTACCACCATGCCTTGGTTTTGCTATTTTCTGTTATTAGCGGGAGAGTTCTAGATATCGGCATGACGTCATCATGGTTTTGCTGCACCTAAGTAAGTTTTCTTAGCAGGGAAGTTGTAGATATCAGCATCATTAGAATTTCACAACATGACATCACCATGAAAAGGTTCTAGAAGATGTCAGTGAGACATTAGCCGATACGTAGCGACATCTGTTTGGGTGCAAACGCCATTTCTTGAGCAAGGTACCCTAGCGGCCTTAGCCGGAACTACCAGCATGCCTTGGTTTTGCTGTTTTCTGTTATTAGCGGGAGATTTCTAGATATCGGCATGACGACATCATGGTTTTGCTGCACCTAAATAAGTTTTCTTAGCAGGGAAGTTGTAGACATCAGCATCATTCTAATTTCACAACATGACATCACCATGAACAGATTCTAGAAGATGTCAGTGAGACACTAGCCGATGCTACCAGCATGCTCCGGTACTACGGCTTTCTTGGATGTGTAGTACGGTTCTCTTGGAAGTTTTTTGCTTCACTTTTGGCCCACACGTGGCAGCATGCTACGCTTTTCCGAAATTTTTTGCTCACACGTGGCAGCATGCTACGGTTTTCGGAAGTTTTTTGCCTCACTTTTTTGTAGGCTTTTGTTGCTTTCAAGTGTTGCGCCCGGTTTTGAATTAATATTAGTAAAAATTGATTTTTCTTGAGCGCCAAAAGGTAGGCTTTTGGTTTTGAACTAATAATTAAAGTTAATAGTAGGAAATTTTTGTTCATGCCAATGGATTCCAGATGGTGGGTTTGTGGGGAAGATAATAAAGATAGGGAGGGGGGGTAATGAAATTTTCATCAGAAATGCTCTACGGGCTCTGGGTTTCGAGATATTAGCGTATTAATAATTCAAGTTATTTTTGCTCATGGAAATGGATTCTTGGCGGTTTGGAGTGGGAGTTTTCATCAGAAATCCTCTACGTGCTTTGGTTTTCGAGATATTAGCGACATCTGTTTGGGCGCAAATGCCATTTCTTGAGTAAGGTACCCTAGCGGCCTTAGCCGGAACTACCAGCATGCCTCGGTTTTGCTGTTTTCTTTTATTAGCGGGAGAGTTCTAGATATCAGCATGACGTCATCATGGTTTTGCTGCACCTAAATAAGTTTTCTTAGCAGGGAAACTGTAGATATAGGATTGTATGGGTGTGCTGGATTGAACTACGTTACCCGTCCCAAGGCTTGGGTAGAATGTGTGTGGGTTATCATATTATGAGCGGAACGACGGATAATCTACCATAGGGGCATTACTCCATTTCATCAGATCAACAAGTGGCAACCGCTGAAAGAATCTAAGTCTAGTGTAAATAAATTATGTATTATAGTTTTGGTTTCATTTATTTTAATTACTTAGTATTATAATTATAAATTTAATTGAAATTGTATTATAGGTGTTTTTCAAGAAATTATAAAACATCTTTTTTATTGATCCAAGAATTGTATTTTGATGAAAATCCGAGCCATTTAACGTAAGTTTTATCTCCACTCTTCTTTAACTTTCAGCAGCTCCAATTCATAAAAGCCTCCCGTGATTGGATTTCCTTGATAATCTTCCAGCCGATATGTGATTTGGTTTGTGTTTTGAAGATTAATAATTTTAAAAATCTCAGCTGTCCAGTTTGGTGTATAGCCTTTCTCAAATATATGCTTGTATTTGCTGATGCGTACAAAATCCCCAACTTTATACTTTGCAGAAACAACAATTTTTATATGATTGTATACAGTTGAAAGCAGTTGTTTCTCATTGGAGATGTCGATATCACGTGGTCTCATTTTTGTAGTTCGATGTATCCTCGAGTTGTATTCAGTGAGCAGTTTCTTTACCATACCAATCCACTGATAAGTTCCATTAAAACTGAATTCCTTCCACATCATATCCTTCAGAGTTCGGTTAAATCGTTCCACTATTGATGCTTTGAGGAAACTGTACGTAGAGTAATGATTAATTGCATGCTTCATCATTAGATTTTTAAAGAGGCTGTTGTAGAATTCCTTTCCATCATCAGTCTGCAGGTTTTTAGGTATTCGTCCCTCGCTTAATATAGATTGCATGGCATCTTTTACTTCTGCACCAGTTTTTCTTTTCATTGGAATTGCCCATGCATATTTGGAGAAGGTATCAATTACTGTCAGCAGATAGCGGTAACCCTTGTTCACATACTTGTAGGGATCCATTTCAACGAAGTCTGCCTGCCACAAGTCATCTAGTCCTTTGATGATCACACGACGCCGTTTGAAATTTTTTATTGCTGGTTTATGCAGCTCATTTACCACTTGTCTCTTACTCATCGTAATTATAAAAGAAACCGATTTCTCAAGAGGTTTTACTCATATACACCATCTCTCGGTGTCAAGTTTTTCTTATTTATTACTGAAGTAAACAGATAGTTTTCAATCTTCGTGATTTCATCATTGATATTATATAGCGTTAAATTTGCTACCGCTATATTAATAGTTTTTTTTTATATCTTCAACACTTATTTTAATTTTCTTGTCAACATAGTCTTTGGTAGTAGCATCATGATTTTCAAGGGGTTCACCAAGTCGTTTTAAACACTTTGAGTTTAGATCGTAGTCTCTGTTTATCGTTAAATTAAATCCAATACCCCGCTCTCCTTGTTCACCAGCTGGACCTTGTGCTCCTTGTTTACCAGCTGGTCCTTGAATTCCCTGTTTACCGGCTGGTCCCGGAGCTCCTGTTGGTCCACGTTCACCTGCTTTCCCAAGATATCCCCGCTTAGAGAAACGTCCAAACTTGTCAACGCTCATCTGTAGATTGTGTAGAAGTATGGCAATGGAGTAGTATTTAAACTATAATATCTGCTTCTCGCAACTCCTCCAGTATAGATACAATTTCATTGTTGTGACTGTTGTTTCCAGCCTGCTTTGATGCCATTAGAAGGCGCAGTCTATCCACTAATTCATTTGGATCATCCCAGTAGATGTGATCAATGTTTTCTTTAGACAGACGCATTAGTCCCATGCCTTTATGCTGTATAAGTTTACTGATTATAGCTTTATACTTAGCCGCTCTAGTACCTTTTATTTGTCCATCTTCAGCATAGTTACATTTATATGCATTGGTATCTTTCAAAATAGATCCATAGTTAGTTAAATCCTCTTTTGTATATAGACTTTTTACAGGATTTTCATAAATAGCAGCTCATATAACCCCAAAATTGTGTAATAGCTCTTCCCCTTGATAACAAGATTTCCTACATCATCAACATCAAACGTTGAATTACCGATTCTCCACGCGCTATCATCATAGTAAACTCCATAGGTTGGATCAATTTTAGGGCTAGTATCAGTGAATGGATTTAAATAGTTTGAAACTATGTCTCCAGACGTATCGGGGTGTTCGAGCCTCTGCTTCAATTTTTCCCATCCTTAGGGCTTTTAATTTCCTTCGCACTGCATTCCTAGTCTTGATAATTTCTTTTAATAGATTTTCATTCATCTTCGTTATTAACTCAATAACAGCTTTCCAAACAGCTATGATAACAGCTTAACAGCTTTCCAAAAAGCTTTTCAAACAGCTCTGGTAACTGCTTAACAGCTTTCCAAACAGCCCTGATAACAGCTTAACAGATTTCCAAACAGCTCTGATAACAGCTTAACAGCTTTCCAAACAGATCTGATAACAGCTTAACAGCTTTCCAAAAAGCTCTGATAACAGCTTAACAACTTTTAAACAGCTCTGATAACAGCTTAACAGATTTTCAAACAGCTCTGATAACAGCTTAATAGCTTATAAAACAGCTATGGTAACAGCTTAACAGCTTTCCCAACAGCTCGGATAACAGCTTAACAACTTTCCAAACAGCTCTGATAATAGCTTAACAGCTTTTCAAACAGCTCTGATAACAGCTTAACAGCTTTTCAAATAGGTCTGATAACAGCATAACAGCTTTTAAACAGCTCTAATAACAGCTTAACAGCTATTAAAACAGCTCTGATAACAGCTTAACAGCTTTCCAAACAGCTCTGTTAACGCTTAACAGCTTTCCAAACAGCTCTGATAACAGCTTAACAGCTTTTCAAACAGCTCTGATAACAGCTTAACAGCTTTTCAAACAGGTCTGATAATAGGTGAACAGCTTTAATCTACTCAACAGGTGCACAGGATTCGGTGTGCTTTCGTCTGAGTTACAGCTTCGGCTTATGAAGATTTCGCATGTTTCATCCTTTTATAGTACAACGAAGGTATCAAATCCTTTACGGTAGCGCCCCTTGTTTAATGAGCTATCCTGATCAATCATCAAGAAACCATATTCATCCTTCGAACACTCAGCACAGGCTCTTCGAAATTTATCCAGCTTCATGTCTGTATTCACATGATCATTATAGATATGTTTCAAATTCCAGTCATCTTGCTTGAATAAGATGATTAAATTAGCATTGTCACGTATTAAGTTCTTTGGTATATGCGTATATGTTTGACAGAGATAGAAGCTGTCTATATCTTCGTGGCGACCCATGCAAAAATAGGATCGCACATTATCTTGCTTTTCACATGCTACATCATCGAAAATAAACACTGAATGTGATTTGGCTTCCTCTGGTGCTAGAACGTCGCAGTTGTTTGAGAATGTAAAATACCCCTATCCTGATATGGGAGTCATCACTCGCTTCAAGTATTCATACTTTGGTTGATGTAAAGATTTGGAATATATGTAAGTATTTTCATATCTCAGACCATTGGGATGTTCCAGCAAACTTTTCATAACATTAGTTTTTCCACAATTGGATGGTCCAACAATGATGCTCCTTATACTATTAGGCAATAAGGAACCATGCTTCGCTTTCACGTTCATAACAGCTACATCAGCATTTCGAACAGGAAAAGCTTGTTGTTGTTTAATGAACCGCATATTGAAGACTAACGGGATTCCTATAAATACACCTGCTTATATGGATCACAAATCGAAACGCTCCAGAAAATCTTTGAAAGGGGGAAGAGGACTATTAAATTCAGTCATCAACAAATTACCTGTAGAATTACATCTACCGGGATACCAGTACTGTGGACCAGGACCAAAGTTACAAAAAAGATTGGCGAGAGGAGATCCAGGCATTAATCCACTGGACGCAGCCTGCAAGGAACATGATATAGCATACTTGCGACATAAAGATACAAGTGATCGACATATAGCTGATAAAATCTTAGCTGAAAAAGCCTGGCAGCGTGCAAAGTCTATGGATGTAAATTTGAGTGAACGTGCCAACACCTGGCTTATAGCAAACGCAATGAAGGCTAAAATTAAGCTAGGTATGGGTCTTAAGGCTAAAAATAAACGCCAACCCACGTTCCGAGAAGCAGTACGAAATGCACGTAATATTTTAAAAATGAAAAAACCAAAAGACTTGATGGAAGCTACAAAAATAGCTCTTAGTGCAGCTAAAAATATTGTGAGAAGAAAGAACAAATCAATTAAAACTCCACGAGTGTTACCTGTACCAAAGGTTGGTGGAGCATATCCGTTCCTCATCCCGTTGTTTGCTGGGCTTTCAGCATTGGGAGCACTATCGGGAGGTGCAGCAGGCATAGCTAAAGCAGTAAATAATAGCAGTGCCGCAAAGGCAAAATTGGAAGAAAGCAAACGTCATAACCATGCAATGGAAGCTATAGCGGTTGGTAAAGATGGAAACGGGCTGTTCCTGAAGCCGTACAGAAAGAGACTTGGACTCTATCTACAACCTCAATCAAAAAACTATTAAAGACGCTACCCAAAAGACCGCTAAACGAGTTGGATCTTCACAAGTATACCACACACTTGCAGCACTTCAGAGGAGTATTTATGCGTGACAATCTACCTAAAAAGCCATGGAAGCGAGAAAGCGGTATTGTTAACTTGGACATCTCAAATGGAGAAGGTAAACACTGAGTAGCGTACTACAAGAAAGGTGATTACATCGAATACTTTGATAGCTTTGGCAATCTCCAACCACCAAGGGAGCTCATAAAATACTTGGGTAGTAATATTACGTACAACTACAGTTCTTATCAGCATTATGATGCAGTAATTTGCGGTCATTTATGTTTAGAGTTTTTATATAATTGTTATAGCCATTAATTATTATCTATAAATAGATGTATCTATATTGAAATTGTGACAGTTCATTATCAACCGCCATGTCATTAACACTTACTCTCACGGGAAATTCATCTCTACTCACTGCTGAGTACTTTCCCCCGGTGGAACTAGCAACGGATTATGTTTGTGGATTAATTGATTTGCAAACATACAACTCTATACCAAATATTGATGTGAGCAATAATCTGGTTCATGTAGGGAATGAGGTTGTTGAGATACCTGTTGGATCCTATGAGATTGATGATATAGCAAAATATGTACAAGGATACTTGGATAAAGAAGGGAGAAGGATAATGGTTGCGATAAAGGCTAACAATAATACACTGAAGAGTGAAGTTAAGACAACTGAAGAAATACATTTTGAAAAACAGAGATCCATAGCTCCTCTGCTAGGATTCAGTAAAAGAAACTTGACTGCTAATACAGTACATACAGCAGAGTTGACCGTCAACATCATTAAAGTAAATACCATACGCATCGAATGTAATATTATATCAGGATCATTCTTCAACAACACACAAGTACACACTCTCCACGAGTTTTCCCCCGAAAGTTGGGCCTGGGTATAAAATAGTAGAGGTACCCAAAAATGTAATCTATTTGCCTGTGAACACCAAACGTATAAGTTCTCTAACATTGAAACTCCTTGACCAAGACGGTGACTTAATCAACTTCAGAGGAGAGACTATAACCATCAGGTTACATTTGAAGCCACAGCATGTTGATATACAATAATGATGAATACTAGTTCGGAGCAGACAAGATCATTAGTCAACGGACAACCTTAAAGCGATCAAGACCTACATTAACACCTGCAAAAACAGCATATTTACAATCAATAGGCTTAACGTTGAAACAATGAATAGAGGAATACTAGATATTGCACCAGACGCTCACTTTGATAACAGTGTTACCAAATTTGAACATCACTCCTATTCACCATATCTAACATCATTTAAAGACAGCGATGAAATCCGTATCTCTGTACAACATCAGGACTTGAATCTTCTACCCAGCAGGAGTTTTCTTTATATTGAGGGGTCGCTAACAAAGCTGGATGGAACCGTTTCAGCAACAGCAAAATTAGCTAACAACGCTCTAGCATTTCTTTTTGAGGAAATACGCTATGAATTGAATGCAGTGGAAATCGATCGTACAAGAAATCTTTGTGATTGCGACAATATTAAAAAACTACGTATCGCTAAATGCAAATGTAAGCAGGATACTACTCAACGGCAGTTGGTTACCAGATTCATCCATTATACCAACCAATGGACTGTTTAACTATTGTGTACCTCTGAAATATTTATTGGGATTCGCTGAAGATTACAACAAAATTCTTATAAATTCCAAACATGAACTCATATTGATCCGGAGCAGGACAGACGATAATGCCATTATATCACCCACTGATGTGGTGAAAATTGAAATTACCAAACTTCAATGGAGCATTCCGCATGTTACAGTATCCGATGATGAAAAGCTGCAACTATTTAAAATTATCGGAAGAGGTCGCCCGATACAAATACCATTCCGCAGCTGGGACATATATGAGTATCCAGTACTACCGGAATCCACGCATCAAACCTGGTCAGTTAAGACTTCCACTCAACTGGAGAAACCTCGATTTATCATCTTAGCATCACGAACGGATCGAAGGAACGATGAAACCAAATATGCAACCAAGTTTGATCACTGTCAACTCACCGATGTTACAGTTCATTTGAACTCAGAATCATATCCCTATGATGATTTGAATTTGAAATTTGATTTGAATAGATACGCATTGCTGTATGAGATGTATATAAAGTATATACAATCATACCATGGTCATCAGTATCAGCCGTTCCTCACATGGGAGAAGTTCAAAACCGATGCTCCGATTGCTGTCATTGATTGCTGACATCAAAATGAAACAATAAAAACTGGACCTGTTGACATAAGGCTAGAATTCAAGACATCTGAAAATATACCGGCTAATACAGCAGCATATTGCCTGCTTCTACACGATCGAATAGTGGAATACAGTCCGCTGACAAGTGAAGTTAGAAAGTTAAATTAAGAAGATGGCTGTCATCGTAGACGTCCAAGGATTCAAAACAAACCTCAATGAATTTATCACTAAAGAACTGGCAATTTTAAACAATGAAAACCAGATGCAGCAATTTATATTTCAACCACCGTTCAGATACAAACATTTGACTTCATCAAAAAAGAGGCAAGTAAAATGGCTTCAACACAGTTTTCATGGATTCCGCTGGGATGATGGCTACATACCGTATCACAAGCTGTACACTATAGTTGAACCACTGCTTCGAAACAAAACCATATATGTAAAAGGTGCTGAAAAAGTTCACTGGATGCAGAAGATAGTTGGAGAGGGTGAAATCATTATCAACGTTGAAGATGAATACAACTGTGGAAAACTAATAGAGATTAACACAAATGCGCCATCTTGCCAAGTTCATATTGGACAATGTGCTATAAGAAATACTTTCTAATCTTTATAAAACATAAGACTTTTCAATACACACATACCCCAGAACCCTTACTGACATCTTCTAGAATCTGTTCATGGTGATGTCATGTTTGGAAATTCGAATGATGCTGATATCTACAACTTCCCTGCAAAGAAAACTTATTTAGGTGCAGCAAAACCATGATGACGTCATGCCGATATCTAGGACACTCCCGCTAATAAAAGAAAACAGCAAAACCAAGGCATGCTGGTAGTTCCAGCTAAGGCCGCTAGGGTACTTTACTCAAGAAAATCCATTGGCATGAACGAAACTTTCCTACTATTAACTTTAATTATTCCTAATATTAATTCAAAACCAGGCGCAACACTTGTAAACAACAAAAGCCTACATTTATGGCTTATTTACATTACTCGAACATTGCTAGAAAACATAGTAAGTAGTTTCCCCTTATCTGAAAATACTTTAGAACGATAAAGACAAAAGATAATCCAGCAAAATTTTACTGAGTTAAATGTCAAATTCCCCGACGAAGGAGAAATTTTTACTGCCATAATTAGCAATAAAAACTTCTAGCCAGAAGGATATTTTATGGCAGTCAATTTTGGTATTATGGCAGTAAACTCATACATATAACTAAAAGCGGGTACGAATATAATTGATTACACGCACACAAATTAAAAATATTTGAAGAAAGTCACAGCACATCAGCTAGAATGTGTCAAAGTTTATTCAAATATTTTAAACATTTTTAAAAAATTGTTAAATTTTTTTTATAAACTTATTACAACTTACTCAAGAAATGGCGTTTGCGCCCAAAGAGATGTCGCTAATATCTCGAAAACCAGAGTCGGTAGAGGATTTCTGATGAAAACTCCCAATCCTTATAAAAAGCCTACATTTAGGTGCACCACATATCTATCTAAGAAAACTGGGGCATGCTTGTAGTAACTGCTAATGCCGCTAGGGTGCAGTCAAGACCAAATGACACATCCCGGTAGTACCGGTTAATCCCGCTAGGGCGCAGTCGCGACTCACTGGTGCATCCAAGACACAATAGTGCATCCAAGGCACAATGGAGTATCCAAGACGCAAACCGATACAAACAAGACACAAACCTACATTTAGTATGGACTCAAACAGCCCAAGGCGCAATGGTGTATCCAAGACACAAACCAATACAGCCAAGACACAAACCACATATAGTATGGGAGCGACGGTGGCGCCATCTGTGGCGAAATCTGGGAAGCTAAAACAGTGGTCCAGAACCAGCATAGAATAACTACTTTTAATTTTATACAAATTTCAATTACCACTTTATTTACTATTACCCCTTAATACTCGTTGCTTCAAAAAAATAACTAAATCCAGATAACACGAATGTCAATTATTCACTGCCCACACAGAAATTGTATTAAGTAATATAGGACCTACCATATATTCGAATTGTTGACAGTAACCAAACTTACGGCGAATTTGAGTGGCTCTCAGTGTGTTTTTATCTTAATGCGGTTCCATCCATACCACTCGAATAATATGTAGCTTTCTGGGCAAGCCGAATCGGGGTAGATCTGGTCTTGGGTGGTATGACGGTGGATGAGTCTTACCCTATAATTTTGTCAGCGTTCCATACAGTATATTGATTGAATAAATAACTAATAAGGAAGCGGGGTATCCTGCGAATACAGTGTACATGTTTAAGCAATTCAAATACAGAACGACGGGGGAATGACAAGCAAGCCTAGTGGCTATTTTTCGTCAGTTCAACATTTCTGGCATTTCATAATTTTGAAAAGAAGTTCTCGGATTTGAATTCGCGGTATTGTAATAAATAAATAATTTAACAGGATTTTTACTTAATAGTAGTGTGAAATAAGTGCAAAATATTCTTTTGTGAACGATATTTTATGTAATAGAGACTCCGGAGTCTTAAATAACCGTAATGAAGTGCGTTCTGCTGTGCTGCAGGAACGAACGAAGTTATTGTCGTGTGAAAGCATTCTTCAAGTAACTTTAATAGCTTTACTAATTAATTATAGTGCTTCCATCAAAATAAATGTGAACTATTTATAAAAATAAACAGCCATGGCAAAAATTTAACATTTTACCAATGCCGGTTTGTTGGTTTACAATTGAATTGTAATTTGTATCTAAATTATGCCAGTCATACAAAGGCAACGCCAAGAAAAATTATCTGAAAATAAGGGGGCGCTAAAAATTTGTTTATTTTACATAGCAATTTGGATTACAAAAAATGTTCCGTTTCAAAATGTTACGATTTCATTACTTAGGTTTTCACCCGATATGTCGTTTTCTTATTAGTTATTTATTCAATGAGTATATTAGTAGTGATATAATGACATTGGGTTGAGTGGCATATTCTTAGTGTGTATCTAGTGATGCCAAAAACATGTTTGAATTTTATAAAAATTTTTTAAATATTCTGAAAATATTTTAATGCAAACTGATTTGATTTCTTTGCTTTCATTGAGGAGCTACCCTTGATACATATATGAATACTAAACAACTTTGTCACCAAATTATTCTGAATTTACCTAAAAAAACTGTTTTTTTTTTCTTCAATAAATTAAAAACAAAATAGGGAATTTTTGCAACTAACTAGGTATACATTAATAACCATCTTCCCACGCAAACATTTTTTTATTCCCCGAAAAAGAAATTTAATAAAATATTTCGTAAATATTTTGACATAATCTACAAAACAAATGTTTTTTTAAATAAAATTTTAATACTGGTGTAATTGTAGAGCATTAATATTGCAACGATAAAAGTGAACTAACTAATACAAAAAAAAAAAACGGTTTTCAGTTCTATTCTTCGCGAATTACTAATTTAGTATAACGAAATGCCTGATCAAATACATAATAAAAACGAGGTCTCAAGTTCCACAAATCAAAATATTAGTGGAGTAAAAGCAGCTTCAATAAATTTTAAGCTTCCGTCGTTTTTAGTATTCATCTCCCCATGCATGGTTTATTCAAACCGAGGCCCAATTTCTATTGCATCGCATAACTAAAGACATCCTCAAGTACTACCATATTCTGGTATAGCTCTCCCACAAGAGATTGTGAATACAATAACTGATATTGTGGAACAATCACCCGCAGAGAACAACTACGAAACTTTAAAAAATGCTCTTTTAAACCAATTATCGCTTAGCGAAGGAAAAAGAATCGAAGAATTGCTATCGAACGCGGATATATGTGAGCAGCGCCCCTCTGAATCGTTCAGATACTTAAAAAGCTTAGCAGGAAATTCAACCAACATAGGTGAAGATTTAATTAAGAAACTGTGGCTTCGGAGATTACCACAGGCTATCAATATCGCACTGATTCCACAGAGCCAACAAAATATTACCGAATTAACGAATCTAGCAGATAAATTGTGGGGATGCTTGAAGGTACCAAGCATTTCGTCTGTGCATAAAGATAAAGCCCAAAGACAAAACGGGTCCACGGCAGGTCCTTCCAATCAAGAACTAGCGAGAGAAATTACTGAAATAAAAAATTTAATTCTCTCGAAACTAAGGTTTTCACGTTTAAGCAGTCTCGACCGTGAAGCCGTACCCCTTGTAGGATTCATTTACACAGCATCGCAAAAGGCTGTTGGTACCATAGAAAGTTTGGTAGAATCGATCGTAAGTGCATACCACCATGTGAGTTCAGTAGATCTGACCTGACCAAAGCCTCAGCCAATAATCCAACAAACTCCTAAAACCTTTTGTTGCAGCGGCTAATAAAACGGTTTTAATCTCACGCCACTTATTCATCAAAGATCCTCGCAATGGAATCACCTACCTAATAGATTCTGGGGCGGATTTCTCAGTGATGCCCCATACACTTTACGGTAACCAGAAAATAAGTAGTCAGTGCAGCTATCAGCTACAAATGGTAGTCATATTCATACATATGGAAACAAATTCTTAAAATTAAATTTAGGATTGAGGCACGATTTTCCACACACCTTTATTTTGGCAAATGTCAATGGACAAATACTGGGAGCAGCCTTCCTTGATAAGTATGGCTTACTTATCGACATCAAAAAGTAACTCTTAATTGACCCGATAACCAACCTAACAACAAAGGCAAGTGTAGACTGCATAGATACAGTCACCTCTAAAAATTTCATAATTGACGACGAATATAGTGCATTGCTATCCGAGTTCCCGTCAGTAATTGCCCCTCCTAATTACTCGTTGCCACTTAAACATAACATAATTCATAAAATAGTTACGATAGGACGACTACCATTTAGTAAACTTAGGAGATTGGATCCAACGAAACAAAAAGCAGCAGACTCTGACTTCGACGAAATGGGAATATGCAAACCATCCTCTTCTTCAATTTCATACCCACTGCATATGGTGCAGAAGAATAATAATAACGACTGGAGTCCATGCGGGGACTACAGGCGCCTATACGCGGTAACTATCTCATTTGCTTAACTTCTCAATGAACTTACACTGTCAGACCATAGTCTCCAAAATAGACCTGATACGAGCCTACCATCAGATCCTAGTTGATCGAGACAATATGCACAAAACGGCAATAACCACACATTTCGGGTTATTCGAGTACACGCGAATGACACTCGGTTAACGAAATGCTGTACAAACGTTTCAGAGTTTCATGAATGAAGTCGTGAAAGGGCCGAATTTCATTTTCATCTATATAGATGATTCATGAGCATCGAAGAACTCTATTAAAAAGACGACACGAATACGGCATAAATATTAAAGCTTCAAAACGTATTTTTGGGTCCCCTGAACTCGAATTTCTTGGAAACACATTATCAAAATCAGGAATAAGGCTATCCGAAAATCGAGTAGAAGCAATTAAAAATTTTCCGCAACTTATTACAATTGGACAGTTCCAACGTTTCATTGGAATGGTAAATTTCTAAAATAGATTTATCTCGAACGACGCAGAACTTCTCACGCCACTGCATGCTCATCTACTAGAATCTTTAAAGCTGCCGAAGCATAAAAATAATTTTACCTGGCCAAAAGGTTGTCAGAGTGCCTGTGAATAAATTAAAGCACAACTTATAAAAAGAACTCTGCTTGCCCATCCAATAAGTAATGGAAAATTCAGTATCACAACGGACGCATTAAACACGGCATTAGGTGTTGTTTTGCATCAACAAAACTCAAGGAATTGGCAACTGCTGAGTTTCTATTAACAAAAAACTCACACCAGCCGAAAGGAATTATTCTACTTTCGAGAGAGATTAGCGATATATTCGGCCATTAAACACTTCCGTTTCCTTGTAGAGGGTACGCAATTCACTGTTTTTACAGATCATCTACCACTTACTAAAGCTATAGTTTCAAAACCAGTGTTTTTACAAAAATTATTCCCACGGCAAATTTTTGCCTTCAGCAAAAGCTGTCGGTAAAAATATTTAATTTAAAAACGTAAAATAAAAGACAAATCATACCTTCAGTACGATTTGTCGTGAAAAATACAATATGCATGTACATTCGTAAAGCTTTTCACGATAAGAAATGCGCGCCGCAATTTCAAGCGACGGGAAGGTGGCTGATGTTTATAAAAGCATCAAATTACATTTTTTCAAGCCACCGTCTATCGAAAAATATTCTGGACTTGTTTAAACAAGTTCAGAATAAATGAAAATTTTTCACAGGGTTGAAATGCAAACTATGCATTTTCTACCCTGAACGAGGACTCTTGATCGCGATGAAAATGATCAAGAGCCGATTTGTTTTTAAAATCCCATACGCGATATTCGTTTTTCAAAAAAGCAGTCGTATTTGAAAACGAAACGGAGTTGATTAAAAAATATATCGATCGGGGTTGTTTCAAGTGAACTCAGATTAAGTGAAATAAGATAAAGTTTTTATTTGAAAAAAAAAATTGTTGTTATTAAAAAAAAGGAGAAAGTTTTGTTTGGAAAAATTTTAAAAATAGAAAGAAAAAAAAAGTGGTTTTAAAGCGACGCCAACAGAGAATTTAACAATTGGTGCACCCGGTAGGATAGAGGAAGCCTACTTTACACAAACAAAGTATAAGCGCTCGAAAACCCTCCATCCTGCGAACCAAGAAGGAGTTGAAGACGGGATCGAATACTGGGCAAGACACCCTACCTCCGCCTGAAGTTGAGTCTGGCTTCAGGAGTATTTCGATCTTGTCGGCTCCCAAAGCTCGGGGTCGGATAGCTTTAACTGCCTCTGTTTGTAAAACATGCAGCCACCCCCTCATGAAAGCACCCAAGTGCCATCGTGGGACAAGAGCGGATTTCATCCCAGCCCAGGAAAAATATAGAAGGCCACATCAGAAGTCTAGCCCTGTTCACAAGGCTAAGGAAGGAAGCACAAAACAATCTCGAATCTGCGATCCGGATCTGAAAGGGAATTCGAAATAGGCATCGAGCCCGCCTTGCAGCTTTAGCGACTAAACCAGCGATCCTGAATTGAGAGGGACCTCGAAGAGGCAATAAGCCCCCCTCTCAATTTGAACCAAGGGAAATAAGACGACAGGATCCCCCTAGCTGCAAACTGGACGCATGGTTGTAAATGACCGGGAAAAGCTCCCATCAGGAAACTCAGCCGGAAATCTCACCACTTCAGTCAACTCCACAATAATTTACCTCATTGGGCGACGCACAGGATATTCCGTCCCGGTACGAAGGAGGCAACGCGGGAGCAACATCCGCAACAGAGGGTGATAATCCAACAACCCCAACAAAATCTACAAGCAAAGGAGTCACCCTTAGGAGCGGGACAATCTTGACAGGTCCCCAAGAAGTAAGACATAATTTAAATTTAGAATTGTACTTAAAAAATTTAGAAGAGAAAGTGCGAAATTCCTCCGAACTCTCTGTGACTCAGTGCGACTCAGTAGAAAAACAAATCGAAAAGCCTAGAAAAGAAAGGTTGGAAACAATCGAAAATTTAAAATTAACACAGAGAAATTCGAAAAGAACTTAAAAGAGTTTGGAGAAATTTCGCACTCTGTCGGGGTAGATATCATCCAAAATAGTAGTGCTAGATTCACAGAAAGTACCATCGAGGACAGTGTCAGTGATAACACCGCGAGGGAAATACTTTTAAATTGGCTGGGCGACTCACTTCTGGAAACCAGCATAGAAGAAACTAGCTTCCCAATAGTACCAAGATCAAAGTCAAACATCCCCAATCCAAATATGGCAGATTACGCTGAAATAGCAAAGCTAACTGCACAGCTCGTTCCCCTATTCTCGAGAGTACAGCACCCCAAATTGAGCCTTGAGCTCCAAACCTTCCTAGGATATTGCAGGCACGTGATACAGTGCATATCGGTGGACGAGTTAGCAGCTTTCCTGCAAATTTACCCAACAGACTCCGAGGTGAAGGTTACCAGCTTTTTGCTTCAAATATGCCCACTACTTTCAAAGAAGTAGAAGAACGACGCATATACCTGCCTAGAGAAACGTACCAGGAACTGGTAAACAAGTTAATCACTACAAAGCAGTATCTTTTGGAAAATTACACAGCCTTCACGGTATAAGTAAAACAAATGCTGGCACTCTGTAACGGAGCAGCAGAGTCCATATACGGTGCCACGGCAGCACCATCTGTAAAAACTCCGCTGGAAGATTTCGAGAGAAACGCAATAAAAACAGGAGTCAATAACCCCTATATGTGTCAGTACCTGTTGACAATGGCGGACAGCACTGTAGATGATCTTATACAAAAGGCACTTGACAGGGAGCGTCTCCAGCAAAGTGCCCTATTCCTGCAACCTCAAGGACGATTTCATACTAATATGACGTAGGATACATTGCCAATTTCTGCTTGTGCTAGTGAACCAAATAATGCACAATTTAATCAAAGTAGCTCCCTAAAAAATCAAAGTGTATATAATCTTGACATCATACCATTCGCACAGGTCACCAAAGCGATATGCCTACTAACTCAAACATTCACACACCGCCCTTACAGTTCACATAAGCCAACACCCTACTATATATCAAACAGGAGCCAAGACCTTCTAGTAAAAATTGTAATATAAACAATAAAAATAACTATTTAAATAAAATGACTTGTACTTTTTGTAATATAAGAGGCGACACCTACGCCGATTGCCTCAAACAAACAAAATTCACAGTACTGTGTAAACTGCAAGATGTATAAGCATGACATACGTGACTGCCGAAGAAACAATAACAATTTTCAAAGACCACACAACAATAATGTACCTCTAAATCAACGCCCTAGAGATCCACAAGGGCTTAATAACTCACGAGTATACAACGTGCGCAAAAAATACGAATTTTCTGACCGAACTGGTCATGCAGTGAATAACTGCCAACAAAAGTGTAAATGGGAGGCCCGGAGTCACAGAAACGACATACAGTCGACCCAAAACTCCCCGGCTCGACTATAAATCTCCCATCTAATATAGGATCTCCTCAGCAGCCCGATTCTAGTGTCGCTACAGTAAAGCTTCCTTTAGAAGTAGGCCTGAACGGCCAAACTATACTGGTAGTAGACACAGGCATTGAGGTTAGCATTATAAAGAAAATGTCATTAAAAGACCCCAAAACAATTAACCACAGTAAGGCATGCACAATTCTTACCCCATTTGGTACCGAAAAGACGCTGGGAAGTTGCCAGGGAAGCTTCGTTTTTAAAAACAAAATTCCCTTCAAGGTTCAAGTCGTAAAGAACTGGCCTGGCCTTTCCGATGATGGACTTCAAGGAAATGATTTCCTAGCGACCAACGGTAATTTTTAGGGTCCTAAGAGGGCGCTAAGGTTTCCTCGCACGGAAACTAATCCCGATGAATTTGCTTTGCCATTAGAGTTTAAAACGGACAAGCTACATTCTGAAAAAGCGGTCGAAGTAAGAACACTTGCAGAAGAGGTATAGTCTAAACAGGCTGAACTATCGACCTGCAGTATCTTCTAAGCTTCTCAAACGAGAAAATCTGGCTGCCAAGCTCCAAAAGAGCTCAGGGAATGTGAAATGAGCTATCTGGGCTGACAAGAGACCAACGAAATTAGGCAGCAATTGGTTACCTCTAAGAAACCAATCTGCATACCTGCGCGGTATCAAATTGTTGTCCAAGTCCCGTTAAAAATTCAAGAAGAAATGCTCTGTTTATCCCAAAAGAGAAGCGATGGAGTCTTCCTGGCAAACGGTTTGCTGTCATCTGGAGAAGAATTAGTGCTGGTTAGCATTCTCCACGCCAACAGTCACCATAAACAGTTTAAAATTACAACTGTACCCAATAAACGACTACACCATAGTCCCATAAACGCGCACAAAGGACCAGCAAACTACGCACATTCCTACATTGAATACAAAAGAAATATCCACGAAAAGTAGAGAAATGAGTTTCAAAATCCTGCCAAAAAGGTACTTATAGCTTTTGCGCCCAAAATCCCGAGGCATAAATCCTTATTAAATAAACAACGGCCATATAATAACGGTAGCGAGTCGCTAAAGCCTATATTAAAGGTGCATATTACTCCACCGCCGTCCAGTTTTAAAAATTCTACATGGTCAAAACAAAATAGCATCGACGCGTAGGAGTATCTCACACAACCTATGGCAAAGACCACAGAGGTGTACAAAACTTAGCCGTCGGCAAAGCAGGAGGCAAATACCCTGCAACATACTAGCTAAAGAAGAATAAAGCCTCAAAAGGTATCAAATAACCCCCTCTATTTACAGGACAAAAATCTAAAAGGAAGAATAAGTTAACAGAAAGTTTAGCTGAAAAAACAGCGACCCTACGACATCTACGATATCTATACCCGGATCATGAGACTCCGGACGACACAAAGAAATACCCGCGCATTTCTAGGCTAGAGCAAGAGCTCAGTCTAGACCCTAATTTAACCGCGATGGCAGAACCCTGCGAAGGGTTTAACGATATCTTCATTCTCAAAGGTGACAAGCTCACTTACACAAAAGCGATAACGCATAACAATGCATTGGTGCAAGATCAAGCACCAATCAATCAACAAATGTAGCGCTTACCTCAAACGCGGAAGATAATTAATGAGCAGCTAAGAGAAAGGCTAGCCAGCGGGATAGTCCAGCCTAGTAAAACCCCTTGGAATTTCCGTCTACTTGTTGTTCCCAAGACAACGGGACTTGACGGTCAAAAAAGTTGGCGCGTCGTTGTCGACTTTCGTAAATTAAACGAAAAGACAATTGGAGACGCATACCCGCTACCCCGAATCAGGATGTTCTTGACCAATTAGGTCATGCAAGGTATTTCACCACACTCGATTTGGCCAACGGCTATCACCAAGTTCTTGTCGACAAAAAAGATCGACATAAAACTAATTTCAGCACAATTTATGGGCACTACGAGTTCAAGCGTATGCCATTCGGGCTCAAGGTAGCTCCCGTCACATTTCAACGCCTAATGAATTTCGTACTGACAGGCTTAAAAGGCCTCGAATGTTTCGCTTACCTAGATGACATTGTCATCTATTTAAACGACCAGAACGAAAAGTTGAGAAAAGTCTCCAATAAGTTGAAAGAGAACAACTTGGAACTGCAGCCAGAAAAGTGTCAGTTCCTACGAAGAGAAGTTGTTTACCTAGGACATAAATGTTCTAGCGAAGGAGCCCTACCAGATCCAAGTAAGACGGCCTGCGTCCAAAAATTTCAAGGGAAGTTCAATCACTTTTAAGACTTGCCAATTACTACAAGAAATTCGTTTCAGACTCCTCCAAAATTGTGCGTCCAGTCACGAATTTACTCCGAAAGGACGTAAAATTCACTTGGATAGACAGCTGCCAAGTCGCATTTCAAAGCATCAAGAATGCAAGAATGCTTAATTCCTTCACCTCTTCGAATTTATCCCGGTTTTTCGAAATCATTTAATGTTGCTACGGACGCAAGTAACGAGGCTCTAGGAGCTGTCCTTTCTCAAGGAGAAGTCGGAAAAGACCAGCCCATTGCCTATGCAAGCCGCACATTAAAAAAATCCTAAAGAAATTTCTCTACAATAGAGAAAGGATTATTGGCTATTGTCTGGGCTACCAAGAATTTCAAGTGCTATTTTCAAAGCCGGAAAATCACGGTCTATACATACCATAAACCTATCAAAAGTGTCTTTAGTGTAAAAGACCCAACTTCCCGTTTGGTGAAATTTCACCACAAATTATCTGAATTCGATTACAACATCGAATATGAACCAGGGTAGTACAACACTAATGCAGATGCACTAAGTTGCATCCCTCACGCATTAAAGGAAGACAGTTTAGGCAATACCTTAACGGTAAAAGCCCTAGTCTACCAGACGATGGACTCAGATGTGGAAGAAGATAATCCCCCAAAGAGGAAAAACAAGAAGAAATCCGCTCACTGTTTCGTCGTGACTCGCGCTCAGAAGCAAAAGGCTCAAGAGACTACAAATAGCTCCAGAACGGAGACAAAAGAGAAAACGAAAGCGGACCAAAACGAAATTCAACTCACGGAGGCAGATATTCACACCCCAGAATCGCTTGATCAAAAAGTAAGTACAGGTAAGACACCCGAAGTTATTACGAGCCCCACGATTCTCCATTCGGTGGCCTTCAAGGTGTCATAAAAACTTACAAATATATAAGGCGCAAGTATTGGTGGAGACATATGCTTAGCGACACTAAAAGTTATATATTAAAAAATGCCCAAGTGCCAGACTATGAAAGCATCTCCACCATATAAAAAGCCAATGGTTATCAAGAACATCGCAGAACAAACGTTCGACAAAATTTACCAAGATTTTGTAGGTCCGCTAGAAGAGACCACATCAGGTAACAAATACGTCTTGACTTTACAACATAATTTAACAAAATTTGTCGACTGGTATGTCATACCTAACGCAGAAGCAGTCACAGTAGCACAAGGTTTCTTTCATGAAATCGGTACGCGTTATCGCACACCCAAAAGAATACTCACCGATCAGGGAACAAATTTGCTGAGTGAATTATTCAAAAGGGTGTGTAAGCTTCTAAAGATAAAGAAGTTACAGACTTCAGCATACCATCCACACCGTTCACATAGACCTTTAATAGAATAACTGCGAACAATCATAGATGGACTGCCTATACGGCTTCACAGCGGATGTCCCATCAAATTTAAAACGGGATCCTGCACCCGTTTATAATTATGAGAGCAATTATCATATACTAAATATATACTAAATTATAAGCTCCACAAATCCTAGGTCACGGCACGAAAGAACTTATTGGTTAGTAAACTCAAGCTCAAAGGGGTACTACGATAAGACAGTACGGCCCCTAACTTTCCATGTAGGAGACAAGGTCCTCATAAAGAATGAAAGCAGGAACCATAAGCTTTCTCCAATCTGGGTAGGACCTTATCAGGTAATCGCAATACAAAGCGATGTGAATGCCACAACCAAAATTGTTAAGCGAATAGTAACGGTACATAATAACCGTTTGAAACCATATTTCGAATAAAAATAAGTAGTACAAAAATGAACCACGTTAACTAAAAATTCCAATAAACCCCATTTCAATACCTCCCTCAGGAACATTTGCAGTCGATTCACTCCACTGCTTAGTTTAAAAACGGCACGAAATAAATAAGCCAGACTTAAGGATTGTTTTTTCCTTCGAATTGTCCACAGAAATGCCGCTACAATTGATTATAATAGCTATCCTCGGCCAGTACACGACAGGAGAAGCCGCCGAGAAACTCTATGTTATAACGCATCTAAATAGCTCGGGTATATTTTTCGAGGATATAGGAAGCCTCATGGTGTATCAAAACACCTCGAGTGTCCTCACGGAAATAGATATGGATGAGCTGGATACACAAATAAGGCTAGCAGAACATTCAGAGCACTTTGTACATAAATTCTGCATAAATATAACCGACCAAGGTGACCTGTGCAACGTGCAGCAACCTCACATACACGTTATAATAGATAGCGTACAAAAGCGCACAAACACCATAAAGGAACTAGTACCTGGGAAACGTAAGGCCAAATCATTATTCGACGGAATATGCGGTGACATGCACTACTTATTTGGCACAATGGGCAGTGAAAATTAAAAAGAAATATACAGCAGATTAGAGGAAATTTAATCAAACACACAAGCCCTAGCCGAGCTAGAGAAACAACAGATTAGTGTTGTCAAAACAACCTTGGAACAGATTCAAAAGCCACTCCCAATGAACAACACTTTATTATAGCCACGGAAATGCTCTCACAACTCTTTATAAAACACACTGTTTTATAGGATTGTTGTTAAAAATGTTGTACGAACTTTAAAAAAACTCTTATAGAGCTAATTGGGCACACTGTATAAGGGTCGTGGAAGCTAATTTATAAAGCAATAATAAAACGTTTTAGCAGTCTGCGAGAAAGTGTTTGAAACCCTTATAAAACCACTTGTATCTACAACTTGGTTGCGGAGATATTTTATAGTAGTTGTTGATTGAAATTATTTTCAATAAATTTCAGTCTGTTAGACGAGAAATCTCCTTCATGTAATTTCTACTTGGTTTATCCATATGCCGCCAGGCAAAAATGGGGGAACAATCACCCAATTTCAAAGCGCAATGAGTTATCTTGCCACCATATAATTCACACATACTTTTTATAAAAAGTATTTATATGGGCAATTGGTGTGACCTCCAACATTGAACTTCTATGGTAGGCGATCAGAGATAACCATACCGATGAGACCTCTCTGATCGCTGGGTCGAAAAGTTCAATATTTCTTTTTGCACTTAAAATGCATTTTGTAAATTTATTGAAATTATTTTCAATAAATTTCAGTCTGTTAGACGAGAAATCTCCTTCATGTAGTTGTGAAAACTTCCTTCCTGCAATTATTTGTTAAAACTTATATGTATTTGTGTAATATGGATCTATTGTTGTCTTTTTTTTTTCTTTATGAAAAATGCATTACAAATTTCCTTCAGAAATGTGTGAGCAGGAAAAATAATTAATGAATTCAGACTTTGTCATCCAACATAATTTTGTTTGGAATACTTATATGCGTAATGCATAAAAATTAATTTTCGATTAATATTGGAATAAAATGTCATGCAACTTTAATTTTATTGTAAAAGTTATACTTCTAGCTCGAAAAAATACAACGCGCCTAGTAAATTCTAAAAATAAATTAACTTAAATAAATATTTATTATTAAATATATTTTTAATGTTAAGTTCCAAATCGTTTAAAAAAATTAAAAGTGAAATCATTATTTTTTTTTGGTTTTGTTTTATTCGCGTGTTTATTTTGCGTGTCAGTAAACGAATAAGTTAAATGCTAAAATGTTGCTCGCTGCAATTTATTCACTTTTTTATAAAATGGCCGAACGTTTTCACCTCACTTTACAGCTCTTATAAAACATTTTAGATTCGTGTTAAATCTTCAGGATCGGAAATGTCTAAGTGCATACTCAAGTACTTAGTTTTACACAGATTAATTGGTATTTGTGACGAACGGTTTTTGTTAAAGTATTTAATACCAATGTAAAGCTTCCATTTTTTTATAAAGTTGTCATAAAAGCTAAAATACAGCTTTCGAGTTTTATAAAAGCAAGATCCCATGCTCAATTCAAGTCGCAACCAAATGATTTTATAAGTGTTCTACTTTAATTTTGTGATATGTTTACAAAACTCTCCGACAACTAAATTAAGGACTTTCAAAGATTTGTTTCGAACTATTATAAAAATAGAATAAATTAGTTTTCGGAGCAAAACTGTTATATAAGAAGTTCGGAAATCGTTCTCAGTGCTACATTATAAAACAATTTAGCACCGGAACTCAATAGGAAAAAGCGGTACCTCTATTAAGCATTTTAGTTTTCGTGTAGCTTATAAAATAAAAATCTAATTCTTGCAACTAATTAGCTGAAAAAATGTTCATTGGGCTGGCTACACTAATGGATCGTCAACAAAACAAAGCAGATCATACAAACGATCTCCACATTGTGGCCGAGGAGTTAACTAGAAGGCAGCTTCGACAAGAGATTATATCGAGGTTATTACTGCCAATTATCATAGTCGAATATCGACAACAAGCCCTTAATGACATCATAATAGCCGCTAGAAGCAACCATATTCACCTACTCCTCGTGTCTCCACAAAACCTGTTAAACAAATATCGGCGGACAACCTCGAACTGTCTGAACGATCAGAATTGTCTGTCTGTCCTATATCAGACAGCTAGAGCTCAGTCACTCCTCATGTAGAATAAATTGGTGGTGAGAATAAATCTCCCAATTTTTAACCTGCCGAAAATGAGGCTACAAGAAGTTCGATGCTATCCAGTACCCAAGTTAGCAAATTATTCACTAATTCCAGACCTTGGTTATTCAGCGTTGTATACAGTGCAAAAAAACAGGAATTCCGCTTATTAAAAGGCGAGGACATGAAGACCGTTAAGAAAATAACAAGTCATTTGGAAGAAAACACGTATGTAGGGACTAAATACGCCTATAACCAAGGCAGCAAAATCAAATTAATGTGCCATAAAATTGCTATATAACCCTTTAAATGAAATGGCCAACTGTAAATCCAGAATACAAATCCCTTAAAAAGACATGCTGATAAAAGTAAACAAGCCCAATGCATGGCTGTTTTCGTTTATCACCTCCACGGTGCTGCATATCACTTGTCTAAATCACTTCGTGATCTCTAAATTAGAGGGACAGGGAATAATTGAAATTTTTCAGCCATGTTAAGTGCAAATAAGTGACAATGCGCTCAAGTACGAAGGTGAAAATACACACTCACTGAAAATTACACACCATAAACAATTTCCTGAATTAAATCATCCCTTATTCAATTTGAGTCTGACCAACATCTCACCTAAATCACAAAACCAAAGTTTTGCGCAACCCGAGATCCTAACGGGAGACGACATTCACAAAACAGTTTATAACGGTACGCAGTCATTGAAAGAGATCCAAAACAAAATCAGCAAATATCAAGAAAAGGTATCAAATAGAAACACTCACATCCTCTCCACAATCTCCCTATGATTTACGAGCCTACTAGTTCTGACCATAATGATTGCTGTTGCAATAAGATATCTACTCCCTGTTGTCATCAAGATGAGACAACAGAGGAATCCACCACAAGGTAACCCCGAAAGTTTATCAGAAGTAATCCAGAACCAGATCGGTTCAAATCGTCTAAAAGTGCGACACCGACACTGTCAACATGGTTCCACAAATTAATATATACAATGCTGTTCAAACGACGGACAAACAAAAGTAGCTCTGGTAATAAAAAGTATATATTTAAGTACAGGGAACAAATATACGAAGAACGAGATAAATTGTAGTAGAACTAAGAGTAGATAAAAACCTGAAGGGTCATAGCAAAAAAAATGTGTCTGTTATTTACCTAAACAGATAAATCGTCACCGTAGATTGCTAGTGTAATTTTATTACATTATTTATTTTAATCACTGTTCGCCCCCGGTTTTCCTGATGAGATTGAGGAAAAGTCATGAAAGCGCTTGCCCAATCAAAAGAATTGTGAGAAATACATCAGAAAGAGACCTATTAAAACAAAAAAAGAGAGAAAAAAAGAGAAAACCCGAAAACCAACCAAGAACAGAGACGCCAAAATATCTAAAAGGCAGAGGAAAATATGTAAAAAGTAACGGAAGGAACAGAAGTGAAAATTTTTTTTTTTTTTTTAATATTTTTTTTTTTGTATTTTGTTGTTGTTGCTTTTTTACAATGGGCAGAATGAAGAAAAAAGGGAGACAGAAAAGGAATAAGCAAATAAAAAAAACAGGATGCTGATTACTCTATCCGTTTAATATTCCCAATCCTCGTCGGATTCTTCTTCAAACCCGAGGCATTGAGGTGTGGCCATCAGTGTTTGAAGTATGTGTATGACGGCTGTCTCGAAAACCGGGTGACAACAGGCGCAAAGCCCGTGCCTGCCTGTTATGTTAGGAGTGTCACCTGGAAAAAGAAAAAAAGGTACTAGAAAGTCGGGAGAGGAGCTTAAGAGTTTTCTTTTTTTGAAGGTTTTTGGAAAGGAACGCTTTGTTTTTTTTTTTAATAGGAAAAATAAGAAAGAATGGGAGAACGTAGCTTGTGTGAACGGAAAAGCGGTGGTCGGTTACGGATTGGAATAAAGAAAAAGAAAATACTGTGAGAACTTATCTAGTACTAGTACTGTTCAATTAGAGCCATTAATTGTGTCGTGTGTTTGTACCGCTCAATACGAGCTGTTAATTATGATACAATATTGGAAATAATAAAGACAAAAATCAACCAGTGCGGTATTTCACTAAAAATGGAAAACCCCAATTAATGAATACACCGATTAACTAATAAAGAGGAGTTAAACAGGATCCGTAAGTACCCCATATAAATATATATAACAACACCCACAATCTAATGGAGGACTAGAGCGTGCACATAGACCGTTAATAGAGTACCTGCGAATAACCGTAGATGAAAATCCCGAAAAATAGGACCAATACCTACGAACTGCTTCATTCGAGTGTAATAATAGTGTACACGAGGGTACTGAACTTACCCCAATGGACTGCCTTTACTGCTTCACAGCGGATGTCCCATCAAATTTAAAACGGGATCCCAAACCCGTTTATAATCATGAGAGCTATTATCACATACTAAAATATAAGCTCCAAAAATCCTATGCCAAGGGACGACAAAACTTATTGGCAAGTAAACAGCGCTCAAAGGGGTACTACAATAACAGTACGGCCCCTAACTTTCCATATAGGAGACAAGGTCCTCATCAAGAACGAAAGCAGAAAACATAAGCTTTCTCAAATCTAGGTAGGACCTTATCAGGTAATCGCAGTACCAAGTGATGTGAATACCAGAATGAAAATTGGTAAACGTAGCATAACGGTACACAATAACCGTTTAAAAACCATATTTCGAGTAAGAACATGTTGAACAAAAGTGAACCAGGTTGACCTAACTTTCTACTTTATTAATCTCCAGTAAACCCCATTTCAACACAGCCCTCAGGAACATTTGCGGTGGAGCCACTCCACTGCCCAGTCGAATACGGTACGAAATAAGTAAAACCATACTTAAAAGACTATTTTCTCCATCCGAATAGTCCAAAGAAATGGCGCTGCAATTGATCGTATTTGCCCTCATCATCCAATACACAACATGAGAAATCGCTGACAAACGCTATATAACGACCCAGCTAAATGGCTCGGGTAAATTTTTCGAGGACTTAGGAAACCTCATGGTATATCATGACAACTGGAATGTCCTCAACGAGATAGATTTGGATGAATTAGATACCCAGATAATGCTAGTAGAATATGCAGAGCACTTAGTGCATAAACTCTGCATAAATATAACAAACCCAGATCTGTGTAACATACAACAGCAACACATGGAATCGAATGCACAAGCCCTAGATGAGTTAGAGAAACAACAGATTAGGGTTGTCAAAACCAGCTTGGAAACGATTCAAAAACTACTGGCTATGTTAATGAACAGATAACAACAAAATAGCCAATCAAATAAACCATCTGCACATTGTGACCGAGGAGTGACTTAGAAGGAAGCTTAGACAAGAGATTCTATCGAGTTTATTGCTCAAAATTATCGAAGTCGAAAACAGACAACAAGCCCTCGAATTGTCTGAATGACCAAAATTGTCTATCTGTCCTATATCAGACAGCAGGAGCTCAGTCGCTCCTCATGGAGAACAAATTGGTGGTGAGAATTACTCTCCCAATTTTTAGTTTACCTAAAATGAGGCTAAAACAAATTCGATGCTCAATCCATTCACCGTAACTGCTGCTTCAGTCTCATTTTCGAAAACGTAAGGTCCATGACCCCGCGGGACCATAAACCGCACCAACAGTCACACGTTGAGGATAGAGAGGCTTTTCAACAATAACTCTTGGGTTTTCCGAGCCCCAGATGCGACAATTTTGCTTGTTGACGAAGCCATCGAGGTGGAAATGGGCCTCATCACTCAAGATGAGTTTTCGATGGAATTTCGGATCATTTTCATGCATTTCAAGGACCCAATCAGCAAATACTCGACGTTGTTGATGATCGGCCGGCTTGAGTTCTTGTGTTAACTGAACTTTATAAGCCTTAGGACCCAAATCTTTATTCAAAATACGGTGTAATGACGTTTGTGGAATGCCTAATTCCAAAGAACGACTGTTATGATATACATACCGCCACACATCATAACCACCATGTGCGCCATAAATACTTCGCTCACTTAAGCAATTTCCATTTCCTTTGCCTTTCTCAATTGTCAGATCATAAACCTTATTAAAATTTCCAAAATGCAGCACAAGCATAATTACAAGTCAAGTGCAATAACAACTGGTGGCAGCGGTAGAATATACAACGACGCGCTCCTCACAATTCTAATTGCACTATTTGGCAAGTGATCGTATTTAAAAAGTGATCCTATTTTTTTCATTTTTGTGTGAACACGCCACTACCAATCAAGTTTAGTGAAATCATCATCAGTGACCGTGATAATTAGCAAAATTTTAACTAAAAGTTTATATAGTTGATTTGCATATCAATATAAATAAACAAACAAAAAAAAACACACATAAAAAAGCAGTGGCAACAGAAGATTAAATAACAGAAGATTAAATAAAGTCATCAAATTTAAAAATTTAAAAACATACTTACATACATATAGAAAAAAAATATTTTTGTTGAAACAAAAACATAATAAAAATATATATAATTCTTTGCCAATTTTAAAAGAAAGTTTTCAAAAAATTTTTTTTGTAAAGACGACCAGTAAATTTTTCATAATTCGTTTAGTGACATAAAGTTTTTCTTATAATTCGTTTATTTTCCCAAATAAAGCTAAACAGTGAAGAAAAAAAAAGTTATACAGTCAGAGGTAACATACCTGACTTCTGGTGAGATCCAGTGGGTTATCGTGCCCACACTGAAGGAAGGAAGGAAGTCTAAGGATTCTAACCCCAAGACGAGACAAATTGCCGTGTGTTTGATTGCCAAGGAGATAGCAACAACAAGAAAATCAATCCGCAAGTAAAGGTTTGGACAATAAATACTTTCTATTGGTGAAATTATTATGTTTTATTATTTTAGTAGAAATAATGAATTTTAATAGAAATAATAAAAGAAAAAAAAATAAATTTATTTTAATAGAAAGAAAGAAGAAGTGTTAAATTAAAATTGAATAGGGAATAAGGCAGACATCTTTTTTTTAACTTTTGAGTGCTATATCAGTTCGTGTAAAACTTTGCTTCTCCGAACATTAATAATTTTCCTTTTAAAATATCATTTTCCTTAATTCGTTCACGAAGTTCAAGCTTTAAAGATAAAATCTTTTTATTTAAATTTCTGAAGAAAGTTTTGACATAGATGTTAAACAATTTCGTCCATCGAACAAATTTTCAAACTGTCCAACATTTGATGAATTTTAGTCCCTTTCTTGTAGCAACTTCTTGCATTACCTCAGTTAGAAGCACATAAGTTTCATTTTTTTTTAAAAGCATCACTTTCCAGAGTAGCTTCCATAAGTTCCATGGATAGCTCATTATCTTTCTTTTTCAAGAAATTCTTTTTCTTCTTACAAGTAAAACTCTTTCACTAGGATCTTCAAAAAAAAAAACTCGTTTGTATTCCTCGCATTTCTTACTAAGCTTTCTAAACATCCTGTTCAGAGTTTTGTGCAAGTGTAAGGCTTACAATAATTCATTTTCATGCACTTTTCTGGTAATTCCACTATATACTACAGAAAAACCAAAGCTTCAAATCCCCTTCGTAATTAACTTGGATAGACTGAAGGCAGGTCTACCCAGGTTGCACTAAATCCATTGTCAATATTTTAACGCGAAGACGAGTAACCACAGTAAGTCTGTTCGAAGAACTCCCTTATCACTCGGACAGAACAGATTCCACTATGGAAGTGACATTGAGCTTAGCAGATGTTCACCATATTATTCCTGTATTTGATGGGAATCCTCTTGAACTAAACAAGTTCATTGCATGCGGAGATGTTTTGTTTACTTCCGCGAAATCTGCTACTGAACAGAAACTTTTTCTAGAAGTCGTTAAAACTAGATTACAAGGGACTGCTTACGAGTTAGTGCAACACAAAATCTCCTCTAAATGGGAGGAATTATCGCAGGAACTGAGAGATAATTTCAAAAACGAAAGGTCCCGCGAGACCGTGCAGAATGAAATTTTGTCTTCTAAGCAGAATGTTAAAGAATCGGTCACAGAATTCGGAGACAGAATCCAACAACTTTTAGGTGTGTTAAACTCTACTACTTATTCTAACGTGAGTGAAACAAGTATTCGTGACTACCTTTGCGAAGAAAATGGTAAACTGGCACTGCAGGCTTTCGAAGATGGTTTGAAAAATTACAGTCTGAGACTATTGGTTAAGGCTCGTGGGGAAAAGAGTCTCAAAAAGTCTGTAACATACGCCGTCGAGCAGGCTTCACGTCTGGAAAAAAATGCTCCAATGCATATGCACATTAGTAAGCCCACACCAAGGCAAGCTCTCTTCTGTCAGTTGTGTCGCAGGGAAGGACACACGCGAGAAACTTGCTTTAGAAATACAAATTTATCCCATTTCACTCCCAGACAAATAAAAAAGGAAGTACAATACCTTACCTGTACATACTGCAAAAAGCCTAACCACTCGATCGAACATTGCAGATCAAGAATATATAATAACAATGCACGTAACCGGAATGATCAGTATTTCAGGGAAAGGAATAGAAACCTTTCGCCTATGTATGGAAATTTCTCTCAAGCACATACAAGACCGCAAGAGAGACATCCTTCTCAAAATAGTTTGAACATACATTATGCACCCACTAGATCCAAGAATAATTCCGTGCAAACGCGAAAGCACTACATGCTATTGATGTACCACAACTCGGTACACATATGGGAAACGGCTTTGTTCGGAAGGAAGAAATCGGCACTCCATCTCGAATAACTCATTCGGCCGATGTCCACAGATCTTAAGACAAAATGCTCCAGCAATAATAAAAGTCTCGCTTTGCATGAATCAAAGCGAAACAACCATCACTATACCTTTTAAGCCTTCGAATAAAGATTATGTTACTTTCCTAGTAGATACCGGTGCGGACATTAGTTTAATAAAATGCACAAAAGAGAAAAAGAAAAACCAAATCTTAGAAAATAATACTTTCCGTCGAATATCAACGATAGCTGGGGAGTCAGTTCAAACCTTTGGCACCTTTCGCATAGCAGCAACAAACTGCAACTACAACACCCATTCGAATTATTAGCACACGAAGCTAATCTTGCATACGATGGCATAATCGGAAACGATTTTTTTAGGAAATATAAATGTACCCTTGATTACAATAGTAATGAGCTGTTGATCCGACCTGAAATAGGCGATAATGTTTTATTGGAAAATCGTCATCACATAGAAAACTCTGAGAAAACCGCCAAATCTGTGTTTTGAATCCTGAGTATCAAACTATGAAGAAAGTCTCGTCCGTGGAAATAAACCAGGAAAACCGAAAAGGTGACATAATCCCAATACTCACTCAGACGCTTAGGTTTGGAAACACAGTAACTGGTTCAGAAAAGATAGAAAGCTACCATTCTAACCCTTTATCAAAAGAAACTAAAGGAAAATCCTATAAACCAGAAATAATTAAGTTGAAACCGCGAAGTGAACAAATTGTGGAAATTCATTTTAAACACAATAAGGAAGTAGTTTTTAGAAAAAAACAATTGCTAAACGGTGTTTACCTGGCAGCAACTATGGCTAGACCAATGAATCAAACTACCAAAATATTAGTGATGAATTCGAATGATAGAGAGATAGATTTAGATTTACAAAACGCGGACATTGTGTTATGGCCCGATATAAGGAAGATTCTTCTTCCAGCAGCCAAGGGCGCATTCTAGCGAAATAATCAGCAATTGCTAAACAATAACCTCGTATGGTATTGTTCTGCAACTGTCGGTTATTTTGCTGATTAGCCCAACAGCTGGCTGCGATGAGCGCTTAGTGGAGCAATCGACGATTACGATAATAATTAACCTCGCATGGTAATTATTATGTAAAGCGATTGTTTACTACTAAGCGACTCAGGTGCTGCAACCCGGTAGAACAAACGGCAAGGTTGTGTCGTTTGTTTACATCCGCGTTGTGAGCAAAGAACGTTTACTTCCGAGTATCGGACATAAAAGACCAATGACTGGTCTGGCGAGTGCCGTTAAGTGTTCAGTCGCGTTTTATCTTTTTGGTTTTAAGGTGTCGAGTTTCATTCAGTTCGGTTCGGGTTAGCTTTGATTAATGTATTAGGATAGGTCAGTTTTGAGTAAAATAAAGAAGTACATATGTTAAAGTAATCTGAGCGTGTTTTAATTAAAGACTTTTTAGTGATCGTGATTAATTATTCGTTTTTCCGCTATTTCGTTGCATTGGGACACGACATTTTGGCGCAGCCGGTTAAAAGAGGTATTGTGATTTTTACAATTGATTTATTTTTATATTTGGGAGTTATGCTTTTTAGCTGCTCCATTTTTTTTTAATTTTGGGAGTTATGCTTTTTAGCTGCTCCATTTTTTTTTTAATTTTGGGAGTTATGCTTTTTTAGCTGCTCCATTTACTTTTCAGCATAAAGTAATTGATTGAGTTTAGGATAATGCTTCTTTATTTCAGAGAAAGTGTTAAATTTAAGATGTGATAAACTTCGGAATAAGTGATAAGATGAAATATTTGTAAATACTTGGTGATATAGGTATGTGTTTTAGCTACGCGAGAGTTAGTAATATAAATTTCACCAGCTTTTAACGTCACGTAATAACGTCGTTTTATACTCACGGAAAAAATCTTTGTTTATGTGCATTCGCTCGGCCAAGTGTATTCGGGTTCCATGCGATTAAGTAGGTAGGAAGTTTTAAAAAAAGTATGGTGCATCTGATGTATCGGGATAAGTAAAATAGAAACATTAAGAGAGTATAATACGTTTGATTTGTACATAGGTACGCATAAAAGAGGAGTTTAGAGTATTGAACGTAGTAATTATATTACAGTCTTGAATTTTTAGAGTTATATATGAGTATGTACAATATTAAGAATTTTAAGATGTGTTAAAGTTTTTTTTTGGAGCTGTATCATTTTCTGCTCTCATTAATACATAGTAAGGGTATTTAACCGACATGTTGTCCGGGTTTAATGGGCTCGAATAGGGTTAGGTTAAGTTAAGTTTTTAAATATCGGGAATAATCTTGGTAGAAATATGAATCTGGTCGGGTCGTCGCATTAATATTTAACATAGATAAGAGCTGTAGGAGACTTTCTTCGCCGGGGTATCGATGTTATTAGTATAATAGCTCGGTTATAAAACTTAAATGTCCACAGGTAGGAGTAATATCTTAACTAGGGAAGAATTAGCACGCTATCAGGCCCAGGAAAGGGAATTAGAGCTAAAAACACAGGAACTTAAGGAATGTCAGGCAATATTGCAGAATTATGAACAGGACTGGCAATATATTGGGGAGCATATAACAGGAGAGTTACAAAAGAGGTGGACAGAAGAAGAGGCGAAGAAATTACGAGAGGAATTGAATGAGAGTGCTAAAAAAGGTACAAAAGGTGAAGCTTTAGATCATTTAGTGACAGCAGCATTCGAAGTTATCCAGAGTCGTGAAATAGAAGCAGAAGAAGCATTGGAAGAAATCCAGAAGGAGAAAAAAGGGCTCTTAAAGAATATAGACTCGCTAAAGGTACAGCTAAGGGAGGCTGAGGAAACTACAGCAGAACTAGAGAAAGAATTGGAATTCGATCAATCATCACAAGAAGGTTCTAATCAAGGAGTTAATAAGGCGGGCACGAGTAAGAGGTGGAATCCAAGGAAATTAGTATTCTGGGACCAGCAACAGGATAAAAAGGGGACCTCTGGGACGTTTAAAGAAATACAGCAAAAAACGTCCAGTAACAGCACGGAACAAGGTCGAAATAAACCCAGAACAGAATCTGTCAAGTCAAAAGCACCTCCAAAAAGCAACATGGCAGAGGCATACGAGAAAATTATGGACTTGGTTTCTAAATACGTGCCAATGTTTTCAGGGGAAAGGTCTCCGAAGTTGGCAAAGGAAGTATTTCGTTTCCTCAGCTGCAGCAAAGACTTGCACGATCGACTGGAAGCAACAGAGCAAAGCATTTTTATTAAATGCATAAAATACCGATTATCCGATGACGCTTACTATCTAATAAGTTCACATGAGCCAAAAGATTTTGCATCTTTGCAGCAGGCGATTAAAACAGCCTACATGCCACGGAAATCTTTCAGTGAATTACGCACTGAAATGTTAGCCTGTAGGCAGAGACCTGGTGAGGATATTCGCGAGTTTGCGGATCGGATGATGGAGCTTCTGGACCAGATTAAGTCTGCGGTATCAGCCAAATACCCCAATAAGGATGGAGGTTTGATAGCAGAACTAGACGCGGTAGCTACTTTTAAAGCTGGTGTCGGCAGTCAGGCCACACGGGTATACTTAACTGGAAGAAAATTCGAAGCATTAGAAGAAGTTCGAGAGGAAGCCCTCTACTTCGAAAAAGATTCGGAAAGACTTCAGGCCATGGCACCAAGGGCCTGGAAAAAAGCACCGGAACATGCCATGGAAACACCACAGGAAAGTTGGAAGACCGGAAACTTTAGCGAGATCAGGCAGAAACAAACCCCAAAGCCTTTCCAAGCAGTACGGAGACCGGCAAGAAATTGGGAAACTCCAATCAGAGCAACACAGCAGCCTAGAGCGGTCAACTGCTTCAAATGCGGACAGCCGGGACACTTTGCTAAAGAATGCCAGTGGAGAAAGCAGCCTCCTTACTGCACTAAATGCCGAAACTATGGGCATGAGGCGCCAAGTTGCAGGAATCAGCAAGTCAGATTCGCAGATACAGTGGTGGACAATTCTACAGAATGCACTCAGAGAAGAGAGGTTCTCTATTGCCAGTTCTGTAAGACCAGTGACCATTACACGGATATCTGTGTAAGAAAGTACTTGGCAGAACATAGAAGCCACCCGCAAGAGGGAAACGAGAGGCGGCAGCTGGGGACTCTTTCCGCAGCTGCCTTCAATTAAGAGAATCGAAGTATACCCAGTCGACCATAGATAAGAATAGTGCAGTAAAATTAGGGTTATTAAACAATTGTATAATCACAGTCGACGCAGACATAGGACCAGAAGGTAAATTAGTATTATTAGTAGATACGGGATCTTCATGCAATATAATTAAGGTAAATAAAATAAAAGGAAGTACGCCCATACAAACCCAAGAAACAATCACTATAGGAGGATTGTTTGGTACACAGAGAAAATCTTTAGGAACCTGTCAAGCATTACTAGGCTTTGGTACTAGCCAACAGACTTGTGTATTTCATGCAATACACGATACCGAATCTATACCCGCAGATGGAATATTAGGCATGGAATTCCTTAAAAACAGAGCTGTTATTGATTGTGTTGGTCATACACTGTCAATTCAAAGCGTAGAAGGAAACAAGGGAGTAAGGCCACTTTTTGAAAACATAACAGGGAAAGAAAATGTTGATATTCTTACGTTAGATAGATGTACCTCTAGTCGATCTAGTACAGAGAAGCCGCAGGAGATTTCACCAGAAGCTGTAAGGCTACGAATTCAAGTAAAAGTCACAGGGCTAAAAGATATTGTACTCAAGGCAAGTGCCGCTTCAGATAGCATAGAGAAATACTTGAAATATGTGAGCAACAGCGATGAAACAGTGAATATACAACTGGAAGGTAAACGGATAACACCGAAGGAGCGGAAAATAGCTCCAGAGATGGACGAGCTGGATCTTAGGCAAAAGCAGGGAAATAACTTAACCGCGATTCTTCGCACAGGAGCGCAGCAAAGGGATTTTCGTCCTGCAGTAGAAAAGTCTATAGCGTGGCCCAAAGAAATGTGGGGTGAAGAGCAGGTAAGGGTAGCGGTTGAAAGGAAGAACGGACTAGGACATCCTCGCACGGAAGTCCATCTAAATAGCCTCAAAACTGAACCCTCTGCCTCTTTTCTCAAATTTCAGGACACGAAAAGACCAATACGCTTGGAGCCAAGAAGCGAGCAGCTAGTAAGAATTCAAGTCTCGAGCGATTCTGAACTGGTATGTATGGCAGAAGAGATATGTCCCGGGGTGTATTGTGGGAATACCTTGATTAGGCCCAGTAACGGACACGCCTTTGTAGGAATTGTCAATGCTAGGACTGAGGCAATCGAAATAAAAAATTTTGAGCCTAAGTTGGAAAGCTTAAATAAGTATTTGGTAAGACCATTAAGAAATCCCGAGGGCAGAACAAAAATCACTCAGCAACGGCTTCAAGTAATGAAGAAATCGCTGGAGTTGGGGGATGAGCTGAATTCGGAAGAGAGAGAAGCAGTAATGCAAATCTGTTACGAATACAGCGATATCTTTCACTTACCTGGGGATAAACTAACGTACACTCCGACGAAAATGTTCAAACTTCCCTTGATGGCCGACACCGGGCCCATAAATAAAAAGCAATATAGAATGCCTGAAGCCCACAGGGAGGAATGTCAGGAGCAGCATAAAAAGTTGTTGGAGGATGACATAATCGAACATAGTAACAGCCCGTTCAATTTTCCAGTCTTATTAATACCAAAAAAGGGAACTGATGAAGCAGGTAAGCGAAAGTATAGATTGTGTGTGGACTTTCGCGAACTCAACAAAGTCTGTATTCCTTTTTCTTATCCACTACCACGGATTGAAGACATTCTGGATAGATTAGGTCATTCTAGGTATTTTACTACCTTAGATCTTGCAAATGGTTATCACCAGGTGTTGGTGGATCCGGCAGATCGTGAAAAGACAGCTTTTAGCACAAACTTCAGTCACTTCCAATACAAGAGATTGCCATTCGGATTGAAAACGGCACCATCATTCTTTCAATCTTTATTAAATGGGATATTAACAGGTCTTCAGGGGATTAAGTGCTTTGTCTACCTTGATGACGTAGTGATTTTTGCGAAAAATCTGGATGAACATAACGGAAAGTTACGAGAAGTATTTCAGAGATTTAGGGAACATAACTTAAAACTACAACCTACTAAATGTCAATTCCTGAAAAAGGAGGTAGTATACCTCGGGCATGTTTGTTCGGAGAAAGGTGTACAACCTGACAAACGGTTAGTAGAAGTGGTACAAAACTTCCCCCGTCCAAAAACAGTGAGACAGGTTCAGTCTTTCTTGGGGTTGGCCAACTACTATCGTAAATTTGTTCCCAATTTTTCAAAAATTCTGGCTCCAATTAATAACCTTTTGAGGAAAAAGGTGAAGTTCAATTGGGGATCAGAATGCGAGAACTCCTTTAAAGTCATTAAAGAAGCTCTCACTTCGCCGCCAGTATTAATTTATCCAGATTTTAATAAGGAGTTCACTCTCATCACGGATGCGAGCGGAGAATCTCTAGGAGCAGTCCTAGAACAAGAAGGTAGGCCAGTTAGTTATGCCAGCCGCACTCTGAACCAAGCTGAGAAAAATTATTCTACCACGGAACGGGAATTGTTAGCCATTGTATGGGCTGTACGCAATTATAAATGCTACTTACTGGGAAGACATTTTAAAATCATAACTGTTCATCAGCCTCTCCGAGGGGTTTTTAAGGCTAAGGACACCACATCTCGCATGGTGAGGTTTCACCAAAAGCTTTCGGAGTTTGATTTTGAAATTGTCTACAAGAAAGGTAGGGAAAATGGCAATGCGGATGCTCTTAGTAGAATTCCCAGAGACATACAGCAAGCGGAGGAAAAGTGTGGTAAGGAATATCCATGTTGTGCAGTTACTCGAGCACAGGCTAAGAAAGATACAAATGACGGAAATAAGAAACAAGACTCCGAAGATGAATGGGAAACGATAGAGGAGACTGAGGATAAGAAAGTAAGGCTACGAAAAGGCTCAAAGCCACAGAATGTCACAGACCCAAAAGATATCGAGGTAATTCTGAAAGATTTTCATGACTCGCGATTCGGAGGGCACTTTGGGCGAAATAAAACCTTGGAAAGAATAAAAAGGTTCTATCGTTGGAAGGGCATGAAGAAGGATATCGCCAAACATGTCGGGTGTTGTGCGAAATGCCAGAGAAATAAGCACTCCAGGGCGATTAAAATGCCGTTAGTGGTAACAGAAATTTCAGAAAAACCATTCGACAAGGTATACGTAGACTTAGTGGGGCCGTTGCCTACTAGTCATAATGGTAACAAGTATATTCTGTCCATGATGGATGATCTGACTAGATTTGTTGACTTTGTGGCCATACCAGACCAAGAAGCGAACACCGTAGCGCAGGTCTTGTACGAGCAAATCCTTAGCCGTTACTCATTACCCAAACAGTTAGTAAGTGATCAAGGAGCTAACTTTACAGGCGAAGTTTTAAAGGCTCTTTGCAAAATGCTTAAGATAAAGAAACTACAAACCACCGCCTATCACCCACAGTCCAATGCGGTAGAGCGGCAACATTCTACGTTAGCTAACTACTTGAGAAGTTTTGTAGACCGGGAACCCCAGAGCTGGGATAACTTTTTGAGGACAGCAGCTCATGCCTATAATAACACGGTACATGCTGGTACAAAGCTAACACCCATGGAAACTCTTTTCGGATTTGTATCAGAAATCCCTAGCAACTTACAGCATAAACCTGAACCCGTGTACAACACTGATAAGTATCATTCGGTGTTGCGGTTCAAGTTACAAAAAGCGTTTGAACTGGCAAGGGAAAACTTACTCAAAAGCAAGCTAACTTCGAAAAAGTATTATGATAAGACAGCTAGGCCAGAAACCATACATGTGGGGGATAAAGTTCTGGTGAAAGATTTGGCTCGAGTAGGGAAGTTAGCTTCAATTTTCAAAGGCCCCTACGAAGTAATTTATATTCACAGTCCCGAAAACGTTACGATCCTTCAAGGAAAAAAGCTCAAGAGGATTCACACGAATCGATTGAGGAAATATAATGAATAATTCAGCATAAAATTGGATCATTCCAGAAAGACGGAAGCCTAAAAGGAGTGCAGCACGAGGCAATAATTTTGGAATTGTCGGAATTGGATTAATTAATTTATTTCTTCTTCCTCTTAGTTTGTTTTTTTTTATTACAGAATATAAACACGTACGAGACCAACACGGATGCATAAAGAAGATTATACTACGAAGGGCGAGAAGATAAGAAGATAAGGCAGTCGATCTAAAGGAATAGTAAGTATAGGGAAAAAAAATATATAAGAAAGGTTGAGAAGGAATTAAAATTAAAATTAACAAGAAGCA
The DNA here is from genome assembly GCA_963924295.1 of Dioctria rufipes. Classification (NCBI taxonomy): domain Eukaryota; kingdom Metazoa; phylum Arthropoda; class Insecta; order Diptera; family Asilidae; genus Dioctria; species Dioctria rufipes. Next base: position 106,759,710 of record OZ002744.1, read on the forward strand.
ATTTGAAAAAGAAGTAAGATATCTAATTTTTATGAAGACAATTTAAATAAGAAATTTGAAAAAAGAAATAATAGATTTAAAGAAGCAATTTGAAAAAGAAGTAAGATATCTTAATTTTTATGAAGTCAAAGAACCAAGATTTAAAGAGAAAGATTTAAAGTATATAGTATATAGATATAGAAAAAATAAGAATAAGGGTTGCCATAGATTAGCATAGGGTTTAGTATCAAGATGAAAGCAGTTATAACGGTAATATTTGCACTCATCACCTTGCTGGAGGCAGAGAAAACAGGCTATAATATCCAACCGATACCCCATACAGGAGTGTTGTTCGAGCACGTGGGAAAAGTCAATTTCTACAACAAGCACTGGACTATCCTGTCGAAGGTGGAAATGCCGGATCTAACAGAGGACATGGAATTTGTAAATAATTGCACTAACCTAATTACGCAGCTATGTTTGGAGGTGACACACGACGGAATAGTATCCAGGTGCACTATAGCGGCCAAGGAGATAAGAAGTTGGGTCTCGAAAATTAAGAGGCAAAACGAGGAACTCCTACACCATACCCAGAGTGAATCACCACGACGAAACAGACGTTCAATTTTTGATGGATTAGGATCAGCATTCAAATACCTTTTCGGGACAATGGATCATGCAGACTCAGAAGAGATCCATGCAGCCCTAGATGATCTTAGCGGAAGAGAGAACCGAACCTTCACTCTGTTAAAGGACCAAATAACGGTCATCAAGTCTACATTCGACGTATTCAACGCTACCAGAGTACAAGCGGCAGCAGAACGAGAGGAGCTAGGTAACAAAATCTCAGCATTAGTAAAAGCACAACAGGGTCAATATCGTGAATTGTCGGCATTGCAGCTTAGATTAGAAATGAGCGAAGTAATTACACTGATGACTCTTCATCTACGAGAAATCAGTGATATGCAGGAAAATATAATCAGTATGTTGGTCGCTCTGAGTGTCGGAAAGCTACATCCATTGATTATTCACGCGCGGGAAATGAGCGAAATAATGAGGAACGCCACTCGTCAATTGGATTTAGATGAGAAATTCCAGAACTTCCAGTTGTTGACGCAGATTGCAAAAGTGAAATCCCTTCAAATAAATCAAGGGATATTGATCCGGATTGAAATTCCACAGCCACAAAGAGTTGCGTTCGATATGCATAAGATATATACAATTCCTGTTACAATAGACGACGCCGGCTATCACATATATGATCTGGATGCCGAATTTGTAGCCGCTAACAACCATGAACGGCAGTATGTCCTAATGAGTTACCAGCAGTATCAGGGGTGCCAGCAGCTTTCGACCACAGCCGATCAGCCACAATTCCTTTGTCCACAGTTGGGCCCGACCTTCACAGCCATTGGAGAAAATTGTGTACTAAACCTTTTCCGAAGCTTCAATGTAAACTCGAGAGCATGTAAAGATCGAGTTATACCGAAATGGAACAGTCTAGTTCGAATGATGACGAGGAACCATTGGCTATTTGTGGTATCCGAAAAAACAAAATTAGAGGTGAACTGCCAAAATTTACCAACTACAATTGGAGAACTATCATCTACAGGGGTGTTATCAATTGAAGAACACTGCCATTTACAGATTGGAGACCTACGGATAGCTGCAGAAGACGACAGCCATAAAAATATCTCAATTTGGCAGCCAAATCGTTTGGAGTTGCCAGCCTGGAATGCCGTAGACCTAACTAAATCAAATAAGCAGAAAGCGGAAATTATAGAGAGTAAAGAGAGTGGGATAAGACTGTTGACAGCCAAGAACTTCAACCAAGCATGGAAGGACAATGAAGCTGATATAAAGCGAGTACAGGAGGCCATTAAGAACGAAGAGACTAGCAGACAATTTATTCCACATCACGTCCACGTAGCAGCTACATCAGCTACCGGGTGTTTATGCATCTTCACCTTAGCAGTACTAGCAGGAGTAGTGTGCCATCTAAAGCGACAAAAAAGTGACCAAACTCGAACGATCATCAGCAAACCGTTTACGGGGCCAATTCAATCGAGGGTATCCAAGCAAGCAGAATCCAGTATAGAAGTCGTCATTCCCACAACAGCAAACCTGCCAACAGCAAATTTACCTACCGTCGTCGGGAAACAGCTGGTACAATTAGAATAGTAGAGTAATTATTGTATTGTAATAATATATTTAGGGAAATTTTGGGCACCCACAGAAATTAGAATGTTAAGGCTAAGGTTGTAAAAAGTATTAAAATTATTGAAGGTTTCTTTTCTTATGATTTGGACAATAATTTTAAAATTGTAATTAAGGTAAAAATGAAAGGAAAACAAAAAGTATTATTAGAGAAAAGATTATTGGCGACGGAATTATTAAAAATTAGAGTACTTATTTAAGATATATCAAGCTTATAGTTTATTGTAACAGAAAATAGGTGGAATAGATAAAAATGTGGAAATATATTTTTTTTATTTTGTGAGATGTTTGAAGAAGTTATATTGTAAAAAACAAAAAAAAAAAAACAAAAAGCAAATGTTAAAATAAGAGGAACGTAAAAAAAAAACTAAGAAAACAAATGTAAGAAATACAGGAAAAAAAAAATGTTAAATAAATTAAAGAAATATAGAAATAAAATTGAATGTGAGAAGTAATAAAAGAAAGTAAAATGTGGAAAAATAAAAAACATAGAATACAGAAAGCAAAAAAAAGTGTAATGTGAAAAGAACATAGGAAAGAATATTAAGGAAGAAATAAATGGTGAAAGAGAAATTAAATATTAAAAAGAGAAATGTGAAATGATGTAAAATCAAACAATGTTAGAAAAAGGAAATAAGAAAATTTCGAAAAATGTAAAAATGTAATGTACAGAAATGTAATGAAATAATGTAAAGAATCTGAACCGAACGAAGATGAGATATTTTCAATTTATTTAATTGATTGCATTCTCCGGATCTAGTTCCCTGCGGAAACTAGTTTTTCCAAGGGGGGAGGGATGTTATGGCCCGATATAAGGAAGATTCTTCTTCCAGCAGCCAAGGGCGCATTCTAGCGAAATAATCAGCAATTGCTAAACAATAACCTCGTATGGTATTGTTCTGCAACTGTCGGTTATTTTGCTGATTAGCCCAACAGCTGGCTGCGATGAGCGCTTAGTGGAGCAATCGACGATTACGATAATAATTAACCTCGCATGGTAATTATTATGTAAAGCGATTGTTTACTACTAAGCGACTCAGGTGCTGCAACCCGGTAGAACAAACGGCAAGGTTGTGTCGTTTGTTTACATCCGCGTTGTGAGCAAAGAACGTTTACTTCCGAGTATCGGACATAAAAGACCAATGACTGGTCTGGCGAGTGCCGTTAAGTGTTCAGTCGCGTTTTATCTTTTTGGTTTTAAGGTGTCGAGTTTCATTCAGTTCGGTTCGGGTTAGCTTTGATTAATGTATTAGGATAGGTCAGTTTTGAGTAAAATAAAGAAGTACATATGTTAAAGTAATCTGAGCGTGTTTTAATTAAAGACTTTTTAGTGATCATGATTAATTATTCCTTTTTCCGCTATTTCGTTGCATTGGGACACGACAATTGAATGGGATGACCTAAATAACTTCGATATTATTGAAACTGACTCAGAAAATAACCCGGTAGAAAATCGTTTAAGAAAGTTGGAAGGTTTAATAAAACTAGATCATTGTAACCTAGAAGAAAAACGATCCATAACCAATATTTATAGGCAATATAATGACTTATTTTATTTGGAAGGAGACGTCTTGTCTTATACTAATGCAATTTCACATCATATACCTACCCAGGCTGTTAAACCTCCTATATATACGCGACCATACAGACTCCCTGAATCACAAAAGGCTGAAATTCATAAGCAGGTGGACGAGATGCTGCAAGGTGGTGTGGTGAGACCAAGATGCAGTCCATGGAACTCACCTCTTCTCCTGGTACCGAAAAAAGCCGATGGCAATGGTAATAAGAGGTGGAGAGTGGTGGTGGACTCCGTAAGCTGAACGACATAACCATTGGTGATGCGTTTCCTCTGCCCAATATAACCGATATATTGGACCAGCTGGGCAAAGCCAAATACTTCAGTACGGATTTCATTAGATTCTAGTAGTTGAAAAAGATCGCGAGAAAACTGCTTTCAGCACACCATTTGGACATTACGAGTATAATCGGATGCCATTTGGGCTAAAGAATGCACCCGCAACCTTTCAGCGATTAATGAATAATGTGCTGATGGGACTACAGGGTATACAATGTTTTGTTTATGTAGATGATATTGTTATCTACGGATACGATCTACGAGATCATAACGTCAAATTAACTAACGTACTAGATCGTCTGCGTAAGCATCACTTAAGGTTACAACCAGAAAGGTGTTATTTTATAAAAAGAGAATTAACATACTTGGGGCACACTATTTCTGAAGACGGACTTAAGCCTGACCCCGAAAAAATAAAAGTCGTTAAGACTTACCCTAGACCTAAAAAGACCAAAGATGTTAAATCATTTTTAGGATTTGCAAGCTATTATCGTCGATTTATTTCAAATTTTGCTGATACCGTAAAACCGTTAACGACATTATTGAAGAAAAATGTTGACTTCAAATGGGATGCTTTATGTGAAGAAGCGTTCAAACAACTTAAAGAAAAACTTATTAGCTCTCCAGTACTAACTTATCCCGACTTCACTAAAGAGTTTTTGGTAACAACTGATGCAAGCGATTTAGCTGTGGGAGCCGTACTTTCCCAAGGGAAAATAGGAGATGATAATCCGATCTGTTTTGCGAGTCGCACCCTAAATGCCGCCGAAACAAGGTATACTACTACAGAAAAAGAGCTTCTTGCCATAGTATTTGCGGTTAAACAGTTCCGCCCTTACATTTATGGGAGACCATTCACCATATTGACTGATCATAAGCCACTGCAATGGCTCATGAATCTCAAGGAGCATACATCTAGATTAGCTAGGTGGAGGATAACTCTGGAAGAGTATGAGTACAAAATCTTATACAAACCTGGGAAGTGTAATGAAAACGCGGACGCACTCAGTCGAATAAATACAGATGAGCATGACAACGAGCACAAAGTCAATGTGAGAGTAACAACTAGAAATCAATCTAAGAAATTAATAAAGAATAGAGAAAGTAATGGTAGCGAGAATAGATTGAGAAATGCAAGTCCACATGCAGTAAGTGATGAGAATACAAACCCAAGCAGCTTCAAAATAATCCAAAAGCAGGAGTCCATATTTAAAAACAAATCCATCCGTTACAAATTTACTATTTTACCTTTAGCCCAAACCTATGAAGAAAATGTGTTAAGTAAAATATTGGAAAATTATATAAGTCCAAAAATTGGCGAGTCGGAGGTCTTCCGCCATAAAGCAAATTTAACGTATTATATTGTCGCTAAAACCACACTTCCAATACGGTCTAAGAAAGATTCTTGCCTTCTAAAATCAATTGTAGATAAAATTCATTCGTATTGTAACAAATATCACGTAACTGAGGCAGGTATATTCATCCCTACTCATGATACTAAATCGGAAGTAACATCCGTCTTATCTGAAACATTTGGGAATTCTGAAATACGATTTTAAAAATTTATGGTTTCAAGAATATGTTTAAGCGATCCCGAAGACATCTCCAAAGTTCTGTTGGAAAGTCACACCTCTCCTCTAGGAGGCCACCAAGGCATATCTCGTACATGGAAGCGTTTAAAAACAAGGTACTCTTGGCCCACTATGATGAACGATATAAAAAATTTCATCCGTAAGTGCGAATCTTGCCAGAAAAATAAATTGCAAAAGAATTCACCAATTCCTATGAGAATCACTACCACAAGCTCAAAACCCTTCGAGCGAATATCTTTGGATATTGTGGGGCCATTACCGGTCAGTTATGTGGGAAATAAATACCTTCCGACCTTCCAGGACGACTTAACAAAATTCTCAGAAGCCGTACCAATTCCAAATGCTGAAGCAACAACGGTGGCTAGAAGGCTTGTGGAGAATATTGTGTGCCGTGACGAAATTCCGGAATGTGTCCTGACAGATCAAGGAACTAATTTGCTTAGTAACCTATTCAAAGAGGTTTACAAGCTATTAAAAATTAAGAAAATTAATACAACACCCTATCACCCTCAGACCAACGGAGCGCTCGAACGTAGTCATCGCACTCTGGCAGAATATCTCCGTCACTACGTTAACCAAGACCCTCTCACCTGGGATTCTTGGATACCCTACAGTATGTTCGTATACAATACAACTCCTCATACTAGCACAGGTTACACACCTCATGAACTATTATATGGATTTCCAGCTAACCTACCTAGCACAATTGAGCGAAAGCCACAGCCTTCATATAATTACAAAAATTACGCGAACGAGATAAAAGCACGTTTGCAACACGGATATCAGATTGCCAAAGAGATTTTATGGAAGAAAAAGGCACAATCCAAGAAGTACTATGATAAGAACATGAAAGAAAAGCGACTTAACGTCGGTGATAAGGTCCTCCTAAGAAATCACTTACGAAAAAATAAACTTGCCTCCTTGTGGGAAGGACCTTACGAGGTAATCAAAGATGTATCAGATGAAAATTGTATTATCAGTGTAAAGGGTAAACCAAAAACAGTTCACAAAAATGATATAAAGCTTTTCCACGAATGGTCCAATTAGAATGTAATTTTATTCATCACCCTCATCTCTTTCTTCAAAATCGACTGAAATATTCATTTGCAACCCACCGATAACCTCAATACAAACTAACACTAACTTCTTTTAGGTTATCATGTAGCACTCATCTTTACTTACTGGGCTTATAATCATCGTTGCTGGAGATAAATTCAATATAACTCCAATTAACCAATATCCTGGAATCTACTTTGAAGAATTAGGCAAAGTAGAGCTTTACTCCAGTGAATGGAAGGTAGTAGTTTTCTTCGACTTGAGAAGGTTGTCAGCTGCATTGATGTATACCGGGAGATATATAGGCGAAATTAACCAACTATGCGGACTTCTGCAGATCACAGAATTCGGTCACACTTGTAATAGCACAGTGATTGAGTTAAATCACTTTATGGGGGATATTACGCTTAAATATAGCTTATTAGAAGGAAATGTTAGAAATAAACGCTCGCTATTTGACGCGATCGGAACAGTTAGTAGGACTTTATTCGGGACCGTCAATGAGGATGATGCGAAGTACTATAATTTACAAATTGGTAAGATTAAACGCAATGAAAATCATCTTCTAAATTTATTAAAAAATCAAACTCTTATACTAGAAACGGCGACAAATGTCTTTAGCAAATCGCAAACAGAAATTGATAAACAAATTTCAGTTTTAAACACAAAAATCATAAAACTCAAAACCATGGTAGATGAGTTGTTAAACATGAGTCATGATCAAAAGATCTTCTCTGAAATGGAATCCTTAACTGCGCTTTTTAGATATGGTCACAGATGTGCGCCATGGAAAGCCACATCCATCTATTATCACTCCTAGATAACCGGAAAACGTCCTCACAACAATTCGGAAAGAATTACCAGTTGATGTTCGTTTGCCATCCGATCTAAAAAATGATAACCTTCTCCAGCTGTACCGTATTAGCAGCATGAACACTAACGTACTCAATGAGAGGATTATATACGAACTCAGAATTCCATTGCCATATAAAGAGAATTATCAAATATACAAGGTGATGCCTCTGCCCAAGATTTCAAAACAAAGTTTCATTTTTATACAACCTACAATTAACTACCTACTTATAGATTACGACAGAGAACACTATTACGACCTAACTGCCGAAGAATTAGCGAATTGTATCACAGAGGATCATAACCAATATTTATGCCGTATGGCACACCCGCTATTGAATGTTAACTCTAATAGCAATAATTGCGAGATACAGCTAATACAGCGAACAAATGTCTTACCTGCCTCATGTGATATAAGACAATCGAAACATTCGATCGTTTGGATTCAACTGTCACAGGCAAATAAATGGCTCTTTTCGACCAAAGAAAATTCTGTAGTAGAGGCCGTTTGCCAAGACAAGATAACTCCATACACACTTTTCCAAGTTGGGGTGATTGAAATTCCAGGCAACTGTTACCTGAGAACACAAGAACTGATGATACGCGGATACAATACAAAACAAACCCAAATTAAAAACTCTTACATACCTCCACTAAATATCTCGGATTTAATGTTAAACCACACCAAGTTTTCATTCAACCTAACCGACAAGGCCACTCTGGTCAAATTTACTCATACCGGAGATGATCTTGCTAAAATTTCAAACGAGATTAAGGTTTTGAAGGAGCAAGAAGGGAAAGGACTTTTGAAAATAGATCGACATGTCTATATTCTACTATCGATTATCGTAACAATCCTTGCTTACAAAACTTATAAAGCGAAATTTTGCAATTGTAAACGACGCAAGGACAAACTATCTGTCCAAGTAGAAGAAGCTCAAGAAACTAATGAACGCCCTTTTGTATTCACCTTCACTTCACGCACACCATAAATGCCGCGAATCAAAATGCTATAGCACGAACATAAGAAAAAAAAAAGAAAAGAAAAGGAGATGTATGTATATTTGTGTACTAATAAAACAAAGCATGTAATTTGTTATTCTAAAAAATGTATTTTTATTATTCATATATCTACAAAAATTTATAATTATAATAAAATTTTATATAAATAATAGAATAAAAGTTACTTTAGCTTTGTAACAAGTATGTTGAATTCTACCCTAGCATTACAATTAATTAATTAGGATTTTAGCATTAAATTCCAAATCACAAGTTGCATGAAAAATAAAATTTCATAATCAGCTCGAATATTCAGTCACAAACAACGCATTCCTACAGTATCATAAACAAATCGTATCAGATTACGTTCCCATAGAAATAACCCCCCATGAAATATTTATCGCAGCTTGTAATTTGGAATTTATCGCAGCAACATTGTATCGTCATGCCGCGGAATTAAAGCCGACGATGCAATTCTTTATCTTCACTCTTCAAGTGAGAATGAATTGTTATGTTTAAGTTTTGTATTTTTTGTCTTGCATGTTATCGACTTCATCAAAGTAAGCAAATTTGTCTTTATAAATTTAGTGTTGAACAATAATAAATTGTCATTACTGTTTGAGAAGTGAACGCGTTTTTGTCTTGTTAGAAAAGTGTTAAAAAATCTGGTTGAAGCTAAAAGGAAAAGTGGTGTCTGGTGTAAGATATTACACACGATTGTTTCGTTGAGAATTTTGATGTTCTGGTGTTTCACCAGAACATTAGATCACCAGAGCACTGGTGTCTGCACCAGGGCTCCCTATTCCAGGCGGCCAGTAAAAGAACTGGTCGCGATATAAACATTTTTGGTGACCCCGACGTGATCTGAATCCCACACACAGGCTATCCAGAAGGCCGCAATCAGGCTGAAAGGAACCCCCAGGCTGCAGGAAGCTAATTTAAGTTATCATTCGCTACTACTAAAGCAATAAGCCACCACAGGTTATCCAGAAGGCCGCCACCAGGCTAGAAAGGACTCTATTAGGCTGCAGTAAGATATTCCCAGCCAATACCAGGCTCAACTTTAACAGAAATAAGAAAAAGAAGTCATCCAACCACGATGGATTCAGACCAAGAAGAATTCGTATTCGAAGGAGTCATCCATGAACAATCCATGGTTGGCGATAAACTAGAGAAACTGTGCATAAATTACGGAAAGGATTCTGCTTCACGAAAAGACTAGCAGTATATAACAAAGCGCCTGGAAATTTCCAAGGCATATTGGGCTCTCTTTCAATACAATCACAAAAGGTTGGCACCGCTTGAAGAAGAATACAAGGAGAACCTGTACTTCAAAAAATCATACCATGATGCTATCAAGGAAGTATATCAGCAATTGATGAAAGAATTACGTGCACATCCAGCAAGGCCTAAATCACCAGCTCCACCAGGGTCATTTACAACGGCAGCTACTATCCCAGTCCCCATCACAACCGCAAGTGATGTTGAACCGACATTACGAGATGATGACAGATCAAACGAAATTGAACAGACTCCAGGGGATGAAGGCATGAAGACCGGAAATGGTAAGGTCGAAAGATTAGTACGACGGCAGAAGGCCTTGATGAGAATCATCACACATCTCGTCCAAGACATTGAATCTAAGGCCGGGCAGCCTCATGAGAAGCCTTATTATCAATTAAAGGTAGAGCTGCTCCGGACATATCAGCGTGATATGATGGCCAACGATCAGCTCATCTGGGAACAGTCCGCAGGACCAAACCCATTGGGATATGAACCTGATCTCTACTATGAACAAGACGGCTGGATACAAGATACAATTATATCACTCCAGCAAAAATTAAGCGACTTCAACACAGCAACAAATCAGGCTGCATCTTCACAAGCGCATAGCGGCTTAATCAAATTGCCAAAAATTGTCTTACCTACATTCGATGGTAATTATTTACGTTGGACACAGTTCCAAGATCTCTATATCCAGCTGATACATAATCAGCCTATAAGCAATGCCCAAAAGATGTTCTACTTAACGAGCAACTTATCAGGAGAAGCAAGGGCATTAATACAGCATTTACCAGTATCAAACGAAAATTATGAAGATGCTTGGAGCACTCTACAGCACAGATACGATAATAAACGACTCTTAGTAACAGCGCTATTGAATAAGTTACTATCCCAGCCGACTAGTCAGATAGAATCGGCAGCAGCCAGAAATAAGCTCCACGATACTACAAACGAGTGCCTTCTTGGGTTAAAAAACATAGGAATACCAACAGACAATTGGGATCCATTGTTGGTTCATTTGATAACTAAAAGGTTTGATCAAACTACACACACCTTATTTGAGCAATCATTAGAGGCCCCAAGGGAATTGAGCTCTATGAAAAGAGTGTTAGAATTTTTGGAGATCCGATTCCAATCCCTGGAAACATTAACAGGGAGAGTCCAGAGCTGCTTCCGGGACAGGCTAAGCCTGAAGGGTATCCAGCACCCCAAGTCGGCTCTCTTAGCAACTTCAAACGGGAACCGTTGCATAGCCTGTAACCAGACCCATGCGTTATTTGCATGCAAGAGCTTTCTCTCACTATCGCCATACAATCGTCTACAATTATTGAGAAAGCACCATTTGTGTGTCAACTGCATGAAAGAGAAGCACACGGCAGCCAGTTGCAATTTACGAAGCTGTACAAAATGTTCCGGTAAGCATAACACACTGGTGCATTTAGACAACAGTTCAAGAGGGCCAACAAGCCACGCCTCATCCAACATGGAGAGGAGACATCTTATGAGAAGTCAATCAGGCCCAGATTCAGCATCAGCTGCTAACCAAGTACCAGTCAGTCAGTCAACGACTTTAGCAGCCCAAACTGATAGAAATACAAGGAAATTCGTTCTCCTCAGTACGTTATTAGTGAGATTGAGGAACGAGGAGGGAGTCGAAGTGGAATGCAGGGCGGTTCTAGATTCCGGCTCTCAGCTAAACGTCATAACCGACCGTATGGCCAAGACATTGTAAGTAAAGCCAACTCGGGATCATTTGAATATCCGTGGTATTGGTCGTGGAATACAGCAGACTCAACAACGAGTCAACATAGAATTATTATCCAGAACAAGTGGATTTTCAAAGAGAATCGAAGCATTCATATTGCCACAAATCACATCTTTCCAACCGGCCCATCAGCTAGACATCACCGGCTGGCCCATACCCAAGAACATTAAATTGGCCGATCCACAATTTGACCGTCCAGATCGCATCGATCTACTGATTGGAGCTGAAAGCTATTTTGAGTTACTGGCTGTTGGTCAAATTAAGCTTGGAAAGAACTTACCCACAATACAAAATACAGTATTTGGTTGGGTGATTGGTGGAGGAATACAAACCACACAACGCTCTGAAGCCGTATGCGGAGTGTGCTCGCAAGAAGATGGCACTCTCGAGGAACAAATGGAAAGATTCTGGAAGTTGGAGGAGGTTGACAGCACCAGTGGTGTACTAATCAACCAACGATAATCAAAAACATACCCCTTGAGGACGTCGCCCCTCAGCTAGACCTTACTGATGACAATGACTGTCACATTAAAACACTCGGTTTGACATGGCTCCCACGGACGGATGAATTTTCGGTTAGAACCCAGTGGACCGAAGGAGGAAGGGTTACGAAGAGGAAGGTACTTTCAGATATCGCTCACTCGTTCGATCCGCTGGGCCTCAAGAGCCCTGTGGTGGTGAGTGCCAAGATATTTCTCCAAAAGCTGTGGGTTTTGAAACTGGATTGGGATGCGGCAGTACTAATTGAGTTGCACAGTAGATGGATACACTTTCGTCAGGCCCTCAAGTTTGTGAATGATATCAAGGTTCCCAGGCACGTTAGCGCAGGGAAGATACCACAAAAAATGCAGCTACAAGCCTTCTCTGATGCCTCAGAAAAGGCGTACGGAGCTGCAATATATGTGCGCTCAATTCTCCAAGACGGTACCATATTGGTAAGGTTACTCTGCGCAAAATCGAGAGTAGCACCAACCAAAACCACAACAGTGCCAAGATTAGAATTATGTGCAGCGAAACTTACAGCTGACTTGGCTCATCGAGTAAAGACAGACTTGAAGGAAAACTATGCATGTTATTTTTGGACCAACTCGGAAATAGTTCTAGCCTGGCTAAGCTCACCATCAGCTTCCTACCACACATTTGTTGCCAACCGTGTAGCCGCTATTCAGGAAAAAACTGCAATTGATCAATGGCGTCACGTGCCTTCACAGCAAAATCCGGCAGACTTGGTGTCTAGAGGAATTGATCCCGCGAAATTGAAGGACTGCAGTTTATGGTTCTACGGCCCATTATTCCTGCACGGTAAAGAATCGGCATGGCCATCTAAGATAGTGACTCGTAAAACAGACTTGGAGAAAAGGCAAGCCAATGTGGTGTTATCAGCATCAATTAAGACGAGATACATTACCGACGCCATAGATCATCGCAATTCTTTTAAACATCTGCAACGGATCGTAGCATACATATTGAGATTTGTATCAAATGCTCGCCAGGAGCCGGATGCACGTGAGAAGGCGCCACTAAGTGTAGAAGAATTGGAAGGGGCACTGGTGGTAATTATAAAGGAAGCGCAATCCCAAGGGTTCGGAGAAGATGTAAAACAATTAACCCAGTTGCACCACGTAAAGTCGAATAGTAGTTTAAGCAGCCTGAGCCCATTTGAGGAGGAAAGGGGATTGATTAGAGTAGGTGGACGATTGCAGGAATCAGAATTGACTTATGACGTCAAACACCCAATGTTGCTGCCATACGCCCACAACACCACACGATTATTGATGACCAATATTCACATCACCAATTCACACGTTGGCGCTCAAGCACTCTTGGCCATTACTAGACAAAGATTCTGGCCCATCAAGGGCAAGACCATAGCGCGGTCAATAGTACAGAATTGTGTCCGCTGCCGGAAATTGAAGCCACGACTTCTAGAGCAATTTATGGGCAACTTGCCGGCTCACAGAGTACAGCCAGCCAGACCCTTCATTAATGTCGGGATCGATTTTTGTGGACCTTTTTGGGTGCATTTCAAGTTAAGAGGAAAAGACCCTCAAAGGCTTATGTTGCACTATTTTGTTGCTTCGCAACCAAGGCAGTCCACATCGAGGTCGTAAGTGAGTTGACCACCGACGCCTTCATTGGAGCCTTGAAGCGATTCATCAGTAGAAGAGGAAATTGCAAAAACATCTACTGCGATAATGCGACAAACTTTGTCGGGGCCAGCAATCAACTAAGAGAATTAGAAAGAGCGATATACAGTAAGGAGTCACAGGAAAAAATCACAAGGTTCAGTACATCAAAAAGCGCAGACTTTCACTTCATTCCTCCAAGGGCGCCACACTTCGGCGGCTTGTGGGAGGCAGCCGTCAAATCTGCCAAGCATCTGTTCCAGAAGAGTGTATCTGCAGCATCGCTTACATACGAGGAGCTGGAAACTGTAATGACAGAAATAGAAGCTATAATAAGCTCCGGCCCACTAACGCCAATGTCATCGGACCCAAATGACATCTCCGCATTGACCCCAGGGCATTTCTTAATTGGGGAGCCGTTAACAAGCATAGTAGATCCTCATGCTGGCCCGGCAAAGGGGAGCTTACTTCAACGATGGAAAGTGGTCTCTCATTTGAAGAATAATTATTGGCAACGATGGTCAAGAGAATACTAGAGCGAGCTTCAGCAACGCTATAAGTGGAAACAACGGTGCAACAACGTACAGCCTGGCACAATGGTGCTGGTAAAAGATGAAAATCTTCCCGCATTAAATTGGCCACTAGGAAGAATAGTCCAAGCCATCAAAGGCGATGACGGACTGATCAGAGTGGCAGACGTTAAAGCTGCTTCTGGAGTATTCAGGAGACCGATTCACAAACTTGCTCCGTTACCAATAGAGCAGGAAGAGGCCTATTATTCCTCACAAGTTGACAACTTACCAGCAGCTAAAAAGAAGCATCCACGAGAACAAGCGAATAAGATTGGACATTCCGAATCCTCCAGCAGCAGCGAAGAAAAAGGGCCAACCGAAACTCATGAAGAGATTCCGTCTAAAAAATCTCGTCCGTCAACTTCCGCTGCGAGCTTATTTTTTCTCACATGCCTAGTCATGCCGATACTAGGGAGCTGTCAACTAGAAGTAACACCTTTTAAGAATCAGCCCGGCATCTATTTTGAAGGTATGGGCTCGACCCACTTAATCTCTATTGAATGGAATTTGGTCATATACTATGAAATGAAGTCATATTGGCAGGAATTTGCTACGATAAAAAACGGTACTGCCATCTTAAATCACGTCTGCAAGGCTATGATCGAGCATCAGGTATGTTCACAGACTTGCTCACAATTCCATGGAATACTGAAAGAGATGAAAAAGAACAACGAATTGCTACTATATCATATACCTACACGTGCCAAAAGAGCGCCGCTCGATATAGTTGGTAATTTGGCCAGTTCTTTGTTCGGAGTATTAGATTCTCGCTATGCTGAAAAGATGAGGCAAATCATAAGCAATGTTGAAGGAAATCAACAACATTTGCTGGAATTATTAAGGAATCAGACCTCCATCATTGACTCAACGGCCAATATCATAAAAAAGTCAAACGAAAGAACGGAGAATCAATTACGGGATTTTGAAGGACACATTAATCAGACGATGGAGCAGATGATCGGTATGCAGCAAGAACTTCGCGATCAAAAAGCAGCAGAAACCTTCAATGCACTATCCATCAGATTAACCTTAATGACGTCAAATTATCAAAGAATGCAGTCTATGTTGTTGGATGTAATCATAGACACACACAACAGCAAAATCAACCCACTTTTATTGTCACGACAACAGCTCAAGGCTCAGTGTACACTTATCAAGGAGAATCTGCCGTCAACATTACGTCTACCAGCAGGCCAGAATGACTTGATAGAGCTATACAACCTCATGACAGTGCAAGGAAGAATAGGACCAGCTCAAATAATATTCCGACTCAAGTTACCCTTGTTCACTTATGAACCATTCGAATTGATAAGGATCATCCCAGTACCGGTGTTGACGAACGACACATTTTTGGTGATAGAACCTTCATCACGATTCTTGATAATAAGTTTACATCGACATCAATTCTATCCACTTTCGGACAATAAGATGTCAGCGTGTTCCACAATTGGACATGCAACTCACATGTGCAAACAACATCATCCGCTATATAGGGTTGATTCTGGTATGAGCGCTTGTGAAATTGGATACCTCACTAACTCTCCGTCGCCCACCACGTGTAAAATAACAAGGACTGACAAGGTTCCCAGATGGATTCAGCTCATAAATCCAAACCATTGGATTTATGTGATGAAAGGAGAAACAACAGTCAATCTAATATGTGGCCATTCAGTTTCCCAAAGGTCATTATCAGGATCCGGCATGCTCAATATTAGTAATGGTTGTGCCATTAAGGACGAGGCAACTACAATACAAGCCCACAGTCTTTATCCGACCTCTATGAGAAGCGCTTTCATGCCATCACAGAATCTAACTGAAATGCTTCCTCCGCTTGAAGTCACAAAATTACTTCACAAGCCAATGTCATCCTACAACGTCTCCCACGATTTGTTAGAGCTGAAGCAAAGGTTACAAGATCTCCAGGTTGAAGAAGGAAGTCCTATGACGCCACTCCATCAAACCATTCACCACTTCAGCGTTGGTTATACGAGCCTTCTCCTCGCTATGGGCATAATGGCTTTTTTCACAATAAGAAGATTCATCAAATGCCGTGAGGACCGAAGGACAACACCCCCGTAGCCGCACCCAGAAGGACGCCGCCGAACTTTAGCCTGAGCCGCGAAACGGAAGAATTGGTTGAACTCAACGTTCAACGCGGGGGAGGATGTTGAATTCTACCCTAGCATTACAATTAATTAATTAGGATTTTAGCATTAAACTCCAAATCACAAGTTGCATGAAAAATAAAATTTCATAATCAGCACGAATATTCAGTCACAAAGAAC
Source organism: Dioctria rufipes (assembly GCA_963924295.1). NCBI lineage: Eukaryota > Metazoa > Arthropoda > Insecta > Diptera > Asilidae > Dioctria > Dioctria rufipes. Next base: position 106,776,292 of record OZ002744.1, read on the forward strand.
GCATTCCTACAGTATCATAAACAAATCGTATCAGATTATGTTCCCATAGAAATAACCCCCCATGAAATATTTATCGCAGCTTGTAATTTGGAATTTATCGCAGCAACATTGTATCGTCATGCCGCGGAATTAAAGCCGACGATGCAATTCTTTATCTTCACTCTTCAAGTGAGAATGAATTGTTATGTTTAAGTTTTGTATTTTTTGTCTTGCATGTTATCGACTTCATCAAAGTAAGCAAATTTGTCTTTATAAATTTAGTGTTGAACAATAATAAATTGTCATTACTGTTTGAGAAGTGAACGCGTTTTTGTCTTGTTAGAAAAGTGTTAAAAAATCTGGTTGAAGCTAAAACGAAAAGTGGTGTCTGGTGTAAGATATTACACACGATTGTTTCGTTGAGAATTTTGATGTTCTGGTGTTTCACCAGAACATTAGATCACCAGAGCACTGGTTTCTGCACCAGGGCTCCCTATTCCAGGCGGCCAGTAAAAGAACTGGTCGCAATATTAACAAAGTAGAAATAGGAAAAAAAAAACTTTTTGTTTAATCAAATGTATTCTCTAGTTATTAAAAGAAAAAAAACAAAAGAAAAAAAAACAAAACACAACACAAAAAAAAATAATAGTTGTAATAATAGAATAGGCATATACCAAATTAGGATTAAATGAAAATGATATTTCGTTTCCTTATAATATTTCTCTATATCATGTTTTTAGTATACATACTTACCTCTTTAAAAATATATTTGTAAGCGAGTAACGGACTTTGGATGCAGTCGAAAAAATTTATTAATTTTATTATCTTATTCCTTCGCCCAACGAAAACTCACGATCCTTAAGATCATGAGTTTCCTTTTTTAGGGGGATGGTGTTATGATATACATACCGCCACACATCATAACCACCATGTGCGCCATAAATACTTCGCTCACTTAAGCAATTTCCATTTCCTTTGCCTTTCTCAATTGTCATGTCATAAACCTTATTAAAATTTCCAAAATGCAGCACAAGCATAATTACAAGTCAAGTGCACGCATATTTTCAGTCACACAAGTGGCATATCAAATTTCTCCATATCTTAAAATATTACACTCGTCTACGTGACCAAACGAAAAAGTTAACACTGACACTGCAAAAAGGATATCGAAACTCTCAATGGTCACAAATGAAGATAAGAGAATTCGAGTTTGGGGTATATACTCGACCAGTGCGGACGCGTCCAAGGTTTCGGTCCTCGCAAAATTTTAAAGTATAATAAAGTTATTAACTAGAAGGTGTTTTTCTAATTTTTTTAAAACGTTTAATTACATCCCCATTCTCCGCCTGCCCGCTCTTCACCCTTGAGGTAAGCACGGCGGGATGTTATAATAACGACGAGGAATGGACAAACCTGGGTTTTCTTCAACACTTTCGGCTACAGCAGCAATATTCTCGGCTGTTCTTGAGCGACGTGCACGGGTTTTATTCTTCACATCACTAACTTGTCCCGACAGCTTGAATTTTTCTACCAATTTCTGTATTGCGGTCCGACAAGGTGCTTCACCACGACCCAAAAATGTTCGAGTTTTACGAACCGCCTCTGCCAGATTTCCACCATTTTTATAGTGAATTTTAATAATTTCAAGGCATTGTTGAATCGTGTATCGTTCCATTTTTATTAAGGCGTAGTTTGTACTTGTCAAGTGTCAAAAAATGACAGCTTCAAAAGTGACATCTACCGAAATAGCTGGCTAATTAAAATAACACCTCTTATTGGAAAACCCTATAAGGGCACCCATTCATTGGAAGAAGTCCAAAATAAAATAAAGAAATACCAGAGAAGGTAACAAGTAGACACTCCCATATCCTGCCCACAACCTCTCCATCATTCCCGCGCCTACGAACTCTGTGCCTAATGATAGTTGTGGCAGTCAAGTACATCTAACCTGCTATCATGAAGATGAGACAACAGGCGAGTCACCCATACGGTAACCACAAAGTTTTATCAGAGGGAATTCCTATAGAAGAGCGAACCCCTGCTCCGGAACCTAGTTAAAAGCGAGCTCGATCACTTCCTAGAACAAAGTCTGTTCAATTGTCAATATGAGCCACTTAATCAAAGTTAAATTTATAGAAAACAGTAGACCTGGCAAAATACATATAAAAGTACATAGAAATGCAAATGTAAAAGAAAAAAAAGTGTATTGAAAAACAAAATAGATAGAGTAATAAGATTAAAGAAACATTGTATTATAGTTAATGCTTAACACAAATAGATAAAAGAATAGAAATTAATCATGCTTTAAAAGTAAAAAATAAAATAATAAACTTAGAAAGAAAGGCATAGAATAAATAAATTAAAGCTAGCATTAAAAATAAAATAAAGCTAGAAATATAATGAATTAATATAGAATGCGCTAGAATTAAACATAAATTATAAAATAGGAAAATGAGGTAACATACTATACCTACTTGAACAATGGAAGTAAAAAAACAACAACAAATAATTAAGGATCAAATACACAAAAAATACATAAAACAATAAATGCATAGGAGTTATAAACAAATTAGAATTAAAAATAAGTCAAAATTATAACCAGAAAAGCAATTATGGTAGTATAATTAAAGGAAAATATGTCTTAAAAGTATACCTAAATAATTAGATAATAAAAACAAAAAGATGTTTACCAGGCTACTGCAAGAAAAAAATTGTTTTCTTTCAATTAAAAGTCTCAAGTAGACAAATAGAATAATAAACTAAGCAAATAAATAGCATTAAAATGATTAAACTAACCCAGTATATAAGCTAATCATGCTTAAAAACATGATTGGCTTATCTATTCAATCAGTGAAGAAAATTGCATCAGCAATTTTCTTCACATAACATTCGTTTTTACAAAAATTATTCCCATGGCAAATTTGGTCTTCAGTAAAATTTGTCAGTAAAAATATTTAATTTAAAAAAGTAAAATAAAAGACAAATCGTACCTTCAAGAAGATTCTTCCATCAGCCAAAGGCACATCTGGTAAAATAATCAGCGATTGCTAAACAATTACCTCGCATGGAATTGTTCTGCAACCGTAGAATGTTTTTCTGATTAGCCCAACGCTGGTGGCGATGAGCGGTTAGTGGAGCAATCTACTAGTACAATAATAATTAACCTCGCATGGTAATTATTATGTAAAGCGATTGTTTACTACTAAGCAGCACAGGTGCTGCAACCGGTAGAGCAACCGAAAAGGTTGTGTCGTTTGTTTACATCCGCGTTGCGAGTAAAAGTTTACTTCCGAATATTGGGGCATAAAAGACCAATGACTGGTCTGACGAGTGCCGTTAAAGGCCGGAACACAATGTGGCGCTGTAGCTCGTAGCTGGCGCGGTAGCTGGTTCTGTAGCTTGCGCTGGCGCGCGCCATGTAGCTAATATTGGTTACAATGATGCAGCTTGTATCCAATGGTACGGTATTTACTTTTACTTTGATCTATGGAATTTGAAAATATTATTTGATATGAAAGAATTACAAGAAATGGCCTTTTTAGAATGTGTAGTGAAATTGTGGTTTTTCACTTACAAATATTTAAAGACAAAAAAAGCTGAAAGCGGTGGGTTAGACCTCTATATCAACACAGGATGAGTTCAGGATTCCAAGAAAAAACATTTAAGTATATTAAAGGAGAATGATGAAGAACTTTTCAATAAAAATATTAATTTCCAACGACTGTCAGATTTGGCGCGCGCCAAAAATTAAAATTTCGCAAAAATGAGCTACAGCGCCAGCGCCACCCGCCAGCGCCAGCTGCACATTGGAACGCCATCATAGACTTTCCGTGCTTTCAAATTTTGACAGGTCTGGCTTTCGCGGCAACTACGAGCTACAGCGCCACATTGTGTTCCGGCCTTAAATGAGCAGCCGCAGTTAGGTCTTTGTAGTCTTTGTATCAAGGGTTAATCATTATAGCCGTTTGAAAATTTTCAGTGTGCTATGGGTGCAAATTGTAAGGTACAAGTAGTTGATTAATCGGAGGCTTTCAGAATTTTGTTGGGTTTTATTGTTTTTGATTTTTTTTTTTAGATAAGCTGTGGGCACATTATTTTTACTTGGTGATGTGAATTAAGGAAAATTATCGAAATTTCAGTGGAGTATAATTAAGTTTTCAACGTCTTGTTTTCGTGAAGGCGTTAATTGTAACCGCGTATATATCGGGTAAGGTCGTAATTCAACCACACCAAAACACACACAAGGAGCAAAGCTATATTAGCTACTCCAGCACACACAAGGAACAGAGCTATATTAGCTACTCCAGCACACACACAAGGAGCAAAGCTATATTAGCTACTCCAGCACGCACACAAGGGGCAATGTAATATTAGCTAAAAAAGGGGAATAAGTTGTTGTGATTGTGGTATATAGCATAAGATTGTTGTTGCGTGAGATTGTTTTTGGTTAGGTGGTCTGAGTTTTATTTAATGTATAGTGTGATAGTGTCATATGTAAATGGAGTAGTTTTAGTAGTTCAGTAGATTAGGTAAGTAAAGTCTAATTTTACGGAATGTACGGGGTATTAAGGGTTATAATTTTGGTTATTGGGAAGTTTTCAAATGCTAGGTAAAAATTTAAGGTATTCGCGGGTATTGGGGCATTAAACGTGGAATAGGGTTCGGAAATATTGAATATTAGGAAAGAACATTCTGAAACACCGTCGAAAAATTCAAGCTTTGGCGTTTAGGGTTTTTAAGCAATTAGTTACAGTCTAGGAAAAGTATTTGAGAGTGAAGGGTAGATTAGGTAATGACTATAGATGTCATTGGGAAGAAGTAACGGTCTAACGAGGGAAGAATTGTTACGAGTAAGGGATCAGGAAAAGGAATTGGAAACCAGAACACAGGAATTGAAGGAGTGCCAGTTAAAATTACAACGGTACGAACAGGATTGGCGGTATCTAGAAGAACATCTAACGAATGAATTGAAGAAACGATTGCCGAGTGAGGACGTTAATAAGTTTTTGAAATAAATAAATGAGGCTACAGTGAAAAGCACAAAGGGAGAAACCTTAGACTTGGTGATAACGTCTACCTTTGAAGTTATTGGTAGAATTGAGCAAGAAACAGATCAAGTATTGGAGCAGTGTAAACAGGAAAACAGGGCTTTAAAAGCAACTATAAAGTCTTTAGAAAGGCAATTGGAGGAGGCAGAAAAGACTGCCACTGAACTAGAGCAAGAATTACGAGTCGCGCCATTTCCACAGGAGGAGGGTCAAGTTCGAGGGATTTTTAAAAAGTGGTCACCCCAGAAGTTAATATTCCACGAACGGCAGTGAGAAGAAGCAGGAAGTACTTCAGGGAAAGAAGAAATTTTGAAAGCTAAAAAGCAGACTTTAGCAAAGACGAGTGAAGACAGAGTGCCGAAAGATAACACGAGGAATGCAGAAAAACTAGCAACGAAAACCATGGCCGATGTTTATGATAAAATCATGGATTGGTGTCCAGATACATACCAACGTTTTCTGGAGAAAGAACGTCAAAACTGTCGTATCTTGAGCTGCTGCAAAGATCTTTACGATCGTTTGAAGTCCGAGGAACAGCCAATCTTCAAGAAATGTGTAAGATATCGCTTGTTAGATGACGCATATTATCTAGTAAGTTCAGAAGAGCTGAAGGATTTTGAGGCGTTGCAGCAGACGATTCAAATTGCCTATATGCCAAAAAAATCGCACTGTGAGCTGCGAGCTGAAATGATAGCATGCGTACAAAGGCCCGGTGACGACATAAAAGACTATGCGGATAGACTTAAGGAACTACTGTGTCAAATCAAGGCGGCTGTTTCGGCTAAGTACCCAGGCAAAGACGGGGGATTGATAGCGGAACTTGAGGCAGACGCGGTGGCAACGTTCAAGGCAGGTGTTATGCAGCAGACTACTCAGCTATATTTGACGGGACGCAAATTTCGATCTCTGGATGAAGCACGTGAGGAGGCAGACTTCTTTGAGATGGATGCTAGGAGACTTAAAATTAAGGAACCAGGGCTGCGGCATTATACGAAGGAAGAGAACAGATGAATGGCAGCAGGCATCTGGGATGCTGGTAGGTTCAGTAAGGAGGAACCTAAAAGGACGGGACCGCAATTCAGGCCAGCATTATCGGGAATGCACAGGGGTTCCACTAGTGTTATATACCTAAAATATATAATATTTTTGCATATACCTGAAAAAGGGCAAAACATAAAAATAATATTTAATAAATTTTAACATAAGCTAATCATGCTTAAAACATGGTTAGCTTATCTCTTAAATGGGTGAAGAAAATTGCATCAGCAATTTTCCTCACATACCATAAATTTTTCTCATAAAACGACTTGGGAAAAACAAAAGTTTCAGTTTACAACCCAAGTCGTTTTACTTAAAAATTTCCACGACAAATTTTGCCTTGAGCAAAATTTGTCATTTCAACAATTTAATTGAAAAATAAATCAAAAAGCAAATCGTACCTTCAGTACAATTTGCCGCGAAAAAATTCAACATGCATGTACATACGTACATACATATTACGATAAAAAGCTTACACGATAAGAAACGCGCGCCGCATAAATGCACTGTATGTATATGCGCGTCGCTATTTCAAACGGTGGCTGATATTTTAAAAAGTGTAAGATTACATTTTTGCAGCCATCGTTCAACGCGAATAATTCTGGACATGTTTGAACATGTCCAGAATTAAAAAGTAAAATTTTCTCAGGATAAGAAAATGCAATTAAGCATCTTCTAACCTGAACAACGGCTCTTGATCACGATGAATGTGTGTGTTGAGTTGATTTTTGAACGTAAAAGCGGCGCGGTCTCGTTTTGGAGTTGGTATTAAAAAGTCGAGAAGATGAGACGTAAAGTGGACGATCGGTTTTAGAAATAAGACAAAAGGAAGTTGAAATCTCACCGCGTTGATAAGTTGTATGAAATAAAATTTAAAAAGTGGTAATTTCGCCGAGTTCGTATTTCTAAGAAACATACAAGAATTGTAATTTCGCCGGGTATAGAAATTGTGTTAAGAAGCATATTAGTCATAAGTTTATCACGTAGACAGTTATTGTAAAATCTAAGTTTTGTGCAAACCAGTTAACAGTGGTGATTAATAATCACAAATAAATCCTCAAAAAAAAAAAAGGGAATAAAAAGTGTTTCAATTTCCAATTGGATAACACTGATTTGGCGGTAAGCATTAAGTCAAAGTATATTTCGAATTAAATATAACAAAATTGCCGCAGCCGGTAGGATCAAGGAAGCCTGGTCAAGTTAAACGATCGTAAACGCTTGAAAAGCCCTGGTCCTACACGAATCTACGGGGAACCTTTGACTAAGCCACACTATACGGCCACGTCACCCCAACGCTCGGGGTAGATATCATCTATAGGCGCCTCTGCTTCTGGCGATCAAGCGTTCACCCCGGTGAGTGAAAATACAGCATTAAGAGACTTGGACCTCCAGATTGGAATTCATCACCGAACACCAGAAGCTCTTTTTCAGCAGCGAGAAGGAGGATAAGGAAGACAGGCCCAATAAAAACCAACTCCAAAAGGAAGATATCATCGTTCCTGTGTTGAAGGGGATTTCGAAGAAGGCTTTAAGCCCCCCTTTTAACCATATCCAGGGGCAAAAGTCGGCCTAAGGCCCCCCGCCAGCAAACAGAAGATACAAAAGAAAAGCTTCGTTCCAGGATTGAAAGGGATCTCGAAGTCTTCAAAAGCCCCCCTTTCAATCTCAGCCAAGGGAATTAAGACGGCAGGAGCCCTCCTAGTAGCAAGAAACATTCCAGAAGGGAATACTCCAAGAAGGCTGGAAGCTCCCGTTTTAGACAACGCATATGTCAGAAGGAAACTCGACACCGGCACCTGAGACAGGCACGAGATTAGACTCCATACCTTCATCCGACGCGGAGAAATCCCCAGGTGAAAATGTTCATCACCTCCGGGAAGGTACAGACAACGCAGCACAATCGAGTAGCCAGGAGCGCCAGAATCCAGACCCATCACAGCAATAAACAACAGGAGTTCGCCTTCAAAGCGGCACTGTTTTAACAGGGCCAACAGTTGTAAATAAAGTAAGTCTAGATAAGTTTTTAGATAAGTTATTACAGAAGGCACGCGAATCCGATAAGCTCACGGTCACGCACTGCGAGGCTCTTGACCACAGATTAAGTCAAGGCAGAGAGCAGAGGCTGACACAGATCGAAAAATTTAAGAAAGAAACAGAGCGATTCAAACAGTAGCTTATCGAATTCGCCGGGCTTTCACGTTCACTAGGTTTAGATAAGAGCTCAGCCAGTGTGGTTGTAAGAGCTGAAAGTGACAGTGATATTAGTGGTGTCCCTAATGGCCGGCTGGAAGTATCCTTCACGGATTCTAGTCCAGAAATCAGCACTGAAACTCGACAAGGCACAAGTAGACTACCCTACAAAAGTTTAAATAAAAAGATAATCACAATGGTAGATTATGCAAAGGTGGCCAAGCTCACGGCACAACTAGTTCCTCTGTTTTCGGGTGAAAACACCCCACAGCTAGGTCATGAGCTACACACATTTATTGGCTGTTGCAAACAGGCCCTACACTGTTTAAGTGAGAAAGAAAAACCAGCCTTCCTACATATCTTGCCCACAAGACTTCGTGGCGATGCTTATCAGCTGTTTGCTTTGGACGTTCCAACTACTTTTAGTGAGGTGGAAGAACGCCTGAACAGAACCTACCTACCACGAGAATCGTACCAAGAGTTGGTCAACAAATTGATCCCAATGAGGCAAAACCCATTGGAAACTCTCACTGCCTTCACAACAAGAGTGAAGCAGTTGTTGATGCTTTGCAGCGAGGCAGCGGTAATGAAGTATGCCGCAACGGCAGCCCCAGCTGTGAAGACACAGTTGGCGGACTTCGCCAAGAATGCCTTCAAAAGTGGAGTGAACAATCCCCACCTATGCCAGTACCTCCTCATTCTGGTAGAAAATGATCTAGAGCAGCTGATAGAAAAGGCTTTAGATATGGAAAAGTAACAAACAGGCACAGTTTTCGTCCAAACGCCGCTAACGCAACAGCCCTATTCAATGGCACCAATAGATCCAAGTCTTCGAGTTCGAGGTCTTAGCCGAACTCCTTACAATCAAGCACCACAGCCGCCCATGTATGCATCACCACGAGCACAAGAGCCCAGCCAGTTTAACAATCCCCCATACATACATGCTACACCACTACGCCCGCCATTTCCACGAAGGGATTCTAGACAACCGGATAAACAAAATCTGGTACAAAATATCATCTGTAATTTCTGCCAGAAGCGGGGACACACCTACACGGAGTGACTAAAACGCAAAAACACCCCCTTCTGCACTAACTGTAGAAGTTGCGGGAATGACATTCGCGACTGTCGAAACAACCAAACACAGTCTGCAAATCGTTTCACACGAGGATCGCCTAACAATCCACCACAGTCAGACCCGAACAATACAAAAGGCCCCAAAGTCTTTAATATAAAACAAAAATATGATATTTGTGGGCCCCGTGGACACAAGATCGACGAATATCGACAAAAGCAAAAATTGGAGAATAAAAAACAGGGAAACGACAAAGAATCGACCCAAAACTCCCCGGCTCGACTATAAACCCTACCAGCAATTAACAAAGGTCTTCTCAGCCGCCCGACTTCAGTGTGCCCACCGCCAGACTTCCCCTAGACATAGGTCTAAATGGTCAGGCCCAGCTAATAGTGGACACCGGCGCTGAGATCAGTATAATTAAGAAAAAAGCTCTCAAATCTCGCGAGCTAATAAACCCCAGCAAAAAACTAACGCTTCAAAGCCCTTTTGGCACCAAAAAAAGTTTCCAAGGAAACTTAATGCTAAAAAGTAACTTACCTTTCAACTTTCAGGTGGTAAAAAACATCCCAGGTATTTCTGACGACGGCTTGCTAGGAAATGATTTCCTAGCCAAAAACTGTAATGTTGAGGGACCCAACAAGGTTCTGCAATTTCCTCGCACGGAAACTAATCCAGAAGAATTTGCTGTTCCACTAGAAACCGCACCGAACAGCCCATGTTCACAAAACACATTCAACAAAGAGACACTGGTAGAAGATATTGTTACGAAATTTTCCTAAAATTTAAGTTATTTAATTAGATGAGATAAATTAACATAAGAAAAAGTTTTGAATTGTAAGATAATAGAATTTATTATGATTAAATTTAAAATAAATGTAATAGAAGAGATGTAAGAAAATTGCGCTACTTTGGAAACGACCGGACCCATTGGAAAATGCAATTTCCGGCATCCCGAGGAGAACCGTGGAAATAATGTCAAGAAGACTTCCTTCTTGCGGTACGAAAAGCGAAAGAGTGAGGTCGTGTTCCAAAAGAAAAACCCATTGTACATAAATTAAAATTGTTAAAGAAGTGTTAAAGAATTGTTAAAGTGAAATAAAACTAAAGCAGATGTGCGCAGAAAACAGTGTTATTATTGAAGCAGATAAAAACAGAATAAACTAAGATTAGTTTTAATTTTATTGACCGCGAGTTTCCCGTCGGGAAAAAGACAATTCGTAGGTGGTGGGTGTTCGAGAACGGATTTTGCGGTGAGTAATAGCACCTTAAGAATTTTAGGAAAGGCATAAAAATAAATAAATAAAAAGCAGTCAGTTTGGCATTTTATTTAACTTTTTCCACATTTAATTTCTAATTTTTGATAATTTGCTAAAAGGATTTATTTAGCAAAAATCGCTCATCACTGACTGAAACTTTCCCCACGATCAAGCTTCTACTTCTCCTTAACAGCACGAAAATTTAGCCTACCCACACATAAATTTTGTGGCGTAAATAACAAGAACGAAAGCTCTATCTAGAAGCGTTATACTTACTGACTTTGGCCGCCATCTTGACCATTCGTAGTAAATCCAGCAAATTTGTTCTCCCAAGCCGAATTTAATTATAAATCAGCCAAAGAACACCAAAAGGGAAGGCGATCAACTTTTATTTCCTCCCAGGCTGGTGCCCCCTGGCATTATTTCCACGTGCTATCTTAACACCACTCCAAAACTGCAAACACTGACACCTCCAAACACAATACCGGCGTTTGCGCACTATAACCCGGATTACTTTACGCCACAGATCAAATTTGTCCCGCCGTTAATAAACAATCGAAACAAGCAAGTAAAAACACAAATTCTCGACCCGATTTTAATTCACTAAATTTTACATAAATAAAACACGATTGGCACTCGCGCACGCCTAGGAATATCAGTAAAGTACCCGCACACGTAAGTCTAAATCGCAACTATACGAGACTTACGCCGTCCATTCATTCCACAGAGAAGTTTCGTTCATTCATAAATTTCGAAAACGAAATTCTCTGCTGGGGAATAAAAGCTGCAGAAAGAATTGAGAAATTACACCACCGATGTACTTAAGGGGTCTACTGATTAGGCAAAACTCAACACAACTTCGAATGTTGCTAACCTACTTCTGAGCTCTGCTTTCCGGCAACACTTCCATCAACTTTATTGCTGACCTACTTAGGCATTCTGCTCTCGTGCGATATTTACATCGCCCTCCGCTTATCAACTTTATCGTGTTCCCCACTGCAAGCAATTCACGATAAAATCTCCCTCTCGATTTACTAAAATTGTAACACTGGTGTCAAGTGTGGGGTCCACGAACAGATTTCGAAAGAATCTTGTACCAATTAAAAGTAAAAAAAAAAAAAAAAAAATGGATAACCAAAACGTAAACAACACGATAGAAACTAATTTTAGCTCAGCACAGTCGAATTCGACTTTAGATCTGTTAGAGAACTATATGTGCCGACAAGCCCAGCAAATTCAGAACCTTACCACAGTAGTCGAGTCGCTTGCTGGTAAATTGCGTAACTTGGAAGTTAATCAGGAGGAAACAGTTCGAAGAGCTATCGATGGTCTAGCCGCCCATCCTACGCCACCATTTAGGAGGCCGCACATTATTGGTCCACCGCCAGCAGCAACTGCTAATCAAAGGGATAATTCTCTTATTAACCTAGAAGAACAGAGACTTAATGAGGGAAGACCGGAGACGCGGTTTAACGAGGCGGTCTCCAATGTACAATTGCGTAACTCAAATTCTAGCGACCAGCCGCCTGCTAGTGCGCCAGAGGAAGTTATAAATAACTCCAGTCCTAATATTTATGGTAGCTTCCAAGAGCATGGATCGAACCGCACAGTACCAGAGCCGCAAGAAAAGAGAGTTACACTAGATTCGCGACCTCCTAGCTCCACCTTCATCAGCGAGCCATGCAATAACAACAGTCAAAATGCTGTCGCAGGGAATCACCCTCACGTGCCGCACACGGATGCACAAAAGGTTTGTCCCTTACCACATGCGGACTCCCAGTACAGTTTATCAGCCACACCATTTGTTACTCCAGCTCGGCTTGCTCTAGCTCCCAAAGATTATGATGGCAAAGAACCTTGGTCTATATATCGCAGACACTTTAAAGCTACAGCACGCGCTAATGGATGGGATGCTAACTTTAAAGCTCTATACCTCGTCCCCTACCTGCGAGGAACTGCTTTAAGTTTTTACGACACACTCCCCGAGTCGACCAGAGAAGACTACGAAGCACTAAGTCAGGCACTAAATGCTCGATTCTCGGATGAGTATCAAATTGCCATAGCGCACATTCAGCTGCGTGGGCGAATACAGCGACACAATGAGAGCCTTACGGAATTTGCCACAGACGTACAACGACTCGTCTATCTGAGTTTTAAGGAAGCCGCAGAATGTACTAGAAACAGAATCGCTCTTGGCCAGTTTCTAGATGGTATAGCAGATGCTGAAACACAGAGAAGAGTACGCGACTCTATCCCCGAAACCTTGGAGTCGGCTTTGGCACAGGCTATTAGAATCGAGGCCAGCCGAGATGCCACGCGTATAAGTAGACGAAACCTTCGACCTATGGAAACGACTATCTTAAACAGGCGCGCGAGCAGAGGTAAAGGAAATCCGCGACAGACTTCGGGAAACTAGATTCGCCCAGACTCGAGGAGCCAAGACTGGGCCTAGAAACAAATAGAGCTCCAATACCAGCATACTCCAAAATTTTTAAATGGGAAATTTCTCAGCAGACCAAACAGCCGAAAATATCACCTGCTAAGCAAACAACAGCCCCGAAGAAACCAAAGGCCAAGACGATCGTGAAAACTGCAGGTAACTCAGAGCCACCTAAAGCCTGCCAGTCAAGAAAAAGGCAAACACCACCTAGGCCAACTATTCTTGAAACGAATGTCGAGGGCACAGTAAAATGGTTTAATGTGCGACAAAGATATGGCTTTATAGTTCGACAAGATAGCGGTGAAGAGCTTTTCGTACATGGATCAAACATTAAGGCAAACAATCCCCAAAAAAGAATTCCATCCTTAGGAGACGGCGAGTTCGTCATCTTCGATGTAGTAACCGGCAAAAAGAAGCGGGAAGCTATCAATGTGACTGGACCTAAAGGACAGCCAGTTATTGGAAACCGTTTTGCACCAGAAAAGAAACAAACTAGTCTAGCACGGCCTTCGATTACTAACAAGAAAGCTGCCGCCTACCAAAGAGTCAACAAAGTCACTAATGGTAATGCTGATAAGGAAAAGATTCAGCTTCAGTGCTACCCTGATATAGGATCACTATCGCTGGACTACGGTGATATACACGAAGAACCTTTCGCAACACAGGATAGCGTAGAAAACAAGGTAATTATATCACCGCCTGCAGAGTATATCGACGATAAGACAGATTTAAACTACCAGCCACAGACTCATTGGGGCAGGAGTTAGTGGAAAATCAGGCCCCGGATCCACATAGAATTTTTATAGGAGCCACGGAAGCAATAAACAACATCTCAGTAGATGGGAGGGTGAACGGCGCTATTTGTCAATTACTCATCGATACAGGAGCAAGCCAGACCATAATCCATCCTCGTATATTAAAGAGATCTTGTTGCGAAACTAAATTAAGTCCCTGAAATGCTGTTATTCAGAGCGTTAGTGGAGAAATTTTTCCAGTAGATGGAGTGACTAAAATTCTCATAGAAATAGGTGGTTTTTCTACTCACCACTCTGCGTTTGTTGCTACCATCTCTGATGACTGCATCATTGGAGTTGACTTTCTTCTTCGCTACGCTTGCAAACTGGATATGGGACATGGCACTCTCTGCATTGCCAACGAAATAGTCCATCTAAAACAAATAAAAAAACAAGAGCTAGAAGCAAAAACTGGAAAGCATCTGATTATACTACCTGGAGAACAGGGGTTATCTGGTAACTGCTCATCTACTGGACACGTGTTAATTCCATCCACGTCTAATTTTCAGAATACCACAGACTGGTTCCTGCCGGCTTCATTAGACAAAAACAGAGTCGAGTCGACCCGGATGCTGAATACTTCTCACAAGGAAGCTCGAAATTCGACAACAACTAACCTCGAGAGCTTAGAAGTCGGTCCTAAAATAATAAATAAAAGCCATTACGTCTCCCGAATTTTTCACACTATATCAGCGTAGCATACTATCTTTAAGTAACGAACAACAGAATTTTCTATGGCAACTATTAAAGAGATATCAGGACATATTCTCCCAAGCAAAAGATGACATCGGCAGAACTTCCGTACTACGGCATAAAATTGATATCGGAGGTGCTAAACCCATTAAGCAGCCACCACGCAGGATTCCTCTTTCTCGAAGAGCAGAAGCAGAAAATCTCATACGAGCAATGATCGAGCAGGGCATTGTACATCCATCTAAAAGTGCGTGGAGCAGCCCCGTCGTACTGGTCAGAAAGAAAGATGGTTCACTTCGGTTCTGTGTCGACTATTGGAGGCTTAATGAAGTTACTCGAAAGGATTCCTACCCCCTCCCACGAATGGATCTAACTCTAGATGCCATGGGAGACTCCGAATGGTTTGCCACCCTAGATCTTCAATCCGGGTATTGGCAAGTTGAAATGGACAAAGAAGATAGGGACAAAACAGCATTTAGCACCGGAAGTGGTTTGTATGAATTTAGTGTCATGCCGTTTGGCTTAACGAACGCTCCAGCTACCTTCCAACGATTGATGGAGTTAGTTCTAGAAGGGATTCCCTACACCACCTGCCTGGTATACTTGGATGACATTATCGTCCATGGTAAGACATTCGAAGAAATGCTAGATCACCTGAAAACAGTCTTCGAAAGGCTACGACTAGCTGGCCTGAAACTATCTCCAGCGAAATGCCAGCTTTGCAGGGACGAAGTAAAATTCCTAGGGCACGTTGTATCCAGCAAGGGTCTAGCAACTGACCCCGATAAGGTGAAAGCTGTCCAAAACTGGCCCCAGCCTATGAATAAGACAGAGATTCAATCGTCCCTTGGGCTGTGTGCTTACTACCGCCGCTTCATACAGGATTTTTCAAAAATTGCTAAGCCACTCACCACCCTGACTGAAAAAAATACGAAATTTGCCTGGACTGAAGATTGTGCGGCGGCCTTTAATACGCTGAAGACAAAACTGACAACGGCACCTATACTCTCACAACCAAAGGAGGAAGGCCGCTTCGTTTTAGACACCGACGCCAGCTATTATGCATGGGGAGCTGTATTGTCACAGGTCCAGGATGGTGAAGAGAAGGTCATTGAGTTCCACAGCAAAACACTCAATAAACCGGAGCGCAATTATTGCGTAACTCGCAAGGAACTTTTAGCTGTAGTAAAAGCGATAGCTCATTTTCAACCTTACCTTCTAGGCCGTCACTTCCTCCTACGAACTGACCATGACTCGTTACGATGGCTGATGAATTTCCGCGAGCCAGAAGGACAGATCGCTAGATGGCTAGAACGTCTTCAAAACTTTGACTTCGAGATACAACACAGACCAGGAAATAAGCATGGAAATGCAGATGCCTTATCTCGTCGTCCGTGCTTAAGCTCCAACTGTCGCTATTGTGCTCTTTTAGAGGAAAAAAACATAATAAAACTTAGGATAGCAGTTATCCACGATTCAATCGCTACCCAACAAGAGGAAGACGAACAGCTGGGAATAATAAAAAATTGGTTAAGAGAGGATAAGCGACCGACGCGTGAGGAAATTACCCATCTTCATCCGACTATCAAGGCGTATTGGTCGATGTGGCCATCACTAACCATTAAAGATGATGTGTTATGTCGAAGCTTCGTGAATGCGACTGGTATTAGTTACCAAATTATTTTGCCTAACTCGAGAAAAGATGAGATCCTTCAAGACCTGCACAGCAGTGCCACGGGCGGCCACCTAGGCATCGACAAAACCATTTCAAAAGTTAAAGCCAGATACTATTGGGTGAATTGTACCGAAGATATCAGGAACTGGTGCCAACAATGCAAAGTATGTCAGGAGCGCAAAGGCCCTGTGCCTAGGACAAGAGCACCGCTACAAGTCTATAATGTAAGTGCCCCTTTCGAAAGACTGGGAGTAGACATTCTAGGACCTTTACCAACTACTACTAAGGGCAATCGGTATATCCTAGTGGTTATAGACTACTTCACAAAGTGGCCTGAAGCTATCGCCATACAGGAACAAACTGCAAGCACTGTTATGGAAGCGTTAATAGAGCACATCTTCTCTCGATTTGGACTACCCCTGCAAATCCATTCAGATCAGGGTAGGAACTTCGAATCAGTCATATTCCGTGAAGTGCTACGAAGATTTGGGGTTGAAAAGACTCGCACGACTCCTTTACACCCGCAGTCAGAACACCAAAGAGACTGGGATGGACATTTACCTTTTCTCCTCCTTGCATATCGATCAGCAGTGCATGAAACTACTCGACAAACACCAGCCATGCTTAACTTCGGAAGAGAATTGCGACTACCAGTAGAGCTATACACTGGACAGCCTCCATCCGAGCAGCCACTAACAACTGCTGACTACGTGAATAACTTGAAAGAACGCTTAGAGCTCGTGCATAAGACTAATCGTGAAATGCTGGAAAAAAATAGTGGAAAAATGAAAATCCGATACGACTTATCCGCTCGAGCCAACCCCTTTAAAATCGGAGATTTGGTCTGGCTCCACTTTCCCAAGAGGCGGAAAGGGAAATGCCCAAAGCTGCAGAGGAATTGGGAAGGCCCGTATACTGTACTGGAACAACTAAGTGATGTAACGTATAAAATTGCCACAGAAAGTCGCAAAAAGTCACTTGTAATTCACCGCAACCGTTTAGCCCCCTATCACTAAACCCAAATAAACAACACTAAACGCCGTGCGAAATTAACGTCTACGATCGGGCAACAATAGGCGAGTAAGAGGCGCCTCGTTATCCTCTAGATCCTGAATTAGGATGGGCCGGCCGTCTCGAGTTAATCAATCGCGTTCGCGGGCGGAAATGCCAACGGCCCTACCCTAATAAAATATCCGTTCTTATGGGAAACAACAATAGCCTTAAACACAATGACAAGAAAGTCACCCAAATAAGATTAACTGAAAGACGTACCTGTTGGAGTACCATTGAACACTATTGACTAACTGGAGCGTCCTGTAGCAGCAGAGAAGGAGTATTCCTACCAACATCCGTCAGAGCTGAGGACAGCTCTTTTTCATCATCACGGAGCAGTGTTACGAAATTTTCCTAAAATTTAAGTTATTTAATTAGATGAGATAAATTAACATAAGAAAAAGTTTTGAATTGTAAGATAATAGAATTTATTATGATTAAATTTAAAATAAATGTAATAGAATAGATGTAAGAAAATTGCGCTACTTTGGAAACGACCGCCCATTGGAAAATGCAATTTCCGGCATCCCGAGGAGAACCGTGGAAATAATGTAAAGAAGACTTCCTTCTTGCGGTACGAAAAGCGACAGAGTGAGGTCGTGTTCCAAAAGAAAAACCCATTGTACATAAATTAAAATTGTTAAAGAAGTGTTAAAGAATTGTTAAAGTGAAATAAAACTAAAGCAGATGTGCGCAGAAAACAGTGTTATTATTGAAGCAGATAAAAACAGAATAATCTAAGATTAGTTTTAATTTTATTGACCGCGAGTTTCCCGTCGGGAAAAAGACAGTTCGTAGGTGGTGGGTGTTCGAGAACGGATTTTGCGGTGAGTACCAGCACCTTACGAATTTTAGGAAAGGCATAAAAATAAATAAATAAAAAGTAGTCAGTTTGGCATTTTATTTAACTTTTTCCACATTTAATTTTTAATTTTGATAATTTGCTAAAAGGAATTATTTAGCAAAAATCGCTCATCACTGACTGAAACTTTCCCCACGATCAAGCTTCTACTTCTCCTTAACAGCACGAAAATTTAGCCTACCCACACATAAATTTTGTGGTGTAAATAACAAGAACGAAAGCTCTATCTAAAAGCGTTATACTTACTGACTTTGGCCGCCATCTTGACCATTCGTAGTAAATCCAGCAAATTTGTTCTCCCAAGCCGAATTTAATTATAAATCAGCCAAAGAACACCAAAAGGGAAGGCGATCAACTTTTATTTCCTCCCAGGCTGGTGCCCCCGGGCATTATTTCCACGTGCTATCTTAACACCACTCCAAAACTGCAAACACTGACACCTCCAAACACAATACCGGCGTTTGCGCACTATAACCCGGATTACTTTACGCCACAGATCAAATTTGTCCCGCCGTTAATAAACAATCGAAACAAGCAAGTAAAAACACAAATTCTCGACCCGATTTTAATTCACTAAATTTTACATAAATAAAACACGATTGGCACTCGCGAACGCCTAGGAATATCAGTAAAGTACCCGCACACGTAAGTCTAAATCGCAACTATACGAGACTTACGCCGTCCATTCATTCCACAGAGAAGTTTCGTTCATTCATAAATTTCGAAAACGAAATTCTCTGCTGGGGAATAAAAGCTGCAGAAAGAATTGAGAAATTACACCACCGATGTACTTAAGGGGTCTACTGATTAAGCAAAACTCAACACAACTTCGAATGTTGCTAACCTACTTCTGAGCTCTGCTTTCCGGCAACACTTCCATCAACTTTATTGCTGACCTACTTAGGCATTCTGCTCTCGTGCGATATTTACATCGCCCTCCGCTTATCAACTTTATCGTGCTCCCCACTGCAAGCAATTCACGATAAAATCTCCCTCTCGATTTACTAAAATTGTAACAATATTAAACCCGACGGGGATACACCTTCTACCCGAAGTGTTCTCAAAGCTTCTCAGTCAGAGGAAGTCGGCTGTGATAAACAAGAACGCGATAAGGGTGAGTTGATTACCAAAAATCTGGCTTGTAAGACTGGCCAGCATTACGTAATTTAAATGAACCTGTGTGCGTACCAGCAAGGTCTCAGATCGTAGTTGTTCATCATTACATTTTCTATATTAACATAACATTAAAAAATAGTTAGATAGTACGCATATACATACATGTACAAACTTATCACAGGAAGAATTTCGCTAGTCCCATATTCTAAGATCTTCACATGGTTTCACCTTGTATATCTTTTTGCATTTTATTTTGCATATCAGCAAAATTATTCTGACTGAAATGATAAAGCCAGACGAAAGTCGACACCGGTGAGATAATTGAAGGAATGCGCGTGCGAACTTTGTGGCTAGGGAAATTCTTTCATTCTGTGGTAAGTTATTTGTGAATTTTGGTATTTAGCTAATTAGGCATTTTTGTAACATTATAAAAAGCGAATTTCAATAAAGAATTAGTTAGTTGCCACGATACAGTGAACCAAGACTTTTTAATTTCTCCTTGAGTGAGTCTGCTTAAGGCATTGTAACTCCGACAGCTTTCTGGTGTACTGGTTTAAGAGCCGCTGCACCCACAACACTACTTACGGTGTAACACCCTAAGTTCTGCACAGCAATATCGAGGCAAAAGAGCCAAGATCAACATTTGGTGACCCCGACGTGATTTCTTCCGAAGAGATAATCACCACCCGCAAACACTAGTCATGAGCTCGCAGTTCAGCAGCACAACACAGGAGCTATTGCTAGCAATTATGGCAAGGACACTTCATCACGAAAGAACCAAACGTATCTTGAAGTAAGGTTGACGTGTATGGGGCAAAATTGGAGCATGCCTATTTCGTAAAGGCTTATTATGACGGCATAAAGCAAAAATACGAGAAGACAAGACGAGACATCATGGACAAGCTTACAGAGCTGAAGAAGCTAAATCCCAGTAGTACAGCCGAGGATAAGAGGAACCAGCCGACCTCAGATGACAAAAAACAAGTAACACAAGAGAAGCCAACTGGAGAAAATCCACGAGTAGAAGAACCTCGCAGTAACATCAAGACAAGCACATCTTTTGACGCCAGTAATAATATCTCCAAAATAAAGCAACGGCAGCAAACAATAATGAATGCCTTGCGCAGAATGCTCACTGGGATAACAGCTGCAACCCAGCAGCCTCAAGCACAACAGTTCTATCAACTTAAAATACGCACGGTTGAGAGATACTGGGATGATATTCAACAGTTACACTACTCAATATGGGAATCAGTTGAAGATCCCAGCGCATCAGAGTTTGAAGAATATTTCAGTCTAGAGGAGGATACACAGAAGGTCTTACTGGAGTTGCATGCTGGTTTAAGTCAGCACGCCATCGCATCCGCACCAATGGTGAACGCAACCTCAATCATGAAGCTTCCGAAAATAGTCTTACCAAAGTGCGATGGTGACTATTTGAAGTGGCGACCATTTTACGACCTCTTCAACGAAGTGGTACACAAACAAGCAATGGTCGACTCGCAGAAAATGTGGTACTTAAAGAGCAGCTTATCGGGAGAAGCCGAAAAACTTGTGCGACATCTTACTATCTCAGATGCAAACTACACTGCTGCATGGAAGATCATTAAGGAACGTTACGAGAACATTAGATTGCTGGTAACTGCACTGTTGAACAAATTACTGTCACAAACAACAGTAACTTATGAGAGTGCGCCTGCAATTAAGGCGTTACAGGACATAACGCAAGAATGCCTCCTTGGTCTAGAGAATTTAGGAATCAACACAAGCCATTGGGATCCACTGTTGTTGCACATATTGGTCAAGAAATTGGACAGAGTAACACACACGCTCTATGAGCAATCTCTCACTCAGCCCAGAGCATTGCAATCACTCAAAGGCTTCCAAAACTTCTTAGAGATGCGCTTTCAGTCTTTGGAAGCTCTAGGAAATAAGGGCAGATCAATGGAAGATCCTCATAAAAGGACAACCACATCCAGGTCTTTCACATCTGTCTCGGCTGGACCAACATGTATTCTGTGCAAAGGCAATCATCAAATCTTTGCCTGCCAGAAATTTATTCAACTAACGCCACGCAAACGCTTCGGCGTAATTAAAGATTTAAACATTTGCGTTAATTGCCTCAAGGCCGGACACTGGGCCGACACTTGTCCATCAAGAACGTGCACAAAATGCTCTAAACGACACAACACATTACTGCATATAGAGACACCTCCTCCAAGATCAACCATCTCAGTACAGCAGCCTAGCAGGAATAACTACATGACAGGTACGATGGCACAATCAGCATCAAATCAATCCACATCATTCGACGACCAACTTAAATCAATCTCGTTGAGAACGAAAGGCCTTCAAGCTCCAAAGGGCTACATATTTCTTAGCACAGTCATGGTAAATCTGGTCAATAACCAGGGCAAATGCGTGGAATGCAGAGCCATATTGGATTCCGGCTCCCAGCTTAACTTCATGACGGACAAGATGGCAAAACAACTGAATCTATCTGGAGTTTCCGAGTTACTATATATTGAAGGCATTGGCCAACGCAAGCAACAATCTCAACGCAGAGTTAGCATATTACTACAGTAGAAAATAAGTGGATTTGCTGTTAGAATTGAAGCTCATGTACTTCCGAAAATCATTTCACCACAACCAGCAAAATCAATAGACACTTCAACATGGCCAGTACCACACAACATAAGATTAGCGGACCCGAATTTTAACCAGCCGGGCCCAATAGACCTCCTCATTGGTGCAGAGATCTATTACTCAATCTTGTCGGTGGGACAAATCAAATTGGGAGAAACGCTACCAACAATGCAGAATACAGTTTTCGGGTGGGCCATAGCAGGCAAAACTAATGGTGTCCCACAGAGTAAAGCAGCGTGCGGAATATGTACCGAAGATGAAGCTCTTGATCAGCAGATTGAGAAGTTTTGGCGCCTGGAAGACACCGAAGGAGCCAATAAGAACAATTTCACTACAGCAGAAAGAAATTGTGAAGCACACTTCATTCAGACTACCTATAGAGCTTTTGCAGATAGCCCCACAGCATTGGGGGAATCAAAGGATATCGCCTATAGACGGTTTCTGTCATTGGAACGTAAGCTTTCTAAGGACTCAGAACTCAAGACAGCATATTCCAATTTCATGGAAGAATACGCAAAGCTATGACATATGGAGGAAGTCGACTTAACTAGAATCGAGAAGCCATACTACTTCCTTCCACATCATTGCATCGCTAAGCCTGAGAGTAGCACGACGAAACTCCGAGTGGTATTCGACGCTTCAGCCAAAACATCATCCAACATATCCCTAAATGACGTCCTACACACGGGTCCCATAGTACAAGATGAACTGTTTTCCATCCTATTGCGTTTTCGCCTGCCAAGATATGTATTCACCGCTGACATCGAGAAAATGTACCGGCAAGTCAATGTGGTACAATCTGACAGAAAATATCAATTGATTTGGTGGAGAGCTGATCCCAGCCAGAGCATCAAATGCTTTCAACTCAACACGGTCACGTATGGAACTACCAGCGCCCCTTATCTGGCCACGAAATGTCTACAGAAATTAGCAGACGACCACGCCGAAAGTCACCCATTAGCTTCAAAGGTGCTGAAACATGATTTTTATGTAGACGATGTTCTCACGGGAACAAACAATCTCTCAGACGCCATTGAGACACAGCGACAATTACAATTATCATTGCACACAGCCGGCTTTAAGTTACGAAAGTGGTGCGCAAACCATCCACGCTTAATGCGTGATATAGCCCACTAAGATAAAGAAATACAGTTAGACTTTGCAAACATGGTGGAGGAGCATATAAAAACTGTTGATCTGTTTTGGCTACCCAAGACTGACGACCTTAGCATAAAGGCGTCCTGGATCGATGGCCGACGGATTACTAAGAGAACAGCGTACTCAGACATAGCCCATTTATATGACCCGTTGGGAATAATGGCTCCAGTTGTGGTAGTAGCCAAGCTATTTCTCGAGAAGTTATGGACTTTGAAGCTGGACTGGGACGCCGCATTGCCCCAGGAATTATACACGTCATGGACCAAGTTTCGTGAGGGCTTGAAAACCTTGAATACCATAAGATTTCCTAGACATGTTTTCTCTCATCGAATTCCGAAGTGCACGCAAATTCACATATTCGTAGATGAATCAGAGAAAGCATATGGAGCTGCTGCATATGTGAGATCAGTTGATAAGAATGACCTCATTACAGTTCGACTACTCTGTGCGAAATCTAGAGTAGCCCCTGCAAATCAGACAACGTTACCGCGACTGGAACTGTGCGCAGCAAAACTGGGAGCTGACCTGTCTCGAAGAATCAGCACAGATTTGAGCATCGCAAATCAGGACATCTATTTATGGAGGGATTCCGAAATTGTCTTGGCTTGGATAAACTCCATGTCCTCATCGTTTCACACATTTGTGGCCAATCGAGTGGCTAGAATTCAAGATGTCACCACTTCCACCCAATGGCGCCATGTGAATTCCAAGGAGAACCCAGCGGATGTACTGTCAAGAGACCTAGCTCCAGAGAAATTAAGCGGGTCAACATTATGGTTTTACGATCCCATGTTTCTACACGGAGCAGAATCAATATGGCCCAATCCATACAGAAGCAATGATACAGATTACACAGTCGAACATAAGCGAACTGCTTTGTCAACAGTAGTCACCCCCAGTTCAACAAGTATCATAAGCACAATCGACCATGGGAATTCATTCAGAAAGTTACAACCTGTCATGGCCTATATCTTACGCTTCATAGCTCATACGAAGAAAAGGTTTCAAGGAGAAATTAACGGGAAAGCGTTAAGCAGTGAAGAATTAGATGAAGCTCAAGCATTAATTATAAAAACAATGCAGGAGCAACCTTTCATGCAGGACATTGCAAATATAAAACGCTATGGTGAGGTGAGCAAAAACAGCTCTTTGAGCAGTCTAACTCCATTCCTGGATGACCGAGACATCCTGAGAGTTGGTGGACGATTACAAGCATCAACACTTGGGTTCGATTCTAAGCACCCTATGCTACTACCATACGGACATCAGTTCACTAATCTGCTTTTAATGACATACATAAGGAGAACCATCATGTAGGACCACAAACTCTTCTCGCAATGGCAACACAAAAATATTGGCCACTGAAAGGCTCGCTCTGTTGTCCAGCATTGCGTTCATTGCACAAGAGCAAACCCAAAGATGCTATCGCAATTAATGGGAAACCTGCCCGCCGACCGTGTGCAACCCGCCAGACCATTCGTGAACTCTGGGGTCGATTTCTGCGGACCCATTTGGACGCATTCCAAAATAAGAGGAAAATGACCACAAAAGAGTTACATAGCTGTTTTCTGCTGCTTCGCGACCAAGGCCACCCATCTAGAAGTTGGAAGTGATCTCACAACACTAGGATTCATTGGAGCACTCAAAAGGTTCACGGGACGACGAGGGCATTGCCGCAAGATTTATTGTGACAAAGCCACGAACTTCGTGGGCGCCAGAAACCAACTCACAGAAGTACGAAAAATGCTCGAAGGTGAAGAGATGGATGGAAAAATAGCAACAACTTGCAGCACAAACGGCACTGATTTCCATCTAATCCCTCCCCGAGCCCCACACTTTGGCGGCCTATGGGAAGCAGCTGTAAAATCAGCCAAGCATCTCTTGCAGCGAACGTTAACTTCAGCTTCGCTGACCTATGAAGAATTAGAAACCACCGTCATTGAAATCGAGGCAATTTTGAATTCACGTCCGATAACACCACTATCGACGAATCTCAATGATCTAACAGCATTGACCCCAGGTCACTTGCTCATTGGGGAGCCTCTGACGAGCACAATGGACGCAACTGCAAACCCGCAACACTCAAACATCATCACCCGTTGGAAACTCGTTTCTCATCTCAAACAGGAGTTCTGGAGAAGATGGTCTAGCGAATATCTAAATCAACTACAGCAACGGTACAAATGGAAGCAACGCTGCCACAATGTCCAACCTAACACAATGGTGATTATCAAAGAAGACAATCTTCCACCCCTCAAATGGCCGCTTGGACGAATTGTGAAAACATACACAGGACCCGACAATATGGTACGCGTCGCTGATGTACGCACTGCAAATGGGACACTACGACGCGCTATTCACAAACTAGCGCCTTTACCTATGAACGAGGATCAAGAAGAAGATGAAATCGAACCGCCCAGTTCAAACACCATAGACGATATAGAAGCACTGCTCGACCAGCGAGCGATCAAAGTAACCCACATCGCAGGTCAATTTCCATTAATTCGACATCGAGTCAAACTAGCGAGACTTCTCTAATAGACACAGCTCCTAGAAAAAGGCAACGACGATCCATCGGATCAGCATTCGTTTCATTATTCCTTGTCTGTCTCACATTCTCGACAACTAGAAGTGCACCTGTTGAAACGACCCCTTTCAAGTCGCAGCCAGGCATTTATTTTGAAGGCCTAGGCTCTACCAACATAATATCCAGCGAGTGGAACCTGGTGGCATATTACGACATGCAACCTTTCTGGAAAGAGTTCGATGCACTCGTCAACTCCAGTCGCATACTTATAACCGTATGTGATCAAATAATTGAGAGGAATGCATGTGAACAAATCATGGAGCACCTCCAATTTCTAACTAAGGAACTCTCAGCAAATAATGAGCTATTATTTCCAACAGAAAACAAAGACAGAGCAAAAAGAGGTGCCATAAATTTCATAGGTAATATCGCGAATACCCTGTTCGGAGTGTTAGACTCTGAATATGCAGAAGCCATGTCTAAAACGATCAACGAAATCAAGCAAAACGAGAATCACTTAGTAGCCCTTATCAAGAATCAAACTTCAATCATTGATGCGACCATCAACATCATGCGGAAGAACCAAGAGACGATAGACAAGCAGTTCAGGAATTGGGAGGTTCATCTCAACAAGATTTCTGCAGAAATTAATGGCTTACACCAAGACATTTATCAGGAGAAACTATCAAATGTCTTCATCACGTTGGCAATGCAAGCCATGTTGACAGCTTCAAATATTCAAAGAATCCAAGGCGTCATCCTAGACGTACTAGTGGATACTCATAACGGAAAAATCAGTCCACAACTGATCACACCAGATCAGATGCGTCAGGAATTAACCACAATCAAAGGTCATCTTCCTTCATCATTAAAGCTGCCACTAACAATAGATGACGTCTTGCAATTTTACAATTTAATGGCAATCGAAGGAAGACCAACGGCCGAACACATCATCTTTAAGCTCAGACTCCCTTTATGCACACTCGAGGATTTTGAATTGTTTAGCATCATTCCAGTTCCGACATTGATCAACAACACGTTCTTAGCCAAACAACCATCATTCCCATATTTGGTGGTGAATCTCCATCGAGACCAATATTACCCACTCACCGAGCATAGTCTCCAGGCATGCCGCACCATCACCAGAGGTCGACACTTATTCAAGCAACATCATCCCATATATCATAAGGGATCTGCCCTCGGGGCTTGTGAGATAGATTTCATCAACCACCTACCACAATCCCCCACGTGCAAAATTGTTCAAACGGGAGATGGCCCACACTGAACTCAACTTCATAATCCAAATGAATGGCTGTTTGCTTTAAAAGAAAAAACCACGATCAATGTCGTATGTGAAGACACAGTCAACCAAATGGCCATCGAAGGATCTGGCATTTTAAGACTTCAAAAGGAATGTATCATCAAACAGCCTCTGATCACCATACGCGGCCACACTGCTTTCCCGACGAGTTCAAGGATGTCGTACATACCTACCACAAATCTAACTCAACAAGTGAAATTGGAGGGACCACGTCCTAACATATCAGACGGACCTGCTTTCAAACCACAAGGGACAGAATTAGAATCCATTCAAAAACAAATTCAACAGCTCCACATCGATCTTCCAACAATTCACCCTCACGATGTTCATCAATTTGCTATTGGCTACACGGGTTTGGCATTGGTATTTACCATTATCATCTTCATAATTTGGACTTACAAATCCCGCATTTGTTCCCGGATTCCAACTAAGCCAACCCCACAACCGAGGCGATACATCAGTCATGCGGATTGCACCTCAGATTCAAGATGAAGAAAAACAAGTTCCCGATTTCAACATAGATTTCAACAGTTGAATTCATCATTCAACGCGGGGGAGGATGTTCATCATTACATTTTCTATATTAACATAACATTAAAAAATAGTTAGATAGTACGCATATACATACATGTACAAACTTATCACAGCAAGAATTTCGCTAGTCTCATATTCTAAGATCTTCACATGGTTTCACCTTGTATATCTTTTTGCATTTTATTTTGCATATCAGCAAAATTATTCTGACTGAAATGATAAAGCCAGACGAAAGTCGACATCGGTAAGATAATTGAAGGAATGCGCGTGCGAACTTTGTGGCTAGGGAAATTCTTTCATTCTGTGGTAAGTTATTTGTGAATTTTGGTATTTAGCTAATTAGGCATTTTTGTAACATTATAAAAAGCGAATTTCAATAAAGAATTAGTTAGTTGCCACGATACAGTGAACCAAGACTTTTTAATTTCTCCGTGAGTGAGTCTGCTTGAGGCATTGTAACTCCGACAGCTTTCTGGTGTACTGGTTTAAGAGCCGCTGCACCCACAACACTACTTACGGTGTAACACCCTAAGTTCTGCACAGCAATATCGAGGCAAAAGAGCCAAGTCAAACTTCCGTTGCAGTTGCAGGAATAAATGCTCAGTCTGTCAAAATAAATAGACGACGCAGTCTTCTTAGCGAACAGCTTACTCTCAGCTGGGTTAAAGGCAGTCCCTATAGGAATCCTCAACACACGCAGTTCACAAGAGTCCTAAACAGCGTGAACCTAAAGCTGGTTCCCATTAAAGACTTCACTATCGTCCCCACCAAACGAGAGCCAGATAAAAATATTACAACAGCCCATCCTTTGAATCCCATGAGTCGAAATGACGGCGATGGTGAGCATCAAAATATAATTAAACCTAAGATTAAGAAAATAGGGCATAAGAGCCCAGGTCAACCAAGCAGTAACAAGAAACAGCTTCAATATGCTTGCGGGACCCTCATGAAAACCCCAACATCAGGCGCTGGCCAGCACACAAACGGTCTGCCGGTAGCAATTCCCACAGATCCATCTGGCCCAGCGCCACTCATATATCAAAGAAATAGGTTAAGAGGTAAAATGAATAGGAATAATAATAATAGATCTAGATTTAAGAACAATACAACCAGGGCAATAGGCGCCGATCAGACGACCACCCTACAACA
The DNA here is from genome assembly GCA_963924295.1 of Dioctria rufipes. NCBI lineage: Eukaryota > Metazoa > Arthropoda > Insecta > Diptera > Asilidae > Dioctria > Dioctria rufipes. The sequence goes on from OZ002744.1 coordinate 106,804,849, forward strand.
TATAAGGTACTTGTTCCCAAACGGTGCCGCACAAGAAAACACCAGTATTCAGCCCCGCCTCACCAGATTAGAGCAAGAACTTAGTCTGGATGGAACTTTAAATTCTGAGGAAAAGCCTCAGTAACAAATCTCTGTTACGAATATGATGACATATTCTTTGTAAAGGGTGACAGGCTTACACATACCAACGCCATCACCCACGAAATTCCTCTGGTGCAAGACCAAGCACCTATTAACCAAAAGATGTATCGGTTACCAGAGACACAGCGAAATGTCATAAATGAGCAACTCAGAGAAATGCTGGACAACGACATTGTCCATCTAAGCAAAAGCCCATGGAACTAGCCACTGCTAGTCGTCCCCAAAAAAACGGGACCAGATGGTGAGAAAAGGTGGCGCGTCGTCGTTGATTTCCGTAAGTTGAACGAAAAAACGATTGGCGACGACTTCCCGCTACCTCGAATTGAGGATATCCTCTATCAACTGGGCCATTCAAGATACTTCACCACCCTTGACCTAGGCAATGGCTATCATCAGGTACTCGTCGATCCGAAAGATCGAGCAAAAACGGCTTCTAGTACCAACTACGGGCATTATGAATTCAAACGTATGCCGTTGGGGCTCAAAGGAGCCCCGGCTACATTTCACCGTTTAATGAATTTCATATTAACTGACCTACAGGGCCTAGAATGTTTCGCCTACTTAGATGACATCGTCATCTATGGAAAAAGTCCGGCAGACCACAACGAAAAGCGTCGCAAAGTCTTTGACAGGTTAAGGGAAAATAACCTGAAACTTCAACCTGAGAAATGTGAATTTCTCAAGCGCGAGGTAGTGTACTTAGGACACAAATGTTCTAACCAAGGAGCACTAGCTGACCCTAGCAACACGGCATGCGTCCAAACTTTCCCCACTCCTAAGACAGTAAGGCAAGTGCAATCATTTTTGGGCCTTGCGAATTACTACATAAAATTCATACCCGATTTTTCAAAAACAGCATGTCCTCTAATAAACTTACTACGAAAGGATGTAAAGTTTAAGTGGACTGAGAAATGCCAAGAGGCATTAAGAAAGAAGCATTAAGAAAGCTTTAATTTCTCCTCCCCTCGTAATATATCCCGACTTTTCAAAACCCTTTAACCTTACCACAGACGCCAGCAGCGAGGCTCTAGGAGCAGTCCTATCTCAAGGAGAGGTAGGAAGTGACCAGCCCATTGCCTACGCCAGCCGTACGCTGAACAAAGCCGAACGTAACTATTCCACTATTGAGAAAGAGTTACTGGCTACAGTTTGGGCGACTAAAAATTTCAGGTGTTATCTGCAAGGCCGAGAGTTCACGGTCTATGTAGATCATAAACCACTCAAGGGAGTCTTCAATGTTAAGGACCCCACATCCCGTCTGGTGAGATTTCACCATAAACTTTCCGAGCTCAATTATAAAATTGAGTACAAGCCCGGAAAGTACAACACGAATGCCGACGCTTTAAGCCGCATTCCACCGGATAATAACAAAGACAAGCAAACTGCAACCTTCGCGGTAGAAGCTATAGTCCACCACCAAATGGACTAGGATATAGAGGAAGAAAAACACTCATTGGACCAAAAGGAGTGTCTGCAATGCACTGCAGTAACCAGAGCCCAGACACGAAACATTCAGGAAAGTGGAACAAATCAAGACAGCCAGTCCAAACAAAAAGAACAAATTCATCATCCAGAAGAGGCCGCAGACCTTGACAGTCCACCTAGTACCAATCCACAAATTATAAACGACATTCGTCCCCCTGAAGTAATCACAAGCCCAGAGGAGATTCAATTAATCTTAAAGGATTATCATGATTCTCTCTTTGGTGGCCACCAGAGAGTGATAAAAACCTATAAACGGATCCGAAGAAAGTATTGGTGGAGGCAATGCTTAGTGGTATCAAAAAGCACATTAAGCGGTTTGCCAAATCTTAAACCATGAAGGCCTCACCACAGTATAAAATTCCGATGGTGATTACAGACATAGCGGAACAAGCATTCGATAAAATCTATTTAGATATAGTCGGCCCACTAGAGGAGACTAAATCCGGAAACAAGTATATTGTTAGGCTCTTTTGCCTATTTTCGTGGCAGGGCAGTTAAGGTTCTTGTACCTTGGCTGTTGATGGTAGTGTATCAGGTGCTTGTACCTGTACACTAAGCTTAAAAATGTTGACTGCTGAAAAGGAATTGGTTAAATAAAATAAAAACACCTAACTCGTGCGATCTTAAAAACACAATAATATATTTAATTTTTCGCATCTTATTTATATGAGAATTGAAGAATTTTAAGAATTTTTATTTTTAACGATTCCAAATCAAATTATAAATACAAGAAGAAAAAACAACCGTCTCATCCGGGGTTTGAAACCGGGACCTTCCGCTTGCCGGGCGACTGCTCTTACCACTGAGCTAACGAGACAGATGATTTTCCCTCCTGCATCTATCAATTTGTAATTAGCCTACTAAGCCACGTTGCTTTCAGCTGGCATTAACCAGTAACGATGAAAGCGCACAAATAAATTCTAAAATAAAAATTGTAGATGAAGATGGTGGTAATAACAATTCGTTGTTACTGGCTATTTCGTCTATCAGATGGTCTAGTTGTGTCGTAATAATAGGGCAACTTTTTTCTTTGGTTAATCTTTTACAGAGGTCATGTAGCATCCGACTTCCATTTAGTACTCCTTCAAATTCACTCCAATAATTAGTCATATCGTAATACACAATCAAATCCCATTCATTTGAGATTATACTGGCTGATCCCAAATTTTCAAAATGTAGACCTGGGCTAGATTTGAAGTGTGTTGTTTCAATTGGAGACCCGAAAATTCCTGGTAGAAACAAACAGGAGTAGTAAGGGTCCCACCTCCCTATACTTTTACATTACGTCCGATAGAGACAACTGCCACGAGGATCCCACTTGCGGGTTTTCTGCAAGACGGTTCCCGCCGCCGATAAGAAGTTGTTGAGGAGGGAGTAGGATAGACACGTCCCTGTCGCAAGCATTGGGGGTAAAAATAAAGAGGTTGAGTTGCCATCGAGTTGTGTTATTGCAGGATGTTGGTTGGAAGGAGAGGCTGGTGCTGTCTGTGGTAAAGACGGTAGATGGGTACCTGTCGCAGGCATTGGGAGGCAAAAATAAAAAAAAAAGCTGACTTGATACCGAGTTGTGTTGTTGCAGGATGTTGGTTGGAAGGAGAGAGCTGGTGCTGTCTGTGGTAAGGACGGTAGATGGGTCCCTATCGCAAGCATTGGGGGCAAAAATAAAAAAAAGCTGACTTGATACGGAGTTATCTTGATGCCGGCTGTTAGTTGAAAGGAGAGAGCTGGCGCTGTCTATGGCAAGGACGGGAGATGGGTACTGTTTTGGAAAGGTCCAGTTGCTAGGATGGCTGAGCCTAGTGGGTGCAAGCAGGTGTACTATAGGCGGCTTACGTACAAGCATAGTAAAGTTTTATAAAATTGCACTACCAGGCAAGCAGATAACTAAAGCACAAAATCTTGCGAATATATGTAGCTAGCATGCATGGTTTAAACCTGAATCGTTGTCTTCACATCTTCAGCGGTTATCGCGCCGCTTTTTTATATTCCGTTCATTTTTTCTTCCACTCCAAACAAGCTTTGATCAGTTAGTCACACTTCTTCAACGTCATACGAGTTTTAAAACTTGAACTTGACCGCGATGCGGTCACGAGTTGTTGGTTTTTTTATGCATAGAATTTTAAATCTACCTGAATTGAAACTGCGAGACATGTGGGCGACTTTATTTTCTGAATATTTTTTTATGTAAAGGAAAAAAGATTAAGGAAAGATGGCAAGGAGCAAGTTCTGATGCTGCTTATGCAAGGGTTCTTGATTCTTGTGACGTGCAATTCTGGCGGCGTATGATAAAGAGCTGCAAAAAACAAGAAAAGATCGGTGGCAGTCAGTGAACTTGATGTTGTGAACGACACGAATGTGGGTAAAGGTGAGCTAAAAGGAACGGGTGGCTTGAGTAAAAAACGAATTCGGTTGAGATGCCTTTTATTGAAGGTCAGTAAAGATAGACTGTATGGCTGATAGACAATTTCTTTTACAAAAGACGTACATATTTAATTTTTTTATTCGCGCTTTTTAAAACTGATTTTCAAAAATCCTCCTCTGGTATCATCTTTTCCGTCAAAGGTTAGATAACATGCTGGTTAAGATCCTCAATCTGTCGCTGGGTTTTAATTTTTTCGGCAAAACGGGGGGGGGGGGTAAGAACACATATGTGTTGTCTACAAAGTGTACTGTCACGCGAAGTCCGTACTGCGTCTTTAACAGCTTGAAAGACTTCACCTGGTACTCCTTCCCCAGTTCCAACTCTGTGATTGGCACAAGAGTATCGTAATTATTTTCCGACACACTTTGTAACAGTTCAAAAGTGTTCTGTAAAAAAAATAGAGTTATAATAATACCTGCTTTACAATAATCAGAAAATGTTCGGTACCTACCATTGTATACCAAAAAGTTTTCCTGTCTCGTGAGTTAAAACTGTTGTTGATGCTGAAAACTGTTTTGAGGACGACTAGAGAAAACACGGCCCTATATACTGTTTGGGTTCTCCGTTTTTTTCAAATAGGGATGGTTAAAAGTAAATTTATTATTATGGCCGATGTAGTTAAAAGTAAATTTATTATTATGGCCGATTTGAAAAGTTATTTATGTGCAACATTATTATTTCAGCCTAGAATAAGTGCTGTTCTTTAATCATAAGGCAGATGCTGTCTTGCTGCAACTTTACAAGATAATTTAAATGTAATTTACCCGCAGAGCGTGTTTTAAAAAAGACAAGTTATGCTAGGCACATTGTGGCGTTATTGTTCTAGTAATATTGTCACATAGGCCGAGATCTGTTCTTAATTTATGAAGGAGGTACAACTTTGTTGCAATTTAAACGAGACGTTTAGATTTGAAAGTTATGTTAAGGGAATTGTAGAATTATTACTCTAGTAATATTTTCGCGTAGGTTGAGACCTGTCTCCCATTTGTGTAGGAGGTGTAGCTTTGCTGCAATTTAAAAGAGAAGTTTAGATTTTTGTCTGGCAAGAATAGCGAATAAAGGTTATGAGTTCTTAGTAGAAATATTTTCATCTTACCTGGATTTTTTCTTTTGGGTCGAGCAAAAATGGCATAAAAGCCTACAGTGAAGTCACAAGGAATCAGTCTTTGTTTGTTTTTGAAAAGTTCGAGTGTGGTTTCAAAGGGGCGTTAAACCAAAATTTAAAAAAGTAAGTATAAAAAACTTGCCGGATCCGTTATCACTATAATTTTAAAAATTATCTCTTGTTTTTTTTTTTTTCTTAAAAAGATACATTGATGATACTCCCCAAAGGCAAGCAGCTCACCCCCGCTGAAAATTATCCTTCAACTAGAGGCAGAGGTACCGTGTCTGTGTGGATTTAATAGAGTGGTATTTGTTTAAAAGACATATTTTCACTAAATTTAAGTAGCTGTAAAATTAGAAAATTTAAAAAAAATGAAGTCGGACGAGCTAATTTTGCATTTAAAAAGTGCGCTAAATTTAAACTCGGAAATTTTCTTATCCGCCTTAGACACCTGTATAAAGGTGGTGAAAAAAGAAAAAGTGTTATTTTCGTATCGTGAAAAATTTTTTTTATTGAGGCTGTTGACAGTGTTTTCAATTCTGTATAATGTACCGCTTGTAAATGAGGTCTTAAAGAGCGCCTTTGATTATTTAGATGTAGGTGAAGATAATAATTCCGCGGTCTGTGACGTTAACGCCCCGCTGGGAGTAAACAAAATAATTCTGTCGTCTGCGAAAATGAAGATAGTGCTTTACCAAAAACAAGTTGTGAGCAAGGTCAGGTATCTCAATACGGCTGTGGCTATAAATTACTGTCAAGACAGCAAACATTTTTCAAACAATTTAAAACGGCAGGCGTAGAAATCTCCTTTCAGTTACAGGATTTTTCTGCTGTAAGTGAAAACCCCTTGGAAGTTTTAGAAAAAGTATTTGGCCATGTGTTTAAAGAACTGGCGGTAAATTCTGCAAGAGGCAGTAAGATTAGCTTTTCATTAATGCTTCCAAATTCACCTCATGTTAAACCCATTTGGAGTAGTCTCAGACCTAACGACCAATTAACCGGGGCATATATTATTGGATTGATTTCTAATGTTAACCAATCCAATGCTATTTTTCTTTCTGATGATGTCTTGCAACTCAATGCAAATATCGTCAATTTTCCTTTCGCTGGAGGTAAAATAGATCCTAGGCATGTGGAAGAAAGTCTGGTTTTATCCCGGAAAACAAGTGTGATAGATGTTGGTAAAGATAATGACGTAAGCTGTCTCCCTCGAAGCATTTACTATGGTATTGAAATGACGTCAGAAAATTCTAATAATCGAAGCAGTTTTTCTGTAATTGACTCATTGGATAAACTAGCACTATCGTTGTGTAAAAATTCAAAGGTGGTTATTACTGACAAAGGGTGTAGCATAAAAGACATTTACAAATTTCAAAAATTTTTGAAAAATTACCAAATCATTGTTTTTGATAATTTCAGAGATTCGGATTCGATTATTTTTAGGCTACCTGTTGAAAGCGATTTAGTAAAAAAAATACTTCTTTATTATTCAGAGACGTTAAAGCATTTCTATGTAATTAAGTCGCTAACAGATCTTTCTAATAAAAAATATGCCTGTTCTTTTTGCGATAGGTTAACAAACATGAAAATGCATAAATGTGATCAGAAGTGTCGAATTTGTGACTCTTATCCGCCGTGTGTTTTTGTTGAAAAAGTCAAAGCATGCGAAAACTGCAATCGCATGTTTAGAGGCGATTCTTGTTTTACGAATCATACCCTAAATAAAATTCAGAATAAAAGCATATGCGAGACTTTTAAAATATGTAAATTGTGTGGTAAGTTTCATGTTCTTAACAAGAGAGAGTTCAAAGAACATTCTTGCAATGAATATGTTTGCAAGATTTGTTCTAAGATTGTTCCCCAAGAGCATCTTTGCTATATTAGGAGGTATAGAGGAAGAGGTCGATAAAAAATTTTTAATAATATTTTTTGATTGCGAAAGCACTCAGAATACCTTATGTGAAAATAGCACCACATCTTATTTGCATATTGTGAACTTAATTGTTGCACAGCAAATATGTCATAACTGTTATACAAAACCAGACATTAGAGAAAATTGTGATGTTTGTGGTGATAGGCAGCATGTGTTTAAATACGGTAGTGAGACAAACGCTGTAAAAAATTTTCTAGATTACTGCCTGAACGCCCGACCTTTTGTGTCTAAGGTGCACTGTATTGCGCATAACCTACAGGGATATGACGGGCGCTTTATTATTTCTGAGCTATTAGATAGAAATCTAAAAATAGAGCCTATAATGAATGGCTCTAAAATTATGAAAATGACATGCGAGAATTTAGTATTTATTGACTCTTTAAACTTTCTGGCACTCCCCTTTCTAAATTTCCCGACGTTTTTGACATTAAAGGGTATGAAAAGGGTTATGACCCTTATTACTTTAACACTGCTGAAAATATTGACTACATAGAGAGCTACCCCTCCCCTGACTTATATGGATGCACCACCATGAAGTTAAAGGAAAAAGAAAAGTTTTCAAACTGGTATAACATCGTATCTAAGGGCACTTTTGACAATAGAAAAGAGATGTTAAAATATTGTGAAAACGATGTTAATATTTTACGTTTGGGATGCACTCGATTTATGCAAGAGTTTTTGGATATAACACAATTAAATCCTTTTACAGAGCCTATAACTATTTGTTTTCCCACAGCTGATGTCAATTCCACTAATTGACAAATACGAATAGACTGCGTTCGCACAGTACAGTTTAATGAAATCTGTCAATTCCTATAATTGACTTTCGAAAGAAAACTGCAATTACAAACGAGAATCCACGTATGCTGAAAGAAAATATTCTGGTGGAGTGTAGCGGTTAAATAAAAAGGATAATTTGTCACTCTATTATTCAATCAATTATTTATTGCCACAAATAATACTAATGACTAAACAAATATTAATTTTATGAGGAAATTAATTACTTGCACAAATTCTATCACTATGAAAAATTTACTTCCCTCAACTTAGACGTACAAGCTTAGAAACTGTTGTGGCCTAGATAGTTTACAAATCTGTGGAGTGGCCTCAGATTATGTACACTATAACGACAAGATATGGATCGAATCGGAGTGACCCTTTTTATGAAATTTCAGATTATTCTAAGATCGACCTACGTAATCACGTAAGAGATGTGTGTCCAACTCCCATTCCTAATTGTGCAAATAAGTTCGCTGTGCCTTAGGTATACCGAAATCGGTATATATATATTTATATGTGTATGTATATATGTATGTACGTGTGTACTTGTGTGTGTCCACAGGCACATGTAATGCAATATAATACCAAACGTTCATTGAAGCCTTATGATCATTAAAACCAATTTATAAACCATAAAAACATATCTCTCTTTAGATACTTCCAATAACGCGAGTTAAACATTCATTACACCAGGACATAGGTAGAAAGAATGTTCATTAAGCGTAACCATAACCAAGTTGGCCTTCTCAAAATACTACATATATATTCAATTTGGGCACAAACAAAATAATAAAGCTATTAAATTTTGCTCAAGCGTATGGCCAGGGGATAGCTGACATATAAACGGAAGTAAGTTAGCGAAAAGTATCTTACCCACTGCTTGTCTCGGGAATATACTTCTGCTGGCACATACATTCCACTCAACTCCGAAATGATCCTTCTTTTTATTCTGGTATTGGAATGATGCCGGGCCAGAATGTCGGTCGAGTAGAGGTATTCTACAAAGAAAAGGGGAATATTTACACAAAGACTCATGTCCATCCAAAGCCACAATACTTATCTGACATGATTAGGATTATGTTGTGTTGACTCGTTATCCTCCATAAAGATGTATTTACTGCTCCAATTTTGTTTTCCAGGGCAGTCTAGCGATCCAGTGTATCACTGATGTCTGCACATCTAAGAAGTGCGGACACAATGAAGTAGAGACCAGAGATTGGGGTACCACTGAAGGGACCAGCCACCATAGAGCACAACTTTGACCACTATACACGGGAAATACCAGGACACCAGGAGCACTTCAACAGTACGTTGGGAACACCACGAGACCTGAGAACCAGCAGTAATTGAATTAATTAATTAAGTAGATTAAAAGTTTAAGGTTAGGTTTGTGGCACGAACGCACAAGAGCCAGGGAAATTATACTATTGTAAGGGTAAAGAATATAGTCACTGCATTACTGTCACCACCTCAGATGTCGATTCGGGACAGGGAAAAATACTTTCGGTGCCCCTATCACTAGTAGGAAAGTAATAACAAACCGCGAAAATTAAAAACAACACCGTCATCTGTCACACGGAGTTTGCAGCGAGTTTTATTTGGAAATCTAGCATATACGCGGCGAAACCAATCACAGCTCAGAACCCGGGTCACGGGAGTATATTAGCCGTCGTCCGCCATCTTTTTCGCATTTATTTCTCGTAAATTAGCCGAAAATATTCATTACTTTGATTTTCTGGCTTTGCACCAATCACAGCTCAGAACACGGGTCACGTGAGGATATTAGCCGCCGTCCGTCATCTTTTTCGCGCACTTGCAAACAAAACAAAAAAAATAACGAGACAAGTGGAGCCAATACAGGCAGTTGCTTCCTGGATTCTTTTAGAGACTGAGCTCCCGCAAAATCGTAGGCTGAGAGTAGTGACGCCAGAACCACGACACAGAGTCCCGTAAAGTTGACCGTTAGGAAAGAAATACACAAATTCCTGAGAAACGACGCCAGTGATTTATTTTCGGATTCGCGACCAGAGGAGGGCAGTAGGGAAAATATACCGTGACAAGTTATACAGTTGTCAGGACAGCTAGAGCGAAGCGAGGTCACCAGGTGCGTTTTCTCCAAGAACGGCGGCAAGATTCCAAAGGAAGAAGTGTTGAGACTCTTGAGCGACGAGATTTCCAGTGTTCAGTTTAGGAATGGAGGGATTCTCCGCTCGTCTGGGAGTTTTCTAAAAGGGGAAACAATAAATGGAGCCGAAAGTTAAGTCTATCATTTTGAAATTTAATTTCTCTAAATTTTTATCTAAATACGTATAAATTAAATAAGTAAAATTAATTACTCGCCATGTTGAACGGCATTAAATATTAAACTTACCTCCTGATTAGTTTATACTCGTTCTCAGAACGAGGAAAAAGGGAAAACGGGAAGCACATAAATATTTTTTTGTTGAAGTGCCTAAGTAAATTTTTTTTTTGTTTCTGTCAGACGTATTCTGATGTGCTCATAATAATAATAATAGGCTACTAGACCGCTATTTAACGGATCGGATGACGGTGGCTGATATTCTCACGGCCATCTGCGGATAAGAGTCTATTCAGATTATGAAAATCAAAGAAAATTTATAAATGCGAAGTGTATTGATATTCTTTTTAATTATTGAATAATATTTCATACATATATCTATATATAAATCTTTAGCATCTTCTGTATATGTAATACTGTTGTGACACATAGTTCAGACAGTGAACGCGAGCAAGAGCTGAGTTCGTTTTATAGATGTTTTAGGAATTGTACAAGCGAGTTGTTGAAGGTTTGAAATTGCCGTTGTTTGGGTGATAGGCCAGCTGAGCGTATCCGCCCCGGTTCTACGAATTCGACCACATGGTTGTTTAATCCATTGGAATGTAATGCGGAGATAATATCGCTTCCCAAGTGAAGATTGTATTATTATCGTAGCTGGTTTTATATTTTATCTAGTACGTACATAGCGTCTCGTTGCCTAAGGCGTACAGCTATATAGTTAAGTATTTGAATTTTTAAAGCATTTATAAGCCTCTTCTTTTCCTACTTTAAGTGTCCGCCAACTTATTTAAATAATATACTAGGTCGCATTAAATATTATACCATCGTATATGGAGTCATAAGTTTATAGATATCTAGTTTTCTTTTTTTTTTTTACGTTAAGTTCTCGCCTATTCATTTACATGGACTTTTAGCGCCGTATTGTACTAAATATTAAGTTATATATATTACCTTGGATTAAAAGCTAATGATACCTAGTGTTGTGACTCAGGTGCCCAATGTCCCGAATCACAACCATAAGGTGAATACATCAATATATTGCCCTATGCAATATATTGATGTATCGCAGAAATGACCCTGAAAACGAAAAATCAATTTAATTTAAATTTCCATTTAAATAATTTAAATTTCTCATTTGCCTTCAAAAAATTTCAAATGCATTTAAAAATGCATTTGCATGTCGTAACAAAATGCAATTTAGCATAAATTGCATTTCGTTATTAGACATGCACTCCACTCGCACGGTGTACCTACCTACATACCGTGTGATCGGATATCATTTTTTGGTCGCGCTAATTGAAGGCATTTGAGACAAATCGCATATTCTCACGTACGATCTTTCATCGTCGTGAGAAAGTAAAAAGAATAAAATAACAAAAAAAGCTTTTTGAAGCGATCGTGGGTACCTGGGTGCAATTTGCCCAAACTTTAGGGAGTGCTTTTTCAACCCGCCGGCGAGATAACACGCGAAATTCTTACTTTATTTTTGTGTCTACGAATAATTGTGGTAACTAAGTTTGCCTCAAATTAAAAAAAATAATTATTACTGTGTTGAAATAAAAAAAAAAAAATAGTGAAAATATTCAAAACTTGTGAAAAACAAAAATTGTGTAAAAATTGAAAAAATTGGGTTAAAACCCTAAAATTGTAAAAAAAAACAAAAACCAAAAAATTGCGTTGAAATCAGCTAATTGTGTAAAACTTCAAAAAAAAATTGTGTTAGAACCTAGTACAGTTCCAATAAAGTAAATTTTATTTCTCACTAAAATCAGTATCGAGTGTAATTAATCGCCATAATCAATATCCTAACTCCCTCTCCGATCTCTTCTTCAAGGAAGCACGAGAGATCGGCCGCAACAATCCAACATTTCTGGTGGCAGCGGTTATTTAAAATATAAAATCAGTGGCTATAAATTAAAATTAAATCAAATAAAAGAAAAGTTTCCTAAAACTGTAATTTAACTGTAAAAAAATAAACAAATAAATTAAAAAGAAACTAATAATAAAAATAAATAAAAAAGGATTAGCCCGGGTACCCAGGAAGTACTTAAAGGAGATAAAAGTTTAAGCGCCCAAGCCCTCACCGTGGGACCGAAGGAGGCTTCATCCCTGCCTCAACAAGACGTTTGGTAAAGAAGGTAGAACGAGCAGAAGAAGACGTCGACCAGGACGACAGAACAACACTTCCAATTTTTGACAACCCAAAACAACAATATCTCATCATTAACCAACATTAATCAACACCAAGCAAACGATACGGGATAGGGTTAAAGGTACAGTTAAAGCCGTTTTTTTTTTTTTATATGAAATTCAGTTTTATACATATACCCTTACAAACATGTAAAGTTTTCTTTTTCTCTCAAATATTCTATTAATTAATTCGTTTAGGCTATAAAGCATACAGCACACATATACAAGTGAATACACAAGTGAGAGATTTTAATTCAAATAAGTGATCCCATAACTATTACTAAATTTTTTTTCTTAGATATTCATTCCAGAAACTTGCATAAACATTTGATTCAATAAATAAAAATTAAGATACCTTCTTCCTAGAAGCGACCTCTGCGGTAAGACCTCGTGAGCTTGCTGGCCAGAGGACTTCGAAAAAAATCAAATATCGATCCCCTGCGATAGCGCTTCATATACCTATCGATCAGGAGAAAGATTTTGGTTGGAAAGAGCGATTTCTTTTTCTTTACTTGCATTAAGATTTTATTACTTTTCTCGTTATAATTTATATAAAAAAAAAATATTAAAAACGCCTTTTTTTTCTCTCTTTCTCCTTTTACATCCAATTAAAATAAATTAACCCTCTTATTATTGACAAATCAAACAAATTATCCACCTTCTTATTACTGTGTTTTTCACACATATTACGGATTACTGAAACACTTTTACTTATAAATAATTATTTACGCATAACCAACTTATTAACAGCTGCTTATTGCTGTTGAGAAATTTAACTATTTGCGTTCTACTTGTCTGCCTTTTTTTTTTTGTTTTTTTTTTTTTGGTCCATAAAAATTTGCCGCGTCTTTTATAGTTCCCCAAATTTAAACAAATCTAAACCCAAAATTATTCCATAATAATTTCTCTTTATATTTCCACTTAACTCTCCTCCTTTTACTTCACGAACCTATCATGACAGAAGAAAACAAATCTTTCAATGAGCTTTGTTTGTCGCAAGTCCCAAAAACGGCAGAAATTAGACAAATTCTGGCCGATTATCATAGAGCCAATAAAAGCAAAAGGACTTCAGAATTTACTTCTGAAAAACTCCAAAAATTGGAAGACCTGTGGGCTTCATTCGAAAAAACTGAAACCCTGATTCAAGATCATGAAGATATTGATGAAACTCATGATTATTTTAAGCAGTCATGCTATGACTAAACAGAGGACTGGTACAATCTTACAAAGGCAACTCTGTCTGATAGGTTGAAGTCCATATCAATCCACACAGAGCGCAAAAATAACCCGTTTTACATTCCACTTCCAAAAACTTCGCAAAAAACAACTGCAATAGATAATCAGCACAATACAGACCAAGACCGAGAAAATACAGTACGATTTCGGTTGCAAGAAGATAGACGAAAAACATTATCCCATATTATTCAATCTATAGACAATAATTCACTTGCAACTGCAACCCAGGCATATCTAAACCAAAAATTAAACTCGTTGCACAAATATTGGGACGATTTTGAAGAAACACATAACGAAATAATTTTGAATGTTGGCCCAAGCGACAAAGATAGCGAATACTTCGTGAATGATGTTTACATAAACATGGAAACATCATTCTCAGACACTGTAATTGCGCTACAAGAACAGTTGGACTCGAGATTCCAAAACATAACAAATACTACAAATAATTCCACAGAGCATCACCACAATGTCTCTTTCAGAGACCAGTCAAATTTTTTCCTATCTGACGCGAGGTCATTAATTCCTAACTTTAATGGAAATCCCAAAGATCTTCATAAATTCCTTTCAAGCTGTGATGACATATATGCGACGACAACGACGGCGAACGAAAAACACTCCCTCCTTAGCTTAATAAGGAGTAAATTATCCGCAGAGGCCTACGATATCTTCAGGTACAATCAAATCGAAGATTGGCCTACTCTAAAATCGATTTTAAAACACACATTCGAAGAAAAAATTTCAAGATCCGCCCTACAATCGCAATTAAATAATTGCAAGCAGAAAATAGGGGAAAGAGTAATTGATTTTCTCCAAAGACTTAGCACAAGCCTATCAAGATTAAATGAGGCAACCCACTCTTACACAACAGATAAAGTACTCCTAAAATCTTTATTAAAAGATAATGAGAGCCAGGCCGTAAGAGCAATAGAGGACGGATTATCCAATCAACAACTCCAAACTTTAGCCAAAGTGCAATCCGAAAAATCCTTTTCTGTATTAAAATCACACATCTTGGAGCATGCATCACGCTTAGAGCAGAAACAACTTGTCTCCCAAGCACAAAACAAGGTACATCAAACTCCATTTGCGCAAGCAATAAATTCAAGTTTTCGCTGCTTCAAATGCAATAGACTGGGACATGCTGCTTCAAAATGCCCAATCATACAACACCCTGCACAGAACTTAAACACAATTCCAAGAACAAACACGCAATTACAAAGCCCTGCAGATTTCAATAGGGTTACATTTACATCTCCGACACAAGCGCTTACATGTCGATATTGTCATCGGATGGGACATTCTATCGAAGAATGTCGGACAAGAGCGGCGAACAACAATCGTTCTGGCAACAATCAGGGAAATATAGAAAACAATTTCCAGAAGGTGAACAATACTCCACCAACAAACACGGCTGACAGACGGCCTCAAAATAGGAACTGGCAGCAGCCAGTATTCCGAGAAAATCGAACTTCACCGCCGAGATATAATAATTCCAATATCTCGGCTAGATCACCATCTCCAAAGAGGAGAAATAGCAAAAGTCCATCAGCATCCAGGCAGGGAAACTGGATGCAGCGGGGGGTCTCATTCGGCAACCCCTCGCACATACAAACTACAGCCCAAGTCCACAGGAATCCCGAGACAATATCGACGAAAAAGTAGGCAGCAAGAAATTAATTCAAATCCCCGTTCAAATAAATAAAAATTCACTAACGCTTCCTTGCCTGTCGACATCTGTTCTGCTCCGAAGCTTACCTTTTTGATTGATACAGGAGCAGAGGTCAGCTTAATAAAACTCCATACACTGAAACCAGACAGTATCTGCTACAGAGATGCTGTCTGCAATATAAATACTTTGTTTACAGAGTCAACTTCTACAGAAGGACTCATCTTCGCGAAATTAACTCTGGAATCTGCGCAAAATAACTGCATCCTAGAGCACCCATTTCAAATAGTGGGAAATAACTCCATCCTCTCATACGATGGCCTGCTTGGTCATGACTTTTTATCTCGATGCAATGCTAGTATCAATTACAAAAATAAATATATTTCTTTTGAAAAAATGATTCAAATGAATTTTATCCTTATGAAGAGTATTACAATAACTATCCATTCGTTTATTTGAAAAGCGAAGACCCAGAAAAGAGGTCTCAAACAAGAAGTCTTTTATATACGGAGATAACATTCTCCGATATAAATACTAATAAAAATCTATCTCCATCTATAGCCAGAAAAAAGGCTGAATTAAATAAAAATCTCTCTCCATCCAAAGCTTCACAAGATATGAAGCAAGAACATAAATGTAAAACTCCATCAATATCCGCACAGAAGGCTGTAGCTAGTAAAGTTCTATCTCCTTCATCAATAAATTCACAAAATGTGAATTCCAGAAATAAATCAGAAAAGAAGTCAGAGAATTTCAATAAAGTTTTATCTCCTTCAAATTCTATCGAGTCGGAATCATCGAATAACTCCTTCCAAATTCCACAAAAGTTGGAATCATATCTTCTTCCAATTAAAAATCCGAAAGAATCGGATAAATTAAATAAAATTAAAATTCCGGCTCGATCAGAATTCATCATTGAAATTCCAACTCCTTCTTTTCAAAATCAATCGGTCTGCTTCAAGAAGGAAATACGGCCAGGTTTATTTCTTGGAAATTCGATAGTCGAACCAGTCAACGGTATGGCAAAAGTCCTAATCCTCAACACAAATGAGGAGGACGCTGATCTGGCACCTTACGAGGTGAACCCAGTTTACCAAGACATGGACGACTTTGTGGTAATCTCCACAGACTCTGACAGAGATCCAATTAAGGGCAGAATAAATAAACTACAAAACCTTATCAAATTGGATCACTGTAATTCAGAGGAATCTGAGAGTATTCGCAATATCTGTAGGGAATTCAACGATCTCTTCTTCATTGAAGGGGATTTCCTATCTTATACAGATGCGATTACCCACAAAATCGAGACCCTCCAAGACAAACCGCCAATTTATACCAAGCCTTATAGACTTCCTGAAGCAAGGCGAACAGAAATAAACCGGTGTAGGGCACCACCAAATAATATGCTTCCAATACATCGACTTCTCGATTCATTTCCAACATCCCAATACAACCTCTCGTGAGAGCACGCACCGCACAAAAGAACTATCAAGTGAGTCTAATAGGAACACTGGTCGTGTGCGGTCGAATTAAGCTTACTAGTAGTCAACCGGGTTGAACTAATAGAATTGAACTAAATAACTAAGTAATAGTTTGTTAAGTGTTTTAAGTAAAAATGAATTGAATTAAACGATAAAATTGACATCTATTTTCTTTTCCTAAATCTTCGACCGCTCAAACACGATCCTCAGTATAGCCAACGTTTTCGACAGAATTAGACACAACATATTGGTGACCCCAACGCCCGCTTAATCTACAGTCATCAGCATCAGAATTGCGAACTTACAGCAATTAGGAAAAACATTTATATCCCTGTTTTGCTGTCGCAGAACATTAAAAGGCCGAGATTCAAGAATTACAGGAACTGCAAATTCGACATATAAAAAAATTATTTCCAACTTTTGCGGACAGAATAGCAGTACATACATTGTGCCGTTTGGGCACACACGCACGCACACATATTGTATAACACAACATAGTCCATCGCATCGCATGGCATCGCAACAGATGCGTGCATACATATTGGAGTAGTCTACACGTCATTACTCACAGACACAAGTATATGGTGCCAGCGAACGTTCACTTTCAATAGTGTGAAGTTCAATGTGGACTAAACGGAATAAACAAGAAAGCTTTGGCTATTAGTACATGTTCACACCAGAGAAACGTCAAAGCTCGCCGCCTATCTTCAGCATTGATGGAATGTTCGAAAATAATACGTTCTTTCACAATTGTATGGTATAAATATTTATGTTTTTTTTTTAATTTTAATGTAAATTTATCCAGATACCATAAATATTATCTTCCAGTAATTATATATATACATATTTTATATTTAGATAATTATACGATTGATATTTACTTTGATACCAATTTCGTATAAATACATAGGATTAATTTTCTTTGCGATTGTAGAATAAGCTTAAGTTTTTTTTTAATATCTAAACCATGTACCTGTGAACCAAAGACGGCTAGTGATTTCCAAAACAATTGAGTAACAATATTTCTCGATAATTTAATTTTTCTTGCACATATATCAATTTGGCGGTGCGTGCTACCTTTAAATTAATTCAAAAGAGCCTAAATAAAACCATCTCCATTTACTTTAACGTGAATCGAATAGAAGTTCACAATGGCAGGTGGAACGGGCGAGGAGGCGCTAAATCAACCTGCTGGTGGAAGCTCAGGAAGTAACGCCCCAGAGGGAAATCCTTCTAACGACATTAAAAGTAATATCGGCGACAACGTTTCTCAGGAGATTTGCAATATAAAATTACCCACATTTTGGGAAAAAGCACCAGCAGCTTGGTTTATCGCAGTCGAGGCCCAGTTCAACGTCAAAAAGATTCGTCAAGATGAGCTTAAATACTCCTACGTCCTAAGTGCTCTCCCGATAGAGGCAATAAACAATGTCATAGACATACTAAACAAACCTCCTGATAAAAACAAGTATAATTACTTGAAAGAAATGCTGATTAAGAGGCATACGCTATCCGAGCAACGCCGACTCGAGCAGTTGCTCTCATCGGAGAATCTTGGTGATCGAAAACCGTCGGATCTTTTCAGACATATGCAGACGGTCGCGGGTAATATCTCAACTTTAGGTGAGAACTTAATTCAATCATTGTGGGAACGTAAGCTCCCTACGGCGATTAGCATACCACTAGCAGTCACAGCAGGTCAAGATTTTGAAAAGCGGCTAGAGCTAGCGGATAAGATTTGGGAAACTACTCAATCTTTGAACATCGCTGCTTTCGATCAGCACAAAGAAATTTTTCTAGATAACGAAAATTCGACAAATTCTAAACAGTTCGGCCAAGTACTCCATACAATGCAAGCAGAAATTCGCGAATTAAGACGTTCCGTACAAAGGCTGAGCAATCGTAGCAACGTCAGACCACATAATAGGTCCGCCTCTAGACATAATAGCATAGGTAGGGTGGAAAATAAAGAGCCTAACCACAAAGTGTGTTGGTATCACCAACGCTTCGGGGATATGGCGAAAAACTGTTCAGCGCCGTGTGCTTTTAACACTAAGAGACAATCAAAATCACAGAAGCAAACAAACTAGATCAACCGGTTGCTGCAGCGGCTAGCACCAGGTCAAATATTCCACGCCGCTTGTTCGTATTTTGCCGTAAGACAAAACTTAGCTTCCTCGTAGACACAGGGGCAGAAGTGTCCGTGGTACCACGAAACCTATTTCCTCATTACTGCTGTACCACCTCACAGCAAGAATTAACAGCAGCAAACGGAACAACAATTAGCACTCACGGCACGAAACTTTTAAATTTAGATCTTGGCCTTCACCGCCAATTCCATTTCCCTTTCCTCCTAGCTGCAGTAACGAGGCCTATTCTCGGAGCTGACTTCTTAGCCTATTACAATTTATTAGTGGATATTAAGCGCAAGGTTCTTATCGATCCACTAACTAACCTAGCCGCCTCGGGAACAATAAGCCAATCTACAATTTCTTCACCGCGGCTTTCCTTCATCAGTGATGACTTTGGGGATCTTCTAAGAAAGTACCCTTCCATTGTCGGCACTCCTAACTATTCTCACCCAGTGAAACACAAAGTAAGTCACCATATAGTAACTTCGGGACACCTACCAGTAACACGTCCAAGACGTTTGGACTCGCTAAAATTTAAAATTGCACAATCAGAGTTTCAATACATGCAACAATTAGGTATTTGCCGACCCTCAGCCTCTGCCACATGCTCACCACTTCATATGGTCCCCAAGAAGGACCCTAATGATTGGCGACCGTGTGGAGACTATCGATTACTAAACTCCGTAACAGTCCCAGACAGGTATCCAATACCTCACATACAAAGTTTTTCACACCAGCTCAAAGGATGTACTGTATTTTCTAGAGTCGATCTAGTCAGATCATATTACCATATACCTGTGGCAGAAGAAGACGTGTACAAAACGGCCATTACTACGCCCTTTGGGATGTTTGAGTTTACGCGAATGCCCTTTGGCCTTCGGAATGCAGCTCAAACATTCCAAAGGTTTATGAACGAAGTTACCTATGGTCTTGACTTTATATTTACCTACATACACGATATCTTGGTAGCAAGCAGCAGTCATCTTGAACATGAACGACATCTCAAAGAGTTATTCGAGCGATTAGTTAAATATGGCTTAAAAATTCAACCTTCCAAATGCAGTATTGGGAAGGAGACGCTTGAGTTTCTCGGACACAAAATTACAAAGGAGGGAATTTTGCCATCAGAAGACAGGGTTAAAGCAATCCGAGACTTCCCAACACCATCTTCGACAAGGCAAACGCAGCGCTTTGTCGGAATGGTAAACTTCTATCACCGTTTCGTCCCAAGGTTGGCGGATATGCTCACACCACTACATAATCTTTTAAAGATACTGATAGATAAAAAAAACAAGCAAAAATTTCACTGGCCCCGAGAGTGTGAAGAATCTTTTCAAAGAATTAAGAATACTCTCTCCAATGCAACCATACTAACGCATCCATGCGAGGAGGCAAAAACCCGATTGACAGTCGATGCCTCGAACGTGGCAGTCGGCTCTGTCTTGGAACAGTTTATTGAAAACCAGTGGAAGCCTCTTGGATTTCATTCCAAAAAACTCAGTCCGGCTGAAATAAAATATTCGGCATATGACAGGGAACTATTGGCTATATATTCATCAATCAGTCATTTTAGGTACTTCCTGGAGGGACGCCAGTTTACCGTTTACACAGATCACAAACCACTTACAACAGCTTTACGCACTAAAGTAGATAGAAGCCCAAGGCAAATTCGCCACTTGGATTTTATCTCACAGTACACTACAGACATTCGCCACATTAAAGGTAGAGATAACGTGGTAGCCGATTTATTATCAAGACCAGAAGAAAATAGCATTACCTCGGCAGGTACTTCAGATTTCACCCCGGAAAGCCTAGTCGAGGCACAAAACAAAGACGACGAATTGAAATTCTTACTCTCATCAGGTAAATCAAGACGCACAAGGTATAAACTAGAAAAACGGTCTTTTCATTCAGTACCAGAACCCATATGGTGCGACACAAGCACGGCTGAAACCAGACCGTACATCCCAGATAGTCATAGAAGGGCAGTTTTTCATACACTACATTCACTTTCACATCCCGGTGTAAGAAGCTCTAGAAAGCTAATAGCTTCTCGTTTTTTTTGGCCACGCATGAATAGTGACATAAAACTCTGGGTAGAAACATGTGTACCTTGCCAAAAGTCAAAAATTCAACGCCACACGAGAGATCCACTCGGTACATTCGAAGCGACTAGAGAAAGATTCGATCATATCTACATGGATATCGTTGGACCGCTAGAGATGTCTAACGGTTATATATACATCCTGACCATTGTAGACAGATTCACTCGTTGGCCAGAGGCTTACCCCTTAAAGGAAATTACAGCAGAGACAATTGCAAGCGTCTTCTTTGAAGAATATATCTGTCGGTTCGGGGTACCTTCAAAAGTTACGACCGATCAGGGAACGCAGTTCGAGTCGAAACTCTTCATGGAATTGACGAAGTTAGTAGGCTTGCATAGAATCCGCACAACTGCCTATCATCCGCAAGCGAATGGCTTAGTGGAGCGATTCCATCGCGTTTTGAAAACAGCACTGCGGTGTAGGCAAGATAGTGCTCGCTGGAGCGACGAATTACCTATCATTCTCCTTGGAATTAGAACAGCTTTCAAGTCCGATATAAAATGCTCACCAGCCGAGCTAACCTATGGACAGCCACTCCGGTTACCATCAGAGTTAGTAAACACAGATACAAGCTCTGAAGCGAACGAAAATCTACCTACATTTGTAGAGCAACTGCGCGACAGAATGAGCAAACTGAAGCCGACTCACACAAGGAACGAGTCGAAACCAGTGTACATACCGAAAGGACTCAATGATTGTGAGCAAGTCTTTATCAGATCCGAATTAAATAAGCCAGGCCTAAAACAACCATTTAAGGGACCATTTCAAGTAATAAAAAAGCTAAGAAAATATTTCATAATTAGAATAAATAAGAAAAACGTTTCAGTTTCCATAGATCGTTTAAAACCAGCATTTCTCCTTGAGTGTAACAAGAAGAAGAGAAAGACCGTACGATTTTCGATCCCAAGATAACCCGATTTCGGAAGTATTAGTATTACAATTTATAGCACCAGTTAAAAAAAAAAAATGACCGTGAGCCTCCAGCTAGAGGAGGGGGGCACTGTAGGGCACCACCAAATAATATGCTTCCAATACATCGACTTCTCGATTCATTTCCAACATCTCAATACAACCTCTCGTGAGAGCACGCACCGCACAAAAGAACTATCAAGTGAGTCTAATAGGAACACTGGTCGTGTGCGGTCGAATTAAGCTTACTAGTAGTCAAGCGGGTTGAACTAATAGAATTGAACTAAATAACTAAGTAATAGTTTGTTAAGTGTTTTAAGTAAAAATGAATTGAATTAAACGATAAAATTGACATCTATTTTCTTTTCCTAAATCTTCGACCGCTCAAACACGATCCTCACTATAGCCAACGTTTTCGACAGAATTAGACACAACACCGGCAAATACAAGAAATGCTTGAGTCAGACATCATCAGACCTTCACATAGTCCCTGGAATTCTCCACTTCTCCTGGTTCCCAAAAAACCAGATGAGAATGGAAACAAAAAGTGGCGAATAGTGGTAGACTTTCGTCGTATTAACGACATTACTATTGGCGATGCGTACCCACTTCCTAATATCACTGATATATTAGACCAGTTGGGGGAGTCGAAATCTTTTACCACACTCGACTTAGCCAGTGGATTTCACCAGATAAAAATGAACTCGAAGGACAGGGAGAAAACTGCCTTTAGCACACCCTATGGCCACTACGAATACAATCGTATGCCATTTGGTTTAAAAGGAGCCCCTACTACTTTTCAACGAGCCATGAATAATGTCTTATCTGGCCTTCAAGGCATCCATTGCTTCGTATACATGGACGATATTGTAGTCCATGGATACAATCTCAAAGACCACAATTCCAGACTCACGGCAGTATTTAGCCGTCTCCGCAATTTCAACCTCAAACTTCAACCCGACAAGTGCCACTTCCTAAGGAAAGAAATAATGTATTTAGGGCACATTATTACAGAGAGTGGAGTCAAACCAGACCCTGCGAAAACTAAATCAGTTCAGTCCTATCCCAGACCCAAGAAGGAGAAAGACCTTAAAGCCTTCCTTGGTTTCGTCGGCTATTATCGCCGTTTTATACCTAACTTCTCAAAGATTGCGAAACCCCTTACAAATCTTTTAAAGAAAGATATCCCTTTCAAGTTCGACGCAATTTGTGATGAAGCATTTTGCGAATTAAGAAATAAATTAATTTCAGCACCAATTCTATCCTATCCCGATTTCGACAAAGAATTTTTTGTCACCTCCGATGCCAGTGACTACGCCGTCGGAGCGGTTCTTTCTCAAGTTGACGATCAAGGAATCATCCAATCGCCTATGTGAGTCGAGTTCTCAATGGTGCAGAGACTCGTTACTCAACAATAGAGAAAGAGCTCTTGGCAATAGTTTTCGCAGTTGAGCAATTCAGACCATACATTTATGGTAGACAGTTTACAATTATAACTGACCATAAACCATTAGTATGGCTCATGAATCTGAAAGATCACTCCTCAAGACTGATGAGATGGAGAATACGTCTTCAGGAATATGACTACAAGATAGTCCATAAATCAGGTAAGCTCAACACAAATGCAGACGCTCTTAGTAGAGCTATCCCAGAAAACAGCACAAACCGCGCGGAACCTACCACCAGCGTAATTGTAATAACAAGGAACCAAGCCAGAGCTCAGGCGAATCCGAATACTCCTAACACGAGCATTACTCCAAATTCAACTCAATCTCAAGCAAACAATTCTTCAGTCACAATAACTGAGACAAATTTCCCCCTTCTACTAACAAATAATGCGAATCCTAAATTTTTCACCTTGCCAATGCAAGATACAGAACTTGAAAGAGTTTTGGATTCGAAACTCAAATTTTCTAATAAATCTTCATCTTTAGGAAAGGAACTGAACTTCTTCAAGAAAAAAAGACTCATCAATAATTATATCAAAAACTAATTTACCTTGTCGATCCCAAAGAGATAGATCAGACCTCGAAAAGATTTTAACTGAGATCTGCTAATATACAGAAGCAAATCAGTTAAATCAATTAAATATCTCCTTCCCAATTTTAGATGCACAAAACCTTCTAATAATTAAAAGCATTTTTAACAAGGTCTTCGCTACTAAACAAATAAACATAAAGCTCCATCAAGATTCGATTAAATATTTATCCGACATTAATGACATCGAACAAGTTTTAAAAGATTTTCACTCATTACCAACGGGAGGCCATCAAGGTATTTCCCGTACTATTAAAAGAATCAAGAAACAATTCTACTGGCCTGGCATGTCAGACGACATCGTAAAGCACGTAAAGAAATGTAAACTTTGTCAGGTGAACAAAGTATCCAGGAACTCAAAAATTCCTATGAAAATCTCAAGTATTAGCTCCAAACCTTTCGAAAGAGTGTACCTAGATGTTGTAGGACCTCTCCCAATTTCTCATTCTGGAAACAAATATCTCCTTACATTTCAAGACGACCTTTCAAAATTTCCTGAGGCTATTCCCATAGTCGACACCGAGTCTAAGACATTAGCGGAAGCCTTCACGACAACGATAGTTTGTCGACTTGGTATTCCAGAAAGTATCCTCACAGATCAGGTTTCTAACCTCATAAGTGGCATGTTCGCCGAGGTATCTAAATTGTTGAGAATAAAACGACTTAAAACTACTCCATATCACCCTCAAACGAATGGTGCATTAGAAAGAAGTCACAGAACCCTAGCAGAATATCTCCGATCTTATGTAGCAAAAGATCCACAAGACTGGGATACATGGATTCCTTATGTCATGTTTGTATACAATACTACCCCTCATTCGAGTACTAATTATACTCCTCGCGAACTCCTTTACGGATTCCCAGCCGAAATTCCAAACAATTTCAAATCTTCTCCAACCGTTTGCTATAATTACGACAATTATGCAAACGAGTTAAAAGCGCGTCTACAACATGGCTTCAAAATAGCTAAAGACATAGCCATGGCAAACAAAGAAAGATCAAAATTACAGTATGACAAAAGCTCCGTCCAAAAATCTTTTATGGTAGGCGATAAAGTCCTACTTAAGAGCAGAGTTCGAGAGAACAAATTCTCACCACTATGGTCAGGTCCGTATGAGGTAATGGAGATTAATTCCCCCGAAAATTCCACCATAAAGGTCAACAACAAAAATAAAAGAGTCCATAATAATGACTTGAAACTCTTCACAGATTAATGCCAATAATTTCATCCTTCCCAAAAAAAAAATCATTCCAAATGATTAATCAGTATCATCTTCCAGGTTTTCAAAATGATGCAAATAGCATTCATTTTAATTTTCATCCCTCTCATCCACGGCTCAGGAATAGAGGTAAACCACCTAAATGCCAGTGCGGGCATTTACTTCGAGGAAATTGGCAGAGCCACTTTCTACGCCAACGAATGGAAAATCGTCACCTATTACGACCTGGCGAATTTTAAATCAGAATTCAACAACATCCAGTTCATAGCCCAACAAATTACAGCGACCTGCCAGAAACTGGACAAACACTCAGCCTTAAGCCACACTTGTAACGGTACGTTGTTACAAATTAATCTTATATTAGCAAATATAGAATATAAGAACCTGTTACTTGTGACCCAAAATAGGAAACAAAGAGCACTATTCAATGCAGTAGGCTCAATTTCCAAAGCACTTTTCGGCACGTTGGACGAGGATGATGCCAAATTGTATGATGAACAGATTCGTAACCTCACCCTTAACCAAAACTCCCTCCTATCACTTATGAAAAGCCAAACTGCGATAGTCGAAGCAACCGCAAATGTTTTCAACAAAACTAAAGCCGCAATTGAGAAGGATTTCTTGCTTATGCATAAAAAGTTAATTTCAATACAGATAGCTACATCATTAATGGAAAACAGAACATTGGATAACGAAATATCCATAGAACTTCAATCACTCATTTCACTGGTTTCGTTAATGGCATTCAGATACCAAAATATCCAGTCGGAATTAATAGAT
This sequence comes from Dioctria rufipes, assembly GCA_963924295.1. Classification (NCBI taxonomy): domain Eukaryota; kingdom Metazoa; phylum Arthropoda; class Insecta; order Diptera; family Asilidae; genus Dioctria; species Dioctria rufipes. Next base: position 106,830,773 of record OZ002744.1, read on the forward strand.
CTCTTAACAGATTCAAGGCATGGAAAATTTCATCCTACACTCATTTTCCCTAGACAAATTGAAGAACTCTTATTGAACATCAGACAGGAATTGCCAAATTCAATGATCCTCCCCATAAATTCTACAGACAATATTTTATCACAAATTTACAAATTGAGTACAATAGCAGCGAATATTTTCAATAATAAAATAATTATCCAGCTCCGAATTCCACTTCCATTCAAGGAACCATACCAATTATTCAAAGTAATGCCATTACCTACACTCCTTAACGGATCGTTTATATATATTGAACCAGCAAATGAATATATAATAATAGACTACTATCGTGAGCACTATATTGAACTAGCATTACATGATATCCACAATTGCGCAACGTTGGATCATACGCACTTTTACTGCCAGATCACATCCCCAATCTTAAATGCAAATACTGAGGTAAATCAATGCGAGATAAATTTAATAAAAAACGAGCCGATTACATCCGACTGTAAAATTTTAACATTAGAACAAGATTGTTTTTGGACGCAATTATCGCAAGAGAACGCTTGGCTTTTCTCCCTAAAAGATTCCATCCACATAGATATTATTTGCGAAAATTCCATTAACTCACAAGTTCTGCAAGGAACAGGAAAAATGTATATCTATCCAGATTGCTATGTACGAAGCAAAGAATTCATCTTGCACGGACGTAGCGTCAAAATCTCTAAATTTAATTCTTTTTTTATCCCAACAATAAACATTTCCAGTATAATATCAAATATGAATTCCTCCCCAATAGGATCGCATATAAAAATACATACTTTAAATATTACAACAAACACGGATCTAGAGAGCCTTTGGAATCCATCCATTCACAAAAAGAGCAGGAATTAATTCCGCTCAATCCAGTAAGCAATCATCATATTCACCACTATACTATATCATATGTGACTATTGCTTTAATCATCTCTGTTGCCTGCGTATATATGTATATTAAATACAAACCAAAAGTGCGTGAACCGAAAGAAATACTTTCTGCACACGAACTAGAAGACATGCCTACCACGGCACCAAGAGAATCAAAATTCAAATTAACTCCTGCACCACAAAGAAAAACTACAGAAAACGTTTAACTTACAGACAATGACAAAGGGAAACGGTAACCCCACGCTTCCCAATTTTTTTTCCTCCTTTATCCATCTCCATCCAAACAAAACACTACTAAAAAATTGAGGAGGAAAATAATATCTCACGTTTTTTTTTTTTATAAATATGTACATTGTAGTTTTTTTTATATAAAGAAAAATAAATAACTATTAATGAAAAAAAAAAATAAAAAGATCTCTAAGTGTAAATTTAATAAATAATTAAATAGGATAAATAAGAGTAGCTGTAAGACTACCAAACATTTAGATCTAAATATTATTCGTTTTCTTCTATATTATCTTAAGCTTTAAATATATACAAATAAAAGGTGTTATAAGAAGTATCAAGAAAAAAAAAAGGTATACGAATATCCATCAATAAAAAAAGAAAGGAGGGAACACATATTATTGTGTACCACGTAAAATAAAAGAAATAAGTATAGTACCACAATTTAATAAAAGTCGGGGTTAGTTACTTAGCTACAAATAATAAAATATACATAAAATTATGTACATATATACATATATATATATTTATTCCACCATTTTAACAAATGAATGAAACATGTTAATAAGATAACTAAGATAGAAATAAGTAATTAAAATTTACCATATACAAATATCTTATACAAAAAATAATTATCTAGAATACAAAAAAAAAAACATTTAAATGTATACATCAATATAATATGTCGACACAAATTCCATGGACCCGTGTTCCTAAATTAAGTACGACCCCAGAATTCAAACCAAGTAAACAAAAAGAAAACTTTCAAACAATATCAGGACTAAATGCGACCTACGATGTATATATGTGTATATGCACAAACACGATAAAGAACCCAAACTTTTTTTTTTCTTTTTCTTCTCTTCTCCCTCACTCTCCACAACATAAACCAAGGTCGACAAGAATAAAATATTAACAAGAAAAGCAATTTAGGATGAAAATGGGGAAAATGGTAAAAACAAATTAATTTTCTTTTACTAAAAACTTTTTTTTATTTATTTTTATTTTTATTATATAAAAGGTTCATTCAATCCATAGGGGGACATTTATAATAGTAGCAAAATGGAGAAAAGAATAGAAACAAAAATATAACACTAACCAAAGTTTACAATTAGAAAAAATTAAAAGGTTAGCGGCTATTCAGCCTTCGGGCCCACTAGTGGAGTGTGGCAGTCCACGGCATTCGGGACAGGAAAATAGAAGGACCTCCCAACCAGCACAATATTGGCTCCTGCAAAATAAAAATAAAAAATTGTCTTACTAATGAGGCAAACGATAAATCACAAAAACTTACCTAGAGCTGCAAACGACATATTATAGTCGAAAAGTCCACAGTATAATACCGGCCAGCGCGGGGTTCCGCCCCCCAAATGGGAATAGTATCTCTTCCCGGGCAAACGAAATTTAACCGAATAGGCCCTTTCCAGCGAGCCCAAATCGATTCCACATAGATTCCGGAAATAATCACGATGTACTCCTTTGGGGCCTCATAGGGCAGGCGCGAAACATACACGGCGAAAAACATCTTGCGAATGATCGACTCTAAATCTTCACAACTAAAACAGTATCGCGAAATTTGCACCGCAAACAATACTCGCAAATAAAACAACAACAAGAAAACCCAAACTAACAAAAATCATTAAACAAATCCCCACAATACAATAAAATATAAACATTTCTCTTAAACACACACACGCAAACTCAACGTTGAACGAATCTTTCTTATCACGACAATTGGACAAGTTTTTTTTTTGGTTCTTCTCTATCCCTATACAATCCTAATCAAATCAACGTGGAATCATCAGCTAATTGATGCCCCTTACTCGCATTTCAAATTGTTTTTATTTACTCTACTTTACTCGTAAGATATACTAATTGCTGTATACAAAGAAAACAAAACAATAATAAGAAATACCTTATAAGAGATAAGATTATACAGAACTATATATACAAATATAACGTATGATATTTCTAGCACAACTCCCTCTATACATAAATATATTTGTGCGCTTGTTAATCTCCACTGCTTGAAGCTAATTTACTTCTGATGAGTGACACTCAGAATAAAAACACAACACCTGGGCAAATAAACAAGAGAAGATTACACCAATTATCACCAGACAATACTTGCACCAACGAAAATACTACTAAAAAAACTTGCAGTATGAATCACGCAGGCAGAATTAGTGACCACACAATGGGCGATCTCATAGATGAGTTCTCTCGAGTTGTCCAAGGCCAAATTGCTCAACTGGCTACAAAAGAAGATTTTAGGCAGATGAGGGATCAAATCAACGAGCTGAAAAAAGAGAATTATGAACTGAAGCAAGAGGTTGCAAGTCTTTCTGCAAAAGAAGAAGAGATGAGGCGGTCGTTGGGGTATTTGGAATTCAAGATGAAGAGAAATAACCTTATTTTTAAGGGAATGGATAACTCCGACAATGTGCAACCGACGGTAGCAGTTTCCAGATTGTGTAATGATGTTCTAGGGATCGGTAAACAGCTGGAAGCTGTAAGCGCACGAATAATAAACACACGACAAACAGCATCAAAAGGTGATGTCAGAAGTTCATCTTATATGGTCGAGTTTTCGTCGGCGGCAACTGTACAGAGTATACTGAAAAATGCTAAGAAATTAAAGGGCACTCAAATATTTGTTCAAAGAGATTACCCACTGGAAATGAGGAAAAAACGTAGAGAATTGTTTAGGATAAGATATGAGTTAATCAAATTAGGCGAAAAGAAAACTATTTATGTACGCGATGACAGATTAGTTATAGATAATGATAGTTTTGAGTATAAGGAAGTTATATTGAAGAAGGGTGGTAGATTAGCTTTGGACAGAATATGTCAACTTTTTACTGATAAAACAACGGTTAAGGGTATTCTGTTGCGGGCGGAGAAAACTGGCCTTGTCGGTCAGGTTCTCGAAACTACAGAATAGGATGCGGCCGTCTGCCTAGATAGTGTAAATGTACTGAATTCAAACATAAATGAAGTAAGTTATTGTCCTAGTATAAGAGATTCTAACACCAGGGAGAGCGATAAAGCAGAAATTGTAATTGAAAACGGTGCACTTGTATTTAAAATACTTTCTTATAATATATCGGGTTTGAAAAGTAAGATCCTCTTTCCAGGCTTCTTTGAATTTATTAAGAATTATGATGTGTTTATCTTACTTGAGACACATGTTACTGAAAGTAATTTCAACACTTTTAGTAAATTTTTTGGCGGTTATGAGGTTATTTGGGTAGGTGCAACGAAGACATCGAGTTACGGCAGAGCTAGTGGTGGCTGGGTAGTGGGAATTCATAGCAGAATATTTGGTAAGGATATTGAGGTTTCATGGGTGAATGACTGGCCTATTCTGAAAATAAAGCAGCAATTTAAGACATTTAGTTTAGTGCCTGCTTATATCAATTGTAATTCTTGGGAATCAAACTTTGGTAAATTTGTAGATGTGGTTAGGTCCATTGGTGATCCAAGTATACTTTTTCTCGGTGATTTTAATGTGAGAATTGGACAACTGCAGGAGATACCTCAGGAAATACTTCTTGGACGGTGCGTGGGTCATCTAAGAAAATCCAAGGATTTGACAGTAAATACGAGAGGTAGAAAGTTTGTAGATTTCTGTGACGACTTTGGTCTGACAGTGCTGAATGGACGCACTGAGGGGGATTATGATGGAGATTTCACATTTATTGGAGGATGTGGCTCTTCTGTAAATGATATTGTCGGTCTTACTTTTGACCTCTGCGTTTTTGTTCGTGAGCTTAAAATTGTGCCACAGGTTTTCTCAGATCATCTCCCCGTTGTCCTGGAAATGGTCTTACCTGATTTGTATCAGTCAGGCACTAGGCCACTATTTTTGCTTCCTAAATTAAACTGGAGAATTCAGAATATTGAGGAATATAAGAATAAAATGATAAGCTCATGTGAAAACATGAATAGGAACCTCACTTTGAACTCGGTAAATGAGCTGACGGAAGCTATCACTACCTCTTCTTTTGTAAGTACTACAAATAGGCCACAGTTTAAGTCTAAGTGGTATGATAAAGAATGTTTTCAAGCTAGGCAGATATCCTTCAAAGGCTCAACATATACCGTCGACAAAATACAATAGGTGCAAGACAGTATTACTTAAATGCTAACAGGAACTATAAAACATTGTGTATGGAAAAGAAAAAGGAGTACTTCAAAGATCTGTCTACAAAATTTAAATCAGTCACGGATTCTAAGTCATGGTGGAAAATTGCAAAAGAACTGTCTGGAAAAACTTATACCATTAGTTCCTGTATAGATCTCAGTAAGTTGAGGGAGCATTTTGAACTTTTACTAAACCCAGAATATGAATATAATCCGATTCTTTATGCTGCTCCCATAATCTACGATACTCTTCTTGACATGCAGTTTAATTTAAGTGAGCTTTATGTTGTACTAGGTAAGGCTAAGGACAATAAAGCACCAGGAATTGATCGGATTCCTTATGAATTTTATAAGAATGCTCCTGAGTGTTTTCTAGTGAAGATAGTACAATATTTCAATTATATTTATGATAATTCGGTAGTTCCTGATTCGTTCACAAGGTCCATAATCTTTCCTCTTCACAAAAAAGGAGACATACACAGAGCAGAAAATTATCGCGGCCTTTTTTTTATTGATACCTTATCTAAACTCTTTGTTGGTATACTGTATAATAGATTAGTGTTCTGGGAGAGGAGTTATCATATCTTAAAGGAAAGTCAAGCAGGATTTCGGAGTGGTTACTCAACGCTTGATAGTATTTTCAACTTATTATATGCAATTAAACTTTCCCATTCAAATAAAACTAAAAAGGTTTATGCCTTTTTTTTTATTTTAAAGCTGCTTTCGATACTATACAAAGAGGCGCACTTTTCTACAAGCTGTACAATTTGGGAATATCGAGTAAATTTGTACGAACTTTGCAAAAGCTTTATGAAATGACATCTGTTCAGGTATGGAACGGTGAGCACTTATCTAGCAGTTTTAGTACGAAGTCTGGAGTCAGACAGGGTTGTATTTTAAGCCCGTTGTTATTTGCTTTATATATTAATGACTTGGAGGACACCATGGAAGAAGGGATTACAATTGAGAACATAAGTCTGAAGGTATTGAAATACGCTGACGATATTGTTATTCTCTCTGATGATCCTGAGAAGCTACAGAGAATGATATATAGTCTTCAGAAATATTGGCGCTTATGGGGCCTGTTGGTCAATCTTGAAAAGTCTAAGATAATGGTTTTCCAGCGAGGCGGTGGTCCAAGAAGAGCTAATGAGAATTGGCTATATAATGGAGAACAAATTGAGATCGTTAAAGAGTATACCTACTTGGGAATATCCTTAAGCCTGAAGCTTTCATTTTCCTCTCACTTTGCAAAGCGGCTACAAACAGCAAAAATCGCTATTAATTTAACTTGGAAAAATTTTATTCAGAAGGAAGAAATCAAACACTCGAGTAAGTTCACGCTATTTAACGCCGTGTCAAGGTCAATTGTCTGTTACGGGGCGCAAGTATGGGGTTTCGAACAGCACAAGATGGTTGAAAAGTTACTGCGATTTTTTGTTAAAAGGCTATATCACCTACCTCAAAATACGCCAAATTATATGTTGGACTTAGAGTTCAATCTAACGCATATTTATATTTTTACCTTGAAATGTCATTTTAATTACATGTTAAAGTTACTCTATAAGTATCCTCCACACAGGCTTTCCCATCAGCTAGCCTGGGAGGCTACACGGAAGAATGTGTACTGGTACGAAGTCTGGCAAGAAATGGCTGAGTCACACAGCCTCGAACTGAACTTGTTTGAAAATTCGTGTGCTGATGTGAAAAAAATTTTATTAGATCTAGTTGAAAAAGAAAATGTCAAGCTTAGGCAAACAGCTATCGAGAGAGCTGGAGGATCACTGAGACATGACTTATATCCAAGACTTAAGTATCTTAGGGAAGAAAATACTTACGTGAGAGATGATCACTCCATAAAGAAAATTAGCCTTATCTGTAAGTATAGAGGAGGTCTCTTAAGTCTAAATGCAAACCCACTTAGGCATGAAGGCAGGTCGGTATGTTCGATGTGTAACTTGGACGAGGATGAAAATATATTTCACTTTGTAGGAATATGTCCCATTCTTATGGAGATGAGATTAGTGGCGTTTGGGAAGAAAACTCTGACCGAAGAGGAAGTAATAGAAGTGTTGAATGGTAAAGATAATTTTAATGACCTAATCACTTACGCTAGAAGGGCCTGGAAATATCGGGATTTTTTGGTAAAAGAGTTTAATTATTAATCTATATATAGTTTCATTTATTATTTTGTATATATAATTACATTTCACTTCTCTACTGCCATACGGCAAAGCAAGAAGAAAGAGGAAACTTGTCTTCTTTTGTTTCTTCTTTTATTTATATATATATTGCTTTACATGTGCTACTAACCTCGGCAGACGGCCTCGGGGCCATAGTCGTTGTTTATTTATTTACTTACTTTTTCTTGTTTTGTTTTTATATTTTCGTTTCTTTATATATTGAATTATCATTACCTTAATCCATACGAATTTAATTATTTTATTTTATCTCATTCTTTTTTGCTCAGCTTAGAATAATTAGTTAAGATTTATCATATTGAACAAAATCTGAATTATTATTTTATTTTTGTATTTTCTATCAGTATATAGATAATTCTAAGAAAATAGGATAGAATTACACTGTAAACTTATACATTGTTTTGAATAAACATTAATATTATTATTATTAAATATATTTTTTTTTCTTCTCTTTCCCTATACCTAGTAATTAACTAGTAATAACTATCAATATACAAACAATCCATGTACATACTTTAACATAGTCCTACTATAAACTTAAGTTAAATTAGAAATCATTTCCAGTGTGTACTAAAATTTGGCATAAGTATTTTTTTTTTTTGTTATAAAAGAAAGTTTTCTCCTCAGGAGAATAAAACTTTCTTTCCCCCAGGGGGGAGGGATGTTGTGACTCAGGTGCCCAATGTCCCGAATCACAACCATAAGGTGAATACATCAATATATTGCCCTATGCAATATATTGATGTATCGCAGAAATGACCCTGAAAACGAAAAATCAATTTAATTTAAATTTCCATTTAAATAATTTAAATTTCTCATTTGACTTCAAAAAATTTCAAATGCATTTAAAAATGCATTTGCATGTCGTAACAAAATGCAATTTAGCATAAATTGCATTTCGTTATCAGACATGCACTCCACTCGCACGGTGTACCTACCTACATACCGTGTGATCGGATATCATTTTTTGGTCGAGCTAATTGAAGGCATTTGAGACAAATCGCATATTCTCACGTACGATCTTTCATCGTCGTGAGAAAGTAAAAAGAATAAAATAACAAATAAAGCTTTTTGAAGCGATCGTGGGTACCTGGGTGCAATTTGCCCAAACCTTAGGGAGTGCTTTTTTAACCCACCGGCGAGATAACACGCGAAATTCTTCCTTTATTTTTGTGTCTACGAATAATTGTGGTAACTAAGTTTGCCTCAAATTAAAAAAAAATAATTATTATTGTGTTGAAATAAAAAAAAAATAGTGAAAATATTCAAAACTTGTGAAAAGCAAAAATTGTGTAAAAATTGAAAAAATTGGGTTAAAACCCTAAAATTGTAAAAAAAAAAAAAACAAAAACCAAAAAATTGCGTTGAAATCAGCTAATTGTGTAAAACTTCAAAAAAAATTGTGTTAGAACCTAGTACAGTTCCAATAAAGTAAATTTCATTTCTCACTAAAATCAGTATCGAGTGTAATTAATCGCCATAATCAATATCCTAACTCCCTCTCCCATCTCTTCTTCAAGGAAGCACGAGAGATCGGCCGCAACAATCCAACACTAGTTTCTTCTTTTATGTTGAGTTATCGCCCATTTACTTATTGGTATTGATTGAGTTGGATTACGTTAAATGGTCGAATATGCTTCGTTGAATTATAAACTGCGGCACATTTGTTCCCTTCCTGCGACGTTCTTATATCCTCTCTTTCTGGGGCAACCATAATAAAATTCGGAACGTAGCGGCATATATATATATCTGGGGGTGTCGGGAAGTTTTGGTTTCGTGATTCAGCCAAAGAAAAACAAACAAAAAATCACGTGGCGCCCTAATAGGGATTCGTCCTACTTAATGTAGTTCAAGTCCGAGCATCGTATTGAGAACCTACCCCATCGCCCTGAGCCGGCTGCACCTATTGTTGCGTATCATTGATCTTGGGCACGTAACATTTTTGGCGCCCAACGTGGAGCATAATTTTCATTTTGTTATTCGGGTAAAATAGTACGGTTTTTAGAAAAGGTGGAGTGGTTTCCTGTTAATTCTGGTAAAGCGGTAAAATTCTGTGGATAAGCGATTTGGATTGCACTTGTGTTTGGGCAAATGGGTCCAATGGGAAAAAATGGTTTAAGCATAGCAATTTGAAAACGGTAGCTCGATTTCCTTTCGTTCTGATAAAGTCACACAATTTGGGAGGAAAGTAAAAGTGATAGAATTCGGATTAAAGTTGGTGTGACGTCTGTCTAATACGTTGAAGAATTAAGATTTTAAGAAAAGGAAGGGGTTTCATTTTTGGCTTTCACGTTAACCTTCGAGTGGGCTCTTGTTGCACATCGGTGGGAAGACAGAATTTATTATTATTTTTTTTTTTTTATTTTTTATTTATTTATTATTTTTTTTTTTTTTTTGTTGGCTCATAACAAGGTATAATTGGTAAGAAAATGGCAACAAAGGGGAACGAAGATATAAATCTCCTTAACAGGGAAGAGCTATGTTATGAAATGGCGATTAGAGGCATACCCGAAGACACGGTGGATAACATGAGAAAACTTCTAAGGGCCGCACGTAGAAGGGAAAAACAAGGCGAGTCGACTGAATTAAAGAAGTACCCTTTTGAGGTTGAGATCGACTTAGCTGCGATTGTAGCAAAAATCGAAGATATTAAAAAACTCATAAAAGAGTTTTCGACTGAGGGGATCTTGCCTCCTAAGGCGAGCGCGAAAATTGAATGGGCCCTTAGAAGGCTAGAGAGAGCAAAACCGGTCACGGAGGACGAAGACAAACAAGTGTTTGCGTTGAGAAGTAGTCTGTATTTATTATCAGAAGAGGTTCATGAACAGTCGCAAGAAGACCTCCAGTCTAATGAGTCATCTGACGAGAATCGAAGTTACATTCATCAAACACCTACACCTCAAACCGGGAATACCAGGGTTGAAGTCCCCGTGGGCGAACCTACTCGGAATATTGAAGCGACTGAGCCATATCAAGGCTTAAGACAGGAGAGACAACGAGAAGAACAACAACCCGTAATGCGCACAGGCACGGGAGGGCCCGACCTTGAGCCAGAAATCCATAACTCAAACTACGGAAACAACAAATTTCTTATACCAGTCTCAAAGTGGAATCTGAAGTTTACAGGGGACCGATCTCAGTCCCTGAGTAGCTTTCTTGAGAGGGTAGAGGAGTTAAGGGTAGCAAGGGGCCTCAGTGAAGAGCTTCTGTTCCGTTCGGCAGTCGATCTATTTTCGGGAAATGGTCTTATCTGGTTCAGGTCAGTGAAATCTGAAGTACATAGTTGGGAGGAATTGGTGAAGCATATGAAGTTGGAATTCTTGCCAATCGATTATGACGAGAGGCTCCTCGAAAAAATAAAAAAGCGGACACAGGGCAAAAAGGAGTCGATCGGCATGTATGTGGCCATCATCAAAGGGCAAAGGAAAGTAGAATGATCAGAATAATAACAAAAAATCTGGACCCATTTTTCCAGACACAATTAGGTCTCTGCAAGATAAGGACTCTAGAGGAGTTGGTTCAAAAGGGGAGGCAGCTGGAGAGCGTGCGGAGTAATGTGGAAGCTTATATACCCCCCCCCCCACAGAGGAAGAGCGGTGGTCTACTGGAACTAGACTTAGCCTATGTCGGATCGACTTCCAATGAAGTTTCAGCTCTTGAGGAGAACAGCAAAGGTGAAGGAGGAAAAGTCATTTGCTACAACTGCAAGAGACCGGGCCATTTTTCGAGAACATGCAAGGAACCGCGCAAGTATTTTGGTTGCGGAAAGATGGGAGTATACAGAAATAAATGCCCGAAGTGCAATCCGGGAAACGGCGAAGGGACTCGCGAACAGACAGCTTAGTGGGTCCTAAGGTACACATCGTACGTGCTGCCAGTAGAGACACTAAAGAGAATTCGAATTATGTAAATAAGGAGGAGATGAAAAATTTTTGCGAAGCTTCCGTTCAGACAAAGGAGGCTAATCCTGCCTTAGAAGGTAGGATTTTAATTTCAGTAGCTACACAAACAGAGAGTGAAGGCGTTTCAGGGGGAGATTCTTGTCATGCGGATTTCATAATGGAGCAGAAGGTCGGCGACCCAAGACCATATCTAGCAGTAAAGATTTTCGGGGTAGAGATGTTGGGGCTGCTTGATTCGGGGGCTACGAGGACTATTCTTGGAGACAGGGGTTGGGGAATAGTTAAGAGGTTGGGCGTCCACCTGGAAGCAGGGAACGGGGAGGCGATTTTCGTTGCGAATAGGCAAAAGTGCTAAGCATTGGGATCAGTAGATCTCCCAATCAGTCTAAAAGGGAGAATGAGAATCCTATCATTCCTAGTCGTACCTGAATTACCTCATTTCGTCATATTGGGATCTGATTTCTGGACCACAATGGGAATAGTGGCTAACCTGAAGGAGGGTGATTGGCATTTCTCTGAAGAAGTGGCAACGAATTATTCGGTAAGATTGGAAGAATCTAATATCGCTAGCGGGCTCCAGTCTCACTCCAAACTTAGCTATTCTGAGGCAGAAAAATTAAACGAATTATTAAAAGAGGCTTTCCGTACTATGGGTGAAGGGATAGGATGCACGAATAAAGGTCAACACATTATTCGAACGACTGCGACTCCAATCAAGCAGCGCTACTATCCGGTTTCTCCCACGGTGCAGAAGCATATCGACCACGAACTGGACGAAATGCTAAAGGAAGGTATAATAGAACCTTCAAATAGCATATCGACCACGAACTGGACGAAATGCTAAAGGAAGGTATAATAGAACCTTCAAATAGCCCGTGGGCGTCTCCAATCTTATTAGTCAAGAAAAAGGATGGGACATACCGGTTCTGCGTGGACTTTCGCCGGTTGAATAAGGTCACTGAGGAAGATGCGTACCCTCTGCCTTACGTTTCAGCAACGTTAGATCGTCTCCGAGATGCAAGATACCTATCGTCGCTGGACATCAAATCAGCCTTTTGGCAGGTTCCGATGGAAGAGGATTCGAAGAAGTACACGGCCTTTACGGTTCCAAATCGAGGTTTATTCAGTTCAGACGTATGCCTTTCGGTCTAAGCAACTCACCAGCGACGTGGCAGTGACTAATCGACGAAACCTTAGGATCAGATCTAGAGCCCTTCGTATTTGTATATCTCGACGATATAATTATCGTGACCCAAGATTTTGAAAAGCATTTAGAAGTCTTGAGCGAAGTATTCCGAAGAATGTCAGAGAGTAACCTGAAATTAGGAAAGGAGAAATGTAAGTTCTGTAGAAACGAGCTACGCTACCTAGGATACATAGTAAATGAGCACGGGTTGAGTGTTGACCCAGAGAAAGTGGAGACCATCTTGGGCCTCCCCAGGCCCACGAATATATCTGGAGTCAGAAGAGTTATCGGCATGATATCGTGGTATCGCCGCTTCGTGCCTAACTTTTTGACGCTGATTGCTCCTCTAACCGGCCTTCTGAAAAAGAAGAAGAAATTTTTTTGGGATAACAGCTGTGAAGAATCTTATATAAAAGTGAAAGAATGCTTGGTTTCGGCACCAATATTGAGCTGTCCAAACTTCGAGCTACCCTTCTCGGTCCAGACAGACGCATCTGATTACGGGCTAGGAGCGGTCCTCTCGCAGCAGGATGCAAAAGGAGAGAAGGTAATATGCTACCTAAGTAGGTCATTGTCATCGGCGGAAAGGAAATACTCCACTACCGAAAAAGAGTGCCTGGCAGTGATCTGGGCAACTGAAAAACTTAGACCGTATATCGAAGGGTCAAAGTTCACGGTAATTACTGACCACTACTCGCTTTTGTGGTTACATAGACTAAAAGATCCGCGAGGCAGATTGGCAAGGTGGGCAGTTCGCCTTCAACAATTTGATTTCGATATGATTCATAGAAAGGGGAAGGATCATGCGGTGCCTGATGCATTATCTCGAGCAACTCCCGAGCAGCTTGATGAAATTTCATGTAGCAAAAACAGCGACCGATGGTACGAAAAACTGCGACAATCTATTGACCTAAAACCTAGCCAATTTCCTGCCTGGGTGAGCAGAGATGGGAAAATTTTTAAGAAAGTGATATTGAAGTACCCACAAATTGCATCAGAAGAAGACTTTTGGAGGGAGGTAGCACCCAAACAAGACCGATTGGCTATTATCAAGGAGGCACATGATAATAGGGGACATGTTGGGGTCGCGAAAACGCTGAACTTCATATCGGAGCGGTATTATTGGCCGAAGATGAGGAGTGACATCTCAAAATATGTTCGCGTTTGCGAGACTTGTCAATTGACTAAACCGGACTTAGAGGGTCCTAGAGGGCTAATGCAGTCCCGTACTTACGTCAACAGACCATGGGAAATGATTTGTATGGATCTAATCGGGCCTCTGCCTAGATCATCCACCGGTCACTCGTTCATCTTAACTATAGTTGATTATTTTAGCAAGTTCACTCTCCTTTTTCCTTTGCGTACCGCGACTGGTAGAGCAGTCACTGCCTTGGTGGAAGAATCCGTCTTCCTCCTGTTTGGAGTACCGAAATGAATCGTGTGCGATAACGGGGCACAATTCAGGAGCAAAGACTTTCAGGCGATGGTTAAATCGTTTGGGACCTCAGTTAAGTTCACAGCCAGATACCATCCCCAAGCCAACCCTTCGGAAAGGGTAAATCAAGTACTGAAGACGATGTTGAAAGCGTATGTAAAAGACAACCACCGTACATGGTCGAATCATCTGGCGAAAATTGCATGTACAATAAGGACCTCCGTACATGAGGCGACTAAACTGACTCCATATTTCGTCCTCTTTGGACATGAGAACCGGAATTTTTCGGAAACCCCTGAAGAAGGGCACTTGGCTAATAGAGAACGCGACCTTGTAGTAAGAGCCGAAAGAAGAGAGTACGTAATTGAGGATGTTAGGGAAAGATTACGAAAAGCTTCTCAGGTGGGTGCTAAGCAATACAATCTACGCCGTCGTGTTATTAGTTTTCAGGTCGGGGAGCTAGTTTTTAGGAAGAATTATGCAATCTCTGATGCGAGTGAGAACTTTGCTGCCAAGTTGGCACCGAGGTTCGTGGGCCCATTCGAGATTCTTAGGAAGGTCTCCAATGTAACATATGAACTTGCGAATGAGCAAGGTAAGTCTGCGGGAGTGTGGCATGTGAAAGACATGAAAAAGTTCTATCCTAGGGGAAACGGAAATGGGGAAAAGAAAATTTAAGAAATTTTCTTGAAAGTAAGGGTGGGATGTTGTGGCCTAGATAGTTTACGAATCTGTGGAGTGGCCTCAGATTATGTACACTAAAACGACAAGATATGGATCGAATCGGAGCGACCCTTTTTATGAAATTTCAGATTATTCTAAGATCGCCCTACGTAATCACGTAAAAGATGTGTGTCCAACTCCCATTAATAATTGTGCAAATAAGTTCGCTATGCTTAGGTATACCGAAATCGGTATATATATATATATTTATATGTGTATGTATATATGTATGTACGTGTGTACTTGTGTGTGTCCACAGGCACATGTAATGCAATATAATACCAAACGTTCATTGAAGCCTTATGATCATTAAAACCAATTTATAAACCATAAAGACATATCTCTCTTTAGATACTTCCAGTAACGCGAGTTAAACATTCATTACACCAGGAAATAGGTAGAAAGAATGTTCATTAAGCTTAACCATAACCAAGTTGGCCTTCTCGAAATACTACATAGATATTCAATTTGGGCACAAACAAAATAATAAAGCTATTAAATTTTGCTCAAGCGTATGGCCAGGGGATAGCTGACATATAAACAGAAGTAGATTAGCGAAACGAATCTTACCCACTGCTTGTCTCGGGAATATACTTCTGCTGGCACATACATTCCACTCAACTCCGAATGATCCTTCTTTTTATTCTGGTATTGGAATGATGCCGGGCCAGAATGTCGGTCGAGTAGAGGTATTCTACAAAGAAAAGGGGAATATTTACACAAAGACTCATGTCCATCCAAAGCCAAAATACTTATCTGACATGATTAGGATTATGTTGTGTTGTCTCGTTATGTTGCGTTCATTTTATCCTCACTGATATCTGCACATCTAAGAAGTGCGGACACAATGAAGTAGAAACCAGAGATTTGTGTACCACTGAAGGGACCAGCCACCATAGAGCACAACTTTGACCACTACACACGGGAAATACCAGGACACCAGGAGCACTTCAACAGTACGTTGGGAACACCACGAGAACTGAGAACCAGTAGTAATTGGATTAATTAATTAAGTAGATTAAAAGTTTAGGGTTAGGTTTGTGGCACGAACTCACAAGAGCCAGGGAAATTATACTATTGTAAGGGTAAAGAATATTGTCACTGCATTACTGTCACTATATTAGCCGTCGTCCGCCATCTTTTTCGCATTTATTTCTGGTAAATTAGCCGAAAATATTCATTACTTTGATTTTCTGGCTTTGCACCAATCGCAGCTCAGAACACGGGTCACGTGAGGATATTAGCCGCCGTCCGTCATCTTTTTCGCGCACTTGCAAACAAAACAAAAAAAATAACGAGACAAGTGGAGCCAATACAGGCAGTTGCTTCCTGGATTCTTTTAGAGACTGAGCTCCCGCAAAATCGTAGGCTGAGAGTAGTGACGCCAGAACCACGACACAGAGTCCCGTAAAGTTGACCGTTAGGAAAGAAATACACAAATTCCTGAGAAACGACGCCAGTGATTTATTTTCGGATTCGCGACCAGAGGAGGGCAGTAGGGAAAATATACCGTGACAAGTTATACAGTTGTCAGGACAGCTAGAGCGAAGCGAGGTCACCAGGTGCGTTTTCTCCAAGAACGGCGGCAAGATTCCAAAAGAAGAAGTGTTGAGACTCTTGAGCGACGAGATTTCCAGTGTTCAGTTTAGGAATGGAGGGATCCTCCACTCGTCTGGGAGTTTTCTAAAAGGAGAAACAATAAATGGAGCCGAAAGTTAAGTCTATCATTTTGAAATTTAATTTCTCTAAATTTTTATCTAAATACATATAAATTAAATAAGTAAAATTAATTACTCGCCATGTTGAACGGCATTAAATATTAAACTTACCTCCTGATTAGTTTATACTCGTTCTCAGAACGAGGAAAAAGGGAAAACGGGAAGCACATAAATATTTTTTTGTTGAAGTGGCTAAGTAAATTGTTTTTTTTTTTTTTTGTTTCTGTCAGACGTATTCTGATGTGCTTATAATAATAATAATAATAGGCTACTAGACCGCTATTTAACGGATCGGATGACGGTGGCTGATATTCTCACGGCCATCTGCGGATAAGAGTCTATTCAGATTTTTTAATTTAATTTAATTATTGAATAATATTTCATACATATATCTATATATAAATCTTTAGCATCTTCTGTATATGTAATACTGTTGTGACACCTAGTTCAGACAGTGAACGCGAGCAAGAGCTGAGTTCGTTTTATAGATGTTTTAGGAATTGTACAAGCGAGTTGTTGAAGGTTTGAAATTGCCGTTGTTTAGGTGATAGGCCAGCTGAGCGTATCCGCCCCGGTTCTACGAATTCGACCACATGGTTGTTTAATCCATTGGAATGTAATGCAGAGATAATATCGCTTCCCAAGTGAAGATTGTATTATTATCGTAGCTGGTTTTATATTTTATCTAGTACGTACATAGCGTCTCGTTGCCTAAGGCGTACAGCCATATAGTTAAGTATTTGAATTTTTAAAGCATTTATAAGCCTCTTCTTTTCCTACTTTAAGTGTCCGCCAACTTATTTAAATAATATTATACCATCGTATATGGAGTCATAAGTTTAAGATATCTAGTTTTCTTTTTTTTTATTTTACGTTAAGTTCTCGCCTATTCATTTACATGGACTTTTAGCGCCGTATTGTACTAAATATTAAGTTATATATTGTTACAGCTTCCACTTTTCACGCCTCAAAATCCACTATCCTGAAAAATCAGCACCTTGGCCCAGAACGTGTGCGGAACTTAAGGCGTCCTTCAAGGTGACCTCTCCGTATAGATTAGCACCTGGCCGAGCGGATACGGTGCAATGGAAATCAGTCCCAGGCATTTGTAATAGTCAGCAAGCTGACTCCTGACTTTTGGATGAAGAAACTTTACCTTGAATTCCTTTGAATTCCACGTTTGGTTTCTTCTTGGCTGCAGACGGCGTAGTAGAATTGTCTGCGTCTTACTTGGCACGCTGCGCTCACTTCAAAATTGCCTCCTTCGAATTTCTTTCGAGTCTCAGAAACAACAGACAAGTATTTAAAACAAGTATTGAAAACTGAGCGTTTTTTTTTTTCGAAGTTGAACAAAACTTTATTTTTTATTTTTATCTTTATTCTTACTTTACAAAAAAGAAATCTTTCTAGAGCTTTTTTATCTTTCGTGTCACACAACTTGTCTCTCTTCACTTCAGAAAAAGAAGAAGGTTTTTTCACACGGAGTCTGAGTCACGTACCTCTTATCTACCAGCTAACTGCTTAGAGCGACATCTATTCTTACAAGTTTACATTCGTTCAGAGAATTCATTTAAATAGTTTCTAATTCTATTCCTAATTTAACTTGTGTGACAGTTTACAATCATTTCCGAAAGGAAATAAAAATATTCATTTTAATAGTTTTCAAATTTTTTTTTTCTACTTCATTCTAATTCTAAATTTGTTACACAGTCCATTTTGACAATTTTTCTGATTTCACAACTTTTCTTTCTCTTTTTATATAATCCTAAATTGACATTTTGGTTGGAACTTCGTTTTGACAAGGTTTCTCATTTAACTTGTTTTTTTTTATGTTTAATAACCTTTACTTAACATTTTGGTTTCGATATTTGCTAAGCCTTTCATCTGTAGTTGTAACTTACTAAGTGTCAGATCATTCAATCGCTTTTGTTCTCTAATATTGGTAAAACTCTATTTGTGTTTTTACTTCAATAAATGTCAGATTATTCAGTTGCTTTTCTTCTCTAATATTGGTTAAAACTTCACTTGTGTTTTACTTCAATAAACGTCAGACTATTCAGTGCTTTCCTTCCCTAATATTGGTTAAGACTTCATTTGTTCATTTGTGTTTTAATTCAATAAATGTCACATATCTGACATTAGTTGTAATTTATTCAGTTGCTTCTCTCTTCTGATATTGGCTAAAACTTTATTTGTGTTTTTACTTCAATAAATGTCAGATTATTCAGTTGCTTTTCTTCTCTAATATTGGTTAAAACTTCACTTGTGTTTTACTTCAATAAACGTCAGACTATTCAGTGCTTTTCTTCCCTAATATTGGTTAAGACTTCATTTGTGTTTTAATTCAATAAATGTCACATTATCTGACATTAGTTGTAATTTATTCAGTTGCTTCTCTCTTCTAATATTGGCTAAAACTTTATTTGTCCTTTCACTTCAATAAATGTCAGACTATTCAGTGCTTTTCTTCCCTAATATTGGTTAAAACTTCATTTGTGTTTTACTTCAATAAATGTCACATTATCTGACATTAGTTGTAATTTATTCAGTTGCTTCTATCTTCTAATATTGGCTAAAACTTTATTTGTGCTTTTACTTCAATAAATGTCAGACTTTATCAGTGCTTTTCTTATTGTCTTGTAGCTATCAACTTGGTAAGTTTTAATATTCAATGGACCAACGTACACGTTGCAGCGTAATACCACTTTTCAGTGATGAGAGACACTAAGGCAAATGACGCTGCAGCGCGTCGCGAGTAATGAGGGTCAGCTCATTGAATGGTTTTATTTTCTCTACCAGCCGGACAAGTTTGCCTTGAACTATAGTAGATTTTCGGACTTCATTGACTTTGTGATATGGCATGAGTGGGAGAAATGTTGCATTTTTTTCTTGCGACGCGCGTCACGGGCGTCGAGCTTGCGAGGCCTGCGAGGTTTCTTGTGGATTGACTAGGTGTCGCGCGGAGCTGTAAAAAATTGTTTCTGATTTCGCTATGGTTCAGTGCCTTCTCTTTACCTGCTGAATAGCTGACTGAGTAGATGTCAAGTTCGGTTCGGATTTGTTTTGCGTTTGTTATGGTTTTGTTTAGGGTGTCACGCTTCTTCGCTTCTTGCGTGGTATTTAGTGTAGTTCTGCCCCGATTTTTAATTTCCATCGCAATTTGGAAAAGCGTAAGACGAAACTCGAGTCATATAGACCAATACAAGTCTCGGATAAAGAGCTAAGTGGAGACCAAAATATGATGAAGTAGCTCAGTCACTTGAATTTGCTCGTGAGCTTTCCAAACAAATGGTACAGCTTGCTACCATAGCGGAAAAGGAACAACGAAAGCATGCGAGAAGGGAAGTTCTTTTTAAGAAAAAAATCAAGCCACAACAGTTAAACTACGAAGTTTTCCTATTCCAGGTCTTCCTCTATTTTTTTTTGTTGCTGACAATTTCAGGGAAGGTTTCTTGGTTAAACCAAAAGGGCCGCAACGCCGGAAGGAGACAATCTAGTTGTTGATATTCGTCTTATCTTGGTAAGTCTGTAACATTACTCCCCCCCCCCCTCATTAGTTTGTAGCTCCGGCCAAGCTAGCCTACCACTGGTGTCACTATCAGGAGGGCATATGAACATCTAGGTCAGCAAACACCGTCTAATGAAGGTTGACCCAGAAGGGGTTTATGAGAAATCATCTACTCGTTACAGGTAGAGATGGGTTCTACTAGGATCGTGTCCTTTTACATTTTACTCAGCGTCCAAGTAGTATAGAAGTAATGAAGAAAGGATAGGAAAGTTAAAACCTTCAACGAAGGCTAACTCAGAAGGACTTAGTGAGAAATTATCTGCTCATTTAAGGCAGAGGCAGGTTAAACAAGGATCGTGTCCTTTTAAGTTTTATTCAGCCACCACGTATTTTAGAAGTAATGAAGAAAGGATAGAAAAGTTAAAACCTTCAACGAAGGCTAACTCAGAAGGAGTTAGTGAGAAATTTTCTGCTCATTTAAGGCAGAGGCAGGTTAAACAAGGATCGTGTCCTTTTAAGTTTTATTCAGCCACCACGTATTTTAGAAGTAATGAAGAAAGGATAGGAAAGCTAAAACCTTCAACGAAGGCTAACTCAGAAGGAGTTAGTGAGAAATTATCTGCTCATTTAAGGCAGAGGCAGGTTAAACAAGGATCGTGTCCTTATAAGTTTTATTCAGCCACCACGTATTTTAGAAGTAATGAAGAAAGGATAGGAAAGCTAAAACCTTCAACGAAGGCTAACTCAGAAGGAGTTAGTGAGAAATTATCTGCTCATTTAAGGCAGAGGCAGGTTAAACAAGGATCGTGTCCTTATAAGTTTTATTCAGCCACTACGTATTTTAGAAAGAATGAAGAAGAGAAATCACTACGGCTTTGTCCGGCTTGATCTGTGCATGGCGACTCGGAGACACATCTCCAAAGTCACGCCGATCCTTGGTCAAAGCTCGATATCGGTCCCGGTATCGAAAATCAAAGGTGCACTCACAGCCCAGCAACCCAAAAAATCTGATCTACCAGTACACCTCCGGCCCCCAACACCAAGACCAGTCAGAGAAGCCTCTGCAACCAGTAACCTAACCAACTGATTGCAGGACCTCTTCCGCACGGGCATCTCCCTCTGACCGCAGATCGACATTCGTTTGAGGGTGTGCGTCAAGGTCGCCAGCAGGGGTTAAAATTTCGAAGACAGTCTTTACTGTGGAATTCCTACGGCAGCGCGGCCTACGTAGGGTACCATGTGGGTGGAGTTTTGACTCATTGTCAAGCAAGGGAATGTGAAAAAAAATGGGCTAATTTTCAAGAGGTATACCGGCCGCTACCTCGATTATTCTCATGGATCGCATTCAGTGTCATGGTCAAATTGTCCATTTACTCACTAACTGACATAACTTCGGTAGGTGGGCTTCCCAAGACCATCTCCAGTGGTAAACGAAGTTCTCGACCAAAAAGGAGTTTTGCCGGGGTTTGTTTAGTGTTATCCTGTACACTTGCGCGATACGATAGCAGTAGGTAAGGCACATACTGGTCCCATTCCCATTGGTGCGAATTCAAAAGTTTCGCCAGGTAGTCAAGAATTGTCCTGTTAAATCTTTCGACCAAACCATCTGACTGTGGGTGTAGGGCTATTGTGCGAGTCTTCTCTACTCCGAACTTCTGCAGTACCTCTTGAAAAACGGCACTTTCAAAATTTCTACCTTGATCCGAATGGAGCTGTAATGGAGCTCCATGTCGACTGAATACGGCTGATATGAGTGCATCGGATACTGTTTCGGCTGTCTGATCGGGTACTGGAATTGCTTTGGGCCACTTGGTGAAGTAGTCCATACAGACTACTAAGTAGCGGTTACCTTTATTTGTCCTTGAAAGTGGTCCCAAAATGTCTACACCAACTCTTTCGAAAGGTGCGCCAATGTTACATACTTGAAGAGGAGCTCTCCACCTCGGTCGCGGCCCCTTCCGTGCTTGACATTGTAGACACCCAGCACACCAGTCTTTTACATCGGTACTGCTACCAATCCAATAATACTTCTGCCGAAGTTTACCTAACGTCTTATCGACGCCGAAGTGTCCGCCGCTTAGAGAATCGTGCACCTGTTGGAGAACAAGTTTCCGAAGAGATTTCGGGACCAAGATTTGTTTAATAGTTTCTGCTCCTTGGCTGATGATGCGGACGGCGATGTTACCTTCCAGTTTCAGAAGAGACCACATTGACCAATACGCCTTAATTTCGGGGCTGAAGCTTTTGATGCTATCTTTATCTGGACGCTGACCTGCGGTCAGCCAGCCCCGTATGCAATGTAAGTCGATGTCATCCTCCTGCTGCTGAGCCATATTCTCTTGGGTGGTGACTAGGCGAATTATGTTTGTGTCCTTCTCTTCGAGCCGTTGACAATATTGACACTCAGCCGTTGAACAAGGTCGACGCGACATTGCATCTGCGTTACTGTGATTTTTTCCTGGGCGATGCACGATTTCAAAATCATAGGCCTGCATGCGTTCTATCCATCTTGCTACCTGTCCTTCGGGACACCGAAAGTTCATCAGCCATCTCAAAGATGCATGGTCTGTTCGAATTGTGAACTTTTTTCCCAGTAAGTAGGGCTGAAAATGTGCGCAGGCTTTGACTATCGCAACCAATTCCTTCCTGGTGACACAGTAATTTCGCTCAGGCCGACTGAATGTTTTGCTGTGATATTCCACCACGTGTTCCATCCCGTCTTTAACTTGTGAGAGAATAGCTCCCCAAGCGTGTTGGCTGGCGTCTGTGTCCAGGATAAAAGGCAGGTTTTCATCAGGCTGTGTAAGTATAGGTGCAGTTGTTAAGCGGTCTTTCAATTCCTCGAACGCTTCCTGACAGGCGTCTGTCCAGAGGAACTTCCGACCTTTCTCCGTAAGCTCCGTTAATGGTTTCGCGATAGCTGAGAAATTTTTAACGAATCGCCGGTAATAAGCACACAGCCCAAGAAATGACTGGATATCTCTTCGTGTTTGTGGTCGAGGCCACTTCTTGACAGCATTTGTTTTGTCGGGGTCTGTCGACAAGCCGGTATCACTGATGACATGTCCTAGGAATTTCACTTCCCTCTGACACAACTGACACGTCTTTGGTGAAACCTTTAGATTTGCTACTCTTAATCGGGCTAAGACAAGGCGGAGATTTTCTACCATTTGTTCAAACGTGGGTGCATGTACGATGACATCGTCCAAATATACTAGGCACGCCTGAGGTGGAATTCCTTGGAGGACGATTTCCATGAGCCTCTGAAAAGTCGAAGGGGCATTGGTTAGCCCAAATGGCATAACTGAAAACTCCCACAATCCACTGCCTGTAGTGAACGCGGTCTTTCCGCGGTCTTCTTCTTCCACTTCTACTTGCCAGTAGCCCGACTGTAGATCTAATGTCGAAAACCAAGTTGAACCGGTGAGTGCATCAAGGGTCAGATCAATACGTGGGAGCGCATATGAATCTTTTTTGGTGACCTCATTTAGCCGCCTGTAGTCGACGGCAAAATCTAGTCGAGCCATCCCTCTTCTTCACCAGGACGACTGGAGAAGTCCAAGGGCTACTAGATTGATTGATAACGCCTTGGGTTTTCATCTCGTTTACTAGATTTTCCGCTTCCTGACGTTTGGCCAATGGAAGCCGCCTGGGAGGCTGTTTAATCGGTTTGTTGCTGCCTACGTCGATCTGATTCCGCATTATTGTGGTTCGGCCGAGATCAGTTTTGGTTTTCGCAAAGACGTCTTGATGTTCCACGAGTAGCTTCTCCAGTATTATTTTTTGTTGATTATCAAGATGTATAGTTGTGGGTTCCAGTAATAGGTATAATTCAGGTGGTAGACTTTTCAGGTTAGGTATTACTTCCTCCGACGAACTGACAATGTCTGCATTCACTTCAACCTCTGCTAAAGAGGTATTAGCTTTGAGCTCGATTGGGTTTTCCGTGATGTTGGTTACCCGAACTATCATACTTCCACTATGTGAAAGGCAGACTGCCGGTTCCATCCAGAGAGAATGGGGAACCTTATTTGGAGATAGCAAAACTTTTTCCTGTTCGCCGACCATCGGGTTGAAAAGTGCTACAAAGCAGGTTGATTCGGCTGGTAATGTACAATCTTGTATGGTTCGGGCGAAGAGGTCACTCCTTTCTTCCATTATTGCCACAATCTCGTGGGCGATCTGAGCAAAGCGTTTCTCTAAGTTAATTGAACAACGGTAACCCGCCAGAAAATCCATTCCAATAATGCAGTCGTCGAATACTTCTGCTACATAGAAGGTATGTGTGGTGGAAAAGCTTTTGATAACTATGCACAGGTCAATGACTCCATCTACGATGCTGGTTTCTCCTGTGACATTCCGAATTTGCGTAAAGGAGGGTTTGAGACAAGAATGGTTCCGCAAACGAGCGAGTATTCTTCGATTAAGTATGGAATGTGTAGCTCCGGTGTCCACAATCATGTGGCAGACAAGTCCTTCAATTTTACCTTCTATCTTGATTGTACTACAAATCGTTCCCTGACTCACAGTTATTATGGGTGGAGGTGGTAGCCTCGAAGCTGCCGATCTCGTGGTGTTCAGCGTTTCCACGTTACCTAGAGATATCGGTGTGGCGGGGATTGGGGTCCTATTTTCTGGTGTATGATGGGTGATTGATGTGTGAGTGTTTTGTGTAGGGTGGTTTGTTTTTGTGTTAATGGAAGGTGGGCGGTGTGTTAGTGAGTGTTTTGTGAAGGTATTAGTGGGAGGAGGAGGGTTCATTAGTGTGTTAGTGGGAAGTGGGTGGTTTGTTAAGGTGTTAGTGGGAAGTGGGTGGCTTGTTAGGGGATTAATGGGGAGTGGGCGGAAGATTAGTGTGTTAGGACGGAAGGAGGGGTTTATTAGTGTGTTAGTGGGAATTGGATTGTTTGTTAGGGGATTAGTGGGAAGTGGGCGGTAGATTAGTGGGTTAGCGCGGAAGAAGGAATTGTTTAATGTGTTAGTGGATGATTTTTTAGGTCGATTGGGGTTGGTGTGTTAGTGGGAAAAGAGGAGTGTAGTAACGTGTTAGTGCTTGGGGTGTGCATGGTATTACGTGTGCTGGTACTGGGTGTAAGTGTGGTTATGGGTGTATTGGTGTTTGTGGTATTTGCGACTATTTTGGTAAGGGATGTTAGTTCTAGAAGGCTGGTTATTAAAGGATACTTGGAACTACGGGTTCTGGAAATTTACGAAGTGGAAGAAGACATCTACCTGAGTCTCATCACGCACAATAAAACCGTACCTGCGTTGTAAGTCGCACCTGCGGATAGTTCCCGTTACATCTCGGGCTAGCAAATTAATTTTGGGAGAGGTGTTGGTTGAGTTAGGAGCTATTGGATTGGATTGAGCTAGCTGCGACTCCCTCACGCTAGCTCGCTGGCGTTTCCCGGCGACATCCGTGCTAAATTTCTTCCCATCGGTCCTCTTCTGAAGTCCGGCGGTTCTCGTGGTGGCGGTCTAGTATTGATCGTTGCAGCCGCGACTCTTATATTTCGTCTCGCAGCCCTTGTAGCTCGATGATTTGCTTCGATTCGAAATGCTGTTTGTACTGCATCTTGCAGCGTAGGCGGATTGAAATCTCGAACCCTCTCCTGCACGTCTAAGTTATAAATTCCATCTAGGAAATGTTCCAAAGCGATCTGGTCTCGGGTATCCTCTGGACACGATGGAAATTTGAGCCTGGTCAGCCGTAAAAGTTCCGTGGAAAATTCCGAAAAACTCTCCCCGTTCTTTTGAAATCTTGTGCTTAGTTGGGCATGACCAACTGATTGGCTATACTCCGCGCCAAACTGCATGGAAAGGGAATTCCTCGCCTTAGTATACGATCTCCGAGCCTCCTGACTTAATGTCTCATAAAAACCCAAAGCCCGGCCTCGTAGAGATGCAGCTAAATATAAAGCTTTGGTACCATCATCCCAACAATTAGTTTCTGCGATTGCCTCGAAATGTATCTCATAGTGGTTCCAAGGGGCTTTTCCGTCGTACTCCGTTGGTGAAAGCGTTGGCTTCCTTAACTGTCCGTCCTTCTTTCCCGGCTGTGCGCCGCATGATGTAGGTGCCTCTTTTGATGGTTTTGGCCCCACAGGGCTAGGACATGCACCCACGGGTGCATTTACTGCAGTCGACGGATTCTCTCCACAGTCTGAATTTTCCTTGGGGGTTCTAGTTGGGGACGGTGTTGAATGACCACTTGGTGGCGGATGCCCAGTCACCTTGTCGGAGGTTGGTGCATTCAATGTGACCTCAGTTTCGTCCTGTGCGAACGCAGAGGCGCTCAGGACGGACATATCGGACACCTGCCTTCGTAACGTGCACAACTCTTCTCTAAAGAACGTATTCTCCCCCTTTAGAGTTCTCATTTCGTTGCCGAATTCTGCCATTGCACTTGACTGTCCGCTAACTTTGTCGTCCAACTCTTCGAGTTTTCGCAGAATCTTCTCGAGCTGTTCCTCGGCCATGTTGGTCGATCGCTACTCCCTTCCTCGTCCTAATGTTCACGTGGAATAGAGTCGAATGCAGAAACCCGAGACAATAGACTGCGTACTTTATAGAGCCCGAGTCGCAAATAGTGGAAATATTTCCTTTCCGGTTAGGATTTCAAGTCGTTGACAATCAACCGCAGAAAATTTGGAAAATATTTCGTGAACTATGTATGGCCTCGGCAAAATATCGGAGATATTTCTTACTTTCCCCTGTAGGGATCCCAGTCGTTGATACTCTGACGTGGAGAATTTACGAAATATTTCGTGTACCGTACACGGCAAAAGACAAAGTACGGAAATTTCCTTCACCCTTTAAGTAGGAAGTTCGAGTCAATCTTTCAGTTCTATTTACAAGGTAGAACTGAAAAAATTCTTTAGGAATGGTGTGAAACGCTTCACGTATCTCTGACAAAAGTCGAAAAGCCGGGCGGTTGCTTACCCGTTAATCAAAACTTTGAATGGTTGATAAGTATACTTAGAACTTCGGCAGATCGTATGGCTTCTATTAATCGTCAGGTAGCAGACGTAAGGTGAGTCTAGAAAATATTTGGTATTTTATAATGGTTTGATGAGCGGAAATCAGACCACTTTGCAGATATTTAACACTTTGTATAGAAAACAAATATAGGAAACCCTTTGACTTCTGCGGACCGTTGATCAGCAGATACGATGCAAATTTATAAAACCTTTCGTGTTCGGTAGACCGTCGATCAGCAGATATAAAGCGAATATAGAAGATTATTTGGTATTTAATAATTTGTTAATTAGCGAATATAGCAACCTTTTGTCCTTTGTAGACCGTCCCTCACAAAATACAAAGCAAACTTAGAAAACCTTCTGTCTTCGGTAGACCATCGATGAGCAAATATATAGCAAATATGTACGAATATTTGGAATTTTACAGCCCGTTAATTTTCAAATATAACACCGATATAGAAAATCTTTTGTCTTCGCTAGACCGTCGATTAGCAAATTTAACGTGAATATAGAAGATTATTCATCCCTTTATTGCTCGTTAATTTTCCAATATGAGACTAAGGTGGAAATCTCCTGTACTTTATAATTCGTGGATAGTCCACTACTGAACAAATATTGAAAGTGTTTTACAATTCGTTGCTCGCTGGTCAGCAAATAATACCTGGCAACAAGTGTTAAACCAATCTAAAACCGTTTGTCTTTTGTAGCCCGTCGATCAGCTGATATGAAGCTTAGCACTTAATTTGCACGGTAGCGGAAGTTAGTTAACAAATATAATAAAATTTTAGACGATATTCTGTAGTTTGTACTTGTTTAATGCCAAATCTAGAAAATTTAGCATTTAATTCCCACCACAGCAGACGCCAGCTAGCGAATATAATAAAATTTGAGACGATATTTTGTTGTTTGTACTTGCTTCATGCCAAATATAGAGAATTTCGTATTTAATTCGTACTATAGTAGATGTTATTTAGCAAATTTAAGAAAATTTAAGACGATATTTAGTAGTTTGTACTTGTTTCGTGCCAAATATAGAGAATTTAGCATTTAATTTGCACTATAGCGGACGTATAGTTTGTACTTGTTTCATGCCAAATATAGAAAATTTAGCATTTAATTCGCACGATAGCAGATAGCAAATATAATAAAATTTTAGACAATATTTTGAAGTTTGTACTTGTTTCATGCCAAATATAGAAAATTTAGCATTTAATTCGCACGATAGCAGACGCTAGTTAGCAAATATAATAAAATTTAGACAATATTTTGAAGTTTGTACTTGTTTCATGCCAAATATAGAAAATTTAGCATTTAATTCGCACGATAGCAGACGCTAGTTAGCAAATATAATAAAATTTAGACAATATTTTGAAGTTTGTACTTGTTTCATGCCAAATATAGAAAATTTAGCATTTAATTCGCACGATAGCAGACGCTAGTTAGCAAATATAATAAAATTTAGACAATATTTTGAAGTTTGAACTTGTTTCGTGCCAAATATAGAGAATTTAGCATTTAATTTGCACTATAGCGGACGTATAGTTTGTACTTGTTTCATGCCAAATATAGAAAATTTAGCATTGTACAAATTAAATGCTAAATTTTCTATATTTGGCATGAAACAAGTACAAACTATACGTCCGCTATAGTGCAAATTAAATGCTAAATTCTCTATATTTGAAGTTTGTACTTGTTTCATGCCAAATATAGAAAATTTAGCATTTAATTTGCACGATAGCAGACGCTAGTTAGCAAATATAATAAAATTTAGACAATATTTTGAAGTTTGAACTTGTTTCGTGCTAAATATAGAGAATTTAGCATTTAATTTGCACTATAGCGGACGTATAGTTTGTACTTGTTTTATGCCAAATATAGAAAAATTAGCATTTAATTTGTACTATAGCGGACGTTAATTAGCAAATATAATAAAATGTTAGACAATATTTTGAAGTTCGTACTTGTTTCATGCCAAATATAGAAAATTTAAACCAATATGAGAACAAATACCTCGCGTTCCAGTAATCTGGCGCTCCCAAATTTAGAATATTAAAAAATGTTTAGACACTTGTTATCGATTTTATCAGAAGTACAATCAAATGTACATGTATTCGCACATTTAAAGTCATTAAACCAAGATAGGAAGAAATGCTTCTTGTTCAATAATTCGTTGCTACTAAATTTCAAAATATTGAGAATTTCAGGCACTTTATATCTCGATTGTCATCAAAAGAAAAGTCGAATGAAAATGTATTAGCAAAATATAAAGTTGATAACTCAATATGCGAACAAATACTTAGCGTCCCAGTAATCTGGCGCTTCCAAATTTAGAATATTAAAAAATTTTTAGACACTTGTTATCGATTTTATCCAAAGTACAATCAAATGTACATATATTCGCACATTTAAAGTCGTTAAACCAATATAGGAAGAAACGCTTTGGGTTTTAATAATTCGTTGTTACTGAATTTCAAAATATTGAGAATTTCAGACACTTTATATCTCGATTGTCATCAAAAGAAAAGTCGAATGAAAATGTATTAGCAAAATATAAAGTTGATAACTCAATATGGGAACAAATACTTAGCGTCCCAGTAATCTGGCGCTTCCAAATTTAGAATATTAAAAAATTTTTAGATACTTGTTATCGATTTTATCAAAAGTACAATCAAATGTACATGTATTCGCACATTTAAAGTCGTTGTAAGTAAAGTAAAATATATGTGAAAAATATTCTTAACTAATTTCGAAAATACATAGTTTTGCAGATTCGGAAATTACACGAAAACTAGAAATTAAAGGTTTCTAAACTATTTCGTTCTCTAGCTAACCTCACAAAAGCATGCTATTAAAATACGGTTAGCTATTAAATAAAAAGAAAATAAAAATTCGTTACTTATCGTTGAAACCAGTTAGGTTGAAAACGGTTGGATTATCACGCCACCTTTTTGCGCCCTCTGCAAGCAAAGTCGACACTCAACGGTACTTCATAGATACTGCTGCAACTGTACCAAATTCCGGAATCATGCAGAACGCCAACAAGCTCTCCTTCGATGATTTTTCGTTCGTGAGGCCCCTTTTACGGGAATGGATTATACCCCACACTTGACACCAAATGTTACAGCTTCCACTTTTCACGCCTCAAAATCCACTATCCTGAAAAATCAGCACCTTGGCCCAGAACGTGTGCGGAACTTAAGGCGTCCTTCAAGGTGACCTCTCCGTATAGAATAGCACCTGGCCGAGCGGATACCGGTGCAATGGAAATCAGTCCCAGGAATTTGTAATAGTCAGCAAGCGGACTCCTGACTTTTGGATGAAGAAACTTTACCTTGAATTCCTTTGAATTCCACGTTTGGTTTCTTCTTGGCTGCAGACGGCGTAGTAGAATTGGGTGCGTCTTACTTGGCACGCTGCGCTCACCTCAAAATTGCCTCCTTCGAATTACTTTCGAGTCTCAGAAACAACAGACAAGTATTTAAAACAAGTATTGAAAACTGAGCGTTTTTTTTTTTTCGAAGTTGAACAAAACTTTATTTTTTATTTTTATCTTTATTCTTACTTTACAAAAAAGAAATCTTTCTAGAGCTTTTTTATCTTTCGTGTCACACAACTTGTCTCTCTCCACTTCAGAAAAAGAAGAAGGTTTCTTCACACGGAGTCTGAGTCACGTACCTCTTATCTACCAGCTAACTGCTTAGAGCGACATCTATTCTTACAAGTTTACATTCGTTCAGAGAATTCATTTAAATAGTTTCTAATTCTATTTCTAATTTAAGTTGTGTGACAGTTTACATTCATTTCCGAAAGGAAATAAAAATATTCATTTTAATAGTTTTCAAATTTTTTTTTTCTACTTCATTCTAATTCTAAATTTGTTATACAGTCCATTTTGACAATTTTTCTGATTTCACAACTTTTCTTTCTCTTTTTATATAATCCTAAATTGACATTTTGGTTGGAACTTCGTTTTGACAAGGTTTCTCATTTAACTAGTTTTTTTTATGTTTAATAACCTTTACTTAACATTTTGGTTTCGATATTTGCTAAACCTTTCATCTGTAGTTGTAACTTACTAAGTGTCAGATCAGTCAATCGCTTTTGTTCTCTAATATTGGCTAAAACTCTATTTGTGTTTTTACTTCAATAAATGTCAGATTATTCAGTTGCTTTTCTTCTCTAATATTGGTTAAAACTTCACTTGTGTTTTACTTCAATAAACGTCAGACTATTCAGTGCTTTTCTTCCCTAATATTGGTTAAGACTTCATTTGTTCATTTGTGTTTTAATTCAATAAATGTCACATTATCTGACATTAGTTGTAATTTATTCAGTTGCTTCTCTCCTCTAATATTGGCTAAAACTTTATTTGTGTTTTTACTTCAATAAATGTCAGATTATTCAGTTGCTTTTCTTCTCTAATATTGGTTAAAACTTCACTTGTGTTTTACTTCAATAAACGTCAGACTATTCAGTGCTTTTCTTCCCTAATATTGGCGAAGACTTCATTTGTGTTTTAATTCAATATATGTCACATTATCTGGCATTAGTTGTAATTTATTCAGTTGCTTCTCTCTTCTAATATTGGCTAAAACTTTATTTGTCCTTTCACTTCAATAAATGTCAGACTATTCAGTGCTTTTCTTCCCTAATATTGGTTAAAACTTCATTTGTGTTTTACTTCAATAAATGTCACATTATCTGACATTAGTTGTAATTTATTCAGTTGCTTCTATCTTCTAATATTGGCTAAAACTTTATTTGTGCTTTTACTTCAATAAATGTCAGACTATTCAGTGCTTTTCTTATTGTCTTGTAGCTATCAACTTGGTAAGTTTTAATATTCAATGGACCAACGTACACGTTGCAGCGTAATACCACTTTTCAGTGATGAGAGACACTAAGGCAAATGACGCTGCAGCGCGTCCCGAGAAATGAGGGTCAGCTCATTGATTGGTTTTATTTTCTCTACCAGCCGGACAAGTTTGCCTTGAACTCTAGTAGATTTTCGGACTTCATGGACTTTGTGAGATGGCATGAGTGGGAGTGGTTAAACCAAAAGGGCCGCAACGCCGGAAGGAGACAATCTAGTTGTTGATATTCGTCTTATCTTGGTAAGTCTGTAACAATATATTACCTTGGATTAAAAGCTAACGATACCTAGTTTCTTCTTTTATGTTGAGTTATCGTTCATTTACTTATTGGTATTGATTGAGTTGGATTACGTTGAATGGTCGAATATGCTTCGTTGAATTATAAACTGCGGCACATTTGTTCCCTTCCTGCGACGTTATTATATCCTCTCTTTCTGGGGCAACCATAATAAAATTCGGAACGTAGCGACATATATATATATCTGGGGGTGTCGGGAAGTTTTGGTTTCGTGATTCAGCCAAAGAAAAACAAACAAAAAATCACGTGGCGCCCTAATAGGGATTCGTCCTACTTAATGTAGTTCAAGTCCGAGCATCGTATTGAGAACCTACCCCATCGCCCTGAGCCGGCTGCACCTATTGTTGCGTATCACTGATCTTGGGCACGTAACAAAACTTCACTTGGAATTCACTGATTCACTGTATTGTTCTATGTATTTAATAATTAAAGGAAATTCAAATGTACAAAAGAATTATATTTTACTCGAATCTATCTCTTTCTTTTCAATAATAATAACTTAGAAAATTATGCTACGTTACAATTTCATATATATAAATAAATTTTTCTTTCTGATTCTTAACTAATATATTTACTAGTATCTGAAAGTAAATAATAATTAGAACTCAAGGTAGATCTAATTTCTTAATTATTATGTTGTGCAAAACTGACCTAACGGCATATGTTTCACACGATAAATAATTGTTAGAAATTTTGATTTATTTGAGTGAATTAGTTAAAATGGCTGAAAGGAAGAGATTAAGAATAAAACTTCAATTGTTCTTGTTAAATTCATATATGTGTGTATAACCAACACCTGGCATGCAAAACACAATGAAATTTAACCCAAATTGAAAATGATAAATAATATGCATATTTACCTTTAATTTAATTTAACTTTGTTGCTATTACAGATTCAACCAATAAATTCACTTGAAATTTTTGCTGTTGCTAATTGTCCTTGGAAAAAAACTTTACGATTCTATTATTAAAAGAAAAATACACTAAGTTTGCTGAAATTTCTGTTTCCTTTACTGATGACACTTGAGACTATTTGCAAATTGTGGGAGGAATGCTACTGCATGTGCTCGCACTTTGACAACTTTGAAAATAAGAAGACAGAATAAAGAATGAACTCCCTTTTTATAGAGAATTTCGTTCCGATTTCATATCCATAAAAATGAATTATGCAAATTTTAGGCTTAATTTGACTACAATATGTAAATTTGTTTTAGTCATTTGATGTCAAATTACAAATTGCATTTTTTGACATCTTTCCCATAGAAATCCCTTTTAATTTCACGTAATTATGATAAGTTTTCCGAATCTGTGCTATAACTTATCGATACTCCATCTTTTAGTTCGATTTACAAAATTCCTCTCATAATTCATTCTGTTCATCTTTATTCGTGTCCCTTTCACACCTTTGTGTCTCTTTCGCACTTATTGGTGCAAAGGGAAATTTATAAAATCGCGAATTATCCGTAATTCGTGAAAAATATCGCGACGCGCACGCGCCCATTGTATTCGCCATCAAATTTCCCCCTGACGTGACAGTTTAAACGTCGCGGGAACTCAAAGTTCGATATGTAATTTTGTTCATGAAATGTCACCGCGCGCGAGTTTGTTTTTTTTGTTAATTTTTATGTAAAAAATAGTGTTTTGTGTGGTGAACCAGCATTCAGCGAGGGAATAATCCATTTACCACAGGTTAGTATGTAATTTTATTTAATTTATGTGTACTTTCATGTGAAAATCTCAACATTTTCAAATACCGTGATTACCTGTCAAGGTGATTTTTTGTTTGCAAAAGTCTCATCTCAGGTATTCACGAATGCCTTGAAAATGGCCGTACGTGGGTACTTGAGTTACCTTTATGTTCTATGTTGCTGAACATAAAGTTTAGTGCATTTTTTTTATTCTTATTGTTTGCATGCATGGTGAGGTACTATGTATGTAAACACAATTTGTTGTGTAAAAACTTCATTTATTACCTTAATGTTTATCTTTTGAGTTCATCCTTTAATTCTTTTTTGTTTATTTCAGGTCATCGTGGGACCCTTAGCATCTGTGTCTTCCCAGATGCTGGAAAGATTTTTTTCCTTAACCTTTAGTCTAATTTTTCTTTTAATTTTAGGTTGGTCGAACACTATTGCATCAATCTGCATGCTCGCTTTCCGGAAAAATTACCTTAAAAATAATATTTTGGGTATAATGCCTAAAAATGGATATTGCAAGTCTCAAAATCATTCCCTTATTGCCATAAAATGGCTAATTTGGGAAAGTCTGAAAACCAATCTAGAGATTGTATCTGTATATAATAAAGGAGAAGTGAAACTGGCAAAAGGTGGATTGCAAGTAGATGGGTTTAATTCAGAAACAAATACGGTTTATGAATTCTTTGGTTGTTTCTACCACAGATGTAAAGAGTGCTTTAAAATCCAAGAAGTGGCTAATAACACCACTCAGAAAATCGAGACTATGAGTCAAAGATTTGAGAGCACTCTTAAAAGAATTGATACAATTAAACGATTGGATTACAACTTGAATTATATATGGGAATGTGAATTCAGAAAATTCTTAAAAGCCAATCCTGATGTAGACCAAAAATTAAATAACCGCGTTGCAAATACCTCTCTACCGCTTAATCCACCTAATGCTGTTTTTGGTGGTCGTACAGAAGTTTTTAAACTATACCATAAAGTAAAAGAAAATGAGGTAATAAGGTATTTAGATTTCACAAGTTTGTACCCATATATTAATAAATACTCACCTTATCCTATAGGGCACCCTACTATATTTCGAAATTGTGATATGCCTGCAGTATTAGAAATACTGTTAATGCACGGCTTTATTATGTGCTCTGTTATCCCACCTTCTAACTTTTTTTTACCTGTGCTACCTTTTAAAACTAATCTAAAATTATATTTTGCCCTTTGTAGAAAATGTGCAGATGAAAATAAAATTTCTGCATGTTATCACAATGAAAAAGAAAGGGAAATTACAGGCGTGTGGGTTATACCCGAAGTAGCTTTAGCTGTGAAAAAAGGGTATCAAATAAAAAGGATTTTGGAAGTCTGGAAGTATGACTATACTGTCTATTATCCGGTAACAAGGACCGGTGGCCTATTTACAGATTATGTCAACACCTTCTTAAAAATTAAACAAGAGGCAAGCGGATGGGGGAGTAGATGTGTAACTGAAGATGAGAAAGATAATTTTCTTAAATCATATAAGTTAAGAGAAAACATTATTTTGGACAAAGATCAAATTCGTAAAAATTCTGGTAGACGTAATACAGCAAAAATTTGTCTAAATTCTTTTTGGGGTAAATTTGCTCAAAGAGAAGATAGGAGTTATACTAAAGTTTTCAATAACTTTAAAGAGTTTTGTGACTTTACACAATCTCCAGGAATTGAAATTTGTTCCTTATATCCAATTAATAAAAACACAATGTGGGTAACATGGAAATATATTCAAGAAAACCTTATCAGTCTGCCGCACGTAAATATCCCTATTGCAGCGTACACAACTGCTTTTACTAAACTTAAACTTTACGAGGTGTTAGAAAAATTAGGAGATAATATTTTATATTGTGATACCGATAGCTTGATTTTTGTGGATAGTAAAGAAGATCTTTTACCATTTGACATTTCCAGCTTTCTGGGTGACGTAACGGATGAGGTTGAATGTTTTGGAGCTAATGCCTTTATTTCAGAATTTGTAAGCACCGGGCCGAAAACATACAGTCTGAAAATTGAAACTGAAAAAGGTCCTGAGTACATTATCAAAAGTAAGGGTATTACAATTAATTTCGAAAATTCCAAAATTGTCAATTTCGAGTGTTTAAAATCGCTGGTTACTGAAGAGGGTTTTCAGGATCAAGTCTGCGTGAAAAATGAGAAAAAAATCAAACGAAAACGACCGGGAATTATTATATCTTCACTAGACCAAAAACATTTGTCATTTACCTTTGACAAGCGTGTTGTTACTGAAAATTACTTTTCTTACCCCTACGGGTTCAAAAAGCGGAAATTAGGCAAATAGGTATAAAGATTGTTTAAAAGCTTATTGTACTTTTAATTAAAGGCTTAGAATTTTTAAAACTATCAAGAATTTATTGTATTAAATAAGTAAATGTAAATTCAAGGTATATCTAAGAAATATGTTGTTATAAGAACTATTGTAGTCTAGACAGGTGCGCAGATAAAGTATCAGCTAATCATAACAGCCCATAATAGGCAGCATTAACAAAGCTATCAGTATCATACTTCTTGGAATCAGGTATACGGATATTATTTTGTTACAGGAATCTGTAAAATAGTCACAACTAAATAATGTGGATGCGCCATGCTTAAAATCTGACTGTAGATATTTATATATATAGCCACATATCGTATTTTATCCTCAGATGATAATATGGATAAATTTATTTTGGACATCCAATTTGTGTGCGGAAACAACGGCCAGTACTTTGTTAAAGAACTCTCCGTACTTGTTGTTGGAACGATCATCCCAGATGCTTCTCATTTTATGCCTCCCTACCCATACCAGGAATTGTCATCAAAGGCAAGGCGACAGATCCAGTATGACGTACAAAATATAAATGGACTGCATTGGAATGATGGAGACATTAGCTACAACAATTTACCCGAAGTGTTTTCAAGATTTAAAAATGCAACAGTGACTTCAGAAATCATCGAACTTGGAGAAATACCTACACTAAGTGAACTTACAAATTATCAACTTCCTTGTAAGATCCACAATAATGTATCTTTTTTACGCTGCGCTCTTCAAAACTGTGTAAATATGTATCTGTATATGTTAATCAATAAAATTATAAAGTAAAATAAAAAAATAAAAACTTAAGATGTTTTTTATTAAAAAATTGTTTAAATGTTCATTATATCAAACAAAATATTGGTACTACAATAGAAAGGTATCTCAAAGAAAAGTCTAGAATAATTCAGATGCACATAAGAAGTCCTAGACGGTATAAAAAAGTCTTCGTCAGGTAACAATATTAAATTTTTACTTTTACACTTTTCGTAATATTTTTTATAATATTCTTTTACACTTTCGGCTGCATTGTTATTATGGAACATCACAACCTTGAAGAAACTCAGCATATCAATTAATTTATAGAGCTCATTAAGGGTGAGCTGAATATTGCGTGTACCAACGGGAATTGTGTATTTCGTCTGAAGCTCTTCTTGGTTTGGCGGGAACATGTCTGGAATAATCTCGTCCTTTAGTTTGGTTAGATGTTTATAAACTTCCAGCCATCCAGAGTAAAATGTTGACACAGGTTCAAAACCATGACGGTGAAAGACTATTTTTACTTCAAACGAGGTCGGATCAAATCCGAGGACAACCTTCTGATTATGATGATGATCCAGATGATAAGTGTAGTTTAACAAAAGATCTTCGCCCGGGGCCTCTGAACCCTTTCTACCTTCGCTCCGTATCGGCCTAGCTTTTTTCTTTTTGGATTTTGTATCCACCACTTTAAACTCTTCTGCACACACCCTTTTTGCTCGTACCTTTCTAGACTTTATAGCTTTAGGTGTCTGCTCCATTTTGATGCGTAGACTTATAGTTCAACATCAAATGTGCATCTCCGTCGTCTCGTATTTATACTCTTATACGCCGATGTACATAGCTTGCTACCCCCTCCAGATTTTAGACATTTTTTCAAGTATGTTTTGCGATATAAATTCACAACTTTATTATCATTTAGTCTAAAATTATGGGCTTGCTGGAGTTTTTTTTTTCATTTTTTCCACCTAGGATTCAGGTTTTTATAGCTTTGATCTCGGCTTTGCATGTTTGGCTACAAAAACCCCCTCCAGATTGTGCGCGATTTTTTCTGTTTAGATATATACGGTGGTATAAATTAACAACTTTGCTATCATTTAAACTTAGATTGTTCGAATCAAATTGTTTTAAAAAGTTCTGAAAGCTTCGTCCTCTGCAGCGAGAATATAGAAATACACAACAATAATGTCCACAGGTTGATGAAAATTGGCCTTGCAGTCGTTTTTTATTATTACTAAAAGAGCTTGAATTAGCTAATAAAAATTTTCGAAAAAACCTGTTTGCGGGATACTTTCCAAATGAATCAAAGTACTCTGCGGGGCCCTGTTTTGGGAAAAAAAGGCTACCCAATAAGTTCCCCCTTTAATTGCAGGATCCGTATTTGCTATTACACATGCAGGCTTTCTTATCTTATGTGGTAATTGGTTGCATGGAAAGATGCCTCTAAAAAACTTGTTTGTCATGCGGTTGTTTGATAATACATTTGTAAGCTCAAGCGTGTTCATTCTTGTTCAGAACAAATGATGGTTTCCACGTCAATGATCTTGGTGTGAGAAGTAGCTTAGTTATTTATAAATTCTATGGTTGCAGCTCCACGAACAAAAATTGTGGTAAATTTTGATAGAGTTTTCATAAGATCTTCGTCCATACGCTTAAGTTCGAGATTACCAAATATACTTATTTGTTCAGTACATCCTGTACTAGATGTGGGGTACTTGAAAATTATTTCTTTCGCAAAAGACTTATTTTGCGCAGCAAATCCCGCAAAAGAAACTCTTTTTAAAAAGGTGAAGGGTCCTCCGGAAAAGAACTCCACATTTACTAAACAGTAGCTCATTATGGATTACGTATTAAGAGTCTTGAGTGAAATTAAGTTCGAAGAACAGTTAACCAGCCTTATATAGGTTTTTTTTTTTTGTTTTTTTTTTAGAAGCTGGAATATACATTTTTATCTTTACCTATATCAAGGCTACTATCATATTCTGCATATACAATACAAATCACTGTGTCTTTTAGTGCTTCCTTAAACCTTCCTTCAATTCTCACCGTTCCTTGATTCAATAGATTTCCGCATGTTGAATTATACGAGAGATCTGTCGTTAAATCAAAAGCAAGTAGAAAACACCCGTTGTCAAAGAATTTTTTTGAAATTTGGTGTCCTTTATCGAAATAATGTATACCGGTTCCTTTAAACAGCGTGATATATCCTCGAGTGCTAGCAGGATTTTCTTTTGAATAATCAAATTCTAGCGGTTGATTTGGCACCTGTACCCCGTTCACTGATAAGTTAAACCTGGTGATGTTGTTGTGCTTGAAGTTGTAAGAATTTTTTGTTCGTTTTCCGGTATATGCATCGTTGTCAACCATGCCAAAGACTAGTAGATTTATTAATTGTCCTATAACCACATTGTCCAGTGACAATGTAAATGTATTTGCGGGTATTGTATAAATCTTAACTTCAACTCGTTTATACGGATATATAGCGTTGGAGCGTTGGAGAACAGCTTCATGAGCCAGCAAGATGTTAGGATTGATAGTTACATGATTCATGTACATAGTTGCTTCTACTATTTTAACTCGTGGAGAATTGTCATCATCCTTTGACCAAAGGTAAAATTCTGGTTTTTCGAGTGATAAGACTATCCGTAAATCAACACCGTTCATTAATAATTTACCGTGATTAAACATATCGCCGTGAATCTTTCCCATCAGCTCAACAACATTACTTTTATCAAACAGCTTTTGTCTTGCCAAAAAACCTTCATTTAGCTCAGGGCTTTCAACAACCTCCATATTATTTTGATCGAGATACCAGCCAACCGATTCCAAATGTGTTGAAGCGGCATCTTTTCCGTAATTTAATAAATTCTCAATATAGGCTCTATAGTTATAATTGTTATCTGTTTGGGCAATCGGTTTTCCATTTAGATAAATTGTACATTGGCGGGAAAGCGAGTGGAGTATGTTATTTACAAGGCCGGGGCCTTCATCACGAACAGTGTCTTTAGTCTTATCTGGTTTGGTTATTTCGATATCTTCTCCTGTGTAAAGTGCTTCTTTTCCATCCTTGATTTTAACCAACTGTAGTTTCAAACGAAGGTATATGCTTGATAAGTCTCGATATGTGTCACCATGTCCTAGTGATACAAATTCGAGCACCGACGAGTTATCTAGAGAAGCTATAGGTTTATAAGATACCTCTTCAGTTTTTAAGATGCTGCTTTGTACAGGTGGTGCAGAGAAAAGGTCTAACTCAGATTTCATGCATTCTCTGTATGACGGCATGTTGTCTATTTATCAAAAATATCTAACACACGTTTACGTATCTTACGTTTACCTTTAATAGATGCTCTTTTAGTTGTCCTTTTCGTCTGTGTTTTACGTCTACTTTTAATAGATGTTCTTTTAGCTGTCTTTTTTGTTTTTGAACCTCTTTTTACGGACTTTTTTGATCCTGAACGCTTTTTACGTTTAGCAGCTGGAGCTAAATGTAAAGCTGTAAAAGGGTTGTGCCTTTTTATAAGCATGCGATTGCTTCTTCCTGCACCACCCATGCTCTCAAACAGCTTATTTATACCTTTCTGTGATAGTTCTTTAGCAGCTGCTTTTCCATGTTCTTTTAAAATATCTGTTAAAGGTGTACTACCTGCTTCTTCTAAAATAGCTTTTCCTGTTTTAATTGCCTGCTGCTTCAAAGCCTTTGCCCCTGATGTAACCAATGGCTGCAAATATCGCAATAGTCCGCTGAAAAAACTACCAATTCCTCTTCCACGCTGTAAATAAGAGGAGATCGATATAATTCTCCAATGTCCGCTAAGGACCCGCCACTTTGAATTGAATAATATTTAGTATAATATGAATTCATTTTCGAAGCTATACAAAATGCTCTTAACTTTGCACTATGTTAAATTGACTGCTGTATGAGTATTTATAGTCTATTTTCTTTTAAAATGGAGCATTATATATGTAGGAATATAGTCTGGCTTTAAATCAATTAGCTCCCCTTGCTGATTAGTTATTTTTATAGAAATACTTTCGATAAAAGTTTTTTCAATAGGACAGTAATCTACGTGTTGAAATCTTATTATGCTTTCACATTCTTTTAAAGGTATTACACGTAAGTATTGCACTAACTGGTCACCTATAAATCTGGGCTGAATAATATCAGTGTAGACGTAAATTATATATTTTTCATAACAGTCCTCTGCTGTTGGCCGAGACTCTTGCGGCAACCTTAGTGTCAAGTCCGTAACTGATCTTTCCAGTCTATTAAGTGTGTCTATTATTGACATATGTTCCTGACGTAATCCTGCCGTATTAAAAGATTCTTTTATTTCTGCCAGTATGGCGTCAGGTTCACGCTTATTTTCAGGTGTTTGGAGAAATATATCCGTAAAGAAGTTGAACAGGTTGTCTATATTAGTATCAATAGGCACTGGTGTAGTTAAATATTCACCGGAACTTTGCTTTTCGTATGGAACATCCAAAATATTGCTACCTTTAACAATTTTTCGCTGTTCGGATGGTTTAGCACTAATCGAATCTTTGCTCAATCTATTGAAGATCTTAAATATAGTATTCTTAATCTGAATAATTATCTTTTGTTTTTCTTGCTCACTAAGGGTTTGATCATCAAAGTGTACATTTGATATAAAAAGCGTAGTAAGATCTCTAACATTAAGGTGAGATGGTAGTGGTTTTTTTATTTTGATTGTGACTCCCGAATCTTCCAACCGCAGTTCAAATACATCGTGCCAGTATTTTTTTCTGTCTTTTGATACTGCTCTTTTGATACTAAGCGCTGGATGTGTGTAATTGTCTATCGAGTCTTGTATGATAGCATACCTTCTCTTCTGTCTAGGAATTTGTCCAAATACGTCATCAACAAAGGCTTCAACTGACTCATAGTTTTTATATTTTAAAACAACATTTTCTGAAGCCCTTTTACCCTGATATATATGTAATGTAAATTCGTCTGGATCCTGTTTGTAGCTTACTTCAGGTATAACGCCATCAAGAACGTCTGCCTCTAACCGATCCCACATCTTTTTCTTAACATCATCCAAGTACATGGTATACCATAATGGTGAAATAGCATTATAAAATGTTAGTAGGAATGCAGAAAAATTTACTTGTCCTGCTGTGTAACTAGCTTGCTCAAGATTCGCTTTAGTCCACTCAAGTTTAACGGTTTCATTTATTTTGATGCTAAGTGATTTGACTTCTTTCAACGGTTCAGACGCATCACGCCTTACCCTTTTAACATTGCTCTGATTTACTCCTCTCCTTATGGCAATGAAATTTCAGTTATTTCAACACACCACTCAACAGTAAAGTTGCATGCTAGGTAGTGCATTTGTAAAAGCTGATAGCGTATTTTCGGGATAAAACTGCATGGAATTGTTACTTAAAAGGTTACGTAAAAGTCATTATCTTTTATATCTACAGGCATTTTTAAATTCTTTCCCAATCAACGTTCGGAACACTTCAGAATTGTTGCTTATTATTATTACAAACTTTCCCAAGTAACTGCTGATACGCTGGCACATCTAGCTTTTGCAGCGTTTTTTAGGCGACCACTTTGTCGTACAACTTTCTTAACTGGCAAGGAAAGCATATATTGACTCATATCTAGCAGAAACGGCCTTAATATAATAGATTTTTGGATGGTATTCTACCTTTGTCACCTGTAGTACTTTCCGTGTCGCGTTCTTCTAGTATGTTCGCAGCTTCATCTATACCTACTTATTTCTGCAGGTACAGTGTATTGGGTTATACCATCCTCAGCCGTGATTACCTTATAATCTTTACTGCGAGACTTGGTTTCAGAAATCGTCTTAGGTATTTTTGAAGGTGGTTTCAGACTTTTTCCTATACCACTAGCTGATAGGCGACGTTTGGAAGCAGGTGATAACGGTTGTTTTGGTGGTAATATTTCAGCAAACTCGAAGAAATCCTCTTCCATTCTTTCAGATGTATTTTCTTTTTAGGGTGATGTTTGTGTTGATATTTCATCTTTAAAATAAATTAAGTTTGGGTAGTACTATCCCGCAGGCTTTTCTGTTTCATAGTCTTTTCTGGTAGTAAGCGAATATTTGTTTTTTCATCTGTCGCTCGCGTAGCTTTTCGTCTTAAGTTTGAAAATTTTATTAATTCATTTCGGTAATTATACCATTTTTCCCTATCAGATAAATTCTTGTTTTTTAATATTTTATCCATAGTCTCATCGAACTTAGATTGATTCAGGGAATCCTCAATCTTGATTTTCAATTTTTCGTAAACTTCTGGTGAAATAAGTATATATTATTGTTTTTAAACATATTTTTCGATTAGTGAACCAATTACACCTGTTAATACACTTCCTAACGACACTGGTAAGAAGCCTACTCGCTGAATCAGTATTTTACGTTGTCTGGGTACGGATCTTTTTGCAACAACTAATTTTCGCAAATCCTTTTTATGCTTACAGAGCGAATTGTATATTTTTCAATGAGGGATATGGTTTCCCTTCAAAGTATTGAGAGTAGTTTCGCAAAGAGTTTTTATGACTTCGGGGTCGGCGTTTTTAATAATGGCCTGCCTTAATTTCGGTTTCACTGTTCTAAGAACATATAGCATATATTTGTTGTCCCTTAATCGATTCATTCGTAACACCATTTTTACTGATTAAAGTCGAACAGAAACAAGTTGTAAAATCTTTATTAAAAATATCAGTACGGAATCTTAATTCCTCGTTGATATCTTGAGTTGAATCTATCAGTAAATATCCGTGTGGCACCTGCGTAATCTCTTTATATATTTTTAGCAGCTGTGAACTATTTTATGGATAAATCTACCTCCCTAAATGGATAAACTGGCTTTTAGCACGAGGATTTTTAATACAACGAGGTATTTACAGTTAAGTGATATGTCTCGACAAAACTTACCCTGGTGAAATACATTTTGTGTTACAAGGATCGCTGAAAGATTGCGATGGTGAGAGCCTTTTGTCAAGAGTACACATACTTGTCTGCTAAAAGCATTTAACATCATATCATCCAATACAATTAATGTAGGTTCCTGTGTATAATTTACAAACTCTTCAGGGATGCTATCAATAAATTCGATGTTATTGAATGTGGTATCTGAAGGCAGAGCCACATGTTCTGTATTACACCATATAACTCTTCTTATTTGTGGCCGTGTTAAAAACATATTATCGAGAAGGCTTTTTGTAAATGTTGTTTTTCCACAACCTAGGCCTTCATAATTGTAAATGGGTGTTTGAACGCGATCATTTTCACCGCAAATCCAAAAGCTCTTAACAATAGGTCTTTTGTATATAAACCCCCACATTTTGCAAAAAGGTACTTATATAATCTTTCAAGAATGAGCAGAAGACAAATTATTAATGAACTACACAGGCCAGACCGCAAAAACTTTAAGCGTCGTCGTGTAACGATTGAAGGCAAAGATGACCTATGGCAGGCAGACTTAGTTGATATGCGTTTATATGCTCAAGAAAATCAAAGCTTTAGCTTTTTAAGAACTGTAATTGATACATGCTCTAAATACAAAAGTGGGATAGAAGTCACTAAAGCAATGCAGCTAATTTTCAATCAGGGTCGTATTCCAAGAAACTTGCAAACAGATGATGGAAAAGAGTTCTACAACAAGTCTTTAAGCGCTTGATGGGTAAATATGATGTTAATCATTATTCAACTTATAGTTCATTAAAGGCGTCAATTGTAGAAGGATAGAACGCTGAAAAATATTATGTGGGAAGAGTTTAGTATGAATGGTAATTATCACTGGTTGAGTATGCTGGACAGGTAAACAAAAAAGTATAACAGAACAAAGCATCGAACTATTAAGATGCGGACTATAGACGCAGGCCCTGTTGATGAGGTTCGTTTATTGCTAACTGTGTATAAAAAGCCAAAAACAAAATCACGCCCAAAGT
Organism: Dioctria rufipes; assembly: GCA_963924295.1. Lineage (NCBI taxonomy): Eukaryota > Metazoa > Arthropoda > Insecta > Diptera > Asilidae > Dioctria > Dioctria rufipes. The sequence goes on from OZ002744.1 coordinate 106,875,617, forward strand.
ACAAAGTGGGAGGCTTTGTTCGTATAAGTAGAAACAAACATGTTTTTGGAAAAGGCTATACCCTAAACTTGTCTACTGAAATTTTCAAAATAAAAGAGGTAAAAAGCACTTATCCAGTAACTTACATTCTTGAAGACTATCAAGGAGTTATAATACAGGGCGGCTTTTATCAGCTCGAGCTATCTCCAGTCAAATATCCTGATACTTACATTGTAGAAAAAGTTTTAAAAAGACGAAACGGTAAAGTTTATGAGAAATGGCTTGTTTTTCCACAAAAGCACAACACATGGATTAATATAAAAGACGTCTTATAAACAGCCTTTATTGCAGTCACAATGCTGATCTTAAAGCGTGAATATGATCGGTTAAAGAAACTTAAGAATTTAACTTAACTATCAAAATGCACGCAAGGGACTCGTCACTCACACAGATGCAAAATCTTTATCGAGCGATTTAAACTGTAAAAACAAAAAGCAAATAAATAAAAATATCTTGATCGAATTCGTTTTTATTTTAAAAGCCCCGTCGTTTCTCACTGCCGCCTTATCGAAAGGCATACTATCCACCCGCAATAATCATTTCCAACACTCCATAGTCTATCTTTACTAACCTTCAATAAAAGCATTTTATCTCAGCCGAATTCGTTTTTTCCTCAAGCAACCTGTTCCTTTTACCCTCACCTTCACCCACATTCGTGTTGTTCACAACATCAAGTTCACTGACTGCTGCCGATCTTTTCTTTTTTGCAGCTCTTTATCATACGCCGGCAGTATTGAACGCCACAAGAATCAAGAAACCTTGAATAAGCAGCGTCAGAACTTGCTATTTGCGATGTTTCCTTAATCTTTATTCCTTCACATCAAAAATATTCCGGAAATAAAGTCACCCACATGTTTCGCAGTTTCAATTCAGGTAGATTTTAATTCTATGCATAAAGAAACAACAACAAAATCGTGAAAAGCATCGCGGTCAAGTTCAAGTTTTAAAACTCGTGTGGAAAAATGACGTAGAAGAAATGTGACTAACTGATCAAGCCTGTTTGTAGTGGAAGAAAAAATGAACGGAATATAAAAAAAGAAATGCAAGAACGGCTGAAAATATGAAGACAACGATGTAGGCTTAAACCATGCATGCAAGCTACATATATTCGCAAGATTTTGTGCTTTAGTTATCTGCTTGCCTGGTAGTACAATTTTATTTATTTTGCTGTGCTTGTACGTAAGTCGCCTATAGTACACCTGCTCGCACCCACTAGGCTCAGCCATCGTAGTAACTGGACCTTTCCAAAAACAGTACCCATCTCCCGTGCTTAACACAGACATCACCAGCTCTCTCCTTCCAACCAACATCCTGCATCAAGAAAACTCGGTATCAAGTCAGCTTTTTTTATTTTTGCCCCCAATGCTTGCGATAGGGACCCATCTACCGTCCTTACCACAGACCCTACTACTTATATCCATCTAACTTCTCAGGAGATAAGACGACAGCTACAGACTGCTAATGATCAACTTAACATTACTTTCAAGCCTGCTCTGATTCTTACATCGGCCAAACATCAAAAGAATTAAAACCCGACTTGCACAACATAAAAAATAAAAACAGACACCCAACTCAGCACTGACAACCCACTCACTGGAAACAAGTCACTTTTTCAATTTTGACCAGGTTTTCATCATCGACACAGAAGATAATAAAAGGAAGAGAGAGACAAAAGAAGCATATCACATTTATATCAATAGGAAACACCTAATCAATATCAGACTAGATACAGAATTTATACACAAGGATTACTACACAATTCTAAATAAAATTAACAAACATGGATATACATACCACTCACTCAAACTAATAAGCACACACAGTGGCACACAAGACTCCACACTCAACATAACAATAAAAGACAGCTGATGCAGCTCTAACTTTCTAGTCATTAATTTTAGAACGTATTTATTTTCGGTGTTAATTTATTTATTTTTTGTCGATTAATTTATTACATAAATGTAGTGTTGTTCGTCATTTTCATACTCAAGTAGTTTTGTTCATTATAATATACAAGTTAATCTAATCATTTCATATATTTATATTCAAACTTTTTCTCAATATGTTAGACGACTGAAAAAAATGTATTTCCACAGAATCCTCGAAAAGGACTCTACAATTCAGAGTCGAAACTTCGCATAATTTGAATAAACTACTAACACAAAGTTTTGTAGTTTTTAATCACTGATCGGAGATCCCCAAAAAAGCTCACATCGTTTTTATATTGATAAACCCCGATCAAAAACATTACAAAAATTGGTAAATGATTGGGTTTGATTGTTGGCAAAGGAGGAATGAGATGTGCTCTTGATAAGATCTCAGCCGACTGCCCGTCACCTAAAACTGTTCGGCAGGCCCGACGCCTACTATATATGGTCGGGTGACTTCGTCGATTTATTCCGAGCAATGCTGATTTAACCGCATCTATTACTGACACTCTGAAAATTCCACTCGGTTTCAATGGACACCTGAAACCCAGACATCTCTGGAACCGTTGAAACAGAAACCATAGATAGTGAGTTCAGTGTTCACCAAGCTGTTCCTAATACAATGCAATGCGATCCACTAAGCTATTGTTGGAGTGCTGTTGCAACTACATGACGATGGCGACGAGCAGCCGATCGCCTACCTCTCGAAAAAGTTGAACTCAGTAAAAAGAAATTACACATTCACAGAGCAGGAATGTTCAGCAGTAGTTATAAGCGTACAGAAGACGCGGCGTTTCATAAAACTTATGCCATTAAAGATAGCGTCTGATCATGTTAGCTTGAAACGGCTTATATACCAAAAGCACCTTAGCGGTAGACTTGCTCGGTGGAGTCGGAAAATTTCGACTTAAGTATCGAATACAGAAAAGAAGCAAGAACTTCGGCCCTGATGCACTGTCACGGATTCACTGTAACAGTGGGACACCGTCTGCAGATCTTGGTCCGGAAGTTGACCTTAGGTCTCCATATTTCACCTCGTTGGAATATGAGAAGCTGAGGCAGAAAATTATATCAGCTTCTAATTAGCTACCAGATCTGTATGACAGGGATGACTTAATTTATATTCGGGCAGTGCCGAGAAAAGGCAGGAGGAAGAAGCTTGGAAGCTTTGAATTCCACGAGGGCTTATCTGCGATTTCAAGGGCGCATGATCTGCCACTAGCTTCACACGGAGGTATAGGCAAAATGCTAGGACGATTAAGACGACTTCTGTGTTGGCCGCAAACGACAATTGATGTCAGAAATTACCAAGCCGCCTGTGACGCGTGTAACTAAATCAAAACTTCAAATACCATTCCAAAACCACCAATAGGAGCACATTCGGTGACAGAACAACCAACGCAACGACCTTACATGGACTTTTTAGGTCCATATCCCCGATCTACACATGGAAACGTTTGTATGCTTCTTGTTTTTGAACACTTCTTGAAATTTCCCACGTTGAAACCTATGAAAAAGGCATCTAATTCAAACATATGTTAGCTCATTGAGACAGAAGTTTTTCACATGTTCGATGTTCCTGAGACGAGCGTCTCTAACAATGGGGTCAAATTTTGCTCGGCTACCAAGCAACTGGGCTTCTCACTATACGGGGTATTGTTCGGTTAGCAGATGATGGGACATGCGAGCTCATATTCCATCCTCAAGAGCCTAGGAACGTTGAGTGAACCTTTGACAGTAGATGCGGGTGACAAATTGACAGTAATCCCTGCGAGATCGCAGGAAAAATTAAGCCATGCATTCGAACAGGGTGCAAATCTTATAACCTTCGAGCTAAACCTATCAACTATACACTATCAATTATAACAAAGTAGGTCAGAATAGAGACTCTTTAATGAAGCTTGTAGATATATACAATAAAGAAAATTTGATATGCAGTTTTTGTGTACAGAATTTAGAATTTAGATTATGTTTCGTACGGATTCTGTATCTTACAGACAGATCGTTATTTTAATCTACGCAATTTCATCTGCTCTAGGTATTATATCAACATGCTATCTGGTAAGTACTCAGAGCAATGGTTAAAAATGTCACTCAAATACCTAGGAATAGCTGGCATACTTTGCAAACAAAATGTTTGTCAAAGCCTATATACAAAATTTAGTGACCTTCCACCATCCCGCAGATTACCATAGCTATGTTGTGACCTAAGTGCCCAGGCAATGCTCCGAATCACAACCATAATAATTCTGAAAATCAAAAATTATTTAATTCTATTCATTTCAATTGCATTTAAAAAGGCATTCCCTTGTTATAATAAAATGCAATTACAAATGCATAAATTGCATTTTATTATCAGACTCTTCCACTCACACGGTATGCATACTTACCTACTCACGGTGTCCACTTCTTTTTCTTTTCCGTATGTACACTGTACATACGTACATTACTTAATTCTTTAAGTCTAATTACATGTACATACATACAGTAATTCCCGCCCTCTTAAAATTAATATTTCAGTTGTTGCAGTTGTAGACGAGATTTCATTCTTCACTTATTTCATAGGTATACCTTGCAACAAAACTTTTCAGCATTTTCTTACGTACGATTTTTGAACGTCGTGAGAAAGTAACAAAAAGAATATAAATCTTTTTGAAGCTTTCATGGGTACCTGGGTGCAATATAGCCGATCATAGAGCAGTAGATTCTTTTCCTCTCCCGAACTATAGTTAGAATTTTTAAGAGCTACTTGAAAATTATAGTTTTTTGTTGAGTCAATTATCGATCGAAAAAAAATTCAGTTAAGAGTTACTTGAAAATCTAGTATTTTTATTGAGAATATTTACTGTCATGTATAATTGCTTGTGTAAACACAGCTCGTTCAATAAGTGAAGTTCAGGAAATAAATTGATATATAACCATAATGTGTTGAATTTTTTTCAGTTTACCACGATTTAAGGGCACGGTGTGGAGCAACATAATATATTGATGGCACGGGTCTCGTTAAAATAAGGCTACATAAATAAATGAAATACAAAAAGTTCCCTTACAGAGAGAGTTAATCTAAAAGATATGCATATATATATATATAATAATAATAATAATACATAATTAATTAAAATTCAATAAAAAATCAGGAACCGTGAAATAAGTGAATAAAAATAAACAAAAATGGAAAAAATCTATTTATTATAATAAATAACAAAAATACAGAAGCCCGGATACTCAAAAGAGGAGTACTTAGAGGAAACTAAGTAATTTAGAGTGCCATGGTGCTCCAAGGTAAGGGCAGCTCCTAATTGGAAGGAAAGGAAGCACTCTTTCCCTTGACAAAATGGAAAAAATCTTAACATTAAAATATTCTCAGAATATTAAAAAAAAAAATATCAAATTCAAACAGTTTTACTCCTCTGGCATCACTAGATACAACTTGAAACATTTTATAATTACCGCCCAATTTTCTTCTACAAACTAAATCCATACCACCCAACCTAATGTCATTATATCGCGACTAACCTTCAATATAGAACGCTGACCAAAATGTAGCGGATGCCCCACCCACCGGCATAGCACCCAACAACAGATCTTCCCCGATTTGGCCTGCCAAGCAACCTACATAATACTCGAGTGGTACCTATGGATGAAATTGCATTTGAATCAAACTTACAGAAGTCACTGACATCCCAGTGACGTTGAAATCCCTACAGCGTCTTTGCAACAACAAAGCCAATGTAAAAAGCTAAGTACATTTCGCTTGTTGGCCTCATCGCACTCAATTATTTGCATACGAACATTGCTGTGGTACACTGAACGCCGCGTAGCGTTTCACAACTGATTTACACCAAAATCCTCAAAAATACTTCACAAGCCATAAAACAGACTCCCTCACTCACTGATGCCAACGTAGGAATTTTATCCCTAGATATAGGGATAATTTGAGGTTTTAGGGATTTAGTGGTAAAAGTTTCAAAAGTGACGCTATCTACGAATATTTTGTGCACTAAAAGTTTCTATTAATTTATTTCCTCCAAGCTTCAGAGAACTCCTGCAAATTGAAGAAACACTAGCACAGAACGAGAATCACTGGAGTGGACTATTAATTTTACTCCTCTGTTGTATAATGCAAACTTCCTGTTTGGAGGATGCATAGTTCAAATTATTCATTTTCAGATGTTTTTTTTAATCGGGTTATGGCTAATAAAGCTCTCTATTTCTAGTGTTTCAAGTTCAGTACGACAGTAAGATACACCAAAAAAGAAACCAAGAGTTAGAAATGATCTTTTCGAAAAGCTTTATGATCCAGAACTCAAAGGTTTTTAATATTATTATTGTGTCCATTTAAAGGTTGGATTGCAAAAGGGAAAAATGATTTGACATGTTTTGGTTTGGCAATTCATGTTTCGTCAAATTGGTGGTAAGAGCGCATTGCGGAAACATGCTGTTACTAAAAAGCATCACATATCTATTGGTGGAATTCAGAATGTTAAACCAACATCACAATATTTTTGTGGTGCGCATCAGCATAATGCATAAGTCGCTGAAGCTGAGATAAAATTGGCTTACTTTTACGCACAGGATAATGTGGCATTTACACAATTGTTGATCATTTATCAGATTTATCAAAGGAAATATACCCTAATTCTCGTAAAAAATATGAAATTTGGTCAAACGAAGACTACCAAAAATAACAAAACAACAATTTGCTCCAGGAAAATGTTCACCTTTGACTTTTACTTAAATAATATTGCTGATTAGCTTTGTGTAGGAAATTTTTTCGCATTAAATTTTTTCACTCATCTGTTACTCTAAAATTATTGCAATAATTATTACTTGAATATCTCCAACATCCCCGGTTGGAAGGTGAATTATCTATCATATCGGTCAAGTATCTATTTTCTAATCTAAACACCTGAATAATGCTTGGTCTAATATGAATTATTCCGACATACCTACCTTATAAGATCATAATTGAATTTGCTACTTATAATTTTTTTTTAATTAATAAAAACCACTTTCGTGTTAAAAATAAATGTTAAAGCATACAATTTTTGTTATTAGCTTGAGATATTACTATGAACTATCAGGCTAATAACATATTTATTGCAATAAATAATTTCCTTTTATGCGTAACAATTTCCCTTCTGTAAATATTTTTCTTACTTTGTGGCAGCACAAATCGCTCGCAACATAAAAAGCATATTTTATGCTGGCTTCACTTTTGCGAGCTGTCATCAGTCTACATATGGAAATCTGTGATCAATATAGAAAATTTTACAGAACTGACTCCCAACGCAAATATATAGATTTCTGCTTCATGACTTGTGAAGTATTCTCGATAATTTTGTTTACACTCTCTAATCGAACTTTCATTGATAAATTCTGAAGTATACATATTCGGTAGGGGGTGGGGGGATTGTCAAGCTTACTCCCGATTTATTGATTTATTTTAATGTTTCCAGAAGCTAAGAATTTTGTAGCTTTTTTCCTACTGTGCAAAGATAAGATTATAACTGTCTCAAAATATTATGTCCATTTCTATTTACTAATTGCGAAAGAATGCATCATTTTTGTTTTTATTTGAGGATTCTGGCAGATGAATAAGGTATACCTATATAATATGTATTGAAAGGGTATGGTAATTAGTAAGAATGAATTAGAGCTTTGATTTTTTACGTACGTTTCTTATGTTGTGGAAGGAGATATTCAGTGAATTTCTTGTGTTTACGTTATTTTGCTTGGATTGTAGTGCATTGCATATGCTCGTTTTGAAAGTAAAACAGTAGAAAAAGAGACTTGTAAAGTGCGTATTGTGCATGTGATTATGATTTTAAAAGTGAAAGTAATCACAAGACGATAGTAAAGTACGTATTGAATTTGCGTATTTCCAAATTAAATATCTTTTTAATTTCATTTTTATAGTAGAAGTAATGATAAGACGCTCATAAGTTTTGATGTGTATGTAAGTTTTGATGTAAAAAGTGAAAGTAGTAGGACGCTTGCAACTACATTGCGCCATTTTTGGATATTTATAACGCTTCTGCAATTCTGTCAGTAAGTAATTTTACTGTTTATTTTTCGCATGCTTTTATTTTATATAATTTTACTTAAATTTTTTTAAAAAACCAAAACAACGGTGCTCGTATCATTATGACAAACATAAATAACTGTGCATGTATCATAGAGTAGTTTCTAAGGCAATCTTTCGCGTCAATACTTTTTGAAAAGAAAAAGTAAAATATACTAATGGGAGACCAAAACCTTCCTTAAGTCAGCAGTCAACAAAAAAAAATGTTACGAGACATTTTTCAAATAAATTGTACGATGAAAATGAATGTTTGAGCGGTTGAAAATTCATTAATTAACTCTGTTCTTGTCTTTGTTTATTGGCTTCCTCTAAAAGCAACGTGTGGGGAAGTTCAGGATTTTCGGATCTGAGCAATATCCACGAAGCCGAATGCTTCAAAGCGAAAACTTCGCAAGATGCTTAACACTGTCGTAGCATTTAAGGACATAATGAGCTAGAAAAAAAAAATAAAGATATTCTTAAATGTCTCATCGATATTGTATCTCATTAAGGATGTCAATAACTGGTTTTTTGTGGCTATATATAATAAGAGTATTCATTCCGATAATACAGTAAATTACATCGAAACTGTTATTCTATTAGCAAAGTACAACCCAATTATAAGAAATCATTAAGAAGATTAATTGATATTATAAGTGAATTTATAAGTGAGGAAATTTTATTACACAGAGCTATGATGGTGCAGCTGCCATTCCTGACGAAATAACAGTTTTAAAAAAAGGGTAAGAGATACTTTTCCCAGCGCGATTTTTGTGCATTGCTTCGCTCATACTCATAGCCTAATATTAACTACATCTTGCGACGGAGTTAATGTCGTATATTCTTGTCCTCCAAATCAGGATTTTCAACCTTCTTCAGCCATTCCACTAAACGAAGTTCCGCTTTTGATGAAATAGTTCGGAAAGATTGCCTAAAGTTGCTCCTACTAGATGAAATTATAACGGTAGGATTGTACAAACAATTTTAGAAAATTAGTCTGATTTAGAAGAATTACTCTGTAATATCACCCATATTGGTTTTTGGGACAATTAGACCTTCACTGCTGTAAAAGTTTTACTATTTATCCTTACCGATTTTCAATTAAATTTCCTGTTGAATATCTTTTCTTCAATTTTCCCTTTTTGTGATCCACTTTAAAACATTTTCCAACCAAAACACCGAACTGCATTAAAAAAATCACGATTTTGAAAAAAAAAAATTCGAAGCCAGTTTCAATCATATTTTAATCGACCAAAGGAAACTTGTGAATTACCAAGTATGCGAAAAATAGCTAGACTTTCTCTAGCCGAGTTCAAGAAGCTATGTAGTTTTAGACAATTTTTTTTTTCGAAATAATAGATAATTTATTCCGGGAAGTTATTTCTAGATTCCAGTCGCTCTAGCAGTTAAATTTTTTTACAACTTCTGAATACATCATTGTGTTCAACTTTTTCTAACAAATTTCCCAACGACTTTTTAAAAATTTAAAAGAAGTTGATCCAGATAAACTTGATTTTAATTGCTTACATACAGAGTTGTCAGTTCTTTTTCCGATGATGTTTTGAAAGATAAAAATTTTAAGGTGTTATAGGACTAATTTGTAAACAACAGATAGCAAAGCTGCTTCCAAGAATTTTTTTAATTAATTCAATTTGTTTTGACAATTCCAGTCACAAGTGTATCTGGGGAGCACAGTTTTTCAACTTTTAGGAGAGTTAAAACTTATTTAAAAAATTCTACTTAAGTAGCCCAGCAATTTTAATGATTGAAAAACAGTTATTTAAAATTTTCCTTAGTAATGAAGAATATTATAATGAAATAATAAGTTATTTTTCATTGCAAAAAGATATAAGAATTGAGTTAAATTACAAATACAAATTTGTATTATTGTGGCTCTGATTAAATTAGCGCTTTGTTTTGTATTTTGTGCCCGCGGTTTATTATTGCATGCCTTCTCTTATTTATTAATGTTATGTTGTCTACTGCATGATAGTTGTCAGGGTGAGAAGCAACAGGGAAAGCATTGATGGGATACGTTTTTACACTAAAGTTCTCTAGTGCTGCAACTGCTGTTGACTTCATCAAGTACTCGACATGCCTCCACGTGGCGGCTTCTGATAACCAACTTCTATAGTTGGGCATATGTCGTGGACGTGGGTTTTCCGTGAAGAAGTTGCGCTGTGAGCTTGAGACCTCCTACCATAAAAAAAATATGCTGCTCAATTTAGATAGCTGCCACGTAAACCTGACTTATTTAAGGATGACTATGGCTTCCTTCTATTTCAACAGCAAAAAAATGATGAATATTTATATTGGGTATTATTAACATAATTGATTTTGATACTTGTATAATTACTTGTAGTAGCAATATAACAGTCTGAAAAGCTGATTTATAATGTACAAAATATGAATTGCTTCCCTTCTGCTCAGTCTCACGACCTGGCACTGCCAAGGAGGCTTCATCCCTGCGTCAAGGAGACGTTTCTGTGGCTCTAGAAAAAAGACAACGAGAAATTGTTGCCCAGGACACACGACGTATCAACGATCCTTCTTCAATGCCTTTAGAAACACCGACTATAATCCGGCTATTGTTCATCTTTATGACCAACACCTTCAACTATATCATTAGGAGAAGGCTGAAATACCCGATATTGTAACAATACATACTACATTTGTTAGAATCGGTCAATGATAGAAAAAGAAGAATTTTTAAGAACTTTTATTTTTAGCGATTCTAAATCAATACAAGAAGAAAAAACAACCGCCTCGTCCGGGATTTGTAACCGGGACCTTCTTAGTATACATATATACATGTTCAGGTTATTTTCGTTATATTAATTCATTCAACGCAAGACTTTTTTTATCGCAACACATATTTTCCACCCATAAAGTGTTTTTTGTTTTTTAACAAGTCATTTTTTCTTTTTTTTTTTTTTAAGAAGAAAGAGTGCATAATTTCGGTTTTTATCTTTTTAAGAAGGAAAATAATATAAAAAAATGTTCTTTTATTAAATTAAAATCGTTTAGTCTAAATACATTAACGATCTCCTTAGGAGCGACTTCTGCGGCAAGACTCTGTGAGCTTGTTGGTCAGAGGACATCGACAAAAATCTATAGACAATCTCATGCGGTAGGACTTCGTGAGCCAATCGGTCAGGAAAAAAATATTGAATGAGGGAGCTATCCATTAAATCATAGTGAAATTTGGACATCATCTCACACATATAATTTGTCTGTATTTTCCTATTAATATGTCACTTGCTGCTAATTTTTACGCAACTACCCGCTTACATATAATATTACAAAGAATACATAAATATATATGTGGGATTTTGACAAGATAATAGAGCAGCGGCTTGGAAATTCACAAAACTTTATTAACTAATTAATTCACTAAAGGTGTTTACAAATTAATTCACTGAAGGTGTTTACAACTTTTTAAAAATGATTTGATAATACAATGATTTGATAACTGGTGCGATGTGTGCTGTGCTCGTGGCAACCTCTATTCCGCTCCTCTGCAGACTGCCTCTCCATGCAGCTTTGCCGGTCATCAAAGCTGTTTTTATTTTTAGAGCTTTTTGAATTAGGGTTACGACATTCGGCCGTCCTGGTACGATATCTGCCCTCAGATATCTCGTTTCTTGTTTTGATAGTCTTCTTCGTTGATGACTTCGACATCTTTTCATTCCTTGTTACATGTAAATGACTTCGTTGATTTCCCTATATGGCTTTGTTGACGACTTCGACGTCTACTTCATTATTGGTACTCGTTGACTTCTTTCTTTTGATAAATGGCTTCGTTGACGACTTCAACGTCTACTTCATTATTGGTACTGGTTGACTTCTTGGTTTTGATAAGTGTGGTAAATGACTTCGTTGACGACTTCGACGTCTGCTTCATTATTTGTACTCGTTGACTTCTTTGGTTTTGGTGAATGACTTCGTTCGGTATTGTTTATGACTTCATTGGTTACATCGTTTACTGACTGTGTTGCAAGCATCATGATGACATCAGGATGATAGGGGAGTGTTTGGATCGGGGAATATTATATCGTCTTCGTTTGCTGTAGATTCTGAATGCGTTTGATGAATTTCTTTGTCATGTTCTTGACTTTCTTCTGTGCTCTCATTACTGCAAGACTCGCCATCTGAATCAACTATTACGAAGGGCTTCATGTGATCTGCTGCCGTGGAGGTAACGTTCGGACCTTCATGGTTACCGACTTTCTGTACATCGTACCTTTCATTGGGTTTGACTGCGGTCACACTATATGGTCCTAGATATTTTGGTCTGATTATCAGACCTGAGCCGAATTGTGTTCGCCGTATAGCCACAAGGTCCCCGCGCTTATATTTTGTGGGCTGTATTCTCTTTCTGTTGTAGTATCGTCTATTTTCCTCTTGCATAGCTAGAATGCTTTTAGCTGCGGATTGTCGAGCTTCGTTGCGATTGGCGATGAAATCAGCTAGCATTTCGTCTTCAATTAACTTCCTTAAGCTTTCATCTTCAGGTAACTTCATTTTGGTCCCTACTAACAATTCAAACGGGGACGTTGCGACACTTCTCTGATAGCTTCGGTTGAGCCACATTTGTACCTTCTTCACGTGTTTGTACCACTCTTCCTCTGAACTCAGACGCAGTTTGGTAAGTATGGATATGACCACCTGGTGTATTCTCTCAACCTGCCCATTTCCACGGGGTATTCCAGTAGTAATTTTAACGTGTTCAATGCGTAGTCCTGGACGAACTTCCGGAAATATCCCGTCAACCCAAGGAACGATTGAACTCGCTTCACCGTTGTGGGGAGAGGAAAGTTCATTACCGCTTTGATTTTCTACTCAGCATGACTTAGTTTTCCTCTCTCAATAGTGTATCCCAAATAATTGATTTTCTTCTTCAGTAGTTGGCATTTCTCCCATTTAATTTGCAAGCCATGCGATGCAGCTAACGTCAGGACTTCTCTCAATGCAATTGCGGCATCTTCTTCGCTTTCGGCGGGCACGATCAGGTCGTCGATATAAACTAGAACTATGTTTCTTCTTATGAGTAGAGCAAATACCTTGTGATGAATCGTTGGAATTGCGTGGGAGATGTACTTAATCCAAAAGGAGCTCGTATGAAATCGTACTGTCCGGATGGGACCACAAACGATGTGTACTTCCGCGATGCAGGTGCTAACGGAACATGAAAGAATCCATTTCGTAGATCTAATGTAGAGAATATTCTTGCTCGCACAAGCCGCTCCACTTGATCTTCTATTAAAGGCAATGGCTGACGATCTCGAACAATGACTTTGTTGATCTTCCTGTAATCTATGCATAACCGCTTCGTTCCGTCCTTTTTGCTAACTAGGACCACCGGACTCGCGAATTCGGACTGACTAGGTGTGACAATTCCATCTCTCAACCATTCTTCTATCTGGTCGTTGACCATGGTTTCTTCCAACCTGCTGAGTCTTCTGGGTGGTTGGTGAATAGGTGTCTCATCTTTAAGTATGATTTTCATACAAAAATTTTCTATCATTTCGGATTTGGATGGGCTGTAATTTTTAACCAGCTCTCTTACCTCGTTTCTATAGTGATTACTCGTGATTACTCGTGATTACTCTTTCTGCTCAGTGGTTTGATAGCAACTGAATATCTCATCCACAATTGGTTTAACTGTTATACTGTTTGCTTTCATGGTTAATTCTAGGCGATTTAACAACGTTTTACCAATGATGACTGGCTTCGACAATATGCTGTCTTGTACTACATGGAATTTTTCCGTAATGACATGGCCATCAATCAAAACTTCGGATTCGAAGCCGCCTAGAGTTGTATATACTGACGGACCGACCCCCTTAAAGTGCACAGGGTTGATCAGCTTGGGACAGCCCAACAATTTATATCCCTCCTCAGTAACCAGGCTGAGATCGCTACCATGGATTGCTTTTGCACTTTTTTCATTCATAAAATACATTGCCACCGAACTTGCCGATTGAGAGCTTATTTTAAAGAGGAAAGGAAAGGAAAGGAATACAAATCGACGTGAGGAGGAATTTTGCTCAATAAATGCCTAGTTTTTAAAATGGAGCAAAAAAGCTGCATAGGAAAGGCCACCTGAAATCAGGTCGCACACGAAAAGTTTTTGTGGAATATTTTTGAAACTAGAAAGATTCGGTCAAAAATATTTTGCAGTTATACTTCTCTCACTATTCCTCGTCCAACGAGTGCTCATTCTTCAAAATCGGTGACAAAACATTTTAATCGAAATTTCACAAAAGAAGCATGGACTGCCTTTGCACTTTTTCATTCATAAAATAAATTGTCACCGATCTTGCCGATTGAGAGCTTATTTTAACGAGGAAAGGAATACAAAGCGATGTGAAAAGGAATTTTGCTAAATAAATGCCTAGTTTTTAAAATGGAGCAAAAACACTGCATAGGAAAGGCCACCTGAAATCAGGCCGCACAAGTTTTGTGGCATATTTTTGAAACTAGCAAGACTCGGTCAGAAATATTTCTCAGTTATACTTCTCTTATTATTCCTCGTCCAACGAGTGCTCATTCGTCAAAATCGGTGACAAAACATTTTAATCGAAATATCACAAAAGAAGCATGGAGATTGCTTTTGCACTTTTTTCATTCATAAAATACATTGCCACCGATGATGCTGATTGTTTTTACCATACGACTTTCACTATTGGAAAAATGTTTCACGAAAGCCACTTGATTCTGTACTATAGTTCTTTTCTTTTCTGGGCAGTTTGCACTTTTATGGCCATGTTTATTGCACGAAAAACATTTCAACCCATCTGACTGCCTCGGGCAGTTTCTTCCTATATGACCATAGGCACCACAATTAAAACATTTCATTTTGTTCGGCTCTTCTTTTGTACCTCTATACTGAGGCTTCGTTGGCGGTCTGCTCTTCTTTTCCTTTTCCCTGACTTTAGCATAGATATGCAATTTGCTCTTAAACTCGGAAAGATCTTTGGCCCCATAGAGTACAATTTTTTTCGATTCGTCCTCAAGAATACCATCAACTTCATATTGCATAATGGCCTTGTCTTCCAGATTACCTCTTCTACCCATCTCTTTTATTGTCAAGAAATACTCGTAGTAGCTTTCATTTGGTAGCTTCTTACGAGCCCTTAATTTTGAATGCACCTCTGCACTGTTTTTATCATCCTTGAATTCACTCATTAGGAAGTCTTTTACTTCCTCCCAAGATTTCAAATTATTTTGACTGCGTAGCGCTAGCCTAGCAGTTCCTGCCACTAGTCGTTTTCCATAGACCAGCTTCTGCAATTCATTCCAGCTTAGAATGCTCGCCATGTTTTCAAACTCCCTCACCCATGATAAAAAGCAATAATTATCTTGACCCGTAAATGGGTTCAAAGCCTCCTCAATATCTTTTAATGTGAACATACTAAGAGAATTATTAGCCTCGACTGATGTAGGACATCGTTCAGAATGCTGATCACCTTGGGCATCCCTAATGAGCTCGTTGGAACCAAACCTATCTTGCGTTGCACGGATGGTGCTATCCTTTTCCTTCAATTCGCGTCTCAATTCTCTAACCATTGACTCATAATTTTCAACCTCGTTATTTAAGGTATACTCCCCAATTTTTAAATTTAATATTGTTATCAATAATATTTTAAATAAATATCCAGTAATATTTTAAATCAACATCTGTCCCTTCTTATTAATTGCTTCTACTTGTACGTTCAAACGAAAATCACTTACTCCGTTAAGAAGATCTTTAAACTCCTAATTTTTTTTTTAAATCAGTTTTTCTTTTACTGGATGGCAGCGTAAAATGTCAATTTCATCTGAGCCTACTTCGGCCTGATGTTGCGCTACCCCTTATCAACCTATGATGCCTGCAACACTAGAAAGAAATAAAGTGTGAGCTTTTCTCCGTGTCAATAAATGTTTCTGCAACATTTCCCTCGCTCTTGCTACAATTTTAGCAAGAGTCTCGTACGCAGCTATAATTTTCTGCAAGCTTCCTTCGTTTGTACGGTTCCCCTTCGATGAGTCTGGTACGCAGCTATCTTGCTAAACGTGTGAACTAGAACTTCGCCGGTGTTTCGCCTCCTTCCCCCTCGTTTTTCCCCAGCAAATTCTTCTCTTCGCCGGGCTGCAGTGGACTTGTACTTTTCGGCAAACAAACTTGAGGAGAAACAGTTTATGCTCACGCCACACGCACAAGTTATATTCCCGGCGAACTCAGCATTTTTCTAAGCATATTCACATAATATGCATTATGTAATTATTTCCGTTCTCATTAAAAATAAGCTTCCCACGATTTCATTCGCGAAATCGTGAAAAACAAATATCTCGAGTTACAAACTCAACGTCGGCACGTTTAGCTGAATTAGCGTAAATAAAATATTTCTAAAGTAAAAATTAGGAAAGATATTTTTTTAAAGGTAGTTAGTTCTTAATCGTGTTTTAATCGAATTAGTCGAAATAAAATAAAGTTCCTGAAATTAAATAAAGATTTATTTTATTTTTTTGATTCCCAAAGAAAATAAAGTGAAAAGTCACACACACACCGATAATTTATGACTTCGTCAATGCTTGCTTTTGCTTTAGCGAGCCGCTATAATTCACCGCTGATCTTCCTCGTTTTCCAAATTTTCTTGCTTTCTCAGATATGGAATGCGGTTTTCTCTAGGTTTTGTGATAATTTACTTGCTCTGGCTTGTAGGCCTGTCAATCCCGGTTGAGCCCCCAATTTGTGGGATTTTGACAAGATAATAGAGCAGCGGATTGGAAATTCACAAAACTTTATTAACTAATTAATTCACTAAAGGTGTTTACAAATTAATTCACTGAAGGTGTTTACAACTTTTTAAAAATGATTTGATAATACAATGATTAGATAACTGGTGCGATGTGTGCTGTGCTCGTGGCAACCTCTATTCCGCTCCTCTGCAGACAGCCTCTCCATGCAGCTTTGCCGGTCATCAAAGCTGTTTTTATTTTTAGAGCTTTTTGAATTAGGGTTACCACATGTATATCAACACACTCTCACTTTTAATCAAATTTCTTCCCAGCAAACAAATGGAATCAAAAATAATTCGAAAATAACTTGCCATGGGCAAACATAACCCCCGAAATCCATATTGCCAAATGCTCGTTTTTAATTAATGTGTTTGTGTTTGTATTGACATTTTATAATTCATAAAAGCAAGGATTTTTTTTTAATATTTCCACAATATATTATTATAATCTTACCACAATTATAAGTTCCCTACCTTGGAAAACAAAATACGTTAAAAATAGTAATAAATTGTGAAAAGCATTGCTGAAAAATTTAATAAGAGCGAATTTGATAGAAATAATGCAAATTTGCACGAGGCTTGCTAAACGCGAGAAATAGGCAACTTTTGAAGGAGAGGCAATCATATAAACACTTTATTGTAATATTGCTGTCCCTGTTTCACATCTATTAGTCATTTCTTACTTTGGCAAAACCTCTCCAAATTGATTGCTGGTTTAGTACTAGTTTTTTTTTTTTTTATATATATATATTTATGGAAGTAGGTTTATTTGTTTTAAGGGAAAAATTTAAATCGCATTTTCTTCTAGTCGCAAATCCCACAATGGTTTCCCTGCATGTATTTTTCCTCCATTTAATAAAATTTCATTTCCAACTTTTTTTTTTAAATTTTAGCAGAAATATTTAAGATAAAAATCAAAAGTTTAATAACAATCTTTCTCTTGATATTGATATTCCTAACAGTTTATTTATATATTTTTCCCTCTTTATCTCTTCTTTCTCCTCGCTGTTCCACATTAATTTCTCACATCTTATTCACGTCAAAATTTAAACAAGTTTACCTCAATTTGAATACTATTCAACGCAAACATGACAGACGAAACAAATCTTTCGACGAGCTTTGCTCGTCAGAAGTCCCAAAAATAGCAGAAATTAGAAAAATTCTAGCTGATTATTATAGGGCCAATAAACCGAAAAGGACTTTAGATCGTACTTTCGTAAAATTTCAAACATTGAAAGACCTGTTGACTTCATTTAAAAAAACGTTAAACCTAATTCAAGATCATGAAAATTTCGATGAAACTCATGATTATTTTATGACAAAACAGAGGACTGGTACAACCGTACCAAAACAACTCTATCTGATAGGTTAAAGTCCATAGCTCTCCGTACAGGGCGCACAAATAACTCGTATTACATTCCACTTCCGAAAACTCCACAGAAAGCAATTTCGTCGGATAATACAGACAGTACAGAACTAGATCAGGAGAATGCAATTCGATTTCGGCTGCAAAAAGACAAACAAAAAATGATATTGTATGTATATTATTCAGTCTATTGACCATAATTCAATTTCAACTGCAGGCAAGACGTATTTAACACAGAAACTAAATTCATTAAATATATATTGTGATGACTTTGAGACAAGTCACAACGAAATAATTACAAATGCTTCTCCTAATGATAGTGATAACACGTATTTCACAGAAAATTTATAAATTAATAATTAATACGCAAGCATCGTGCTCCAAGAACAACTGAACGTCCGATTGCAAACTGGTTTCAAAATCAAACAATTTCTCCTTTAAAGAACACAAATCCACAGTTTCTGTGGAAATCGAAAGAATCTTCATAAATTTACCTCAAGTTGGCATGACATGTACGCAACAGCAATGACGGTAAATGAAAGGAGCTCCCTTCTTAGTTTAAAAAGGAGCAAATTATTCGCTGAATATTAAGATATTTTCATGCGCAATCAAGTTGCAGATGGGCCTACCTTAAAATCACTTTTACAGCAGTCTTTCGAGGTAAAATTTCCCAGATGTACCTTGGAATTTCAGTTGTGGAATTCAAAACAAAGAACAGGACAAAGCGTAAAAGACTTTAAAAATTAAACATAACACTATCCAAGTTAAATCAGGCGACACACTCATATACAGTGACAAAGTACTCCTCAAATCTTAATTAAAAGATAATGAGCGCCAAGCTGTGAAGCAATTGAGGACGGATTATGCAATCCACAATTACAGACTTTATCTTAAGTCCACCCTGTAAAATCGTTCACCTCATTAAAGTCACATATTCTGGAACACGCACCACGTTTAGGGCAAAGGCAACCCAGTTTTCAAGTAAATAACAGGCTAAATCAATATCCCCTTCAACAGAATACCAATTCAGGCCTGCGTTGCTTTAATTGTAATGGACTGAGGAATACTGCTTCAAAATGCGCAGTCATAAAACGCTGAATGCCAAATTTTAACGAATTCCAGAGAACAAATTTGCAATTACAACAACGTCCTACAGATTTTAATAACGTTATATATCCGTCACAGGTCCCATTGTGGGGTTTTTATTGTGATTTTTGTCACCCAGGAAATTCTTCTAGCGTTTGATATTTGTCGTAGTAACTCAACAGCTAAAAGCTTCAGCCCAATAACTTAGGAAAGTAAAAAAAAACACTATTTAAGTTAATTCCACTTCTTAGAGAAGATTCTTTAAATGTGGTCTCTCAAAACAAACTATTGTTTACAGTTACAATGTACAACGTATAACATTAAATTGAAAAAGAAAGTTATAATAATTTCTTTTTAATTGCTTGAGATTAACGTGTTGACTACAGTCATGGCTAATATACAGCCACAAAACAGGAATTCGTAGCAGTCAATAATCCGAGAAAATCATACTCCGCCGGGATAACAACGCCAATATCTCGGAGAGATCACCATCTCCAAAGAGGAGAAATAATAGAAGTTCATCGGCATTCAGGCAGGGAAACTGAATATAGCGGGGCGTCAATTTCGGCAATCCCTTGCATATACAAACTACAGCACAATTCCACAGGAATCCCGAGAAAATATCGCCAGAAGTGCAAATAAATTAATATCTAATTTCACAAATAAAAGGCTTTCCAATAAGAGGTGTTATTTTAATTAGCCCGCTATTTCGGTAGATGTCACCTTTGGAGCTGTCATTTTTTGACATTTGACAAGTAGAAACTACGCCATTAATCAAAATAGAACGACACACGATTCAACAAGGCACTGAAATTATTAAAATTCACTGTAAAAATTGTGAACATGTGGCAGAGACGGTTCGTAAAACTCGAACATTTTTGGGTCGTCGTGAAGCACCTTGTCGGACCGCAATACAGAAATTGGTAGAAAAATTCGAGCTGTCGGGACAAGTTAGTGATGTGAAGAATAAAACCCGTGCACGTCGCTCAAGAACAGCCGAGAATATTGCCGCTGTAGCCGAAAGTGTTGAAGAAAACCCAGATTTGTCCATTCCTCGTCGTTCTTTGGAATTAGGCATTCCACAAACGTCATTACACCGTATTTTGCATAAAGATTTTGGTCTTAAGGCTTACAAAGTTCAGTTAACATAAGAACTCAAGCCGGCCGATCATCAACAACGTCGAGTCTTTGCTGATTGGGTCCTTGAAATGCATAAAAATGATCCGGAATTCCATCGAAAACTCATCTTGAGTGATGAGGCCCATTTCCACCTCGATGGCTTCGTCAACAAGCAAAATTGTCGAATCTGGGGCTCGGAAAACCCAAAATTTATTGTAGAAAAGCCTCTCTATCCTCAACGTGTGACTGTTTGGTGCGGTTTATGGTCCCACGGGGTCATTGGACCTTACTTTTTCGAACATGCGGCTGGAGCAACAGTTACGGTGAATGGATTGCGCTATCGACAGATGATTAATGATTTTTTATGGCCGGAATTGGATGGTATTGATCTGGACAACGTTTACTTTCAACAAGACGGCACTACGTGCCATACAAGCAACGAAGCCATTGATCTCTTCGGGAAAATTTTCCGGACCGTGTTATCTCTCGAAGAGGTGATCACAATTGGTCTTGTGACTTAACACCTTGCGACTTCTTCCTTTGGGGCCACGTGAAAGAGAAGGTCTACGCCAACAGTCCAGCGTCGATTCAAGACCTAAAAAATGGAATTCGTGAGGGTATCGAGGACATAGGGCAACCACTTTGCGATTTGGTTATGGAAAATTTCATGAAAAGGATATGGTCCTGTAGGCGTGGTCGTGGTATTCATTTGGCTGACGTTATTTTCCGGTATTAACGGCATACCTTCCTCTTTATAATGAAATAAAGATCCGATCATTTATCTCAAAAAATGGCATTTTTCTTTGAATATCAAAATAACACCTCTTATTGGAAAACCCTTTATATTAAACTAATTGGGGAAGTCGTAATATTTTACCATACTCGACTTAGCCGGTGGATTCCATCAGATAAGAATGGACTCGAAGGGCAAGGAGAAAACTGCCTTGAGCACACCCTATTGCTACTATGAACATATTTGTATGCCATTTGGTTTAAAAGGCGCACCTGCTACTTTTTGGCGAACCATCAATAATGTCTTATCTGGCCTTCAAGCCCAATATTGCTTCGTATACACGGACGTTATTGTAGTCCATTGATACAATCTCAAAGACCACAATACTAGACTCACAGCATGATATAGCGGGGCGCCAATTTCGGAAATCACTTGCATATACAAACTACAGAACAATTCCACAGGAATCCTGAGAAAATATCGCCAGAAGTGCAAACAAATTAATTAGAATCTCAATCGAAATTAATAAGAATTCTTTAACCCTTTCTTTACCTCTCGAATATGTTCTACTCCTAGGCTAATATTTTCAATTGACACAGGAGCAGAGATCAGCTCAATAAAACTCCCTCCACTAAATCCGGATAATATCTGCTACAGAGATACCGTCTGCAATATAAACACAAATTTACTGCGTCTACTTCAACAGAAGCACTCATTTGTGTGAAACTAAGCTTAGAATCTGCGACATAATACTCCATCATAGAGCACCCTCTCCATCCCTAAGCACTTTATAAAAGGTGAAGTCTAGAACTAAATCAAAGAAGTCAATTCATTCCAACAAATATTCATTTTCTTCACACTCTATCGAGTCGAAATCATCAAACAACTCCTTCCAAATTCCACAAAACTTGGAATCAGATCTCCTTCCTAAGAAACATCCGAAAGACTTGTATAAATTAAATTATATTAAAACTTCGGCTCTATCAGATTTCATCATATAAATTCCAACTTCTTCTCTTCAAAATGAATCGGTCTGTTTCAAGAAGGAAATAAGGCCAGATTTCTTTCTTGGAAACTCGATCGTTGAACCAGTCAACGGTATGGCAAAAGTCCTAATCCATAATGCAAATGAGGAGGACGCCGATCTGGGCCCTTACGACGTCAACCTAGTGGTCATTTGTACAGATTCTGCCAGAGATCTAATTAAGGGCAGAATAACAAAACTGCAAAACCTTATAAATTTTGATCACTGTACTTCAGAGGAGTCCGAGAGTATTCACAACATCTGTAAGGAATCCAAGGATATGTTCTTCAAACAAGGAGATCTTAGTTCTTATACAAATGCGATGATACGCAAAATCGAAACCATCTAAGACAAACCACCCATCTATACCAAGCCTTATCGACTTCCTGAGGCAAGCCGATCTGAGATAAACTGGTATATACAAAAAGTGCTTGAGTCGAACATAATCCATCCCTCAGACAATCTCTGGAACTCTCCACTTCTGCTGGTTCTTAAAATACCACATGAGAATGGAAATAAAAACTGACGAGTTGTGGTAGATTTTCGTCGTATTAATGACATTGCAATTGGCGACGCGTACCCGATGTCTAATATCGCAAATATATTAAACTAATTGGGGAAGTCGTAATATTTTACCATACTCGACTTAGGCGGTCGATTCCATCAGATAAGAATGGACTCGAAGGGCAGGGAGAAAACTGCCTTGAGCACACCCTATTGCTACTACGAACATATTTGTATCCCATTTGGTTTAAAATGCGCACCTGCTAATTTTTGGAGAACCATTAATAATATCTTTTCATATTTTATTTACTGAAATACGTTTTGATTATATTAAAATATTTAACAAAACTTTCGTTTCTTCGATTAAATAACTTCGGGCAAAGTAATTATGTGCTAGTGGGAAAGCAAAGAAATCTCCAAATAGAAAATTTTTTTCACTGAAATTGAGACGAACAAATTTCTGACAATTGTCGGCAAAGGACACAAGCAATCACTTGACAGATTTTCCGGCCATACCTTGTTAATCTTTGTATCATGTATTTAGGGCACATTATTAGAGAAAATAGAGTCAAACCGGACCTATCGAAAAAAAAGTCAGTTCAGTCTTATCCCAGATGGAAGAAGTAAAATGATATTAAAACTTTTCTTGGTTTCGTCGGCTATTATCGACGCTTTATATCCAACTTTTCGAAGAATTCGAAACCCCTTACAAATCTTTAAAAGAAAGTTATCCCATTCAAGTTCGATTCTGCGATGAAGCATTTTGCAAATTACGCAACAAATTAATTTCGCCACCAATTTTATCATATCCTGTTCCGTCCCGGAACAAAAATCTACAAACTTAAAAATAACTAAATAAATATTCAGAGGTATCCAACGATGACAATGGCTAGTATAGGTCCGCCCTTGATGTTCCAGAAAGCCTCAACCAATCTAAAAAGAAAATGACATTCATAAATTATATGCGAATAGTGAAGTCTCCGATGAAGTGATGATCTGATACTTTTCAACCATAACTAAATATACACTAAAAAATTAACACAATTTTCCCACGATAATCTAAATTGCCTTTGTTGTGATCCCAAAATCACAACCATATACATATTACTTTCTGTGCAATTTCCCTAAAATCAAATATTTTCATATTGTGGTCTTAAAATACCACACCATATGTCCTCAAATGCCTGAAATGCATAAAATCCTAAAATCACAAAATCTTATTCATATTACTTACCTCCCATGAACTTTCCTAAAACGCATAGATAAATATGCACAAATATGTACAATTGCATACCAGGCATATTCATAATTACTTACCCTAATAATTCTCTTAACAAGTCTTAAAATGCATAAAAATGTACAAATATTCCTTTTTCCATAAACTACTTAACGTAGCATAAATAGCCCACTTACGAAAATAAACAAAAATGCCTGCTGGACATTTTTGTATACACATAACTCATCGAGTTAATGTACTACATATTGCACATCGGTCAAAATTTCAAGTGCACGATAGAATTTCAAGGTCCAAGCAAAGAAATTAACAAAGGCAAATGTCTTGCCTGTTTCTTATCTTTCCGGTCTCTTTTTACCTTTTTGTCTGATTGGTGAGTTAAGCGAACCAATCATAAAAAGTATTATATACTTTTTGCTGACGCAAGGGCGTCAGCTATTTGGATGATAATAATATCCAACTGAAAAGAAGCCGAAGTTCAGGATCGACTTTGAGAACGATGGCACGGTCGGGAAGTCTTAACGCATTCTTAGTTGTGAATAATGTTTAATTAGTAGAGTTTTTATTAGTGCAACTAATTTGTGAATTCAGAACCAATAAAAGTTTTAAATAAGATATATTTATCAGTGCAAACAATTGTGAAATCCAAAGTCATTTCAAAGTTTTAAATAAAATATTTTTTTATCCATTAATGAATGTACTGAAATTCTTTAATTCCTATCCTGAACGTCCCCCTGTACTGCTCTTCTCCGCAAAAGGTGTAATATTTTTATTTTATTTATTATTTTTATTTGTTCAATAGTACGTTCACGCTCAAGTCTAGGCTTAATTTGCCGCTTTATAGTTTTGAACTTTTATGGTAAGCAAGGCAAGGCTATATGCCGCTTTATTGCCTTAGCTTAGTTTGGTTGATCAGGCTGAAGATTGCCGCTTTACGATCAGTAGGCTTTTAAGCCGAATTACGAGAAATGAATACACTTCAATGCAGTGATAATTCAAGTCTGATTTCTTTATTCTTTTCTTCGTCTTTTATACAATTGGTTTACATAGGTTCTTATGGAAAATCATTCCATAAGCAAGAAATAGCAATTACAAAAATGAATTGTCCAATAAGCAAATTCATTGCTTTCTTACTTATTGAATGACCTTTTACAATAATAATTCATACCAATTGTTATGACACACATTTTTGTCACCTACTTGACTTACTTGTAAATGGTGTCAAATTGCTGATTCTTAAGATTGTAATTTGTTTTCATAAATCGGAAGTAAATTGTATTTTTGTTAATTTTTGTTTTGTAATATGAGATATACTTGTTTACTAACATGATATGGCGCTTGCACAATAATGTATGTGCGTACAATGATGTGCTCATATCATGCTATGTATGAATGTTTGTATATACGTGCATATAATGTTACAAGGTGATTAATTATCTTTTATTAGCGAGATGCGCTTTTCTTTTTGTATGATTATTTTTAGATATTATTACATGTATTACATGTGTATACTACACCTCTACCCCTAATAGGAAAAAAAATAAATTTGACTTATAGGATGAATTTATTTTTTTTTTTTGTTAATTTTTTTTTTTTGTGTACCTAACCAATTACTTATCTTGTTTATTTACGTATTTTCATTATGCTACATATTCTACCATATCCTATGCATTTTGTACAGGTATTACTAACTTCTAAATGCTATCTATTATGTACAGTGTTTATATTTAAATTAGGATTTTACATTTAAGTATATTGGCTATTATGTCTATATAGTTAAGTTAGGATTTTACTGTTGTGTACATCAGTTATCATCTACATTATGTCTGCATAATTTCAGTCTATTATTGTGTATGTTTTTAAGGTTATTTCTGATTTTTATTGTAGAATTTACTCCGTTTTGGTCTACTATTTTAAATGGACCTTCGTATGGACTTTCTGATTTTTTTCTAGTTCCTTTTCTTAAGTAAACATAATCATTTACTTTGAAATTTGAGGGTTCTACATTTCTCTTCTGTTGAGACTTTCTTTTTATTTTTGATACGTTCAGTGATTCTTTTGCTCTATCATGAGCTCTTTGTAATCTGTGTTTTAATTCATTAGCATAATTATCTATGTCATAGATCATTTGTGCATTATTTATTGTTTCTGCTGGTAAGGTTGTTATTTTTCCATAGACCAATTCAAATGGTGTGTAGTTTGTATGTGTGTGCGGTGTGGTATTATAGTAAAATATATAGTATGGTATCCACATATCCCAATTATCATTCTCTGTGAAAGACAAAAGATATTCATTTAATACTCTGTGGTTTCTTTCTAGAGATCCAAGTGTTTCATGATGATAAGGTGTTGAAGTTATGTGGTTCATATTAAATATTTTGCATATACTCTTAAATAATTCATTACAAAATTCTGTACCTTTGTCAGTTTTAATCGTTTTGAAGCATCCGTACTTTAGTATGAATTTTTCTACTAGTGCTCGTGCTACTATTTCTGCTTCTTTGGTTTCAATTGGAATCGCTTCAACGAATTTTGTGAGTTCACACTGAACTGTTAATATGTATCTGTAACCATTGGATATTCGTAATGGTCCTACTGTATCTATTGAAATAGTCTCGAAACTACTGTTTGGCGTATTTGTGATTACAAATGGTTCTTTAGTATGTTTTATTATTTTATTTCGTGCGCAAGTTTCACAGTTTTTCACATATTCTTTTATTGTTTTTCTCATATTTTTCCAAATGAATTTTTGTTTTATCTTTGCAATGCATCTTTTTATTCCAGCATGTCCTCCATACGGTGAGGAATGGTGTTGTTCAATAATCTCTTTTATTTCTTTCGGATCCGTTAATCTTTTTGGAGAGGTATATAATAATAATCTTAGTGGTATTGCCATATTATTTGAAATATTTTTATACTGCAGTTCATTGAACTTTTTCTTAAATCTGTTTGAATCTATATATTTAAATATTCTATCATCATTAGATATTGCTAGCTCATATATTTTATTCTTCTTCATCTTGAGTAACAGTTTCTCCAGGACTAAATCTAAATTTGTCCCTAGATTATCGCTGCACTGTATCGATACTTCATCTTCTTTTATTATTATTTTTGGCAATTTGTTTGAGCGCATATTTTCATTACTTTCATTTATATGAAATTTAATTTTTTTTACATTTGTAACATCTGAGATAGACGTACAATCCCATGTATAAAGTTGGGCAAACCTATCATTGGATATCTCTGTATTCTCTTCAGGGTTAATTTCTTTTGCTTTCTTTAGCATTCCTCTCGTGATTACATTTATATTTTTTGGGATCATTCCTTTTAAAAGGTTTGAATTTAATTTTATTCGAGATAGAGCATCTGCATTTGTATTCATTCTACCTTGTTTATATATGATGTCAAAGTCGTAATCCATTAGATCAAGTCTGATTCTGGTTAATTTGGATGATGGATTCTTGTGAGTGAATAAGCTAACCAAAGGTCTGTGATCAGTTACTACCATAAATTGTCTACCGTATAAGTATGGTCTGAAATAATTTATTCCCCAGTGGATTCCTAAAAGTTCTTTTTCAATTATGGCTTTGTTTACTTCGTGTTTGTTGAGAGTTCGACTCGCATAGCAAATTGGTCTATCTTCGCCAATTCTTCCTTGAGAAAGAACCGCGCCTAAGGCTTGATCTGAGGCGTCAGTGGTTAAGATGAACGGTTGTTCAAAATCAGGATATTTGAGAATTGGTGGATTGATTAATTTGTTTTTAAGATTTTCGAATGAGTTGTTACATTCTTCTGACCACTCAAAAAGTTTGTTCTTTTTAAGAAGGGAATTCAGAGGTTTTGCTATGTTTGCGAAATTTGGTATAAAGCGTCTATAATAATTGCAAAATGCGATTAATCTTCTGACTTCGTCAGCATTTTTAGGAATAGGGTAATTTTGAATAGTGTGATGCTTATTAGGATCAGTTTTTATACCTTTTGCTGTTATTTGATGACCGAGGTATATTACTTCTCTTTTTAGAAAATTGCATTTACTGGGATTAAGTTTTAGATTATATTTTTGAAGTCTTTGAAAAATTTTTTCGAGATTTTTGTTATGATGTTGAAGACTACATCCAAAAACAATAATGTCATCAACATATATAAAAGCATTAGATTCTAGACCACTGAGTGCTATAGATAACATTCTTTGGAAGCTGTTTGTTGAAATCTTCAAGCCGAATGGCAAACGTTTAAAGTGAAAGTGTCCTCGATTTGTCGA
Source organism: Dioctria rufipes (assembly GCA_963924295.1). Taxonomy (NCBI): domain Eukaryota; kingdom Metazoa; phylum Arthropoda; class Insecta; order Diptera; family Asilidae; genus Dioctria; species Dioctria rufipes. Next base: position 106,903,758 of record OZ002744.1, read on the forward strand.
GAACGCTGTTAAATGTCTTGAATTTGGATTGATTTCAATTTGGTGAAATGAACTTGTCATGTCTAGAGTTGAGAAATATTTCGCTCGACCTAGGTGGTCTAAGACATCTTCAAGTCTAGTTAATGGGAATTTATCATCAACAATTTTTTTGTTGAGCTGTCTAAAATCGACTACAAGTCTCCATTTTTTGGTATCATCCGTACTTTTTATTGGTACTATCAATAAAGGTGAATTATATGGACTAGTTGACTTTTCTATTATATTATCCTTAAGCATATCTTGAACTTGATCATTTATTTCTTGTAACTGTGAATGCGGTAAACGGTAATTTTTGACATAAACCGGACTATTCTCAATGCAGGCTATATCTTGTTTGTAAAAGTTATTTGCTGTTAATTTTTCATTGGGCAAATGAAATATACCTTGGTATTTTTCACACAAGTGTAGTATTGAATTTTTAGCTTCTGTATCTAGACCTTCTATTTTTAATTCGTTTTTTAATTTTGCAAATCTGTTGCTAGAGTTTTTAAATGTTGTATTAAGCGGATTTAATACATAGTAGTTTTTTAATGGTTGAATTTCAGGCGTGAAATTTTCTAAATTAACTTTCAAATCTGTCGTATTTAAGATCTTTATGTGGGCGATGCCTTGAGCTGGGACTATTGTATTGGCAATGAATACTCCTTTGCAAATTTCTTGGTTATAAATTACACTGTCTTCCTTGATATTCAGATGTATTGCCTTTATTACTTCGCATCTTGGAGGAATAGTGATATAGTTGTTAAAATTGCTTCTTATCGGTATTACTATTTCTTCATTCTGCGTGTGTATGGCGAGTGTAAATGTCTCATAATCAATTTTGCATATGTATTTCATTAAAAAATCTCTGCCAATTATACCATGAGTCAATAATGGTAAGTTGTTGTCTACCATGTGAAATTTGTGACTCAGATTAAAGTTTTCATACATTAGTTTCATGACTGTTGTTCCAAAAGATAATGTTTCAATGTTTGTTATGCCTGTAATTTTGCACGTTTCATCTTCATCTAAATAATAATCATTTAAATTATTTAATTTGCAGATAGATGTGTCTGCACCTGTATCAATTAGAAAATTAATGTTTTTACCAGTCAATTTGTCTTTTAATGTTACAAAATTTGTTACATTATTGTTTAGTTGAAGAATTCGCGTATTTATATGTTTTTTTATTCTGATGCAGTACCTGGGCTGCTGTTGTTTGCTGTGTCTTGGATAAAATTTACTGTACGTTGCCTATTGTGTTGTGAGTGGTTTATATTGTTGTTGTTCGATCGTGTATAGTTACTGTGTTTTTGAAAATTTTTATTGGTGTTAAAATTTGAATTATTTCTTTGTGTATTATAGTTTCTGTTATTTGAAAATTTTCTTTGTGTTTGTTCACTGTTACTTTGATTGTATCTATTCTGTGTAAAATTGTTATAGTTACTATTGTTTGGAAATGATCTATAATTTCTATTAAAGAATCTCTGCTTGCTTTGAAATTGTTTATTATATGAATATATCTGTGGTTCTAGAGGTTTCTCAATTTGTGAAGCTAGTGCAGCTGCTTCAGAGAATTTCGTGCATTGCGCTGCAAGAATTGTTGGTTTGAGATTTTCATTTAAACCATTTTGAAAAATATTAAGGGCCAGTTTATCATTTAATTTGGTTACCGTTTCTCTATTAACTTCACCCACTTCTTGAATTTGTAGGTTATTCAAATCATTTATTAGATTTAACACTTTGTCCGTAAATACTTTGATTCCTGAATTTCTTTGCTTTAGTTCTGCGAGTTGTGAATAAATTTTTTGTGGTGTGTTACCTGATTTAAAACTTGCTTTCAGTGTTGTCCTTAACTCTTTCACTGATATTGGTGTTGCCGCTGTGACCATTCTATTCTTTGCTTTGTGGGACATTCTTGCGTTCCAAACGAAATCTATTAACTCTTTCTTGGAGTCATCTTTTAATGTTTTATCATATAATTCTATGATTGTTAGGAAATTATCTAATTCCTTGTATTCTCCAGCAAATTCTGGGATTATTTTTAATGCTGTCACTATATCAAATGCAGCCATTTTTATTCTATTGTTGTCTTCTGTAGGTTCACAACTAGAATCTGAATCGTAGTCTAATCTTGTCTCGTTGTAGTTCTCCTCAATTTTCAAATTTATATAATGTTTTGCTTTCAGGTATATACCATTGAATCTTTGTATTGAAGTCTCTAAATCTTTACTCGAATATTGTACTTTTAATCGATTTGCTATAGATTCGAATTCCTTATGAATTTCCTTTAATCTAGTAGACTTGTTTATGAGATTTTGAGCCGAAAATTTTCTTTGGGGGTTTTTAGTGAAAGTTTGGTGTAGCTTTTCTACTTTCTTGAATAATTTCTCGCAATCTTCCATCAAAATTTAAAATTCATCGTAAGACATACATTTTTTTTTTTTTGTATTTATATATTTTTACTCTACACTTTAAGTAGATATCATAATTTATTAATCAAATTCTTTATATATAAAAAAAAATCTATTTAAAATATAATTTCATTGAATATTTGTTTATACAATGTATTCGTAAGTACTTGAACAATTAATAATAAAAAAAAAATTTTAAACTTTTACTACAGTATTCGAATATCGTTTCTTTAAACTCTTCTTATGCTCTTTGTAAAGAAAGTAAAGAAATTGAATTAGTTTAAGTAATAATATTATTAACATTATTGTTAATATTTGATTATTTTCTATCTTTACTGTGTCTTCTATGTTGATGTTGTTGACAATTTCCCCGTTATTGTCCGCCTGTTTTGACTGCGTTTTTCCCATTCTAACTTTTTGTAGCAATTAAGTTTCTTCTTGTAATATTCGTTGTATGGAACTATAATATACAATAATGTATGTGCGTACAATGATGTGCTCATATCATGCTATGTATGAATGTTTGTATATACGTGCATATAATGTTACAAGGTGATTAATTATCTTTTATTAGCGAGATGCACTTTTCTTTTTGTATGATTATTTTTAGATATTATTACATGTATTACATGTGTATACTACAAAGGAAAGCACGGTGGTAAAACGGGGTTACAACAAATGGTGGCAGCGGTGCTGATGTCTAAATAATAACTCGAATCACAAATTGACTTCAAAAAGAAATAAATCAAATTTTTTTTTTTTAATTTGCTAATCCAGTTAAGCCATTCTATTTAAAAGAGCTATAGAAAGTGGAGAAATTTAGTCAAGGTGTACCGAGAAAGATTTAATTGAACAGTGTTGGATTGTGTGTGTTTATTAAATTGAAAGAAAAAATTTAAACAGAATAACTTTTCTTTTTAAAAAAAAAAAAAAAAAATTTGTCAATTCTTAAATGAAAATATTTAATCCTTCATAACAACAAAATTATAAAACACAAAACAAAAAAACAAACCTTTTAATAAAATCAACAAAAAAAATCTTCTTTTAAACAATTCGTTTGTAACATAACGATTATAATGAAAATAAAATAACAAAATTCAACAAAAAATAAAACTGGGTTTACTAGCTTCCCAAATAATAATAATAAAAGAAAACCGAAAGAAAAGTTGTAATAAAATAAATAAAAAAAAAAAAAAAGCTAAACAGTGAAAAATTTTTGTTGTCAGAGGTAATATTTCTGACTTGTTCTGGTGACATCCAGTGGGGTGACGTGCCCACACCTAAGGAAGGAAGGAAGCTAAATCCAATAAGGAAGCAGAGTGAAGTTTCAACATTTAAATTGATGTCAAGAGGTAGATCCAAGTAAATAAAAAAAAAATTTTCTACAAAGGTACATATATCTTTATATATAATTGTTTTATTTTTACATATAAATTTTTTTTAACAAAAAAAGGGATATAAATGTATATAGAAAAAAAAATATTTTTGGAAATAAAAGGAAATTATAATATAGTATATAGATATATAGAGTGAACCAAAACAGATCTAAATCTGCGTAAAACAAAAAAAAGGAAGGAAAAGTGCATATAGCGTATGTAGTGAAAAATATATTAACCACAAATGTAGATGGTTCAAGAAAACCCATAAAATGCTATTGAAAAAAAATATATAAAAGGTTCGCAAAAATAAATTTTAAAAATAGGAGAAATATTTCTCCGTTTGATACTTGCACAATAATTTTTTTTTAAGGAAAGATAAAAAAACAAAATCTTTTTCTAGATATATACAATAAAAGAAAAAATAAAAGAAGACGAAATAAAAAAATAATATATATAATAAAATACAATTACAAAATTAAATAAATTTATTTTACAAATTCTTTTTGTGTTATGGTGCTGCTATATTGCAAACTCGCTGCTTGATTTTTGTGTTTTTCCCCCCCAAGTCAATTAAACAAACTAGCTAATGACTAACGACTAGCACGACTTAGTCCGTTTTTTTTTTCTTATATACAACTTCTTGGGCGTGATAAATTTGTCTTAAAAATAATTTATTATCCGTTTTTCTTCATTCATTTGAAGCTTCTTATCTTTGACTATACTATTGTTATTACCAGACACACTGGTATCAATAGAGCTTTCCCATTTATAATTCTCTGATTAAATTTGCGTTTTACTTTACTGCGCTTTCCTTAATTGTGAATATTTTATGCATTGCATCCAATGATGAACTAGTGGAGACATCGGAAGATTCGCTATTTAAATTTTCTGAGCCAGAATTATTTAAAATACTCTGGATCAAAGAGAACTGGTTGTCTACTAATCATAGCAATTGTTTCTGCTTCACGATCGGAATAATTTTTTTTTTAAATCGTCTTCTGTTAAACGTCTTCCTATAAGTTTTGAATCATCTGACGTATTTTTCCCACCATATGAGGTTCTTTACTTTTCCCAGAGCTATGCTTGACACAATTTGTACGGATTAGAGAGAAAATTTGAGACCCAAGTGTACTAATTAACATACTCAATTTGGTGATCTTACACATAATTTGTTTTTCTCTCTCTCCTTCTTAAATTGCACATATATCCGACTACACCTTTACCTATTCTTTTATCTTGGTCTTGCCTTTAGACCGTCATCACCGATTCTCCTCGTTAAAGAAATTCTGATCACTAATTCAAAATTCTTACCAGAAAAAGGAAAGATATTGTTGACCTATTCGAGGAATTACCTTTTCATACAGAAATGGCTACCGAACTCAAAATAAGCCTTACAGATGCTTACAATATAATACCTGAGTTTGACGGTACTCCAGGTAACCTAAATAAGTTCATTGCGTGTGGAAACATACTATTTTCCTCCACAAAATCTGACTCTGAAACGAAACTCTTTCTTGACATAGTCAAAACTAGACTCCAGGGCTCCGCATTCGAGATAATTCAATACAAATCTATAAACTCTTGGTCTGATCTCACAAAACAACTTGAGGAGCATTTTATGGAAGAAAAATCGAGAACGGCCAATCAACATGAACTACTAACTGCTAAACAACACTATAAGGAAAGTGTTAAGGAATTTGGCGACCGAATTGGTCTCTTACTCAATGCCCTAAACTCCTCCACTTACTCAAGCGTAAACGAAAAAAGCGTTCGCGAGTATCTAGTTTCGGAGAATAATAAAATGGCTGAACAGGCATTCGAAGACGGATTAAAAAATCCTAACTTAAAACTTTTAGTTAAGGCTAACGCTGAGTCCGAATTGAGAAAAGCCATTAGTTATGCTATAGAGCAATCTTCACGGCTGGAGCACAGCAATCCTGCTCAGCCAATTGCACCCAGGTATCCAAAACCCCCATACTGTCAAAATTGCCGGAAAGAAGGACATATTACTGAGAATTGCTATCGGAATCTTCCGCGCTTCAATCCAAGACCTATAAAAAATGAGGTCAGGTACTTGGTATGCACATATTGCAGCAAACCAAATCATTCGTGGCGAGAATGTCGAAAAAGATTGGCCTTAGAAACGCAACGACAGCAAGGCTACGCGAACCAAGCGAGCTACGTTAATAAACGCTATACGCAAACTGCCATCAGTAGGGACCAGAATAATAGAAATGAACCAATGAGGAACATGACCACATTTCAAAGGGAAAATAGCCACAATGTGCGCTACGCGCCTTCTACTAAGCCGTCCACATCCACGAAACACCCGAAAGCTTCTTCGGAAAACTTATATATCCGAGAAGAGGAAGTCGGCACCTCTTCCCGAATAAACTTCACAGTCGACAATCAAAATGCTTAAGTAGTGAAAACAGCATAATCATATCGGTATCGCTCTGTAAATCTCAGGTCGAACCAAGTATCCAAATCGGTTTTGACCCAAATGGTAAACAATACTCTACCTTTCTCATAGACACTGGCGCAGATATTAGCTTACTTAAACCTAACATCGAAGATACCCCTAGTAATATACCAAACAATCCTCAGTTGCAAGAATGTGTTATCTCTACCATAGCCGGCGAGTCAATAATTACTCGTGGGACATTAACAGGATCCCTAAAATTCTCTTCGGGAGAAGGGACACTGTGTATACAGCATCAATTCCACATGCTGTCAAACAGTGCCATGTTAATGTACGACGGTATAATTGGTAATGATTTCCTGAGAAAGTACAACTGTATTCTCAATTATAAAACTAATGAATTAGAAATATACGTTAACGAGAGGCACGTCCCTCCAGAATTTAAAACTTTCTTGGCAAGAAAAAGCAAGAAATATACAAAGAATAAATCAGAAGAAGTTGCAGAAATGAATAATAAAGTGCAACAAAGCAAATTTAATAAAGAAACTAAGAAGATAACTGAGGAAGAACAAACTAGGGAGAATCAACAAGAAGATAACGTAAAAGAACGCATTAAAAGCGGAAAAATTTTCAATTATGGGAACTCTGCAAAGAACGTAGATACAATACAAAAGGAAAACTCAATCTCATTAGGTAATAATACACCTACTAAAAGCTCTGAATACACATTAGAGTCAAGAAGAGACTATTATAGGGATACCTTTCAGCTATCCCAACGATATAGTAGTAAAGAAGAGCGAAATTCGACCTGGTGTATATGTAGCTGGTAGTATAACTAGTCCAGAAAATAAAAGGGTAAAAATAATGATTCTAAATTCAAACGATGAAAAGGTTAAGCTGCGCTCAGAAGACATGAATTTACAATGGGAAAAATTAGACAATTTTAACATAATCAATACAGACTCTTCAAAAAACCCTGTTAAAAATCGTTTGAGCAAATTAAAAGATAATCTTAAACTGGACCATTGTAACGATGAAGAAAAGAAATCTATCTCCGAAATATGTAGAGAATACAATGACCTTTTCTTCTTAGAAGGTGACCATCTTACATTTACTACAGGTATTTCTCATAATATAATAACTCCAATGGACAAACCACCCTTGTTCACTAGACCATACAGGCTTCCTGAGGCTCACAGAAATGAAATCCATAAACAGGTGGATGAAATGCTTTCCGCTGGTATTGTCAGACCCAGCTTCAGTCCCCGTTGCTATTAGTACCCAAAAAGGCAGATAGTGCTGCGAACAAGCAATGGAGAGTGGTAGTAGACTTCAAAAAGCTAAATGACATCACAATTGGAGACGCGTACCCTCTGCCGAATATAACTGACATCTTAGATCAGTTAGGAAAATCCAAGTATTTTAGTACTTTGGACCTTGCAAATGGGTTCCACCAGATATTAATGGATGAGAACGATCGCAAGAAAACGGCATTTAGTACTCCATTTGGGCACTATGAATATAATAGAATGCCATTTGGTTTGAAAAATGCTCCTGCGACGTTCCAACGTCTGATGAATAATGTTTTAATGGGTTTACAGGGTATTGACTGTTTCGTTTACATCGATGACGTCGTCATCTACGGATACGACCTACGGGATCATAATCGACGACTAATCAATGTACTCGAACGTTGACGTGAACATAACTTGAAACTTAAACCAGACAAGTGTCATTTCCTTAAGAGAGAGTTAATATATTTAGGACACATAATTTCGGAAAAAAGCATACAGCCTAATGCAGACAAAATACAAGCCGTAAAAACATTTCCTACACCCAAAAAGGCCAAAGACGTTAAGTCATTTCTGGGTTTCGCTGGATATTATCGTCGGTTCATTTCTAATTTCGCGGGCATCACAAAGCCACTCACCAAACTATTGAAAAAGAACGCCGAGTTTAAATGGGATGCTCACTGTGATGAAGCATTCAGAACCCTCAAGGAAAAACTGATTACCTCTCCTGTTCTATCTTATCCAGACTTTAATAACGAATTTCTCGTAACAACTGATGCGAGTGATTTTGCAATCGGCGCGGTACTATCTCAAGGTAACATAGGCGAAGATAAACCGATCTCCTATTCCAGTCGAACTCTTAATATCGCCGAAACTCGATATAGTACCACCGAAAAGGAACTTTTGGCTATAATATTCGCGGTGAAGCAATTTCGTCCTTACATTTTTGGACGACAATTCACGATTATCACCGATCATCGACCATTACAATGGCTTCTAAATCTCAAAGATCCTACCTCCAGACTAGCAAGATGGAGAATTTTATTGGAAGAGTATGACTACAAGATAAAGTACAAGCCAGGGAAATATAATGCTAATGCCGATGCCTTAAGTAGAATAGAAACAAATAAAGAACACAACATCAAAAACATATTGGTTACCACAAGGAATCAAAGAAGGGAAATGCAAACAGTATCTGAAGAAGAACAAGTCAAGAACGTCGGAAGAAAATTGATTATTAACGAAAATGTCACTCACGAGGAAAGATTAGAGTCAATCTTTACAGATAATAAATTAAAGCACAAAGCATTTATACTGCCCCTCATGGAATCACCTGAAGAAAGGTCTTTATCAAAGTTAATCGCCCAATATAAAAAAACCCACTATAGGAAGTCTCGAAATTTTTACACCCATAGACCTTTTGACCACCTTTCTGATAACTACGGTACCATTCCCTTTCCGGAGTTCCTCAGATAGAGAAATTACATTAAAATGTATCAAAAAGATTTATTCTGAATGCATCAATCTACAAATTAACGATTTAGGAATTTCATTGCCAAAATTCAATAATAATCACGACCACAGTCAACTTAGGGCAATCTTCACCCAAGTATTCGGTACTGCCAATATTAAGTTACACTTTTTTGCGAATTCGAAAATAACTCTTACCTCTGTGGACGATATCCAGACAGTTCTCCACGAATTTCATGACTCACCACTTGGTGGACATCAAGGAGTATCCAGAACACTCAAGCGCATTAAAACAAAATACTTCTGGCCATCTATGGCAAAAGACGTAAGAGAATATATTCGAAAATGTGAATCGTGCCAACGAAATAAACTACAAAATATACCCCCTATACCTATGAAGCTGACTTCTACGAGTTCCCAACCATTTGAGCGAATTGCACTCGACATTGTTGGCCCATTACCAGTAACTTACGAGAATAATAAATACTTATTGACATTTCAAGACGACCTCACAAAATTTTCAGAGGCGTATTCCTTACCTAATGCGGAAGCTAAGACCATAGCAAGAGTTTTTGTAGAACAAATAATATGTCGTCATGGCCCCCCCGACTCAGTTTTAACCGATTGAGGTACAAACTTTTTGAGTCAATTATTTCAAGGGGTATGTAAATTGATGAAAATAAAAAAATTCAATACTACACCTTACCATCCTCAGACGAATGGCGCACTCGAACGTAGCCACAGAACTTTGGCAGAATATCTCAGACATTACACTAATAGAGATCTTCTTACATGGGATACATGGATCCCATACGCTCTATTCGTATACAATTCAACTCCCCACACCAGCACTGGGTACTCTCCTTATGAATTATTGTACGGTTATCCCATTAATTTGCCGAGCGTAGTACGACAAAAGCCTAACGTCTCATATAACTACGATAATTATGCAAATGAGCTCAAATCACGATTGCAACACTGTCATCAGACTGCCCGTGAATTTGTCATTTCAAAAAAGGCCCAATCAAAAATGTACTATGACAAAGGTACTAAACCAAAAATTTTTAACGTGGGAGATAAAGTTCTCATTAAAAACCACACAAGGCAGAATAAACTCTCAGCCCTGTGGGAAGGCCCCTTTGAAGTCGTACAAATTCCATCCGAGGAAAATACAGTAGTCAAAGTGCGTAAGAAGCTTAAAACCTTACACAACAACGACATAAAATGCTTTAAGGATTGATTACATAACCATAACTGTATATGACAAAACTTCAATGTTTCTAACATATAAGGCTGTGAATGTAACTAACACATTGGCTCAGCATTAATCCTTATTCGCGGAACTACAAGTGTGCGTAAGAACGGCACCTAATTCTACTTTCACTCCACTCATTTTAGATGATCACTCCAGCATACATCCTCACTTTATTTATGCTTAACACAGCATACGGCGATATGAAGGTAACACAACTTAACAACAGTCCGGGCATATACTTTGAACAGGTAGGGACAGTGGAACTCTACGCAGATGAATGGAAAGTGGTACTGTTCTACGACCTTTCCGGGTTAACCTTGGCCTTAAACCATACGAAGGTACACGTGCACGAAATAAACAACCTGTGCGCGCAACTAAAAGAGGACCCAAATTTTGTAACTATATGTAATAGCATAGTAGCGGAAATAAATCATCTTATGTCTGAAATAGAACAGAAATACAGCTTAGTTAAACATAATGACAATAGGTCCAAACGCGGTCTCTTTAATATTATTGGAGCGGCTAGCAAAACACTTTTCGGCACACTAAATGAAGAAGATGCGAAATTTTACGATCAACAAATTGACAAACTCCAATATAACGAAAATCACTTACTTTCATTGAACAAAAATCAAACTTTAATTATCGAGACCACTGCTAACATTTTTAATAAAAGCGAAGTAATAGTTAAAAAGCAAATTAATGCTCTTCAAACCAAATTTCAAAAAATAATAGACGGGTTGATAAGTCTCAAACACGATGAGAAGTTGTTTTTCGAGATGGAGTCATTAACCTCTCTCACCACACTCATCATAATACGTTACCAAAATATTATCAATGCTATACTAGACCTGATCACTGATGTCCGTCATGGTAAACCGCATCCTGCTATTATGTCACCACAACAACTAGAAAATATCCTAATCACCATTAGAAAAGAAATCTCATCAGACGTCCGGTTACCATCAAGTCTGAATAAAAATGACATTTTAAATATCTATAAAGTTGGAACAATAAGCACCACAGTTCAAAATGAAAAAATAATTTACGAATTGAGAATACCACTTCCCTTTAAAGAGGATTACCAACTTTATAAAATTATTCCTTTACCAACTAGCCACAATAACAAGTTCATTTTCATCAAACCTAATATAAAATTTCTAATAATTGCCTATAACAGAGAGCATTTTTCAGACCTTACCTTTGACGAATTGTTAAATTGTATAACACAACAACATAATCAATTATTGTGCGGCCTAACCCATCCTCTATTCAATGTAGATTCAAATAATCCACAATGCGAAGTACAGTTATTGAGACGCGAGAGTCCATTACCTTCAACTTGCGCAGTGCATCGAACCAATCTCTCTACTGTATGGATACAGCTGTCTCGAGCAAACACTTGGCTATACTCTTCCCTAAATATTATTCCCGTGGACGAAATATGTTCCAATCAAATCACACACCACACTCTATCAAATACAGGAATAGTGGAAATCCCTAATAAATGTTACTTGAGAACGAAAGATCTTACTTTGCGAGGTTTCAACGTAAGAACTTCTCAATTGCAAGGATCCTATTTACCTCCCATAAATATTTCAAACTTCGTATCTGCCCTCAATGAAACTAATTCGGACATTTCTTCAAAGGTAGCAGTGATTAAATACACGAATGATAATGATCTCATACTTCTTTCAAAACAAATTGATAGCCAAAAAACAGCAGAAAGTATAGATCTCAAGAGCCTAGATGAACATGACATTCACCATTATTCACTCATATATGTTCTATTATTCAGGGAGCGTCTACCATTATTCACTCATATATGTTCTATTATTCTTGGTTACTATTGTCATAATCTACAAAGCTTTAAACACATTCCGTGCAAGACTCATAAGAAAGAATCAGGGAGCGTCTACACCCATAACGGATAATCAAGCAACACCTAACACAAATGAAAATGATATGCCAAGAGTAGTTTTCACTTGCACATAAAATTTAAAAAAAAAAAAAAAAAAAAAATACTAGTTAAAAAAACTAGATATTAATCATAAACAATTTTTTTTTATATATAGAAAACAAAATTAATAAGTAATAAAACAGATGTCATATAGAATTATATATAAAAAAAAACAGAAAAAAATGATATGTATACATTTTAACTAAAAAAAAAAAAAAAAAATGATGAAATTTTTTTTTATATAATAAAAACTATTTTCTTGTTGCTTTTTACAAAAATGTTCTACTAGATAATAAAAATAAATAGGAAATAATGAATATAATCAGTAATGAAACAAAAATAATAAAAAAATATATATATATAATAAATATATACTATAATCCTTTATATGCATAGGTACTTACCTTTTATAGTTAAAGCTATATGAATAATTTTTATACTTATTTTACGACTAGATATTACATTCATATTTTTGTACTTACCTTTTATAATTAAATACTATACTGTATCACACATATAATTATAAAAAAAATCAATCACAAGACTTTCCCGACGCGATCGCTATTACCAGTATATGGATTTTCCTTTTCATATTCGTAACAAAAGTAAAGCAAAACTTTTCATTCACCCCTCAGGCTACGAATTTTCTTTTTCTAAGGGGGAAGGGATGTTGTGATCCCAAAATCACAACCATATACATATTACTTTCTGTGCAATTTCCCTAAAATCAAATATTTTCATATCGTGGTCTTAAAATACCACACCATATGTCCTCAAATGCCTGAAATGCATAAAATCCTAAAATCACAAAATCTTATTCATATTACTTACCTCCCATGAACTTTCCTAAAACGCATAGATAAATATGCACAAATATGTACAATTGCATACCAGGCATATTCATAATTACTTACCCTAATAATTCTCTTAACAAGTCTTAAAATGCACAAAAATGTACAAATATTCCTTTTTCCATAAATTACTTAACGTAGCATAAATAGCCCACTTACGAAAATAAACAAAAATGCCTGCTCGACATTTTTGTATACACATAACTCATCGAGTTAATGTACTACATATTGCACATCGGTCAAAATTTCAATTGCACGATCGAATTTCAAGGTCCAAGCAAAGAAATTAACAAAGGCAAATGTCTTGCCTGTTTCTTATCTTTCCGGTCTCTTTTTACCTTTTTGTCTGATTGGTGAGTTAAGCGAACCAATCATAAAAAGTATTATATACTTTTTGCTGACGCAAGTGCGTCAGCTATTTGGATGATAATAATATCCAACTGAAAAGAAGCCGAAGTTCAGGATCGACTTTGAGAACGATAGCACGGTCGGGAAGTCTTAACGCATTCTTAGTTGTGAATAATGTTTAATTAGTAGAGTTTTTATTAGTGCAACTAATTTGTGAATTCAGAACCAATAAAAGTTTTAAATAAGATATATTTATCAGTGCAAACAATTGTGAAATCCAAAGTCATTTCAAAGTTTTAAATAAAATATTTTTTTATCCATTAATGAATGTTCTGAAATTCTTTAATTCCTATCCTGAACGTCCCCCTGTACTGCTCTTCTCCGCAAAAGGAAAGCACGGCGGTAAAACAGGGTTACAACACCTTTATAAAAAATCGAAATCTGAAAAAGAAAGAATAAATAAACAATAATCACTTAAAAGATAGCAAATTAAATCGAAAATTACCAATGTCAGCAGCTGCCATCAATATTCCAGTGACCTTTGTTCCATACAAACTTGCCACCACAAAAGTGACCAATCAAGAAGGATACTGCAACGTGTGAGTCTCTGCCAATGCAGGCAGCCAACACGATGTGAAGATACAAGCTGAAGTTGGTAAAGTTGTTAAAGCCAAAGACAGACATAGCTCCCATTGTGTTTCTGCCTATAAATAGCGAGCTGCTGGAACTAACTTCTCAATTTCAGCTAGGACAGCCAAGGTAGCAACACCTATAGCCAGCCATAAACTGAATGTGTAAACAACGGATTATTACCGGAAAAATAATAAAAACTTCAATTCGCATATTTGCAGACGCCATTTTGTGCACTTGTGCATATATGTGAATTGCATATGTTAAACCATATAAACTGAGTGAGTAGTGCTTGTGTGTGTGTAATTGTGTACAACACAAAGGCACGTAGAACTCATAAACTAAAGTGAATGCCGACGGATTTTAATTTAAACAATAGTGAGACAAAAAATAGTGATGAAAAAGACTCGCATGAGGTAAAAATTATAAAAGTGCAGTGATAAAGGACACATATTACCTTTTGTATAAAGTGAATGTGAAAGTGATAAAAGACACTAAAATGGTCGATCAGGACCAAATTTTCAACGCAGTTAAGGCAAATGTGCGTGACGTTTTCACGACTGGAAACATCTCCAACGTACCTGAAAGCATCATCGAATCTCTTGCAAAAAGAATGTTGGAAGAACGGCAGCAAGCGTCATTGAGAAGCAAAGAGCCCTCAAGTTCATCGAGCTCAACCGACAATATGTCCTCTGAAGATATGTCTGAGGACGAAATAGAGATAAGTACAGACCAGAGCGATTATCAGCAGGTAGAGAATAAGAGGCGAGAGCGGAAAGATCCGCCAAAAACCTCGGAAGCGACGAAAAAGATAAAGGCAGCGGACCCCAGGATTAGCAGCAACTATTACCAGGTGCTGCAAATGAAAAATAGACATGTTATCCAGCCAAAATCAAAGCAAGTAGAAGTTGCTGAAAAAAAGGCAAGCAGACCACCACCAATCATCGCCCACGGACTGAACTACAAGGAGTTCAACAGGACACTCAACAGCATGGAGAACAGGCCGAAATTCTTCATCAAAATGGGAGGCGGCAGCAAATGTACAATAAAGCCATTCACCAAAGAAGACAGGGAAGCCATTTTTAATCTGCTTGGTAGGATCAGAGTAGAGTCCTACACTTTCACCCCCAAAGAAGGACGAAAAACGACTCTTGTTTTGAAAGGATGTCAGCACACCTTCGAAGTGGAAGAAGTTAAGGCAGCTCTTGAAGAACAACTTCAAGGAGTCAAAATAAGAAGCGTAGTCAAACTGGAAACTACCCGCAGCAAGAAATCGGGAAAGGAAATGGATGCCTTCATTATTTCCTTTGATGCTCAATACGCCATTAACGAGATTATGAAGGTGGACCGCCTTCTGTACCAGATCGTGCATTGGGAAAAGCATGTCACCAAAGGAGTGGCACAATGCAACCGGTGTCAGCGCTTCGGACATGTCGCCAGCAATTGCGGCCAACATTATCGCTGTGTAAAATGCGAAAAATTACATGGACCTGGAGAATGTTCCCGTATTAAAAATGATGAGGCAACAAAACCATATTGCGTCAACTGCCAAAAGGAAGGACACCCAGCGAACTATCGAGGATGCCCCAAATATAAGAACGAGAGCTCTTCGCACAGGAATCGGCCAGGAATTACGTCAAGCCAGGTATGACTTTCTCGCAAATATTAAACAATAACAAGTCTACTAACAAAATCAACTACACTAACAATCCTAAGTTCCCACAAACCCCAGCGGTACAAAAACCAGTCCCAAGAGTAACACAGGCCCCAAGACTATCACAAAACGAGTCAGATAGCTTCTGCACTCAAGAGGCAAAATCCCTTTTCGGATGTGATCTATTCACACTCATGGGAAAAATCAATAATTTCATTCCTCAATACAGGAAGCTCACTTCTCTAGCAGAACGCCAAAGTGCTTATCTTCAATTTGCTTTTGGCCTATGTCTAGGGAAATAAGTAAATTTAGGATAATTGCATTGAATTGCAACTCACTTGTGCGGCATTGTAAAAGAATAGCCCTTAATTCGTTCCTTGCGGAACAAAACCCTAACTTTGCCCTCCTATCAGAGACACACCTAAACCCTCGCCACAAACTAGTCTTTGAGAAATTCTCAACTATCCGTTCTGACAAAACTGACTCAGCCTTGGGTACAGCAATACTAATTCGGGATGGGCTTAAATTCGAAGAAATTAAGCTTAAACCCCTCAGCAACATGGAGTGCACGGCAGTGAAAGTCTTCCTCGCCTCTCAAGAAACGCTTCTGCTAATCTCCCTGTACAACAGGTGCGGTGCACAGATGGCCCAAATCAGAAGGAATCTTGAGATCCTAAACAATATTTCAAAGGACTTTACCTACACGGTTATTGGAGGAGACTTCAACGCCAGGCATCCCATGTGGAATGACCCTATTGAAAATTCTGCTGGCAAAACTATTGCAAACTGGCTGGACAGAAATCAAGAGAGCCACGATTTCATTGTGGTTTCACCAACTACACCAACATTTCCCCGTTCTGGTTCACACATAGACTTTTTCCTCGTCTCTTCAAGCATGATAAGCTTACTACCCCAAATCGCAAACGCCAGCTGCGATACTCATCACGCCTCTTCAGATCACCTAGCTATTGAATTAATTATAAAACTAATATCTCCACTAAACATACTCACCATGGGTTTACCAACATCCTCCACTCTGACTGACGTTGATTGGAATGAATTCCAAGACCGACTAACATCACTCTACCTAGGAAACCTTCCAGCTAACAGTAGAAATCTCTCAAATTCGGAGATAGACTCCCAAATTGAGCTTTTTACCAGCTGCCTTCAGAGGAATATTGATCATTTCTCCCGAACAACCCCGGTAAAGAATTACCAATTCAAGAACCTTCCCACAGGTCTTCAGAATCTATATAAATATAGACAAAAGCTGCGGAAAATTCTCAACCGCATTTATCACAGAACCCTCAATACTCAAAATTCTGGTTATCAGTCCGTCCTTTCTCAAGTCAAGTGCTTATCAGTAATTATAGATGAGCAAACTAAATTGTTCTGCGATGAACAGTTTAGAAAAAGACTTGAGAAAATAAAGCCAGGCCCACAGACCTTTGATAATATTAACAAAGTCTGTTCTAGGAAGTCAAAACTCCCTAAAATCATAACCAGCAACGAAGAAACTCTATCATCTCCACAGGAAAAGTGCGAGGCCTTTGCAACATTTTTCCAAAATACCTTCAAAGATAACTTAAGCCTCAGAGACCCAACCTTCTCTTTTGAAGTAGATAGGTGTGTAAGCACCTTTCTCAGTGCTAACGAATCCATACCACAAACATTTTTCGCTGTGGACAACCCAGCAATCTACCCAGAAGATCAAGACACTTTCACAAACCCCCTCCAACTTTATGTCCTAACTAAAACAATAAATAGCAAAAAATCGAGCGGCCCTGATAAAATTTCAAACTCAATCCTCAAAAAGCTACGTCCTATAGCACTCGATTTCCTCGCAACTATTTTTAACAATTGCATAAATAATTGTTACTTCCCGGAAAAATGGAAAGTCTCACGAATTTTCCCCATCCCGAAAAAATTTTCGTCTAAAGACATCAAGGAATTTAGACCAATCTCCCTCATCTCAAATTTAGGAAAGCTCTTTGAAAAAGTTATCCAGTTACAAATAACAATTACCTGTGAAGAAAAACACATCCACCAAAATTCTCAATTCGGCTTCAAGCCCAAACATTCTACATTCCACCCTTTACTAAAATTCCACACGGATGCTACAAGAGCTCTAAACAGAAACGAATGCACGGTCGGGTGCTTTCTAGACGTTGAAAAAGCCTTTGACTCAGTTTGGACGGCAGGGCTAATATACAAATTAAACCAATTCGGCTTTGCTCCACACCTAAACAGACTTATCCACAGTTTCCTAACTTCTAGGAAATTTTATGTGGAACTTGACGACCACAAATCTCCGCTCAAAACAATTGCAGCAGGAGTCCCCCAGGGCTCTATACTGGGCCCAATACTCTTCAACCTCTACACCTCAGACCAACCTCAAAACGAAAGCGGAACAACGCTACTCTTTACCGATGACTCCCTCACATACGCCCAATCTCGCTGCCCACTCCTGGCAGTCAATAAAGTCAACCTACACCTCAGCAAGCTAGCCTCTTACCACAAAAAGTGGGGGATCAAAATTAATGTCCAAAAGTCCGAACTTATCTGTATTCGGAAACCTAGCACCAGGCGAAACCGCCAAGTCGCTAAATCCAAAAGAATTACGGCAGTATATAATGGAGGAACAATAAAGCCCACACAAACAGCAAGATATCTAGGAGTAAATTTCCATGAACTCCTACGATTCAATAACCATGCTAAAGCAACGATTAGCAAAGCCAATTTCGCGTACAGCCTTATAAGCCCCATAATGAATGTCAGGGACGGACTCACAACCCAGACAAAACTACTCATATACAAGCAACTAATAAGGCCTGTCATCACTTACTGCTTTCCCATATGGCACACAATCTCCCCCACATATATGAACCGCCTTAGTAAGCTCGAAAGAAAGATTCTTAGAGCTTGCACAGGACTCCATAGGAGAGCCAACGGAAAATACTACCGCAACGAAGTATTGTACGAGGCAGCCAATATAACTCCTATCAAGGAATATCTGTTCGGTCAAACCGAAAAACAAGTCGAGAAAATCCCTATCCATTCAAACCCACTCATAAACAACTTGCCGGATCTTCTAATACCGGCAAATTTCAAATATCTGTCACCCTTGCTCTTGGCTAAATCAGATGCTAGAAACATCTACCTCCGCGAAGGTAGAATAAGTTTCTATGACACCAAAGGAGATTACTACAGGGGGTAATTCCAAATAACATCAAGAACCCGGGAATGTCTCTGATGAAACCTGCCAATATAGGAACTTTCCAGTCCTTAACTTCCTAAAGATCCCAAAACATATCCAATCCTCACTCCCTCCCAGTCCCTCCCAAATTTAACAACAAACTCTTGCGAGAAAGTCATTAACTACAGCTGAAGTGGCGCAGCAGCTGTAAGGAAAGAACAACCAACAGCACGAGAGGTGATAAAAACCAAACCAAATATCAACAAGAAGGAAAAGCAAAACATCTAATCGAACTGAGGGCCAAAGATAAGCCCCAACGCCCTAAAGAAGACAAAGCTGAATGATGTGAAAAATCATCAAACAAAAAGAAGGAAGACAAAGAAGAAATTTGACAGCGCAAAAGCACTTGACTGACTTGACTTGACTAACTTCTCACTTTCGATTCGACCAAGCCACAAAACAGATCGGCAGTTCTGCAGCCAAACTAAGTCTTGCTTAATTTAAAAATCACGGGAAGTTTTTAAATCCCTATATACTAAACCCTTTGTATTAAAATTTATTAATATAAAATATTTTCAGCATCCAATACTGGGAATCTATTTGTACCCAGCAAGTATACGTATGAGCAGTTCTGTGACGCTCATTCTATTAACCTAACCCTACTTTTGATTAATTTGCGTAATAATCATTTCTTCCCTTCTGATCAACAAGTTAAGGAGTAAAAGTGGCCGTGGAAGCGTAACGCCAATAGTTTTAAAAACATTTTTGAATTCCAAGTAGAAATAAAATTGTAAGTTGAAATATTACGTGGATTAGAGCATTTTTTAGAGGTAGTTAACGGTAGTTAATAGATTTTTATGAATTTGATTAGCCTAGTGAATTCTCCAGTATTGTCATTTATATTAACCCGGCACCTCCCTCAAGTTTATGATTAAGGCCACATTGGGAATTAACATTGATCCTTCGAGCCGGATAAGACTGAAGAGTTGAAAAATTATAGATATTAATGTTTGACGTTGTCAGTACTACCTATACACGAGCAAATCGAGAAAGCCGCCATAAATCACTCCAAGGTAAGTAGTGAAACTAAACAAAGCAAAAATTACTATACAGGACGCATAGGATCACTGGAAAAATTCTGGAAATCATACAAATATCTGCATGTAGCAATCTAATCAGTAAAAAATGGCGCCCAAAGCGAGTATGACAAAGGAAATTTATATGAGAAAGCTGAGCCCATGTCTATAAATCTCCTCCCCACTCTATTAAAGGAACTAGAAGAGTCTTTTCCAGTAAGTGGTGGGCATTTACTTCATTCGAAGTAGATTTGCTTCATTTATTTTTATTCACTACTTCACTTCGCACTTTTCCGTTTTTACTTCCTTTTTATATAAGTACATAATTTGTGTACAAAACCTTCCTGGTTTTGAATTTGTAATATATCTAATATATTGCTTTAATATACACCTACACACATACACGATTGGAATGCCGGTGTGAGACATCACAAGTTGTCACACACAATCACTGACAGCAACCAGTCTGCAGTTGGCTTTTGGGTAAAGCACGCTGACTAATTCGCCTCTCGCTCGCAAAACATAATTGTGTACCTACCTACATAGAATTAATTATATTAGGATCGTGCGTTAAATAAATTGAAGTTTATGTGTCAAGTGATTTGCTTTTATTTTAAATTGTGGAAAACGCCACAGAATTAATAACCCCAATTCCAATAAAAACATAAGTCTATTATGTTTTACTTTATTTTCCATACCGTTCCATTCAATACCAATAATAACTAAACTAACTAACGAACGAAATGACGACTAAAATTGAAATGACCCTTACATATGTCAAGTTATGAAGTGAAGCAGTCAAAGCTCAAGGGTCAAAAAGTTTATAAGTTTGGAATTGTTTAGAAATCGGTATCGGTAAATGAATCCAAAACAATTGTTTTTAGTTTACATATTATTTTTTAATATATTTCACAACTGCTGTTCTGTAGCTCCACCGCTACCTCATAATAAATAAAATATCGTGAGTTGCATTTTTCTTTCCCGCGTAATAAATATAAAGGGTATTAAGAAATTTAATTTATAATTATAGTGAAAATGCGTTATTTACACCACAAGAGAATGATGAGGAGAATTAGTGAGAATTATTTCCTTAAAGAGAAAAAAAAACTTTAAGCAGAAATAATTACAAAAAATAATGAAAAAATGTAAACTTTACAAAGTTACGTGTTCTTTACCTACCTTTAAGTGTAATGGATACGCTATCTACATTGATTAAATCAATTTGCGCTGAATCAAATGTTTAAAATATGAGATGTGGGCGTAAAAAAGCCACGTTTATGTTAAAAGATGTGATTGCATAATTTAAATGAAAATATTATTGATAATACGAAAAAGTATCTAATTTTGTTTTATATTGAATTATGCAAACAACTGAAACGCCGTTTTGACTTTAGTAATACTAAAATGAAATTGCTAGAACTATTGAATCCTAAAAAAATACAATTAGGAGAATATCCAACAATATTGCCACTTTTAGCGCAATTTCCTTTTGTTGATCATAACATTACTGAAGATCTCACTTCCGAATGGAGAACTCTTAAAGTCTTGTAAAGATATAGAGATATCTGAAGATGAAGATATAATAAAATTTTGGTACAATTTAATTAAGACACAAAATGTTCTAGAGAAAAATATGTTTAAGTATTTGCCAAATTATATGTTAACTTTAGCAAGTCTTCTTCATAGTAGCGCTTCAGCGGAAAGGCGCTTTTCTGAGTTTAGTTACTTAAAAAATAAAAAAATAAATAAGTTAGATATTCTCACTGTATCAGCAATTTTGTCAGCGAAGGAACTAGTAATTGAATATTCATCTAATAAATATTATGAACCACCATATGAACTACAGACTATTTCTCTAGATTTAAGCTTGTTGAGCAAGGTTATGTTAGAAGACTGATTAAAACGAAGCTATTTGTATTATTTTTTCATTTTGTTTTTGTACCAGTGCAATTCGTGAAACATAAAAAAGTGTTTTCAATTGAACTTTTTGTACTGCCATATTTACTACTGAACTGTTTCTCTAGATTTAAGCTTGTTAGTTATGTTAGACATACATTAAAAATTAACTGTTTCTATTATTTTTCCGTTACGTTTTTGTTTTTTGAACCTGGACTGCCTGCAATTCGAGAAAATAAAGTGTATTTAACTTTTATACTGCAAGAGAAAAATGAAATGTATTTACTTCGTTTTCCTTCTGATTTACTACCTTTTTCTGTTCAAAATACTACCTTTTTGGTTTCCTGAATTCCCATCACTCTACCTCCCAACAAAAGTGAAGCCAGAGCGCAAACAGTACGTCTCGTAAAGCAAGAGACACGGCTTCCTCCAATACATACATACACCAACTTTTGATTGTAATTTGAATTCAAATTCAGATAGGATTTATTAGGCGCTAAACAAGTAAGACAAGGTCTTATAATTATGTGTAGGAGAACAATAGAAAGATTTAGATATAAGAATTGAAAACTTAAACTTAAACTTAAACTATATAGAACAAGATATACCAAAAGATAACATGTATTAATATTAGTATGCCTCATAAGATAATTTATTCAAACCAAACAATTAAGTAGTTCGCAAGTATTCCAGTAAATTGCTGCGAACACTCTGATTCTCATTGCTCCTTCTGAGTTGAAGAAGAAGAGAGTTCCAAAGTCGTATGGATTGATCAAAAAACTAACGAACACTTGAGCGACAAGTAGAACGAGGAATGTTTAGAGAATAAGTTCTCACTGATTGAGAAAAATCCAATGTAGTGTACAGATAGTCAGGTTGCCCAGATATCATCAAATTACGGAGGAATAATATTGCATGATATTTAAAAATGTTTCTAACGTGCATCCCAAGATTGAATTTAAATATTCTGAGACATGGTCAGATCGCCTCAAGCCGAACATATACCGAACAGTAGAATTAAAAGCCACTTTGAGCTTACGCGAAGAAGCTGAATCAAAATCACAAAAAACTTCACAGCCATAGGTCAGGAATCAGGATAGGGATAATTGACGATTTAACTAACATAATCCGCGTGTCAACGTACTACAAATTGACCCTGAAAATCAAAAATATTTTATTTTAATTTAGATTTAATTCAAATTTCATTTGCATTTAAGAATGCATTTACGTACTGCAACAAAATGAAATAACATAAATTACATTTTGTTATCGGTCATATATTCCGTTCACACGGCGTGTATACTTACCTACATGCAGCACTATGTACATACATACACACAATTATTCTCATCGCCTAAAAATATTATTTCGACAAGACACAAGAACAAAAAAGCTTTTTGAAGCTTATGATTGGTACCTGGGTGCAATATCGCCAATCCTCAAGGAAGTTTTTTTTTTCAAAAACGTCGAGCAGGGCATTCAGTTAGAAGATTATCGGGAAAAGCAATTTAATACCAAATTATTTCATATAAATGTTAAAACATTATCGAGAAAAGTGTTTTATTTCATATAAGTGTTATAAAATTATCGAAAAAGTGTTTAACTATTAATACCAGGTTATTTCACACAAATGTTACAAAGTTATCGGAAAAGGTTTTTAATTATCAACCTTAGGATACATCATAGAAAATTTAACGGAGAAAATGTTAAAAATTGATTCTGTGGTGTATTGAACAAATAATTTTCGTTGATGATAATACAAAATTATTGAATAAAAATTAACAAATTTCAAAACAAAAAGTTGGTGTTTTCTACTAAAATCTCTAAACAATTGGAATAATAAAAATTAAGTTGTTATATGCGTACACACCGTGCTCCTTCGAGAGTGCGCACGTTTGGGTTGTTTTTTGGTTTTTTTTTTTTTTAGATAAAAACACTACCGTCATTGGTCAAGGAAAATTTATTAATTACTCTCTTCTTTTATGGAATACAATATTAGGGTTAAGTCCATGCATAGACTTTCCGCAAAGCAAACTCAATATCACAATCTTTTATTTTGGTAAGCATTTAGTTTATATTTAAGAATGGATCTTTCACAGAAAACTTCAATATTTCACAATCTTTTATTCTTCAAAGCTCTACTTTTTATTCTTTAGCTCTACTCCGGTAGCGGTTTAAAAACGAACTCCTCGAGGTACCCACGATTACTTCAAAAGCTTTTATTTATTTCTGTTATTGTTTTCTCACGACGTTGAAGATCGTACGTTAGAAAATGTACAAAAGTTTTGATGCAAGCTATATGTATCTATGCAAACTGTAATCCGATATGCACTTGTGCGCCCGTCTTGAAATATTAATTTTAAGAAGGCCCGAATAATTGTGATAATTGTATGTATGTATGTGCAAACAATTAGATTGGATTAAGTAAGTAATATACGTATGTACAGTGTGCATACGGAAAAAAGGTAAGAAGACACTGTATGTTGGTAAGTATGCATATCGTGTGAGTGGAATGTGTGTCTGATAATAATATGCAATTTAATTTTTATATTTGCATTTTATTATAATATGGGAATGAGTTTTTTAAATGAAGTTCTGAAATGTGAATTGAAATGAATGAAATTATTTTTTCTTTCAGGGTTAAATTATGATACATCAATATATGTATTGTATTGGGCAATATATTGATGTATTGACCTTATGGTTGTGATTCAAGGCATTGGGCACCTGAGTCGCAACATCCCTCCTCCCTGGGGAAAAAAAAGTTTTATTCTTTCGTAGAAGAAAACTTTATTTCCTGGTAAAAGAGAAGATAAGATTCATATACTAAAATTAAATAGGAAGTAGTTAACTATAAATAATTATAAAGTTATAATATATTAAAAATTAATCGAAATATGTATTGTAATTGAAAGTGTTGGTATTATTAATTATATGTAAATATATATGTACATATATATTAGCAATTACTGGATATCTTTTTCTTTCTTGATTTATTGCTATATAGTAATGTTAATAATGGTAACAATATTCTTAACAAACAAATTTTTTCATGATTAATTGAAAACACTTGTTAACTTTTAAACCATTTATTAAAAAAGTCCTTTTATAAGAGTGCGACGCGTTTCGCCCTATATATTTGGCTTTTTTTATTTCAAAAATTTCTGCCCTAGTCAAGATTTCTCCTCCGTCTATATTATGTAAAATTTTGAAGCTGTTTGAATTTATGCTATGTTGATTTTCTTTTAAGTGTTTGGATATAGCAGACTGTGGTATCATATTGCGAGCTCCCGCAATATGTACAGTTAATCTAATCTTTAGGGTTCGCTTCGTTTTACCTACATAAATTCCAGAACAATCATTACAGCTAGATTTTATGAACAATAGTCCACTTTTAAATCCTAAAAATTTTGTAACCGGCGGGAATATTCAGTCGATAGCCTGATGATGCCTCGATAGGGCAAAACGCGTCGCACTCTTATAAAAAGACTTTTTTAATAAATGGTTTAAAAGTTAACAAGTGTTTTCAATTAATCATGAAGAAATTTAAACAAGTGCCATCAAGAAATTCAATCAAACAAATTTTTGTTTGCGTTATGTCCTAATGCTATTTGCATAGACATTTTCTTTACACTATATTTATTTTATTTTATTTATTATAATTATAAAGTTGATTTGTAGAAACTAGTTGACTTTATTTTCATTTCTGTTCCTTATTTGCGTTACTCCAAAGTTTTTATAAAAAACAAACTTGATCTTTATTACAAAAACATTTTCCATAAGAAACAAAAAATTTTGTAATTCTCCTTTATGATTTAATTTTTACTTTATTTTTATTTTTTTTAAATTATAAAAATTTTCATCTCTTCATCAAAGTTCATGTTTGAAAATTGTGTTCCCTTTTTTTTTCTTAGCGATAAAAATTAAGGAAAGGAAAAGGTTACTATTGTTAGTTCTTTTGTTTGTTATAATTTCTATATGTCCGGTTTTTCGATTGGAAGCATGAGCCTATGGGATGTATACCCATGTAACAGTAGTATATATTTAAAATATATTATACATTTTCCGCCTTTTTGCTGATGGGAACAGGAGTTATTTTAAATCCTTCTCCTCTTCGTGCCGAGATAGGCAGATGTCCTAGTTCTTGTTCTGGAAGTGTATTTTTAGACTCTCGGGTTTTTCGTTTGTATTTAATATGCAGATAAACGCATAGAATAAAGATAATTAAGGCAATTGTCAGGTTCGACAATGCATAGTGGTGAATATGGTGATTGTTTATAGGATTTAAAAGAATTAGTTCTTGGAAACGAATGGTTTCTAGAAGTTTATCTAGATACATGTTGTTCGTAATATTTAAAGTATGTATTTTTATATGCGATCCTATTGGGGAGGGCATCATATTCGATATTATACTGGAAATGTTGATTGTTGGGATAAAATCAGAATTAAATTTAGAAACTTTTACGCTATGTCCTTGCAAGATGAATTCCTTGCTTCGTACGTAGCAACCGGGATAGATATACATTGTTCCTGCTCCTTGCAGGGTATATGAACTAACGAAATCTTCAAAAATTACATCTATGGATTCGTTTAAGGAGAAAAGCCAATCGTTTTGCTGCGATAATTGCGTCCAATAATAATCCTGTAAAAAGATCAGAATTGTAATAGGTTCCTTCTTAGTAGATTTACTTCATATTGGTTTGTTCTTGTATTTGTGTTTAGGATAGGGGATGAAATTTTGCAGTAGAAGAAGAGTTAATTCAACATGGTGTTCTCGATTGTAGTCCAGCAGGATATATTCATTTGATGGTTCAATATATATGAGCGATCCGTTAAGGATTGTAGGTAATGGCATTGTTTTAAAGATTTGATATGGTTCTTTGAAAGGAATGGGGATTCTGAGTTCTATGATTATTTTATTGTTAAAGATATTCGCAGAAATTGTGCTTAATTTGTAAATTTGTGATAGGTTATTGTCTCTAGAGTTTATGGAAAATGTCATTGAATTTGGCAGTTCTTGTCGGATGTTCATTAAAAGTTCCTTTATTTGTTTAGGTAATATAAGTGTAGGATAAAATTTTCCGTGTCTTGAGTCTGTTAGAATACCAATTAATTCTGTCTGGGTATTCTGATATCTGAATGCCATTAAAGAGACTAGTGAAATTAGTGATTCAATTTCAAAAACTATTTTGTTATCCAATGTTCTGCTTTTCGTTAATGATGTAGCTATCTGTATTTAAATTACCTTTTTATGCATAACCATGAATTCCTTTTCAATTGCGGCTTTAGTTTTGTTGAAAATGTTTGCGGTGGCTTCGACTATCGCGATTTGGCTTTTCATAAGTGATAGGAGGGAGTTTTGGTTAAGGGTGACATTGGGGATTTGTTCATCATATAGCTTGGCATCATCTTCGTCTAATGAGCCGAAAAGGGCTATGGAGATTGAGCCTATTGCATTAAATAGTGCTCTTTGTTTCCTATTTTGGGTCACAAGCAACATATTCTTATATTCTATGTTTGCTAATATAAGATTTATTTGTAACAACATACCGTTAAAAGTGTGGGATATCGCTGAATTGCTATTAAGTTTCTGGCAGGATGCTGTTATTTGCTGTGCGTTGAACTGGATATTCCTGAATCCTGATTTGAAATTTTCCAGGTCGTAGAATGTCACTAATTTCCGCTCGATGGTGTAGAAATTGGCTCTGCCGATTTCCTCCAAGTAAATACCAGCACTGGCATTTAGTTGGTTTAAAGAATGTAATTTGCATCATTTTGGAAACCTGGAAGATGACACTATGTTAATATCTCTGAATGATGTTTGAAGATGATGAAGTTGTTACTATGAGAAAAGTTTTAGGTCATTGTTATGGACTCTTTTGTTTTTATTATTGATTTTAATAGTGGAATTTTCGGGGGAATTAATCTCCATTATCTCATACGGACCTGACCATAATGATGGGAACTTATTATCTCGAACTCTGCTCTTAAGTAGGACCTTATCGCCTACCATAAAAGATTTTTGGACGGAATTTTTATCGTATTGCAATTTGATTTTTCTTTGTTTGCCATGGTTATGTCCTTAGCTATTTTGAAGCTATGCTGTAGACGCGCTTTTAACTCGTTTGCATAGTTGTCGTAATTATATCAAACGGTTGGAGACGATTTTAAATTATTTGGGATTTCGGCCGGGAATCCGTATAGGAGTTGGCGTGGAGTATAATTAGTACTCGAATGAGGGGTGGTATTGTATACAAACATGGCGTAAGGAATCCATGTATCCCAGTCTTGTGGATCTTTTGCTAGATAAGATCGGAGATATTCTGCTAAGGTTCTGTGAGTCCTTTCTAATGCACCATTCATTTCAGTTTTAAGCCGTTTTATTCTCAGTAATTTAGATACCTCGGCGAACATGCCACTTATGAGGTTAGAGCCTTGATCTGCGAGAATACTTTCTGGATTACAATGTAGACAAACTATTGTTGTCGTGAAGGCTTCCGCTAATGTCTTAGACTCGGTGTTGACTATGGGAATAGCCTCAGGAAATTTTGAAAGGTCGTCTTGAAATGTAAGGAGATATTTATTTCCAGAATGTGTGTTGGATTTCTAGACACATTGTTTACCTGACAAAGTTTACATTTCCTTACATATTTTATGATACCGTCTGACATGCCAGGCCACTAGAAATGCTTTTTGGTTCTTTTAATTGTACGGGAAACGCCTTGATGGCCCCCCGTCAGTAGTGAATGAAAATCTTTTAGAACTTGTTCGATCTTATTAATGTCGGATAAATATTTTATTGCATTTGGGTAAAAGCGTTTTTAATGATTATTAGATTCTGTGGATCTAATATAGGGAAGGAGATATTTATTTGTTTTAACTGATTTGCTTCTGTGTATGAGCAGATCTCAATTAAAATCTTTTTGAGGTCTGATTTATTTCTTTGGGATCGACACGGTAAATTAGTTTTTGATATAATTATTGTGGAGTCTTTTTTTCTTGAAGAAGTTCAGTTCATATTCTAAAAGTGGAGATTTATCTGAAAATTTGAGTTTCGAATCCAACACTCTCTCAAGTTTCGTATCTTGCATGGGCAAGATGAAAAATTTAGGATTCGCATTTTTGGTTAATAATAATGGGAAATTTGTCTCAGTTATTATGGCTGAGGAATTGTTTGTTGACGATGGAGCTGGGTTTAGAGTAATAATACTCGTGCTGAGAATGTTCAGATTCGCTTGAGGTCTAGCTTGATTCCTTGTTACCGGATTTACGCAGGTGGTAGGTTTTACGAAATTCGCGCTACTATCTGTAATAGCTCTACTGAGAGCGTCTGCATTTGTGTTGAGCTTACCTGATTTATCGACTATTTTGTAGTCATATTCCTCTAGCCGTATTCTCCATCTCATCAAGACTGATGGAGTGGTTTTTCATATTCCTGAGCCATACTAATGGTTTATGGTCAGTTTTAATTGTAAACTGTCTGCATAAAGTTATGGTCTGAAGTGCTCAACTGCGAAAACGATAGCTAAGAGCTCTTTTTCTATAGTTGAGTAACGAGTCTCCGCACTATTTAGAACTCCACTCACATAGACGATTGGATGATCTATTTGATCATCCACTTACGAAAGAACAGCTCCGATGGCGTAGTCACTTGCATCGGAGGTGACAAAAAATTCTTTGTCGAAATTGCAATATGATTAAATTGGTGCTGAAATTAATTTATTTGGCAATTCGCAAAATGCATCGTCGCAGATTGCGTCGAACTTGAAGGGCATATATTTTCTCAAAAGCTTTGTAAGTGGTTTAGCTATTTTTGAAAAGTTTGGTATAAAGCGGCGATAGTAGCCGACGAAACCAAGGAAGGCTTTTATATTTTTTTCCTTCTTTGGTCTGGGATATGACTGAACTGATTTTATTTTTGCAGGGTCTGGTTTGACACCATTTTCTGTAATTATGTGCACTAAATACATAATTTCCGTTCTTAGGAAATGGCACTTGTCGGTTTGAAGTTTCAAGTTGAAATTGCGGAGACGGCTAAATACTGCTGTGTGTCTGGAATTGTGATCTTTGAAAATGCATCTATGGACTACAATGTCGTCCATATATACGAAGCAATAGATACCTTGAAGTCCAGATAGAACATTGTTCATAGCTCGTTGAAAAGTAGCAGGGGCTCCTTTTAAACCAAATGGTATACGTTTGTATTCGTAGTGGCCATACTGTGTCCTAAAGGTAGTTTTCTCTCTGTCCTTCGAGTCCTTTTTTATCTGGTGGAATCTACTGGCTAATTCGAGTGTGGTAAAGTATTTCGACTTCCCCAACTGATCTAATATATCAGTGATATTAGGTAATGGGTACGCATCGCCAATAGTAATATCGTTAATACGACGTAAGTCTACCACTACTCGCCACATTTTGTTTCCATTCTTATCTGGTTTTTTAGGAACCAGGAGAAGTGAAGAGTTCCAGGGAATATGTGAAGGTCTGATGATATCTGACTCAAGTATTTCTTGTATTTGTCTATTTATCTCAGTTCGGCTTGCCTCAGGATGTCTGTAAGGCTTGTTATAAATTGGCGGTTTGTCTTAGAGAGTCTCGATCGTCTGGGTAATGGCATCTGTATATGAAAGGACATCCCCTTCTATGAAGAAGAGATCGCTGAATTCCCTAAAGATATTGCGAACACTCTCAGAATCCTCTGAATTACAGTGATCCATTTTTATAAGGTTTTGCAGTTTAATTATTCTACCCTTAATTGGGTCTCTTTCAGAGTCTGTGGAGATAACCAAAAAGTCATCCGCGCCGATATGCAGATTGGTTCCTTAAAGGTAACCGAGTGCTGCCTAATTTCGTCGGTCTCTTGTTCGCGCAGATGGCTCGTTTCACACTACTTGAGCCTTTTGATTCTTGGCAGCCAGCTCGTTTGAGAAGCCTTGAAGGCACTGCAGGTGGATAGTTCAGCCTATTTAGACGCTACCTCTTCTGCAAGTGTTCTTACTTCGACTGCTTTTTTAGAATGTAGCTTTTCCGTTTCAAACATCAATGGCAAAGCAAATTCAGCGGGATTAGTCTCCGTGGGAGGAAACATTAGTGTCTTATTAGGACCCTCAACGTTACAGTTTTTCGCTAGGAAATCATTTCCTATAAGTCCATCATCGAAAGGGCCAGGCAAGTTCTTTACTACTTGAAACTTGCAGGGAATTTTGTTTTTGAGAACGAAGTTTCCCTGGCAATTTCCCAGCGTCTTTCCGGTACCAAATGTGGTCTGAAGTGTGCATGCCTCATTGTGGTTAATTGCTTTATGATCTTTCAATAACCTTTTCTTTATTATACTTACCTCAGCTCCTGTGTCTACTACTAGTTTAGTTTGGCAGTTTAGGCCTATGTCTACAGGAAGTTTTACTGTATCGACACTGGAATCGGGCTGCTGAGAGTCCCTATTTTATTTGACGGGAGATTTATGGTCGAGCCGGGGAGTTTTGGGTCGAATGTACGTCGTTTTCCTGACTGCAGGCTTCCCACTTACGCTTTTGCGGGCATGCGCTTTATATATGTCCAGAACGGCCACAGAACTCAAATTGAGTTATTGGGACCCTGTCGTTGGTTTTGCGGTACACTATTGTTGTGTGGTCTTTGATTACTATTGTTTTTCCTTCTGCAGTCACGCATGTCATGATCATACATTTTACAGTTCACACAGTACGGCGTATTTTTACGTTTCAGACAATCGGCGTATGTATGGCCTCTTAAATTACAAAAACTACAACTGATTTTATTTAAATAATTATTTTTATTTTGTACGTTATAAGAGATCTTGGCTGCTGTTTAATATACGATGATGTATTTGCCTGTGTGAACAGCGGCTGCTGAATGTGACTATAAGTGTTTGGCAGGGTCCGGGGAACATGAGCGAATGGCATTATGCCAGGATTAAATACGCAGTGACTTGCTAGAGTACTACCTTGATTTAATTGTGCGTTATTTGGTGCGCTCGCGCTAGCAGAATTTGGCAATGTATTCTGCATCATATTGGTTTGGAATTGCCCTGCAACGTGCAGGAATAGAGAACTTTGCTGGAGACACTCCATGTCAAGTGCTCTTTGTACGAGGTCATCCACACTGCCGTCTGTCATGGTCAGAAGATATTGGTACATATACGGGTTATTTACTCCAGTCTTTAATGCAGTTTTGTGAAATCTTCCAGCTGCGTTTTAACAGCTGGTGGTGGTGTGGCACCGTATTTGGACTACGCCGCTTCATTGCAGAGTGCCAGCATTTGTTTTACTCGTGCCGTGAAGGCTGTGAGATTTTCCAGAGGATACTGCCTTGTAGGGTTTACCTCGTATGGGCCCAGATCGGCATCCTCCTCATTCGTGTTAAGGATTAGGACTTTTGCCATACCGTTGACTGGTTTGACGATCGAGTTTCCTAAAAATAAACCTGGCCTTATTTCCTTCTTGAAACAAACCGATGGATGTTGAACAGAAGAAGTTGGAATTTCAATAATGAATCCTGATCGAGCCAGAATTTTAATTTAATTTAATTTATCCGATTCTTTCGAATTTTTAATAGGAAGGAGATATGATTCCAACTTTTGTGGAATTTGGAAGGAGTTATTCGATGATTCCGACTCGACATGATTTGAAGGAGATAAAACTTTATGGAAATTCCTTACATTTTTTCTAATTTATTTCTGGACCACATCTTTTGTGAAGTGTATGATGATGGAGATATACTTTTATGTTTTTGCTTCATTTCTTGTGAAGCATTGCCTGGAGATTTATTTGCATTGCTTTTCGAAGCAATTGATGCAGATGGAATTTTATTAATATCTTTATTGGAGCATGTTATCCCCGTATATAACAGGCTTTCTGTTTGAGAACTCTTTTCAGGGTCTTCGCTTTTCAAATAAACATATGGATAATTTGAATAGTAATCCTCATATGGATAAAATTCATTTGAGTCATTAATTTCTAGAGAATTGCATTTATTTTTGTAATTGATACTAGCGTTGTATAGAGATAAAAAGTCATGACCAAGCAGACCATCGTATGAGAGGATGGAGTTATTTCCCACAATTTGAAATGGGTGTTCTAGGATGGAGTTATTATGTTCAGAATTTAAGTTTAACTTAGCAAAAATGAATCCTTCTGTAGAAGTGGACTCTGTAAATAATGTGTTTATATTGCAGACAGCATCTTTGTAGCAGATGCTATCTGGCCTGAATGGATGGAGTTTAATTAGGTTGATCTCTGCTCCAGTATCAATTAAAAATGTGAGTTTTGGAGCAGAGCAGATGTGGACAGGCGTCGATATGGCCCCGGGAATCCTGTGAATTTGTGATGTTATTTGTATGTGCGAGATTTGCCGAAATTGACCCGCGGCTGCATCGAGTTTCCCTGCCTGGATGAAGTTCTATAATCTTCTCTCTTTGGTGATGGTGATCTAGCGGAGATATTTGCATTATTATAACTCGGCGGTTGAGTTCGACTTTCATGGATTACTGGCTGCTGCCACTTCCTATTTTGTGGCTATCTATTAGCCGTGTTTGCCAGTGGAATTGTATTTATCTCCCGAAAATTATTTTGGATTGCTGGGCTGTTGTTAAAACGATCATTATTTGCCGCCCTGGTCCTGCTTTCTTCTATGGTGTGCAGTGGTGTTGTGCTAATTTTTTTTTACCGGAACGCGTATATATAATTATATAGAGAGGGCCGATCCTGGGTAGGCGTCCGCTCTGTGCGGTCTCATGTCCCAAATTTAACGACGAGGGGTGATTTTCCATGATAATCCTGGCGGCGACGTTTTTTTTTTTATGACTCATGTCCCAAATTTGACGACGGGGGGGGGGGGAGATTTCCCCCAATTTTCGCCCGTCGCCAGGATCGGCCCTGTATATACGAAACCCATTTTGTGTATTTGTAAATATATACATATATGTTTATTACAATATAGGAACGTTTAATAAAAATTAGTTAACAAATTATAGAATACGCATAGTAGATACTCAAACAATATTGCATAAATATTTTTAACAATACATGAAAACACTAATGGTTTTTATAAAATATTCCAAATAGGATTATGTTCAGGATCTTGTGGTTGAATTTTCCTTGTTTTGTTGTCATCCGCTGAACGATGAGACCTTAACCAAGTTTTTACATAATCATCTGGTTTAAATAATTGTTGTGGTGGGCCATTCATTTTTATAAATAAAAGATTTGCTAGATTTTCAATTAATATTCTATTTCTTTGTTCATTTAAAATAATATTCATATTACTGAATCCGCGCTCACACTCTGCCGAACTGCAAGGTACAATATTTATGTATCGAATTAAGATTTCTACATCTTCAGGAATTACTTTGCCTCCAGTATCAATATAATCTCTAAACGCATTGATACATCGCATCGGTGATGTTAAATTAAATCTGGTGCATAATGACTGGATTTCATTTTCTCCATAGCCAATTTCAATATCTGCTGGCCACTCCGTTGGATCTAGTACTCGAAATTCACTTATCAAATCATTTTCTGTATGTAGTCTTCTAGTCATATTATTAATGAGACTTACAAGGAATTGATTTCTGTTAATAATAGTAATTTTTTTATTATCTGGTTCTTCTATGAGTTTGTCTCCTTTTTTAACGTCTTTTAGTGATTCCAAATAGCGAATAGTTCGACAGATTAGTTTGTCCGCATATACTATCGTTACACTTCTGTTCTGTAACGCTTCAGACAAGATGGAAAGTTCATACAAAACGTCATACATTAATGCCAAGTTAATTAGAAACTGTTTAGACATGATATATTTTTTTAGACCAATGTATACACTCTGATCAGTTTTTGAACGAGTTTCATCAGTTGCGGCTTGATGAAAATGTTCAGCAAGAGATTTTAAATTTTGCCAAACTGCATTAATAGTTCTGAATGAACTAGCATCCACCTTATTCCTAAAACACGTCCTATTTTTTTAATTTCTTCTCCCAAATTTTCCGCGCATGATTCTAGTTCGCGTTGATTTTTAGGAGATTGATGATAAATGGTATATAATTTATCCATAAATATGTGAAAATGGTTAATTCCATTTACTTCCGCGACAGCATCGTTAACAGAGAGATCCAGACGATGATTTAAACAGTGCCACGTGATTATTTTTGGAAATTTATTCAATAATTTTGTAGCCACTCCTGACCTTTTTCCTAACATTACATTTGCTCCGTCACTGGTAAATGCAATTAAATTTTGTTTCAAATAATTCTCGTCGAAGCCATATTTTTACAACTTATTTAAAAGGTATTCTGTAATGGTGGATGCTGTTTGATCGGACAATTCTATTAAATAAAAAAAAAGGAATCGTGGTTCGCTGATTTTATTTATTTCGAATTTTAAAAATATAATTAGAGTAGATTTTTTACTTAATGTTGTAGATTCATCAATGAGAATCGAAATCTTTCCATTTGTTTTAATAACTTCTGAACAAATTCTTAATTTCATATTTTGGGATATGTGATTAATTATATTTGTGCAGGTATATCTGGACCGTAAACAATTGCAATAAATTATAATAATCCGAATATGGTCGGTCGTGTTTGGCTAAATAATAAGCAGTTCTAAATATAAAGACGTGCTCTTAATAGACGCCTTATTTATATTGTCTATTACATTTTCTATTGGCTGATGCTGTTCGCTGTTTAAATTTTTTTCTGAATTAATGTGCGCTGTTGTTTTCGCGTGTTCAAAAATTTTTTTTCTTAATGACGTTAACTGCGATATTTTATCTTTATCGTAGTAAGAAACGGATGTGGAACTCCAGTCCTTTGAAATATTTACACCACGGGTTTTAGATACCCCTAAGTGCTGTATTTTGTTACAAAAAGAGCAACCTAATTTTCCGGATTCGGAAAGTAACCAAGGGAACTGTCTTTTCTTTCCTAACCACATTTCCGCACTCCAAATATTAGGCCACGAGACTTCGTCAGAATCGATATCATTATAAGTACTTGTTGACGTTGACGTTGATGCTATGGCTGCAAGTTCAACAGATTCCAGTTGATCAGCGTTGAAGTTGGTGTTGGATACTTGGCTCAATGTTGCATTTTCCTGGGTCATTGACTCATCTTCGCTGCTAGTTTTTAGTTTCTTTTTAAAAAAATCGGTGATGCTACTGTTTTTTTCTTTTTTCACTCATGTTGAAATTACTAATAAAATAAATACTATTATTTAATAGGGAAAAAAACGGACATTTTTTTATTAATAATGAAAATGAAATATACTTACACTTTAAGTTTATTAGATTAAAGATTATAGAAAAATGCAACTACATATATGTAGCGCGCAGGTAATCTTGTAGCGAGAGGTTCTTAGAAATATTCGAAATTGACACTAACACTTTTTAATCGACACTTTGACTTAGGTAGCGTAGGTAGCGTGCATAGAATATTTTGCTAACAGTAGTACTTATTAATCTTATTATTACATTGTATGTAACAAAGGTTTTAATGCATACAATAGTTTTGTGTGGCACTTATTCACTAACTAAAACTTCCACTTTCTATAAATGTGCTGTCGCAAAGATGGTTTGACACTGATTAAAAAAATGGTTTTAAATACTCAAATTCTTACACTAAGGGTGGGAAACGTAAAAACTACAAAGATGGGAATTTCCCAGCAATGCACATTTCAGATGAAAATCGGTACGTTTGTCGGCATTTTTCTTAGCATCACTGTAATAAACTAATAAAATTTAAAACATCTACCAATACTGGAAACCAACATCTGGAAATTTTAGTTCACAACAAATGTATAATAAAAATTCTTAGCATTAGCCGCAGACCATAGACAAACTAAGAACATACAAAGACTGGACACGTAGAACAATATGCAACGCTTTTCTAGAATATAAAACTAACGATGCCTCGACGATGCCTCGACTTGGCACTTGATGATGCGCCCAAATGGTAAGCCACCAATGCCTCGCTCCATACAAAATCACTGTTGCCTCGATCCGATGAAGATAA
Organism: Dioctria rufipes; assembly: GCA_963924295.1. Taxonomy (NCBI): domain Eukaryota; kingdom Metazoa; phylum Arthropoda; class Insecta; order Diptera; family Asilidae; genus Dioctria; species Dioctria rufipes. The sequence goes on from OZ002744.1 coordinate 106,940,638, forward strand.
GGCCACAAGTTTTTCTCAGAAATTTATTGGAAATTTCTTCCTTCGAATTTTTATGCATTGGCCCGGCCGAGAGCAGTGCCTCGCTCGAATATAAAATCTAACAACGATGCCTCGACCTGATGTAGGGAAGGCCGCAATTTTTTCTTAGAAATTTACTGGAAATTTTTTCCTTAGAATTGTTACGCATTAGAGGCCGACAACGGCACACATTGTATAATTGCATCTGAAAATAACTCCAGTCGGCACCCAGACTGAATAAAAATTCTGCCGAAACATTTTTTGTAAATTTCTAAGATGAAATGAATGCTATTTGCTCATCTACCATCCAACCGATTTTCAAAATTCTTTCTACTAAATTCATTGTAGTGAATTTTTTCTCAATTTTTGAGACTAATACGAGGTTTTTAGGGTGCCGGGATATATTCTTGCCCACCCCTCCAATATATTATAATACAAAAAAAAAATTCAGTGTAAGCATCTGTAATATAAGCTGTGAGAACCAACACAATTTCGTTTAAATATGCATTTATAGCCCAAGGCAATTAACAAAGTTTGGCTGAGTGAGTATTACCATAGATGGCACAAGAACTAGATGTCGCATGCTATACTAAAGCAGAGTATACACATTGTGAAATGAGTAGTGCATTCCGAAATGGACCATAATATGTTTCAGATTGTGACGAATACAAATGATTTTATAATAGTAGTTTTGTATACATTTGATCGACTTCCCCAACACTTCAGATACGAAAAAATATGAATCACTCGTCGTATACATCATTTCAAATGTTGTGATCCATTCCGGAATGGACCACCCAGCCATATAAAATTTGTATACTTTTTTGGTACTGCATGCGACATCTAGCTCTTGTGTCATCTATGGTATTACGTTAGATCAGAATCTTAATCTAGGGGTCGTGGGTTTTTTTTTATAGATGTATATATACGGCGGGTGTAGCTAAAGCGAACCAAGTCCAAGTAATATTGATTAGAGTTGGTCCATTGTGAAAAAATTCACAAATCTTTGTCAAGCATTTGGTTTTTACTCCTCTCTTGATGGCTTATACCATAGGCTGACAATAACTATCATGAAATTTACAGCAACTGTTGCCGAGTAAATCGGACTTTTATTGTTTATTCAATGGGCCAACCTACACGTACTAAGCATGAGCACGGTTCAGCAGAAAAAACACGTTCCGGACTCCGGTTCACGGTTCGGAAAAACAAGCCGGTTCGTTCCGGTTTTTGTTCCGGTTCGGGTTCGGTTCAAACCCTTGTTTATAATAATACATATAAAAATTCGTCAAAAATTAGAAAAAAAAATCAGCAATTCTTTTTAATTTTTTTTTCAATACGTCAGCCAATTCTCGTTATCAGAAATCATCTTTAGTTCCGGAACGCGTTCCTGTCCAAAAAGGAAGTACCGGAACGACGTTCCGGAGCGTTCCGGCTCGACAACACCACTGGCGTGTGCCCAATTCGATGACAATATCGACAAGATGGGACCTGCGACGGAGATGTGATTTTATTGGAAACTGGTAATTGCGAGTTTAGTTTTGGGACTACGTTGAAATTTTGCGCTGAGCGTTGTATGACTGGGAAACTTGATGCAGCATGCTCCAGTCTATTACATTTGAAGCTGCGAAGACTTGAATTTATTGCTTGCGCAAATGGAGTTTGATTTACCTTGGTTTGTGTTCGGAAACCGAGTTGTTTCTGCCCTCAACGTGCTCAGCATGCTCCAAGATGTGTGGTTGTAATGCAGAAAAGGATTCGTCGGGATGCACTTTTGCTAAAGTGTGGAGTTTTGGATTGGATAATCCGTCTTCAATTGTCCTTGCAGGCTGATTCTCATTGTTCAGTTCTCACAAATAAATATAAATATCCCACGATGAAGTTACTGAGCAAGCATAACAACAGTCCCCCGATGTATCTACAGCTCCACGCTTAAGCTGCCTAAAATACGAAAAAAGAATACACAAAGTATCATTCCAATTCAATTTATATAAAAATAATACTTATCTTCGAAATTCGTTGTTGGAATGATTATTCATTCAATAAAAAGCTGCTGCTCCTCCTTTACCATTTATCTAAAAAACATACATGTGAAAATCATTTAGTAAACAACACAATTCCATAAAATATACCACAGTCTACTTACCTCCGTATGTTTACAAATTTGTGATGACAATCAGTGACATTACGTCAACCAGCTGTCTGTGGTACATTCAGAACTCGTACCAATCATTGCTAGGGCAACACCAAAAGGCGAGAAGACGTAACTGGTTACAGCGACTATATAAAGCCGACATTCAGTAGATCGCACCATTCTTTTGGCAAAGTTGATCTGTATCAGAGCTAATCTGAGTAATAAAGAATCGTGCTTCCTACATTTTCCACAGAAGATAATTCTGCTCAGGGATAACCTGAGTTTCCTCTCCTATCATACAGAAGATAATTCTGATCAGAGATAACCTGAGTTTCCTATCCCCTTTTACACAGAAGATAATTCTGATCAGGGATAACCTGAGTGTCTGGTTTTCTAATAAATCGTTTTACTTCCTTGTGCCCTCACGCATCATCTTGGAACATAATTCTGGTCAGAGATAACCTGACTGTCTGAATTTTCTATAGAATCTTTTTACTTCCTTGTGCCCTCATGCATCATCACAGAAGAAAATTCTGATCAGAAATAATCTCAGTGTCTGGATTGTCTATAGAATCTTTTTACTTCCATGTACCCTCAGGTACTATTACCGAGGATAATTCTGACCAGAGATAATCTCAGTGTCTGATTACTTCCTTGTGCCCTCACGCACCAACAAAGGCATTTTTTATCAATTAATATATATTGAAATATAATTTGATGACAGTTGCTCAGATTTTCTTCTTCTTTTTTCAGAATTAATAACAAGTGAGAAGGCGTATCATTTTTTTTTTTTTTTCATTTGAATTTTTAAGTTGTTTATCTTTATTTCGTTTTATTTTTGAATTTTGCTAGTTTGTAGGCTAGTTTTAGATTTGAATTTTTTCTTTTAGATGAACTGAATTGTGATCCTAGGTTAAGCAATATAAATTGAATTATTTTTATGAGTTTTTGAATAAAAAATTTTTATATTTGAAAAACTGAGTTTTCCTTTTAAACCGGCTTTCGTCCCACGAACGAGACTAGATATTGGTCTTTCAAGCCGGATAACTCAGTCAGTAAAATATAAAATTAAATTCACTGCTTACTCAGTTCAAAGCCTCTCCATACAAAATTCCGAAAGATGGAGAATCGATCTCATCTGACGTTGGTGACGAAACTATTGAATCTGTGTCAGAGTTGATTGAGTCCCAACTCGAAGTCAAAGAGCTAATGATAGAACTATACAAAAAAAGAATACTCTCAAAGCGACAGAAAAACGCTTACAAACGTTCATTGAGTATTGGACAGAATTCCAAGCTCGACATAGGTCTATACAGAGAATAGCGACAACAGATGATTGCCAGCTAGATTATTTTACGAAAGAGAAATTTAGCGAGGTGCAGGAATATTACATTGAGAAAGCAGCAAGCATGGAAGAAGATATAGACAGATTAACACCAAAACCTTCTGTCAGCAATCCACCTTACACACAGACAAATTCTGCTAGCACAATGTCATGCAATAGCGAAAGACTTCCTAGATTCCAGCTGCCGACATTCAATGGAGAATATTCTACGTGCATTTCATTCCACGATTTCTTCAATTTAGTTATTCATAACAAAACTAATTTAAGAGATGTTGACAAATTATATTTTTTAAAAACGAATTTAATAGGAGAAGCTGAAAATTGCTCAGGCATTACGAAATATGCGACGCAAATTATAAACCAGCTTGGAAACTCCTAAAGGAACGCTACTCAAACAACCGAACCCTCGTCAATGTACAGTTAAAAAAATTGCTGTCTCTCCCAGCTATAAACCATGATAGTGCCGACAGTATTAAAAGGCTATTAGATAATATAACCGAGGCTTTTTTAGCACTACAAAATTTAGAAATAATAACTGATAATGGCGATCCAATAATTACATATTTAACAGTGCAAAAATTGCATCCAGACACTCACAGAGCTTACATAATAGCACTGAATTACCAGAATTACAGAAACTCACAAAATTCCTAGAGTCTCGCTTCAGAACTCTAGAATGATGGGAAGCAAAAATATGTCGTCAAATACAACACAGAGAAAATCATTCTCACCTAGAACAACGTATGGACTCTTAAACAAATCTAAGAATCCAGCGCCCCCACCAAATAAAACAAATTGCAGCCACAGCAAAAAAAACCTTATCATTTTTCACTGTCCAACATTCCGAACTCTGAACACCCAACAGCGACACGAAGTTGTCTCAAATAAGCATTTATGCAAGAATTGCTTATCACCTAACCATACAACATCAAATTGTACAAGCAAAAAAAGATGTTATCATTGTAACAGAAATCACAATACACTGCTCCATTACGAGAAAAATTTCATAAGTAAATCACCCAATCAGCTCACGCAAAATTCCAATATGGAAACAAAGCAATACTCACCCGCCGGCAGAAATAAGGAGCAACAAGTTCAAAACTTTCTAACATCCAATATGAAGAGAGCGCTACTCTCTACAGCTTTGATAAATGCCACATCACCATCTGGAATCACAATAGTGTTTAGAGCACTGATCGATTCTGGATCTCAAGTTTCCATTTTAACTGAAAGAGCCTATAAGCAACTACAGCTTAAAGGACTCCCAACTACTCATCAACTAATTGGACTTGGTACGCCCACCAATACAGCTGTATAACACACAACTTTCCATCATTCAGTCATTACATTCCAAGTTCAAAATTACAAGCAACATGCTTGTGATCAAAAAAATCACAGACTTGCTGCCTACCAATACGATTAAAGTGTCAAACTAGAGACACATTAACAATTTCCTATTAGCGGATCCCACTTTCTCGATTCCGGGAGATTTTGATATTCTTCTTGGAGCAGAAGTTTACGCCGCCATTATTACAAATTGCATTAGAAGAGGACCTAACAACACACCCACAGCCCAAAACACAGAATTGGGCTGGATTCTGGTTGTAGCAGTACCAGAAGCGAACAGTACTATCACCACCGTGCTATCCACCCACACCACCATAAACACTACGTTGGACGATCAATTAAGAAAATTTTGGGAGCTCGAGGAATGTAGCACCCAACCAAAACTATCACCAGAAGATCAACTCTGCGAACAACTCTATCAAGAGACAACTAAGCGATTACCCTCTGGAAAATATGAAGTAAACATACCTTTCAAGACCAGACATTTACCCGAACTTGGACAGTCCAGAAACATGGCCGTCAAACAATTTTTTCAACTAGAGAAAAAATTATCCACCAATCCGACAATGCACAAACTATACAAGGAGTGCATAGATAAATACGTTCATCTTGCGCACATTAGGCCTATCTCACCTACACCTACAGAAAGTACTTCATACGACAACACCACATTCTATAATCTCCCGCATCATGCGGTGCTCAAAGAGAGTACCACCACAAAACTCCGGGTTGTTTTTATTGCATCAGCTCGTACATCAAATGGAAAATCATTAAACGAGCAGTTATTGGTTGGACCAACAATCCAGCAAACGCTATGAACCACCCTACTGAGATGGCGCCTGTGCAAGTTTGCATTTACAGCAGACATAGAGAAAATATACAGAATGATTTAAATGACGTCACGACACCAAAATTATCAGAGAATAATCTGAAGAGGCAGTCCAAAGGAAAAATCAAAAGATTATATTCTGACTACGGTCACATTTGGAACTACACCAATACCTTATCTCGCCATCAGAACTTTACAGCAACCAGCAAAGGACGAAGCAAGTAACTATCCTCAAGCCGCTAAGAGTATCATGAGAGACTTTTACGTTGATGATTTGGTCTCAGGAGCACATACTTTGAATGAAGCACAACAACTACAACATGAACTCATTGAAGCCTTAGCAAAACCTGCGTAAATGAACTGCCAACTACCATGATCTCTTAACTAATATACAATTAAATCATCGAGAGTTGAAAACGAACCTAGAATTTTCCGAACACGAGTCCATAAAAACTCTTGGCATCCATTGGTATCCGACCACAGACTGCTTTTCATTCAAAGTTAACACTCCTTAGCCAAAAACCACATATACAAAGAGAATAATATTATTCGAAGTCTCATCTCTCTTCGATCCATTAGGATGGCTGGCTCCATTCATAATCACTGCAGAAATCTTAATTCAGAAACTTTGGCTCTCAAAATGCGATTGGGATGACGTTGTATCCACAGAAATATCAAGAGAGTAGAATTATTTTAAAAATCAATTACATGCAATTCAAGATATCCAGATTCCATGTTGGCTACATGCCTAATTCAACAGATATGGAGCTCCATGACTGTTGTGACGCATACAACAATGCTTACTCAGCCGTTCTATATTTAAAAATACAGACAAACGAGGGCTCCAAAGTACAATTGATAACAGCAAAAATTAAGGTCGCTCCCATCAAACCAGCCTAAATCCCACGCTTAGAGCTATGTGGGGCTGTTCTGCTCTCCCGACTCATAAAACAAGTAACCATCGATTTGGAATTAGAAAGAGTTAAACTAATAGCTTGGACAGATTCCAATCTATTCTTGTCATGGCGTCATAAACATCCCTCAACCTGGAAAACTATCCTGGCCAATCGTATAACCGAAATACACGAAAATATGCCACGAATCTCTTGGTAACACGTTCCTTCCAAGAGCAATCCAGCTGATGTAGCAACAAGGGGAATTTTGCCAGACAGCTTGGTCACTACTTCAATGTGGTGGAAGGGCCCAGACTGGTTACATCAAAATGAGGATCTATGGCCTCAACAATCACAAGATAAACATAATCAACTAGAGTCCAAAAAACCAAAGGTTCTCACTACAATCATTGACGAACAAATAATCTTATTACACAAATATTCATCATTTCAAAAAACCATAAGAATCACAGCATACTGTCTCAGATATATAAACAGCATGCGCAAAATACAGTCCACTACTCAATATTCAAGAGTCTCGGAGCTAAAAATGGCAGAACAATGCTTAATTCGACTTCTCCAAAATATCTCCTTTTCCACTGAAATCAGCCAGTTACAGAAGAATCTGCCCCTTCCTAAAAAGAGTCGAATTTTCTCCCTCAATCCCAAACTTGAGTCTGAATATATGTTACGAGTTGCAGGTCATCTCACAAATTGTCAGTTGAATTACGACCAACAGCACCCTATAATCCTTCCCAATAATCATCACATAACCAATATTTTTATAGACAATATACATCATTATACTCTACATGGAGGCACCCAACTAATATTAAGTACTATAAGAAATCATTATTGGTTACTAAATGCCCGCAACACAATTAGACATCGCATCCACAAATATGTCGACTGTTTTCGATTCAATGCACGACCTAGTACTCAATTAATGAGTTCTCTACCCGCTCCTAGAGTCAACACATCTTTGCCTTTTCAACATACTGGGGTAGATTATGCAGGCCCGCTTGATATGAAAACATCTACACTAAGAGGAGCGAAAACTACTAAAGCATATATATGTCTATTCGTTTGCCTGGCCACTCAGGCCATACACATAGAGCTTGTCTCTGACTTATCTACACCAGCCTTTCTAGCCGCTCTTAAGCGACTTGTTGTACGGAGAGGCTTTTGCATTTTACATTTTTTATTTTTTCATTTTTTTATTTTTTCATTTTTCTATTTTCTTCTACCATGGATGAGTTACTGGAGATTTTCAACTCAGAATCCTTGGATTCTGGGGATGCTGGCCTATCTCCAACTTCACTGGAATTTTTGGCCCCCTTCAAGGCAATCCGGCCTGTCAGCCCACTGCCACCAACTCCGAAAAAGGCACGAAAGGTTCGATCAGCTGTTGTTCGGTCACCACTTCACGAGATCGTGCCTGTGAAAAGATTTTGCAGGCCTTTCGAGTCGATGCCAGCCACATCTGATCTAAAAAGACTGCAGACCAAATCTAAGGCAAACAATAGTCTGAAATTTAAGCCGAGAGCTGAAGAACACCTCCTAGAAGTCCGGATCCAAACTCAAACAAGGCTACCTACTGGAAAAAGGTCTGCACCATTATGAGTAGTGTAGCTAGGACAGTTCTGGAACACTTTTTCCATACAAAAAGTGTCCGGAAAATTCCAACTATTTTGGTGGTTCTGGGCCACTGGGGGAATCCGTCTAGTGGTTTACGTCACAGGGCCTGCCTGGGGAATTCCTTCTGGATCACTGAGGGTTCTGGGAGGGGGAGGAGAGGGGGTAAGGGGGCTTTTGTACTGCAATTTTGACATTATCTTGAAGTTTTCTTTTAGGAGGATACTTATGCCAACAACAACAACCAATGTAGGTATGTTGACTTGGATATGTCCGATAATCAAATTCTAAATAATGTAAACAAAATCGCAACCGAGTAAAGTAAACGAATTGAGCGATATTTACACACACACACCAGGGGCCAGGTGGCTGGTAGTTTGATATCGCCTCTTCGCACAGGTCTACATCACTGGGAATTCCTTTCCTACCGTCTGATAAACCAGAGTATGACGTCATCTGGTTGGCTGATCCCCTCAGCTAAATAAGCGAACTCCAGAAACAAAATCGAAAACCTATGCTATTTCCCTATGCTGGAGAGAGCTAATAAGTTGTGGATTAAAGATTTGATGATATTAATCTGTCGGTGTTTTTTATAAACAAGATTGCTCCATTTGATCATATATCTAAAAATAGATCAGGCGAAGCTGATTGGGGCGAATGTAGGTAGATATGTTCACTTAGATAAGTAATGGAAATTAGTAAATGTGTAATTTTGCTCTTCAGGTGGAATGCTTCTGATCTTATTCCTTGCATAAACAAATTCGCACAGTCCAGCAAAGTAAACAAATTCGCAGTCGAATAATGTAAACAAATTCGCACAGCAGCCGAGTAAAGTAAACAAATTGAGCGATTTATGTAAGATCCCAATTTCTTTAACTGAAAACAACAACAACCGATATTAATCTGTGGGATATGATGTCTTAGATGAGTAGTGGAAGATATACTTGAAAATTTCTTTTGCTGAAAAAAACAACAACAACAACTATTACGTAAGTTGTGGTCTGTAGGTGTCTTTTATAAACAAGAGTGATCATGTTATGATATTCGATGTGTAAAAATTGATCACGGCTGCTTGAGATGGTAAGACACATGAAATCATTAGAAGTAATGGAAATTAAAGCATTAGAAAAGGTGGCCAGGTCGCTGGTAATTTGATATCTTGCGTAAACATATATAGCCGAGTAAAGCAGGCAAATTGAGCGATTAATGTTTTTTTTTTGTATCTAGGAGTTTGTACTGAAAAGTCTTTATGACGAATTGTTTTTTATTTTCAATAAAATTTCTCAATCAGTCACACTGTTATGAGATTTGATTGATTCCCCGATATCATAGTTCACACGAAGCTGATAAGAATATGATAATTTTATCTTCATACTATTGGGGGCAGGTACATTGTTTACTTACCATTAAGTTGAGAGTGGGTTAAATTAAAAGCTATAATAGACGAACGCTGTGTTATGATATTAATGTGGTATGATATGTTGTCTGAGGTGAGTAGTGGAAGTTGTATGGGAGCTATGAATAAGCAGTAAAATCCTAATCAGCAATCTCGCTGGATATATGATAATTCTCCATGTCCATAGTGAAGATCGTGGTGGTGGGTTGAGAGTAGGTACTGTAAGTTATGTATTAAGTTAAAAAATTTGCTGGATGGTATTTGGCATTTATCTCCTCGAAATGGTGTTGTATGAGTATCAGGAAGGTTGAAAAAAAGTTGATAATGCTTCAAGTTCAATAGTGAAGACCGCGATGTTGAGAGTGGGTATTTGGAATGATATAACTCTAGTAGGATATCTTACCACGTTTGAAAAAAATTACATAATATGATTAAGAAAGCTTCATGATATATATCAAAAGTGATCCCAATGGATTACATAAGGAAAGTATGTTCACTTCATCTGCAAACAACAAATATGGCTGAAAGCGACACACGGTGTGAGCAAAAATCATTCTTGCTTCAATTATCACTATTAAACGATGTGTGCCGCAGAAAATATATTATGTCTAGCCTAGTCTAAAATATGTATTGTAAATAAAAATTGTATTATGGTTATAATGCCATTTATTGAAATAATTTGTTTTAATTGTATTATAGCTTAAGTCTAAAATCTTTTTTTCTTTAGTTCAGCAAGGCCAGGATTTCATAGATATAGATTGATCCTTATATTGAATATTCCTTATGCCTTTACACCAATGTGGCGTTAAAAGTTTCATGGTGCACCACTTTCACAAATAACATCTCTCCATCTTTACTTTTTGCGATCTTTGTTGGAATATCCTGATTTTTCGACCTGTTGGTAGGGGACAGTCGACTCGTTTTTGGATGAAAAACTTTCTTCTTTATTTCTGGAAAGCATCGATTTCATAGATGTAGACTGAGCCTTATATGAATATTCTTTACTCCTTTCATCCGTAGGCTTTAGAAGGTTTGTAGTGTCCTTAGAGCTCATGTTGAAATTATTGCGTAATTAGCTTGCCAAGAAACAGTGATCTGTTTGGCTAAAGAGCAAAATATCAATTGAAAAAACAAGTTATGAAACTACTATTTATATGGATTTGGCACATTGTCTTGACCTCTGACGTCACCTTAACCTTTGAAACCGAAAGTGTCTGCTCTTGGGTTCACTTGGATGATGAGTAGTGCAAGTTGTATGGGAGATTATAATTAGCTGTGAGTAAACTGTAAAGAAGAAGATTTCTGATAACAGTATGTTCCATACATAATCTTACAGGTGGAAGAAAATTTTATAAGAATCTGGTAACTGCATTTCCTTATAAACCTTATATAAATTCATATGTGACCAAACCGAGCTATAGATTTTTGTTCTAGATGAATGCACATTATATATAATATCTGCAAATAGATAGCAGCAAAATGAAAGGCTATAAGAATTTGGTTGCAGTATATTCTATACAAAATCTAATAAGAATAAGAAAAATTTTATAAGAATCTGATACCATGCTCAGTTCACAATTTAAAAAGTAGAAGAAAATTGTATAAGAATCCGGTAACAGTATGTTCCATACAAAATTTAACAGGCAGAAGAAAGTTTTATTAGAATCTTGTAACAGTATGTTCCAAAGAAAAATCCAAGATTTTATGCATTTCCTGATGTGTAAGCCTTATATGAATCCATATGTTCTATATAAAAAATCGGTATATAAATATCTGTTAAAAAATTAGTCAGGGTATATAGTGATTTTAAAAAATTGATATCTCCAAAACGGTGCGATAACCAAAATCCAAAATCTACTAGGTAGCAGACAATTTTATAAGAATCTGGTATGTTCTATACAAAATCTAAAAGGGGAAGGGAAAATTGCACGAGAGTTTGGGTAGTGGTTAGTGTATTCCCGAATGCTGAACTGTTAAGATGGATATTGAAGAGTTTTTAGGAGAATATAATAACATTTTACTCGATGAGCATAAGAAACAAATTCAAGAATGCTATAACTTTTTAAAATTATATGAAAATATTGAAAAAGTCGAGTCAAAATTTGGTGAACACTTTATAAGCTGCCCTTGGTCAAGAGATGATTCAACGGATGGACCAGATACATGTGTATGTTGTGGTGTTGCTAGATGCCTAAAACAAGCTGTGAAGCTATATAAATTCTACCAAACATTGACAAAAAGTAATTACGAGGCATGCCTTAAAAAGTGCGATTTAACTTAGCACTAGAAATTCTCATTTTGTATACTTGGAGAGCTCATAAAGGATCATGTAAACTTACACTGTATGCAGATGCTGATTTCAACAACAGATTCATCAAACACAGGAAATTTTGATTACATACAGCTCTGTACCATAAGATTATAAGAATTAATACTTTTTAATTTTTAATAAAAGATATTTTATATATGGCCTTCTTTTTATTCAATTTCCCATACTAAGTCCGGAACTCCCGAATAATGTTTGACCACTACAACGGGTGGTGGTAGCGGTGGGTGGTGGGTGGTGGTGGGTGGTGGTGGGTGGTGGTGGGTGGTGGTGGTGGTGGTGGGTGGTGGTGGGTAGTGGTGGTATTGGTTGTGGTGGTGGGTGCCTGGTCTTGGATGGCGCTTGAAACGGATATTTGACGCGTGGCATCAATGTGACGCTGACCTCTGACGTCACCTTTACCTATGAGACCAACCGAAAGTGAGGTCAGATAACAGCTTAACAGCTTTTATAACATGTCTGATAACAGCTTAACAGCTTATAAAACAGGTCTGATAACAGCTTAACAGCTTTTAAAACAGGTCTGATAACAGCTTAACAGCTTTTCAATCAGCTCTGATAACAGCTTAACAGCTTTTAAACAGCTCTGATAACAGCTTAACAGCTTTTAAAACAGCTCTGATAACAGCTTAACAGCTTTTCAAACAGCTCTGATAACAGCTTAACAGCTTTTAAAACAGCTCTGATAACAGCTTAAGAGCTTCTGATAACAGCTTAACAGCTTTTAAAACAGCTCTGATAACAGCTTAACAGCTTTTAAAACAGGTCTGATAACAGCTTAACAGCTTATAAAACAGGTCTGATAACAGCTTAACAGCTTATAAAAGAGGTCTGATAACAGCTTAACAGCCTTTAAAACAGCTCAGATAACAGCTTAACAGCTTTTAAACAGCTCTAATAACAGCTTAATAGCTTTTAAAAGAGCACTGATAACAGCTTAACAGCTTTTCAAACAGCTCTGATAACAGCTTAACAGCTTTTAAAATAGCTCTGATAACAGCTTAACAGCTTTTAAAACAGGTCTGATAACAGCTTAACAGCTTATAAAACAGCTTTTTCAGCTCATGCGCAGATAGAAGGGTCGACCCTAGAGTAGTCAGCGTCAAATTGATGCCACGCGTCAAATATCCGTTTCAAGCGCCATCCAAGACCAGGCACCCACCACCACAACCAATACCACCACCACCCACCACCCACCACCACCCACCACCACCCACCGCTACCACCACCCGTTGTAGTGGTCAAACATTATTCGGGAGTTCCGGACTTAGTATGGGAAATTGAATAAAAAGAAGGCCATATATAAAATATCATTTATTAAAAATTAAAAAGTATTAATTCTTATAATCTTATGGTACAGAGCTGTATGTAATCAAAATTTCCTGTGTTTGATGAATCTGTTGTTGAAATCAGGATCTGCATACAGTGAAAGTTTACATGATCCTTTATGAGCTCTCCAAGTATACAAAATGAGAATTTCTAGTGCTAAGTTAAATCGCACTTTTTAAGGCATGCCTCGTAATTACTTTTTGTCATTGTTTCGTAGAATTTATATAGCTTCACAGCTTGTTTTAGGCATCTAGCAACACCACAACATACACATGTATCTGGTCCATCCGTTGAATCATCTCTTGACCAAGGGCAGCTTATAAAGTGTTCACCAAATTTTGACTCGACTTTTTCAATATTTTCATATAATTTTAAAAAGTTATAGCATTCTTGAATTTGTTTCTTATGCTCATCGAGTAAAATGTTATTATATTCTCCTAAAAACTCTTCAATATCCATCTTAACAGTTCAGCATTCGGGAATACACTAACCACTAACCAAACTCTCGTGCAATTTTCCCTTCCCCTTTTAGATTTTGTATAGAACATACCAGATTCTTATAAAATTGTCTGCTACCTAGTAGATTTTGGATTTTGGTTCTCGCACCGTTTTGGAGATATGAATTTTTTAAAATCACTATATACCCTAACTAATTTTTTAACAGATATTTATATACCGATTTTTTATATAGAACATATGGATTTATATAAGGCTTACACATCAGGAAATGCATAAAATCTTGGATTTTTCTTTGGAACATACTGTTACAAGATTCTAATAAAATTTTCTTCTGCCTGTTAAATTTTGTATGGAACATACTGTTACCGGATTCTTACCAGATTCTTATAAAATTTTCTTTCGCTTGTTAGATTTTGTATGGAACATACTATTACCAGATTCTTATACAATTTTCTTCTACTTTTTAAATTGTGAACTGAGCATGGTATCAGATTCTTATAAAATGTTTCTTATGGTTATTAGATTTTGTATAGAATATACTGCAACCAAATTCTTATAGCCTTTCATTTTGCTGCTATCTATTTTCAGATATTATATATATAATGTGCATTCATCTAGAACAAAAATCTATAGCTCGGTTTGGTCACATATGAATTTATATATGGTTTATAAGGAAATGCAGTTACCAGGTTCTTATAAAATTTTCTTCCACCTGTAAGATTATGTATGGAACATACTGTTATCAGAAATCTTCTTCTTTACAGTTTACTCACAGCTAATTATAATCTCCCATACAACTTGCACTACTCATCATCCAAGTGAACCCAAGAGCAGACACTTTCGGTTTCAAAGGTTAAGGTGACGTCAGAGGTCAAGACAATGTGCCAAATCCATATAAATAGTAGTTTCATAACTTGTTTTTTCAATTGATATTTTGCTCTTTAGCCAAACAGATCACTGTTTCTTGGCAAGCTAATTACGCAATAATTTCAACATGAGCTCTAAGGACACTACAAACCTTCTAAAGCCTACGGATGAAAGGAGTAAAGAATATTCATATAAGGCTCAGTCTACATCTATGAAATCGATGCTTTCCAGAAATAAAGAAGAAAGTTTTTCATCCAAAAACGAGTCGACTGTCCCCTACCAACAGGTCGAAAAATCAGGATATTCCAACAAAGATCGCAAAAAGTAAAGTAAAGATGGAGAGATGTTATTTGTGAAAGTGGTGCACCATGAACCTTTTAACGCCACATTGGTGTAAAGGCATAAGGAATATTCAATATAAGGATCAATCTATATATATGAAATCCTGGCCTTGCTGAACTAAAGAAAAAAAGATTTTAGACTTAAGCTATAATACAATTAAAACAAATTATTTCAATAAATGGCATTATAACCATAATACAATTTTTATTTACAATACATATTTTAGACTAGGCTAGACTTCATATATTTTCTGCGGCACACATCGTTTAATAATGATAATTGAAGCAAGAATGATTTTTGCTCACACCGTGTGTCGCTTTCAGCCATATTTGTTGTTTGCAGATGAAGTGAACATACTTTCCTTATGTAATCCATTGGGATCACTTTTGATATATATCATGAAGCTTTCTTAATCATATTATGTAATTTTTTTCAAATGTGGTAAGATATCCTACTAGAGTTATATCATTCCAAATACCCACTCTCAACATCGCGGTCTTCACTATTGAACTTGAAGCATTATCAACTTTTTTTCAACCTTCCTGATACTCATACAACACCATTTCGAGGAGATAAATGCCAAATACCATCCAGCAAATTTTTTAACTTAATACATAACTTACAGTACCTACTCTCAACCCACCACCACGATCTTCACTATGGACATGGAGAATTATCATATATCCAGCGAGATTGCTGATTAGGATTTTACTGCTTATTCATAGCTCCCATACAACTTCCACTACTCACCTCAGACAACATATCATACCACATTAATATCATAACACAGCGTTCGTCTATTAAAGCTTTTAATTTAACCCACTCTCAACTTAATGGTAAGTAAACAATGTACCTGCCCCCAATAGTATGAAGATAAAATTATCATATTCTTATCAGCTTCGTGTGAACTATGATATCGGGGAATCAATCAAATCTCATAACAGTGTGACTGATTGAGAAATTTTATTGAAAATAAAAAACAATTCGTCATAAAGACTTTTCAATACAAACTCCTAGATACAAAAAAAACATTAATCGCTCAATTTGCCTGCTTTACTCGGCTATATATGTTTACGCAAGATATCAAATTACCAGCGACCTGGCCACCTTTTCTAATGCTTTAATTTCCATTACTTCTAATGATTTCATGTGTCTTACCATCCCAAGCAGCCGTGATCAATTTTTACACATCGAATATCATAACATGATCACTCTTGTTTATAAAAGACACCTACAGACCACAACTTACGTAATAGTTGTTGTTGTTGTTTTTTCAGCAAAAGAAATTTTCAAGTATATCTTCCACTACTCATCTAAGACATCATATCCCACAGATTAATATCGGTTGTTGTTGTTTTCAGTTAAAGAAATTGGGATCTTACATAAATCGCTCAATTTGTTTACTTTACTCGGCTGCTGTGCGAATTTGTTTACATTATTCGACTGCGAATCTGTTTACTTTGCTGGACTGTGCGAATTTGTTTATGCAAGGAATAAGATCAGAAGCATTCCACCTGAAGAGCAAAATTACACATTTACTAATTTCCATTACTTATCTAAGTGAACATATCTACCTACATTCGCCCCAATCAGCTTCGCCTGATCTATTTTTAGATATATGATCATATGGTGCAATCTTGTTTATAAAAAACACCGACAGATTAATATCATCAAATCTTTAATCCACAACTTATTAGCTCTCTCCAGCATAGGGAAATAGCATAGGTTTTCGATTTTGTTTCTGGAGTTCGCTTATTTAGCTGAGGGGATCAGCCAACCAGATGACGTCATACTCTGGTTTATCAGACGGTAGGAAAGGAATTCCCTGTGATGTAGACCTGTGCGAAGAAGCGATATCAAACTACCAGCCACCTGGCCCCTGGTGTGTGTGTGTAAATATCGCTCAATTTGTTTGCTTTACTCGGTTGCGATTTTGTTTACATTATTCAGAATTTGATTATCGGACATATCCAAGTCAACATACCTACATTGGTTGTTGTTGTTGGCATAAGAAAACTTCAAGATAATGTCAAAATTGCAGTACAAAAGCCCCCTTACCCCCTCTCCTCCCCCTCCCAGAACCCTCAGTGATCCAGAAGGAATTCCCCAGGCAGGCCCTGTGACGTAGACCACTAGACGGATTCCCCCAGTGGCCCAGAACCCCAGTCCAGAACCACCAAAATAGTTGGAATTTTCCGGACACTTTTTGTATGGAAAAAGTGTTCCAGAACTGTCCTAGCTACACTACTATTATGTCTGCCTGAAGTTCATACAACTGTCAGGAGCAAACCTCAATTCAAATAAAGGTCAAGTGATTGTTGTCCAGAGGCCCCAATGCGTCCAGTATGCCCACGGACAAATGCCAAAGGTAAAAGCAAGATGTTACCAGGAAATCTCGATGAGGTGACGCCGACTGCCAGCACATCTAGTGTTATCTAGACTTCAGCTGAAATAACTATCAGGAAATCATCACCGAATAAAATGGAGGAACAATTTATGAACGTCCCGATCACTTCTCCAAAGGAATATGAAGATCAACCTAGACCCAGTATTAAGAAAATACCAGCGAGATCAGAGCCAGGAATCCCAAGAGATTATTACAAACGACAAATACTCCTAGGAACGTCACCAGGGAAAGATAGGCGTTCTGCAAATGGTCTCTGCCTGGAGACGTCTCTATGAAGATGAAGAGCAAAAGGATAAGTTGCACATTTTTTATCAACAAAACGTAAGTTTATTCACAAAACAAACAAATATCCCACGATGAATTTACTGAGCAAGCATAACAACAGTCCCCCGATCTATCTACAGCTCCACGCTTAATCTGCCTATAATACGAAAAAAGAAGACACAAAGTATCATTCCAATTTAATTTATATAAAAATAATACTTATCTAATCCAATCCAAATTCGTTGTTGGAATGATTATTCATTCAATAAAAAGCTGCTGCTCCTCCTTTACCATTTATCTAAAAAATACATATATGAAAATCATTTATTAAATAACACAATTCCATAAAATATACCACAGTCAACTTACCTCCGTATGTTTACAAATTTGTGATGACAACTAGTGACTTTACGTCAACCAGCTGTCTGTGGTACATTCAGAAATCGTACCAATCATTGCTAGGGCAACACCAAAAGGCGAGAAGACGTAATTGGATACAGCGGCTATATAAAGCCGACGAAATTCAGTAGATCGCACCATTATTTTGGCTGAGTTGCTCTGTATCAGAGCTAATCTGAGTAATAAAGAATCGTGCTTCCTACATTTTCCACAGAAGGTAATTCTGGTCAGGGATAACCTGAGTTTCCTATCTTATCATACAGAAGATAATTCTGATCAGGGACAACCTGAGTTTCCTATCCTATCATACAGAAGATAATTCTGATCAGGGATAACCTGAGCATCCTATCATACAGAAGATAATTCTGATCAGGGATAACCTGAGCCTCCTATGATACAGAAGATAATTCTGATCAGGGATAACCTGAGCTTCCTATTCTTTTACACAAAAGATAATTCTGATCAGGGATAACCTGAGTGTCTGATTTTCTAACAAATTATTTTACTACCCTGGTGCCCTCACGCATCATCACAGAAGATAATTCTGATCAGGGATAACCTGAGTGTCTGATTTTCTAATAAATCGTTTTACTTCCTTGTGCCCTCACGCATCATCATAGAAGATAATTCTGATCAGAGATAATATGAGTGTCTGAATTTTCTATAGAATCTTTTTACTTCCTTGTGCCCTCACGCATCATCACAGAAGATAATTCTGATCAGAGATAATCTGAGTATCTGATTACTTCCTTGTGCCTTCACGCACCAACAAAGGCATTTTTTATCAATTAATATATGTTGAAATATAATTTGATGACAGTTGCTCAGATTTTCTTGTTCTTCTTTTTTCAGAATTAATAACAAGTGAGAATGCGTATCATTTTTTTTATCATTTGAATTTTTAAGTTGTTTATCTTTATTTCCTTTTATTTTTGAAGTTTTGAATTTTGCTAGTTTGTAGGTTAGTTTTAGTTTTGATTTTTTTCTTTTAAATGAACTGAATTGTGATACTAGGTTAAGCAAGATAAATTGAATTATTTTTATGAGTTTTTGAATAAAAAATTTTTGTATTTGAAAAGCTGAGATCTCCTTTTAAACCGGCTTTCCTCCCACGAACGAGACTAGATCTCACACTCATTATCTTTAAATAAAGATCTTAGGAGTATTTTGCTTGTTGTATATGAGTGTGTAGTCTCATTCAATTTTGACAGTTGTACATTTAATATTTGGAGGAAATCTTTTATACTTTCTCCGGCATAAGACCAGATTTTATGTAAACATTACGAGTTGATGTAGCATTTACTTAGAATGGAGTAGAAAAACGTTTATTAAAGAAGCACACACACACACACACAGGCTGGCAGGGGCACACACACACACACACGCGCGGAGCGGAGCGGAGCGCGAGTTATATTCCCGGCGAACTCAGCATTTTTCTAAGCATATTCACATAATATGCATTATGTAATTATTTCCGTTCTCATTAAAAATAAGCTTCCCACGATTTCATTCGCGAAATCGTGAAAAACAAATATCTCGAGTTACAAACTCAACGTCGGCACGTTTAGCTGAATTAGCGTAAATAAAATATTTCTAAAGTAAAAATTAGGAAAGATATTTTTTAAAGGTAGTTAGTTCTTAATCGTGTTTTAATCGAATTAGTCGAAATAAAATAAAGTTCCTGAAATTAAATAAAGATTTATTTTATTTTTTTGATTCCCAAAGAAAATAAAGTGAAAAGTGGCGCAGTCGGTAGGATTGCCGACGGTATTCAATAAGTGTTCAATTAATTATTTTCTTATTTTCTTGATTTACAAGAAGTGGTGATTACTAATTAATTATTATCTTGATTTACAAGAAATGGTGATAAATAACTAATCATTTTCTTGATCTACGAGAAGTGGTGAATAACAACTAATTCTTTTCTTGATTTACGAGAAGTTGTGAATACTGTTGTGAATACTTTTGTGGATACTTTTTCTTTTTAAAGAAAAAAGTCGGCAAACCTTTAATCAGGATCTTGATAACGATAAGTCGAACCTAATAAATAAAAAAGTGCTCGATCAATTATCGTGGATTAATGAACTCAGACAAAGCATACAAACCAATCAGTGTTAAGGAATTAAGTAACATACAGGAAAACTACAATATGGCATTAGCATCTGTGACCGTCAAAGATGTGATGAATGAAGCTAGAGCAGTGCCAATCTTCAGAGGCGATGGAACATATGAACTGACACATTTTATCTACGAAGTTGAAACTCTCTTGAGTATGGTGACGGATAATGCAGCCAAACAATACATCTTCCGGATTCTGACCACGAAGATTCAGGGCAAGGCAGCCATGTCAGTGAGAAGAGTGCTAGACCAAGGCACAACATGGGATGTTATAAAGAAGCAACTAATAAAATCATTTGGAGTACAGGAAACCTACCTGAAGCTTAAGGAGCAAGCAGATTCAATAAAGTTTACCAGCGTAAGTCAATATTATGAAGATTTAATAAAAATTTTAGATAAGTTAAATTTCAAATATAGTATAGATACGGAAAAACCTGTAGAATTTAAACCCGAGAATAATGAACATAGTATATTAGAAAGATTTTTAAACAAATTGCCTCGTTCAGATAATATGTACCTTAGAATAAAAGAAGTGAAAAGTTTAGAACAAGCCTATCATGAATTGCTTCAAACAGGAATAGATTTAAATTATGAACACAGAACAAGAATTCCAGTGCAAAAAAACCGGTTTTCAAATCAACAGAATAACAGAAATTGTCCTACTAATTACGCAAACAATAATAACAGAAATTTTCACACTAATTACGCAAACAACAATAACAGAAATTTTCATACTAATTACGCAAACAGTAGTAACAGAAATACTAACAGAAGTCACAATAATTTTTACTCTAACCGCGACAGACATTACGACCAATACCGTTCAAATGATTTCGGAAATTTTAATAGCAGTAATAGATTTAGAAATCTCGAAAACTATCGCAGAAATAATTTCTCTGGTCAATATTCTCATAACAGGCAACATATCGCAAATAATCAACCAGAAGCAATGGAAGTAGACCACGAAAATTTTCATGTACAGCCTCGGGATACCCATTACCGATAGCTACTTTTACAATAAACGAACAAAAAATAAATTGTCTTATCGATACTGGAGCTGCTACATCAATCATACATAAAGATCTTTTCCCCAGTTTCAAACGAGTACAATTAGCTAAACCAATAGATTTGATAACATTGTCGGGTAAGCAAGAGATAACACAGGAATTAATTACAGAAGTTCCAGCTGAATTTAATCACAACGCAACTATGAGTTGGAAATTGCTAGATTTAAAAAATAAAAGTTTTGATGCTATAATGGGACAAAACATTTTAAAATCAATAGGTGCCAAGATAGATCTAGAGCAGGGAACAATCGAAATTAAAAACAAACTGACTAAATTTATAGATACTTGCCCATATGAGAAAATTTATCAGTTAGAAACACTTGAGATAAATAATGTAGATTTACTTAAACAATTAAAAACTGCTCATCTAAATTCAGAGGAGCTATGTCATTTAAAGCAAATCATTAAATATAATAGGGATCTGTTCTTCCAAGAGGGTAATAAATTAACTAGTGTAGCTGAAGTTAAACATCAGATAATAACGAAACATAGCCAACCAATTTATGCTAAAACCTACAGATTCCCAAAAATTCATGAGGAAGAAGTAGAGAGACAAGTTCAAGAAATGCTGGCAGGAGGAATAATAAAACCCAGCAGTTCAGCTTATAATTCCCCAATTTGGGTGGTACCGAAAAAGATGGACAATTCGGGAAAACAAAAATGGCGAATTGTCGTAGATTATAGAAAATTGAACGATATAACGGTAGATGATAAGTTCCCTATACCAAATATAGACTCTATATTTGACAAATTAGGTAGAGCCCAATATTTTACGACTTTAGACCTCGCTAAAGGATTTCACCAAATCCTTGTAGATGAGAAAGATAGGGCAAAAACGGCCTTTTCAACCCCACAAGGTCACTACGAATATGTAAGAATGCCATTTGGACTGAAGAATGCTCCGGCAACTTTTCAGCGAATGATGAACTTCGTGCTAAGGGAATACATTAATAAGTTATGTGTAGTCTACTTAGACGATATTTTAATATTTAGTACCTCCATTCAAGAACATGTCGATTCAATCAATAAGATTTTTCAAAAATTACGAGAGTTCAATTTAAAAATCCAAATGGATAAGTGTAACTTTTTTGCCAGAGAGACTGAATACTTGGGGCATATTCTCACAAATGAAGGAATCAAACCTAACCCAAGAAAAGTGGAAATTATCAAAAACCTAAAAATACCCAAAACTCGCAAAGCAATAAAAAGTTTCCTAGGCATTACCGGATATTACCGGAAATTTATTCGAGACTACGCTAAAGTAGCTCAACCTATGACACACTGCCTTAAAAAGGACAACAGAATCAATGAACACGATTCACGTTTCATTGAAGCTTTCGAAAAACTTAAGGAGCTTATAACAAAAGATCCTGTTTTAAAGTACCCTGACTTTAAGAAAAAATTTGTCCTTACGACTGACGCTAGTCAGTTCGCAATTGGTGCAGTGTTGTCCCAAGACAATCACCCTATCTGCTTTGCAAGCCGAACCCTAAATACTCATGAAATAAGGTATTCCACGGTTGAAAAAGAATTGTTAGCCATATTTTGGGCAACAAAATATTTTAGACCATACCTTTTCGGGCAAAAATTCACAATTAGGACTGATCATCAACCACTTGTCTGGTTAAGCTCTTTAAAAGAGCCCAACTCCAAATTACAAAGGTGGCGAATTCGATTGAACGAATTCGACTATGAAATTGAATATTTAAAGGGTAAAGATAATAAGGTTGCTGATTTCCTTAGTAGATTAAACACTGAAGCTCGCGAAATAAACGAAATTGAAGACAACCAAGAAAGTGATCGAGCCACGATTCACAGTGGCGTTGAAGATTTAAATGATCATATCCCAATTGCAGAAGTATTAATAAACAAATACTTGACCCAGATACATTTAGTTAAAAACAAAGCCGAAGAAATAATAACAAAATATCGGAGGTACAGGAAAATATATATATCAGAGGAAGAACTAAGTAATAATAACTATTTGAACGATATGCTAAGAAGATTAGTAAAAAAGGGAGTTACAGGTATCTATTCTGAGCTAGAAGATACAAAATACAACTTGCTACAGAAAAAATTGTTAGAACTTTTCAGCAATAATAAACAAATCAGGTTTATCAAATGTACGATTAGAGCCGAAGACTTAGAGAACGAGAATGAAGCCATCAAAATAATCGAAAACATTCATAAAGAGACAAATCATAGAGGCATAACCGAAAACTATGAAGAACTAAAAAAGAAGCATTTCTTCCCAAAACTGAAAGAACTTATATACAAATATATCAACAATTGTGAAACATGTAATCTTGCCAAATACGATAGACATCCCATTGTACACAAATTTAATTTATCGGAAACACCAAACTCGCCAAACGAAATTATTCATGCAGACTTATTTTTCTGTCTCCATCAAATGTTTCTTACCACAATCGACAAATTCACCAAGCATTTAATGGCATCTAAACTAAACGATAGAAATAGCATTACCATTGTTCAGACTTTAAGACAGAGATTCTCACTCTTTGGGAAACCAAATAAATTAGTAGTAGATAATGAATTCGATAGCCTTAATATGAGAGAGTTCGGAAGAATAGAAAATATTGAAATTCACTTCACATCTCCACGTTCACATACTGGAAATTCGGATATAGAAAGAGCTCATGGGACTCTAAACGAACACCTAAGAATCTTCGAAGTAGAAAAAGCTAAACTCACTCCGGAAGAAACGATTCTAAAAGCTATTGAAAATTACAATAACACCATCCATTCAACGACCTTAACGAAACCATCCGATTTTCTCAACAATAAGATCAGTGATATGGACAGGGTTAGGGATAGAATTCACAAAAAGAAAGTAGAAAATATATCTAAGTTAAATAAAGATAGAAAAAGCTTAGTTTTAGGTGATGAAAAAGAAATCTGGGTAAAGAATCCCAAAATAGAAAGGCACAAAACGGAGCCTCGAAACATTAAGATAAAAACGAAATTCTCTAATGGCAAATTAACGGATCTTAAAAATCGTAATATACATCCTTGCAGAATTAAGCGAAAATTTAAATATTTTTCAGGTAATAATACTGACGTTAATGCTGTTAATCAACCCAACTAATGCGCTGATTAACATAGAAAAGTTAGAAACAAAAGGAGGATTCACACTACTACAACAGAACGACATACAAATAATCGAAGGGTACGACAAAGCTTTACATATAATCGATGTAGATATGCTAAGACAGACTTTAGAACAAATCAAGACCGACATAGATAGTATATTTGATATACGGGAGGATGAAACCATTCTTAACCAATTAAACTTACAAATTAGGAAAACCAGTCATAACATAGAGACAATAATACCACACAGACAAAAGAGGGGCCTGATAAATCTTGGGGGCAAAATTCTCAAATGGGTTTTTGGTACACTAGACGACGACGATAAACAGGAGATAGAAGAACATTTAAAATCAACCGACATAAATAATCACAATTCCATAGACACATTAAACAAACAGATTAAAGTTAACAATGATCTACAAGAAAACTTACAAATACTTACCGACAGACTTAACGAAAATCAGAAATTGACATTTAGCCTATTAAATAACGCAATTAAAATTAATAAGGAAAACATAAAGCAATTACATTTCATTCAAGTTCTTACTAATATAAATCTATTAAATGAAGAAATAGACAGAATCCAAGAAAACATAATTTTTGCAAAGCATAACATAATGAGCCGACCAATTCTCACCCCAGAAGAAATAGATTTTTATGAAATAGATATTTTTAAAATGCAAGAAATTAAAAGTTCTTTACTGCAAATAGAAAATAAACTAATATTTGTAATTGCTATCCCAAAGTTCTATAAAGAAAAGGCGAAAAAATACAAACTCCTTCCTATTCCAAATGGCGATCAAGAGGAGCTGGTCATTGAAAACACAGATATACTTCTTTTTAAAAATAAAGCTTATCTGGACGATGGTCAATATTATTTAAAAAATTTAAAATTAGCAAACGAATGTACCCAGAATTTAGTGAATAACAAATTAGAAAAATGCAAAAAGATAAAAAACGTTCAATTTGAGGTAAGAGAACTAAAGCAAAATTTAATTTTGATCATAAATGCAAATAATGTAAAAATGCAAAATACCTGTAATGACTTAGAATATAAATTAAATGAAAATTATATAATAAACTTTCATAATTGCAGTATAGAAATAGATAACATGAAATTTCAGAACCTAGAGAAGGAATTTAACCAACATATAATACTACCCAATTACTTAGAAATAGGAAATATCAGCGAAGCGGTAAATATGAAACAATTGCATTTAAAACAAATTAAAAATATCAATGAGATAAAAGAAATAAAAAATGTAACAAGGAATAATAAAATCACCTTTTATGTAAGTACCACATTTATTGTAATATTAATAGCAATTGTAGTACTATATATTGTAAAAACAAAATCCAATCATGTTAACGTTGAGTTGGTAACGAGATCGGTAAAGGATATAGTCCAGGAGGACATCAAGCTTAACGAGGGGGGAGTTATATTCCCGGCGAACTCAGCATTTTTCTAAGCATATTCACATAATATGCATTATGTAATTATTTCCGTTCTCATTAAAAATAAGCTTCCCACGATTTCATTCGCGAAATCGTGAAAAACAAATATCTCGAGTTACAAACTCAACGTCGGCACGTTTAGCTGAATTAGCGTAAATAAAATATTTCTAAAGTAAAAATTAGGAAAGATATTTTTTAAAGGTAGTTAGTTCTTAATCGTGTTTTAATCGAATTAGTCGAAATAAAATAAAGTTCCTGAAATTAAATAAAGATTTATTTTATTTTTTTGATTCCCAAAGAAAATAAAGTGAAAAGTCGCGCGTGTGTGTGTGTGTGCCCCTGCCAGCCTGTGTGTGTGTGTGTGTGCTTCTTTAATAAACGTTTTTCTACTCCATTCTAAGTAAATGCTACATCAACTCGTAATGAATAAAAAAACGCAATGCTGGTAACCCGAATGTTCGGAAGGTATGTATATACCTACCACAACCTCTTTTTGATATTAAAAAGAAGAAGAAGATTTAATTAATTACGGGGGAATGTCAAATTGTATTGTGAAATATAGTGCAAATTTCGCGATTTTTAAAGTCGATTATCTCTGAAACTATAACTTTGCGCAAAATTTTGATTAAATATTTGTGATTTGTGAGTAAAAAGGAACTAGTGTTGAAAGTTTAAAGAAATTCGGGGTTTACATAAAATCTGGTCTTGTTCCCTTTCTCCTTTCTTTGTCTCGAATTGCTGAGCTAGGACTGCCAGGTAGATATAGGAGTTTTAACTTCAAAAGTTTGAGTTAGGATTGATTTTAAGGTAAGCCAATCTTCAATTTGATTGTACCTGAAGATATCGTAGGCCTCTGCGGATAATATACTCCTTATCAAACTAAGAAGCGAGTGCTTTCGCTTGCTGTCGTTGCTGTTGCGTATGAATCATCACAGCTTAAAATCAATGTGTGGAGATCTTTCGGATTTCCATTGAAATTGGGAATTAATGTTCTCGCGTCAGATAGGAAAAAATTTGATTGGTCTCTGAAAGAGACACTGTGGTGATGCCCTGTGGAATTATTTGTAGTATTCTTGCAGCGCAATTACAGTGTCTGCGAATGATCTTTCCTTGTTTATGTAAACATCATTCACGAACTATTCTCTATCTTTGTCGTTTTTCATTATGTGTTGCTTCAAATTCATCCCAATATTTGTGCAACGAGTTTAATATTTGTCTTAGATATGCCTGGGTTGCAGTTGCAAGTGAATTATTGAATAATATGGGATAATGTTTTCGTCTATCTTCCTGTAACCGAAATCGTAATGTATTTCTCTGTCTTTTTGTGAGGGTTTTGATGGTTTAATATAGAATGGGTTATTTTCCCTCTCTTCATGATGTGAGATGGATATTAACCTATCGGACAGACTTACCTTGCTAAGCTTGTACCAATCTTCTGTTTTGTCGTAGCATGACTGTTTAAAGTAATCATAGGTCTCATCGACTTCATCACGATCTTGAACCAGGGTTTCGGTTTTTTCGAATAAAGCACACAGGTCTTCCAAATTTTGGAGATTCTCAGAAGTAAATTCTGAAGTTCTTTTGCTTTTATTGGCTCTATGATAACCGGCCAGAATTTGTCTGCTTCTACCCCTTTTGGGAATTGTGACAAAGCAAAGCTCATCGAAAGATCTGTTTTCTTCAGTCATGTTGTTATGTATGAAACCTTTAAAAGTTCACATAAACCTTTGGGCAAACTGGGATCAACAGATGGGATGGAAAAGAATGGGAATTGAGTTTATGTTAATTATAATTAAATATGTTGTTACAAAAGTGCCATTACCTGGGGAAGCTTAAAGAAAGAATAAGCCAAAGGAGGAAGGAGGTAAAACGTATGTGCAGGACACAGGGCATGATTCGAAAAGGAATAAGTCAAAATTAAGATCTGCCCTGTATCTATTAATAGATCTGTATCGTACAAGGAGTAATCCTTACACAAGCGTAACCGAACTAATCGAACGAAAGCATCGATACTGACTCAGGTTTGTTTTAGAAAGAATTCCCCGCGAAAGGTAATCCTCCACCAAAATTGACTGTCTCAGCAAAACTATTTGCTTTCAGCAAACTAAACCGACCCCTTTACGTTCTCCAATTCCGCAATGAATAAACCTTCTGTGAGTTGATCATTTTCAATTTAGACATGCAAAAGCGAAGAATGCCAATCAGCTTTAACAAGCTGGATTCTGTAATATTAACTGTGTTGGAACAGAGAACTTTTCTTAAACCCACAAAAACACAACGGCCAAGATATTGAAATCTGGAACATCTTTGTCGAAGAAAAATATGTCCACTATCCAGAAGAATCGAGCGTAAAAATCGCGTAAACTAAATGCAACTTTATCGGGATCTAACTGTTCAATGTATTCTGCATGTGTAGGAAATAGTTTGCAAACGTTATTTTCACTTATATAAAAGGGAACAGTGCATATCAAAGAGTAAAGGTAATGGTAGATCGCGTCTAAATCGAAAGTGTGTCGTAAAACAGGGTACCGAGTTGATTTTGATCATTCCAATTGTTGGATTCGATTTGAATGCTTCATAGTAAAATCGAGCAGTAGACTCTCTCGCCAATTTCGGGTTTGAATCAAATTTAAAATCTAGGAATTACCTATGTATGTCACCCAGCGATAAAAATGACGAATGTATTGTCTCAAGATCAGAACTTGCAGCTTCCAAGGACTTATCGAAACAACAATCATTGATCATCGTAAGCAAAAGATCATGATTTCGATCGTTAATAATTACAAAATCAATAAACAATTTCAAATCAAACTCTTATACCTTTTCCATTTCAGCAGTTATGCGTTTGTGATTGGCAATACTTTCAAATAATAGATCTCGTAGCGTAGCCAGGTATTTAGGTGTGGTTTCATTTTCTTCTTTATGCTAGTTTTTCTTAACAAAAGCAATAAATTCGTAGTATCCCTTTCACCATAGAATTTCTTGTGATTTTTTGTCCATTTGTAAGTCCCGTCAAGATGCAAGTCCTTTGACATTTTCAAATCTCTCCAAACTAATTCCTCTCATTTGCCAATAATAATAAAATAAACATAATAAATAAATAAATAAAATATAAAATAAATAAATAAAATATACCACAAATAAATATAAAAGCCAGAAGCACTTGTGAAGAATTGCAATTCCATGCAAGTGTCAATTAATTTAAAAACAAAACAAAACCAACATGTCACAAAATTAAATGGAAAACAAAGTAACAAACCAGAAGTGTATGCACTGACAGATATAACATGGACTGCCTAATTCTCTACTTCATATTGGTCAACCTTTTTTTTGGCAGGGTGTGACAATTATCTTAATTTCAAGTTTTGCTTTCGCTTTAATATTCATATTAAAAGTTCAACAAATTACAGTTGCATTCGGAATTATTTCTACTCTTGGAAGCTTATCTCATACAACATCAAATATTTTTTAAACTTGATTTTTAAAGAAATAAACTTAAGCAATTTTTGTCTACCTGCCCCTAAAAGTAGCTATGGGGACAGAGAAAGGATGACAAATATTGTATTGCCATCTATTTCTATTCTATATATTCGATTGGAAAACCACTGAACTGAAACTGGACTATGGTGTATTTTGTATAGAACTTATTGTTTGTAGTTCCGCGGAATAAAGTAGTTAAACCCAAACAAGACAACTATAGAAAAGTGATCCCATAATAATGTCAAAGAATGTAAGCAATTTCAGTAGTATCAGCAGTCCATTTTATATATGTCAGCGTGTGTATGTAGTAGCTAAAGCACCCCAATGAAACTGAAAGCAACTTCGTCCCATAAGAGAATCAATTGTGTAAGCTTAGTATTGAGTTCCAGTAAAATGTAACATTTCTATATAAATTTTAACGCTGGTACAGTCACAAGCAAAGAACGTCACTGATAATTTGACTAAGGCAGTAGGGAGTTCGCCAGTAAAAGCAAAGGTTCCCTCTTTATAAAGTAGATGGCAGCATGAATTCTCCACACCTTTCACTAGGCATTTTTAATGAATGATAAAAGTTTAACATCCCTATTTCTTTGAAAAAGTTGCAGATTGGGTTCGATTAATTGAGGGCTTTCATTTGGGGTTGGGATGTTCTCATTTTAACCTGCAGCTGTTCGAGTAAAAACTATAGCTAACTTGTAATTAAATAAATAAAATATTGCTAACTTGTCACTAACTAAGTAAAAACTATAGCTAACTTGTAATTAAATAAGTAAAATATTGCTAACTTGTCACTAACTAAGTAAAATATTGCCAACTTGTAATTAAATAAGTAAAATATTTCTACCGTGTAATTAAAAAAGTAAAAGATGTCTAACTTGTATTCTAATAAGAAATTGAAGTAGGTTTGCGACATATTTAAGTCAAATATTGTAATTAATTCAGCCAAGTGTGGCATCGCTTGGAGCCAGCCGACAATAGAGGTCACTAGATTAAGCTAAGTATGTAAATTTTTGTACCAAATTAAGCAGGGTAGGAAATAGAAGAAAAAAGGCGCGGACAAGTGTTATAAAAAAGTTTTAGACTAGCGAGACAGAGGTGCAAGAAAATAATTTTGTATTAAATTAAAACGAAAAACAAATAATTAAGCCAATAAAACTAAGATGACTAAGAAGGAGAATTAGGAACGAATTAATTAGAAAGAAAATAAAGGAAGAAAAATTGTTCAAACTAAAAAGTTCTACAAGTCTTTTAGTTTTTTTTTGGTTATGTGCTATTTGCGCCCCAATACGACGAAGGTCCGCAGGATCTCATCGACCCAAGTAAGCCGTCCAAGGGGAACCCGAGTTTAGCTCTACCGAACTTCCACCTCAGAAGTCTCCGTTGGTGGCGCTGGAAGGAGCTCCCAGGTAATAACTGTTTTAATCTTAAGTGCTCCCGTACGTTCGCGTGAGCGCTGAACCTACTCCGTATCGTCCTGGTACTCGCTCGGCCAAGTGGACGAAATTCCGTCAGACGTATAGCCTGGCGAAACAAAAAAAAAAGAGGTGCTCCTCGAATCCCAGCAACAGTGAGGAATTTGTAACAATTGGTGCCAAGTGTGGGGTCCACTGATTGCGTAACGGTGATCACTCCATCGCTTTCTATTTATCACGAGGAAGTCTTCTGTTATTCGCAACATTTCGACCTGGGGAGGTTAACCCAGCACCAAAAGAAAAATTAAGAAACAACGTGGTCCAGTTATACCTAACCTAAAATCGGAAGCACTCAAATTGAAGAAGATACCCAGTGTGGGTTATACGAACATCATCAGCTATATTTGTAGTTTTAGTTTTTATCTAATTTCAGAACCAAATTTAGTAGTTTTGCGCTTTGAATTAAAAACTATATTGAATTTAATTGAAATTAAAGACTATATTGAATTTAATTTAAATTAAGAGCTATTTTGAATTTAATATTATTATCATACAAATCTAATTTACATAGCAGTCTAATGAACTGTGAAGCTTTCTCCTTAGCGTTATTATACATTTGAAAGCAATTTTGTTCGATTTATCGTTTGCAATGCAACTTGAGTATACTATGAACGTAGTAGTTTTATAAAATTGAATTCCTGTAACAAGGTACTATTACAATGACTCGTGCAGCTGCAGGTTAAAGTGGAACTAGTGTGTTAACCTCGGAAGCTCCTCCTTCAATAACGCTGTTACTTCCAGCAGATATATTTTCTCGCCTAGATCTTATATTGGATTGAATAATTAAATCTCGGCTGAATAAGCAAACCACGAACGCCTTTCCTAACACTTACCTAAGACATAGAGGATATGCTAGAATGTTTTGAATTTCCATGCTAATGTTGTCGCTATAAATATCAACCTAATTTGCTTGGGGCGTTACTACAAACGCGATAAACTGAAGTCTCAAGTTTCAGTAACAATGTATTCTTTTTGACGAGGTTGCTTTGTTTGGAAGGCGTAAGTTTTACACTCACTACAACCCTTAACAAGATAGCTTGCTCTGCTCAGGTATACATATATGAATCCACATCATTAATATATTACATTGTATTGCATTGAATATTAAAGTAGAATATCGTGTCAGAACGGAAAGAATATTCACTTACTTCGACTCGAAATAGGTATATCACGGGTTGCAGGTAAATAAACAAAAGTCTATTGTATTTCTCGGTTGTGTGTTAAGTGCATTTGGTTCAAACAGAAGGCAATCTGATCGAAAGGATCTGTGAGCTAATTTGTAGGTTAGCGTAAAGTGCTTAGTGTATTTTCTGGAATATCTCGGTGATGTACAGTATATAGGCTTCGGGCTCGAAAAGTTTCCTATTTTTATTTTTTTATTTTAGCCTCAGTACAATCGACGTCCGAAAATAGGTATAATCATTGGGGTTAAAGTTGGGTTGCAAGTCTGAGGGGTGAATTACTGAACTATCGGCATAGAAGAATTCTCTTTCTCCTCTATGAATGACTAAATGTAGGACACAAGTATACATTAAGACATTTACAACAGTTTAAATGTTTTTATTCTTTATTACTCCTTGAACTTTACAAACACTGAACGTAATTAACCCTCAGTGATTTAAGTGAGTTGAGTTGTGACTGGAAGACTTCATGAAACTAAATGAAATAAATAAATAAATTTCGGAAACTAGATCTACAGTTGAAAATTTAATTAATATGGATATCTACACTAACCAAAGTATAAATTAACTAGGAGCACTTAACTATAGTAGCTGAACCTAAGGTGCATCGGGAATACCTCAAAACAAATTCGATTATATTAGTCCAACTCATGGGAAACAATATTTGAGAGGTTTGTTAACCTGAAAAAGAACAAAAACAACCTCAAGATAATAATCCTTTTGCAGTAAGATCACATAATATGCCCGTAAAGAACAAAACGAATAAAAAACTGGTGGTGTAACCATTGGTAAGTTTCTCTTTTGAGACGCCTAAGTAGTTCGAATAGTACTGGTCTACTACAGTTTCATTCCTTTATTTTTCTGTCCTTGTGGGAAGTGAACCGAATAACATTTTGGTGATAGCGTACGACTGAAACTGCGTAAATGTCCGCCTAAGTTTGATTTTCATGATAAACGAATTAGAATTGAGGCACTCGTTTGAAATATTTTATTTACAACTGCGTCGATATTTTTCTCGGTAACACGAAAAGTATCCTTAAGCAAGGTGAACAATCCAATTTAACCAAAAGTAAATCGTAGCGGGTCATTGATAGTAAAACTATTAAAAATGGACGGCGATAAATTAGAACAACTCTTGCAAAACATGGAAACACAAACAGCTGCCTTGATGGATCTAGCCCTCTCTATCCGTAAACAGGCCCAGGATATAGGGGAATTAAAAGATGGTCTGAAAGAGGTCCGCGATGAAAACAGTAGTCTCCGTGACGAAATGAAGTCCATTCATAGGAGAATAGACGACTCTTCAGTGCTAGGCGCTACCGAGTTTGCAAATAAGGTTTTCGACGAAACTTCCGTCGAAACCAACTCCCAAAACATGCAATGTCCAAGTAAGTCAAAGCCACCTAGTGCTCATTCTACGCCACCGATTCCCGCAGGAGAGCTTAAACCAGCGGATGGACAGGATCAGACTCCGCGAAGCTCTAAGTCTGCTACAGTAGTTGAATTGGACCATAGTAGGTCAAACGGTGAGCATCTAGTCTCAAGGGTGCCCTTGGCAAGTGCCCTACATATCCAAACAAAACAGATAGTACCACTAGCGGAGTATGACGGTAAAATACCGTCGAACCGGTACGAAATTCATTTTGACGCCATCGCGCAAACAAACGAGTGGACTCCAGAGTCTAAAGCGCTCTACGCAGCAGCAATTTTGAGAGGCTCTGCCCTGGCATACTATGAAACTCTAGCACGAACTGAGAGGGGTAATTATGATAAACTAAGTGAAGCAATGCGAGCTAAATTTGGTGCAGATTTTCATCAACCTGTGACTTACCGGCAGTTGTGTTCAAGAGTACAGCGGAACGGCGAAAGTTTTTCTGAATTTGCTAACGATTTACAGAGACTGACTTCTCTTACTTTGTTAGATTGTACAGAGAGCGCGAAAGATCGCCTCGCTCTGGACCAGTTCTTAGATGGCATTCTAGTCTTGGAAGTGCAGGGAAAAGTCCGAGATGCGGAGCCTTCGACACTTAACGAAGCAGTACAAAAAGCTACCAAGCTCGAAGCGAATCAGAAAGCTACGAGAACATCGAGAAGAAATATTCGGGCGGCAGTGACCTTAGTAGAAAACAACTACCTTAGCTCCGGTAGACAGAATAATAGATCAGAGAGAGTTTAGAATCGTGCACCACTGCCTGTGAACCGACCGTCGGAAAACGAGATCGAGCTAGCTTAGCGGGGTCTGAGCTAGCTCCAGTTAACAAAAGAACCCCAACAAAGCCAAGAAATCTTTCCACGCAAACTTACATTGCGCAGAACTTGCGAGGAACAATCAGATGGTTCAATGTTCTTCGAAAATTCGGGTTTATTATCCGAGACGATAACAGGGAAGAAGCTTTTTTCCACTTAGCTCACCTGAAGACTCCAAAACCGGAATCTGTGACTAATCTACTTACCGGAGCCAATGTCAAATTTGATCTAGTGGAGGGAAACCCTACGAACAAAGCAGTCAATGTTTCCATCATATCGATTCCCACGCGCGACGAGTCAGTACGGTGACCGAACCGAAGAGATATCGAAATAATTCACCACAACCAGCCACAACTAAACATACCACGATAAATCAATCATCCCCAAATAATACATTTAATACCACCTCTAAGCTACCACAAGAGTTAAACACCGATGCGCCGATCCTCGGGAGAAGGGACCAGTGTGGACGGTAGATGCTCCACGTCAAACGAAAATACCTGGACTCCTGGATAACAAACTTTGTCCAAATTTAGATTCAAGTAGAAATAATCTAGGGACTTCAGTCGATTCAAATATAATGAGTTCATTATTTGTTAACTCTGCAAATACAAGCTCAAGTAGTATAGTCCCACCGTTACAGAGGAATTATAAAAGCGTGAATACATCGAATCAGGCTGGAGGTATGAAACAGTCTTTTACACAAAACGAAATCCCCAAATATATTTCACCAAGGAATTTAACACCAATGTTAAGCTTACCATCCAATAAATCCCCGAATTGTGTACAGAGTCCCTCATTAAATTCATCAGTTCCAGGAATTCGTCCAATTACACAAGATATAAAACACAATTCAAAGTCAGCAGTATCAATTAACTCCATGCAAATAATATCCCAATCCCCCGAAACTCCATCTTCAAATCCCGTAACAATTGGTGTCAATCCTATTACATCAGAAGTGATTTTAAATACTACCGTCTCACCTAGCTTGATGTGTCCCCCAAATCCAGGCTTATACAACCTAACCATAGATCAAGTCCCTATAGCCAACACCATATTAAACGATAAAAATGATTTGATTTCACAATCCACGCGAGATAACATTCTTAACCATCTGAACCCAAAACCCCTCCTAACTAGCTCTGCCATACCAGAGACAGGTCATACACCTACCTCCAACTCCCCCTCACACACTAACACCACCATATTAACTACCACCCAACCACTAACAATCAACCAACTACCCACTGTCCACCAAACACCTTCATCAGCAACTCCCGCGAAATTAATCATTCGAACACAAGCCATCATACACACCAAGCCGAGTGGCGAATCTACAGCAGCTTTCACATCTTCGCCGCCCACGGTTACCCAATCTCAATCAGAAAGTTTAACCTTGCCAGTTCCATCAGTAATTACGGTAAGCCAAGGTACAATGGCTGATGCTATCAAAATAACGGGACGAATAGGAGGGATTATCTGTAGTATCCTAATTGATACTGGAGCGACACATTCGATCTTACACGGACGAGTCTGTAGACGCAGCAGTACCAATCACACCTCCAGCCATGCTTAACGTCTCTAAGAAATGTAACGGGCGAAACCAGTGAAGTGGAAGGAAGAGTACTCTTGCCGGTAGTAATCAAGCGGTACACAACAACTCACACATTTTATGTAGCAGAAATCTTCGACAACTGCATCCTGGGAATGGATTTTTTAGTAAGTCATAAATGCAGGATTGATTTAGAAACCCACACTCTGCTAGTAGGCACTGAGAGCATTCCACTCCGAAGTGCCCAGGACGACCTTGTCATGCGAACTATTTGCGACTGTGTTATTCCGGCGAGATCTACACAATTTTTGCGCCTGACTAACTCTCAATTGGGTAATAACCAAACCATAGTACTTCCGTCAGAAAAAATACCACCCAGTCTTTGGCTTATACCAGGCGTGTGCCACAGCAAAAATGGCGACATTATCACCCGTGTCGCCAATATGGGCCACGACTCTGTAAAATTAAGAGCTCATACACCACTATGTAAAGCGGCATTAGACACAGATATTATTCGTCCTGTTTCTGATGGGAATATAAAAAAAAACTATGTATCCACAGAACTACTCGCGCTGTTACATCGGTCTTCCTCTAATCTTGACAGTCAGCAGCAGAGTTCACTAAAACAAGTGATCTTCAAACATCTAAACACTTTCGCACAGTCCAAGCAAGATTTAGGACGTACCTCAATTCTGCGACATAACATAGATGTTGGCGATAGTAAACCAAGCAAGCAGCCTCCGCACCGGTTACCACTTGCAAAACGGGAAGAAGCAGAAAAACTAGTACAGGAAATGAGAGAACAGGGCATCATTGAACCGTCTAACAGCCCCTGGGCCTCTCCAGTAGTTTTAGTTGCAAAAAAGGACGGCTCTACTCGCTTCTGTGTAGACTATCGCCGATTAAATGAAGCAACAAAAAGGGACTCGTACCCACTACCCAGGATTAATTTAACGCTTGATGCCTTGGAAGGATCAAAATGGTTCTCTACGCTTGATTTGCAGTCGGGCTACTGGCAAGTAGAAGTGCAAGAAGGTGACAAGGAAAAGACGGCTTTCACGACGGGCCGTGGACTGTGGCAATTTAATGTTATACCTTTTGGCTTGACCAATGCTCCCGCTACTTTCCAGCGGTTAATGGAAGCCGTACTACAGGGGATAGCTCCACAGGCATGTTTAGTATATCTAGACGACGTTATAGTCCACGGGTCAACTTTTGA
This sequence comes from Dioctria rufipes, assembly GCA_963924295.1. Taxonomy (NCBI): domain Eukaryota; kingdom Metazoa; phylum Arthropoda; class Insecta; order Diptera; family Asilidae; genus Dioctria; species Dioctria rufipes. The sequence goes on from OZ002744.1 coordinate 106,977,530, forward strand.
AAAAATGATGGAAAACCTAGGCATAGTCTTAGAATGCCTTAGATTAGCAAACCTAAAAGTCTCGATAAAAAAGTGCCAGCTTTGCAAACGAGAGGTCAAGTTTCTTGGTCACGTAATAAGTGCTGATGGTGTATCTCCAGATGCAGAGAAGACTGCTGCTGTCCAAGACTGGCCCGTACCACAAAGCAAGAGAGATGTTCAGTCATTCCTGGGACTGTGTGCATATTATCGTCGTTTTGTAAAAGATTTCTCAGTCATTGCAAAACCAATTACGGAACTGACTGAAAAGGGTCGTAAATTCCTTTGGACAGAATCATGCGAGCAGGCATTTCTTTCTCTGAAGAGCAAACTAATACACCTATTTTGGTACATCCGGACGAAAATCTTCCCCTCATTTTAGACACGGATGCGAGTCACCACGCTTGGGGAGCGGTACTGTCACAACCAAGAGATGAAGCTGAGCACGTAGTGGAATACTACAGTAAAACCTTTAGCAAAGCAGAGCGTAATTACTGTGTAACCAGGAAAGAACTGGTAGCCATTGTAAAAGCATGCGCACATTTTCAGCCCTACCTGCTAGGCAAAAGGTTCACTATCCGTACAGATCACGCCTCCTTGCGATGGTTGATGAATTTTCGGTCACCAGAGGGACAGGTAGCTCGATGGATAGAGCGGATGCAGGCCTACGATTTCGAAATTGTGCATCGACCAGGAACCAAACACAGTAATGCTGATGCTCTGTCAAGGCGACCTTGCTCTGGTTCAGAATGCCGCTACTGCCAGCGTCTAGAAGAGAAGAACCATATAACGGTGCGATTAGTGACTGCCCAGGAAAAAGCAGCCGAACATCAAGAAAAGGACCCAGACCTCCAGGAAGTCCGAGCCTGGCTACGAGCAGGTAACCGACCTGATAAAGACTCCATAAGAAGCCTGAGCCCAGGTATATAATCTTACTGGTCGATGTGGTCAACTCTTCTTTTGAATAATGGCATCGCATCTCGAGTATTAGATCAAGGAAATTACACTATTACGCAAATACTCATACCAAAGTCATTACGTAAAATGATTCTAACGCAAGTACATGCACCTTCGGGTGGACACTATGGTGTCGACAAACCCCTTGGAAAATTGCGACAACGATATTACTGGATTGGCTCAAACAATGACGTGAAGGACTGGTGCGCTTCTTGTTTGCAGTGCCAAGCACGGAAAGGGAAAATACCGAGAACGAAAGCTCCGTTACAAGTATACACAGTTGGTGCCCCATTTGAGCGAATCGCAGTAGATATTCTAGGACCTTTGCCAAAAACCCAGCATGGATTATTTCACGAAGTGGCCGGAAGCGATTCCTGTACCGGATCAAACGGCTGAGACCGTCGCCGAAGCCCTAATAGCTAATGTTTTCAGTCGATTTGGAGCACCTCTCCAGTTACACTCTGATCAAGGTCGGAATTTCAAAAGCACCCAGTTCCAAGAAGTTTTAAATCGGTTCGGGATCGAAAAAACACGTACAACGGCCTTACATCCACAGTCCGATGGATTAGTAGAACGGTTTAATAGAACGATACTGGACTACCTGGCGAAATTTGTGGATAAACACCAGCGAAACTGGGATGACTATACACCTCTGCTGCATCTTTCGTACAGAGCAAGTATACAGGATAGCACAAAACAGACTCCCGCTAGGTTACTCTTTGGAAGAGAGCTGCGCCTGCCGCTCGAAATGATTATGGGAAGCCCCCCAGAGGGCCGTATCACGATGAGCGAATATTTAGAAGGACTTCCCAATACGCTAAACGATGTACACCAACATAACCGCGAAATGTTGATTTCCGCGAGTCGACACATGAAGGAGTATTATGACTTACGATCTCGTCGTTGTACTTTCCGCGACGGGCTGTTGGTCGCTGTCCGAAACTACAAAGCAATTGGGACGGACCGTATAAAGTAACCGAACTAGTAACGGAATTTGTATATAAGATTAAAAAGTGTCGGGGCGGGAAAAGTCGAACAGTCCACGTAGATAGGTTAGCACCATATCGAGAACGTCACGAACAAACATAGAAAATGGCCCGTCCCCCGTGTTTTAAGACCAATCCGCACAGGAAATCTTGTGTGCTGGACAATAAAATGACACTAATCATAACAAAGAGGTGCGTGGCTCACAAAGGCATGCCAGTAAAATTACAAAATATAATCGGTAAAAAATCATTAGGATTAGTAATAGTAATGAAAATTTAATTGTTGAAGGTAGTGATAATAACAATGGACCTATATCACCAGCTAATCTTGAAATATTGAAAATAATAATGCCGTAGATTATGTGCAAAACCAAAATGAAATTGGTGTAGTGATAGAACCCACGTCATCATATACAAGATCTCGCAATCTCCTAGAATCAACACAAATGAACAAATCATCAACGATGACAAAGGCGCAACTGAGGAAAAATTAAAACTATTGTACAAGAAAATATGCCAATCGACCACAAGAAATGTGATCTTCTTACAACAACACATCACGAAAGTTCTGAACCTCTGACAACCATTATCGAAATTGAATCTTGTCTGAATGAGGGAATCGATTATGGTGCTGCTACTGCTACATTGGAAGAAGAAATTTGTACCAATCTACCAGAAGAATAAACCTCTATTAAAAGCGTCTCATCTGGTAAAAGTAACAGTGCTGAAGAGACTCTTAGAGTTTTGGACAATGCTATAGAAACTGAGGAATTGAGCAATATTTGTGACGAGGAAAATGATCTTCCTGATGAGTTTGGGGATAATACCACAAACTTTCTAAATGTGAATAGGCAAATTCTAATTAATAACAGTACTAATGGAATGCAACCAAATCCAACATCCGACCAAGTCAACAATGACATAGTTAATAATAAGAATGAAAATAATGACTTAGAATGTATACGTGCTGAAGCTGAAAATTTAGTGGATATTGTACTACATGAATGTGAGATCTTAGTCGAACAGCGAAGAGAATATTTAAAGAATAATTCTCAAAACACCATACAAGTTTTCTCAGTGACACAGTGTACTTTTGATTATGACAAAAACATTAACCTAGAAGCAACCAGTAGTACTGCTGATATTTCTTGTAATTTAGACATGCAACCAAAGACTGACACTAATTTACCAATTTTAAGTCCAGCTGGGTCGATAGAAGATTTTTTTTTACTAGAGACACTCTTGCCCAAATAAGTACGCCATGCATAGAAAATAAATATTTGACTCTGCCAGATATGAGTGAATCAAAAGCCAATAACAAATACGTTCAAAAATTATTATGCGAAGGCGATAATAATGATGATTTGGAGAATGACACAAGTAAGGGAGGTTGGTTTCTTCATCCACAAACAAATAATGTTGGAAGTGGAAACGAAACATTCGATTTTGAAGACGAGGCTAATCTAGAATATAACATTTGAGGCACTAAGAAAACAGTTAGCTGAAGTTTTACCCCAACCACAAAGTATTGGAGGACCTGCCACTTAATGCGTCAATAACGATTCTTATTGCATAGCTTTACTCTTGCATGTCTGGGAATATTGTTCAGCATCCTCACATTAAAATTCAATTATCATTCAAATCATCATACAAAGTACGTTGTTGCGTGCTCGCAGTACGATTTGTTAAAATAACCCTAACAAACTTTCAGGGTGCCCTGTTGTCTGATGTATGTAGATAACCCCAACTTAATTTTCATCTTTAATACGAACTTAGTTTAGTTTGTCATTTAAATTTTCATAGCGTTCGGTTTATCTTAATAACTCATCATCCGAGCAGGAATTAAATAGTCTTGATTTTTCATGGGAAGAAGAAACAAGTAATTAAATCCCCACCGATAGTCTTGATGTAACGCGTTCTCATTTTAAAATTTCGCTTTAAAGTCCTATTGTTTCGCCTTTATTATCGGTGAGAAATTAGACATGGCATCAATAAGGCTTCTGGTAAAACAACATCTTATACCGCACTTATCCCTGGTGCTTTCCTAGCTGTCCGTAAATATTTTAAAGACTAAAATGAAATTCTCTAGAACAGAAAAAGAGAGCTTGGACGGAGCTACAAGCTTTAACAGAGGGGAGCAGTGTTACAAAAGTGCCATTACCTGGGGAAGCTTAAAGAACGAATAAGCCAAAGGAGAAAGGAGGTAAAACGTATGTGCTGGACACAGGGCATGATTCGAAAAGGAATAAGTCAAAATTAAGATCTGCCCTGTATCTATTAATAGATCTGTATCATACAAGGAGTAATCCTTACACAAGCGTAACCGAACTAATCGAACGAAGGCATCGATACTGACTCAGGATTGTTTTAGAAAGAATTCCCCGCGAAAGGTAATCCTCCACCAAAATTGACTGTCTCAGCGAACTAAACCGACCCCTTTACGTTCTCCAATTCCGCAATGAATAAACCTTCTGTGAGTTGATCATTTTCAATTTAGACATGCAAAAGCGAAGAATGCCAATCAGCTTTAACAAGCTGGATTCTGTAATATTAACTGTGTTGGAACAGAGAACTTTTCTTAAACCCACAAAAACACAACGGCCAAGATATTGAAATCTGGAACATCTTTGTCGAAGAAAAATATGTCCACTATCCAGAAGAATCGAGCGTAAAAATCGCGTAAACTAAATGCAACTTTATCGGGATCTAACTGTTCAAGGTATTCTGCATGTGCAGGAAATAGTTTGCAAACGTTATTTTCACTTATGTAAAAGGGAACAGTGCATATCAAAGAGTAAAGGTAATGGTAGATCGCGTCCAAATCGAAAGTGTGTCGTAAAACAGGGTACCGAGTTGATTTTGATCATTCCAATTGTTGGATTCGATTTGAATGCTTCATAGTAAAATCGAGCAGTAGACTCTCTCGCCAATTTCGGGTTTGAATCAAATTTAAAATCTAGGAATTACCTATGTATGTCACCCAGCGATAAAAATGACGAATGTATTGTCTAGCTTCCAAGGACTTATCGAAACAACAATCACTGATCATCGTAAGCAAAAGATCATGATTTCGATCGTTAATAATTAAAAAATCAATAAACAATTTCAAATCAAAGTCTTATACCTTTTCCATTTCAGCAGTTATGCGTTTGTGATTGGCATTACTTTCAAATAATAGATCTCGTAGCGTAGCCAGGTATTTAGGTGTGGTTTCAAAATATCAGCAACGGTGGAATACTCATAAAGACCTTAAATCAAGAGGCGCAGGAAAAAATTGTACGAGAGGCTGAAAAAAAGCTAAACAAGGAAATTTATGAGGTTTCAACGCCAAAAACAAGGCATCCAACAATTCGCATATCGAACCTAGACAGGGAATATAAGGAAGAAGAACTGAAAGTCGACCTAATGGGATTAAACCACTTCATCAATCAGGAGGATGAATTTAGAATTTAGAATACCAGGTAAGGGGAAGTTCCGGGAAAAACCTTTAACAAGATTGTGAATCGGTATATTCATTTGGGATACAGGGCACATTTTATAAACGAAGAAATAAATATTATAAGATGTTTCAATTGCCAGATGTATGGCCACAGAGCGAGTAACTGTACAAACAAGATCTGTTGTGCGAAATGCGCAGGTGAGCACCACACGCAGGTATGTTCCTATAATATCCTCAGGTGTATAAATTGTGTTACATGGAAGTATCACAAGGAGATAAACCACAGTGCATTGAGCTATAATTGCGGAAAATATTTGGACCTAATTGGTAGAATGAGGGAAAGAATTGATTATGGCTCCGAGAAGCTAAATAACTAAAGAAAAACACCCTAAAAATATAAACTCCCAGAATATGGATCTAAAAATACTATATGCCAACACAAGAAGCTTAAGAAATAAGTTAGATAAGGTCGAACTAATGGTAACAGAGGTGGGACACGTGGACATTGTGATACTAGTGGAAACCTGGATTAAGCAAGATGAAATACATTACTACAATCTGCAAGGATTTACTCCGATATTTAACTGTCGTAAATCTAACAGCGATATACATAAGAGATAACATAAAATTTGCAACCGAGCAAACCACGGAATTGTCATTCGAGCAATTCAATGTGATACCTATTATGATTGAAGATACAATTCCCAAACTAATAATTATCACATACTATGAGCCACCTAATTCTAACGGAGAGCAATTTCTAGAAGCACTAGACTCTATATTATCTAAATATAAAAATTGTATGTTAATATCGGATACTACCATAAACCTGCTTAATGAGAATGAAGACACTAGGAAATATTTTGAACTACTATCTACTAATAATGCAACAGTGCTGAACAAAATTGACATGAAATACCCTACCAGAATTTCGGAGCATAGTTGCTCAATAATTGACCACGTAGTAACAACTCTTAATATGGAAAAATACCACTTTGAATTGGAACTCAAAGACTGGCCTCAACTGGATCATCTCATCATGATAACTACGCTTAGAAAGGCTTTAATGAGGAGAGCAAAAATGTCTAAAAGGAAAATAATAAGAATAAATACTGAAATTTTAAGAACAAATGTAAGATCTGCTATTGATGTTTGCGAAAATCTAAACTTTGATAAACTTATCGATATAATCCAAAAAGCAAAACAGGAAGCAACTGATACCAGATTAATCAGAACTCGAGAAAATAACTGGATTACATTAGACATAATAAGCCAAATAAAACAAAGAAACAAATTATATAAAAAAATCAAAGGGGGTTCAAATAATCCTCAACTAATACAAAACTATAAGAGGCTTAAGAATGATATCATCTGGAAAACAAGAAGAGCAAAAATGTCTTATGTGGAACAGAAAATGCAAAGAGCAGGAAGCGACTCAAAAAATATGTGGACAACAATCAACGACACAATACGAAATAATAATACGAAAGAGAGAAACGGCAGTATAGAAGAACTAAAAGTTGAGGATAGTAACCTGAGAGACAAACAACGAATTGCAAACTACATGAACAAACATTTTATGAATGTTGGCCCCTCTCTTGTAAAAAGATTGGATGACAAGTGCAATAACCCTTGTCAACCAACTAAAAATGTGACAAGGTCAAACTGCATATTTATCAGGCCGGTGAACAGTGCTGATGTGGAAGAGGTATTATCTCAGTTGAAAGTGGCCACAGCACCAGGGTTAGATGGAATAAGAACAAAGGACGTGAAGGATATCAATGACATAATTACAGAACCATTAACAAGAATAATAAATAACTGTATCGAGGATGCGGAATTTCCAGCCTGTCTGAAATCTACATGCATAGTGCCAATCTTCAAAGAAGGAGATAGAAGAGATCCAAATAACTACCGACCTATAGCGCTCCTCAATGTATTCAGTAAAATATACGAAAGACTACTTCATAATCAACTAGTAGCATTTATACAAAGTAGTGGTGGATTTGATAAAAAACAATATGGATTCCAAAAGCAAAGCAACACGACAGCTATTATGACTGATGTAATGGAGTTCATTAATAAAGAACTCGATACTGGTAATTATGTTGTCGGAGTATTTGTTGACTTGAAGAAGGCGTTTGACACTGTGGATCATAATGTATTAATACAAATATTATGCGAATTGGGGATTAGAGGAAAGGCAAGCCAATTACTAAGTAATTATCTGCGAGCAAGACAGTGTTGTACAAAAGTGGAAAAAAGCTATAGTACGAATGAAGTGATGAGTACTGGAGTCCCGCAGGGATCAATTTTAGGTCCGCTCCTGTACTCTCTGTACATCCAAAATTTAATGGAAGCTGGGCTGACTGCGGAATATTATATATATGCTGATGATACCCTTTTCCTGTACAAGGGAAAAAATGGAGATGAATTACAGAGAGAAATAAATGAGGACTTAATACGATACACAAGATGGCTACATGGGAGCAAACTTACAATAAATACATCGAAAACAAGCTATATGGTTTTTCAACAGAAAGGCAAGCAAAAGTTGGACATTGGACTGCAAGTGGAAGTAAACGAGTTTACTCAATAAAATATCAGGGAATGATAATGGATGATAAACTGACTTGGAATCAACACACTACATATGTGAGGAAAAAAGTGGCACCTCTTATAGGAATCATGAGGAGAAGAGACTTCTTTAATCACCACACAAGAATTCTAATCTACAACGCATTTATACTACCAATAATTACTTACAATATAATTAATTGGTCACAATGTAGCAATAACTTACTAAAATGCATGCATAGAGTATTAAACAAAGCCATAAAGTCCATATTCAATTTACATAGACTTACACCAACGCATGCGCTGTACGAATCGACAAAGTTCCTGAGCTTAAAACAATTAATTTATGTGGAAAATGCTAAAATGATATATAAGATACGAAATAAGATGATAAAGTCGAACATAAACTTAATAGAGCATGGAGAAATACATAACCATGGCACACGATCACGCCAACATATACGCTTACCTTATGCTAGAACAGACAGCAAATTAAAGAGCTTGAAACATACAGCTGTACCCATTTACAATAGTTCACCAGAAGAAATAAAAAATACAGAGCAAGTGCACAAGTTCAAGAAGCTAATAAAGAATTATGCACATGAAAATGTTGCAATAGTATGATGTGTAAACTGATTACTATGTAACAAAGATAACTAGTCAATAAAAAGGTAAAGATGAAAAATAGGAGAAATGCTCTTCACTAATACCAGCCCTTGGCTGTCTGTGAAGATGCCCAAAGAAAAAAAAATAATAATAATGAATAGCCTGACTATAGAGATGGAGAGAGTGGTGGAAAGGAGGATAGCTCTGTTTCATTTTCTTCTTTATGCCAGTTTTTCTCAACAAAAGCAATAAATTCGTAGTATCCCTTTCACCATAGAATTTCTTGTGATTTTTTGCCCATTTGTAAGTCCCGTCAAGATGCAAGTCCTTTGACATTTTCAAATCTCTCCAAACTAATTCCTCTCATTTGCCAATAATAATAAAATAAACATAATAAATAAATAAATAAAATATACCACAAATAAATATAAAAGCCAGAAGCACTTGTGAAGAATTGCAATTCCATGCAAGTGTCAATTAATTTAAAAACAAAACAAAACCAACATGTCACAAAATTAAATGGAAAACAAAGTAACAAACCAGAAGTGTATGCACTGACAGATATAAAGGCCGAAACACAATGGTGCCGACACGGCAATTACGACGACACTGTCGTCGTAAATGTCGCCGAATTAACACAATGACACCGACCGACATTCTTATGTTCGTATATAAAGATATGTAGGTGGTAAAATTATTTGTTGAAATTTATTTACAATATGGGAAAGATATAAAAACAAAGATGTAAAAATGTAATAAACTATGATTAACACTGAAGTGGTTTACAAAGAATCATCTACCACTTATTTTCAACTTTTCTGCATAATCTCTCTATTTTTTCTTCTTTTAAATATGTATTTCGATATTCGGGATCTCTTTTGGCATAAAAATACTTCATTTCCTTCAATAAATTAATTAATTGCTCCTCGAAACACATTTTCGGAAATTGCTCTGAAATGTCAAAATCAAATTACGACGACACGACGACAAAAGTTGAATTATTCCCAACTCTGGTTACGGCGACAAAATCGGTCGGCACCATTCTGTACAGCAACATGGTATTGCCATTAGGTCAACATTTAATTTGTCGTCGTAAATGTCGTGTCGGCATCATTGTGTTTCGGCCTTAACATGGACTGCCTAATTCTCTACTTCATATTGGTCAACCTTTTTTTTGGCAGGGTGTGACAATTATCTTAATTTCAAGTTTTGCTTTCGCTTTAATATTCATATTAAAAGTTCAACAAATTACAGTTGCATTCGGAATTATTTCTACTCTTGGAAGCTTATCTCATACAACATCAAATATTTTTTAAACTTGATTTTTAAAGAAATAAACTTAAGCAATTTTTGTCTACCTGCCCCTAAAAGTAGCTATGGGGACAGAGAAAGGATGACAAATATTGTATTGCCATCTATTTCTATTCTATATATTCGATTGGAAAACCACTGAACTGAAACTGTACTATGGTGTATTTTGTATAGAACTTATTGTTTGTAGTTCCGCGGAATAAAGTAGTTAAACCCAAACAAGACAACTATAGAAAAGTGATCCCATAATAATGTCAAAGAATGTAAGCAATTTCAGTAGTATCAGCAGTCCATTTTATATATGTCAGCGTGTGTATGTAGTAGCTAAAGCACCCCAATGAAACTGAAAGCAACTTCGTCCCATAAGAGAATCAATTGTGTAAGCTTAGTATTGAGTTCCAGTAAAATGTAACATTTCTATATAAATTTTAACGCTGGTAAAGTCACAAGCAAAGAACGTCACTGATAATTTCACTAAGGCAGTAGGGAGTTCGCCAGTAAAAGCAAAGGTTCCCTCTTTATAAAGTAGATGGCAGCATGAATTCTCCACACCTTTCACTAGGCATTTTTAATGAATGATAAAAGTTTAACATCCCTATTTCTTTGGAAAAGTTGCAGATTGGGTTCGATTAATTGAGGGCTTTCATTTGGGGTTGGGATGTTCTCATTTTAACCTGCAGCTGTACGAGTAAAAACTATAGCTAACTTGTAATTAAATAAATAAAATATTGCTAACTTGTCACTAACTAAGTAAAAACTATAGCTAACTTGTAATTAAATAAGTAAAATATTGCTAACTTGTCACTAACTAAGTAAAATATTGCCAACTTGTAATTAAATAAGTAAAATATTTCTACCGTGTAATTAAAAAAGTAAAAGATGTCTAACTTGTATTCTAATAAGAAATTGAAGTAGGTTTGCGACATATTTAAGTCAAATATTGTAATTAATTCAGCCAAGTGTGGCATCACTTGGAGCCAGCCGACAATAGAGGTCACTAGATTAAGCTAAGTAGGTAAATTTTTGTACCAAATTAAGCAGGGTAGGAAATAGAAGAAAAAAGGCGCGGACAAGTGTTATAAAAAAATTCTAGACTAGCGAGACAGAGGTGCAAGAAAATAATTTTGTATTAAATTAAAACGAAAAACAAATAATGAAGCCAATAAAACTAAGAAGACTAAGAGGGAGAATTAGGAACGAATTAATTAGAAAGAAAATAAAGGAAGAAAAATTGTTCAAACTAAAAAGTTCTACAAGTCTTTTTGTTTTTTTTTTGGTTCTGTGCTATTTGCGCCCCAATACGACGAAGGTCCACAGGATCTCATCGACCCAAGTAAGCCGTCCAAGGGGAACCCGAGTTTAGCTCTACCGAACTTCCACCTCAGAAGTCTCCGTTGGTGGCGCTGGAAGGAGCTCCCAGGTAATAATTGTTTTAATCTTAAGTGCTCCCGTACGTTCACGTGAGCGCTGAAACCTACTCCGTATCGTCCTGGTACTCGCTCGGCCAAGTGGACGAAATTCCGTCAGCCGTATAGCCTGGCGAAACAAAAGAAAAGAGGTGCTCCGCGAATCCCAGCAACAGTGAGGAATTTGTAACAATATGTATGATTAAATAAGAAATGAAAATGTTTTAAAATTGTATAGAAAGTAGAATGAGTTGTTTATATCTCAACGTTAGTTTGGTATAAGTCGGAGAATTGTGTGAAATTTAGGATAAAATTTATTAAACTTTTTATAAAAGAGGTAGGGAGGCAGATTGATTGGTGTAATTGGAGAATGTTGCATCAAAATTTCTATATTCAACCAAAATCTTTCTCCTGATCAATAGTTTTAAGGATTTCTATTGCAGGGGATTGATTATTGGTTTATCAAAGTCCTCTGGCCAGCAAATTCACGAAGCCTTACCGCAGAGGTCGCTTCGTGGAGCAACGTAAAAGTATTTAAATTTAACAACTTTAATGTGATTAATTTTACTTTAATATGTAATAAAAAAAAATGGAGAAACAGGAATCTTTTATTTTTATTTGTCTTTTCCTTAATCACCAAAAAAAATGGTCTTGATAAATGTTTCTAGAAAATTATTGGCTGTAATAAAGCTCGTATGCGTGAACGTTAATAAAACAGTTTACTGAAGTCATATGAATTTGCGGCAAACGTGTTTTGTTTTTGCGGTTCGCTAATTGTTTTCAATGCTACGCAGACCGTGTAAGTAAATTGTGGATTAATTAAAAATATGGAACTTTATATAAATATCTTTGTTATATTCCTAAAAAGATAATGTTAAGGGACGATCTAATTTGTAGGAATATTTTTCATTAAATGTCCATACAGAAAATCTTTAATTTTAAATTTATTACCAGTTGATCTCTGGCCACATTATCGTATATCCTGCTCCGAGCTCTTAGCAAAACAATACACAAAATAAATTCAAAATTAGAACTTTTACGGCTACCTTATATTTTATCCAAATTTTGCCGATGTTGCAAAAACTGTTCCAAAATGATTATGATGTTGTTTGTTGTAAGTGTTCTTTTGTTGATACGTCGGCCGTCCGGCCTGTGATTTCCTGATGGCTTCCTTCTTTTACCCGTCTTAATTGAGGCCGGGATGAAGCCTCGCTAAATTCCCTCGTTGAGCGCTCTGGCGCTTAAACTTATTTAATTTCCTCTAAGTCCCTTTTGTTGGGTACCCGGGTTTTTTACTTTTAGTTTATTTATTTCTTTTTTGTAAAGGCACTGAATTTTGTTTTTAAATAACTGCTGCCACCAGTTATTATATGGCGAGTCTTTTTTTATATTTTATTTTAACTTTTATGTTGACCAGATTTTTATTAATTTTATATTATTATTATTTTTTCAAATTATGTTTGTTAAATTACGTAATTCAAATTATTAAAAAAAAATTTAGCACTGATTTGAATATTTTGGTATGAACACAGCTGCCACCAAAAATGTTGTAGCTGCGCATTCCGTGCGCCAAGGGAGAGAGTGCGCGTCGGAGAAAGAAAAACAAAACCCAAAATTTCACTGTTTACTTTAATTTATTTTTATATTTTATATTTTCCACTAGTCTAAAGTTATCTTTTAATTTATTTGTTCACTTGATATATGTTTCGACTATTCTTTATTATATACTTATTTCTCACATTTGATATCAACTTTCTTAATTAGATATTTTTTTTCACTATTTCAAATTTATATTTGATATCAGCTTTCCTTAATTAGATCTATTATCAACTTTGCTTAATTCGATCTATTTATCACTATCACAAATTTATCTTCAATTTTTCGTTTAAAAAGAAAATAGCGTTCCACAATATCTCTCATTTTAGTCACTCCCGATTTCTTGACCAATTCGCCCAGAGCGGTTGAAAAACAAACTCCCAGAGGTTTAGACAAATTGCCCCCACGCACCCACAATATCTTGCAAAAGCTTTTTTATATTTTTATTGCTTTCTCACGAAATTAAAACTCGTACCTGAGAAAATGTACAAAGCAAGCTATATGCATCTATGAAAAACTGTAATCCGATGTGCACTTGTGCGCCCGTCTTGAAATATTAATTTTACGAGGGCGCGAATAATTCTGATAATTGTATGTATTTAAAGGGTCTTCCAATAAGAGGTGTTATTTTTATATTCAAAGAAAAATGCCATTTTTTGAGATAAATGATCGGATCTTTATTTCATTATAAAGAGGAAAGTATGCCGTTAGTAATGGAAAATAACATCAGCCAAATGACCACCACGACCACGCCTACATAACCATATCCTTTTAATGAAATTTTCCATAACCAAATCGCAAAGTGGCTGCCCTACGTCCTCGATAGCCTCACGAATTCCATCTTGAGGTCTTGAATCGACGCTGGGCTATTGGCGTAGACCTTCTCTTTCACGTGGCCCCAAAGGAAGAAGTCGCAAGGTGTTAAGTCACAAGATCTCGGTGGCCAATTGTGATCACCTCCTCGAGAGATAACACGGTCCGGAAACTTTTCCCGTAAAAGATCAATGGTTTCGTTGATTGTATGGCACGTAGCGCCGTCTTATTGAAAGTAAACGTTGTCCAGATCAATACCATCCAATTCTGGCCATAAAAAATCATTAATCATCTGTCGATAGCGCAATCCATTTACCTTAACTGTTGCTCCAGCCTCATTTTCGAAAAAGTAAGGTCCAATGACCCCACGGGACCATAAACCGCACCAAACAGTCACACGTTGAGGATAGAGAGGCTTTTCAACAATAACTCTTGGGTTTTCCGAGCCCCAGATACGACAATTTTGCTTGTTGACGAAGCCATCGAGGTGGAAATGGGCCTCATCACTCAAGATGAGTTTTCGATGGAATTCTGGATCATTTTCATGCATTTCAAGGACCCAATAAGCAAAGACTCGACGTTGTTGATGATCGGCCCGCTTGAGTTCTTATGTTAACTGAACTTTATAAGCCTTTAGACCCAAATCTTTATGCAAAATACGGTGTAATGACGTTTGTGGAATGCCTAATTCAAAAGAACGACGAGGAATGGACAAACTTGGGTTTTCTTCAACACTTTCGGCTACAGCAGCAATAATCTCGGCTGCTCTTGAGCGACGTGCACGGGTTTTATTCTTCACATCACTAACTTGTTCCGACAGCTCGAATTTTTTTACCAATTTCTGTATTGCGGTTCGACAAGGTGCTTCACGACGACCCAAAAATGTTCGAGTTTTACGAACCGTCTCTGCCACATTTTCACCATTATTATAGTGAATTTTAATAATTTCAATGCGTTGTTGAATCGTGTATCGGTCCATTTTTATTAATGGTGTAGTTTCTACTTGTCAAATGTCAAAAAATGACAGCTCTAAAAGCAACATCTACTGAAATAGCACCTCTTATTGGAAAACCCTTTATGTACATTCAATTAGATTGGAGGAAGTAAGTGATGTACGTATGTACACTGTACATACGGAAAAAAAGTAAGAAGACACTGTATGTAAGTAAGTGTGCATATCGTATGAGTGGAATGTGTGTCTGATAACAAAATGCAATTTATGCATTTCTAAATGCATTTTGAATTTAGATTGGAATTTTAAATAAAATTAATTTTGATTTTCAGGGTCATTTATGAGGTATATCAATATATTGTATATTGATGTATTGACCTGATGGTTATGATTCGGGGCATTGGGCACCTGAATCACAACAATAGCACTTGGCATGGACCATCTCCAGCAAAGTCCTTTATTCCTATAACCTCTAGGGCAATCTCAATCAAATTTAATACCAAATACAACATCACATACAGTAAGTGCGAATATACCAAATAACGCACAGTTCCTTCAAATAAGTTCACCCGTGACTCATAGCGTATATAATGGTGGTATAATATAATTCTCACAGGATTCTTGGCAAAACGATATGCCCACGAACTCAAACAGTCGCATACAGCCGACACAGTTCAGAGTTCTTGTAGTTTTTGTAATTTAAGAGGCCACACTTACGCCAATTGCCTCAAACGAAAAAATACGCCTTATTGTGTGAACTTTACAATGTATAATCACGATATATGTGACTGCAGGAGAAACAACAATACCCAAAACCACACAGCAATAGTGTACCACCATATCAATGCCCTAGAGATCCACAAGGGCCTAACGGTTCCAGAGTATATAACGTACTCAAAGAGTTCGAATTTTGTATTCGTTCTGGACACGCAGTAGATAACTGCCAGCAAAAGTGAAAATGGGAAAACTAAGGTCCCCTTAGCAGACCGATTCTAGTATCGCTACAGTAAAACTTCCTTTAGATATAGGCCTGAACGGCCATACTAAACTAGTACCAGACACAGGCGCTGAGGTAAGCATAATAAAGGTCATTAAAAGACCATAAAATAATTAACCACAATGAGACATGTACACTTCAGACCCCATTTAGTACCGGAAAGCCGCTGGGAATTTGCCAGGGAAACTTCGTTTTCAAAAATAAAACTCCCTGCAAGTTTCAAGTCCTGGCCTTTCCAATGATGGACTTCTAGGAAATGATTTCCTAATGCACAACTAGAAACACTGGCAGAAGAGGTAGGGCCTAAACTGGTTGAACTATCCACCTGGAATATATTCAAGGCTTCTTAAATGAGCTGGCTACCTAGCTCTGTAAAAGCCCAAGGAATGTGAAAAGAGCTGTCTGAGCAAACAAGAGGCCGACGAAATCAAGCAGCAATGGGTTATCTTTAAGGAACCAATACATACCTGCGCGGTCAGTAATTGTTGCCCCAGTCCAATTAAAAACTCAAGAAGAAATGCTCTGTTTATGCTAAGAGATAAGCGATGGAGTCTTCTTGGCAAACAGTTTGCTATCATCTAGAGCTGAATTAGTGGTTGTTAGTATTCTCAACGGTAATAGTCGCCAAGTAGTCATGCGCAGTTTAAATTTACAAATGTATCCCCTAAAAGACTACACAATAGTCCCACTAACAGGCGTAAAAGGCCATAAAACTAAGCACATATTAAAGAACAAATTCAAATAAAGACGGAAAAAAGTTTCCAAAGCCTGCAAAGAAGGTGCATATCACTATACCGTCCACAAATCCCAGGCAAAAGCTCTTTCTAAATATACCAAGGAAATATAAGAACGGTAGCGAGTCACTAAAGCCTATAATAAAGGTGCATATCACTCTACCGTTTTTCAGTTCGAAAACATCTACATGACGCGCATGAGTATCCCACACAACCTAAGGCGAAGACCACACAGGCGTATCAAACCCAGTCGTCAGCACAGCAGGAAGCAATTACCCTGCAGCATGCTAATTTCAACCAAACTAAGTCTCAAAGACAATTAAATAGATCATATCCAATTTCAGGAAACCAATTTGCAAGGAAGAATAACTCAACCGAAGTTTCAGCTGAAAAAACAGCAACTCTGCTACATGTGAGGTATTTATACCCGGATAGTGAGACTCCGGAAGACCAAAAAAATACCCGGGTATTTCTAGCCTCGAGCAAGAACTCAGCCTAGACCCAAATTTAACCGCGTGTAATAATATTAAGGTTTTTACGCAAGCATCTATCCATGTTTTGTACATGTCATGACTTGTATCAAGAACAGGCAGAAGACTGCCGAACTTACTTTTGATGGCAGAATATGCCTCTCTTATTATATTATTTAAGGCAGAATATGCCAATGTAATATGTGTGGCAGGGTATGCCGCTTTATAATATTTTAGGCGGAGTATGCCGCTTTATAATGTATGGCAGAGTATGCCGCTGTTATATCTGTACAAAGGCAGAGTATGCCGCTATAATGGAGGGATGGCAGAGTATGCCGATCTTGAATTTTGCTAAGGCAGAGTATGCCGCTGTAATAGCATGATGGCAGAGTATGCCGATGTTGAATTTTGAGAAATAAAAAGACACCTTTCGATAGTCAGTTTAAGTCTAATTTTTATTGAACAGTAGCAGCTTATTTATATAAAAACAAGTAAAAAAGCTAGAATTGGTCTAAGCCCAATTCTTAGGATACCCTAGATGAATGCCCGTATTAAATTTCGTATGGTCACCGATCTATTCATGTGATGATTTTGAAGTTGTTTTTCGCATATATTTCTAGAACGGTTTGTCGCACAGACAAAATGATTATAACCAATTTTATAGGATTTCGAATTCTGCAGAAGTTTTTAGTACCATAAAAATGTTTTGGACTGATCGTATACTTTATACGTAAAAAACCGAAATTTTTATATGGCAACACCAAGAAAGAGTTGCCCGATTTAGTCCATTTTTGACATTTTATTTGCTAATGTAGTAAAAACATCATGTGCGAAATTTCAGCTCTCTACGTCGACGCGTTCTCAGGCAGTGTCCAAATATATAGCGGAAAACGAAATTTTTATATGGCAACCCCACGAAGGAGTTGCCCGATTTGGCTCATTTTCGAACTTAATTTTACTTTTTTTTTTTAAAGTCTGTGTACAAAATTTCAGCTCTCTAAGTGTACGCATTCTCAAGTTATCGTGCGCACAGACGGACGGACGGACGGACGGACGGACGGACGGACATGCAAAAATCGAAATAACTTTTAATATGATGAATGGGTGTCCAATCCATTTTTCTCTACCATCATTATTTCGAGGTGTTACAAACGGAATGACAAACTTAGTATACCCCTATGATTTCATCTAGGGTATAATGATTACAAAGGAATCAACATTTCTTTACAATTCTAAAGGGGGGATTATTGCAGAA
Organism: Dioctria rufipes; assembly: GCA_963924295.1. Taxonomy (NCBI): domain Eukaryota; kingdom Metazoa; phylum Arthropoda; class Insecta; order Diptera; family Asilidae; genus Dioctria; species Dioctria rufipes. The sequence goes on from OZ002744.1 coordinate 106,995,647, forward strand.
TTGCAATATACAAAATTAATAATCAGAAATTGTAGTGTCAGCATTTCTGATCACACAATTTCTGAATGAGTCAAAATGTATCGATATGTATGTAAAGCAATGACCTCAGGTGAGAATATTTTATTTATCAAGAAATATGCTTGTATAGTGGAATTTGCTTGCGTTGCAAATTCTTCTTGATGTCGTGTAAACTTTGTTTGTTTTGATTAATTTTTGGTTTGATTTTTTGTTTATTATTATTGACCGTGGTCATGGCTTTACATCCTTACCCTTAAAAGAAAAAAGAAAAAATTTTTGTATATGAAAAAAAAAATTTTTTTTGTTACATAATCTTATGCATATTATTATCTCCATGATATATTATTCTATTATTTTTATATAATTATTCTACAAAATTTAACCATTTTATTAGTTTACTTAGTCTTGAGTCTGAGCCGGTTTCTTTTATTTTGTTTTTGTTTTTTGTTTATATGTGGTATGCCTCTATGAACTTTGTTGATTCGTATTGTAACGTTAGAATGTATGTAAATATATATTCTCAGAGGTAATAGTGTGTTAACTGAGATCTTTTCGCAACTACTGTCATGTAATAAATGTTAAGGTTTTTCCATATATATTTTTGTGTGTGTCCATTATCACTAGAGGTTCTTTTGTGTATTTTTTGTATTTGTTTTTCGCACAGTTATCACACTTGTTTATGTACTTCTTTACCATTTTGTTAAGTTTTCCATGTGCTTTTATTGCAGCGTTTAATTCCAGCGTGTCCACCATGCATACTGTCATGGTATTCTCTTATTTAATCTCTGGATCCTTGGTCCTTATTGGGGGTTCATAACGTAGTATCTTCAGTGGTGTTGCCTTACCACATTTATCATTCTGCTGCAGCTCATTGAATTTCCTCTTGAATTCATTTATATCAATATAGCATCGTCCTTTGCGAGTGCTAATTCTGTAATATTATTCTCGTTCATCTTTTGTATCAGCTTCTCCATGATTTAACCAGAGTTAAATGCAGGATTATCGCTGTACTGAACGGTTACCCCTTTCTTATATAATGCAGGCAAACTTTTATCTATCGCATTCTCTTGTGCGTACGCTGTATCAAATTGTATTTTCTTAATATTTCTTATGTCGGAGATGGATGTGTATTCCCATATATAGAATTGGCCTGATTCTATATTGTCTCAATTTTCCATTCCGTTTTGCTACTTTTTCTTCATATTTCGTGTGAAAACGTTTATTTCTTTTGGTATCGTTTCTCAGAGTCCATTTTTATTCTTGACAGGGCATCTGCATTTGTATCTATTTTTCCCTGTGTGTACACAATATCAAGCTTATAATTCATGTGGATGTGATTAGACCTCATCATTATTTAAATATTCTTGTTGCAAATGATTGCTCAATCTGAATTGTAACACTGATCGCCTCTATCAATGCCTTTAATTAAGCTGACATAATGGTAGGCTTATTAAGTCTTCTTTCAAATGTATTGAGTTCATTTTTATTATTTTTATTCTAGAAATCCTGAACTTGCATGCGACGCGACGTATCCTTTCATTCATTTTATATTTGTCGTTCACTGTAAATTGAACGTTGAATATCAGGACTCCTTGCCCGTTATCCGAATTTTGACCGGTTGTTCGTCTACATCACTGATTCTGATTTCCTGTTTGTGGAAGTCAATTTGACAAGCTGCATTTTTGTAGTGTAGTGTCTTTTTATGGACTTGGCGTTGTAATTTCGTTAATTCAGTGAATGGATTCTTGAATATTTCCATTTATAAATTACTCCCTTTATTTTGTGCATCGTTTTTTTTTTTTAAACCCAAAGAAATCTCATACGTACATATAAAAAAAATCGTGTTAGATGTACCTACTGATTTATTGCTAGATTCTAATCTACAAGACTATATTTAAATAATTTTACTATTCATATAACTGTTTATTTATTTATTTTATTCTGTCATTCTATAGCTATTCATAATATATCTATTCAGAATCAATTTCGAGCTATTTATAGGAAATATGATATGTTACATTAAAAAACCCATTTTAAAAAATATTACAATCCTATTCTATAAAAGCTATAAGCACGAATGTAAAAAAAAAATTTATCTCTTAAAGCTATACTCCAGCTATATCTGGCCACTAGACGCTAGCCATAGTGTCTACGTTTTTCTTAGTGTTGGTGTCTATGTATTTTTTTAGAAGTTTTCTTCCAACATAGCTTGCAGCTGTTATCAATATTATTATGATTACAATCGTCATAGCGGTTGATACGTGCAATACGTCATGAATTGAAATTGTTTGCACTACCGGACTTGTCGCTGCTGCTGCTTCGTTTTGGGCCACAATTACCTCTTTCGATTGCGGTTTTCCCATTTTAGTTAGTTCAGCTTTTCTATTAGCTGTTTCTTTAAGCTTTTTTTTTTTTTTTTTATTATTGAAATTGTCTATAGTGCTCTGCTATCTGTTGGAGGAGCTTAATTGCTATACCGCCCCTTTTCTTCTTTTATGTGTATGGTTGATGTGTTTTCTTTTCTGAATTACTCGTTGGTTTGTGCTTTTCCTTGTACTGTGTTATTGATATTAGCTTTGGTCCGGCATCGGGGACTTTCTGCAATGCTTCTTTTCTAGATGGTATGTATGGTATACTGGAACACTTTCATTCTTTATTTCTGTGGGCGTGTATTTATTTTCTATTATGAGGCTTGGTGATTGCTTCTATTGTCTTTCTTCAAATGTAGTTTCAATAATCTTCTCTTTTGTTTGTTTTATGCAATCTTCTTCTGTTGGTATTTGGTTATTCTTTTTCTGTTGCCCTTTCTTGGTGCATATTAGACGCCTTGGTTCCGTCTTCTTACGTACGGTGAAGTCAAAAATTCTGCACTGATGGTTCGTTTCGCAGGGTCGCCATGTAATAATTTTAAGGTTTTTACGCAAGCATCTATCCATGTTTTGTACATGTCATGACTTGTATCAAGAACAGGCAGAAGACTGCCGAACTTACTTTTGATGGCAGAATATGCCTCTCTTGTTATATTATTTAAGGCAGAATATGCCAATGTAATATGTGTGGCAGGGTATGCCGCTTTATAATATTTTAGGCGGAGTATGCCGCTTTATAATGTATGGCAGAGTATGCCGCTGTTATATCTGTACAAAGGCAGAGTATGCCGCTATAATGGAGGGATGGCAGAGTATGCCGATCTTGAATTTTGCTAAGGCAGAGTATGCCGCTGTAATAGCATGATGGCAGAGTATGCCGATGTTGAATTTTGAGAAATAAAAAGACACCTTTCGATAGTCAGTTTAAGTCTAATTTTTATTGAACAGTAGCAGCTTATTTATATAAAAATGATTACAAAGGAATCAACATTTCTTTACAATTCTAAAGGGGGGATTATTGCAGAATTGCAATATACAAAATTAATAATCAGAAATTGTAGTGTCAGCATTTCTGATCACACAATTTCTGAATGAGTCAAAATGTATCGATATGTATGTAAAGCAATGACCTCAGGTGAGAATATTTTATTTATCAAGAAATATGCTTGTATAGCGGAATTTGCTTGCGTTGCAAATTCTTCTTGATGTCGTGTAAACTTTGTTTGTTTTGATTAATTTTTGGTTTGATTTTTTGTTTATTATTATTGACCGTGGTCATGGCTTTACACGCGAAAGAAAAACCTTCGATATCAAGACTTTGCGAAGAGTATAACCATATCTTCTTCGTCGAAGTTGACAAACTCACCTTTATATACTATACGATAACGCATAATATGACAAGAAAATTAAAATTAGTGTTCGTAAAATAAGAAAAATATTAATATATAGGTGAAAAATTTCACGCTATAATGATGAAAGCGCGAAGATTGAAAATTATCTGCTTTCTTCAGTAATAAATAAGAAATAATTGACACCAATGGATGGTGTATATCTGTAAAAACTATTGAGAACTCTGTTTCATTTATAATTCCGATGAGTAAGAGACAAGTGGTAAAAGAGCTGCATAAACCATCAAAAAAATTTTAAACGGCGTCGTGTGATTATCAAAGGACTAGATGACTTGATGCAGGCAGATTTGGTTGAAATGGAGCCCTACAAATATGTGAACAAGCGTTGTCGCTATCTACTTACAGTCGTTAATACCTTCTCCAGGTATGCATGGTCAATTTCAATTAAAAGAAAAATTGGTGTAGAAGTAAGAGATGCCACGCAGTCTATCTTATGGTGGAAAGGTATTCGACAACAGCATCTTTAAAAATCTGATGATAAAGCATGTAATTAATCACTACTCTACCTACAGTTTCCTCAAAGCAACAATAGTGGAAGGATTTAAGCGAACTCTGAAGAACATGATGTGGAAGGAATTCAGCATTAATGGAACTTATCAGTGAATTGGTATGGTAAAGAAACTTTCATTGAATACAACTCAAGAATAAATTGACCTTTAAAAATGAGGCCTCGTGATATCAATGCCTCCAATGAGAAACAACTGCTTTCAACTGCATTCAATCACATAAAAATTATAGTACATAGTTGCAGATTTTGTACGCATCAGCAAATACAAGCAGGTATTTGAGAAAATTTATACACCAAACTGGACAGCTGAGATTTTTAAAATTATTAAAGTTCAAAATACAAATCCGATCACATATCGGCCGGAAAATTATTAAAGAAATCCAATCACATGAGGCTATTACGAATTGGAGCTGCTGGAAGTTAAACACCCAAAACTACATCTCGTGGAGAAAATTCTAAAGATGAATGGAATTAAAGCTTACGTTAAATGGTTAAGATTTTCATCCAAATAGAATTCTTGGATTAATAACAAAGATGTTTTATAATTTCTTGAAAAACAACTATAACAATAATACAATTAAAATAAATTTATAATTATAATACTTTTTTTTTTATTTTACAATTATACATGTAGCTATAATGCAATTAAAACAAATTATTTTTCAGAAAGATATTTTGGCGGTTGAAAATTAATTTTCGCAACATAATAGGGTGGAGAGGGATTGATTTAGTACATTTTGGAAAATATGGTACAATTACTGATAGAGCTCATCCTAGAAGTTTGAGTACCTACACCCCTATGCAGCGAGGTCAAATGGCTGAGCTATAACGAAAGTCCTGTAGAAAGGCTCCCCACCCAGAACTTTGCCCCTCCATCAAGATCGGAATAAAAAATACCCTATACGTCCCGTGCTGTAATTCCCTAGAACCGTTTTGAATATGAATCCAATCGGATGTCTGCTTTGGGAGGAAAAGGGTCCCCGTTTTCTGCAATGTATGGGGAATTTCGAGCCATATTTTTGAAATTTTGTTCCCCTCTTGCTCCGTTCCCTCACCCCACAGGAACCTGAAATTCCTACCATTTATAACCGAGGACGATGCTATTAACTGGAAACATCAACAAACTCTCTACGACTTTTGGTTCAGGAATTATAAGCAAAACCGTTAATGTCGCCTATATGGCGACATACGAGTGCAAAGGGTTAATAAATGAAACTAAAACGATAATATATTTATTATTTACATAGATTTAGATACCTTTTGTGGTTGCTACTGGCTGCTCTAATGAAATGTAGTAATATCCCCATGGTAGAGTATCCACCTTTCCACTCATAATATGTCGCTTATGATCATAAGGACTCAATGCAATCTTCTCTTGACAAACAGTGTATACGTTGTTGTTATGCGATCGTATGCAGCTCTGATTTGCAATTAATACTCGCTTGTTATTCAAACATTCTACGTTGTCTGGGAAATTGATATGCTTCTGGACTACATTAGTCTTCATCTTTCATTACCACAGGAATCTTTGTTTTCACGAGAGGTTAATTGAATTGATTATGTTCTGGGCAATCACTTATATCAAATTTGTCTATATTTTCAGCCATAAACTGATATGCATTTTCTCTTCAAGATCATATATTAGAGAATCTGTATCAGTGTACATGACTTTACAATTATGTCCAAATTTACGCCGCATAAACCTGTATGTAGTTGAAATCGCAGGGGCATATATAAACTGCCATTCCTATATAGAACGGCTTATTGAATACCATTTTGAGTCGCCTTAATTCCACAGCAATTAAATTCTCATCAAATATCTTCGTACTGTGGAAGTTGTGTACTGCAATCAGAGCACTGAGAGATATACCTCGTTTGGTACCTATTTGCTACAAATAAATATTTATTACAACTGTTGTAAGGAAAAAAGGTATTTGCCATAATTGCTGCATATTTTTGTTCACAATAAAGTTTTATTTGGTATTAATTTTACGTCCCGCCAAAAAAACAAAAGATATTTGGGACTAATATATAGTAAAAATAATTATTTTGTAATTGTTCGATGGCTCAATTTACCACAAAAATAAATTAGAGATAAGTTTCCAAATTTTAAATAAAAACACTGTGCATTTAAGTTCAAATCACTGTTTTATTCTTTCTAAAGAAAACTAAACTTTACAGCAATAAAAGGCGACGGCGTGGCTGCGTAGTAACTTGGCTTTGGTGTGTGCTAAATGATGAGCAGATGAACGACAACTGACTTATTTTAGATCTGATAACAAAAAATTGTGCAGACTGAATGGATGGAATCTAAACTAGTACTACTTGCTATGCATACATATATATATATATATTTATGTTTATATAAAGGCACAATGCAGAGATGCTTATCTCCTTATTTTTTCAGCTATTTTAACAATTTGATGTTTAAAGAATGATTTAACATACCCGCCGCCTTGAAATAGCAAGATTTACAAAAAAAGAAAAACAAAATTAAATTTAAAAAACATAATTCATTTCAAATTTAGAGCGTTCGTAATTTAGTTATAGTTTAACTGATGATTCGTCCTCAATTTCTGGAAGCAGACAAATCTTTGAAAGAGCTCGCTTATAAGTACCAGTAGCGGTTGTTATAGTGACAACTCTTATGATATCATCTCGTCCAGGATGGACATTCACAATTCTTCCCAAAGCCCACTTGAGCGGGGGAAGATTTTCATCTTTCAGAACGACAAGTCTTCCAACACGGACTTTATCTTTGGTACATGCCCATTTTGTGCGTTTCTGGAGCTCACCCAAGTATTCGCTGGACCATCTTTTCCAGAATATTTGGGTTGTTTGCTGCATGCGCTGCCAACGTCTGAGAAGATTTGTATTTGAATCCATGAAGTTGCGATCAGCGAGTGCTGTTAGGGGAGATCCAATAATAAAATGACCTGGTGTCAACGCAGTTAAGTCGGATGGATTTGATGACATGATCGTAATAGGCCTTGAATTCATGCATGCCTCGCATTGCGCTATCACGGTCAGAAGCTCTTCGGTAGTGAACTTTGATGATCCGACAGCTGCAGTAAGATGTCTTTTAGCTGACTTGATAGCCGACTCCCACCAAAATGCGGAGATCGGGGAGGTATAAAATGAAATTGGATGCTTTCTGCAGTACAAGCACGATAAATCTGATCAGCAGCATGCGATGATTGAATTTCTTCATATAGTTTACGGAGTTCTCGTTGCGCACCAATGAAGTTCGTGGCATTATCGCAATAAATGTTCGATGGTCTACCACGACGCGATATAAATCTTCGAAGTGAAGCAATGAATGCAGCAGTTGAGAGATCATGTACAATCTCCAAATGTACTGCCTTTGTTGCGAAGCAGATGTAGAGTGCAATATAAGCTTTGGTCACTAATTTAGAGCGAAAAGGATAAGAGACGTTAAAAGGTCCACAAAAGTCTACTCCTGCGTTTATGAACGGCCTGGTTATTTCAACGCGATTTTGCGGAAGTTGTCCCATGATTTGTTGCGTCATACGTGCTCTCATGCGCACGCAGAAGAGACAGTTGTTAACAACCTTTCTGCAAATACTACGACCGTTGACAATCCAAAAGCGTTGCCTAATGATGTACAAAAGCGCTTGAGGTCCAGCATGTAGATTTCGATGATGCTCGTATCGTAAAACACGTTTGGTGAAAGTATGACTTGCTGGAAGAAGCAGCGGATGCTTTTGATTGTATGAGATGCTAGCATTGCGTAAACGGCCTCCAACTCTTAGGTTGCCTTCTTTATCTACAAAGGGATCCAGTGAAAGAATTTTGCTGGACTTTATTTTCCTGCCAGCGTTTAGACTCCGAATTTCTTCAATAAATGCTTGATGCTGTACATACCTTGTGAGACCAATTAGTGACTCCTCTAGCTCCTCAGCGGATATGGGACCAGTTGTATGGCAATGGCTTTCAAGTATTCTGTTTTTAAGAAATCTTCGCCAAATCGCGGCATAGCGAAGTAGTTTGGTGAAGTCTGAGACTTGATCGATTATGTCGATTGGTAGCTGAAGTCTCTTGGTAGCCGTAAGAGTAATTTTTGGCACTCGATAATCCAGAGCACTGATGTCGAGTTTGCTTTCAGGGGGTGACGGCCAAGTGCTTATGGCAAACTTAAGAAAAGACGGCCCATTCCACCATAAATTGCATGAACCTAAATCCGATGGCATAAGCCCGCGAGATACAATGTCTGCTGGGTTGTCTTCGCTAGCAACGTAGTGCCAGTCATCAGGCGATGATAGCTCTTGAACTTATGATATTCTATTTGCCACGAAGGTGGTAAAATGACTTGATTGCGATTTCAGTCTCAGCAGAGTTATTTGTGAATCTGACCAGAAATATATGCGAGTAAATTTTATATCCATTGCAGAAATTACCTTTTTCATTAGCTGAGCGAGAAGTAATGCTGCGCAAAGCTCGAGGCGAGGAATTGTTTGTCGGCGAAGAGGAGCAATGCGTGATTTTGCGCAGAGAAGACGTACAAAATATTGCTTGTACACATCTGTTGTTCTGATGTATATACAGCAACCATATCCAAGCTCTGAAGCATCCCCGAATCCGTGAATCTCGATTGAAGTTATATCACAGGAAGCAACAGGAGAGACACATCTCGGTATTTTAAGACACTTAAATGAATCCATTTGACCTTGATACTCGATCCATTTTGTTTGCAAGGAATCTGGAAGCTCATCATCCCAATTTAATTCAATAAGAGTCCAAAGGTGTTGCATGAAAGATTTTGCTAAGAAGATTGCAGGAGCACAAAATCCCAAGGGATCATAGAGCTTTGCAATTGACGAGAGGACCTTGCGTTTTGTAACTGGAGGTTTGTTTTCGGATGGCCTGATTGTAATCAGGAATTTATCATCACTTGGTTGCCATTGTAGTCCTAGAGTAAATGTTTGCTCTTCATCTTCATTCATTGGTTTAGAGTGACTTGATTGAAGTACTCGTGGATCACTTGAAGCCCATTGGCAAAGCTCAAATCCACCTCAAGCTAGAAGAATAGTAAGCTCTGTCTTGAGTTGTTGAGCTTCTTCAATTGTTGCAGCACCCGTAAGTAGGTCGTCAACGTAGAAGTCATTGATGACGACATGAGAAGCGCTTAGAAAGGAGTCTTGTTCATCGAGTGCCAGCTGTTTAAGACAGCGTGTGGCCAAAAATGCTGCACTAGCAGTACCATATGTTACGGTGCTTAAGCGATAACATTTAAGTGGGTCTTCTGAGCTAGACCGCCACCAAATTCGTTGTAGATCTCGCTGATTTTTGTGTACATTAATTTGCCTATACATTTTAGTAATATCGGCAGTCATAGCATACTGATGCCGACGGAAACGAAGAACCACAGAAAACAGATCCCTTTGCACTGTTGGCCCGACCATGAGGACGTCATTAAGCGAAAGCCCTGATGAACTTTTTGATGAACCATTGAATACAACTCTTAGCTTAGTAGTTGTACTTGTAGGCTTGAGAACGGAATGATGTGGGAAGTAGAATGCTATATTGTTATCCACATCAGAAGGATCAATATCTTGAACTGGTTCCATATGGTGCAGCTGCAAATACTCCTCCATGAATTTGATGTACATCTGTCTTATTTCTGGCTGCTGGTGCAATCGCTTCTCTTGCTGAATGAACTGTCGCTTAGAAATCTCAGCTGATTTGCCAAGTTTAGTATAATTAGTGCGAGTTGGAAGCGCAACAAAATAACGTCCATTGCAGTCTCGTTTCACATTCGATGAAAAATGTTTTTCACACATCCTTTCCTCTGGTGTGAGTGGTTGAGTGTTGTCAATATTTTCTAATTGCCAGAAGACTTGAATTTGGTTGTGCAAGTCTTGGACAGTACTTGTTAACGAAAATGATTTTGCAAATGTATTGTAAGGAATCTCTCCTATGATCAAGAAGCCAAATACGGAACCAAGCAAAGGAGGAAAATTCCGATTTATTATTTGACGTTCACCGGTCACAATATCACTGTAACGTGAAGCGCCAATTAAAATGTCTACATTACCTGGTATATTATATTCAGGGTCTGCTAGTTCTATACCAGATAGGCTCTCGATGCGTTGAATGCGATGTTGTGGAAGATAACCAACAATCTTGGGCACGATTAAAAACTCCATTTGTGTCTCGAATGTGGAGTTGCGAGAGCCAATTGAAGTGATGACCCTATGAGTCGATGCTGATTTAGTATCATTGATTCCTTCTACTGGCGTTAAAGAGAACTGCTTTTGTAAACATAGACGTTGGCGTAATCTTTCAGTCATGTAATTTGATTGTGAGGCACTGTCGATGAGTGCTCGACATAGATGACTAGTCTCTGTAGTGTCATATATGCGTATAATAGCTGTCCCTAGCAGTACCTGGGATTCTGCCTTAGTTGGCAGAGTACAGTGATCATGTTCATCGACGAGTGAGCATGAAATTGTACCATTAGCTCCCAGGGTCTCATTGTTGATTGAAGAAGATGTATGCGAATGTGATGTTTTGATAGGAATTGAGGGTGTTCTCAATTCGCGGTGTAACAAAGTGTGATGCTTTTGTTTACATATTCGGCAGCTTCTGTACTTGCAAATAGATTTAGACTCATGCCTATGTAAGCAATTATTGCACAATTTATATTTATTTACAAATGAATACCTGTCTTCCATGGAAAGGTTGAGGAATTGTGTGCATTTGTATAACCAGTGCGGTTGGCCGCATTTTTGACAACTGACTGAAGATGATAACAGCGTAGTGGTTCTTTGGTTAGGTTTATTATTGTTGAATCTAACACTGGCCACTGGAGTAATTGCCTCTAGCACCCTAACACGCACATTGAGGAAATCAATAAATTCTGTCAACTTTAGTAGTGATTTTGTAGGAGTTTTCTTTTCAATTTCGCTACGCGTAGATTTATCGAGCTTTGTTGACAAATGATGCACTAACATTAAATCCCAATGTTCTACAGATTGACCGAGTGATTTCAATGCGTTGTAATTTCGATTAACATTGTCAATGAAAAATTGAAGTGATTTATGAGAATATTCAATCACGCACTTAACTTCGTACAGCTCCTTCATGTAATGGCGTACTAGTCGCGAGTCGTTGTCATAAAGTTCTACTAAAGCTTTCCAAGCTTTTTTATAGCTTTCACCGTTTGATGGGAACGCATCGACGTATTGCAAAGCACTGCGTTTACGAAGCGCCGCAAGTAAATAATGCATTTTCGAAGAATCACTAAGATCTTGATTTCCATGTATCATGTCAACAAACGAATGGCGGAACCTTAACCATTTTAAATAATCGCCGTCGAATTCTGGCAAGGGAATTTCGGGTAGCTTGATTATAGGACTATTGTTTGATATGGTCGTATCACCAGTAGATGATGATTGTTTCACTAACATAGGTTTGTTCCTTTTATGTATTTCACAAATGATTAGAGATTCTAGAGCACCATATTCATCATCGAAAATATTGCGTTGATCACTAGAAAATTCACTTGTGTCTTGCTTTTCAATCTCCGTTTGACAATCATCGAATTTTGTGTACACGACTTGCAACCGGTTCAACATGGACTGCAATTCATCCGCGCTCAATTCTGGCCTTTCCTTTTCGAATTTGTTTTTAAAGTAGGTTACTCTTCCTTTAATTCCAGAACGCTGATTTTTAAGAAAGGTAATTTCATTGCCTTGAGTTTGCGTCATCATTCACTGCACTTCACAAAACAAATTAGAAAGCCAACTTCGAGTTGCTGCTTTTCAGATTTATATGTTAAAGCGTAGCGGTTTGGGTTGTCCGTTAGGAAACGTGTAGCTTGCTGATAAGTTGTTGTGTATGTAGCTCAATAGCCGAGCTCAAGCCACTTTGCAAATTAATTTATTCGCGAAATATTTTTGCGATTAAGATATACGATTCGAAGGACCAATGTTCGATGGCTCAATTTACCACAAAAATAAATTAGAGATAAGTTTCCAAATCTTAAATAAAAACACTGTGCATTTAAGTTCAAATCACTGTTTTATTCTTTCTAAAGAAAACTAAAATTTACAGCAATAAAAGGCGACGGCGTGGCTGCGTAGTAACTTGGCTTTGGCGTGTGCTAAATGATGAGCAGATGAACGACAACTGACTTATTATAGATCTGATAACAAAAAATTGTGCAGACTGAATGGATGGAATCTAAACTAGTACTACTTGCTATGCATACATATATATATATATATATTTATGTTTATATAAAGGCACAATGCAGAGATGCTTATCTCCTTATTTTTTCAGCTATTTTAACAATTTGATGTTTAAAGAATGATTTAACAGTAATGAAAGATATTTATTTTATAGAAAAATTCAAATTACAGGCTTATTTGCTGCAAGAAAAAACCGTTCTCTGCACAAGAACCATAATTATTCGATGCTTAATATTCTTGTACAGTAAAATAATTAAGTTTATCCCAAATTCGTCTACTTTTGCCACAAGTAAATTTTTATACCCTCTATGAAATCTGAAGGGTATACTTGGTTTGTTCTTCCATTTGTAACACCTCGAAATGATGGTAGAGCAAAATGGATTGGACACCCACGCATAAAATTAAAAGTTATTTTGATTTTTCCATGTCCGTCTGTCCGTCCGTCCGTCAGTCCGTGCACACGATAACTAGAGAACGCTTGTACTCCTGCGTGGGGCTGCCATACAAACATTTCGTTTTCCACTATAAATTTGGACACTACCTGAGATCGCGTCGACGCAGAGAGCTGGTACGTGATGTTTCCATTGTACTAGCAAATAACATTTCATAAATGGACTACATCAGGCAACTCCTTCTTGGTGTTGCCATATAAAAATTTAGGTTTTTTACATTTTTATTGTACTAAAAACTTCTTCAGAATACGAAATCCTTGCACAGAAGGGGACAATGCGAAATTTCATAAGGGAATTCATGTATAGGGTATCATAAGAATTGGTGTTGCTTTTTTATTTGTTTTCTCTACAAATGAAATATATTATTCAGTGCGTATAATTCTTTTGCATTTAATGAGTTTAACTTAGAGAAAATACGTCTTCGTTTGCCGCAAATACACATAGTTCGGTAACTAAATATTTTTGTGTGGAACGTGTAAATGAATTTGTTTAGATATTGATAAGGGTTTTCCAATAAGAGGTGTTCTTTTGATATTCAAAGAAAAATACCATTTTTTGAGACAAATGATCGGATCTTTATTTCATTATAAAGAGGAAGGTATGCGGTTAATAATGAAAAATAACATCAGCCAAATGACCACCACGACCACGCCTACAGGACCATATCCTTTTAATGAAATTTTCCATAACCAAATCGCAAAGTGGCTGCCCTATGTCCTCGATAGCCTCACGAATTCCATCTTTCAGGTCTTGAATCGACGCTGGGCTGTTAGCGTAGACCTTTTCTTTCACGTGGCCCAAAAGGAAGAAGTCGCAAGGTATTAAGTCACAAGATCTCGGTGGGAAATTGTGATCACCTCTTTGAGATATAACACGGTCCAGAAAATTTTCCCGTAAAAGATCAATGGTTTCGTTGATTGTATGGCACGTAGCGTCGTCTTTTTGAAAGTAAACGTTGTCCAGATCAATACTATCCAATTCCGGCCATAAAAAATCATTAATCATCTGTCGATAGCGCAATCCATTCACCGTAAGTGTTGCTCCAGCCTCATTTTCGAAAAAGTAAGGTCCAATGACCCCGCGGGACCTTAAACTGCAGCAAACAGTCACACGTTGAGGATAGAGAGGCTTTTCGACAATAACTCTTGGGTTTTCCGAGCCCCAGATGCAACAATTTTGCTTGTTGACGTAGCCATCGAGGTGGAAATGGCCCCCATCACTCAAGATGAGTTTTCGATGGAATTCTGGATCATTTTCATGTATTTCAAGTACCCAATCAGCAAAGACTCGACGTTGTTGATGATCGGCCGGCTTGAGTTCTTGTGTTAACTGAAATTTATAACCCTTAAGACCCAAATCTTTATGCAAAAAACGGTGTAATGACGTTTGTGGAATGCCTAATTCCAAAGAACGACGAGGAATGGACAAACCTGGGTTTTCTTCAACACTTTCGGCTACAGCAGCAATACTCTCGGCTGTTCTTGAGCGACGTGCACGGGTTTTATTCTTCACATCACTAACTTGTCCCGACAGCTCGAATTTTTCTACCAATTTCTGTATTGCGGTCCGACAAGGTGCTTCACGACGACCCAAATTGTTCGAGTTTTACGAACCGTCTCTGCCACATTTTCACAATTTTTACAGTGAATTTTAATAATTTCAGTGCGTTGTTGAATCATGTATCGTTCCATTTTTATTAATGGCGTAGTTTCTGCTTGTCAAATGTCACAAAATAATAGCTCCAAAAGGACATCTACCGAAATAGCGGGCTAATTAAAATAACACCTCTTATTGGAAAGCCCTTTATTTAATAAGTCACCTGAAGTTCGGTGTTCGTGGAGTAAACGTCGAACTAAAGTGCTGTTTAAAAAATAATAGTTAAAGTGAGTATATATAATAGTGCTGTTGGTGGTAATTGCGCATGCATTGTTGATGTAACTGCGCAGTTTTTTAAAGGAATAAATGCTGGCAATTATTTTTTTACCCATAAGTTATTATTTCGCTTGTTTTTAAACGTGAGCTCAAACGGAAGAAGGCATTTACTCAAATTTAATAGTTTGACACTTACTGATTTATTAGCAGCTATTAATCTGGAATTAAATATTACCGATATACAATTGTTCACAAGTTATAAAATTTAAGTAAGACAAGATGATATAATACTTAGCTATGAACTTCTGTTTGTAGAAAATCAAGAGCAGCAAAATATTATTAATGTTACACAATACGATCCTATTGATTTGAATTCAATTACAGCTTTTAGCCTGTTTAAAAATTTTGAAAATAAAGAAGTAGGTACTTGAAAATATGCGAAATATATACGATAATTTAAAATCACTTGCAAAATTTAAATAAAGCTCTTGATTAAAGCTAAATGGTTAATAAAAATACTAGAGATCATGAGCACACGCTATATTCACTATACCTAATTTCTTAAAACACAAACGCATTCGCCCTCAAACAACTGAGGCAGTTTCATACATACAGATGGGTCCCATTTACGCATTTTCAAAATGAATGCAGATGTTTCTGAAACAATGCGGGGTCTCGAGAGGCCAATCTGTAGATTTTGCTGCATCCACAAAGACCACTGTTCACACCACCAATGTCACTTTCATTCCTTCCGCGAATAGTTTTAAGTAGTAGAAGAACAAAAAACAATTCTGTATTTGCATGTCGGTTTGTAATTCCGCACGGTAACTTGAAATTGCGATAACTTCACTTTTTAAATTTCAAACAAACATTCAACTTACTTTCATTTTTCTTAGGACCTGCAACGTTTTTTGCAGAATAAAAACAAAATTATCTTTTAAAATTTTAAGAAAACCACTAAACTAAATAACTCTAATCGAATTAAAATTAGTAAGTCGACAATAAAGGAACTGTTGAAGGAACCTACCCGAACGTAAGTGAATACCACAACACATTACATTCATAATGTGATTTGACTGACTGTACTTTATATTGTCTTATTCAGTTTGACGCCGATAGAACTTGAAAATATTAGTGCCGCAATCAGTCAGGTGTTTTTTGGGGAATTATCAACCACTTTTTATAAAAAATACTGTCAGGGACAGCATGCAAGTGGAAAATTGCACGATGCCTACAATACACACAAGGTACCTGCGGCAAATAAAGCCTGTTATGGAAGTACGTAGAAGTGAACCTGAAGTGGACCTGAAGTCCAGACTGACAGCATGAGCTGACAGATCACTCGGTGGACAGCGTTGACTTCAGGGCGGCACACTAGCCCACCTCGGCTATTGGCGGAGAGTGTGGGGAGGTTCCACGAAAACCTGCCGATTTGCCACCAGCCATATACAAAAAAACCGTACCTGACAAACCACTGGCCGTCGCACACACACAGTCCTCAAGGGACCTTTACACTACTTAGCACTTACTTATCTGGAAGCGCAGATGTTCTGCTTCCACCGCCGTTGCCCCAATCACCCTGCGATACTGTGGGACAGATGATACAGTATCCCTTGTGGATCTGAAAATAGAGCAGAGGAGCAGACCCAGTCAACACCTATATTGCGAGGGCTCCAGGAGAGTGAAGGAGAAAGAAAACTTTTCAAAGCAACATTTATTATTATTATTATTTATTTAATGTAAACTATACACAATTAAGCCTTAACTTCTAATTATGTGTAGGTAGATATGCACAGAAACACTTAATGTACGAATATAATTATTTATAATTAATCTAGAATGATGGAAAATTCATAAATTCATTATATATATACCTATTTATGTGCACTTACTTATATTTACAAATTGATTTTAAGATTTCAAAGTAGATGTAGTTTAGTTATAGCTATAAATTCGAGAAATGTGAGAAAATATTTCGCCGGAAGCTGTCCCGACTGCCACGCCTTAATTCAAATGGGAGATCATTCCACAGCCTGATGGTCCCGACAAAAAATAGCCGTCCTGTAGCAACACTGCCTACACGAGGTAACAGCAAGGTCAGCATACGGTTAGAGCGAGCAAAGCTGCTTTTTTCGTATAAGTATTCAGGTTTACGAGAACAAATCAAATTAAAGAAGAATAGAACCGCTCGATACTTGAGATTTGAGTGTAGACCACATCCAAATAAATTTTTAACATATGGTGATACGTGATCATATCGTCTCAGGTTGTACGCATATCTGACAGCAGAGTTGAATGCAACAGACAATTTCCTCATTGATACAGAGTCAAGTTGGTAATATATTTCACGTCTGTGTCATAAGTCTTTAGTAAAGATCTAACCTAATCGCAACTGGTATTCAAAATTACAATATATGTATTCAAAATATTATTCTTAAGGTCACGCCCTTAGCTCATTTAGCCCACACCTGGATGGTATTTAATACTGCAGGTGGTGCTTGAATCAGAGTACTCTGGAGGTTTCACTTATGACTAGGTCACTTTTCTAGGAAAATCTGCACTAAATACAAATGGTGATTAGATCCATTAACTCAGCATCTAGCTGCTGTGCACCAGAAATCAAAAACTTTTCTCTGAATGTTTCAATACTAATTCTGTAATATAATGAGTGTTCCCATTTGGCGATCGGTGAGAATGCTTTTCTTGGACCTCTAAAATGTAAGTTTATAAAAGAATTTGTTACTTACGTGGTTAATAGGTACTGCACCTGTTCCAACATTCGCGGCCTCAGCTCCTTCAACAAAGCTAGGTGGTGCTGGAGTACTAATTGCTCCTGCAGGAGCTTGGGGCTTTTGGCTCTCAGAGGCATCCCTACGAGGAGGAATCTTAATTTTCATGAATTCGTTAATAAGCTCGGATAGGGCCGATACTTGTTCAGTGGCCTCTTCTGAATGATCCGTCGATTAGCTAGCTAAGCGTATAGCACGCCCACTTAGGTGACTCAATCGACATCTCACGCGTTGATAGTCGTCATGAGTTTGGACTTTATTCTCTTTAATTAGCTGAGTTAGAAAGGCGAGCTTTTCTTTACAAATTTCAAGCTCAGTTCTCGCCTCGGATGGATCGTGCATAGCCGTTGGTGCTCGACCAGGAAACGATGCCGCTAAATCCAATAATTCTCTAAATTTGGTAGAGGATACGAGATCAGTTATATCTAGGCCCCTGACCTTATACTCAACATTGCGTTCTTCCTCTAATAGGAATTTGGGATCCATTATTAGTAAATGCGAATGGTAAACGGGTTACGGATAAAAATATATATTAAAATATGTGGTGAATAAAGATATTTAGGTTATCAAGGAATGCAGTTGGCGATAATGAAAAAAAATATATATACATATATACTAAAAGAAAAAATTCAAAAGAAATAAGATAAAACAATAATGTATTCGTTGTTGTCGACTGTATTGAGATTGTTTAATTTTGTTACCATACAGATACGAGGAGACTATAACTATTCCGAATAACCAAAAAAGACTAAAGATATACAAAAAAAAAACAAAAAAAGAAAGAACATAATGCTTAGATCGCCAGCAGAGTGAGCTTCGGCTTAACTACGGGTAGGAAAAGAGATATATTAGTGCGTTGAACGAAAGGCAAAGAAAAAAAAGTAGTAATAATAAACAAATCAAAACAATCAGATAACTTAGAGGAAAAATTAAAGTCCAATAGAAATGCAAATATAAGTACAGCTAATTAGAGATAAAAACGTACCAGTATATTGTAAAATAAAAGAATTATGACTGCAGATTCTGAGCCAATTAAAGAGCGCCTGGCTCTTCAGCTTCCAACAAAACGTGTACTGGTATATTTATATACATTTATATGTATATAAAGAAAATTCGATACAAAAAAGTAAATTTCCTGAATTGAATAGTGGTTAATATTTCTTCGTTTGGTGACACGGTTTATTTAGTTTTAGATTTAGTTTTTTTAGTTTAGATTTGATGAGTCAGTGGCGAGTGGTCCAAGGTTTCTCCTATGTAAGTAAAAAGATTCTATAATCGCTATCATCTCCACCTACTAATCTGCTCAGTCTAACAGCCCGCCATGCGGAGTAAGCGATTGGATAATTTTTCCCAGAAATAATTAGTTAACAAACGACAACACATATCAAACCTCAAGCAGGGAAACCTTCAAAGGCCACATATCAACTACTTGACGGTAATGTTGTCGACAATCACAAAAAAAAAAAAAACCAAAATGTGTATAAGTGAAAAATAAGAATAGCCTTCTCTATCGAGGTTTTTACACAATCACTAAGAGTCGCTAATACCAATCGAACATAAGGACAGGTTTCGCGTTTTTCGTGAGGAATATCCTATCACTAAGCGAAAGCATTGACACGAGCACTTAAGAATAGCTGTGTTCCATTGGGCTGTGTAAAGTACTTGCGAGCACTTTCCGAATGAAACGCTAATTTGTATTGTCAAGAGTAAAACATAACCTGAAATTTCTGATATTTCTGTTTTGTTTCTGTTGTACTCCGTATTTTTTTTTTTTTTCAATCAAGTTTCTTCTGAAAATGGTAAGGAGTATTAACTATATTTTTTCTCCAATTATTCAAATTAATTTCATTAAAGGCTACTGAAAATAAAATTGTGAAAAACTGGACCTATAATGAGGGAAAAGCTTTAATTGAAGCTTACAAAAATAGGAAAGATGAGTACTTCCGCACAAGAAATAAGAAGCACTACTGGAACAATGTTTTAACCGATTTGGAAGCCTTAGATGTACTTGTAAGTTACTTGGAATATGTGATATCAAAATTTATGTCGATAAATTATAAAATATTTTAGGTTTCTGCAACTACGGCCGATCAAGTTGAGGTCAAATGGAGGTCTCTGTATAGAGCCTACAAAAATGCAAAGGATCGAGGCACAGGGTCGAGTACTTCGAAATTTTTGTTTTTTAATGAAATGGACGAACTGTTTCAAAACAACCCCATTATTAGTTCCCCACACTCCGTGAGCGTTGGAATGGTTAACGATCCCGAACCAGCAGCGATGGCCTCTAAGGACAAATCAAAAAAACCGAGACGAGACACATCCAAAACAGTCAAGGAAACAGCTCTCGAATTAAAAAGATGCTATTACAACCAAAAAATTAAAGAGAAAGAAAAAAAGCGAGAATTATTAGAAAATTATCTAAAAAAGAAAGAAAAACCAAAAGAGGAAAGACATCGAGAACTACTCCATTTTTTACAAAATAGTAAATAAAAAAAACTTATTTAGATATAGAAATGCCTCTAATTTTAAAGGCAATCTTATTTATAGCGAAGAACGCTTTTTAGTTTATGTATTCATATTTATAGCGAAGAACGCTTTTTATTTTATATTTTCATATAATGTATTTTTCTGTTATTTAAATAAAAAATGCAATATTGTTGTTAAATGAACTTTTTTATTTATACTAATAAGCCTTCGTTGTCAAGCTGTGTAAAGAATTCCTCCCTTATTCTATGATTTTGCTGGGTTTGTTGTGATAGGTCAACATTGTTCTCTTCGTCTACGGCTTCTTCGTTATCCCATTCCATGTCTGTGTCATTTTCTTTAATACATATATTATGCAGCACACAAGCAGTCACGACACAGTTTGTGATGAATCCCATATCTGGGCTTTCAAAAAATTTCAGTCGTCGAAAACGGCATTTCAGCAATCCAAATGCATTTTCCACGACAATTCTAGTTGCTGAATGCAAATAATTAAACTTCCGTTGTTTAATTGTTAGGTTACCAAAATCTTTGAACGGAGGCACCACGTAGTTATTTTCTGCATAAGCTGAGTCACCTAATAATACACCACCCGGTATTATTAACTCTGGGTTTTCTTCTACTTTGCGGTAAAATCCTGACTTCCTAAAAAGACGGGCATCATGCATGGATCCAGGTTCGCCACAGTGTACATCGATAAATGTTTTGTCTGGACCAACAATCGCTTGAAGCAATATGCTATAATAAGCCCTCCGATTGTAGTACGCTTGCTTGTCATTTTTCGGAGGGTTGATTTTGATATGGCTTCCATCAATCGCTCCTATCACTCTGGGGAAATTTCTCATCCTTGCAAATTTTATTTGATAATTACGCATTTGCACTGATGTAGGCTACTTTATGTAGTTGTGACTTTGTCCAACTATCCACTTCACAACTCTGTGCAATATTCTATACACAGAGCTTTTTGTGACATTAAACCTGTCTGAAATCTGCCTGTACGCTTCCGTGTTCGCGAGAAACCAAATTGTGAGGAAAATTTCACATTCTGGCCCAACCACAGCTCTCCCGCCATGATTTTCTCTTTCTATGAAGGACGTATAGTGTTCTAAAAAAATAATCAGCCAATATTAACTTATTAATGGTAATTCAAAATTAACATACCTATGAGTCGATTGGCAACTTGTCTAGTGACGCGAAAGTGCTCCTTGAATTGTCGGTCTGTATATTTGGCCACAACTTCCAAATAATTCTCGACTCTGGCCTTTTTGCAAGCACTCTCTGAATCTGATGTAGATGATGATGATGAGGAAGAGGATGAATCGAACAGAATACTACTGTCCGAGGTACTTTCCTCCAGCAGTACTACCTAGAAGGATAAAAATTCGTCTCGGTTCGATATTTATTATGTTAAAAGTTGTTACCGTATTTATTTCCATAATCATAAGAGTTTTCCTGACCTCGATGAGTTGAATAATTTTTTTTCCTTCTTTTATAAGCAATACAAATTTTATTTGCTTCTTTTAAAAACAATAACAATTTTATTTTTTTTTAACAACAACTAATTATGACAGTACTACACAAATTTTCTGTCATATTTCATCTATCTGCCATTCCAATAACCACTTAGCATCAAAATCCACCTAGCGGAAAATTCTTGCGAAACTACTCAGCTCATCTACTCGCGGAGAAGAGCATGAGTAGTTGCGAGTAGATAGAAGTACTTGGGAGTACTTTACACAGCCCAATGGAACACAGCTAATGCAAAAGTGTTAAAGAAGCCAGAGTTAATCTATAAACGAACAAACCTAATAGATTGACGCTGTGATTATAGCGCAACCATATTCAGTTGATATTTTAACTCGTAAAAATAAACAGCAAAAAAAACATTCATTTGTAAGCTGCAGAAAATTATGCTTGTGTTTGGGCGCCATATTTGTAACCGCTGGACAGTCATATCTACCTCTGAGCGTGGCCGCTTCTCGACCATCCAACTCAGCTAGACAGATGACCTGCTACGGCTACTTTTTTTGTCCCCTAATGTTGTTGTGGGACTACGAAGGTTGATCTTTCTGCGAGCCCGGTACAGGCTTCATGCCGGCTCGAGCTCAGGGCTGGGTTAGGTTCTTGCTCGCCGCTCAACCACCTACTACTGTACCGCTCCAGAGGAATGATTAAGATAGGATGAAAAGAAGATGGGAAAAAAAACTGAAAGTTAGGAATACCGACCCCACTCTGAATGATGGGCCCCTCTGGATTACTTGAAACTCATCCCACTGCCTCACTCACCAAACTCATAGGAGGGATTGCCAACTACATCCGCCTCCAGCCATCTCGATCCTCCCAAAACCCTAACTGGACCCAGCACCAAACAAAAACAGATATTTAGCCTATTGCTATATTATTTTATTTAGAACTCATGAACACAAAAAAAAAATAAGGTAACAAGTTACGCTACGATGTAGATACAGAATTGTAGATACATATGTATCTAGATATTAAAAAATTTTCTGCTACTAGGGTTGCATATCAAAGAACTAGAGCAAAAAATAAACAAATATAGGAAAGAATAAAACCACTTTCGCTAACAATGAAAGAAAAAAAAACATTTTTTACACTATTTTTTTTTTACACTATTTTAAAATAAACTCATGAAAAGAAACATTATGCTATCATGTGTACTAAACTCAGGAAAAAGAATCCCTACACTACACGATTATCTCCATACACGAATATACCAAAGGCAAATCCATAGAAAACTGAAAATATTACGCTATATGACAGTACCTATACAGGTTACACATTATAATATTGGGACATACATATATGCTCTGCGAAGATAAGAAAGGAGAAAACCAAAAAAACAACCGACTATTCTCTTATTACACAAATGAAAAATGAACAAAAAAAACTAAAGGGAATATTCGTGTTGCTATTGTTGCCCCTCTCTTCCTCCTTCTTTCTCTTCTCGTTCCCTAACTGATCCCCTATATTCCCGCGACGGTGATTAACAGATCGGTTGATCCGTGGAGAGAAATAAATCCGAGAAAGCTTGAGGGCGCAGATAGCTGGGTGCGAGATCTCGTCTCAGGGAAGTTCCGGCGCACTTCACTGACGATTTTGCATTCTTGAATGCCTCTAGTTCACTGATCCCCACAATGTCGGCCCAGACTCTGTCACCTGGTGTATGTATATAGTTGAAAAAAAACCTCAACTGAGGAATTACACTCTCGACAGAAAAGTAATTTCACCTCACCTTGCAGCTCAGAAAGAAGGCTTATATCACGCTTGGTGATCGTTGGGTGCAACCACAAAACAAATTGATTTTAATGAACTTCCCGTGCCGTCTACTAGTACTAAGTCTTGTAACCTTTACACACACACGCACAGAAGCCCGAATTCCGGTATTCAAAAGCACAACCGAATTTAATTTATAGTACTTTGTGCGATTTTAGAACGTTCACTTCAACTATTTTTCTTTGATAATAAATTGCTAGCCGCGTGCCAGGTTTGGATGAGCGACAATTAAAAAAAACAAATTCAGAGGCTTGAGTAGTTCCCGGGAAGTTCCTACTTCCAACGACTCACTTTACAATGTGAGGATCTCGATCATCGCATGTCTTGATTCCCCAAAGAAGCAATACGAGGGAAATGTTCTAAAGTGCATTGCACTTTATCGATCAGCATCTTTTGTTGGGTGATCGGAAGTGCTTATCGAATTGCACTTTGTTAAGCGCAGTTTTTCTTAACATTTAATACGTGATTTCTGAGGGACAAAAAAATATATTTTTTTGTTGAGTTTTAAATTTAATTTCCGTTTGAATTCAATTATTTAGCCTTTCGATGCGAAAACGAAATTAGTTTCTCTCTTTTTTCTTTCATTAAAAAAACAAGTCGATTAATCAGAGTCTGGATTAAAATGGCCTGACCAGTAATGAATGATTAAACCCCAAGGAAAAAAATATATATATTTCTTCCTAATAGAGTGAATATAGCCGTTACAGAGTTCTTCTCAACATTAGCTGTGTTCTTTTGGTTCCGTGTAGTGCACTGCAGAACATTGGAGATTGCGAATTGAATTGACTTGTAGGGTGCATAGAAGTAGAAAATGTTTTGAAAGTATAGAAAAAATTATCAAATTGCCAAATGTCAAAATGGAACTTGATAAACTTCGGGGAAAAATTTGACAGGTTTAACGTTTTGTAAGAATTAAAGTCATGGCACCTAGATTATTCTACTTGTACTTCTATGCACTCTACAAGTCAATATATTTGCAATCTCTTGTGTTCCGCAGTGCACTGCACGGAACCAAAAGAACACACCCAAGTGCTCCTCGCGATCCGTGGTAGCAATTAACATTTCCCTGATATGTGATAATAAGTATAAATATAAGTGTAAATGTATATGTCATCAGTCGTACCTAGTCAAGGACTATATTTAGCTCGTAGATAACTCATAAGTGCACTCAAGTGCTAGCTGCAAACCAGTAACCATATTTGGAGAATGGATAGTTTCAGATTCGGCATAAGCTGGCAAGTAATCTTAATTAGAATAATTATTAACTAATAATATAAAGAATTGTATTCTCAAACGGAGCTTGCTAACTGGATATGCGCCTTAAATGTACCTATATTTTTGAACTGATATGATTGAACTTTGTATAAATTTTGTATAATTTGAATTTCTTAACAGTGGTACTTACTATTTAAGTAGTATTGGCACTGTATGCTATGGTTAATGGTCTCGCTATTAACGGCTTAATGATTTACTATTTAGTGTTAACTAATTAATGATAATCTGCAACTGGCAGACTGACAACTATTTTATACCTAAGCTATCCCCTGTATTAATACAGATTAGACTCTATCTACACTAAATCTAACTAAATTCGAGTGTGCAAACTTTGGATGTAAACTTACTTAATTTTCTGTAACAAACTATATTATAATACTCTAAACGCTTTACCCAACGTCAGTGACGTGGCGCCTGTGCCGGGTATGTAATAAATAAACTCTGAATCTGAATTTGGATATCCAGACTTTAATACGGGCATATCTTAACCTTCACGTGGTCCGCCTTGACAGCTCCCATAAGGCCAAGTACAACATAGCCGTTGCAAATAATATCTAGGCCCGAACGGAGTAACAATCCCGTTACAAAAAGGATATCTGAAATGGATATAGCCACTGGGAGTATTCATGATCTGTTGATTATGGTTTACGAAAGCCATACCAAATGGGTAGCCCGACATTGGCTAACTTAGTACCACAGGGTTGAGGAGCCCGGAATATTGGAATTATTCACCTCAACTTGGGATGGCCCCTTTATGGGATCATCATAGTGGCTGTGGTGAAGGATCCCACGACCCTAGATCGGCAAAGATTGAGTAGGTCTCACTTCGACCATTAAGTTGATGTCATATCATGCTCTATTGGCACACTGGTACTCATTGTTATGACATGAGGCCGTTGATTATCGATAACAATCCGAGCATGAAGAATGCCGTGAGAATAAGCCATACATTGCAAGTGCTCACATAAAACTACAATGACTTTCTTTCCTCCTAATATGTGCCTCGGAAAAGAAAACTGTGATGCGCAGGGTTGCCAAGGTACAGGCTTAACCAAGGTGAAAGGTGTATAAGAGTAAATCTTGCAGGCTAATTGAATAAATTTTGTTGAATAGTTGTTTTTGTTGGTATAAACACTTTGGATCTCCCATCGTGAGCACTGTAAATGGCTATGCTTGGGCGAAAGATACCAAGGTATGTACCTAGTAAATGCTTACATGCGCGATTCCACTGTTAGAAAATTAAATATGAGATCTCGTGTCTTTGTCTTTGTTGGTACTGTAGTAATGTATAAATAATCCCGCCCTCGGTCATATACACAGAAGTTATGTACACATGTAATGACAATAGTAAAGAGATCTCTGACATAGTCCTAGCCAAAGGACGAAAATTTGAAAGTATAGTTAATGTTAAGTACCTTTGTTCGGGTTTATTCCAGGGGTATCCGCAGACACTCTGTGTACTCCTCACCTCTCTTTCTGTTAATTCGTTGATATATTCCCTGGGACTGTGTAAATTACACTCAATTGCTTTTTTTCACACCTTTATTTTTTTAATACACTATCTTCCTTTTCTTTTTTTTATACACTATCTTAACTATTAAAGTTACAAAACAATTATAACATTAGAACTTGTCACTTATACTTAATAGAACAAACAACAACAAAAACAATTGCTGCTTTTATGGCTGTATAAATGCTTACAACGCACGACGCAAACTACATAACGTTCTGGCCGACAATCTCAAATCACAACTTTTCCTTTTTAAAACCAAGATGCACCGCTACCAAAATCACAAAATAAACCTTTTTCTTTTTAAAAACCGACCCTCGGGACTATTTCAAATCGACCGCTTAAAACTGACTGCCTAAAACCGACTGCACTCGACTTGGATCTTTTTAATCGCAAGTCTAGTTGTTCAGGA
The DNA here is from genome assembly GCA_963924295.1 of Dioctria rufipes. Lineage (NCBI taxonomy): Eukaryota > Metazoa > Arthropoda > Insecta > Diptera > Asilidae > Dioctria > Dioctria rufipes. The sequence goes on from OZ002744.1 coordinate 107,022,252, forward strand.
TAGGAAAGTGCTTAATTAGCATTCCTATCCTGAGAAAATTATTTACCGCTGGGCATGTTTAAACATGCCCAGAATTATCGCGACGAACGATGGTTGGAATTGAAATTTGATATTTTCATAAATATCCAACCATCGTCGTGCTATCGTGCATACATTGTTGCTATCACAATGTATGCAGCTCGCGACAATTTGCTGATAGGAGCTTTTTTCGGTGAAGACTTGATCGTTTCAGTCTTCACCGACGTAAAATTTTATGCGCCCGATATGTATGTTTGTATGTATGTACATACATATCGTATTTACGACAAATCTTACTGAAGGTAAAATTTGTCGTGGGGCTTTTTTTTATTGAAACCACTTGGGATGAAATTTAAAACTTTTATTTTTCCCAAGTCGTTTTGTGATAAAATATTTTGGTTGTATGCGAAGGAATTTGAAGAAATTGCTGATGGCAATTTCTTCGCCTTGTTTGGAGATAAGCTAACCATGTTTTAAGCATGATTAGCTTATTTCCATTTATGAAAATTAGATATTTTTTAATTATTTTTTCAATGATAATTATTACTTATAATTATCATTGTTAACCCTTTTTAGGTATACAACAATCCTTCCCCCTGCGAAAAAGAGGATTATTCTTTGAAGAGGAATAATTCTCAGGGGAAGTTGTTGTTGGGGCTTTTTCGGTGGTTCGGCTATATTGGTCGGTTTGGCACAGGTTTTCGGCTTTTACATATTTTCTTATTTTTATTTAAAACAGTTTTTTTTTTTTTTTATTTTCTAAGGTTGCTCTTAAATATTTATTCCTATGCTATTCAATTCTTTTATTACCTTATTTATTTCTATTTTTTTTGTTATACATATGTTATGTTATGTTTGTTTTCGTTACACTTGTATATTTATTATGATCTAAAGTTAGTGGTTATTTAATTTTTATTTTAGGTTAATAATGATAATATTTATATTTTTATATTATTTATTAAACACTAGCGGGGGAGGGTTTCGTTTTTTCTTTGTTTTTAGTTTGGATATATATATGTTTTTATTACACTAGTTTTCCTTATACCTATGCTTTTTAATACTATTTATTTCTTCTCCCCTATTATATATATATTCTTATTATTTATTTCGGTTTGTTGAAACCACTTTTATTTATTTTCTAGTTGCTCTACTATTAGTGATAGTACTTATGACCGTTTGAAGTGGTGACACTATACCACTTGCACTGACCTAGTAGGTGGCAGGGTGCGGGTCCTTTTGAGAGGGGTAGGTTCAATTATTTCGATTTGTTTGATTTGTTCGATTTGTTCCTCCGCCTCTAGGGTTTTTTCAGATTTACGTGGTTGATAATTTTTCATGAATGGGACTAGCCATTTGGCGACCAGGTACAGCACCATACATGTGATGAAAACACCAGTTAAGGATACTGATGTTGCAGCTAGGACATGTGTAAGGTGCTGACTGATCTGAGGAACTATTTTTTCCAATTTTTTGTCCAGTTCTTTTAATGACTGGGTACCTTCTAAGATGATGCTATTAGTGTCATCTCCTGAGTATAGTTCTGTTTGTATTTTGTCAGACTGTACCTTTTCTTTGGTTTCATTGAGGTATTTTTCTACCATTTGCTCTAATGGAGCGATATTTGGGAAGTAGTTGGGTTGTTTGAGACTCAATTGCTGGATATTCTCTGCCTCATAATGTAGGATTTGTGATCCTACTTGTAATTGACAGGGATGGTTGATAGTAATTATTCCTTGGCCTTCTATTTTTGAAGTTAGGAATTGTTGGGTACACTGAAGGTGTACAATTGTTGGTTCTATCAACGAGAATATCCAAGAATTTGGTTTACTTAATTTAATAAGTAGGTCTCTGGGAGGTATTTGCGCTCTAAATTGACACTGTGGCTCTTCCTTTAATGGATTAAAGAGCAGTCTTTGGACGTTGTAGCCTTTGTTATGGGAATGCCTAGCTTAGCGATGTAAGTGTCCTCTTTGGAAGATTGAGTGATCTTTTTGAAGATTTTAAGATCTTGTGTTTTTAATAATAGAATATCCTGTGTCTGTACCTGGTGCGCTACGTGCGAGTACTGTATTTCGGGTACCAATGATTGTTTTTTATTAACATGGATAGGGAAACTATGTAGCCTATACAACTTCATTCGTGGTAAATTGAAAATCGGAAGTTGTATTCTAATAACTAATTTGTCTTGGACTATACGAGCCTTTGTTTCCGCTGTCTGATATAACAGGGAGAGACAATTTTGTGCATCTGGGCAAGTAGCGTGGGACTTGTGGTATATCTCTAATAAACTTTTGGGAGACACCACTAGCGGATGCAACTGGTGATTTTTACTGGAGATTATTATGTCGAGTAAGGCTTGTTGCCTGTACTCAATCTCGACAATTTGTAAGGTCAGGCTTGAAATTATCTCCTGCCTTAATTGTCTCATTAGTAAATCATCAGTGATATTTTGCATTCTATTTACCTGGAGATGTATTTGACGTTGTCTTTCCTGCAGAGATGTCAGTGGCTTTTGAATTTGTTGTAGTGTAGTTTTGACTACACTGATCTGCTGTCTTTCCAGGTCGGCTAGTGCTTTTGTATTTGTTTCGAGCTCCTCGAGTCGACTGTATACCTCTTGTTCATTAGTGCTGTCCATGGTCCCGAATAGGTAGTGCATTGCATTGCCTATTCCATCGAAGATGGATCTTGTTGATCTTGATTTGGGGACCACTTCTCGAATGACACTTGTTCTTCTCTTGATATTTTCTAAGAGAGAATGAACGTGTTTTTGCTGTACCAGGCATAGCTCATCGGTTTGAGAGCGATTCGAACATAGTCGGTGAACTAAGTGCTCCGCCTGTTCTGCCATAAGCGTTTGGTTGTCCAGTTCCATTAGATTTATTTCCGTTAGTATATTCCATGTACTGTGGTATACTTGTAATTTTCCTAAGTCCTCATACAGTATTCCTGTATTGTTCAGGGGACTTATTGTGTAGGGTTCCGTTTGTATCTGTCCCATTGCCAGATGAAAGCAACATGTTAACACCAGTATGTGCTTCATGTTCTGTAGAAAATGAAGGATAGGCTTCGTTAGTCAATTAGTCGTACTAGATGATCTTGTGTGTGTAACTAGAAGAACTTAATTTAATTGTAGAATTTTGTATGATGGGAACTTATTTGCTAAAGATATTTGTACCAGTATGCTACTCATAATAGGGCTTTAAACGGTTGTTGTGTACGACAACCTGCCGCTTGCCTATTTTTATGGTAGTGTTTGTTGGACTGGGTACGTTGATTACCAGATATGGGCCAACCCAGATTTGAGACAATTTGTGTTCGCGGCTTTCACTTTTGAGGAGGACTTTGTCTCCTAGGTGGAAAGTGAGAGGCCTGACTGTTTTGTCGTAATATGCCTTTGAGCGTTGTTTGCTGGCTAAGAGATTTTTACGAGCCGTGGCATATGATCTTTGTAATCTGTATTTGAGCATATGGTAATAACTTTCGTGGTTATATACGGGCTCAGGGTCCCGTTTTAAATTAGTTGGGACATCCGCTGTGAAGCCGTAAAGGCAATCCATCGGGGTTAGTTTAGTACCCTCGTGTACACTGTTATTGTACACGAATGCAGCGGTTCGTAGGAATTGATCCCATGTTTTGGGATTTTCGTCTACCATTGTACGCAGATATTCGATTAGTGGTCTATGGGCACGTTCTAGTGCTCCATTAGACTGTGGATGGTATGCGGAAGTTTGTAACTTCTTTACCTTTAGCAGTTTGCAGACCTTCTTGAATAGCTCACTCAGGAAATTAGTTCCCTGATCGGTGACTATTCTCTTTGGAATGCGATAACGCGTGACAATCTCATTGAAAAAGATTTGCGCCACCGTTACTGCTTCTCCATTTGGTATGGCATACCAATCGACAAACTTGGTGAGATTATCTTGGAAAGTTAAGATATATTTATTACCTGATATGGTCTCTTCTAGTGGACCTACTATATCGAGGTAAACCTTGTCGAAAGGTTGTTCTGCGATGTCCGTTATTACCATTGGCATCTTGAATTGTGGCGATGCCTTCATTGTTTGGCACTTAGGGCATTTTTTTATGTACTTTTTTATATCGCTAAGCATGTGTCTCCACCAATACTTGCGTCTGATTCTTTTATAAGTCTTAATGACACCCTGATGGCCGCCGAAAGGAGAGTCGTGGTAATCCTTTAGGATTGTTTGAACTTCCTTGGGACTCGTGATTATCTCAGGTGCCTTGACTGGACTTATGTCTTGTTCAAGCGTAGCAGGGGGTTGTATTTCCGCCTCTGGGAGTTTTGTAGTTTCTTTATCTTCCGCTGCCGTGGGCTGTGTTTCAGCGCTGGAGCTAGTATTGGCCTCTTGGGCTCTTTGTTTTTGAGCTCTGGTCACGGCGAAGCAATGAGCGGGTTTTTTGGTTTTCTTTTTACTTGGGGAAATGTTTTCCTCCACATCTGAGTCCATAGTGTGGTGGACTTGGGCTTGTACCGTTAAAGTGTTGCCTGTATTGTCTTCGATTAATATTTGTGGAATGCGGCTTAATGCATCCGTATTGGTATTATACTTCCCTGGTTTATATTCGATGGTATAATCGAATTCTGATAATTTGTGGTGAAATCTCACCAAACGGGAAGTCGGGTCTTTAACGTTAAAGACACCTTTGAGAGGCTTGTGGTCAGTATAGACCGTGAATTTCCTGCCTTGGAGGTAGCATCGGAAATTCCTAGTGGCCCAGACTATAGCCAATAACTCCTTTTCAATTGTGGAGTAATTTCTCTCGGCTTTGTTCAGCGTTCGGCTTGCATAGGCGATTGGCTGGTCTTTTCCCACTTCTCCTTGGGAAAGCACGGCGCCTAATGCTTCGTTGCTGGCGTCCGTTGTAAGATTGAAGGGTTTAGAGAAATCTGGATAGATTAAAAGTGGTGGGGAAATTAGAGCATTTTTAATGCTTTGAAATGCTTCTTGGCATTTCTCGGTCCAATTGAATTTTACGTCCTTGCGGAGTAAATTCGTGATTGGACGAACAATTTTAGAGAAGTCCGGAATGAACTTCCTATAGTAATTGGCGAGTCCTAAAAAGGACTGAACTTGCCTTACTGTTCTGGGAACAGGAAATGTTTGGACGCAGGCCGTTTTGCTGGGGTCTGGTAATGCACCTTCGCTAGAGCATTTGTGCCCTAGGTAAACAACTTCTCTTCTCAAGAACTGGCACTTCTCTGGCTGCAGTTTGAGGTTGTTCTCTCTCAATTTGGCGAAGACTTTGCGAAGTTTATCATTGTGGTCATTTAGGTTTTTCCCGTAAATGACGATGTCGTCAAGATAAACGAAACATTCGAGGCCTTGTAGACCTGTCAGAACGAAGTTCATGAGGCGTTGGAATGTAGCGGGAGCTCCTTTGAGTCCGAATGGCATACGCTTAAATTCGTAGTGCCCGTAATTAGTGCTAAAAGCGGTCTTATGTCGATCTTTTTTGTCGACTAAGACGACTAAGACTTGATGATAGCCGTTGGCCAAATCGAGAGTGGTAAAGTACCTGGCATGACCTAGTTGGTCAAGAATATCCTCGATTCGGGGTAGCGGAAATGCGTCGCCAATTGTCTTTTCGTTCAATTTGCGAAAATCGACAACGACGCGCCACCTTTTTTCACCATCGGGTCCCGCCTTTTTGGGGACAACTAATAAGGGTGAATTCCAAGGGCTTTTGCTAGTTTGGACTATCCCGTTTTCTAGCATTTCTCTTAATTGCTCGTTGATTACTTGTCTCTGGGTCTCTGGTAGTCTGTAGGCCTTTTGATTTATGGGCGCTTGATCTTGTATTAAAGGGATATTGTGGGTGATAGCATTTGTGTATGTGAGCTTATCACCTTTTAGAAAGAAGATATCGTTGTACTCGTAGCAGAGTTCGGATATCGAAGCTTTTTCTTCCGCATTTAGATTTGGGTCTAGGCTGAGCTCTTGGTCTAACCTGTTGACTCGCGGAGTATGTGTGGGATCTTCATGATCCGGAAATAAGTATCTTACGTGTTGTAAGATAGCTGTATTTTCCGAAAGGCTTACGTTAGTGTTAGGTTGTTGTAACCTTTTTTTGTGAGAATTTTTACTTACTTTACTAGTCGGCAGGGCATTTGCTTCCTGCTCTTTTACTGGTGGAGTACCGTAATTTATGGGTACTTTACATTGGTCCAAGTACTCGCACGCATTCGTATTTTGGCTAATAGGCCGTGAAAAATTGGTTCTCTTAATACTATTTGACGGTGGAGCCAACTTTGCCTTCAATGAGGTCTTACGGATCTCGCACGCGTCTTTTATCGGGCTCAGGGGGCACCTTGTATTCTTAATACTAATTTTATTAAGTGGTGGAGTCGACTTTGCCCTTAAGTAGGTCTTACTGAGCTCGCACGCACTTGTGATAGGGCTCTTGGGCCACTGTTGTTTCTTAACACTAACTTGGTTGGGTGGTGGAGTCGTCTTTGCCTGAGAGTAGGTCTTACTGAGCTCACACGCACCTGTTATAGGGCTCTTTGGCCTCGTATATATCTTAAATCTAGGTAAACTAGACGGAGGAGTCCTCGGCATCTTGTTTATCGGCTTCTGGATCTCGCTCGCATCTTTTATAGGGCTCTTGGGCCTCGAAATTTTTTTATAATTTACTCTATTGGACGGTGGAGTCATTGCTGCCTCTGTTCGGGTCTTACTGAGCTCGCACACGTCTTGTATGGGGCTCTTGGGCCGCGTTAGTAACTTATATCTAGGTATTCTGGAGAAAGAAGTTTTGCTTGACTTCTGTTCTGCCTTGGGAGGCTCACTGATGTTTGTGTTACTCGCTTGCGATTTATTCGGCTTGAGAACGTGTTGTGTATCAGTGGCTTCTCCTATTGGGATGACGGCGTAGTCATGTATAGGGAGCAGTTGTAATAATAAACTGTTGATGACTACTTTAAAATTGTTAATGTTGAGTATGGCAACTAACACTATTTCTTTCCCAGTAGGGAGTAAACTGTTGGCCAGGAAGACTCCGTCGCCTATCTCTTTAGATAAACAGAGCATTTCTTCCTTCACTCGTAACGGGACTGTGGTGATAATTTGTGACCTAGCAGGTATGCATATCGGTTCCTCTAAAGTAACCAGATGCTGCCTCATATCGCTGGTTTCTTGATCACCCAGACAGCTCTTTTCGTATTCCGTCGGCTCTTGTTGAACCTGGCAGCCAGCATTACTCTGTTGAGATGCCTTGGAGACACTGCATGTAGATAGCTTAACCTGTTTAGGTTCCATCTTTTCAGCAAGTGACCTCACTTCGACTGCTTTTCTGGAATACAGCTTGTCCGTTTTGCATGACAAGGGCACGGTGAACTCTTCGGGATTTGTTTCCGTACAAGGAAACTTGAGTGCTTTATTTGGGCCTTCAACATTACAATTGTTTGATAGGAAATCGTTTCCTAATAGGCCGTCATCGGAAAGACCTGGCAGGTTTTGTACCACCTGAAACTTGCAGGGAATTTTATTTTTAAAATTGAAGTTGCCCTTGCAATTTCCCAATGTCTGTCCGATTCCAAAAGGGGTCTGTAAAGTGCATGCCTCATTGGAATTAATTATCTTGAGGTCTTTAATGGCTCTTTTCTTAATAATACTAACCTCAGCGCCAGTGTCCACTACTATGGCTTATGTCAACTGGAAGTTTCACTGTAGGGACACCGGATTCGGGCGCTTGAGGTGACCCTTTTAATTTTTTAGTTGGGTTTATAGTCGAGCCGGGGAGTTTTGGGTCGACTGCATGTCGTTTCCCTGACTCCGGGCTTCCCATTTTTTCTTCTGGCGGCAGTCTTCGTCTGCATGTCCTCGGCGACCACAAAAGGTGCATTTGAGTCTTATATTGAAGACTTGAGGACTCTTTGTGTTGTGTTGATCCTGTGTAGGTCTGTGGGAGAGGCGTGGAGGAACAATTTGTTGGGTCTGTTGACTTTTTCTGCAATCACGGACGTCATGTCCATAGATTTTGCAGTTTGAGCAGAAAGGGGTGTTCTTGCGCTTAAGGCAATCTGTATATGTATGACCCTTTCGCTGGCAGAAATTACACGTGATGTTACGGACCAGTGCATCTGTATCCGAGTTTCTGGCATCAGTGTTTGTAAACGGTCTTTGTCGTGACTGTGATGAACCTGGGTTATTCACATTGCGTGAAAACTGGGTTGGATTTGGAGCTCGAGGTGATGCGAACATAGGTGTTGATGGCATTTGATAGTAAGGAGCTCTATAGTAAGCTCTCACTCGTAAATCTGGGTCTACTGGTGCCATTGGAGGAGCTTGTACCAGAGGAGTCTGGACGAATGTAGCACTTTGTTGTAATTTCTCCATGTCCAAGGCTTTTTGAATTAGTGACTCTAAATCGCCTTCTCCCTGCGTGAGCAAATATTGACACAGGTGTGGGTTAGTTACTCCACTTTTCAGAGCGTTTTTGGCGAAATCCATCAGCTGTGTTTTCACAGCAGGGACTGCCTCAGCTCCATACTTCTGTGTCGCTGCCTCGTTGCAAATCGTCAACAACTGTTTCAATCTTGTAATGAACACAGTGAGAGGTTCTAACGGGTTTTGTCTGGTGGTAATTAGTTTGTTCACCAGCTCCTGATATGTCTCACGGGGAAGGTACGTTCTGTTTAAACGTTCCTCTACTTCAGTAAATGAAGCAGGGACGTCTGAAGCGAATAATTGGTATGCGTCACCTCTGAGTCTTGTAGGAAGGACCTGAATGAAAGCCACTTTTTCTTCATTATTAAGGCACTGCATAGTTTGTTTGCAACAGCCAATGAAGGTTTGTAACTCTCGTCCCAATTGTGGGGTACTTTCACCCGAAAATAAGGGAACGAGTTGAGCTGTGAGCTTAGCTACTTTAGCGTAATCCACCGTTATGTGTAGTCTATTGACTGGAAATTGAAATTTGGGTGGACTAGCTGGGCTTGTTTCTGGGCTGATTTCCGTTAAGGATTCTTCGAGCCAATCGATCAGCAGGTCTTCGGGAGTTGGTTCAGCTACTTCACCGTCACTGTCGCTATCACTATCACTGTCACTTAACCTAACACTCTTATTCTTCCCTAGATCTAAACTGAGTGAGCGCCGAGATTCGGAAAACTGTTCTAGTTCCTTTCGGAACTGTATTGTTTTTTCTTTTAAGGTCTTTAACTTGACGAGTCTGGTCTCACGCTCTGTTTTTAATTTGTGATCTAAGGCGTCACAATGGGTGATCGTCAGTTTATCCGATTCCCGCGCTCTCTCGTATAATTTATTTAAAAACTTAGCTAAACTTACTTGACTATTCAGACCTGGCAGAACGGTTCCGCTTCGAAGTCGAGGTCCTGTTGGGGGTAACTGTGGAGGTTTTTCTCCTGCAGCGGATGATGTACCTTCACCGGGGTGCTGTGTATTGGCACCTGGGGTTGATCCCGCGTCGGCTAAAGATGGAGAGTTTTCCCTCGCTGCTGTTTCTGGTTCCTGCTGAGGTAGAGCAGGATTGTCGGCTGGTATATGATGCGCTGTTCAGTGAAAGGGGGGCTCCTTGCCTGCTTAGGTCCCTTTGCTGTAATTGAGAGGGGGGTTTCTTTAACCGCCTTCGAGTTCCCTCTCAATCCTTTGTCGGTTGATTTCGGCTTTCTTTTGCAGCTGGGGGGGCCCTGGGCCGTCTTAACTTCCCCTGGATCTAGTTGAAAAGGGGGCTTATGAGCCGTCTGCGATTTCCTCTTCAACTCCGGATCGTTGACTGCTAGCGTTTGGTCGTCTGTTTGGCTGAAACTTCAGGCTGCTTATAGAGATGTGTCCTGGCTGATCTGTACTCGTCCTTCTGGGGGAGTTTGGAATGGTTCTCCTCTTCCTTCTTTGGACTGTTCGCTTGTATCCCTTGGTGGTGCCTGTGCACAAATTGGGGTGAACGCTTGCCCGCCTGGAGCAGAGGCGCCTAGAGATGGTATCTACCCGAGTGTTGGGGGTGACTTGGCCTGAGTGGCTTCGTCAAGGGAACCCCTTAGGTTCGCAGGATAGCGGATTTTAAAGCTCTTATGCCTTTCTATTTTGACTTTTAGAAAGCAGGCTTCCACTATCCTACCGGCTGCGCCAATTTTGTTAAGTACCTTTGTTCGGGTTTATTCCAGGGGTATCCGCAGACACTCTGTGTACTCCTCACCTCTCTTTCTGTTAATTCGTTGATATATTCCCTGGGACTGTGTAAATTAGACTCAATTGCTTTTTTTCACACCTTTATTTTTTTAATACACTATCTTCCTTTTCTTTTTTTTATACACTATCTTAACTATTAAAGTTACAAAACAATTATAACATTAGAACTTGTCACTTATACTTAATAGAACAAACAACAACAAAAACAATTGCTGCTTTTATGGCTGTATAAATGCTTACAACGCACGACGCAAACTACATAACGTTCTGGCCGACAATCTCAAATCACAACTTTTCCTTTTTAAAACCAAGATGCACCGCTACCAAAATCACAAAATAAACCTTTTTCTTTTTAAAAACCGACCCTCGGGACTATTTCAAATCGACCGCTTAAAACTGACTGCCTAAAACCGACTGCACTCGACTTGGATCTTTTTAATCGCAAGTCTAGTTGTTCAGGATAGGAAAGTGCTTAATTAGCATTCCTATCCTGAGAAAATTATTTACCGCTGGGCATGTTTAAACATGCCCAGAATTATCGCGACGAACGATGGTTGGAATTGAAATTTGATATTTTCATAAATATCCAACCATCGTCGTGCTATCGTGCATACATTGTTGCTATCACAATGTATGCAGCTCGCGACAATTTGCTGATAGGAGCTTTTTTCGGTGAAGACTTGATCGTTTCAGTCTTCACCGACGTAAAATTTTATGCGCCCGATATGTATGTTTGTATGTATGTACATACATATCGTATTTACGACAAATCTTACTGAAGGTAAAATTTGTCGTGGGGCTTTTTTTTATTGAAACGACTTGGGATGAAATTTAAAACTTTTATTTTTCCCAAGTCGTTTTGTGATAAAATATTTTGGTTGTATGCGAAGGAATTTGAAGAAATTGCTGATGGCAATTTCTTCGCCTTGTTTGGAGATAAGCTAACCATGTTTTAAGCATGATTAGCTTATTTCCATTTATGAAAATTAGATATTTTTTAATTATTTTTTCAATGATAATTATTACTTATAATTATCATTGTTAACCCTTTTTAGGTATACAACATTAATGTAGATAATTTTGAAAATTAGCATGTACGATGGTAGCTCTTATACGGCGAGTAAGCATGGTAAACGTTGTCTGGCAAGTATGCATGGTATAATATAGAGCCTCTCCAGACTTGAATCGGGCATATATTAACCTTCTCCTGGTTCGTGCTGACAGCGCCTAATAAAGGCTATTCCTACCTGTATAGGAGAGGTGCAATCTTCTTTAGACATTGCGAATAAGATGTTAGGCCCATATGGAGCAACCAGTCCCAGCACTACAAGGATATCTTGCGTGAAGATAGCCACTGGGAGTATTCATGGTCTGTTGATCATGCTTTACGAAAGCTATACCAAATAGATAGCCCGACATTAGCTAACTTGGTTTCATGGACCTGAATATTGGTATTATTCATCTCAACTTGGGATGGCCCCTTTATGGGAGCATCATAGTGGCTGGTGTGAAGGCTGCCGTGACCCTAGATCGGCAGAGATTAGACAAGTCTCGCTTCGACCAGTAAGTTGATGTCATGTCATGCTCTATTGGAACTTTGGTACTCATTGTTATGACATGAGGCCGTTGATTGTCGATAACAATCCGAGCGTGAAGAATGCCGTGAGATTAAGTCATACTTGGCAGGTGCTCACGTTAAACCCCGACAGCTTTCTGTCCTCCTAATGTGATCAACCTTAGCGATGGTGATGAATTTGGAAATACTCTCACTGAACTGAGTACTCGATCTTGTGGCTTCCTCTCATTCCTATCATCCGTTCACTTGAATTTAGTCAAGACCGAACCAACTTATTTCTTTACATATAATTCATATTCTGTTCTTATGCTATGATTTGAATTTTATACAGACTACAAATGAGCACAATTTTACGTTTCGTAACTTCAGGAGTATACCGCTGGAAATCCTGGCTAAAGATGCTGCAGTTCTTCCTTGGACAAAGATCTTTATAGCAGCAATGCCTGCTTAGCAATTAGATTTATTTTACCGGTTAACAAATTACCTTTCCGACAAATATGTTCCTCTTCGTAATAGAAAGGTAGGCAATAGTGTCTGTCCCAGGTACTCGGGGAGGATTAGAGCGCTAATAAATGAGCGTGATTTCCTCTTACGCGAGTACAAAAGACTGAAAACAATTCAATCCCTTACGCTCTATGAAAAGGCTCGTAACAACGTTACCTGTGCTATTCGTAATGCTAAGCGACACTATTTTGTGGGAAAATCTGGAGGATGCCGGAGTCCATGAAAAAAGCAACTGTGAATGCCACTTTAGTAAAGATGAGCTCAAAAACTTTTTTAGTTCTAATCCAGATAACACAATTATTTCTTCTGATGCTCCCACGTCCTCAACTCATCATGGTCGTCACTTATCTATATTGGCGTTAAATTTTGCACACTTCACTTTGCGTTTCGCTCAGTTAGCATGGATGAAATTATAGTGGCTATGGCTAAGATAAATTCAGAGGCAGTGGGTCCAGACAAAGTGTGTCCATGTTTTATTAAACATCTTCTACCAAGCGTCTGCCCATATCTTCTGCATATTTTTAACACAAATGTCTGCTGTCCTCTTGATTTCCCCATTCATGGAAACGTGCTAATGTTTTGACTTTCGCGAACAATTTCAGACCTACTGTTAACGGATTACCGACCCATAAGTATTTTATGTTCTCTTTCCAAAGTGCTCGAAAAACTAAATTATATGCAGATAGTTGAATATCTATAGAGAGTAATCATTTCCTTAATTCTTTTCAGTTTGGTTTTCGTGCACAGCATAGTTGTGCCACCGCACTATTGAAAATTACTACGGATACTAGGGCCGCGCTGGATAGGAACGAACTCTGTATATTAGTGATGTTAGATTTTAGCACAGCTTTTGATTGCGTCAATCACGTGAAATTACTCGCTTTTTCGGTTCTCTTCCTCCGCCGTACGACTAGTGGAAAGCTACAATGTGTAAAGGTCGGAAATGACCATTCAGACACTTTTATATTAAATCGTGGTGTGCCCCAGGGCGTCGTTCTGGGACCGCTACTGTTTGGCTTGTATATTAACGATCTACCATGCTATGTTAATGATGCGAGTGTCCATTTATATGCTGATGATAAATATCTAGCTTTTACTCTGAGCTCTATGAATGCTTGCGATATTCCGCCCATGCTATGGAATGATGTCACTTTAAGATATGAGCGCAAAGCCTCCATTTTAGGAGTCATGCTTGAAACACGAATGAAATGCTCTGAATATGTCACTGCTATTCTTAGGAGGATCTGTGCTGGACCTCGCGCACTTTGATTGTCTGCTGGCATTCTGGATACTGAAATTCGCTTAAAGCTAGTTCGTAGTTTATTATTACCTCATTTTACGTATGGTAGCGTAATCTTTCCTACGTTGGATAGTAACTGTATGAGGTGGTTAGAGGTTGCCTTTAATGACTGCATCCGATTTGTCTACAAATTAAGAAGATTTGATCATGTCACACAGTGTAGAGACTCACTAGTTGGGTGTTCACTACGCGTTCCTTTACTAAAAATTGCGCTAATTCTATTCTACAAGCTGAGATGTTATAATAAGCCCGAGTACGTAAGTTGTCACTTGCAGCCATTATACCCTTCGTGGTTGCACGGATTCCTTGTCCCGCGTTTTGTGCACTTAAACATGAAGAACTGCTGCTTTCTTCGAATTATTCGTGCTACGTCAATTCATTCAGGAAGGCTTTAAATACCAATTTACAAAATATTAATATGTGATGTATATGCTCCACTTGTATGCTGAATCTCTTTGAAATTTTTCAATTTTACTTTTAGTTACTTTCTCTTGCTATGACTACTTTTAATCTTTTTTTTTTTCTATCTTCGTACACCTTTTATATTTACACACAATCTTCTTACCAAGTTAGATATATATATGTATTTATAATTAGCTATTAAAATTGTTTTCCCTCTCGTAAATTTATAGTACACTTAAAAGATTTGTAATCTTGTGTACGGATACTGGCAATAAACTATTGTATTGTATTGTATGGTAAATTTGGCTTCATTTGTTACGACAAACAAGTACAAAAGCTAGAATTGGTCTTAGACCATTCCATTTTTTAAATTATATTTACTACTTTTATGAAAACACTATGTACAAAACTTCAATGCTCTACGTTGACACGTTCACAGGCATTGTCCAAATATGCAGTGAAAAATTAAGTGTTTGTCTGCAAGGAGTTACCCGATTTAACCCATTTCTAAACATAATTCTACTCTTTTTTCAAAGCCCATGTGCAAAATTTCAGCTCTCTAAGTACATGCGACCTCGAATTATTGTGAGGACGGACAGACAGACGGACGGACGGACAGACAGACGGACGGACGAACAGACAAACATGCAAAAATCAAAATAAATTTTAATTTTATGCATGGGTGTCCAACAAATTTTGCTCTACCATTATTATTCCGAGGTGTTACAAACGGAATTACAAACTTATTATACCCTTTAGATTTAATCTCGGGTATAAAGAGTACATGGCCTATGGTCATAGTTGAGAGTCATTGTATGCAGAGCCTCATGGTCTTTCCAACGACTGCTCAGAAATTCAAAAAAAAAGTTTCATGTAAATCCATTTACGTTTACTACCCTAAATCTCTTTCAGCATGAACGGCACAGGCGCTCAGACACAAAGTTTCTTATTCAGGAGTTTGTGAGTTGATTAAAGTTATTTAAGAAGAATGAAATGCTTTTTGAATATATGACGTGATATGATGTGTACAGCGAGCACAATTGTCGGGGAGTACTTTCTTAAGACGCGTCAAAATTTAATGAGCCGAGAAGTTGAGTTTCAAGAACTCTAAGGAGTGCATCGGTAACCATATTAGGTCCATTAGTTTGCAATCTTGGTGTAGTCCGGAACTACACTCAACTACACCAAACCATTCGTTTGGAAGGTGTACACTAGAATGAATTACTCTAAGTCAATCGTTTGCTTGTCAAAATGGGGTGTAGTATACACTGAGTGTAATTTTTCTGCATCTAAATTATGGGTGCAAACAGTGTAGGCAAGATGATTTGACAATATTAACAGCGTTTTTTATCTCTCTGATATGATCCGGTTCAATTTTATGCACGTAAAACAACAACAATGGATTACGCATTGTTGTTTTATACCTGTAATACACATGGGGTAATTTTAACCGGTTAATTAAATTAGCCTACTTTTACTCCATGTGTATCACCAAATACCCCGAGTATTGTGACAAATACCCCGAAAAACAAGCGAGTAATTTCGGGGTATCTATATCCCCAATATTTGCTGGGTAATTGCAATTACCCTGATAACAGCGCCAACTGCTAATCGCTAGAAATAAAAAAATTTGTGCAAGCACATATTCAGCAATCGAGAATGACAAATGAAAACAAAAATGGATATGAAAAGTGACAATTCGAAAGTTCAACAAAATTTAAAGAAACGAAAATTTTTAAGTGTCGGCGAACAATTAATTGTGATTAAAGTCTGGATAAGCAACATTGACGAGCTTCGTGGCAATAAAAGAAATTGTCATGTATACCACAGCATGAAAAAAGAGTTGATGGAAAGTCATGAACTTCAGCTTTCTATCGAGGAAATAAAAACTCCCATAAAGAACTTGACAAAAAGATTTAAGTATGTATGGTGAAATAGAATTGTAAAAACACTAAAGTTTCGATAAATTTTCAGATGCAAAGTTTTGAAAAAAGGGCCATCGGGAGAAGCGCCATCAGAGTGGGAACATTTCGATACCCTTAATGAGTTTATAGGTCATCACAAAAGTAACCATGGGACGGAGTTAATGGAGGAATCCATTGCAGTTGATTCTTATGGTAATAAAAACATGATAACTTGTGCTTAAGTGTTTTATTAAATACATAATTTGTGTACATTTTCTTAGATTTGATAAATGAAACGAATTATCTATATATTCCTACGGAGCCTAGCACTTCGTCATCATCCACGGATCAGTTAATCTCGCCATCAACGCTGACGTCGCCTCCAACCCAAGAAAAATCTTCTGGATTGGTGTCGCCTCCTCCTTCAGCAGGATTGGCTTCGGCTTCACGTTCTGAAAGAGAAAGAGCATTTGAGTAAAATTGACACTACAAACAACCTTTTGAAAGAAAGTAATTACATCTTGAAAGAGAGTAATCGAATGCAGGAAAATTAATAAATTTTATAATCGAAGAACAGAATAGAAAACAGTGAAACCGTTTAATATTAAAATATAATAAAAATAAGTGTTGGTTTAGTTATAAGTATTATGATTTTTTACTTACTAAAGAATTGCAAAAGAGCACGTCGGATGACATTTCCTGTAGGCTCCGCATTTCCTCCTGTAAATGATCTATTTGGCTGCCCTATTCCTCCCTGCAGCTTTTCTAGTTTAGATAACCAGTTCTTGTTAATACAATCATTTCCCTCGTTGCATATGTTTTGTAAAAAACAACAAGCTTTTATTATTGCAAGAGCATTGTCGATATGCACTTCCAAGCGCTTTCCCAATCGGCGAAATCGGGCTTTCAAATGACCAAAAGTATTTTCTACTACGCGTCTGCATTTCGATAGCCTAAAATTAAAACGCTTTTCATCTTCCGATTGGTCTACATATATGAAATGGAAAGGGTTTCATAACGTGCTCGGACAGCCGGAAGGCAGAGTCGCTAATCAATAACGTAGGTACACGAATTCCTTCGATGACTCTACTGTTCTCGGTAAAAATTGGATTTGCTATATGTTGTTGCTTTAGCAAAGAATTTTCAAATATTGTAGAGTCGTTGCTGCGGCCGAGAGTTCCAACATTGATATAGGCAAACCGATACCGATAATTAGCTGACGCAAACAAAATTAAGAAATGCCAGCCCTTGAAATTATAGTAGTAGTAGGATTGACTTCGATGTGACATCCATCAATTGCTCCAAAGCACTGCGGGAGTCCCATTATTTCAAATCCGACAACAATTTCTTTGACTTTATCTTGCGTAGGTGGATAAACATTCAAGAATTTGGGCGGGAAGATATCCCACATTACCTTTACGAATGCCAAAACAGTTTGGCCCAACGTTGTCCTGCCCACACCAAATAAACTGCCAAGGGTTCTGTATTCTTCCGAAGATCCGAGAGCATATAGGGCGATAGCAATTCTTTTTCGAAGAGAAATGGGCGATCTCCAAGTGGTGTCCTGTTTCGACATTCGTCGCAGCCTTGACATGAGAAATTTAAATGTCGGTCTATCGACACGGAAGTATGTTTTGAACTTTTCGTCATCGAATTTCGGCACATCCTTTTCCCAGAACTGGGAATTCTCGACCTGAAATAAATAATGGTTTCTAACTGTAGATGTCTAGATGTGCCCAGATGCCAAAAGTGTCATTTGAACAACATCGGGACAACACACACTTCTTGATTCCTGAACTTACCTTCAACCATATCCTCCGTCGTCTTGTACGATAATATGAATTATTCATGCATAACATTCGTGTGAACATCTTAGCCCGTAGCCATGATCTCACTGCAAGGAGCCGTAATCGTTTTGTCTTCCTGGCCATATCTTGCATTTGTCTTAAATCTACAATTGCTTGCTGCCTCATCTGCATCGCCTACTGACGCTTCGCTTGAATTAATGCAATTGCATCGATAACTTCTATTTTAAAAACTTAAAACTTAATGGCTTATTCGTTTTAACTCAAATAAACCTCACCAACAAGCTACAGTACTAAACGTCAGACATGCGCGCTACTATTCAAATTACCCCGATTTATGTTTATCAGGGTCTCCAATTAACTAGCTAATTGAATTACCCTGTGTGTATCATAAGCATTACGTAGATAAAATTGAGCGGGATCAGATCAGAGAGATAAAAAAACACAACTATTGTCATTTGCTTAGGTGGAAGTACCCCATTTGACCGAATGCTGTTTCCCAAACAGATTCTTTCCAAAGTTTGTTTTCCAAAATTAGTCATTTCTCAAAAGGATGATTGCCAAATAAATATCTCTACCAAAATATCATTACCAAATAGGCGTTTCCCTAAAATTGAAAAATTTAATAATGACATATAACTTAATGAATTAGAAAAAATTAAAAAAAAGAAATTTTATTTACAAAATGATCGAATCAAAAGAATCCTGAACAAAAAATCCGACTAAGAAAAACGTGATTTTTTATTTGCTTTAGCTAAAAATTTAAACTTAAAATAAGATATTATTGACACATCGACCTGCATGAATTATATTTCTATAATTATTCAGAACATCCTTACAAAGGAAAAATATAATTACGATTTACATGAATTTGAAAAACGCTTGCATTTTGAATTTCAAGATACCTAATTCCATAACGAAAATTTAACTGACAGAAGAGGCAAATCTGTTTTAGGCAAGTATATGTCTTAGAATATATAGCAAGAATGATGATAGGCTAGATTTTGCGTTATGAATTTCTGGTTGTGTTGGTAGTCCATGTTTTACATGTATTTACACCCCATCCCTATTCTAAGCAATTTGTCAATTTGCAAAACGTAAACAAAGGTTTTGTTCGGAACATCTGTGGTAAAAAATATTCTTTTTCGACTTTATTTTGAGATAATTCACATATTTGATTTAAATAAGTCTTTGCTTATATTAACAAGAAAGATAAGATAAGTAGTTGTTCTATGGCGGTTCTGGATCACTTTTTCCATAAAAAAAATTTCCGGAAAATTTAAACTATGTTGCTGGCTCTCGACCGGGGTTCTGGGCCAATGAGGGGATTCAAAAGTCTTCCGCTCAGCAAAATTCTTATCAGCAATGCCGCTTCATATTTATATCCTCTAAAGTATCATCATCCGAAATAGTATTGTAGGAATAGTGCAATGGTGAAGACTGGGGTACTATAAGTTAAAACCTTTGGTGGATGGTATTTAGCATCACATAATTCTAGTAGGATATAGAAGCTTTGGTGAAGACCGTGGTGATGGTCGAGAATGGTTGCTGTTATTTACGTATTTTTAAATCTTACCATGAAAGCATTAGGTTGGTTCGAAGTGGGTTAAATTAAAATTTTTGATAAAAGAAGGTGGTATGATTATATTAATTTAGTTTTGGATGAGTAGTGGAGTGCTGTAATATGTCTCGCTCTAACACATTAGGAAGCTTTAGTAAATACCGTACTTTGAAACCATCTCGCTCTCTCAAAACATCTTTCTCTCTCTAGCACACATGTTTGAGGTGGACTTGATCATATACATGCCCTCTTGGAGGTTGGTTGTCTGAGTATAGTATGGTTGCCTGGAATTATCAGGCTTGTTGTTGAACGGGGCTATATAACTTGTTGGCTGAGATCATTAGCGGCGGGGTGGCGTCACTTTACTGATGGTGTTTTGATAATCCTAAGTCTATTTTCTTATCTTTCGAAACAAAATAAATTTTTTATACCCTTGGTAACAAAATTATTTAAAAAAATTTGTCTTAACCAAATGACTACGATTCCTAAATCAAGAACTCTCTGTTGAGCAATCATTGTATATGCCGCTGTACCTTGGCCTGATGATATCGAATGTAGCTGCCTACAGATTCGGGCTCCGGCTGCAAATAGACACACATTCAGCTGGGAGTTAGTGGGCGTAATATGGTAAGGTTACATTTTAATCAAAACTATTGTATTAATTTGTTAAGTAAGGTATATAGTAAGTGTAGCCTTTGGGAAGGTAAGGAACTAAGTTGTAAACTACTAGAAGACTATTTTCCTGTATGGGTAGTAAGTTAGGTTCTATAGCATATTTAAATTGAATGTTCGGCAGTTTTCTAAAAGTATCAATATAGAACATTTTAGAAAGCGGACTCCCAATGCTCTATTTCATGGCTTGGGAAGTATTCTCGGGGTTTTGTGTATGAGGGATTGAAACGATGTATGTTGTACAATGGATTGGAGGTATATCTTTTTATTTGATTGGAGCAAAGTATTCTCACGGCTTCATTATCCAAAGCTTATATATAACTGAAATTCTTAAGAAAAGATGGTGGTATGATATGTTGATTTGAGGAATATCTTAGATGTGTAGTGGTAGTTGTATGGGTGCAGTAAAAGCCTTATTAACAATTGTTTTTATGATCAGATGTAATGGCATGGGCAATGTTGCCACTTGAAATCTTTCTAGAGTAGCTTTTTAGCGTAGTCCAAAAGTGGTATGCGTAGCCACACCTTATAGAAAATGTAAAATCTTACCAATTTGAAGCTTTGCAGGAAGATATTGCTATGATATTAACATAGTATGATATGTGGAAGTCGTATGGGTGAAGTAAAATCCTAATTTTTTTGGTGATCTGGTATGATGGAATGACAAGTGTTGCAATACGAAATCTTTCCAAAGTAACTTTTTCGCGAGATGATGCTTTTCTGGTTAGGCGATAGAGTTCCACATCAAAAATCTCATGTTATTTCTTATTGAAGTCCAAATTTACTTTTGCAAATATCTCGCTTTAACACATCATCATCATCTGCCTCTCTCTAATACATATGCGTGCGCTGGATTTGGTCATATACTTGCCTGCTTGGAGCTTGGTATTATCAGTTGTTTCCTTTATATGCTATGAGTATATACATGTTGACTTTAGGTTGTGAGTGGGTTAAATTAAAAGCTTTGATGATAGAAGATAGTGCTATGATATTAAGTAATGGAAATTGTATTTGAGCAGTAAAAGAATAATTTTTGGTTAGTAGGTGTAATGACATGACTTAGCAGGTAATTTGATATTACCTTTTGCCAAGATCGTGGCAGTTGAAATTGTGTTAAGTTTAATGGTGCTCGAAGTTTATTTTACGGGTGGTGGGTGTGCATAATATAGTAGGAAGCTTTAGTGAATACCATACTTTTCAACCATTTGACTCTATCAAAACATATGTGTCGCTCTAACATTAATCTGTGTTCATACTTGAGGTGGTTATGATAGCTTGAAATTATCTTATTGATATTGGTCAATGAGGAATTCCACAGGTTTTGTTTACAATTCGGTATATTTTTCAGGTCTGGGATTAACAAATATTTTGAGAATAAATTAAGTATGGTGATGCTTGAAGTTTCTTTTATGTGCGGCGGGTGCACATAATCTAGTAGGAAGTTTTAGTGAATACCATACCTTTCAACCATGTCGCTCTAACACGCAACATCTGCCTCGCTCTAATATACTCGTGCATGCTTGAGGTAGACATGATCTTTTACATGCCAGCTTGGAGCTGTGTATTATCAGTTGTTTGTTTTATATGCTATGGCTGCCTAGAATTATCATGCTTGTGTTGGGCTAGTCTGTATACTTGGTGGATGAGAGCTTTAGCGACAATATGCTATCGTTTACTTGCCAGCTTGGAACTTGGTGATATCAGTCGTTTGCTTTATATACTCTGGTTGTCAGGGGTTAACATGTGTTTAGCTGGGCTGGGTGAATATATATCTGAAAATAGATCACGTTAAACTGCTGCGATATTGGAGTATTTTCTTATCAGGTTGAGAGGGGGTTAAATTTAAAGCTTTGATGAAATTATGCGATATTCTAGATGGCAACAAAATGAAAGTTTATAAGAATTTGGTAACAGTATGTTCTATAAAAAATCTAATAAGCAGAAGAAACTTGTATAATAATCTGGTAAGGGTATGTTCCATACAAAATCTAACAAACAAAAGAAATTTTATAAAAATCTGTGTGTCTCTATTGAACCACAGGAGACTTGATTTTTTACAGGTTTCCCTGGTAATCACTCTTTTTAAAATTTCGAATGGGATCCTCAAATAAATGATAATACTGCAGAGTTATCCATTTTAGAACCTTTTTCACATAGCTCATCAGCTGCTTCATTACTCTAGATATCCATATGTCCAGGAACCTAGAATAGGGTGACCATATGCTGTATGGATATAGGCTATAGCTTTTCCCAAAGCGAATTGCATGAAAATTTGGTTAGTGGTTAGTGTCTTCTTGAATGTGAGTTTATTAAGATGAATATTGAGAAGCTTATAAGAGAATATAATAACATTTTTCTCGATGAGCATAAGAAACAAATTTGAGAATGCTATAACTATAAATTATATAAATAAATAAATATATAAACTCCCGAATAATATCTATCCACTACAGCGAGCTCCTAATCGGGCGGTTGAGCGTTTTACCCAGAATGCTAGGGCGGCTTGAGAAAACACGTATACAGGTGGGCTCGACGTTGACCCCTGACATCACCTTTGAAACCGGAAGGGCCTCAGGTCCTTGACCTTTATCCGGAAGTGTATTCTGGAAGCTACATCCTTGATTCCCTATAATCAAGCATGTCACAGGGGACTCCGTGTGTCGACCCGGCCAGCTTGAAAGCTGTTAAGCAGTTATATTTGAAAAGCTGTTTAGCCGTTATCTGATCTGTTTTGGAAGCTGTTAAGCTGTTATCAGACCTATTTGAAAAGCTGTTAAGCTGTTATCTGATCTGTTTTAAAAGATGTTAAGCTGTTATTAGACCTGTTTAAAAGATGTTAAGCTGTTATTAGACCTGTTTAAAAGATGTTAAGCTGTTATCAGACCTGTTTGAAAAGCTGTTAAGCTATTATCTGACCTGTTCGTAAAGCTGTGTGGCTGTTATCAGACCTGTTTTGAAAAGCAATGTGGAATCCCCTGTGACGTGCTTGATTATAAGGAATCAAGGTTGTAGCTTCCAGGATACACTTCCGAATAATTGTCAAGGACTTGAGGCCCTTCCGGTTTCAAAGGTGATGTCAGGGGTCAAGGTCGAGCCCACGTGTAAAGGTTTTTCCTTCAGCCGCCCTAGCATTCTGGGTAAAAGGATCAACCGCCCGATTAGGAGCTCGCTGTAGTGGACAAATATTATTCGGAAGTTCTGGACTTAGTAGGGAAATTGAATAAAATGAATACCGTATTTAAAATATAATTCATTATAAATTTAAAAATGTTAGCATTTAATTCTTAGTGTAGCATTCAATGGTTGGGCTTCCTTTAATCGGTTTCCCACTAACAATCTTATTTTACAATAATGTATGTCTTAGACTATAATACAATTAAAACAAACTATTTCATTAAATGGTATTTTAGCTATAATACAAGTTTTATTTACAATACATATCTTAGACTATCCTTAGACTATGTTTTCTGCGTCTGCTCCTCCTGTTCTGATTGAATAGAGTAATGTCCCCATGGTAGAGTATCCGTTGTCCCACTCATAATATGCCGCTTGTTATCATATGGATTCAATGCAATCTTCATTTGGCTGATCGTGTAGACATTATGGAGCTCTGATTAGCAGTTAATACTCCCTTGTTATTCAAACATTCGATGTAGTCTTCGAAATTGATATGCCTTTGCACTACATTATTTATTACTCCTTTTGCTTTCTTTACAATTCTACCATCATTTATACGCAGACTGTACATTTGCGAGCGCAAGCCTTCAAATTCGCTCATGATTTTCCCATTCAGCTCATCCTTCATTAGACCAGGAATCGTTTTATTCATGAGCGGTAAAATGAATTGATTATCTTCTGGATAATCACTTGTATCACATTTGTTTATATTTTCGGCCATAAACTCATACTGATCCATCCGTTGAATCATCTCTTGCCCAAGCCTAGCTTACAAGGTGCTCATAACATTTTGACTCGATTTGCTCAATATTTTTATATAATTTAAAAAGGTTATAGCATTCTTGAATTTGTTTCTTATGCTCATCGAGGAAAATGTTATTATATTCTCTTATAAGCTTCTCAATATTCATCTTAATAAACTCACATTCAAGAAGACACTAACCACTAACCAAATTCTCATGCAATTCGTTTTGGGTAAAGCTATAGCCTATATCCATACAGCATATGGTCACCCTCACCGGCGCCGGAACCGTGGGGGCTCCGGGGCGCGAGCCCCCAGGGAGTTCTAGTCCGTGGGGACACCGCTCCCACGGACTGTTGCTTGTTCAGATTCAGCCCAATACGTTCTCTTGGAATAATAAAGCCCAAATTTCGAATCATGTTTCAAACTTTGAGCAATTTCCAATTTATTATGTTCGACAATCGACATCAAATAATGATGAAGTGTGTACGTATTATCTAGCTCACTGCTCAATATCTAGTTATGTTGTAAAACTTGTAAGTTTCTCAGTGTTTCAAAAACTGGAGTAGGGTATGTATTAAAAACTATTTCACATACAAATTTTGCGTCAATCATCACGTTTTTAACTATTGAAATTTGAAAGCAAGAAGTCGTGGCGTAGATCGTAGAAACTCTTACAACACAGTACGGCGCGGCGGCGGCCGCATAGGATGTATACACTTTTTCGCGAGTCGACAAAGAGGCAGATAGGCGGCAGGCGGAGAGCAACGCAAGCTGATTAAGCAGATAGCAGGCGGTTCATGGTAAAACAATAAAGGCTTTAGCTCGTTCTCGATTAATACTGAAAACTGATGACATAAGGCGGAGAGCAACGCAAGCTGATTAAGCAGAAAGCAGGCGGTTCACAGTAAAACAATAAAGGCTTTAGCTCGTTCTCGATTAATACTGAAAACTGATGACATCAGGCGGAGAGCAAGGCAAGCTGATTAAGCAGAAAGCAGGCGGTTCACGGTAAAACAATAAAGACGTTGCTCTCCGCCTGCCGCCTATCTGCCTCTTTGTCGACTCGCGACAAAATGTATACATCCTATGCGGCCGCCACTTAGAAGGCTTAATTTATAGTTTTTTCGGGATAATCTCCCTCTACTTACCTACCTAACAATAATTTTCAATTTGTATTTTTATCATAACTGACGGCTGAAGCAGTACGACCTAGAGCTTTAATATTTGCGTAGTAAGGGTTATAAAGCCGTTTTCAAAGTCATATGTCATTTGTGTTTATTGGAAAGGTAAGAACAATTTTCAATTTTCACTTTTCAGATTTCTTGTTAATGAGTATTCTAAAAATCAACACCCGTTACTCACATTACGTTTTCGATGTTTTTAGGCCAAGAGACGCAAAAATTCAGCGAAAGTTGGATAGCTTTTTCTTGCTGTTGCTAAAAGCGGAAGTGATCAAAATCTACCACTACCAACAGTTTCAAATGTTGTGAAAGCTGATGAAGCCACTATACAAAACCCAAATACTGAAGGCACTGATTCGACAGACGCTTGTGAAGATCCTGATATTACTGATATTCATCCACCTACTTCTCAACCTCCCTCGCAACCTCCAACTTCAACTATATCGCCGACACCGACGATGAACAAAATAAGTGGAAGTGCAAGTGTTGGTCGCCAATTTCAACAATCTTGGAAAGAGACGTATGGGTGGATACTTTTCAATGAGCACCTTAACAAAGTGTTCTGTGAAGTGTGCCAGACGGCATACATAAAAAGAAAAATACCTGTCTTGAACACGAAAGAGTGGACGCAGTCGTACAAAGCCTTCGTTACTGGAGGTTTTTCAAATTGGAAGAAAGCATTCGAAAGGTTATAAACTCATGAAAAATCAGAGTTTCATCGAAATGCTTTGGAAGCACTTGTGGCCTATGATAAGGGAGTCAATGTAAAGTCCGCGCTAAGCAAATCCAAGGAGGCAGAAATGAAACTAGCAAGAGTCGCCCTATTGAAAATTATAAGTTCCATTAAATTTCTTGGTATTCAAGGATTACCTTTGCGTGGACACACTGAGGAGAATTCCAATTTCATTCAGTTATTGAACCTAAGATCTGAAGATATACCTGAGTTGAAGAGTTGGCTAAGTCGAACTAAACATCGATGGCTTTCGCACGACATTATAAATGAAATTTTGGACTTGCTTGCGGGTAAAGTTAGAGATGTTCTTTTGAAAAAAATCAAAGGTTCTCATTTTGCAATAATTGCGGATGAAACAACGGACGTATCGTCTAAAGAGCAAATGTCTATGTGTTTTAGAATTGTAGATGAAGGCATAGTTGTCAATGAATATTTCCTTGGTCTTTCTGAAACATCGTTCACCGATTCTGCAACGCTATATAAGGTTATCAAAGACATTCTTCTTGTTTCTCAAATTGAGTTGAAGTTTTGCCGTGGTCAGTGTTACGACGGGCCATTAGTGGTCTACAAACGCGTTTAGCTGTTGATTAGCCCCGAGCAATTTTTGTGCACTACCCTGCTCACTCTCTCAATCTTGTTGTTCAAGACTCATTCAATAACGTATCGAAAATCCGTGATTTTATACTACTGGTGAAAGAGCTCATCAATTTTGTTAGAGATTCGCCCAAAAGGCTAGAAATCTTCAAAACCTCAAACATGACACCGAACCATCTTCAAAACTTATAAGGCCACTTTGCCCTACAAGATGTGCTTGAGAGTCATCTCGCTGAAAAGTTTATTGGGAAATTATAACTCCCTATTGCAATTCATGTCAAAGAAAAGACTGAAGCTGGTGCGAAAGCCAATAGTTTTTGTAAAAAGTTGTGCAGTTTTGACTTCTACTTCCTTTTGAATATTACAATATTTATTTTTGAAAAAATGGAAATTGCTAATGCCGGACTACAAAATTCAAAAACCACGTTTGACGGTATGTTGAAGATTGTTTACAACTTAAAAGATGTACTCATAAGCTACCGACAAGAAAGCATATTTGATCTTGTATGGGAAACTTCGATAGAGAAAAGCAAACATAGCATACATCTCTAGACACAAGCATCGGAACCCTCACTAGGCATTTTCAAACAGAAAACATTGATAAAATTAAAACATTTGAATCATTTTTGCTTGTAGAAAATGCGTCTTTTGGAATTTTGGGACAGCAGTACCAAGATGATTTTGATGCTGACAGACTCACTCTTCACAGGAAATGTTTTTCGACATATGCTCCACCCAAAATGTGAAACTCCAAACTGTGCCAGATATAGTACATTTCTTTCAGAAAAATGAACCATTGAAAAATATGCTGCACGAGTACGTGAAAACTCTAAAATTGTACATGACGATACCTACAACATCATGCACTGCAGAAAGAAGTTTTTCTTGTCTTAGACGACTGAAATCGTATCTCCGCAGTACTATGTCTCAAAAAAGATTGAATAGCATAACTATTTTGAACTGCCACCGTGACATAGCCAAATCCGTCAACTGTAATGAAATTGCGGATGAATTTATAAAAAGACAAAGCCAAAGCATGAATACATTCGTCGTCGCCAAAAATTAGTGTGGTACCTATGGGCGGCTGTTTTGTAATCTTATGAGTTATGTTTCCTTCAATATTTTTAGATTAGTGTTTGACTGTTTGTTATTCCTAGAAGAGTTATATTTTTGTTCATTTCTCACTATGTATTTTTTAATAAAAACATTTCAAGTTTCAAACAATATAATATAGTACGTTACCTACATGCGTATTTTGACTCCTTAGCTTTTTTTTACTTCCCTGGTTTTTATTGTCAGTGTCACTACTGTTATTCATGTTAGTGAGCGTAACAGAGTGTTTTGGGAAAAGGGAGGCATTATGCTCAAAGAGTTTCCAAACTTTTGGTCGCCGCAGTATCTAGTAATGTAGAATTTTTTTGGAAAAGCAATAAATCTTTTTTGTGATAGGTACTTTTTCAAATAAAAAGATGCGTTCTATTTATTTCTTGCTCATCATCCCTCTACAATTTATATACATATTTACTGAAATTGGGTTAAAGATAACATCGAGGTTGAAAGAACTTCACAAAAAAAATATATGTATATATTTATATATGTATATCTATTAGGTAATGGAATTGTCAAATTTGGTGCTCCAATTTTCGTTAACTTTGCTCTAATGGGTCAGTTTGATTGGTAAGTATACTTATTATTATTATTACCATTATTATTATTCAGACAAAATTTCGCCTGCGGCGCTATTTTGATCGCTTCGCTCGCAGTGTTATTAATTTACTCTGACGAGCCCCCACTCCAATTTTTAAATACCGGCGCCTATGGTCACCCTATTCTAGGTTCCTGGACATATGGATATCTAGAGTAATGAAGCACCTGATGAGCTATGTGAAAAAGGTTCTAAAATGGATAACTGCAGTACCATCATTTATTTGAGGATCCCATTCGAAATTTTAAAAAGAGTGATTACCAGGGAAACCTGTGAAAAATCAAGTCTCCTGTGGTTCAATAGAGACACACAGATTTTTATAAAATTTCTTTTGTCTGTTAGATTTTGTATGGAACATACCCTTACCAGATTATTATACAAGTTTCTTCTGCTTATTAGATTTTTTATAGAACATACTGTTACCAAATTCTTATCAACTTTCATTTTGTTGCCATCTAGAATATCGCATAATTTCATCAAAGCTTTAAATTTAACCCCCTCTCAACCTGATAAGAAAATACTCCAATATCGCAGCAGTTTAACGTGATCTATTTTCAGATATATATTCACCCAGCCCAGCTAAACACATGATAACCCCTGACAGCCAGAGTATATAAAGCAAACGACTGATATCACCAAGTTCCAAGCTGGCAAGTAAACGATAGCATATTGTCGCTAAAGCTCTCATCCACCAAGTATACAGACTAGCCCAACACAAGCATGATAATTCTAGGCAGCCATAGCATATAAAACAAACAACTGATAATACACAGCTCCAAGCTGGCATGTAAAATATCATGTCTACCTCAAGCATGCACGAGTATATTAGAGCGAGGCAGATGTTGTGTGTTAGAGCGACATGGTTGAAAGGTACGGTATTCACTAAAACTTCCTACTAGATTATGCGCACCCGCCGCACATAAAAGAAACTTCAAGCATCACCAAACTTAATTTATTCTCAAAATATTTGTTAATCCCAGACCTGAAAAATATACAGAATTGTAAACAAAACCTGTGGAATTCCTCATTGACCAATATCAATAAGATAATTTCAAGCTATCATAACCACCTCAAGTATGAACACAGATTAATGTTAGAGCGACACATATGTTTTGATAGAGTCAAATGGTTGAAAAGTATGGTATTCACTAAAGCTTCCTACTATATTATGCACACCCACCACCCATAAAATAAACTTCGAGCACCATTAAACTTAACACAATTTCAACTGCCACGATCTTGGCAAAAGGTAATATCAAATTACCTGCTAAGTCATGTCATTACACCTACTAACCAAAAATTATTCTTTTACTGCTTCCATACAATTTCCATTATCTTCTATCATCAAAGCTTTTAATTTAACCCACTCTCAACCTAAAGCCAACATGTGTATACTCATAGCATATAACGGAAACAACTGATAATAGCAAGCTCCAAGCAGGCAAGTATATGACCAAATCCACCTCAAACATATGTATTAGAGAGAGGCAGATGATGATGATGTGTTAAAGCGAGATAACTGCAAAAGTAAATTTGGACTTCAATAAGAAATAACATGAGATTTTTGATGTGGAACTCTCATCACCTAACCAGAAAAGGATCACCTTGCGAAAAAGTTACTCTGGAAAGATTTCGTATTGTATCACTGGTCATTCCATTATACCAGATCACCAAAAAAATTTGGTTTTTACTTCACCCATACGAGTTCCACATATCATACTATGTTAATATCATAGCAATATCTTCCTGCAAAGCTTCAAATTGGTAAGATTTTACATTTTCTATAAGGTGTGGCTACGCATACCACTTTCGGACTACGCTAAAAAGCTACTCTAGAAAGATTTCAAGTGGCAACATTGCCCATGCCATTACATCTGATCATAAAAACAATTGTTAATAAGGCTTTTACTGCACCCATACAACTACGACTACTCATCTAAGATATTCCTCAAATCAACATATCATACTACCACCTTCTTTTCTTAAACCCTTAAATCCTTCTCAATATTACGGCAGCAATAGCTATCGATTCAACATTTTTTAAGAATTTCAGTTATATTTAAGCTGTGCTCCAATCAAATAAAAACATATACCTCCAATCCATTGTACAACATACATCGATTCAATCCCTCATACCAAAACCCCGAGAATACTTCCCAAGCCATGAAATAGACATCTATTTGTGAGCATTGGGAGTCCGCTTTCTAAAATGTTCTATATTGATACTTATAGAAAACTGCCAAACATTCAATTTCTATATGCTAGAGAACCTAACTTACTACCCATACAGGAAAATAGTCTTCTAGTAGTTTACAACTTAGTTCCTTACCTTCCCAAAGGCTACACTTACTGTATACCTTATTTAACAAATTAATACAATAGTTTTGATTAAAATGTAACCTTACCATATTATGCCCACTAACTCCCAGCTGAATGTGTGTCTATTTGCAGCCGGAGCCCGAATCTGTAGGCAGCTACATTCGATATCATCAGGCCAAGGTACAGCGCCATTTACAATGATTACTCAACAGAGAGTTCTTGATTGAGGAATCGTAGTCATTTGATTGAGATAAATTTTTTTAAATAATTTTGTTAGCAAAGTTATAAACAATTTATTTTGGTTCGGAAGATAAGAAAGTAGACTTAGGATTATCAAAATACCACATTTCTGTACGAATAGTAGTTAGATCCCACTCCGCCGCTAATGATCTCAGCCAACATGTTATATAGCCCCGTTCAACAACAAGCCTGAAAATTCCAGGCAACCATACTATACTCATAGTATTGTTACCTTTTTTAGTTTTTTTATTACTAAAAATTGTCTGACAAAAATATAGCCTCAGAAAGTGGACGGCAAATTTCTCTCAAAGTTGTTAGTCGCCGATAGTTGTAAGTGACTGTACCTAATAGCAAAACAGTCGAACTCGAATTCCTGTGTGGGTGCCCCGTGCCCACTACACACCCTATGTATAATGTGCACACGATACACGAATGTAGGTCAATCTCTTAGTGTGTGGCTGTCAGCTTTATGTTTACTATCTGAAGTAAGCTAAGTAGGCATGCCGGTCGAGTAGTTTTCGCAGCCGATAATTTAATTTGATCAACGCGTAGTGCAGTGCGTGAGTCTGTTAAAAGACTTCAATTAAATTTATTCCGATAAGTGCGTGATACAGGTGCAGAAGTTTGAAAAACTTAATGCCCTTGTTTGTGTTTTGTGTTAGTGTAGTACAGCGCTAGGGCTCCTGAAAATGAATATCTCGACTGGAACCTACAGCGAGGGATTGGGAGATATTGGATAACGATCAGCCAGCAATTTAGGTAAATTCAAGCCTGACAACTATGGTGAGTACCCAAAGTTTTATTTTATCAACTTAAATGGTGATTGTTATTGTGTTATTAAGTAGGTTATGTTTTTTTTGTTTTTATTGCGTATGCGTCGAGGTGGTACGCAGGGGTGGATGGGCCCAGGGGGAAAAAGGGAATTTTCCCCTTGGGCCGGTGAGAATTATAAAATTTGGGCCGGTAGTATTAAACCAACACTTTCATTTTAAAACAAAATTTTTGAAAAAAAAATAGATTTGGGCCAGTAAAGTCAAAACTATAACCTAGACAAAGTTAATATTTATAGATAGATAGATAGATAAATTTATTAAGTAATAAACATAACCTTAAACATCAGGTACAGTATAAAATTAAAAAAATGTTAAAATAGCCCAAAAAAAACAGCCATAAAAAACGATATGCAAGCAATAAATATAAATAACAACAACACAAATAAATATCATCACAACACAAGTCAAAATCAGTATTAAAGAATTCATTTACAGAATAACCACACTTATTAATTAAAATACTTTTCACAGATTTTAAAAGAGCTTTAGGATTTTTTATATTTTTATTGATTCCGGAAGATGATTAAACAACTTGGATCCCCAGTAGTTTATGCTTTGTTGTGATGAGATGAGAAATAAAAACCCCAATCACGTTCATACTTGGTGTTATAATCACATATTGAATTTAATTCTCACTAATGTCTTGAAAGGACATATTAAATCTGCATCTTTCTTTGCTTTTCTAAATTCAGTTGCAGTATTTTTTAAAGAATCTCACCAGCGAATGGATATATGGAATTGTTTTTCCAATGACGTTAAACGTAGAAAGCTTCACATCATCGGTGAAACACGTTGGTGGGCAAAAGAAACTGCTTTAAACAAACTATTTGGGTATTACGGCAACCCAGAATCCTGTTTATATATAAAGGTTTTAGAGGCGTTACATATGATCGAAACGAGTCACAAAATAAATCCCGATGTCATGTCAAGAGCCAGTAGCTTGAAAAATGGCATTTTAAAATATGAAAATCTCCTGATCGGTCATATTTTTTTAAGAATATTTCAAATAACTGGGTCATTATCTAAATATCTGCAGACAAAAGGTCTTGACTTACTTAAATGCAACAGTCTGGTAGAATCATCATTAACTCAGCTAATTGAAATTCAGAGAATTGCAGAAAGCACCAAAAAGATGACGGACACATTTGTTGAATGGGCAACTTGATCTAGTCGAAGACTGCAATACACTAGACATTGAAGAAACCTTGCCCATACACAGAAAAACACGCGTGAAAAGAATGCATGACGAAAACACACCAGATGAAAGCCGACTGATCCTTTCGATATCTTCAGGATTGAAACATATAATTTTCTGTTAGATGTAGTGATTGAGTTTATGAAACAACGCTTTACAAATAACACAAATTTGTGCATGAACCTCTCTTTTTTGGATCCTAAAAACTTTGAAGACATAAAAAAGAATAGCATCCCAAACAATTTTCTGGAAAGTCTTTCACAAAAAATTATGCCGTTCAATGATTCAGCAACACCTGAGCAATTGCAAGAAGAGATTTTCACCCTTGCAAACAACTGGGAAACATTAAAATCAACGTTGGAAGAATCTTATGAATCTTTCGCGAATTTGGATGATTCTGAAGAAAATCATATTATCTGCAAAAATTGCCGAAATTGTGCGACCTGTTGCTATAAAACTATTATTAAATATAATTTATGCCAAGAGGCTTATCCTGCATTGGCAATAGCACACCAGTTTCTTCTGACGTTACCAATTTCTCAAGTGGAATGTGAGCGTTCCTTCTCTTTGTTAAAATTTATCAAAAATAGACTGCGGAATAGAAATGAAAATTTGGAAGCCTTCATGTTGATGAGCACAGAAAAAGCGAATTTGAGTACAGTAGACAATGAAAATGTCATTAATACTTTCGCTGAAACATCTCCACTGATAAGAAAGTTGTTAATGTTTTAGATCTTTATTTTAATGAGTCATTTTTTTGAGTTTATTTTCTGTTAGTTTATTTTTTGTTTGATTGATGTCCTTACCTGAATAAAATCAGATATTCCAGAAGTAGCTGTATTTTTTTTTTTAATTCGAAATTTTCACCGGTGTAACAATATTTTTAAACTTTGTGGCCACTATTATTGATGAAAAAGAGTTATTATTATTACTCCTAAAAATTTTCGCCTGCGGCGACATTTTCTTTAGACCGATTCTTCTAATTTCCCAGGCCAGTTTACGTCACCCCATCCACCCCTGGTGGTACGATGCGTTGGTAAGGCGCCTGTAATAATTATGTCATGCTAGTTACAAGGCATGAGAGTAAATGGTAGTGAGATGATGTGAGACTTTTACGTGGCTAGATTTCTACCAGCGCTAACTCGCATAGATGTTATCGCATGCAATAAATTCGGCTGAGTTTATAAAATACCTGGCCAGCTGATATATCTTATCTCTAATATCTTTTGCCAGTAGGAAGAAATATAGAATTTGCCTCTTATTATTTTATTTTCTTCGTTTTAAATAATAACACTTCTATAATTTATGGCAGTTTTAATGCTGTGCGTAAATTCTTATAAATAGCTCCCAATAGACAAGAGCGGAATTTTAAACAATAATGGCAATTTTACATGCAAAAAAAAAAGTAAAAAAAATGCAAATAAAAAAAAATAAAAAAAACTTACAAAATTTCAATTAAGCAGCCAGTTTATTTCAGTCCTTATATTATTTCCAAAAATGTTATTTCCATTCAATAATCTTTAGTTCTTCGTGAAACTTTTATTTTATTTTCTTGATACACAAGTCCAAATTAAATATCACTTTAACTACATCGACAATTTATTTCTAGATTCTATTGACAAATAAAATTCAACTTTTAAAATTTTAATTACAAGAATTTAATTTTTTCTTCAACTTTTTAGATGCCGTGCACATGCAAGTCAGACTGGTAGAGAGAGGTCATCGACTGTGTCATGACCTTTTTCGATGCTCGACAAGGTCATAGAGAGGAAGTTCAATTCGCCGTGGGAAATTTTTGGTTGATGCGTTCGCATTTCAGAGATAAGTGTCTTTGCTTTTAATGCTGTTTCCCATTTGTAACTTTTCCTTTTTTCAGGTTTTCCGTAGGAAAAATTACGCAATAGTATATAAAGCAGACAACCAAGCTCCAAGAGAGCATGTATCTGATTAAGTCCACCTCAAACATGTGTGCTAGAGAGAGAAAGATGTTTTGAGAGAGCGAGATGGTTTCAAAGTACGGTATTCACTAAAGCTTCCTAATATGTTAGAGCGAGACATATTACAGCACTCCACTACTCATCCAAAACTAAATTAATATAATCATACCACCTTCTTTCATCAAAACTTTTAATTTAATCCACTCCCAATCAACCTAATGCCACAGTATATATCATACAGTAGCCCAGCTCTGTCAAAACTGTCAAGCAAGTAGGACGCTTCTATAAAGATACTATTGTAAAGAATAATTTGAATAATATGACAGTAAGGTTTATTTAACTTGATATATAAAGGTTTACAATAGTTCAGAGTTACTTAAGGTTTAGTTTTGTATATTAATAAATCACGTTCGTTCCCGTTTCGTTCTTCGTTCTCGATTTTCTTCTGACAACGTCTTCTTCTTCTTCCTGTCAATTCGTGGCCAAGCTACAGCGCCTTGACTAAAGCTGTAACTTAATGGCTTCATCTCGTTGTTATTGTTCTGTAGAAGTATTCCTCCTAACCCATTTGAACTTGTATCCGTATGGACCTCGTGATGCGAATTTACATTATATGCAACTAATGTTGGTTCACTCACTAGGTCAGCTTTCAATTTCAAGAATGCTTCCGTCTGCTGTTCTGACCATTCGAAATTATTTCCTTTCCTTAGCAGTTGGTTTAGCGGCTCAGCTAACAAAGAGAAACCCTTCACAAATTTCCTAAAGTAGCTGCACAGCCCTAGGAACTGCCGTACCTCTGTGACATTTTTTGGTATTTTAAAATTATGAATAGCTTGAACTTTCAACGTACCTGGAGTGATTCCCTGTGGTGTGATCGTGTGACCTAGATACTCTATTTCCTTCACAAAGAAAGCACACTTTTTCAAATTTAGTGTTAACTTGGCATCTCGTAGTGCTTGAAATACTCGATGTAATTTTTCTAATCCTTCATTGAAGTTATCAGCTCCTATCAGGATATCGTCCATATAAATTTGAGCATCATTTATTTTCAAGTTCCTCATTGCTTTGGCCATAAGATGCTGAAATACTGAAGGCGCATTTTTCAACCCGAATGGAACTCTCACGAACTCATATAGTCCACTATGAGTTACAAACGCCATATACTTTCGACTATCTTTACTGATGGGTACTTGATAGTAACCGCTATTCATGTCTAAGATTACAAAATATTTATATCTTCCAGCCTTATGAAGTTCTTCTTCTATATTCGGTGTTGGTACTATTTCTTTTTTTTTTATGGCGTTTATTTTGCGATAGTCTACGCATAGACGATCTTCTCCATTCTTCTTCTTCACCAACAATATAGGACTAGCGTACTCTGATTTTGATTCGGAAATTATATCGTTCTTTAATAATTCGGCCACCATTTTATCCACATTCTCTCGCTTAGCGTAAGGGATTTTATATGGTCTTTGTTGCACTGGTTCATCTGTCTCCAGATGAATTTCCATCTCGTCTAAGTGAGTATGACCAATTTGACTCATACTTGTTGGAAAAAGATCTGGAAATTTATTTATTGATGCCATTAGTGCAACCTTATCACCGTTGGTCAGATCTCCCGATGTTATTTCTGATTCGTTAATGGTTGTTGTTCGATACAGCCTACAATTTCGACTTTTTCGTTTCGGTATTATTCTTTCTATTGTTAATTTTCCAGATTCCTTGATCATTCTTATTTCTGGATAATCACGTACATTTCGTCCTATTAATAGCGGGGTTGTTAAATGATTATCCTCTACCACGTACACATCAGTTTTAAGGAAAATATTATCAATTTCTAATGTTGTACTTATCTTCATTCTTGTGGTAAATATGCCACCCAAGAATCCAGTTACCTTGATTTGAGAGGACATCCGATCACCTTTGACGTTCTTCGCCTCACTTTCCCGAATCAGACTGCACTCACTGCCACACTCAATGAGACCAATAGTTGAGTGTCCTTCTATTTGCACCACCTTGTGATATTCGTCTTTTACACACTTTAGAAATCCCACTGCCTTCGAACAATGCTCTGGTTCTCCTTTTTTGTGAACTCGTCCACAATCCTTGCATCTCGTTCGTCGCGGCGATATGGGACAATTTCTAGCAAAGTGACCTTCTTGAAAACAATTAAAACAATTTACGGCATTTTTAGTTTTCGGCCTTGCTCCCACATTTGCTGCTATATTAGGTGAAACTGTCAAATTCGTTTTTTCACTTACTCGCTCATTTCTTCCTGCTGTTCGAATTGCACGAAGGCTCATGCTCCATTCGACTTTGTCTCTAAGTTCGTCGGTTGTATCGATTTTATGGCTCTGAAATACGTTAAATGGTTCATCATCTCTCATTCCCATAATGAAATATTTTACTATAGCCCGTTCAGGTAAATTTCCCTTTTTTCCCAGTGCACACATTTCCGCAACATATTCCACCAGCGTTTCGCTTGACTTTCTTTTCCTCGACATCATTGTTATATGAGCATCTGCCTCATTAACAACTGGCGTAAATTTCTTTTTAATCGCTTCAGCAAACTAGTTGAATGTTTCGAACATATTTTCGGTATTGTCATACCAAGATCTCGCTTCGCCTTTCAATTTTGACGCTACTGCAAATAAAAGCAAATCATCTTCGAACTAATAAAATACCTTCAATTTTTCCACTTTATTAATCCATAGATCGACTAACAAATTTCTGTCGTTTTCAGGTTGGAATGCTGGTAAAATTTCAGAAACTTCTCTGGGTGTATACCTTATGTCTGATACACTTAACGCAGCGTCGTTTAATGATATTTTGTTTGTTTGATTTACGACCGTAACGTCAATTTCCTCGTCAGATCCAGAATCATGTTGACTCATCATATCTGAAACTCTATCGACACCTTCTATGTTACCGTCACTTTCGTTTAATCGGTTCATCAGTTCGCTTTTATTACCTTTTGTTGGCAATCGCTTGCTTTTCAGTTCCTCTCGCAACTCCTTTGCCGTTTTTACACGTTTACTCATCTTACCGATTTCGTCCTACTGTATTCTATTTTCTTTGTTTCCCGCGTCCTAGGCGTCCTTTGTTTTCCAACAATTTTCTGGCAATCCCACTTCTGATTTGTAAAGAATAATTTGAATAATATGACAATAAGGTTTATTTAACTTGATATATAAAGGTTTACAATAGTTCAGAGTTACTTAAGGTTTAGTTTTGTATATTAATAAATCACGATCGTTCCCGTTTCGTTCTTCGTTCTCGATTTTCTTCTGACAACGTATTCTTCTTCTTCTTGTCAATTCGCGGCCAACTACAGCGCCTTGACTAAAGCTGTAACTTAATGGCTTACACTATACTTTCTCTTTCAACAGTTTTAACTAACACAATAGTAAATTACTAATGCAAAGGTTCCTATGTAAATCTAAAGTATAAGAAACAGAACTTACAGCATGCACAGACTTGTACTAGAGAAAAAGGGACCAAATAACAATCAAAACTATTTCTGCAAGAAAAAAAAAGCTAAAAATAATTTGTTCCACTTCCCATGCCATTCGGCTTGGTATAGTGTCAGTGTATTTTTATTATTTTTTTTTTAATAAAAAAATTCCGTCTTCATTTAGACAATTCTTTTTTTACTATTTCGAGATTGGCTAATTGCAATAGAAATTTAAAAAAACACGAAATAATATCACAAATTCACGACAGCTGATTGTCAAAAGCATCCACCTATAGTTCAAAGCAATGAACAATTTTAGCCGTAAAAAAGGTCCCTGTTCAATTTATGCTAAATATTTATCCGTTAAATGAACACAATACCGGGCTTTAAGCGGATAAATATTCAGCAGCAATCGAACAGGGACCTTTTTTACGGCTAAAATTGTTCATTGTTTTGAACTATAGGTGGCTGCTTTTGACAATCAGCTGTCGTGAATTTGTGATATTATTTCGTGTTTTTTTAGATTTCTATTGCAATTACCCAATCTCGAAATAGTAAAAAAATTATATTTCAATTTCTTTTCAAAAGAATTGTCTAAATGAAGACGGAACTTTTTTTTTTCAGAAAAAAAATTATAAAAATACACTGACACACTTGTATTCCAATATCTTTCAACTTCAAAAGTCAAAAGTTTAGCGTGGAAAAAATGTATTGAGCGGATAAATCTGATGCTAAATATATGTTTTTTTTCGAAATTACTGCCATCTACTTGTCAAAACTAAACAAACTTTTAGCTGATAAAACTCAATACCACTTTCTTCAGCGATTTGGCTAAATATTTCGCAACTAAATTTCACTGCTAAATTTCCATACAAAATTTATCCGCGAAATGAACACAATACCGGGCTTAATTTGTCAAAGCTGCGTGCATGATTGTCAAATGTGCTTTTGTTTTGTGAGCAGATTTATTCAATTTAAAATTCTGTTGTGAAATTTAACAAAAGCACGTAATCAATTTATTTCAGAACTATGTATTTATCTTTGAAGTTTATTTAGTGCAAAGTTTTACAGTACCACTAGTGCCTTCATATCAATTAGAAAAACAAATATGAAAAGCTCGGTCAGTGCTTGCAAATATTAATTGGATTGTTTGAGGCAACTGCACTATCTAAATTATGTTTTTTGTTAATAGAAGGAAAGATTTATATAAATTAATTATGTAAATTGTTTCAAAACAAAGTAGAAAAAGAACATTTTTTACCACAGATGCTCCGCTCAAAATCTGTTTACTTTTTGCAAATTGACAAGTTGCTTAGAATAGGGATGGCGTGCAAATACATGTAAAAATGGACTATCAACACAACCAGAAATTTTTTACGCAAAATTTGGCTTATCACCATTCCTTTTTGCTATATATTCTAGGTTATTACAGCCATTTTTTCTGTTACACTGTGCATGGAACGAACACCACTGCAATCAAACAGCTCTTTGGTAATGGAACAATACATTTGTAGACTGGTGTTGAGATGTGTACTTACATAAAACTAATACTTCTCCCAACCATTGTGCAACTAGCTACTGTTCGTTCATTTACATCCGTATCATACTTAATAGTTCCCTCTTATGGGAGAAATGTTTTACATTTTTTTTTTGTAATTAGATTTCTAAAATTCACTTTTCAGTAGTTTGTTCTAAGCTGGGCTACTGCATAAATATACTGTGCTAATACTTTCATGGCAAGATTTAAAAATAAGTAAATAACACTAACCGCTCTCGACCATCGCCACGGTCTTCACCAAAGCTTCTATATCCTACTAGAATTATGTAATGCTAAATACCATCCACCAAAGCTTTTAACTTATAGTACCCCAGTCTTCACCATTGCACTATTCCTACAACACTATTTCGGATGATGATACTTTAGAGGATATAAATATGAAGCGGTATTGCTGATAAGAATTTTGCTGAGCGGAAGACTTTCCAATAGACACAAAAAATTGTTCAACTTGTTTAATTTTCTAGGCTATGCGAGTTTGTATGATATAAAATTACGAGTCATGCCATTACACTTGAAGACTAAAAATTTTCTAACAAGGCTAAACCTATACAATTTTCACTACTCATCTAAATCGCCACATCATCCTACATTAATATTATAGCTCATTAAAGATTTTAATTTAACCAATTCTCAACTTAATGCTCACAAAATAGCCTAGACTTGAATTATTAGTAATATGAATTTATCAGAAAAGGAATGATCGCTAATATCACAAAAACCATAGCCCTTACAGGATTTCCGATAAGACTTTTCAGTACACGACACCCCTACACCGAAAATTTTCTAGGCTTTAATTTCCATTCTTACCATCCCAAGCAGCCGTGATCTCTTTTTAGATATCGAATATCATGATCACTCTTGTTTATAAAAGATACATACAGACCACAACTTACGTTATAGTTGTTGTGGATTTTTTATCAGCAAAAGAAATTTTCAATTATAACTTCCACTACTCATCTAAGACATGTTTTTTTTTCCAGCTAAAGAAATTGGGAATCTTTCTTAAATCGTTCAATTTGTTTACTTTACTCGGGTCTGTGCGAATTTTGTTTACATTATTCGGCTGCGATTTTGTTTACATTATTCGGCTGTACGAATTGTTTATGCAATGAATTAAATTAGAAGCATTGCACCTGAAGATCAAAAATTAGGCCATTTTTTATCTAAGGCAACATATCTACCTACGTTAGTTGTTGTTGTTGCTAATTTAATAATAGTGCAATACGGAATATCGCCTGGTAGAAAACATTTTGGTATGGCGTTGTGTGTGTGTGTGTGTGTTCAGCCCCGCAAAAGTGTCCCGATGTCTCTGCCCCACAACTCTAAGCGTAAATATCAGTGGCCCAGAACCCCGGTCGAGAGCCAGCGAAGTAGTTTGAATTTTCCGGACACTTTTTGTATGGAAAAAGTGATCCAGAACCGGCATAGAACAACTATACTTAGATAGTGCACTTGCGTGAAACACGATTCCCCTAGTTTATAATTCGATTTATATTTGCAAGCACTGACCGAACACTTCATTTCTATTTTTTAATTAATATGAAGGTTTTAACAGGTTCTAGTGACACTATAAGACTTTGCACTAAATAAACTTCAAAGATAAATAGTGTTGAAAAGAATTGAATCGGTGTTTTTGTTAAATTTCACAAAGGAATTTTAAATTGGCTACATCTGCTCACAAAACAAAAGCACATTTGACAAATTGTCACTCAGCTTTGACAAATGTTGCTTTCTTCATCTCACTTACTCCTTTGTATAATGTCTTGCTTTTGACAAATTACGCTCATGCACATGAATTATACACTTCGAGGAGGGAACTAAAGGAGGCGACATGTGATGAAAAAGCACCAGCACTTGAAGGTTCCAACCTGAATCGCCTACACCAAAAGAACATGAAACCTTTCATGCTCATAATTTACCTGTAAGTCAAGTATTTGAAAATTTTTTTTCTTTCAGTTAACTCCTTATATACATATGTTCACTAACAAACCTAAAGCAAATAGATCAAGAACAGCTCCATATAACACAAAATTTCTTCCTCGCCATTTAATAAATATACCTCTAAATAAACTAGAACAGATAAGTTAAGAAAGTGATAGTGATAATAGTGTACCAGTGAGTAGTGAAACAGAAACCCTACAATCAAATAATCTAAGTTACTACGAAATGGGTAACGATAATAATAACCCTATTGCCGCCGGGCAAGTACCAAACCCTCAAATACAAGCTGCACTTCCAAATCAAAATGAAGTTCAAGCTCAAGCTCAAAATCTAAATCCAAGCCCAGCAGGAGCTGTAAGAGATGTTCTCGACTCCTTGAGAGTTCCTGACGCAATTAAAGATCTCCCTAGATTTGATGGAAATCCTATACTTCTTTAGAATTTCATCAATAATGTAGAAGAAATTCTGTCTTTAATAGCTGTAGCAGATGGCACACCTTATGCTCAGATATTATTACGAGCAATTAGGAATAAAATAAAAGGCCAAGCTAACTCCACTAAAAGGAAATTTAATCCTACATTATTCAGATAAAAGAAACGAAACATCTCTTGTTAGAGACCTACATAATTTAAGACAGGGATATAGAAGTGTAGAAAATTTCTATAGCGAAATTATAGAAGTACAAGCCACCATATTTAACCATGTCCAAATTCATGAAAACAACCAGAACATAGTGACAGCTAAATGAGCCCTGTATTCTGAGATGTGTTTAAATGCATTTCTAACAGGACTAAGGGAACCTCTTGGCTCAACAGTCCGTGCAATGCGTCCGAAAACTTTCCAATCGCTTTTTCATATTGTGTAAAAGAACAGAACATATCCTATTTGAGATATCCACATTACAACGGATCTGGAAATAGTAATAATATTAACAATAAAAGAAATGTGTATCAAAATAATTCCAAGTTTAATTCTCACTCAATTCTTCATATACCATTTAATTCTCAGGAACATTCCCTAACCAACGTACCTACTTCGTATAATTTTAATCCCTCCAATTAAAATTCGCCAGTTAATTATATCCCTAATAGAAATAACTCATTCAACCAACAATCATTTAATAACCGACCGTTTAACCGGCAACCTTTTAACACACGTCCTCAATTTTCTCGACCGCAACAACAAACATTACCACCCCCAGAACCAATGGATGTTAGTTCAGGTAACACCCATTTTAGATTCAACAGATAAAATCAACCTCAATATAGACAACAACAAAACAATTATTTTAAACAGACCGAACCACCCAGAGTAATAAGTGAAGAATTATTTAATATTTCGAACCAGAATTTTTCCCGACCTGATATAAGAACACCTAATCATATCCAAGAATTGGATAATTTCTATAATGCTGAATACAATGATGCAGAATTCGTTTAAACAGATGACTCAAATTTCCAATTTCCCGCCTCGACTACCCAATCGGTTACATAGATATAAACAAGCATGGATTTATTCTTCCTTATATCCAAATAGCATCCCGATTTGGTAGACCCCTAATATTTTTAATAGACACCGGAGCTTCCTATTGATTTATAAATCCAGAATTCGTTAATCCCAGAGACGTTAAATTAATTAACCCTATCAATATAACTACAGCATTAAATAAACATAAAATCGAGAAACAAGTTATTCTACCAAACTTTGTAGAATTTCATCAGCCTGGTAATACAAAATTTTTGATATTCAAATTTCATGGTTATTTCGACGGGTTATTAGGACTCGATGTCTTAACTTTACTACACGCTAAGGTCGATTTGGCAGATCAAATGTTAATAACAAAAAACACAGTAATACCATTACGTTTCAAGCCAAACTTCATCTCTGAAAGATACGTCATCCCTTCAAAATCTTAATCTATAGCCCAGTGTTGCCAGTGTATGTCAAAAACGGAAATATCTTTATTAGAACCACTGAAATAAAACCTGGTTTAATCATATCCGAAGGCCTTTATGAAGCCGTAGATTGGTTCAGCTCACTTATAGTTTCTAACGAAACTGGCTCTGATCTGGATCTATTCCTGGAACAACCAATAAAAGTCGATTGCCTTCCATCTTCCGAATTTCATGAACTACATAATTTTAATGTCCAATTTGAAAATGAAAATACAAGTACAGTTAACACCGACGACATAAACAATCTAATTCGTACAACCATTGAGTAAGAAGTATATAATATATAAGTATATACTTCTTACTCAATGGTACAACCCACTTAAACCAGGAAGAAAGAAAATCAATCTTAAAACTTTGTAAGAATTACGAGGATATATTCTTTAAGCAAGGACAAAAACTAAGTTTCACAAATAGAATAAAACATCGGATTTCAACTACCGACGAAATCCCAATACACACGAAATCTTATAGATACCCTTGTCCATAAAGAAGAGGTGAAAAGACAAATTAGCGAGATGCTGCTATTCACCGTGGAATTCTCCTGTTTGAATAGTTCCAAAGAAACGAGATGCTAGCGGCAAAGTCAAATGGCGATTAGTCATAAACTATCGCAAGTTGAATGAGAAAACAATTAGTGACCGCTATCCACTTCCAAATATCAATGACATTCTTGATAAACTGGAAAGCGCATGTATTTCTCCACTCTCGAATGGTTTTCACCAAATAGAAATGAACCCAAAGGATATACAAAAAACAGCCTTCACAGTGGAAGGAGGACACTATGAGTACCTCAGAATGCCTTTTGGGTTAAAAAACGCCCCGTTCTCCTTCCAGCGCGTCATGGACAATGTTTTAAAAGATCTCCAAGGCAGAATTTGCTTAGTGTACCTTGACGATATAATAATATTCTCAACATCCATCCAAAAACATTTGGAAAATATTAGAAAAATATTCGATAAAATAAGGGAAGCTAACCTGAAGATACAGCTGGACAAGTCAGAGTTTTTGAAGAAAGAAATCAATTTCTTTAGACTTATAGTCACTGATAAGGGCGTAAAGCCAAACTCTGACAAAATTTCCGCTATTCAAAACTTTCCCATACCCCGAACACAAAAGGACATAAACTCATTCCTCGGTCTAGTAGGTTACTATAGGAAATTTACAAAAGACTTCGCAAAGTTCACGAAACCCCTAACAGTCTGCTTGAAAAAGGGAAGCAAAAACGAGCTGAACGACAGATATGTTAAAACATTTTAATCTTGCAAGGATGTTCTAACGAACGATCCAATATTAGCTTACCCCGACTTTTCTAAACCTTTTGTATTAACTACTGATGCAAGTAATTTCGCAATCGGTGCTATATTGTCAGAGGGACCTATCGGTAGTGACCGACCCATATGTTACGCTAGC
Organism: Dioctria rufipes; assembly: GCA_963924295.1. Classification (NCBI taxonomy): domain Eukaryota; kingdom Metazoa; phylum Arthropoda; class Insecta; order Diptera; family Asilidae; genus Dioctria; species Dioctria rufipes. The sequence goes on from OZ002744.1 coordinate 107,067,143, forward strand.
AGAACCCTGACAACAACGGAGACTAAATACTCAACAATTAAAAAGGAATTGTTGGGAATTGTTTGAGCGACCAAATATTTTCGTCCGTATTTATCCGGAAATAAATTCAAGATTGTCACAGATCATAAGCCTCTCCTCTGGGTTATGAATTTGAAAGATCCAAATTCCAAACTAATTCGTTGGCGCTTAAACCTGGAAGAATTTGGCCTACGAGATAGTCTATAAAAAAGGAACGCAAAAGTATAATGCTGATGCTCTAAGTCGCATCAAACTAGAAAATCCAGAAGATTCAGAAACTCCCGATATTATAGAGCTTAATGAATATGAAAATGAAATTTTTTCAGTATACAAGGTACCTTAGGATCCACAGTACACTCGGCAGAAGAAAATCTCGACGACGGAATACCGATATCCGAACGTCCACTCAACGAATTTAATCTTCAACTGACTCTTGAAAAATCAAATAAATGACCCCCAATTTCGCTAGAAGTCCCATTTGAAAATCACCTTCGTCGAACTATTCGACTACCTGAATTTACAGAGGAAAATATCACTACCCTCTTCAAGCAGCATTTAGCTCCAAACCGGCTTAATGCAATATATACAGATAATGATATATTTAGAATGGTTCAGAACGTATATTCGAAATATTTATCACAATCTAAAACTTTCAAACTTATCCGATGTATTGAAATCCCAAAAGATATAGTAAATAACGATGAGCAAGACCAAATGATCAACGATTGTCACACAAAAAGTAACCACCGCGGAATCCACGAAACCCTTAATCATTTAAAACGCGCATATTATTTTCCATTCATGAAAAACAAAATCATAAAAGTCATCAGTAATTGCGAACCATGCCAAACACTTAAATATGATAGAAATCCACCTAAGTTACAATTTCAAGTATCTGAAACTCCAAATAAACCATTAGACATTTTACATATTGATATATGGTATGTATATAGTATAAATAATAAAAAGATGCTAACTATAACCGACAAATTTTCCAAATTTGCGTCAGCATATACACTTGTCGCTAGAAATAGTCTAACGATTATAAAATCATTGAAACATTTTATGAGCCCTCACGGCATTCCTATAAAGATAATTTCCGGCCAAGGAGCAGAATTCACTATCAATTCAATATCACCCACCACATAACTTCCCTCCAACAAACTTCTAGTAACTCCTTAGTTGAAAGAGTGCATTCGACATAAACAAAAATCTATAGAATCATCCATAATCAACACAAATAAAAGCAGCATGAGGAAATTCTGAATGAGACCATTATCACCCACAATAATGCTATCCACTCTGCTACCAAACATACACCTTACGTAATATTTTACGGAATAACTTACAAATTTGAGAATAACTTACAACATAACAACGTGCATGAATATCTTGACAAATTAAACTAATTCCAAAGAGAACTTTATCCTTCAATTAAAAATAGAGTGCAGGAAATAATAAATAAAAATATTAGTACTTTAAACAAAAACAGAACGCCCCCAAAGAAATTAAGAAAAGGTCTTTTAGTTTATAGGAAAGAAAATAGAAGAAACAAGCTCACGCCTAGATTTACTAAAACTAGAATTAAAAGAGATAAATTTGTTAAAATAATTGACGAAAAAAATCAAGAGATTCACAAATCAAAAATTAAAGTAAAAAATATTCAGTCTAGTAATGACGGAACATATTAAAGGACAACGACTAGAAATACGAGACCTCACGAACGCACAAGGACTACTACCTATAAGACTTGGACAAGCTAGAACCATTAAGGGCTATAATAATCTTTTACATATAGTTAACTTAAGTAAATACGATGAAAATACGGAAAAAATATCAAGATCACTAGAAATATTAGGAAATATTAAAGAATTAGAAGACTCATTCAAGATTACAGAAATCAAACTTCATGAACTAAAGCAGAAATTAGCAACACTTATTCCTAGAATTAGAAATAGAAGAGGATTAATCGACGGTTTAGGTTCAATAGTGAAAAGTATAACGGGTAATATGGATGCAGAAGATGCTCGACACCTTAATAAAGAAATAGACAAAATGTCAAATCAATCTGTAATAAAATCCTACCTAAATAGACAAAGAAGTATAAACAGTCCAATGATAAAAATATTTGATAACGGAACATATTAATAGCCAACAAACAATGATTGAAGCGTATCTGAATCACTACGATGAACAAAGTAGAAATAAAATTAAAGCTGAAGAAGACTCCATAAAGCACATACAATATCTGAATGTAATAAACTATAACATTGATCTATTAAACTCCCATTTGATTGGTCTAGCAGAAACACTAGTTCTTGCTCGTTTAAATATTGCGAGCGTGGCTTTTAGTTCGTTATTTAAAACACAATATTAAATATTTAATATACAAGTTCTTTATTTAACTCTAATCTTAACAATTCACAAACTTTCAATTAATCAACTCAACTTTAATTATCGCTTAATACTGTACTTTCAATTATCGCAATCTAATTACAACTTCCGCACGTTATTACTTTCGCTTGTTAACACTGCAACGTCTAAGACAAGACCCTTTCTCTGGCTATGACAACTGTTATATTTATACCCTAGAAACTCTCCAGATTATTCTCGAGTGTTCTATTTTCCAGAAGCTTCTTAACTGTTCTATTCATTCTATTCATTCTATTCCTGAACCTTCCTGTAGATACCATAATCAATTCTCCGAACCTAAAGTCGTTGACTTCTCCATTGCTAGTAGATGTCACCAGTTGTCTCTTTCTATTGCACGTAACACTGCCCCCTTCTTAAATTTGTTCGTCCCGAACAACAGGTGGTCCACGGTCTTGATGCTCGTAGTATTGACACAAGCGGTCCAAATGAACAATTTTATGCTTGCCTCTTGTGCCACGCTGAATCCTGTATACCACGTCATTAATTCTAGTTACTACTGAATACGGTCCTTCCCAGTGTTGTTGCAATTTTGGAGAACGTCCCTTACGTCGTCTCGGATTGTAGAGCCAAACAAGATCACGTTCATTAAATCCTGCGGAATTAGCACGTAGGTCATAGCAGGTCTTCATCCGATCAGTATTTGTTTCTAATTCCGTCTTCGTGGCTTCGTGCACATCAGCTAATTGTTGTTTGAGCTCCGATACGTAGTCTTCTGGTAACTTTTGTTCACCTCTGGGGGTACCGAATTTGAGGTCGCTAGGTAAACGCATCTCTCATCCGAATATGACTTTAGCTGGGGTTTGTCCGGTAGTACTGTGAATAGCTGCTCTATAAGCCATTAGGAATATAGGAATGTGTCGATCCCAATCGCGTTGATGATAGTCAACTACTTTCTTTAGATGCTCGATCAATGTTCTGTTGAAGCGCTCTACCATGCCATCAGATTGTGGAAGTAGAGGAGTTGTTCTAGTTTTTCTTATTCCCAACATTTTATACACATCCTGGAAAGTCCGCGATTCGAAGTTCCGTCCTTGGTCCGAATGAAGTTCGTGAGGCACTCCAAACCTACTGACCCAGTTCGTTATTATTTGTTCCGCAACTGTGGCTGCCTCTTGATTAGGGATTGCATAAGCTTCAGGCCATTTACTGAAATAGTCAATGGCAACTAAAATATAACGGTTACCGCCATCCGTTTCAGGAAAAAGTCCAGCGATGTCTACAGCTATCCTTTCAAAGGGGGCTCCGACATTATACTTATGCATTTCATCTCTGCTTCTGTATTGCGGCCCTTTGCAAGCAGCGCAGACAGTGCATCTGTGGTACCACTCCCCCACATCTTCTCGCATATGTAGCCAATAAAACCTTTCCCGTATTTTTGAAATTGTTTTGTTCACTCCCAAATGTCCTCCAGAGGTTCCACCGTGCATTTCTTCTAGAACATCTTTGACGTTTGATGCTGGCACGACTATCTGCATTCGGAAATATTCGCCGTTAGGTGCTTCCCATTTGCGTTTTAATATACCACATTCAACATGAAGAGAGTTCCATTGAGCCCAGTAACTTTTCAGCTTCTCAATCCGTTCCGAAATATCCTTCCAGTCTGGTCTTTCCATATCTTCTTTCCAAGCGAGAATAGGTGAAATGTCCGGATCTTCTCGTTGTGCTGCTCTCAGGTCCTCGTTGTTCCAACCTGTAGATGGTTCCACGTTACCAACTGTATAGTTGCTGTTGTTTCTTTTTCTTCCACCCGTGCGCAATGTTTGCATTCAAGTTTGCATGGACGTCGTGAAAAAGCGTCTGCATTTCCATGGATACGACCTCTTCGGTGTTGGATCTCAAGGTCATAAGCCTGGAGTCGCTCTATCCATCTCGCGACTTGTCCCTCAGGGTTCTTAAACTGCAGAAGCCATTTAAGCGCTGCATGGTCGGTGCGAAGGATGAATTTCTGCCCGTAGAGATATTTATGAAAATGTTTTGTTGAACTTACAATAGCAAGTAGCTCTTTTCTTGTAGCACAATAATTTTTCTCTGGCTTTGAAAGTGCTTTGCTATAGTAAGCTACTGGAACTTCTTGACCATTCTCCTCCTGCGAAAGCACTGCACCAATACCTTCATTGCTGGCATCCGTATCTAATATAAATGTTTTTCCCAGCTTTGGATAGTGAAGTACTGGAGCTTCACAGAGCTGTTGCTTCAAATTTTCAAAACTTTCGTTGCATTTATCCGACCATATGAACGGCCTTCCCTTTTCTGTAAGTTGATGTAGACTTCTTGCTATATCTGCAAAACTTTTCACGAATCGCCTGTAGTAGGTAGCTAAACCAAGAAAACTCCGTAATTGATGTTTGTCCTTTGGAACTGGCCAATTTTTGACGGCTTCTATCTTCTCTGGATCGGTTCTTACTCCTTGTGATGAAACTATGTGCCCTAAATATTTAACTTCATCTTTGAATAGATCGCATTTACTCGCACTGAGCTTCAATTTTGCATCTTTGAGTCTTTGAAGTACGTCTCGTAAGTTGTTTTTATGTTCTTTGAATGTCTTTCCGATAACTATTATGTCATCCAAGTAGACAAGACATGTTTTCCAGGTTAAACCACGTAGAACACATTCCATTAGTCGTTCGAATGTGGCTGGAGCATTACATAACCCAAATGGCATTACTTTGAATTGCCATAAGCCACTGCCAACTGAGAAAGCAGTTTTATCTCGGTCCTCGGGATGTATTTCCACTTGCCAGTAACCACTCTTCAAATCCAATGTGGAAAACCATTGCGCTCCGGAAAGGGTATCCAACGTGTCATCAATCCTTGGTAATGGATAGCTATCTTTTCTCGTCACGTTATTTAGTTGGCGGTAGTCTACGCAGAATCGGGTGCTGCCATCCTTTTTCCTAACCAGAACAACCGGCGATGTCCAAGGGCTGTTAGATTCCTCTATTATGCCTTGTTTCTTCATGGAGTTCATCATGTCTGACACTTCTGGTTGTTTGGCTAATGGCAATCTTCGTGGTGTCTGTCGAATGGGCCTGGAATCTCCTGTATCGATCCGATGCTGGACAATATTTGTTTTACCATAGTCATCATCATTCATTGGAAATAATTCCGAAAATTCATCGATCACCTCTTTGGCATCGTTGTGTTGTTGTTCACTTAAGGCACTGGACGAAAGAAGTTTCTGAACCTGTTGGGGAGTAGCTGGTATAGTTTTTGTCTCCTTGACATTATTACCATTATCCAAATTGACGATTTGGTAAACGGGTTCACTATTTCCAATTATAGCACCTTCTTTTAGTTGTACTTCATTTTCGGATGTGTTAAGCACTCTGACTGGTATTAATGTTGCACCTTCTGCCTTCACTAAAGTCTTGCCAACAAGGATGCTGGATGTAGCTTTTGTGGGGTTAGGCCGATGTCATCAGTAAGCTTTGTCCATATTAGTGTCTCGGAGCATGGCGAAAGAGTAATATTTTCGCAGACCATCGTCCTTACTTTCGCAGGATGATCTGCTCCTTCTCCTAGTTTGATAGGAATTTCTATATTCCCATATTTGAGAATCCGCTCTCCGACATCCAGATTTATTTTGTGTGTGGTCATGAAGTCTATTCCAAGAATGCATTCATCCGTTATCTCTGAAACCAGGAAAGTGTGACGGAAAAGTAGCTCACCTAGTTGAACATCTAAAGTTATTTCTCCAAACACCTGTGCTGCTGCTCCAGTTGCAGTTCTTAGTAGATATTTGGTGGTATTATGAAGCCATTTGTTCTTAACAAGATCTGTTCTAATAATTGATCTTGCAGCTCCAGTATCGATAGTGACTGCGCAGTCATTTTTTCCTACACTTCCATATATAACAAGACTGCTATTATTTCTCTGCAACTGGCCTACTTGAATGATGACTTCGGGGCTGCCGATTCCACCAACGAACTTCTGCCCCACAAAGTTGGTTTTTACTAGTTTTCCGACTGCTCAACAGGAGAGCTGATGCGACTAGTCGCTGCTTGATATCTAGTCTCTCCACGAATAGCTTGTTCCCTGGCTCGATATCTTTGGCATCCTTCTTTCCCCTCTTCTTCTGGCAATTCCACTCGGCGACGTTTTCTGAAGTCTCTTTGAAGGTGCCCTGGTCTTGTCTGGCGGATTCATACGCTAATGCATAGGCTAGTGCTTCTGCTGTTGATTTCTTTACTGCTAGCCTTAACGCTTGTTGTAAATTTTGATTTGCAATAGCGTTCACAAATCCCTCCGTCGCCACTTCATTAAGGAAATCCGCATTTACGCTGGAGTATGAAAGATGCGCTAATCTTTCCACATCAGCCTGCAATTGTTGTAGTGATTCGCCATGCTTTTGAATCCTGTTGCGCAACTGTAGGCGATATACTTGCTGCATGTGCTCATCTCCGTAATGTAATTCTATCGCCTGTACTAATGAAGAGTAATCACGTTGATTTTCAATCAGTACAGTTTGTAAGAGTTCTGACTCATTTACCATTTACCTCTGTAGCTGCCTCGAATTGTCTCTTGAAGATATGCCATGAATTTTCTCCATCAAATATTGGAGGTTTCATTCTACCTGCGCCAGATATTTCAGCTGCTACGTTTAGAGGCTGACAATGCCTTATTCTTTCCAGATCTGCTTTAAAACTATCAAGCTGTTCTGTAACATTTTGTTGTACTCTCGATACTTGTTGTCGAACTTCCAACACTTCCTGCTGGATTTCCTCAAATTTCACATTTTGTTCGTCTAATGAACCTTTCAGAAAGTTCTTCTGTTCCTCCAAACAAGTTTCTAGACAATTCTGCAGAGAATTCTTTTGTTCCTCAAAAGCATTCTTTTGCTCGTCCAGACGGGTTTCCATAGATTTCTTCTGCTCATCTAAACGGGATTCCAGAGAATTCTTTTGCTCCTCGAGAGAATTCTTTTGTTCATCAAAACGGGCTTCCATTTTGCTCATTAAAGTACTCAAAAGCTGTTCCATTTTCATTGTAGGCTCTTCTTCAACTTCGGTTTTTTCCAAGTTATCTTCGAAAACAAATGTTTCAGGATTCTTTCCTTCCTTTATCAAAGCTTGTCTGAGTCGCTCGACTAGAACTTTCTTTGCTTTCTTACTTTAGTAATTCACTTTATGTTGAATATCAATTATTTTCGAGAACTTCCACAATTTAACACAATTTCACAAAATTAATCACACTTTGAATTTTAAAGTCAATTGCCACCACTTTATTTCGCGAATTTATCCCACTTCTGACACCAGTTGTTGCGAGCGTGGCTTTTAGTTCGTAATTTAAACACAATATTAAATATTTAATATACAACTTCTTTATTTAACTCTAATCTTAACAATTCACAAACTTTCAATTAATCAACTCAACTTTAATTATCGCTTAATATTGTACTTTCAATTATCGCAATCTAATTACAACAGTTCCGCACGTTATTACTTTCGCTTGTTAACACTGCAACGTCTAAGACAAGACCCTTTCTCTGGCTATGACCACTGTTATATTTATACCCTAGAAACTCTCCAGATTATTCTCGAGTGTTCTATTTTCCAGAAGCTTCTTGACTGTTCTATTCATTCTATTCATTCTATTCCTGAACCTTCCTGTAGATACCATAATCAATTCTCCGAACCTAAAGTCATTTACTTCTCCATTGCCAGTAGATGTCACCAGTTGTCTCTTTCTATTGCACATAACAATATCATATCCAAGCAAATTCTAAACCCACATGAAATATTAGAAATCTTCCAAAATTTTGAAAATCAATCTATTAAAATAAAATCAGATCGACATTTATATGAATCTACAAGCGTACTATAATAACACTAACATCATTTTTAACGTCCGAATTCCAATAATTTCCGAAGAAAACTATTCCCTATTACACTTAATCCCATTATGGATTAACAATACAAAGAAAATATCCACAAAACCCTACATTATCCACAATCCCCACAATATTCAATACTTTGATGAAAGGTGTCAACAAATAGAAGGGACATGCCTATGTCAGGAATCAACACAACAGGAAAACACCAAGGATTCAGAATGCATCGGAAGATTTCTTCCAAATGAACCAGCAAAATGTAACCTCATCGAAACCGCAATCATAACTGAGATCTTGGAACCAGAACCCAACTTCTTCTTTTTCACCAATGTTCCGGAAACTGAAGTAGACTCATATGGCGACTTCAATAATCAAAAACTAAAGGGAACCATTTTGATCCATTTCGACAATTGCGACGTTAAAATCAATGGTATCACCTATTCAACGAAAAGCAGCATTCATTGGCATGAAGTCCACATTCTTCCCGCAATATTCAATAATGTCACCGCTTCATCTGTAACTCAACATCTAAGCCTACAAAAATTAAAGTCAAATCATATTGAAAACAAGGAAGCGTTCGAGTTCTTATCAAGGAAATCGGGGAAACTACTTCATCTAAACATGAGCACATCTATAACTATCATCGGGATCATCACAGCAGTCATAACATACATAGTCCGAAATAATTACAACTCCAGGGGCCAACCTAAACAACAAATCTAAATCAACGCAACATCCTCGAATCTTCCAGATGTCCCTACAGAAGGAACCCATAGGACCATTTTTCTCTGGCCATCAATACACTAAGGGGGGAGGAGTTACGTTCCCCCAACCAACACCTTCCCATCACCATATCATTACCTGCCGCCACACATAAATCAGCCACCTTGCATATTTACCGGAATAACCGTAAAATAGATCACCTGGCCATCAACCTGTGAGCCTGATAAATTTGCAGAGACACATATTTACATATCCATTTTCTTTATATAAACCTCCTCGATCAATGCCCTGAACAGCCCTGTTATATTCAAAAGTATTGTCAATATTGATATTCAAATATAATCTATATGTATACACATACCTAATCCTGGGAATTAATGGTCATTGGAATGAAAGATTTTGGCATGGGTTGACCATCAACAATCATTTTCCTCTAAAAATCAATGACGGCAATGTTCACTGTTTGCGTACTTTGGGCACAATTGAATAGTTCAAAAGACGTTGGATCTCCTTTAAAAAAGATTTGTATAAAAGTCGAGATCCCAATCACTAAAAGCCAGCCCTAAATTTACTTTCGGTAATTCTTGTCACTTCAGAAAAAAAAATAAAATAAAATCTTACCAAGGTTTTCATTGACTTCCTCTAAGGGCTTTCTGTTTGCATGACTGGGACAGTATACCACGATTCCTGAACTGTTGGAAGACTTCCACTGGGAGATTTTGTTTCGTGTGTTGTACATCAACAATTTTATCATTTTATCGCTGAGGTGACTAAGATGCTTTCGATTTCTTTTGCATTTGATCGGAAGGTAATTATGTGAATTTGTTTGGAGATGAATTTTTATGTGGCGCCTTTCCTCGTCTTCGTATGTAACCATTTTCTTGGTGTTCTGAAGATTTCGGAAGGATGAGTTTAAAACTGAGGATTTAGAAAAGTCGTTCCTCTTGGCACCTTCCTTGTTACTAAAAGCATTTCTTTTGCAACCGTTGAATGGTTGAATTTTAAGAATAGTCTTTTTCACTGCACTTATACGTCTAATGATATTCGACTAGAATCTAGGAAGTCATTTTAACTTTCATTTGGATTCTCATTGCACGGCATCCATTCAATGTCGACACATTTAAATAAATTTTCTTTTTTTTTATGATTCAATCTAAGCAGAAAAACCGTTAAATATGCATAAATTAAATTTAAATCTATGCTAATTAAGAGATTTTGCATTACCAAAATTAAACTCTTCCGTTCCACTTTCCATGTCATTCGGCTTGTAAATTCAGTTTTCAATAGTTTATTCTAAGCTGTTCTCCTGTATGTATACTGTGATAATGTTGTCAACAGAAATCCCCAAAGACCTATTAAATAAGCTTTAGTTTTCTATTTTGTCCTGCAAATCGGCTCAATACTTTTTCAGCTGTAACTTTTTTTTTTAACAATGGCATTTCCATATTGAGCAGTGACATGCGAGAGAATCGTTCTTGAAGCATTGTGCTTCTAAGCCACGTTTTTATACGCCTCATCGCAGAAAAACTTCTCTCACAACCGGCGGAGCTCACTGGGAGTACTATTGCTGGTTGGACAAGTTTATATAAATTAGGGCAGTACTCTTTTTTAACATTTTCTCTCAAATTTTCAGCATTCATCTCATAATTTTTTAATTGAAGCATGTTTTTCATTACCATTGCTTCAGCTTCCAAGGCTGATGTATAAATTTTTAGGATTGTTTTATAATTACTGATGAAATCCTCTTTGTTCTTCATGTCTAACTTAAGAAATGAGTCCACAGCGCGAGCTAACGGTAGGTTTTCAAATCGGCGTTTTAGATTTACTATGATTTATCTAATACTTACAGTAAATGTTGATCTTCCAGTATTCTTCTGGTTGTGATTCCTGCAGGCCTCGAAAGTACTTATAGTACTTGCTATGAGGTCACTAGCCTGACCAAGAGTGGCATTTTGTCTCTGGAAAAATTTACTCAGTACATTCACTATACTAAGAACTGAATGAAATGTGTGTAAGGAAACGACAAATTCTGGTTTCGTAAAAATCACTAGCAATCCAAGTGCTTTCAACTGTGTTCTTGGCACGGTTCTCAGTGATCTCTTTTCCAAACCCAATTTAATTGCATCATAACTTGCCAGTACTGCTTTGCAATTTTCGTAGCGGCAACTCCATCTGGTAGTACTTAAACTTCCCATTTCACGATCGGTATAGATTCCGAGAGTGCTTTGTAATTTTTTCAGGCTCACATTATAACCAGGTTGTGAAAAGTGAGTATACAAAGCTGCGAGGCCATTAAAAAATGTATTTGCTAGTGAAACATTGGCGCATGAGTCAACAACAACGAGATTTAGTCTGTGCGCTAAACAATGGATGTAAATCGCGTAAGGGTGACTTTCTTTTATAATTGCCTGTAAGCCTCTATTTTTACCAGACATGACGCTAGTGCCATCATAAGACCACTTGTAAATTTTCATTTTGCTTTTTTTTAAGCAATTATTTTCTTAATTATCTAAATTTAATTGCGTATATAAATTTGATTTCGAGCAAAACAAAATTTGAGCAATATCTAAAAATCTCATAAGATGATATTATAAGTTTGAGTAGGGTAAAATCACCAATTGTCGCACAATGTTAATATGTTCTATAGATAAAGGAGCCCCGCTGATTATGCTCAGCTAATCTTAAAATGTGTGCATACAATGGATTGACTTCTTTCTTCTTGTGGGATTAAATGGCTTATAAAGATATTCCGTTACATTAAAAATACACTTTTGTATAATTCTACGCTATTTTTCTACGTACCAATTTGCGGAAAAATTTAAAGGTTTTGCAAATTATAGTTACTGTACTATAGAAATAGAATGATTTATATTCAGAAAAAAAAGGATCGCATAAAATTCATATATATCCATCCATTAATGAACTTAATACCATTTTATGGGACAACCGATGATACAAAGATTAACAAGTTATGACCGAATTAGCTGTCAATTGGTTGCTTGCCTGCTTTGGCAACAATTGTCACAAATTTGTTCGTCTCAATTTCAATCTAAAAATTTCTACTTGGAAATTTCTTTGCTTTCTCACTAGCACATAATTAATTACTTTTCCCGAAGTGAATTAAACGAAGAAACTAATGGTTAGATAAATATTATAATATATTCAAAACGTATTTGAGTCAATAAAATACGAAAAGCTCAAAACAAATTCACTGGAAATCTCATGACGTAGAAACACAAAAAATTCCTTTCGAATCGGCCATAGCTTGTTATCTCTGTGTCATGGGCCAACCTACACATATTAATCACGATCATTCTGCTACACTTGTGCCCAGATGCATGTCATCAGAAAAATTTTGATCAACTTACAGTTATTGATATAAATAATAATTGTATCACAAATTCGTAGCATATAATGAGAATTGAATTATTATATTATCATATCGGTTAAGTCTACAATCGAGTTCTGGCAAAATAAAATTTTACACGGTCTTCAAATACATATTTCCCATTAAAATTGCTGGTAAAATTTTGTCATATCTAAGAGCCAGATTTTGCGTAATGAATTTCTGGTTTTGTTGGTAGTCCATTTTTACATGTATTTACCCGCCATCCCTATTCTAGAGGCCATATTACACTATGAGTGTTGCTCACGTGAGTTCTCTTATGAAATATACCTATGAAAAGTCATATGACGTCAAACTGACATGTGTACTTTGTGTACATCTTCACACCTTAAGTACTAATAAACATATGAGTGATCGTCAACTGTCATGAAAGTAACAAAGAAAAACTCGACAAAAGTTTTAATTTACACCAGCATTTTGGGAATAATGGGTATTATTCGTCGGCTATTTAAGAACCGAATTAAAAAGCGTCTTTGGTCTCGGCCGTGGCTATTAAAAAGAAATTCAGGACGTGATTTAACCCATTTAGTCATCGATGAGCTAAAAGAGGAAGATGAGAAGGCTTTCAAAACTTTGTTCGAATGACGCCAAAATAGTTTGAAAAATTATTATTAATTGTAAAGCCTCTCATCGAAAAACAAAACACAATTTTGCGAGATTCCATATCAGCTCAAGCAAGGTTGTTTATAACAGCTTTTTACTTCTAATTTCAAAAATAAAATGTTCTTCAGGTTGTTAATAACGTTTTGAGGTATTTAACAAGCGGGGAACCTTCCAAAGTCTATCCTATAGTTTCAGAATATCACAGCCAGTTATTTCTCTTTCTGAAAAAAATTTCCTATTTTTGACAATACAATTCTTAGGTTAACTCACAGCAAATTAGAACCGTTTCTATTTTACTGAAACTCATGTGAGTTCAGAAAATGACGCTCACATGAGTTTATTTTTCGTCTTTACATTTTGATATCTGTCATTTTAGGGAACTCATGTGAGAACTCACGTGAGCAACACTCATAGTGTAATATGGCCTTAAGCAAATTGTCAATTTGCAAAAAGTAAACAAAGGCTTTGTGCGGAGCATCTGTGGTAAAAAATGTTGTTTTTCTACTCTATTTTGAAATAATTCACATAATTATATAAATCTCTGCTTCTGTTAACAAAAAAGATAATTTAGAATAGTGTAGTTGCCTCAAACAGGATTTGCCTAGTTTATAATCCAATTTATATTTGCAAGCACTGACCGAACACTTCATTTCTGTTTTTTTTTAATTGATACGAAGATTTTAACAGGCACTAGTGGCACTATAAAACTTTGCACTAAATAAAGTTCAAAGATAAATAGTTTTGAAAAGAATTGATTCGGTACTTGTGTTAAATTTCGCAAAAGAATTTTAAGTTGACTAAATCTGCTCACAAAACAAAATCACATTTGACAATTCTGCACCCAGCTTTGACAACTCTTTCCTGCAGCATCTCACTTACTCTTATGTATAATCTCCTGCTCTTGACAAATTACCCTCATGTACACGAATTTTGCACGATGCAACCATTCCTGTTTGCTCTATTTTCTAAGATCTGGCTTATCACTTATTTGCTATATATTCTAAGGAGTGAGCTATTACTGCACGGCTGTAGCTGGCCCGTTAAGGCCTTTTAATTTCCAGTCTTTATGATATCGCCTTCTGGTTTGACGAATAAGGACAAAAAATGTGATATCGCTAGATTTACATGCAACGAAACAGAGCGGCAAATTGATTAATTTTCATAAATAAATGATAATGACAAATGGCAGAATTTTCATATTTACTCTTATGTAATACCGCGCTTTTGTGAAAGCACCTTTTTCTGAGATATTGAAAGAGGTCACCAAAGTTTGTTCCAAAGTTGTTTCTGTATAATCCTATGTTATTTGAACATAACGTGCTTCTGTTTACACGCATTTGCTCTAAAGAGGGTGGGTGTTATCAATATTGGGAGATCGTGGGAATTCCATATTCTGGCAATTTCTGCCATTAAGATATTGAAAAGTAGTAAATTAATATGTAGTAGCACTGATTACTTTGCGCCTAGTTGCTAATGTACTTTTATAGATATCTCTCCTATATCAATAAAAATTAATTAGTTTTCGAAAGTTACGTGAATTGTACTATTCCTTTTGGTGTATCTTTTATGCTTTTAGTACCTAGGATAAAAATGGTCGAAATTCGCATAATATAATAATTTATGGGAAAAGTCTCCATTAATTCCCATTTTCGAGAGAATTTTACCCGCAACAATTTCCCAACGCTACTGTAACTTATTCTCTGATGGGCTTGGGAAAAATGAGAATTTTATTGGACTGATAGACACTTAAAATCTCCTTTCAGCACATTGGCCAAAACGACATTTGTCTTTTTCTTAAAAAATTGAGGTAGAGTAGATATACGAAAAATTCATTATTATGAATATAAATATAATTTGTCGGGTGAAATACAATGAACTTTGGTGATTATTCGGTGCGTAACTGTGAGCACTAAATGTTTTCTGAATGCACTTTCAACGTTTTCGCTGTCAAATTCATGCTTAGGTTTGGATGGTTTTGGGCTTGGTGCATTGACACAGGAAAACCCGTGAAATAACCGTAGGGGCCACGAAGCAAATATTACTCACAAACTTTTTACCACTGAACTTTTCTTCAAAATTATTAACTTTTTTACGTTCACGTTTGCAAATTCAGTAAAGACTTTTGAGTATATGAAAATAAAAGCGATTAAAATTGCGCATAGGTTGTACAATTGTGTACAGGTGTACAAATTTTACGGCGCTTATGTACAAACAATATAAGTGTCATTGTGTTAGAATTGGGTACGCGATATTTTCTCATTTGCATCTCCTTTAGTTATTCCTCGTTGGACAATACCGAGAGACTTAAATTTTGACATCTGGGATTGGACCACTGATGACCATATTTCATGTGGTCTCATGTCTAATGTCAAAAAAAGTTGAAAGTTGAAAAAATGAACGTGCTGCAGAAAAGCGATTATAATAAAACCTATTATATATTGCGTTTGGTGAAACAACTTTATCAGTAATTAGCCCAAGGGCCCTATTCTTGAATAACGAAGACAGATTCCGTATTCGTTATACTGTCAAAACCATTCGGAATCGTATTCTTGAAATCCGCATTCGTTATATACCGAACGCAAACCCTTCGTTATTTAACGAGTGGGTTCAACCATTCGTTATCCCAAACGAAGAGTGAATCAGCTGCTACTTTATGGGTGATAATGGGAGATAAAAGATGTGCAAAAATATCATATGCTCAAAAAACTAAACTAATTGAGTTTTTAAAGGAAAACCAGAAACTGAGATTTGGTAAATATGAGAACTCTTTCAGTTCAAAAGATGCCACGGAATTGTAGCAAAATAAAATCAGTATTAATTTCCATACCCGAAGCACAAAAGAACTAGAAAAGTTTTTTTATGATATTATATTCGAAACAAAGGATAGAAAATTTCCAGTCCAGATTTGGCAGGATAAAAATGTGTGGTAAAAGGAAAATCTGCGGCGGCATAAAAAACATTTGCATGGCACTGGTGGAGGTCCTCCTGCAACCTTTTTTTCTATCCAGCGTTGAATTAAGGGTGCAGGAATTGATTAACTATTGACGTAATTGATAGTCCATAGATTCTTTAACGATTTCAGGACCAAACAATAATGACAATTCACTGAAGCTTGCCATTTTTTACAAATTATATTTTAAAATATGAAACAGCTGACGATATCCAATTTGTAAATTGACAGATTTAATCTTACCACACTCGTTATGTTGAAATACTTTTTCACCACTTCGACTTTATAACGAAGAGGTTCAAGAATACGAACGGTTGTATACGATTCGTTATCAACCATTCGTAATATAACGAATACGTTAAAACCATTCGTTATTCAAGAATAGGCCCCCAAATAATTAATTTAAAAACATTAATTTAAACATAAACATTTATTTATTTGAGTACTCGTGCCAAAAGCACGCTGAGTGCTGGGCACATCATAGCGAGTTACATAAGGCGCTTTCGGCAAGCACATTCTCAGCGAGACAAGTGAGATATTCTCAGTTGGCCAGTGAGACTGCACTTTCGGGGAACTGTCTCAGTTCCATATTGAGCTACCAATTTCGAACGCAGCCACTGAGCAACTGAGACAAGTGAAACTGAATTCTCTTGTCTCAGCTGACTCAGTGTCGTTATTTTGTGATTTTAATTAATAATTAAAGTTTAGTGAGCTATTTAAATAAACTAACAACACTTTCCTCAATTTATTACTATCCATTTTATGTGTTCAAAATTATTTAAATGTCAAAATTGGCAAATCAGCTGATTGGTTTGAACTGAGACAACTGAGACGATTGCTCAAAGTTTTGTATCAGTTGTCTCACTGAGACAGTGTTTGCCGAAAGCCCCTATAGTAGATACAAACATATAATAGCAAACTGAACCAGGGTTGTTAGACTGCAACAGATGGATTCTCGTACCAACTTTACAAAAATCTCGTACGTCATGAAAAATTCTAGTACAATAGGCTTATCGCGTAATTAATGAGAAATGGCGGCTTAATTGAAACTGGGGATTATTTAGTAGCATTTCATCTTATTTTTTTTTTTATAATAAAAATAATGGGGATCTTTAAAAACCTTTTATTTGCTAATGTTTTTAAACCGATTTTTGTATTAAAATTTCGTAGAGTCTTGTTATTAAAATAAAAGACATCTAGTTAGGCTAGGGTTATCTGGGTCCGAGTTAATATTTTGATCGAAATTTTCATCATCGGGTCGCACTGCAGTAGCAGGTTTATTCTATTTATATGATGCCGACGTTGTGCGACTTATCATTTGGGTAGTAGGTTTCTTTCGACTGTGTTGAGCTGAAAGGAGGGCTCTTATCAAGCGCTTTGATGAAAGCCTATTAATTTTCTTAATTTTATTCTGGTTAGGTTGTTTTTGCTAAAACTACTCTCGGTAGTGCCATTGGAATGTGCGAGAGTTAAAAAGGATAGCGTGAATTGAGGTAGAACTATATATTTGTAGTCTTCATCAGCAATGCGGATTCGGGAAAGCTTGTGCCAAAATATGTCAACTTCCTTTTCTTTGGTGATGTATGGAGGAAGTTGATCCAAGGGAATAAGTCGACACTCGTCATCGAACTACTGCAATTTCATCCTAGATAGACTGTCTCCATAATGACTTAATTTTTAATCAAATGGAGTCAAATATGCAGAGTGCCACATAAATGAAGTCCACAAGGACCCAATTGCAACATTTAGCTTCGGATTAAAGGAACCAAATTTTACTTCATTTAGTGAAATTGCAGTAAAACTGCCACCTGCCGTCATTAAAATAAACTGAATTTATTGGAAAGTAAAAAGTTTTTCCAATAAAATTAGCAGTGACGACAATCAGCTGATCATGAAAGAAATTTCTTTGTCATTTAAGGCTGAGTTACAATGTGACGCGGTCGCGAATGATGTTGCTGATGCTGACGCGGACGCAGTGCCTGTTGCTATTGCTGTTCCAATGATGTCGCTTTAAAGTGTCAAAGTTGGCTGTCATCAGGAAGTTATATGTGCAAAATTTTGTATATAAAATTTGAAATAAAATGAATAAAATTAAGGATGCAGACGAGTTTCAATTTATTCTTTATTTACTTAATATGTAATACTTATATTTGCGGCAGAGATATGTGAAACGCAGGTGGTGGGTACGTCCACTGTATCGAAATAGAAACAACTTAGGATTTTACGAGAAAACTTTTAAATGCATTAAGGACAACGATAATGAATTGTTTTACAAAGCTACACGAATGAATCACGTCCAGTACAATTTGCTACTAAATTTGATTAAAGAGGGACTCAAATCGAAAATAATGGGGTGACCCCTTACATCCTCAATAAATTTTCCCACATTCTGTTTTTCCTATAAAGAAATTACAAAATTGTATTATTTTATAGGTACCGTAAACAGTATAAGCACGAATGTTTTTTTCATTATTAGATGGTAACAAAATTAATACATTTAATAATATTAATATATATATATATTAATATAACATGTGTTAATTTTGTTTACATCTTAAAAAAACAAACAGGAAATAATTAAATTAATTAGTTATTATATACTACAGTTTTTTTAACTCACCATTTTCACTACAAATTTAAATTTCCCGCAAAAATCAAATTTTTCCACTGCAGATGTCAACTGTTGCGCGTCTCAAGTTGAAATGTTTTCAACTTTAAGCAACGCGACCAGCGTCAGCAACACCCTTAGCGACACACTGTACCCGCGCTTGGGCACATTCATACATTTCAACTTTTGACAGGTTTAGCGACAGCGACCGCGTCTCGCGACAGCGTCACATTGTAACTCGGCCTTTACAAATCTTTTTGGTCTCTTTCAACAACAAAAATTTTCTTCTACTCAAAATGCTTGACAACTACAGTAAATACTCGCAAATTTTATTGATAGCATAAATAATTTTCGTCCATAGTCTGTCACTTCTTTATTTCCTTGAAATGCTTAGAATATATAGCAAACAGGAATGGTTGAATCGTGTAAAATTCGTGTACACGAGCGTAATTTGTCAAGAGCAGGAGACTATACATAGGAGTAAGTGAGATACTGGATGGAGAAATTGTCAAAGCTGTAGATTAATTGTCAAATTTGCTTTTGTTTTGTGAGTAGATTTGGTCAACTTAAAGTTCTTTTGTGAAATTTAACAAAAATACCGAATCAATTCTTTTCAAAACTAATTATATTTGAACTTTATTTAGTGCAAAGTTTTATAATGCCATTAGTGCCTGTTTAAATCTTCATATCAATTAAAAAAACAGAAATGAAGTGTTCGGTCAGTGCTTGCAAATATAAATTGGATTATAAACTAGGAAATCCCGTTTGAGGCAACTGCACTATCTAAATTATCTTTTTTGTTAATAGAAGCAAAGTTTTATATTAATTAATTATGTGAATTGTTTCAAAATAAAGCAGAAAAAGAACATTTTTTACCACAGATGCTCCGCACAAAACCTTTGTTTACTTTTTGCAAATTGACAATTTGCTTAGAATAGGGATGGCGGGTAAATACATATAAAAATGGACTACCAACACAACTAGAAATTCATTACGCAAAATCTGGCTTATCACCATTCCTGTTTGCTCTATATTCTAAGTTGAAATGACTGAATTTCAAATTATGTCATTATGGGCACAGTCTGTCTGGGTATTAGGGTTTGGCAGCTTTGTCATAGGACACAGGCTACATAATAATATGAGTAATGGAGTATCGTTTTGGTATCTTGAGATCAGACCTTGAGCCTTAAACTATCGCGCCCATAGAAAAATAGTATTGTAACAAATTATAGGCCAATATGTTTTCTTTCTAATAATGTTTAAAAAAAATTACATGTAGGACCAATTTATGGAAATTATGGTGTTTGAACCAAATCCAAGCTATTTTTATATGAAAAACTCCTGCAATAACAGAAGGCAAAAAGTGTGTAATGTCGCCCGCAATGCTCTTTTCAAGTCTCTTTAAAAAAAATAAGTAGAACCGTAGCCTCCGGAATATACAAGCCATTCTATATTCCGGGGGCTACGGTTTTGCATACTTTTCTTAAATTATCGTTTACTCCACTTCTGTTAGTAGTATTTTAAAACGATTACATAAAAAACATGTAAAACTCAACCAATCAGATGAAATTTTACACCCGAAAATCGAATTAAATTAAAAAAATGTATTTTCTTGTGTCCAAGTGATATTTTAATCGTTTGTAAGGAATTAAACTCATTCCGACTTTAATTTTCAAAATTTATTCTTAACTGAATCCTGCTTATGGGCAAGAGAGACGGATCATGGTAAACACTATCTTTACCTTATTCCTTCTGAAGTGATTGCATTTCTAGCCAACATAAAAACATCAAATGGCATAAGCAAATGTTCCCGAATGCAATATTTTGTGTTGGTAGCTCCACTGACTTATAACAATGGACTGAGCGATTTGCTATTACATGTGGCACAAAAAATATCGTGTTTCTGTATATCACCGTTAGAGCACCCTTTAAAACGTTTACTGCATAAAAATATGTTAAACTCAACCAATCAGATGAAATTTTACACCCATAAATCGAATTAAATTAAAAAAAAATTATTTTCTTGTGTCCAAGTGTTATTTTAATCGCTTATAAGCACTCTTATAAGAAATTAAACTAATTCCGACTTTAATTTTCAAAAGTTTTTCTTAACTGAGTCCTGCGTATGGGCAAAAGAGACGACGCATGGTAAACATTATCTTTACCTTATTCTTTCTGCGGTGATTTCATCTGCAGCCAACATAAAAACATGAAATGGCATAAGTAAACGTTCAGTGAACAATATTTTGTGTTGGTAGCTCCAACTCTGCCATAGGGCGAAAGAGAGAACTGTAAAACTTGTGCCATGCTTTCCTATAGGAAAATGGCAATACGCTTAGTCCATTGTTATAAGTCAGTGATCGTACCTGAGCAGAAATTCGCGTACATGTACGAGAATTATCGTACGTCTAGCATCGCTGAACTGAACATAAACGATTAAGAGTAGAGTATAGGAGGCTTAGAGCAGCTATAGTAGCATAGAGCAACGTTAGAGCAGCAAAAGAGAAATTATAATTCCATAGCAAATTAATAAGAATGAAAACAATAGCAAAAATATAAAAATTGTAGTATGATTTGTAGCATGATTTGTAGTATGATATAACATGTTGCCGGAGAATAGATATGCAAAAATACATAAATAGAATGGCGACAAGTAATAGGGGGTCTTAGCAACTAAACGGCATCCAGTGAACACTGAGCACTTAAGCCTGAACTTAAAATTAAACTTAACTATGTACATCAAACAAAATGAATTACCAATTAGTGTAGGTGACCAAAGAACCCTTATGGTTGGACTTGAGATTAAACATAACTCTATACTATCAAACAAAATGGATTACCATTTAGAGTAGGTAACCAAAGAACACTTATGGTTGAACTTGAGGCTAAACATAACTATATACATTACTATAAACATCAAGCAAAATGAATAACTTGAGATTAGACATAACTATATACTATCAGACAAAATGAACCACCATTTAGTGTACGTAACCAAAGAACACTTATGGTTGAACTTGAGATTAAACATAACCAAATACATTACTATACGTTTTACGTTGGTTCTCAAAATGATTAGACATGACTGTGGGATTTTGAGTACTAAGGGAACAACAATATGCCATATGTAACCAAAGAACACTTATGTTTGAACTTGAGATTAAACATAACTATATACTATCAAACAAAATGAGTTACCATTTAGTGTAGGTAACCAAAGAATACTTAAGGTTGAACTTGAAATTAGACATAACTATATACATTCCCATATACATCAAGAAACATGAATCATCTGTTAAGTTTTTACGTTTAACGTTGGTTCTCGAAATGACTTGACTTGACTGTGCGATTGTGAGTACCAATGGAACAACAGTATGTCTTCCACTGAATAAGATATCGTCGAGAGGATCAGAAGTTGAGCCAGTTATTACATTCCTATTAAAATATGATTAAGTGAGTAGATACATATATCGACATGTAGCAATATTTATGTATGATTTATGCAGCGGAAAGCTATCAGGAAACCCCCCTCAAGAACTCAAGAGCCTAATTTTTGAATGAGTTCAGCGAAGCACTACGCCTGACTTCATCAAGCAGCCCTCCGCATGAAAGCGCTTTTCCCTCCGTATTGCGAATTAACCCTGGGAAGGGCAATCCTAAACCTATTCCGCAAACTCCAGTTGAACCGACCAGCCACATAGCTGAGTAACAGGCCACGCTTAGCCTTGAAGATAAACATCAGAGTATTTAGACCATACAGGTTAGCCAGTGAACAGGGGAGAAGCACCTCATTGAGTGGAGATGGAACATGTGCTCTACGCTTAATGCCAAAAACATATCTGGCACAAGCCTTAAATGCACGAACAAGTTTATTAATATTACCACATGATATTGGAAACAAAACCACATCAGCATAGAAGAAATGTGGTAGGATTAGAGCTGAGAAGAGTATTGTGCGAGTGACCTCAAATGTTGGGAAGCAGCATAGAGCGAACGCAAGCCATAATATACTCTAGCGCAGATCTTGTTAATTTGAGATTAGAGATCGCTCTAGCCGAAAGCGCAATGTTATGTCCCAAAATGCACAAGTCAGGTAGTTCAGACACATTAGCAACATTTGAAGCACGTATTGAATAGGCCAATGCTTGCGTTTTTGATGAATTAAGGGACAGGCCATTATCAACAGACCTAACAATCTCTGAGCCACATACTCACTGAGACGATTCCTTGGAGCACCATAGTAAATTTGCAGATCATCCGCATAGATATGGAATTTTACATCACCCAAGACAGAGGTTACATCATCTATGAGGAGAGTGAACAGGAGAGGATCCAACACGGCCCCTTGCGGAACTCCATTCACAACTGACCTCATCGAGGAGCAAAAGCCATTACAATTAACGATGAATTGTCGGCGACTCAGATAGCAACCAATTAAACTGCTTGTGGACGTAGAGAACCCGAAATGAGCACTAAGCTTGTCAAGCAGCAACGAGTACGGGACAGAGTCAAAGGCCTTGCTAAAACCCAGCAACACATGGATTACATTGTTACCATTATCACAGAGACCCCGAATGCCAGTGACCACATCAAGAAGAGCGGTGCTGGTCGAGTGACACCTTCTAAAACCAGATTGGAATTTTTACAATAAATTATGTGTGCAAATATGAGAGGTAATTTGTTCCGTGATGAGGAACTCAATACCTTAGAAATGGTTGGCAGTATTGTAATGGGTCTCCAATCAGAGATATCGGAGGGAGAGTTAACTTATTAACTTATTTCGACGAACCCACTTATTTATTTGTTATTTACAGCTCTCTCAATTGGTACTTGGCGCTTAGACCGAAAGAGTCAGCAATATAAAAGTGAGCCCACGTTTTGCAGTATTTTTCTATGAACGTAGTCCATATATATGTATTATATATGTCAGTGGATTGGACATAGTGAGTAGATGATAAAAGTAAGTGGATCGATAAGAGTTCTTTATTGTCCACTAGACGACCATAGTGAGACAGAAAATCTGCGCTTGGCATAAACTGCTAAGAAAACAATATGCGTACGTCCAAAGATAGAAATTTTCTACGGAACGTACTGCCGCTACCAGTTGCAAATTAGAATTTGGAAAACTTGAAAAGATACTTTTGGGATGCCTGTGACATTCACTTATTAGAACATCCTTTCTTGAGGACCTATAAAAAATATAAAGGCGACTATTTCCGTTGGCACATTCAACCGTCGTCAATGGCGGAGGATAGATTAATTTGGGCCTTACTTCCTTTATACTTCGAAGACCTAATACAGTTTCTTGCTTTATTGCCTAATTTTCGGTGATACTAGTGGAAATCTGCATTTCTGTATTCCGAAGGCTGGACCAGTCTGGCTGAAATATTGCTCCGGTGGAATCGCCGGAGTAATGTTCACTTATTGGTTCTGATTCTTATTCCGGTTGCAGGAGATCTAAATTGATGTACATAGTCTCTGGAAGAAAATGGTTATTAGGCATTAAAGTAAGAAGTCCTCTTCTGATTTATCACTCCTGTGAGTAATATATTTGTTCACTTCTTTTCTAATCAAGAGCTGACATAAGACAGAAGCGTTTTTCTTATTTACTCGTAATCTGCAAGTGCTTTTCTAACATTGGGCATAAAAGCCTTGCCGACCTTATAAATTTATATCCTTAAATCCAAATGTCAATTGCTATAAACATAGAAATTCCGTTAGAAAAAAAAAAACGGATAGACATATCATACATTTTAATAAATTTTAATAGGCAGCGGTATAAATTTAAAAAAAAAAACATGTTTTAAGCCATCTTATTAATAACAGCAAGCTGAAGAGAATAAATCTGATTTGACCATTTATCCATTGCATTGTATCGTGCAGCACATCGAGTTTCCTTATCTAATTCCAAAACTTGATTTACCTGATCTATTCTCCCCTGAATAGTGCTATGGGAAAAAACACGAGTTAACATTGCAAAATTAGATGTGAAAAAGCATTTACTTATCAAGAATGCAGGAAACAAGGAGGCTTTCGACTTCAGCAGGTTCAATATTCAGCTCGTTCGAAATAAAAGGAATCGCAATTCTTGTATAGGGACGAATAAGCTTAATCAAAACTTGTGTGCGTATATTCCTCAGGAGATCTATATCGATAAAAATGAAGTTAAATTGAATGTTTCCTGAAATTTAGCTACCTTCAATATGCTCTCTAATAAACGGATCTGCCATTATGTTATCTCTATTATGTCTCAGAATTGACTCAAATTCGTTGATGTCGTTGTTTTGATATGAAACAACTAAGTTTGTCATTGCTAAAATCTCAGGGTCATTCTTATAGGGTTTTGCCTCCTGTGAGTCAAAAGGATTTATTCCAGATTTCATTAACCTAAAATAAAAATATAATTGGATTTCATCTATCGCTTGTATAATTAACTTACATGTTTGCTAAAACCAAGTATTTTAGGCATGTTGTGCGCCTAGGTGATCCAGACTCATCGTAGTTCTTAAAGGCCTCAAAGAAATCAGTGTGTGCCTTTTCAAACTCACCCTCCCGCAAGTGCATTTTACCTCCGCATTCTCGAATAACACCCATTATAAGAGGATGCGGTATTGCGGATTTTATGTGCAAAGACTGCTCATATAGAGCTTTCAGTTTTTTGTTATTTTTTTGAACTGTGTACATCTGAATTTCTAAAGCATATATTTCCAAAAGCTGCGTACCTTTCTTCAAGTCATCCTCCCCATCATCAGTCTAAAAATAACAATTAATAAAATACTTAATGAGCAAAAGGAAATTTTTACCTGGCAAGACTGATGAAGTTGCTTAAGAATCTTTTGCAATTTTCCGAAATCGTTTCTGTCAAAGTAAAGCTTACCTAGTTTTGTATTAGTTTTAAACCATAACCGATCATTCTTTGCATCCTTCAATGCCTCTAATGTTGTCTCATAAAAGTTTTGAAGAAGTTCCATCTAAGAAATACTCCATCAATAATACTGTATTAAAGTAAACTGCAAACAAGTTTACGTTTTTAGAAGTCGAAATGTAATCCAGAATGGAATTGATAGACTTCTCTGAATGATTTCGAGTTACGGCGCTCTTAATATAAGTCAATAGCTGTTTATACCTAGCCATCATTTCTTCATAATTAGCCTGCCAATCGAAGTTCACTAGTTAAAAAAAACTTACTATTGGTTAAATACTTACAAGCTTAAAGTTGATTTTAATCATTTGTTTAAGAGCCTTGAAACCCCACTCGCCTTTTTCCCCGCCTTCCAAGTCAAGCACCTTCTGAAAGGATTGCAAGGCAGCGACAGGCTCATCTTCCTTCAAGGCTTTGCTATTATAGTACTGATTTTCCAAATCGACATCAGGCTCAGAGTTGCTATCCTCCGAGTATTCCTGTTATTCTTACTTTTACAGAGCTTTCCGAAATTGCAACGTCTATAAAAAAGTTCTTACCAATCCATAATCTTCATCGTCTTCGCACATAAAATCGTCATCGTTGTCAGACATTTCACAAATTCCAATATATATAGTTATACTTATATATAAAGAGAATTAGTAGCTGAAAATTACAACACGCCAAAATTGACAATTAATTGATAAATGTCAAAGCAATCGCTACCGGTGTTGCGATGAAATGCGTCAGAAACAACTAGTACATTCGGGTTGAAGTATTAAGGCTGTGTGCCAAACCAGGCTTTACTTTCCTCCTCTTCTCTTATGCCCTAGCCACACAGCATTCTTAATGAAGAAATAACTATCGACTCATTAGTGTATAATGATTCATTATAAACTGCAGACACACAGCCATTTCTTTAATTAAGTTGATCTGTCAAACTGGCTTGGATAAACTTATCACATTAAAAAAGCAATATGGATCGAATTAACGCAATAAACATTGTTTTTATTAATTTTTAATTTTATTTATTTTTATTTTATTTCATTTAATGATTGTGAAATGAAAAAAACATTTTATTAAAAAATATTTTGACATAATTACTTTGTGTTTTGCATTTCTTCTTCTTATTTTTCAAATCAGCAGATGCACAGCGGAGCTCCACACTTAAATTATATGCTAAATCTAGTACATTTTTCATCATTATAGCTATAATGAAGGAAGAAAACACTTCATTAGTGTAATTCATTATCATCTGATTTTCGAGCCATAATGACGTATACTGTGTGACACACGGCATTTTAATGAATAGTTAGTACTAATGATTCATTAGATCGTGCTGTGTGTCTAGGGTATTATGTATTTCAAATAGTTCGCCAGCATTTGAAGAAGTAAATTATAAGTTCGATATCTTCGTCCATATTCCGTCTTTTTAAATTTCAAATACAACAAATGTCAATACAACGTCACGTAAAAAGACTCCTCTTGTTTTGCACAAGCAACTTAATCCAGTACATTTTTACCAAACTGTTTAAATGAATAGTCTGGTTTGGCACTTACCTCGTTGTTTGGCACACAGCCTAAGCCCAATTAGAATCGGCGCAGCATGCAGCAATTTTTGATATGATGGGATCATTTGGCGAAATTCGCAATCGGCGCAGCATGAATCAACGCAGCATGCATCATGATGCAAAAGTATAGAAAATTTTTAAATTTCATGCATGCTGCAACAGTTCTCCCAACATACTGATGTAAAAAATAAATTTCAAATCTTATTAATCTCATATTTCCTCCGGATCTATTTTTATTTTTAAAGAAAAACGACTAAATTAAAATTATACACAATATAAAAACTCGGTATTATGCTTGCTGCGCCGATTGTGAATTACCGGAGATTATCCGCACAAAAACTTTGTTTACTTTTTACAAATTGACAAGTTGTTTAGAATGGGGACTTAATACATGGACTACCAACACAACCATAATTCATTAGGCAAAATCTGGCTTATCACCATCGTATTTGCTATATAATGTTCGTGCTTTACCGTATATACATTTCTATTGAAAAGACAGAGAGAGGAGCGAGTTTATTGTGTTGTCTGTACATCCCATAGTAAAGTATATGTTTGGCAACGTAGCCAAACATTTTCGCCATCTTGATTTTGGCAGGGTGTTTGACTGTCACTTTTTTGTTAACAAAGATCCGCGAAGTGTGTTTGGCGCAGAGACGTAGTTACAAAAGGGAGAATTTACTTTTTATAGGATATGGTTAATGGCTATTGGACTAAGTGATAGTATATAAAATGGAGATATATATGCTCGAAGATTTAGATACAACAAGCCATGTTGAGGAAAATACTTTTGTGGTAAATTCGGTAAATCCCACTGACATGCACATATAAGTAAATTTGCAAATAATTTAAATATATCTTCAGTTGGAGCATACTTGCTGAAATCAAAACTGCTGCCACATGAAATAGGAGATCAGTCAGTCCATTTATATACATGTCAGTGGGTGGCGCGGAAGATTGTGCGGAGTTTCTAAGAAAAGTGTTTGAAATTTCGCGCCATTAATTTTTTGTGATATTTAAGCCAATGTAAATCATCAACAATTTTTAACGCCTGAAACACAATTGGAGCTTTTCAACCAGATTTATGCCCAGCTTTCTGCTAACGCTGACTGAAAAAACCGGATTGAACACAACTGGCGTTTTTGACATTTGCAACTTAACTTGTTTATGTTTAGAATATTTATTAAGGAACGACAGTTAATGCTTTCGATTTTCCAAAATTACGATAAATTCAAGCTTTTTTGTACTATTTTCGAGATATACTAATTATATGTAAAAATAATACCGAGTTTTTCTTATGTTCCCCAGAAACTGCTTATCTTTTACTAACTCTATAAATTTTCTTCCACTTTAACATTTTTGATAGCTGTTTACTTCTTAAATGTGTCAGAAGCCATTCTCATTATTCGACATTGGCATAGTTGGCAACATTAAAAATTCCTACAAGTTGGCAGTCATTGAGCTTGAAATTTGCAATTTGATCAAATCTCAAGCCAGCTTGAAGCAGGATTTACATTATGATGACATGCAAGTTTTACAGAAATTGTGAGGGAGATAGTACATCGTATACGGAAATTTATTTATGATGGACGAGAGAAGCAAGCGCGTCCTGAATTTTTCCCGGACGTTGATTTGGCACTGTGTGCGTGTCCGGAACCATAAAAAGACCTCAAACATAGTAAATTTTTATAGTTACTGAGCCTAAAACATTGTTACTGGCAATCCTAATTTGTCAATTTCGACTACTGGAGCTGCCATATTGCTGTTTTGTTACTATAATTTTATGGCATATACATATCTGTCAAGTAAAATTATTTGTCGAAATAAACATAAGTAAGTTTTGCGTTTGTAATTAAATATTGCGAAATTGAAAGTTATTAAATATTGCTTTATAGAAAATATTGTAGTTATTTCTGAGGTAATTTTCTGTCCACAAGCAGAGAGTAGTGTGTTCACAGATTGACTGCAGTGATCCTTTTCCTTTATAATTTGCTAGAAAAATTCCGCCTTTGAGATAATCCGTCATGTGAACACCAACCGGACTGGAATAATCTTCACCGGTGTTAGTTTGGTAGAGGAGTGGAATTATTTTCATGTGAGCACTTAAGTGGATGAAGTGGATTGATGTTTACATTTTAGCAAATTAGTTACTGAACTTTTTGTTTACTATATGAAATAAATATTAAATAAAAATTTCGTTATCGTACAAAATGATGATTGTAGAACTGAATTACAGTACCACCTGATATTTTGCAGAACTCCTTCGTGCTTTCATGCAATATTTTAGAAAAAACTTGACAATTTCCCATTAAACAGTTTGAAATTTTGAGAGTTTTGCCATAAAAAGTAGAAGGGCCTGTACATGTGAGGTATTGCGATGATTGCTTCGGCAGCATTTAAATTTCAATAAACTATCTCCCTCACAATTTCTATAAAAATTGGATGTCATCATAATGTAAATCCTGCTTGAGGCTGGCAAAAATGTTAAAGCTCCAATTGTGTTCTTCTACATTGATTAACATTGTCAACAAATCTCAAGCTGGCTGAAAAGCTCCAATTGTGTTTCAGGCCTCACAGTCGCTTCCTTTAATGCAAAAACACATCCAAGCAAGCCTCAGGCCTCCTCGTCGCTCGCCTCAAGGCTTGCCTCAAAGAAATGAAAACAAAATGATACCACCGGCCTCCGTACAATATACTGTGGCTCGGTGCTGTCATTTTAATTTTGTTAGTACATCTGTTGACAGAAGTAGGCCTGAGAGAGAAAAAGTTCGAATATTGAGCAAAGCGAGATTTGCGGCTAGGCCTTGAGGCTAGCTGCTGGCTTGGTTTTGTGTTTCATCATTTAAAACCCCGTGTTGGAAGTTTTGACAACACCTCGAGGAAGCCTCGAGGCCTGGATGTGTTTCTGCCATTTACGACGGAACACAATGTGGCGCGATAGCTGGTGCTGTAGCTGGCACTGGTGCGCGCCATGTAGCTAACGATGGTTACAATGATGCAACTTGTAGCCAATGGTACGGACGGTGAAATACCTCATTTACTTTTACTTTGATCTATGGAGTTTTAAAATATTATATAATATGGAAGAATTACAAGAAATGGCCTTTTTAGAATGTGTAGTGCAATTGTGCTTTTTCACTTAAAAATATTTAAAGATAAAAACGCAGAAAGTGATGGGTTTGACCTCTATATTAACAGAGGATGAGTTCAGGATTCTACGAAAAAACATTTGAATATATAAAGAAGAATGATGACGAACTTTTCAATAAAACTATTAATTTCCAACGACTGTCAGATTTGGCGCGCGCCAAAAATTAAAATTTAGCAAAAATGAGATACTGCGCCATTGCCAGCTACACATTAGAAAGCCATCATAGACTTTCCGTGCTTTCAAATTTTGACAGGTCTGGCTACCGCGCCAGCTATGAGCTACTGCGCCACACTGTTTTCCGGCCTTTAGTTCTCTCCTCAATTTACTTATATATTCGGACACAACATGATACAAAGATAACAAAGTATGGCCGATTCGAGAGGAATTTTTTGTCTTGCAACGTCATGAGGTGCCTACTGTCATTTCCAGCGAATTTGTTTTGAGTTTTTCGTATTTTATTGACTGAAATACGTTTTGAATATATTAAAATATTTAACAAAAGATTAGTTTCTTCGTTTAAATAACTTCGGGAAAAGTAATTATGTGCTAGTGCGAAAGCAAAGAAATTTAAAAACAGAAAATTTTTTTCACTGTAAAAGTACGATTGAAATTGAGACGAACAAATTTCTGACATTTGTCGCCAAAGGAGGCAAGCAATCAATTGACAGCTTTTCCGGCCATACTTCTTAATCTTTGTATCATGCGGACACAAATGGTTGAACGTGGTTTGTAATGAGAATGAAAATTTGTATTATGTAGCGTGGCCCGTGCCCAAGGCATATAGAAGACAAGTATTCTCAATAAAAATTTTCTACTAGAACTGTGTCTTGTTTCGTCCTATAACGCATATACATTTCTTTTGAAAAGACAGAGAGATGAGAGCGAATATTGTGTTCTCTGTACCGTACTTCATAACATTCGGACACAAATGGCGGAACGTGGTTCGTAATGGGAATACCTTGAATCTCTGTACCGTGGACTGTTCCCATTATCAAAAATAACAAGTATGGCCGATTCGACAGGAAGTTTTTGTGTTGCAACGTCACAGGGAGACAAAAGTCATTTGGCAAAACATGCCAATTATTTTGTAAAACATCAAAATATTTTTATCTGTCAGTTAACATAAAAAAGGGTGAACAGTGCAGTTTGGTTGTTCATTGGTTTATAAAGGGCTTTCCAATAAGAGGTGTTATTTTGATATTCAAAGAAAAATGCCATTTTTTTAGATAAATGATCGGATCTTTATTCATTATAAAGAGGAAGGTATGCCGTTAATAATGGAAAATAACATCAGCCATATGACCACCACGACCACGCCTACAGGACCATATCCTTTTCATGAAATTTTCCATAACCAAATCACAAACTGGCTGCCTTATGTTCTCGATAGCCTCACGAGTTCCATTTTTGAGGTCTTGAATCGACGCTGGGATGTTGGCGTAGGCCTTCTCTTTCACGTGGCCACAAAGGAAGAAGTCGCATGGTGTGAAGTCACAAGATCTCGGTGGCCAATTGTCATCACCTCTTCGAGAGATAACACGGTCCGGAAACTTTTCCCGTAAAAGATCAATGGTTTCGTTGCTTGCATTTCACGTAGCGCCGTCTTGTTGAAAGTAAACGTTGTCCAGATTAATATCATCCAATTCCGGCCATAAAAAATCATTAATCATCCGTCGATAGCGCAATCCATTCACCGTAACTGTTGCTCCAGCCTCATTTTCGAAAAAGTAAAGTCCAATGACCCCGCGGGACCATAAACCGCACCAAACAGTCACACGTTGAGGATAGAGAGGCTTTTCAACAATAACTCTTGGGTTTTCCGAACCCCAAATGCGACAATTTTGCTTGTTGACGAAGCCATCGAGGTGGAAATGGGCATCATAACTCAAGATGAGTTTTCGATGGAATTCCGGATCATTTTCATGCATTTCAATACAATACAATACAATACAAAAATATTTTATTGAAAGACCCTGGCCGAGGCCACGTCCTTAAAACGGTTGGTACATAGATCTACAGTAGTTTTTTATATTAAATATAAGCATAAACTCTAGACCCAATCAGCAAAGACTCGACGTTGTTGATGATCGGCCGGCTTGGTTTCTTGTGTTAACTGAACTTTATAAGCCTTAAGACCCAAATCTTTATGCAAAATACGGTGTAATGACGTTTGTGGAATGCCTAATTCCAAAGAACGACGAGGAATGGACAAACCTGGGTTTTCTTCAACACTTTCGGCTACAACAGCAATATTCTCGGCTGTTCTTGAGCGACGTGCACAGGTTTTATTCTTCACATCACTAACTTGTCCCGACAGCTCGAATTTTTCTACCAATTTCTGTATTGCGGTCCGACAAGGTGCTTCACGACGACCCAAAAATGTTCGAGTTTTACGAACCGTCTCTGCCACATTTTCACCATTTTTATATTGAATTTTCCATTTTTATTAATAGCGTAGTTTCTACTTATCAAATGACAGCTCCAAAAGTGACATCTACAGAAATAGCAGGCTAATTAAAATAACACCTCTTATTGGAAAATATGTATATTGTCAATTAAATTTAGTATAAAAATTTGCGACCCAATTATCTTTCAATTAGTTGCAGAAACAAATGTAAATGATTTTGTCAACGTGTAAAAGAACAAATCTAACTATAATTATCACCGGAGAAGTGCTGCCAGAAAAGGTATTTCAGGCTTGAAGAAGAAAAACAAATCCACTATTCGTCCTTGGAAAATTCAAAATATACACAAGAGTTTCAACTTAATACTCGCATATATGAATGTATTTCATTTATAATTAACAGGTATTATACCGAATTGTGTTAAAGGCTACTAAAATATTGCTGCATGTCATCTGTTGTTGCGACATTTATCCGATACATCTGTAAGCCGCCCCTTTCAAAGAGAATTTATGGATATCAAAGATCCTTACGCAAGCGGAGTAATTTCATGAAATAATTCTAATTTGAATTTTTATTGAAAGATTATAATTTTAAAAAGTTTTACACAGCACAATTGAGAATTGTGTATTGAATTGTATTTTATATTTGAAAATGTGCCAATTGCTAAAACTGAATACATCGTATATTAAAACTTATTTTTAAAGAAATTTTGTGCCAATTGTTAACTATATAATTATTCCCAATTGAATAGTTCGATGATAAATAAAAGATGTACTTTATATAGATTTTTGAATAAGGAGAAGATAGAGTAGAGTTGTCATCATTGAATAAATAATTAATAAGGAAACGGCATATCGGGTGAATACCTAAGCCACTCGGTGAAATGTATGATGTGTTTGTATTCGTTTCCTCATGGCAGTAGTGAAACCGTGAAATTTTGAAGGGTGACTGGCTTGTATGCCTTAAGGGACTTGCACATCAAAAACGAAACCGAAAAAATGTAAACCGAAAAACTCAATTTATTTCTTTTTAAAGGAAGGTTTTTGTTCCAATGACTAATAAAATCAAGGGAAAAAGGATGAACTAAGAATTTGAGTAAGAAAATAGTATATTTATCTCAGATTTTTAAAGAAAACGCAATTTTTATGTTTTATCCGTCGAAAAACGAAATTTCGGTTGACTCTGTCAATTTCTTTTCGGGTTCCACATGTGGAACGTTTCGGGGCGAAAATTTTTTTCGGTCGTACTTAACCTCACTTTTTGTGTGTTTACTTTTGGACTGTTTACATTAGCATAACCTCACTTTTGTGTTTACTTTTCGACTGAAAAGATTTATAGTAAAATGGACAGGGACTTCGAAGTTAAATTAATTATAGAGGTGGAGGCACACAAATGCCTTTATGATAAAACTTGCCCGGAATTTAAGGATCGGCATAAGAAAAATGAAAGCTGGGGGGAAATTGCCACAGTTCTTGGAGTATCTGGTAAGTTTACGTTATTTTATTTTAAGGTTACGACTTGAATAATTAATTATCTTTACAGTAGTGGATTGCAGGAAAAAGTGGGAAAATCTCAGAGATTCGTTAAGAGCATACTTTAAAAACAATAATAAAGTCAAAAGCGGCTCTGGGGCTTCAAAAAACATTAAATGGGTTCATTTTGAAGCGATGTCATTTTTAGTGCCCTTCATAAAGGTTCCAGTGTAAGTTTTTTATTAAAATGCTTATAAATGTAATACATTTACTGAATTCAGCACCTTTGGAAATTTTGCGGAGGGTACTGGAATTGATGAAAGAGGTGACGAAAATGTCCAGCGTCCTCTCCCATCCACCTCTCACGCTGAGTCGCCAGCAAAGAAGCGATCTAAATCAGACGAAGCCAATGGAACTCTTTCCGAAATATTAAAAGCAATTGAAAATGTGCGATCTGAGAAAGTGCCTTCTGCTATGAGCAATTTCTTTGTATCACTTGCTCTACAGGCAGAACACTTAACTAGAGAAAAGCAACTTCGTTTGCAAATGAAGTGTCTTCAAGCTCTTCACCAAGTTGAGTTTGACTTTGAAGAAACTGATTCAGCAATATTATAATATTACCCTTGATGTAGTTATTTAATATTTATCTTTTAATGTTAATATTTATTTAAAATTAGTAGACATTAAGGCCCAAGGAGGTGCAATTTATTTTTTTAATACATACTTATAATAGAAAAAAAGAATAAAGAAAAACATGTATGTCATAAATGCATAACTTTTTATTAAATCATTTTATATTGGAAATCTAAATCTCCTTCCGTTATGCACCACTTTGCAAACGCATTGCGGATATCAACAGCACGAGACACAGGCCCCAAGGTGTTGTGATATACTGGATAAGCAGAATCTGGCTCTGGTGTTCCAATTGTTGCTGTTTGGGTCATTTTAATATAATTATGTAGCACACAGCAGCACAATATTATGTTGTTTATAGTGGGACTCTGCGTTTCGATTCTTTTCAACAAAATTCGCCAAGTGTGGGCAAGTATTCCGAATGCATTTTCGACGATACGACGGGCTCTTGATAGTCTGAAATATAAGAATGTT
Source organism: Dioctria rufipes (assembly GCA_963924295.1). NCBI lineage: Eukaryota > Metazoa > Arthropoda > Insecta > Diptera > Asilidae > Dioctria > Dioctria rufipes. The sequence continues at coordinate 107,102,321 of OZ002744.1, forward strand.
GTGGAATAATAATATTATAGGATAAAATCAATTAGCTCTCACCGATAATTGAAAATCCTTCTCTCCATAGTTAAGTTTTCACCAGGATATGGAGTCAATAATGTCGGCTTAAGGGCAAATGCCTTATCACCAACTATTATATACGGCATTGGCGGACTCACAGTGCCGGGAAGAGGGCAATCAGCCGGTATTTTTAAGTTGCCCGGATTATTTAACCAGTCATTCCCAAAGTTTGAGTGGCTGAATATGGCAGAATCCGCATTAGAGCCATATGCACCTATATCCACCATTATAAATTTATAATCAGCATCTACCACTGCCACCAAAACTGTTGAGAAGCTTTTTTTATAATTAAAATATAGGCTTCCAGTATTATTGGGAGCAAATGTTAGTACATGCTTCCCATCGACTGCTCCAAGGCAGTTCGGGAAGTTCCATCTATCCAAGAAACGCTTTGCAATACATTTCCAGCCGTCGGTAGTTTGCTTAGGCATACACCTTTCTCGCATTTTTAAGATTATTGCTTTTATGGTCTGGACAATGCATTTGCGTACTGTAGATGCTCCCATGCAAAACCGGAAGGCCAAATCGGTATAGCTGGCTCCAGTTGCAAGAAATCTAAGAGAGAAATTACTTTAGTCCTGAATTTGGTTTTTTTGAAAAGTAGGTACCCTATACCGTAATGTAAGCGCAAGTTTCTCTTTTGCTGAAATTGTATCTCCCCTGAAGTTGTTACTTTTAGGCGATATTTCCCGCTTAATTAACAATAGGATGGTATCAAACTGTTCTTTGGACTCCGGAAGTACTGGAAATACCTGAAGGGAAAATTTTCCAAGTCTTTCACTATAGTAAAAAACTCTCCATGTCTCTTCCTGATTTTATTTAGCGGGTTCACCCAATACCGTCTTATTTCAAAGTTTTTCAAGATCCACCACTTACGGGATAACATTAAAACACGCTTTTTCGTATGAGCCCTCATCACACAACTTTTATGAAAACTAAATGTCACTTATTATCCGGAAAAATGTTTTCGGTTTTTGATGTGCCAACAAAAAGGAATTTTCGGTGTGGAACTTTTCGGTTTTCGGTTTCGATGTGCAAGCCACTTTAGGGTTTTCATATGGAATGTAGATGGAAGGGACAAAGCGTCAGATAATGTATTGTACGAACGAAGCAAGCACACGATTGCGCTCCACTTGTAAAGTATTATAATCATAGAATAATAACCGACTTATTATTTAATCGTAGTTACATAACAGGTGACATTTTTTATAATCCAAATTGCTATGTAAAATAAATAAATTTTTGGCGCCCCCTATCTTCAGATAATATTCCTGGGCGTTGCCTATGATAATTTAAGTGACCTGTTAGCAGAGTTATCAAATAAGTGACCAGCCCTCTTGTCATTTCTTCCCCCGCTCCATGCGTTTGACTGTCATTGAATTGCCTACTCACGTACAATGTATTCGCACGAAACCCCGCTTCCTTATTAGTTATTTATTCAATGGTTGTCATTGTTCAGCAAAGACTCACCCGTCACGTCCAAATTAGCGACAGCATCGTCATATCTCATTATCGAGATATCTTCCATTTACCATAAACAAGTAAATGATCCCAACAGCACCTAAAAGAAGAACTGAATTAAATGCGAACATGAAATATAATGAATACTTCCCTTAAGCAGTCGCTATTACTTCAATGAACTTCCTTTCCTAAACAAATTTCCTTTCCAATCAAAAACAAGGTTTTCTCCACCTCTTCAAGATGGACAGAATCTAAAAAAAACATAATTTGAAAGGAAAAGATTATAATAAACATGTAATTCACAGTCAAACAAGAATATAACACGGATAACCTCAACAAATACATGAGATACATTTTCAAGTATATCAAAGGTTTTGTTACAGGATTAATTGAAATAAATGAAATATAAACAATAACTTACCAGTTGAATTAATTATTTTTTAAAAAAATCCACACTACAAATCACAGAAATTGGAAATTAAACTCTAAATGCACCACAAATTTGTCTTCTTTCTGACGTTTTAAACTTTAATGTCAGGTTAAAGGAGGTGAGTTTACAAAATAGAATATTTAACGCGGAATTCGAAAATAAAGCTCTTATCACGAACAAATTAATATTTTTAGAATTATTTAGAAAATTAATTTATTTGTATACTCATAATGAGTGAAAAAGGAACAGGTAAAGGGGTGAACGAGATAGAAATGCTAATTCACACGAAAATTCACGAGAGAAAAATCTAGCACGGCAATGAAGCGTACTGCCCCGTGTGTTTTCCAGCAGAATTTGCATTTTTATATTCACCACAACAGGAAGAGCTATTAAGGGTTCAATAAAATTTTAGTAATTTTTTGCATTAAAGGAGCATTGAAACAATTAATAATCAAATAAATATTTCGTTCATTAAATAAATAATCAGTTGCGAATTATTTTCATCATTTAAAACCTTATATTTTCAATATTTATTTATACGCTTTTCCTATTACATGTAATCGAGCGATTTGGAGAACAAGGCGGGTTGGCAGTACTCGAAAAAGTTGGCCGGATCTGCTAATAAAAGGGCGAACGCAGAAAGGAATCGCTCTCTTTTTTATCAATCAGTCGACAAGTTCATAGTGCAGTAATTTCAAGTGGCATCAACATAGCATTTTTTACATCTTATTATTTTTTTATATATAATCATCTTCTTTTGGTTTATTTGGTATTTTTTTGTTCTTTTTCATTTATTTTAATTTTTATTTTATTATTATACAGGGTAATTTATAATTAATTAAATGTTGCAGATAAAACCGTCGAATGAACTATATGTTCTAGGAATATCTCTGTTAGCCATAATTAAATTAAAGGTGCAGTGAATTGAAATTATTTATAGTGAATTAGAAGCGTAACTTAAGTAATATTAAGGAGGAACGTATCTAAGCAAAATTGTTAAAAAGTTTGTATATACAAAAAAAACTTTTGTTTTTAATAAATTAATTTTTCTTGTATACGAAAGTCCGCACGTCTTCTCATTTCTTAAAATCAATTCCAAACCAATTTTTCCTTAACGAAATTTGTTGGATAATTATTTACTGATAAAACATTTGGTGGTTCCATCCAGGAAGTGTGAGACTCGTATACGTTTGATTTACATTCATTTCAATACGAACTTAATATTAAAACTTAATACGTTCCTCCCACGCGCATTTTGGGTTACGGTACTAATAAATTAATTTGGTTACGGTTAATTTGCACAAGATTGAAGGGACATCAATAACGGTGATTTTTTGCATTAACAGTACAGCCGAGAAAGATTAAGTTGCACTAGCAATATTCATTCCAATTTGAAATACTAAGATGGAAAAATCATTAGAGGCTTTACTCGTGAGACAAACAGTATTACATGATAAGTTTTCGAGTGCTATTGACAATGGCAGGAAAACTAAACTCGAGAAACGAACTGCAGGTTTCTTTAAACAAAAGCTTATTGATTTGCGAATCTTATGGCAAGAGTTTACAACGCATGATCGAAAGCTCGCAGAAGTGATTCTGATTTCAAACGAAGAATGTAATCACAACTACATCAAAGAGCAGAAGTTTGATAAACTCGAAATCAAATATTCAGAATATATGGGGGAATTGGAAGATGGGTTGAAAGAAATATTTCCAGATGGTAATAATTCTGTGTTACACCCGGAATGTCGCTCAGCACAACTTCCAAAAATAACATTACCCAAATTTAACGGCGAATATAATTCCTGGAGATCATTTTATGATTTGTTCACATCGTTGGTGCATGACAATTCACAGCTCCAAGCTGTACAAAAGCTGCATTATTTAAAGGGATGTCTCACAGGAGACGCAGAACGGGTACTAAGACACACCCCAATCACAAACCAAGACTATCTCCCAGCCTGGAACAAATTAAAGGACAGGTATGAAAATACAAGAACGCTAGTCAATCATCATCTCAAGTCATTCGTAAATCAACCCAAGCTTACAGTGGAGAATGGAAAAGGCTTAAAATCATTGGTAGATAATACCGAAGAATGTCTGCAACAACTTAAGGCATTGAAGGTAGACACTGAGTCTTGGGATGCGTTGCTAATTTATTTGATTGTTCAGAAATTACCCTTTGTCACACTCCGTCTTTGGGAAGAAGAGTTAGGAGATGACCAAAAATTACCGCAATTTAAAACTCTTCAGCAATTTGTAAACACAAAAATCCGAGTTCTAGAATCAATAACCAATACGATCAGTGCTAAACCAGTAACACCTTATATCAAAAAGGAAACTACTCAAACTTACCACATTACTAATAACAATGGTTGCCCTGCATGTGATAAGAAGCACTACGTAGGAAATTGTACAACGTTCCTTAACTTGGAGGTAGTAGCCAGAAGAAAATTAATTAAAGCTGCAGGTAGATGCATGAACTGCTTTTCAAGTAAGCATAGCCACAACAAGTGCCAAAATAAGAACAGATGTAAGAAATGCCACGAACCACATCATACAACATTGAATGCAACTGAACCTTCATCAAAGGGTTTACATGCCATAGAACAGCCTAGCCACTCTACAGCGCACACGACCAGTACCGACGTTGATAAAACTAACAATTTTTTAATAACAAAATCACATAATGCTTTACTACCAACAGCGTTAGTAAGAGCGCATGGCCGCAACGGTCACTCAATCACATTGCGATGTTTATTCGATTCAGGTTCACAAGCATCATTTATCACAGAACACGCCTGCAAACAACTACGCATTCACAGCACACATGCTGCAGTTGAAATCTTAGGCCTAAATAAGAATCAAACCGCATTTTCAAAGGGTGAGGTACAATTGAGATTAGAGTCGACCACCTCTAGTAAATCGATGGTTCAGATCAAAATGCTCGTACTTAAAAACATAACAGATTTCTTACCTGCCAAGGAAATTGTCAGTAAAGAATGGGAACATCTTCAGAATCTTGAGTTAGCAGATCCAACATTTTGGAATCCAGGGCCCAGAGATATGCTGGTGGGAGCAAACATATATGGACAAATCGTTTATGAAGGTATACGACAAGGACCAAAGGGTTCCCCTGTGGCCATCAATACCAGTTTTGGATGGATTGTAATGGGCAGCACAACCCTGTCTCATAATGAACAGGCAAGTGTCTTCACAATTGCTCTCAATAGAAGAGCTTAATCGACAAATACGTCAATTCTGGGAAACAGAAGAAGTACCAGACCATGATTTGCAAAGCCCTGAAGAAAAACAATGCCAGAAAAAGTATGAAGCCAGCCACTGTCGAACATCAAATGGTCAATATCAAGTTAGGTTACCATTCATTGATGAAAGGGGTCCTGTCTTGGGTGAAGCCAGAAATCGTGCATTCAAACGACTCGAGTATCTGTAGAGAAAATTCAATGGAAACCCCCAATTACAGCAAGAATACGAAACTTGCTTGGATGAATATTTAAAATTGGGTCACATGGTAGCTTGCGATCCACCTAAAACAGATGAAAACCATTATTACATACCGCACCACGCAGTATTTAAGCAAAGCACAACCACAAAATTACGAGTTGTTTTCGATGCGTCCGCAAAGACAACAAACGGCAAATCATTGAATGAGCAACTACTTATAGGCCCAATCTTACAACCCAAACTGTTTTCTATCGTTTTAAATTGGAGAAAACATCAAGTCGCAATGACAGCAGACATCGAGAAGATGTATAGGATGATTTGGGTTCATCCAGAAGATCGGACTTTCCAGCGCATACTGTGGAGAAGTCCAACAACAAAGGCACTTCAAGACTATCATTTGAACACAGTGACGTTTGGAACATCAGCAGCACCCTACTTGGCCATAAAAACTTCACAACAGTTAGCCACTGATGAAAGGGAACATTATCCATTAGCAGCCAAGGACACCTTCACTGACTTCTACGTTGATGATTTGCTGACAGGTGCAGAAGCAATTCCAGCAGCTCAAGCATTGCAACAGCAATTCATTGAGATGCTCAGTAAAGGTGGATTCAAACTTCGTAAATGGTCAAGCAACAAAGCGGAGCTGCTGTCACACCTACCAGAAGAGGATAAGGAACTAAAGGGTTCATTAGATTTGTTAGATATGGAGTCAGTGAAAACCTTAGGCATCAGATGGTATCCTGGTGGCGATTACTTTACGTTCAGCTTAAATAACAAACCAAAGTACGAAGCAAGTACTAAACGTACTATACTATCCGAAATAGCATCATTATACGATCCATTGGGATGGATTTCTCCGATTATTGTCGTTGCAAAAATTTTGATACAAACACTGTGGTTAAATGGCTACCTCTGGAATAGTATAGTTTCACCGGATATCATTGAACAGTGGAAGACATTCAAAGGTGAACTTCATGATTTAGAAAAATTAAGATCCCGCGATGGATCAAATTTTCAAGTACCAATTTAAGTCAAGAAATTCATGGTTATTGCGATGCATCTAATAAAGCATATGCAGCAGTGCTTTATCTACGAATACAGGACAATCAAGGTAATACGAAAACAACGTTGCTAACTTCCAAGACAAAGGTTGCTCCTGTTAAACCCATCACCATACCTCGCTTGGAATTGAACGGAGCTCTGTTATTAGCAAAACTATTAAAAACTACAGTTCAAACCATGCAGCTGCAGAACACTCCAACTTTTGCCTGGACAGATTCAACCATTGTGTTGCAATGGATACGTGAACATCCAGCACGATGGAAAACTTACGTGGCAAACAGAGTTGCAGAGATTCAGGAAATTCTAACAGCCGAGCATTGGAATCACGTTTTAACCAAGGATAACCCTGCCGATTTAGCGTCGCGTGGAACAACAACTCGACAATTATTGGAGTGTAATTTATGGTGGCATGGCCCTGACTGGCTCATCAAAGACCCTCAAGAATGGCCGAAAAGGTTTGTTCCCTCAGAGCAAACGGACTTAGAAGCAAAGAAGCCAACCATAACCAATCTAATTGCTCAACCATCAGTTGACTTTCTAAATCACTATTCATCGTACACAAAACTTGTACGAGTTGTCGCTACAATACTGCGCTTCATGCACAATTGCCGTAATTCCACACAGAAACAGACCAGTGCTCTCTCTGTCATGGAATTAAACAAAGCAAGGATTGTAGTAGTAAGAGCCGTACAGAGGACAGCGTTAACAAAAGAATATGAACAGCTAAAAACAAACCAATTACTTTCAAGAAAAAGTCGGCTAATAGCTCTTAATCCGTTTGTAGACCACGACGGACTCATTCGAGTAGGAGGCAGATTGGAAAATGCAAATATGCCGTTCAGCAGAAAGCATCCAATAATTCTTCCACGTAATCATCATCTCAGCAAATTAATCATTGATAAGGTGCATAAAGAAACTATGCACGGGGGAGCTACTCTAGTCCTCAATACAGTCCGCAATGAATTTTGGATTCTAGATGCAAGGCGAACAATATCAACTCAAATACACAAGTGTGTAAGTTGCGCCAGACATAGAGCAGCTACCGCCCGACAGTTAATGAGTGCCCTGCCAACTCCTCGAGTCAATCTCACGAGAGCCTTTGCACATGTGGGCGTTGACTACGCTGGGCCTATAACCTTGAAGATGTCAAGGCATAAAAATGCAAGAATCTACAAGGGATACTTTTGTATATTTGTGTGTCTGGCTACGAAAGCTATACACATTGAAGCAACCTCAGATTTAACTACAACAGCCTTTCAAGCTGCCCTTAAGAGATTTGTAGCTAGACGTGGACTTTGCTCGGACATATATTCAGATTGTGGTACGAATTTTAAGGGCGGAAGATCAGTCTTAGACCATGACCTACATCAAGCTATTAAGGAGGCCTCACCAAATGCTAAACAATATTTAGCTAACTTAAATATAAATTGGCATTTCAATCCTCCCGCAGCACCACATCATGGAGGGCTGTGGGAGGCAGGCATAAAATCTATTAAGTACCATCTTCGAAGAGTTATAGGCACCACAGTTTGCACCTTTGAAGAGATTATGACTCTACCTACACAGATTGAAGCATGTCTAAACTCTCGTCCGCTTTGTGCACTACGAAACGAAGTTGATGATTTAGCAGTTAGAATTCGAAAATAAAGCTCTTATCACGAACAAATTAATATTTTTAGAATTATTTAGAAAATTAATTTATTTGTATTCTCATAATGAGTGAAAAAGGAACTGGTAAAGGGGTGAACGAGATAGAAATGCTAATTGACACGAAAATTCACGAGAGAAAAATCTAGTACGGCAATGAAGCGTACTGCCCCGTGTGTTTTCCAGCAGAATTTGCATTTTTATATTCACTACAACAGGAAGAGCTATTAAGGGTTCAATAAAATTTTAGTAATTTTTTCCATTAAAGGAGCATTGAAACAATTAATAATCAAATAAATATTTCGTTCATTAAATAAATAATCAGTTGCGAATTATTTTCATCATTTAAAACCTTATTTTTTCAATATTTATTTATACGCTTTTCCTATTACATGTAATCGAGCGATTTGGAGAGCAAGGCGGGTTGGCAGTACTCGAAAAAGTTGGCCGGATCTGCTAATAAAAGGGCGAACGCAGAAAGGAATCGCTCTTTTTTTTATCAATCAGTCGACAAGTTCATAGTGCAGTAATTTCAAGTGGCATCAACATAGCATTTTTTACATCTTATTATTTTTTTATATATAATCATCTTCTTTTGGTTTATTTGGTATTTTTTTGTTCTTTTTCATTTATTTTAATTTTTATTTTATTATTATACAGGGTAATTTATAATTAATTAAATGTTGCAGATAAAATCGTCGAATGAACTATATGTTCTACGAATATGTCTGTTAGCCATAATTAAATTAAAGGTGCAGTGAATTGAAATTATTTATAGTGAATTAGAAGCGTAACTTAAGTAATATTAAGGAGGAACGTATCTAAGCAAAATTGTTAAAAAGTTTGTATATGCAAAAAAAACTTTTGTTTTTAATAAATTAATTTTTCTTGTATACGAAAGTCCGCACGTCTTCTCATTTCTTAAAATCAATTCCAAACCAATTTTTCCTTAACGAAATTTGTTGGATAATTATTTACTGATAAAACATTTGGTGGTTCCATCCAGGAAGTGTGAGACTCGTATACGTTTGATTTACATTGATTTCAATACGAACTTAATATTAAAACTTAATACGTTCCTCCCACGCGCATTTTGGGTTACGGTACTAATAAATTAATTTGGTTACGGTTAATTTGCACAAGATTGAAGGGACATCAATAACGGTGATTTTTTGCATTAACAGTACAGCCGAGAAAGATTAAGTTGCACTAGCATTATTCATTCCAATTTGAAATACTAAGATGGAAAAATCATTAGAGGCTTTACTCGTGAGACAAACAGTATTACATGATAAGGTTTCGAGTGCTATTGACAATGGCAGGAAAACTAAACTCGAGAAACGAACTGCAGGTTTCTTTAAACAAAAGCTTATTATTGATTTGCGAATCTTATGGCAAGAGTTTACAACGCATGATCGAAAGCTCGCAGAAGTGATTCTGATTTCAAACGAAGAATGTAATCACAACTACATCAAAGAGCAGAAGTTTGATAAACTCGAAATCAAATATTCAGAATATATGGGGGAATTGGAAGATGGGTTGAAAGAAATATTTCCAGATGGTAATAATTCTGTGTTACACCCGGAATGTCGCTCAGCACAACTTCCAAAAATAACATTACCCAAATTTAACGGCGAATATAATTCCTGGAGATCATTTTATGATTTGTTCACATCGTTGGTGCATGACAATTCACAGCTCCAAGCTGTACAAAAGCTGCATTATTTAAAGGGATGTCTCACAGGAGACGCAGAACGGGTACTAAGACACATCCCAATCACAAACCAAGACTATCTCCCAGCCTGGAACAAATTAAAGGACAGGTATGAAAATACAAGAACGCTAGTCAATCATCATCTCAAGTCATTCGTAAATCAACCCAAGCTTACAGTGGAGAATGGAAAAGGCTTAAAATCATTGGTGGATAATACCGAAGAATGTCTGCAACAACTTAAGGCATTGAAGGTAGACACTGAGTCTTGGGATGCGTTGTTAATTTATTTGATTGTTCAGAAATTACCCTTTGTCACACTCCGTCTTTGGGAAGAAGAGTTAGGAGATGACCAAAAATTACCGCAATTTAAAACTCTTCAGCAATTTGTAAACACAAAAATCCGAGTTCTAGAATCAATAACCAATACGATCAGTGTTAACCAGTAACACCTTCTATCAAAAAGGAAACTACTCAAACTTACCACATTACTAATAACAATGGTTGCCCTGCATGTGATAAGAAGCACTACGTAGGAAACTGTACAACGTTCCTTAACTTGGAGGTAGTAGCCAGAAGAAAATTAATTAAAGCTGCAGGTAGATGCATGAACTGCTTTTCAAGTAAGCATAGCCACAACAAGTGCCAAAATAAGAACAGATGTAAGAAATGCCACGAACCACATCATACAACATTGCATGCAACTGAACCTTCATCAAAGGGTTTACATGCCATAGAACAGCCTAGCCACTCTACAGCGCACACGACCAGTACCGACGTTGATAAAACTAACAATTTTTTAATAACAAAATCACATAATGCTTTACTACCAACAGCGTTAGTAAGAGCGCATGGCCGCAACGGTCACTCAATCACATTGCGATGTTTATTCGATTCAGGTTCACAAGCATCATTTATCACAGAACACGCCTGCAAACAACTACGCATTCACAGCACACATGCTGCAGTTGAAATCTTAGGCCTAAATAAGAATCAAACCGCATTTTCAAAGGGTGAGGTACAATTGAGATTAGAGTCGACCACCTCTAGTAAATCGATGGTTCAGATCAAAATGCTCGTACTTAAAAACATAACAGATTTCTTACCTGCCAAGGAAATTGTCAGTAAAGAATGGGAACATCTTCAGAATCTTGAGTTAGCAGATCCAACATTTTGGAATCCAGGGCCCAGAGATATGCTGGTGGGAGCAAACATATATGGACAAATCGTTTATGAAGGTATACGACAAGGACCAAAGGGTTCCCCTGTGGCCATCAATACCAGTTTTGGATGGATTGTAATGGGCAGCACAACCCTGTCTCATAATGAACAGGCAAGTGTCTTCACAATTTCTCTCAATAGAAGAGCTTAATCGACAAATACGTCAATTCTGGGAAACAGAAGAAGTACCAGACCATGATTTGCAAAGCCCTGAAGAAAAACAATGCCAGAAAAAGTATGAAGCCAGCCACTGTCGAACATCAAATGGTCAATATCAAGTTAGGTTACCATTCATTGATGAAAGGGGTCCTGTCTTGGGTGAAGCCAGAAATCGTGCATTCAAACGACTCGAGTATCTGTAGAGAAAATTCAATGGAAACCCCCAATTACAGCAAGAATACGAAACTTGCTTGGATGAATATTTAAAATTGGGTCACATGGTAGCTTGCGATCCACCTAAAACAGATGAAAACCATTATTACATACCGCACCACGCAGTATTTAAGCAAAGCACAACCACAAAATTACGAGTTGTTTTCGATGCGTCCGCAAAGACAACAAACGGCAAATCATTGAATGAGCAACTACTTATAGGCCCAATCTTACAACCCAAACTGTTTTCTATCGTTTTAAATTGGAGAAAACATCAAGTCGCAATGACAGCAGACATCGAGAAGATGTATAGGATGATTTGGGTTCATCCAGAAGATCGGACTTTCCAGCGCATACTGTGGAGAAGTCCAACAACAAAGGCACTTCAAGACTATCATTTGAACACAGTGACGTTTGGAACATCAGCAGCACCCTACTTGGCCATAAAACCTCACAACAGTTAGCCACTGATGAAAGGGAACATTATCCATTAGCAGCCAAGGACACCTTCACTGACTTCTACGTTGATGATTTGCTGACAGGTGCAGAAACAATTCCAGAAGCTCAAGCATTACAACAGCAATTCATTGAGATGCTCAGTAAAGGTGGATTCAAACTTCGTAAATGGTCAAGCAACAAAGCGGAGCTGCTGTCACACCTACCAGAAGAAGATAAGGAACTAAAGGGTTCATTAGATTTGTTAGATATGGAGTCAGTGAAAACCTTAGGCATCAGATGGTATCCTGGTGGCGATTACTTTACGTTCAGCTTAAATAACAAACCAAAGTACGAAGCAAGTACTAAACGTACTATACTATCCGAAATAGCATCATTGTACGATCCATTGGGATGGATTTCTCCGATTATGGTCGTTGTTCCTACCATTAAGAAAGAATTCTCATATATATTGTATTTTGAATTTTAAAACCAAAGCTACCTAACATCATTATATTTGAATTTGCAATCTTCGTGAACGTAGCCTAATCATAAATTAACTTTAAACTTCGATGTTGGTAGTATTTTTTTTTTGTCATACTATTGCCTTCTTTTTTGTAATAAAAATGTCACTTTCGCTCAATCTCTTGTTTCATTCACATCGTTAGCTACAATTTTCGCATCACCTACAATTTTCGTATCGCTTACAATATTTCGCATCGTTTCGCAAATTAATCCAAACTCTTGGATAACACAAAACATTGGTCCTTCAATACCGGATAGTACACTGGTATCGTTTTTATCACTCTCGTATCACAAATTTCGTGTCGATCATCATTGCCTTTGTATTACATCATCATCATCTACCACTCGAAAGTGATTCGATAAAAAAAATAATAATAATCTGTAATCATCATCGGCATCGTTGGAATTAGATCAACAGAAACAAACAACGTGCAAGCAAACAAGCATAGCCCTTTATCGAGTGCGGTGATTATCGTCATTGCCACAGCACGTGACTTGGGATATTCGCATCGACAGTCAATATTTCACACAGCAGATCGTAAGAAATTTTATATTGCTATTTATCATCAGAATCTGTAAGTCGTATCGCAGTAAGTAAAATTTCAATTTCACAATTTTTTGTTGTCATCACATTGTTCCATTGCAACCGCTATTAAGCAGGCAGAAAATTAGTACCAAGCAAGTAAATTAGTGCCACAATTGTAATAATAATGGCTCCTCCAACTGATCCCGCTACAATAAAGCTACTTGCTGAATTAAAGGTTCAGCGCGGAAGTGTTCAAGGCCGACAAACAAAAATGAAAACGTACGTGGAGAAATCTGGTCCAAATACAACATTAGCTGACCTAGAAACACGACTTGGACTTCTTGAAGGATATTTAAATACCTTCAATAGTGTTCAATCGAAGATTGAGTATATTGACGAGGATGAAGCTAAAGGTGAAAAAAGGGAAGCCTTCGAAGAAACCTACTGCGGAATAAAAAGCAAAATTTTGACATTTATATCACAAAAAAGACCGCGGGGGTCATTAACGGCAGATAGTCAACTTTCTTTTGCAACATATCGTACCAAAACTGCCCGACTTCCTCAGTTAGAGCTTACAAAATTTACCGGAAAAACAATAGATTGGCCGAACTTTTTCTCTATGTTCAAGACATTAGTGCATAATGACGATGAATTGTCAAATATCGAGAAATTTCAGCATCTGCGTTCCACGCTATCTGAAAGCGCATTCCGTACAATACAATCGTTAGAAATGGCAGCAGAAAATTATGAAAAGGCCATTGAATTATTAAAGAAAAGATATGATAATAAAAGACTTATTTTTCAGGCTCACATTAATGATATTTATAATTTACCGACTGCTGAAAAGGGTTCTATCTATTATCTGAGAAATCTGAACGATAGTGTAAATTCGCATTTACGTGCATTATCGTCTCTTGTGGAAAATCAACAAATCACCGATGGATTGCTTATTTATCTTATATCGCAGAAGTTGGACCCAGTCTCAAGAAACAAATGGGAAGATGAAGCACCGCGCGACGTAGTTCCATCCTGGGATGAGTTCTCCTCATTTATAGAGAAACGCTGTCAGACATTAAAGAACGTGGCGCAAACAACTATTGCAACTGGGAACAAACCGGCAAGTACAAATTTCGTTAACCAACATAAAAGAAATACTAATCAAGTTAGAAAAACAACCTTAATAACTACTAAAACTCTAAATAGCTGCTCTCTTTGCAATAATTCAGAGCATATAATTAATAATTGTCCAAATTTCATTACTTTAATTCCGATAAATCGTTTCAATGAAGTTAAAAGATTGAATTTATGCATAAACTGTCTTCGATCAGGACATAGTGTCAAATACTGCAAATCTAGCCGTTGTCGCTTTTGCTCTGCTAAACATCATTCATTACTCCATATGGCTCCGATTGAGCAAAATTTAAATCTCTCATCACCTCAAGCTCAACCTGAACGTATATATATACCACAATCCTCGCAAGGTTCGGGTCAAGCACAACCATCAGTAGCTCTTTGTTCAAACAGTGGCCATAGTACAGCAGATAACTTTCATGTCTTCCTAGCAACCGCGATCATACAAATCAAAGATAGTGTTGGCTCTTATACATCATGTAGAGCTCTGCTAGACTCTGCTTCGCAATTAAATTTCATATCGGAAAGATTATGTCAGCAGTTACGTTTCAAAAGGATAAAGGTAAACGTGCCAGTCAGTGGAATCGGAAAATCCAATACTTCCGTGAAATTTAAGGTTAATATTCAAATCAAGTCGCGTCTTAATGAATATACAAACTCATTTGAAGCTTACGTACTACCTTCCATCACAGAAAATCAACCCAGTTCCTATATCGATACAAAGGATTTAGACATCCCTGATGACATTAACTTAGCAGATCCTGGTTATAACAAGGCTCAGAGGATTGATCTTCTCATCGGCGCGAGCAATTTCTTTGAGTTGTTATCTGTCGGACAATTAAGACTTGGGGTCGATGAACCCTTACTACAAAAGACTGTCTTCGGTTGGATAGTTTCGGGGAATTTCAAAACTAAAGTCAACTCGAAAACATGCAACATCGCCATTACACCCCCTTCAGATGTATCCCACACGTTAGATAACCTGCTTAAGCGCTTTTGGGAAATCGAAAATCACACTTCAATTGTGAAAGGTACTACATCTGAGGAAATGGAGTGTGAAGCCCATTTTTCTAGAACATATTTAAGATTACCATCTGGTAGATTTTCGGTCAGACTACCTTTTCGATGCAGCCCTTCTATATTAGGAGATTCTTTAGAAAAGGCCAAAAGGAGGTATTTTAATTTAGAAGCCAAGCTATCAAAATCATTCGAAATTAAACAGCAGTATTGCAAATTCATGGAAGATTACTTGAGATTGGGACATATGCAACCCATTAAAATAGGTGAGCTCAGTGTCGACCACTACTTTCTCCCTCATCATTGTGTTCTCAAGCCGGAGAGCACCCCTACAAAGCTAAGAGTAGTTTTTGACGGGTCATGCAAACCCAGTACTGGTCAATCTCTCAACGATATCCTTATGGTTGGCCCAGTTGTCCAAGATGACTTGTTTACAATTCTACTCCGCTTTCGAAAGTTTCGATATGCGATGACTGCCGACTCAAAAATGTACCGCCAGCTAGAGGTACAAGATCCTGATAATCACATGCAATGCATTTTATGGCGGAATTCAAAGGACACAGATCTGCAAATATATCGTCTTATGACTGTGACCTATGGGATTTCATCTGTATTATTCCTAGCAACGCGTTGTCTTAAAAGGCTAGGGGAGGAGGAAGAACCATCATCTGATTTAGGATCACGAATTGTCAAGAATGATTTTTACGTGGACGACATGTTGACCGGCACAGATAGCATCGAAGAAGCTATCAGAGCTCGTTATGAAGTAGAAGGATTACTTCAGAAAGGTGGGTTCTTACTTCACAAATGGTGTTGTAATGATGATCGAATTCTTAACCACATACCGGTAGAAAACAGAGAGAAATTAGCCAATATTGGAGAAAACGATGCTGTGAAGACTTTAGGGTTGACTTGGAATCCTATTCAAGACAAGTTTCACTTTACTTTCGCAGATTCAGACAACTCTGTCACACCAACAAAGCGTAAAATTCTTTCAACGATTGCACGATTGTAAGATCCACTTGGATTAATAAACCCAATCATAGTTAAGGCCAACATTTTCATGCAAGGCCTCTGGAAGCTAAATGTTGATTGGGACGAATCTCTGCCGATTGAGCTACAATCACAATGGAAATCATTCATTCATCAGCTCAAGGATATCAATCAAATTGGGATAGCAAGACATGTGCTCCCGCAGATTGAATATGCAAATCTTGAGCTTCACGGATTTGCTGATGCCAGCTCTCTCGCTTATGGAGCGTGCCTGTATATCAGAGCAACTGATAAATCAGGTAATATAACAATAAAATTGCTTTGTGCAAAATCAAAGGTTGCCCCTATAAAGACTCAAAGTATTCCAAGATTAGAGCTTTGTGCTGCATTAATGCTATCTGAACTCATGCTTCGAGTCATATCATCTATAGCAATAGACTTTCACAAGTCCTACTACTGGTCGGACTCGACTATTGTCCTTTCATGGATTTCTGCATAAGCCTGCAACTTGAACACTTTCGTCGGCAATCGTGTCTCGAAGATACAAGAGCTAACTCAATCCCGCAGTTGGAAACATGTGCCCACAACAGAGAACCCGGCGGATATAATCAGCAGAGGACTTTCACCGGGAGAATTACTGAGTTCACACTTATGGTTCAATGGACCTAGCTTCTTGACTGCTTCTGAATCTTCATGGCCTCCACAACACATCCTTCCACATCAAGACTTGCCAGAGCAACGGAAGGTAAAGGTCGCGTTAATTACTGAAAGGGTTGAAGACCTTGTCACTACTTCAAAATTTCGCAACACCCTTTTGAAACTTCAAGCTGTTTTCGCGTACATATTTCGCTTTTATCATAATGCAAAACTAAAGAACCCATCTAAAAGAATTGTCGGCCCATTAGGCATAGATGAATTGGACTTTGCACTTAAAGCTGTCATCAAGATGGTACAAAAAAGGGAATTCTCTCCAGGCTACGATGATCTTAGTTCAAAAAAGGAAATCTCCACTAAAAGCTGCTTAAAGACTTTGACTCCATTTGTAGACAAGGAAGGCTTGGTTCGTGTTGGAGGAAGAATAAGGAATTCGGGTTTAGACTACGACTGCATGCATCAAATCGTACTACCTCGCTCACACCCGCTCACAGATGCACTAATCAATCACTACCATCACAGGCATTTGCACGCTGGACACCAAACATTGCTATACATTCTTAGAACTCGATTTTGGCCTCTGGGTGGAAGGAGCACGGTGAAGAAGGTTTTACATAGGTGCATACGATGTTTTCGGACACGCCCAAAATGCATTCAACAATTGATGGGAGACCTGCCAACAGAACGCGTTCAACCATCACGACCATTCGCAACATCTGGCGTAGACTTTTGTGGTCCATTTTATATAACACAACTTGTACGAGGAAGATCACCTACAAAGGCATATGCTTGCATATTTATCTGTTTCTCGACCAAGGCAGTACATATCGAGCCAGTCTCAGATCTCACCACTGAGGGATTCTTGTCTGCGTTAAAACGGTTTATCGCCAGAAGAGGCTGGATTTCAAAGATCTACTCGGATAATGCTACAAATTTTCTAGGCGCAAATAACAAGCTAAAGGAATTGAGAGCCCTTTTTAGCTCCCAGCAACATGTTAAGGATGTCTATGACGTCTGCATCAAAGAGTCCATCGAATGGAAGTTTATCCCACCACGTTCGCCGCATTTTGGTGGTCTTTGGGAGGCATCGGTAAAGATCGCCAAATCTTACATTCGTCGTGTCGTCGGTTATAGGAGCCTCACATACGAAGAACTTGCAACGCTTCTGTGCCAAGTGGAAGCAATTATTAATTCTCGCCCTATTACACCCATATCGTCCGACCCCAATGATCTCGAAGCTCTCACCCCGGGGCACTTTCTCATTGGTTCTCCCTTAGTCTCCATTCCTGAACCCAGCATATTAGATAAAAATATTAACCATATTTCTCGTTGGCAGAAAGTACAATTAATGCAGCAGTTGTTTTGGGCTCGCTGGAGCAAGGAATACTTACAGCATCTACAACAGCGTTCGAAATGGAACACTCGTGAGGCAAACATCGCAGTTAACACTTTGGTAATCCTAAAGGACCAGAACGTGCCACCGCTTAATTGGCCATTGGGGCGAATCTTAGAAGTTCACACTGGCGCTGATGGATTAGTTCGTGTCGTCACTGTACGGACCCCTACCGGCATATTTAAACGGGCCGTGACAAAAGTATGTCCTCTACCTATGAAGGATGACGACTCTTGAGTTTTGGAGCTGAAGCGTCCAAGGCGGGTGGAATGTTCCTACCATTAAGAAAGAATTCTCATAAATATTGTATTTTGAATTTTAAAACCAAAGCTACCTAACATCATTATATTTGAATTTGCAATCTTCGTGAACGTAGCCTAATCATAAATTAACTTTAAACTTCGATGTTGGTAGTATTTTTTTTTGTCATACTATTGCCTTCTTTTTTGTAATAAAAATGTCACTTTCGCTCAATCTCTTGTTTCATTCACATCGTTAGCTACAGTTCACTACAATTTTCGCATCACCTACAATTTTCGTATCGCTTACAATATTTCGCATTGTTTCGCAAATTAATCCAAACTCTTGGATAACACAAAACAGTCGTCGCAAAAATTTTGATACAAACACTGTGGTTAAATGGCTACCTCTGGGATAGTATAGTTTCACCGGATATCATTGAACAGTGGAAGACATTCAAAGGTGAACTTCATGATTTAGAAAAATTAAGAATCCCGCGATGGATCAAATTTTCAAGTACCAATTTAAGTCAAGAAATTCATGGTTATTGCGATGCATCTAATAAAGCATATGCAGCAGTGCTTTATCTACGAATACAGGACAATCAAGGTAATACGAAAACAACGTTGCTAACTTCCAAGACAAAGGTTGCTCCTGTTAAACCCATCACCATACCTCGCTTGGAATTGAACGGAGCTCTGTTATTAGCAAAACTATTAAAAACTACAGTTCAAACCATGCAGCTGCAGAACACTCCAACTTTTGCCTGGACAGATTCAACCATTGTGTTGCAATGGATACGTGAACATCCAGCACGATGGAAAACTTACGTGGCAAACAGAGTTGCAGAGATTCAGGAAATTCTAACAGCCGAGCATTGGAATCACGTTTTAACCAAGGATAACCCTGCCGATTTAGCGTCGCGTGGAACAACAACTCGACAATTATTGGAGTGTAATTTATGGTGGCATGGCCCTGACTGGCTCATCAAAGACCCTCAAGAATGGCCGAAAAGGTTTGTTCCCTCAGAGCAAACGGACTTAGAAGCAAAGAAGCCAACCATAACCAATCTAATTGCTCAACCATCAGTTGACTTTCTAAATCACTATTCATCGTACACAAAACTTGTACGAGTTGTCGCTACAATACTGCGCTTCATGCACAATTGCCGTAATTCCACACAGAAACAGACCAGTGCTCTCTCAGTCATGGAATTAAACAAAGCAAGGATTGTAGTAGTAAGAGCCGTACAGAGGACAGCGTTAACAAAAGAATATGAACAGCTAAAAACAAACCAATTACTTTCAAGAAAAAGTCGGCTAATAGCTCTTAATCCGTTTGTAGACCACGACGGACTCATTCGAGTAGGAGGCAGATTGGAAAATGCAAATATGCCGTTCAGCAGAAAGCATCCAATAATTCTTCCACGTAATCATCATCTCAGCAAATTAATCATTGATAAGGTGCATAGAGAAACTATGCACGGGGGAGCTACTCTAGTCCTCAATACAGTCCGCAATGAATTTTGGATTCTAGATGCAAGGCGAACAATATCAACTCAAATACACAAGTGTGTAAGTTGCGCCAGACATAGAGCAGCTACCGCCCGACAGTTAATGAGTGCCCTGCCAACTCCTCGAGTCAATCTCACCAGAGCCTTTGCACATGTGGGCGTTGACTACGCTGGGCCTATAACCTTGAAGATGTCAAGGCATAAAAATGCAAGAATCTACAAGGGATACTTTTGTATATTTGTGTGTCTGGCTACGAAAGCTATACACATTGAAGCAACCTCAGATTTAACTACAACAGCCTTTCAAGCTGCCCTTAAGAGATTTGTAGCTAGACGTGGACTTTGCTCGGACATATATTCAGATTGTGGTACGAATTTTAAGGGCGGAAGATCAGTCTTAGACCATGACCTACATCAAGCTATTAAGGAGGCCTCACCAAATGCTAAACAATATTTAGCTAACTTAAATATAAATTGGCATTTCAATCCTCCCGCAGCACCACATCATGGAGGGCTGTGGGAGGCAGGCATAAAATCTATTAAGTACCATCTTCGAAGAGTTATAGGCACCACAGTTTGCACCTTTGAAGAGATTATGACTCTACCTACACAGATTGAAGCATGTCTAAACTCTCGTCCGCTTTATGCACTACGAAACGAAGTTGATGATTTAGCAGTTTTAACTCCAGGGCATTTCTTAATTGGTCAAGCTTTTAATGCAATTCCTGAACCAAATTCAACATCGTCGAAGTCCACATCTCTACAACGTTGGCAACATATTCAACAAATGAACCAACATTTCTGGAATAAATGGACCAAGGAATACTTGAACCGTCTACAGCAACGACCAAAATGGTGGCAGCAACAGCAATGTAATTTAAAAATCGGCGAGGTAATCCTAATTAAAGACGAAAACACTCCACCCACTTCTTGGCCGCTAGGAATTATCGAGAAGATTCATCCAGGTAAAGATGGAATGGTTAGAGTGGTAACAGTCCGCACCAAAAATAATACCTATCAAAGACCAGTGGTGAAAATCTGCCATTTACCCATTGAAAGGACCGAGACATGACAAAAAACATAAAGTTGATTTGATGTTGTATAATCAAATCTGTATATGTGTTGTTTTCGTTGTGTGTTGCGCTGTGTGGAATAAAAGTTAACATTTCTGATGAAGTTTACCAGTTGAGAGGACCAAACATAACAAATAACATAAAGTTGATTTGATGTTGTATAATCAAATCTGTACATGTGTTGTTTTCGTTGTGTGTTGATACGGGTGGAATTAAGACTCAATATTTCTAAATATCATCATATTTATTTCAGATAATCATGCAGTCAGATTCAGAAGATTTGTTAACCATTTTTGAGGACATCCAATTCTCTCCCCCCGATAGCCCAATGCTTGCAAACTGGGTAGAACCAGGTTACGATATTTTAACTGGACAACCACTACCTGATATATATCAAACGGAATGTATACAAAACGTGAACCCTAGCTCGTCTGAAGATATATCTCAAGATCCAGTTCCGGGAATGCAGCAACCTGTTCGAGCTAATGGCACCATCGTTCGATCACTAAACCTTTTAAAGCCGTCCACGACGATAAAAGAAATACAAATGCGAATTGAAAATGATGTTCAACGATTCATTACCCGGGAAAAGGAAGACCTGTTCATTCAAAGGGACATCTTGCGTAAAATTGATTTTGAAAGAATTGGCAAAAGTAAGCGTAAGCAGTACACGGTCAATCTCCCTGATCAATTTCAAGTCAAGGTGAATGTGAACAGCGCCGGGAAGGTACTTTTCCATCATCATCATCGTCGTGGAATAAATAAGGTGAAGGCCAGAGTTCTTGAACGGAATCGTTCAATGGGGGGAGAATGCTCAGCAAAGACTCACCCGTCACGTCCAAATTAGCGACAGCATCGTCATATCTCATTATCGAGATATCTTCCATTTACCACAAACAAGTAAATGATCCCAACAGCACCTAAAAGAAGAACTGAATTAAATGCGAACATGAAATATAATGAATACTTCCCTTAAGCAGTCGCTATTACTTCAATGAACTTCCTTTCCTAAACAAATTTCCTTTCCAATCAAAAACAAGGTTTTCTCCACCTCTTCAAGATGGACAGAATCTAAAAAAAAAACATAATTTGAAAGGAAAAGATTATAATAAACATGTAATTCACAGTCAAACAAGAATATAACACGGATAACCTCAACAAATACATGAGATACATTTTCAAGTGTATCAAAGGTTTTGTTACAGGATTAATTGAAATAAATGAAATATAAACAATAACTTACCAGTTGAATTAATTATTTTTTAAAAAAATCCACACTACAAATCACAGAAATTGAAAATTAAACTCTAAATGCACCACAAATTTGTCTTCTTTCTGACGTTTTAAACTTTAATGTCAGGTTAAAGGAGGTGCGTTCACAAAATAGAATATTTAACGCGGAATTCGAAAATAAAGCTCTTATCACGAACAAATTAATATTTTTAGAATTATTTAGAAAATTAATTTATTTGTATACTCATAATGAGTGAAAAAGGAACTGGTAAAGGGGTGAACGAGATAGAAATGCTAATTCACACGAAAATTCACGAGAGAAAAATCTAGTACGGCAATGAAGCGTACTGCCCCGTGTGTTTTCCAGCAGAATTTGCATTTTTATATTCACTACAACAGGAAGAGCTATTAAGGGTTCAATAAAATTTTAGTAATTTTTTCCATTAAAGGAGCATTGAAACAATTAATAATCAAATAAATATTTCGTTCATTAAATAAATAATCAGTTGCTAATTATTTTCGTCATTTAAAACCTTATTTTTTCAATATTTATTTATACGCTTTTCCTATTACATGTAATCGAGCGATTTGGAGAACAAGGCGGGTTGGCAGTACTCGAAAAAGTTGGCCGGATCTGCTAATAAAAGGGCGAACGCAGAAAGGAATCGCTCTCTTTTTTATCAATCAGTCGACAAGTTCATAGTGCAGTAATTTCAAGTGGCATCAACATAGCATTTTTTACATCTTATTATTTTTTTATATATAATCATCTTCTTTTGGTTTATTTGGTATTTTTTTGTTCTTTTTCATTTATTTTAATTTTTATTTTATTATTATACAGGGTAATTTATAATTAATTAAATGTTGCAGACAAAATCGTCGAATGAACTATATGTTCTACGAATATGTCTGTTAGCCATAATTAAATTAAAGGTGCAGTGAATTGAAATTATTTATAGTGAATTAGAAGCGTAACTTAAGTAATATTAAGGAGGAACGTATCTAAGCAAAATTGTTAAAAAGTTTGTATATGCAAAAAAAACTTTTGTTTTTAATAAATTAATTTTTCTTGTATACGAAAGTCCGCACGACTTCTCATTTCTTAAAATCAATTCCAAACCAATTTTTCCTTAACGAAATTTGTTGGATAATTATTTACTGATAAAACAGTCATTTACAGAGACTAGAGGTAGCATTCATTCATTCTTGAAAAGAGATTAATTTCTACATAATTATTATTGTATCGTTTCAAAATTAAACGCCAGTGAATTTCTATTTAATAAGATTTATTGTTCAATACGGCCGAGTTATATTGATTTAACCAAATATTTAACACAATAGAAAGTAGTTTTACGAATTCATCCAGGTTCATGAAAGGAATCCCGACGATGTTCAACTCCACAAAAAGTCCTGTTGCTGTTGCACAATACTCACGATATAATACAGAAAATATTTGAGTTCCTGAAAAAATCTTGACAGATCTCACTCAATGACTTTTGTCCTCATATGACGTAACCACCCAATTGACAGAAATCTAGGCCATAACATGTTATGCCTCATTTTCATCGTTAAGTTAATTCAGTTGAGTAATTTTTCTGTTAATTTTGTCGTTCTAAATACTAATTTGGATTTCTATGAAAGAAAAAGTAGGTTATAAAAGAAATATTTTTAATTATTGACTTTTAGCAACATTATCGTAAAATTCCTCTATCCTAGTCACTTTAAGAAGATAAATAAATACAATTTTCGCGGCACGTGTCCCTAGTGTGTTAATTTTAAATGAAAAGTTTGGCTGTGTCAAATATTTGACTTTGTAAGTGCGGTATTCTTGTGGTTTAAGTGAACAAAACTTTAGATGTGCAAGGGAGAAAAGATTATAGGAACTGTTGAAGGAATTAGAAAAAGATGGAGATATTTTTCAATTAGTCAAACGAATTAACTTACCCCACGGTTACACCTGCAAGTACAGCTTGCATGCAAGCCTCCCTTCCAACACGATTTTTAACTTGACAGCGGAAGGCAGTTCGGTTGATGTCTTATCAGCTTGCATGCAAGTTCATTTAAAAAATGGCATTGAGATGTAAACTCTTGCGTATATTGCAAAATTATGGCAATAAGGAAGCATCACAATGATAAAAACCCAAGAAAAAAGGAAAATTAAGGTGTTGGTAAATGATGTATTGCAAATAATCCCAGAAAATTTCATTTTCCCGGTATAAATTTATGAATTTCTCTCAAGCATTTCGTTTCCGCCATTTTGAAAACTGTATAAATGTCAAATTACTATCTCCCAGCTGCCATGGTTTTTCAGCATGCAAGTTCGCTGAAAGCTGTACTGCCAGCATGGCAGGAGAGGTTACACGTGCAAGAAGTATGGCAGTGCAAGTTGCATGCAAGCTGTACTTGCAGGTGTAACCTCGGGGTTAACGATGAAAATGATCATTATTATTCTATCATGGACCGTGCCAAGGTATCAACGAGGTAATAACTAAAGGAGATGCAATCATATGTACGATCCGTGTACATGAGAGTACCCAAAATTGCCCTGCATTTGTGTATGTTTCACTCCGCCAGTTTTGGTCTTCGCTGTCAAATCCATACTTAGGTTTGGATAGTTTTCGGCTTGGTGCATTGACGCAGGAAAACCCGTGAACAAACCGTAGGGGCCACGAAGCAAATATTACTCACAAACTTTTTACCACTGAACTTTTCTTCAAAATTATTAACTTTTTTACGTTCACGTTTGCAAATTCAGTAAAGACTTTTGAGTATATGAAAATAAAAGCGATTAAAATTGCGCATAGGTGTACAAATTTTACGGCGCTCATGTACAAACAATATCAGTGTCATTGTGTTAGAATTGGGTACGCGATATTTTCTCATTTGCATCTCCTTTAGTTCTTACCTCGTTGCAAGGTATAGAGAAGTCAAATATTCCCATTAAGATTTTGACACATTGCAGCTGATAGCCTGCGACGTAATTCTGTGACTAATGTATATACATATTTATAGGAAGTCAGAGAGTGAGAGAGTATTGTCATAGATTAGAACTTTTTGAGACTCCTGGTTCCCAGTAAGCCTATTTCTGCAAGGTAGTACCAGTCTTGTACTTACCTCATACTTAGTTTAGTACTATATATTCATGTAATCTATTATACAGCCATCAGCTGATAGACATTGATGTACACACTTTGTATTGTCATCTTGTGCTATGAAGACATATCGTAGCTTGTTTAAATTCTATAAATAAAGATCTATGAACTAAAAGTTAATCTTATATTTACATGGTGCCGAAACCCGAATAAACTAATAAATAAACGTTAGCCAATCTAACGAAACAAATAGTTTAGTAATATCAGAAGGATATTTTTCATAAAAATGACGGAAAACGTTGGAGCCAATCTTCTTCGTCCGCCAAAACCACTCATAATTGAGCATAATAAGGACATGTCAAAGGAATGGAAACTATGGAAACAACAGTATGGTTATTTCGAAATTGCAACACAGATTACAACGAAGCCACAAAACATCCAAATAGCTACATTCATGACAGCAATTGGCAGCACAGCTATACAATTATACAACACGCTGCAACAGCCACTTCCAGTAACAGGAGAAGAGGTAACTTTAGAACAGGTAAAAAGTACTTTTGAAAATTTCCTTCAACCAAAAATAAACGTAACATTTGAGCGTTATAAATTTCACAAAATTTCTCAAAAAGACGGCGAATCCGTAAACGAGTTAATTGCGAGAATACGTTTACAATCACAGAATTGCGCATATGAGCATTTAACCGAAAACATTATGAGAGATCAGTTAATTCTAGGAGTAAAAAGCGAAGAACTTCGTACAAAATTGCTAGCCCAAGACATAACATTAACAAAGGCAATACAATTGTGTCAAGCTACCGAAATTTCTCAACAACAAGTAGAAGAAATCTCAAGAGAAAATGAACGTTCCATCGAATTGATTTATAAATCAAAGCGTAATAATCGCACATTTGACTGTCGTAAGTGTGGTACGCGACATGAAGTACGTAAATGTCCAGCATTTCAACACACCTGCAAAAAGTGCAGTGATAAAAATCATTTTGAATCAATGTGTAGAAACAGTCAAACAAACAAACAAAAAGGCAAACGGTTGACAAAAAATGTTAACATATTAGATGACAGCATCATACAAGTAGGTTTATTGTCAAATGGTACAGCGAAATCTGACAATTGGACAGAAAATATCACAATCGCAGATCATAAATTCGACATAAAATTAGATACAGGTGCCCAATGCAATGTACTACCGAAAAGTGTAATTGATGTTGTGAATGCTAAAATCGATAGGTGTAATGTCAAAACGCTTATGTCTTTCAGCAATCATCGTCTGAAAGTTCTGGGACAATCAGAAATAAAATGTCTCATTACAAATCAAATATGTAAAGTTATGTTTAAAGTCGTAGCTGAAAACATAAAACCAGTTCTAGGTGCCAATGCATGTGAACAATTAGGTCTCGTTCAAAGAGTTCACACAGTAATGGACGATGATATTTTTGAAGGTCTTGGATGTTTAAAAGGATTTGTATATGACATGGACCTAATTCCAAATCCACAATTCAGGATCCATCCACCAAGACGAATTCCGTATAAAATCAGGGATGAAGTCAAAAAAGAGTTGCAAAAAATGATAGAAATGGACGTGATCGAACCAATAAAGGAGCCTACTCCTTCAGTTTCACCAATGGTAGTAGTGAAAAAACAGAACAAAATTCGAATCTGTATAGACCCAACGGACGTTAATGTCAATATTCTACGACGCCACTATCCAATGCGAACTATTGATGAAATCGCAGTGAGGTTACAAGGTTCAAAGTTTTACACGCTTCTCGATTGTAAACGAGGATTTTGGCAAGTACGTGTATCAGAAAAAACTAAAAAAATCTTAACATTTTCAACACCATGGGGAAGGTTTTGTTGTAAGAGGTTACCCTTTGGGATTTCATCAGCTCCAGAAGTCTTCCAGGAAACAATGCAATCATTATTTTCAAAGATCAAAAACGTAGAAGTATCAATAGATGATATATTAATCCACGCACGATCCATAGACGAGCTCAGACGAACGACAGAGGAAGTAATTAAAATCTTGCGAATCAACGGACTGAAATTAAATAAAAACAAATGTGTGTTTGAACAAGTTAAAGTTAAGTTCTTAGGACACATCATAAATAGAAATGGAATGACTGCGGATCCAGAAAAAACAGCCGCGATCTATCGTCTAAAGGCCCCTACAAATCGAAAAGAATTGCAGAGAATTTTGGGTAAGTTCACCTACCTCAGCAAATACATACAAAACTTTTCAGAATTAACAACGCCTTTAAGAACATTACTGTCAAAGTCAACGCCGTGGGTCTGGGATAGGTATCAACAAATTGCGTTTGATAAATTAAAGTCTACAATAGCCAAGCCACCTGTTCTTAAATTATATAACATAAATGAAGACATTAAACTCCAAGTAGATGCAAGTTCCACTGCACTAGGAGCAGTACTTCTCCAAAGAGAACAGCCCGTCGCATACGCATCAAAAGCCCTAACTGAATGTCAACAAAGATATTCACAGTTAGAAAAAGAAGCCTTAGCAGTGAAATTTGGATGTGAAAAATTCCATGAATATGTATGGGGTAAAAAGGTTATAGTCGAATCAGACCACAAACCTTTGGAAACAATTTTTCGAAAGCCTATACATTCTTCGCCTGCCAGACTTCAAAGAATCAGATTAAGTGTATTGACCTACAATCCACAAGTCATCTATAAACAAGGGATTAAGATGTACCTCGCAGATACTTTAAGCAGAGACTGTGACAATCCAAGCCCAGATGACACCCACATGGATGAGGAATTAGAAGTACAAATGCTGCTTTCAATTTCTGATGAGGAATTAACAAGACTGACAAACTTGACACAAAATGATGAAACATGTCAAATCCTTAAATCATTGATCCTAAAAGGATGGCCGGACAATATCAAATCCATACCGAATGTAGCACGTCCTTACTGGAACTTCAGGGATGAACTGTCTGTATATGAAGGGATCATCTATAAATCGCATAAAGCATTCATTCCAGCCAAAATGAGAGCAGACTTGCTGAAATATATTCATAGCGGACATTTCAACTACGAAAAATGTGTTCGACGAGCCAAGGACTGTGTATTTTGGACAAAAATGAATAGAGACATATATGACTATATTCAAAGATGTGCATCATGTCAAGCAAACCAGAAAAGCAACATTAAAGAACCTCTTGGTCGAAAAGTTATACCGACATATCCATTCGAAATTGTAGCAACCGATCTATTCCATTTTAAAGGAAAAGATTATATCGTTATAACGGACAGCTACTCAGGATTCATTAAGTTTGAAAGTCTTGATGAAATAACTACAGGAAATATTATAAAATTCCTTAAAACATATTCTCAATTCAAGGTATACCAAGAGTGTTAGAATCAGACAACGGTCCGCAATACTCATCACTTGAGTTTAAAAATTTTTCGAAAATGTGGAAATTTAATCATCAAACTAGCTCGCCATACCATCCAAGAGGAAATGGGCTAGCAGAAAAAGCAGTACAAACTTCAAAAAATATTTTGAAGAAATGTGCCTACGATAATTCAGATGTCCAATTAGGAATATTGAACTTCATGAATACACCTAGAGAGAACTTAGGAACACCAGCACAAAGACTTTATGCACGAAACCTACGTTCACCTATACCTACTACTACATTATCACTTCTACCAAATCAGCCTATAGTAGAAGACGTACCAGAAGCTTTGCGAGAAATACGTGAGCAACAAAAAAAGTACGCCGACAAGAGTTCCAGAGAAAGGGAGCAATTAAACAAAGGAGATGTGATAGTAACAAGGACAAACAATAAAGCTGAATGGAAACCGGCTATTATTGAAAGTCAAGTTCATCCGCGATCATACATGATTAGGGACAGAAAAGGAAAAACATACAGAAGAAACTCTTCATGCATTAAGCGAACTCAAGCGCAAATGGAGTATCATACAAGAACGGTTCCCGAGAACAACGAAGACGACTCACATATACAACTAGAGTCAACGTTACCTTTGGTGGACGAGTCATCAGAAAAACATATGTCAAATAATATGACTAAACCTGATCAGACACCGTCAATTAGCAATCACCGTCAAACAGTTATAGATACTAAACAGAACTTATCTGAAATAACCAGTACAAGGTCTGGAAGAATAATTAGACCACCGGAGCGCCTAAATCTATAGCTCTCATCATTCTGGAAAAAGGGGGATGCAAGGTAATACCAGTCTTGTACTTACCTCATACTTAGTTTAGTACTATATATTCATGTAATCTATTATACAGCCATCAGCTGAAGACATTGATGTACACACTTTGTATTGTCATCTTGTGCTATGAAGACATATCGTAGCTTGTTTAAATTCTATAAATAAAGATCTATGAACTAAAAGTTAATCTTATATTTACAATTTCCATCTTCGGTTGCCCAATAAATTGGCTTTAAATATCATTTTTGGTAAGTCTATATGAAGATTTTTTTTTAAAATTAAGCGCTTTTATCACAATTACAAACATTAAACAATATTCTAATTCCCACTTTATTATTAAAAAAGGAACGAATACAGTATTGCCAAATTTCCATATAAAGGAACGTAAATGTTTCCCTATTTAATCCTCTTCTAATTTTTACCTTAGCCATAACCCACACAGGGGAGGATATTGGCACTATTTACAACCGAGTAGTACTGGGGGGGGGGGGGGGGGGGGAGAAAAATGTCGAAATGCCAATTTCGATCTGGAGTACGGACAGCATACCAATCCTACAGCAAGCCGGCCATTTTGAAATTGCGAAATTTCTCATCGGGCGACTGTACAGATGTTTATTCGCGATTTGAGGTGATAATGGGCCCTATTCTGTCGGTAAAATTTTATCATTTTATGTTATGTTATGCCTTAAAATAAAATATTTCCCTAAAATCCTATTCTGTACCAGAAATTATATTTTATTTTACGCATCGTAACATAAAATATTTCCTGTTATGGAGCATAACATAAAAGAACCTAAGCAGCACATTTTAAAGGTATTTTGACATATTTTATGAAATGACATTCGTCAATTGACATTTGTGGTGTGAAAGTAGTTTTAATTAAAAACTAAAATGTCCACCGCCTTACATAAAGATTACAATTTTGTCAGAAATTGTAGAAATTTGCACTTGGTGCAGTATGGTAAAATATAAAAAGTTGATTCAAATAGGTTTTAATTTTATGCAGAAGATATCACAGGATACGATATTTCACGATTTCTACGATCCATGTGAATTGCCCAACCTTAGGCTTCAAAAGTTTTTCCGACTGGATAATTAATAAATTTGTTATATTATGATTTGTAAACTGATTTTGCAAACTTATGAATAATTCTAATTTATACCCAAAACTAACTAACTAACTAGAGCCTCATACTGGAAAGGCATCCATTCCGTTCACTTTGAGTTAGGAATCTCAAAGTGAACAGAGATTCCTAACTCAAAGTGAACAGAATGGATGTCTTTCTGCTGCTTTGCATTT
This sequence comes from Dioctria rufipes, assembly GCA_963924295.1. NCBI lineage: Eukaryota > Metazoa > Arthropoda > Insecta > Diptera > Asilidae > Dioctria > Dioctria rufipes. The sequence goes on from OZ002744.1 coordinate 107,133,105, forward strand.
CTACGGATATGGGGGCCTATTCTTGAATAACGAATGGTTTTAACGTATTCGTTATATAACGAATGGTTGATAACGAATCGTATACACCGTTCGTACTCTTGAACCTCTTCGTTATAAAGTCGAAGTGGTGAAAAAGTATTTCAATATAACGAGTGTGGTAAGATTAAATCTGTCAATTTACAAATTGGATATCGTCAGCTGTTTCATATTTTAAAATATAATTTGTAAAAAATGGCAAGCTTCAGTGAATTGTCATTATTGTTTGGTCCTGAAATCGTTAAAGAATCTATGGACTATCAATTACGTCAATAGTTAATCAATTCCTGCACCCTTAATTCAACGCTGGATAGAAAAAAAGGTTGCAGGAGGACCTCCACCAGTGCCATGCAAATGTTTTTTATGCCGCCGCAGATTTTCCTTTTACCACACATTTTTATCCTGCCAAATCTGGACTGGAAATTTTCTATCCTTTGTTTCGAATATAATATCATAAAAAAACTTTTCTAGTTCTTTTGTGCTTCGGGTATGGAAATTAATACTGATTTTATTTTGCTACAATTCCGTGGCATCTTTTGAACTGAAAGAGTTCTCATATTTACCAAATCTCAGTTTCTGGTTTTCCTTTAAAAACTCAATTAGTTTAGTTTTTTGAGCATATGATATTTTTGCACATCTTTTATCTCCCATTATCACCCATAAAGTAGCAGCTGATTCACTCTTCGTTTGGGATAACGAATGGTTGAACCCACTCGTTAAATAACGAAGGGTTTGCGTTCGGTATATAACGAATGCGGATTTCAAGAATACGATTCCGAATGGTTTTGACAGTATAACGAATACGGAATCTGTCTTCGTTATTCAAGAATAGGGCCCATGGTTCGTATCAAACTCCAGTCAGGAGTTGACATATTTTAGAACTTTTACACCCAAAGCACCCCAAAGTATCTCAAGAGCTATTAAGAAAGCAGCTGCTTTCATAAATATTATTTAGTGGGTGATTTGATAGAGTATCACGCAAATGTCAATTGACCAGCTGTTCAAAAAGTAATAGAAAACATAGCGGAATGTACTAAATATTTTATGTTACGTGTTCATAAAAGAATTCATAAAATAATTTTATGGAACCACGACAGAATACGAATTTTTAAAATATTTTATTTTCATTTTATGAAGAAGGGATTTTTTCGCCATAAAATAACATAAAATATTATTTTATGAAAAATTACAGAATAGGGCCCAATATAATAATTGAATAATCATTACGAGTTGTGAATTGTTGATACAGTTAAGGCTGAAACACAGTGCGAGCGTACACAACTTCGACTCAGCCGGCGTATGATAACTTCGGCGTAGTGAACTTTAGCTTAACCCAGTGCGAGTGTTTGATAACTACGGCGTAGTGAACTTTAGCTTAACACAGTGTGAGCATTTAAAACTTCGGCGTAGTGAACTTTAATTTTAACACAGTGTAGTGCTTTGTTCTTTTATTTTCTGACTTTTATGTGTTGTCAGTTTAAATCAATTCATATATTTTTCCTATATTTCTATAATCCCGGCATTTTAAGTTATAAATTAACTCCGCATCTCGCACCAAACTAATCAACTTTTCTTTCGACATTTTTACTTTATTTATTTATTAAATCAGTTCAACTTGTTGAAATTTCCCCAGTTTTTGAAGTTCACTACATACAAATCAGCTGAAAAACATGTTTTCAAATGTTAAAATAGTTGCGCTGGAGTAGAAACTATTTCTACCCGCACACAATTAATTTCGGTAATCATATAAGGAACTACGCAAAGGACAATTATTGCTTGACACGTTTAAGCCAAATTCCTTCTTTCCTTAAAAAGTGTAAATATAAGATTAACTTTTAGTTCATAGATCTTTATTTATAGAATTTAAACAAGCTACGATATGTCTTCATAGCACAAGATGACAATACAAAGTGTGTACATCAATGTCTATCAGCTGATGGCTGTATAATAGATTACATGAATATATAGTACTAAACTAAGTATGAGGTAAGTACAAGACTGGTACTACCTTGCATCCCCCTTTTTCCAGAATGATGAGAGCTATAGATTTAGGCGCTCCGGTGGTCTAATTATTCTTCCAGACCTTGTACTGGTTATTTCAGATAAGTTCTGTTTAGTATCTATAACTGTCTGACGGTGATTGCTAATTGACGGTGTCTGATCAGGTTTAGTCATATTATTTGACATATGTTTTTCTGATGACTCGTCTACCAAAGGTAAAGTTGACTCTAGTTGTATATGTGAGTCGTCTTCGTTGTTCTCGGGAACCGTTCTTGTATGATACTCCATTTGCGCTTGAGTTCGCTTAATGCATGAAGAGTTTCTTCTGTATGTTTTTCCTTTTCTGTCCCTAATCATGTATGATCGCGGATGAACTTGACTTTCAATAATAGCCGGTTTCCATTCAGCTTTATTGTTTGTCCTTGTTACTATCACATCTCCTTTGTTTAATTGCTCCCTTTCTCTGGAACTCTTGTCGGCGTACTTTTTTTGTTGCTCACGTATTTCTCGCAAAGCTTCTGGTACGTCTTCTACTATAGGCTGATTTGGTAGAAGTGATAATGTAGTAGTAGGTATAGGTGAACGTAGGTTTCGTGCATAAAGTCTTTGTGCTGGTGTTCCTAAGTTCTCTCTAGGTGTATTCATGAAGTTCAATATTCCTAATTGGACATCTGAATTATCGTAGGCACATTTCTTCAAAATATTTTTTGAAGTTTGTACTGCTTTTTCTGCTAGCCCATTTCCTCTTGGATGGTATGGCGAGCTAGTTTGATGATTAAATTTCCACATTTTCGAAAAATTTTTAAACTCAAGTGATGAGTATTGCGGACCGTTGTCTGATTCTAACACTCTTGGTATACCTTGAATTGAGAATATGTTTTTAAGAAATTTTATAATATTTCCTGTAGTTATTTCATCAAGACTTTCAAACTTAATGAATCCTGAGTAGCTGTCCGTTATAACGATATAATCTTTTCCTTTAAAATGGAATAGATCGGTTGCTACAATTTCGAATGGATATGTCGGTATAACTTTTCGACCAAGAGGTTCTTTAATGTTGCTTTTCTGGTGTGCTTGACATCATGCACACCTTTGAATATAGTCATATATGTCTCTATTCATTTTTGTCCAAAATACACAGTCCTTGGCTCGTCGAACACATTTTTCGTAGTTGAAATGTCCGCTATGAATATATTTCAGCAAGTCTGCTCTCATTTTGGCTGGAATGAATGCTTTATGCGATTTATAGATGATCCCGTCATATATAGACAGTTCATCCCTGAAGTTCCAGTAAGGACGTGCTACATTCGGTATGGATTTGATATTGTCCGGCCATCCTTTTAGGATCAATGATTTAAGGATTTGACATGTTTCATCATTTTTTGTCAAGTTTGTCAGTCTTGTTAATTCCTCATCAGAAATTGAAAGCAGCATTTGTACTTCTAATTCCTCATCCATGTGGGTGTCATCTGGGCTTGGATTGTCACAGTCTCTGCTTAAAGGATCTGCGAGGTACATCTTAATCCCTTGTTTATAGATGACTTGTGGATTGTAGGTCAATACACTTAATCTGATTCTTTGAAGTCTGGCAGGCGAAGAATGTATAGGCTTTCGAAAAATTGTTTCCAAAGGTTTGTGGTCTGATTCGACTATAACCTTTTTACCCCATACATATTCATGGAATTTTTCACATCCAAATTTCACTGCTAAGGCTTCTTTTTCTAACTGTGAATATCTTTGTTGACATTCAGTTAGGGCTTTTGATGCGTATGCGACGGGCTGTTCTCTTTGGAGAAGTACTGCTCCTAGTGCAGTGGAACTTGCATCTACTTGGAGTTTAATGTCTTCATTTATGTTATATAATTTAAGAACAGGTGGCTTGGCTATTGTAGACTTTAATTTATCAAACGCAATTTGTTGATACCTATCCCAGACCCACGGCGTTGACTTTGACAGTAATGTTCTTAAAGGCGTTGTTAATTCTGAAAAGTTTTGTATGTATTTGCTGAGGTAGGTGAACTTACCCAAAATTCTCTGCAATTCTTTTCGATTTGTAGGGGCCTTTAGACGATAGATCGCGGCTGTTTTTTCTGGATCTGCAGTCATTCCATTTCTATTTATGATGTGTCCTAAGAACTTAACTTTAACTTGTTCAAACACACATTTGTTTTTATTTAATTTCAGTCCGTTGATTCGCAAGATTTTAATTACTTCCTCTGTCGTTCGTCTGAGCTCGTCTATGGATCGTGCGTGGATTAATATATCATCTATTGATACTTCTACGTTTTTGATCTTTGAAAATAATGATTGCATTGTTTCCTGGAAGACTTCTGGAGCTGATGAAATCCCAAAGGGTAACCTCTTACAACAAAACCTTCCATGGTGTTGAAAATGTTAAGATTTTTTTAGTTTTTTCTGATACACGTACTTGCCAAAATCCTCGTTTACAATCGAGAAGCGTGTAAAACTTTGAACCTTGTAACCTCACTGCGATTTCATCAATAGTTCGCATTGGATAGTGGCGTCGTAGAATATTGACATTAACGTCCGTTGGGTCTATACAGATTCGAATTTTGTTCTGTTTTTTCACTACTACCATTGGTGAAACTGAAGGAGTAGGCTCCTTTATTGGTTCGATCACGTCCATTTCTATCATTTTTTTCCAACTCTTTTTTGACTTCATCCCTGATTTTATACGGAATTCGTCTTGGTGGATGGATCCTGAATTGTGGATTTGGAATTAGGTCCATGTCATATACAAATCCTTTTAAACATCCAAGACCTTCAAAAATATCATCGTCCATTACTGTGTGAACTCTTTGAACGAGACCTAATTGTTCACATGCATTGGCACCTAGAACTGGTTTTATGTTTTCAGCTACGACTTTAAACATAACTTTACATATTTGATTTGTAATGAGACATTTTATTTCTGATTGTCCCAGAACTTTCAGACGATGATTGCTGAAAGACATAAGCGTTTTGACATTACACTTATCGATTTTAGCATTCACAACATCAATTACACTTTTCGGTAGTACATTGCATTGGGCACCTGTATCTAATTTTATGTCGAATTTATGATCTGCGATTGTGATATTTTCTGTCCAATTGTCAGATTTCGCTGTACCATTTGACAATAAAAATACTTGTATGATGCTGTCATCTAATATGTTAACATTTTTTGTCAACCGTTTGCCTTTTTGTTTGTTTGTTTGACTGTTTCTACACATTGATTCAAAATGATTTTTATCACTGCACTTTTTGCAGGTGTGTTGAAATGCTGGACATTTACGTACTTCATGTCGCGTACCACACTTACGACAGTCAAATGTGCGATTATTACGCTTTGATTTATAAATCAATTCGATGGAACGTTCATTTTCTCTTGAGATTTCTTCTACTTGTTGTTGAGAAATTTCGGTAGCTTGACACAATTGTATTGCCTTTGTTAATGTTATGTCTTGGGCTAGCAATTTTGTACGAAGTCTTCGCTTTTTACTCCTAGAATTAACTGATCTCTCATAATGTTTTCGGTTAAATGCTCATATGCGCAATTCTGTGATTGTAAACGTATTCTCGCAATTAACTCGTTTACGGATTCGCCGTCTTTTTGAGAAATTTTGTGAAATTTATAACGCTCAAATGTTACGTTTATTTTTGGTTGAAAGAAATTTTCAAAAGTACTTTTTACCTGTTCTAAAGTTACCTCTTCTCCTGTTACTAGAAGTGGCTGTTGCAGCGTGTTGTATAATTGTATAGCTGTGCTGCCAATTGCTGTCATGAATGTAGCTATTTGGATGTTTTGTGGCTTCGTTGTAATCTGTGTTGCAATTTCGAAATAACCATACTGTTGTTTCCATAGTTTCCATTCCTTTGACATGTCCTTATTATGCTCAATTATGAGTGGTTTTGGCGGACGAAGAAGATTGGCTCCAACGTTTTCCGTCATTTTTATGAAAAATATCCTTCTGATATTACTAAACTATTTGTTTCGTTAGATTGGCTAACGTTTATTTATTAGTTTATTCGGGTTTCGGCACCATGTAAATATAAGATTAACTTTTAGTTCATAGATCTTTATTTATAGAATTTAAACAAGCTACGATATGTCTTCATAGCACAAGATGACAATACAAAGTGTGTACATCAATGTCTATCAGCTGATGGCTGTATAATAGATTACATGAATATATAGTACTAAACTAAGTATGAGGTAAGTACAAGACTGGTACTACCTTGCAAAAAGCTCTCGTCTGGGTCGGCCCTTAAGTATGATACCGAAGTAAATGGGCGAACAGGGGGGCCTATTATTGAATTACGAATGGTTTTTCGAATTCGTTATATAACGAATGGTTGATAACGAATCGAATACCCCGTTCGTATTCTTGAACCTCATCGTCATGAAGTCGAAGTGGTGAGAAAGTTGTTCAACATAACAAGTGTGGTAGGATTAAATCTGTCAATTTACAAATTGAATATTGTCAACTGTTTCATGTTTTAAAATATAATTTGTAAAAAATATCTAGTTTCAGTGAATTGTCATTATTATTTGCGTCTGAAATTGTTGAAGAATCTATGGAAATTGAATTACGTCAATCGTTAATCAGTTCCTGCACTCTTACTTCATCGCTGGATAGGTAAAATTTTGCAGGAGAACATCCACAAGTGCCATGCAAATATGTTTTTGCCAGCGCAGATTTTCCTTTCACCATACATTTAAAATCCTGATAACTTGGGAAATTTTCTATTAGCTCTCTTTTGAATATAAGTAGTTACACTATAAGAGTTCTGGCGCACTTTTTCCATACAAAAAGTGTCCGGAAATTTCAAACTATTTTGCTGGCTCTAGACTGGGTTCTGGGCCACTGAGGGGGATTCCGTATTGTGGTATACGTCACAGGGTATGCCTGGAGAATTCCTTTCCTACCGTCTGGCTGACCAGGAGCTGACATTAACTTTTTAGTAATAATTCAAGTTTTATTGTTTTTGCCCATGGTGTGCTGTACCTAAATGTAGGCTTTTTTATTATGATTTTGCTGTTTTCAAGTGTTGCGCCTAAATGTGGGCTTTTGGTTTTGAACTAATATTAGTAATAATTAAAGTTAACCCTATGCTATTCTTTTCATACCAATAGATTTTAGGAGGTGCCAGTGGATAGGGTATTGGTACTGTTGGGGGACAAAATTTTCATCAGAAATCCTCTACGGCCTATGGTTTTCGAGATATTAGCGATTTTACCTTTTTAGATATAGTTAATATTAGTAATAATTAAAGTTAACCCTATGCTATTCTTTTTCATACCAATAGATTCTAGGAGGTGCCAGTGGATAGGGTATTGGTACTGTTGGGGGACAAAATTTTCATCAGAAATCCTCTACGGGCTATGGTTCTCGAGATATTAGCGATTTTACCTTTTTAGATATAGTTAATATTAGTAATAATTCAAGTTAACCCTATGCTATTCTTTTTCATACCAATAGATTCTTAGAGGTGCCAGTGGATAAGGTATTGGTACTGTTGGAGGACAAAATTTTCATCAGAAATCCTCTACGGGCTATGGTTCTCGAGATATTAGCGATTTTACCTTTTTAGATATAGTTAATATTAGTAATAATTAAAGTTAACCCTATGCTATTTTTTTCATATCAATAGATTCTAGGAGATGCCAGTGGATAGGGTATTGGTACTGTTGGGGGACAAAATTTTCATCAGACTGTGGTTTTCGAGATATTAGCGATCTTGCCTTTCAATATTACTAATAATTCAAGTTACCCTGTGGAGTTGTAGATATCAGCATAATGTCGCCTTGGATTTGCTGTTTTCTTACTTGAATATTTCTTAGTGAGGAATTTGTAGATATCAAAAGTTCCGGATGACTTTCTATAGGCGTTCTGGGCAGTGTGGTTCTGGGCAGTGTGGTTCTGGGCATCAAATATTAAATGTTTACTAAACATTAGGCATACGTCCCCTATTTATGATGTAATTTGATATCACCGCTGTAAACAAATTCGCATTTAAGCTGAATGGTTCATACACACCTGTGTAAACTTCCTGTTTAAAAAATTCGGATTTTAGCTGAACGAGTCATGCACACCTGTGTAAACAAATTTAAGCAATATCAGCACATTTATTCTTTTCACGTAATTTGATACCACACTTAGTGTAGGCAGCCAAAAATTTTATTTTATTGTTCCAAGAATTTTACCGTTCGAAATGTTTCATTAGAATTCGCATAAAGTAAATAAATTTCCACTTTTTCTTTTTATCTTGAAATGCATTCATGTAAACAATCTCATTCGATATTTGGAATTTCAACCAGCAGAATAAAGTAATCAAATTAATTTGGATGATTCATGTTTTTTTTTTGTTGTATTGTTTATGCGATATCATCTCAGCCTGTAAGCAAATTCGTTGGAATTCATCCTGTACAATGATTATTGCAGCAACAGGATCATTCATGTTCACAAACTGTTGCTATAAAAGCCCAAGCAAACTCTTGGGGAGCATCAGTCAGTTTTAGTGAGCCTCAGTGATAGTTTAAAAACATATAAAAAATTAAAAATGTCTTCGATGTTAGTAAATAAAAGTTTTTCAATAATTGAAAATTTGCGAAAAGATGTGATGGAGTGTTTAAAAAATTCAGTGAATAAAGACTATATTGTTAAAAAGTGCAATAGAAACATGCATAAATTTCAAGTTGTATTTCGGAAGTGCAATAAGAGTGCTAGGAAACGACATTTCGAGAGCTGTCTCGAGCAAATTAAAGCATTAAGAGCGCTATTGAGAACTCCCCGTCGAGGTGGAGGAATTACTCGCGTAAGAAGAAGTGATTTTGTAAAGTGGGAGGAAATAAAGATAGCGTTCGCAGACAGAATTCGACAAGGTGTTATTGCAAATTTAAAGCATATCGATCCGAAGCTATTTATGCAAGACGCTGCCAAATTATTTATGCGTCGTGTTAAAAATACCTTAAAACATTATTTTAATATTAAAGTTTCTTCAACGTTTTGCAGTGAATTTGTTAAGGAAACTGGTGACAATGAAATTATAAAAGACATTAAATATTTCCAAGCGAGAACTGCTGCAATTAGTGCAGATGTTAATTTAGAGGACTGGTTTAAATCAAACATTTTGGATCCAATAAACACTCAGCTGGAAGAATTCCAGGAAAAAGACAGCGGCTGGGCACTGCACTCTATAATACATCTAGCAGTACACATCAACAAGTTTGAACAGCTTCGAGGATCTTCGTATATACCCTTACCGAAGGAGATTGTATCAAAGAAAGCTTGCATCAATGTACAAAATAATGATGAAGCATGCTTCGCGTGGGCCGTAACATCAGCGCTATATCCTACAACTGTCAGCTCCGATAGGACCTCATCATATCCACATTATTCTACTGTGCTAAATTTAACTGGAATAACATTTCCCATGACGCTTAAGCAAATTACGCAATTTGAAGGCCAGAACGAGATATCAGTAAACGTGTTCATTCTAGAGAAAGAGCGTTTCTTCACCACAGTTCTAGTTAGACTTACGAAACATAGGATGGAGCGACATGTAAATCTCTTAATGCTGCAAGATGACTATGAGCAAGCTGATGATGATGAAGATCATATGGATGATGATGATGATGTTGATGATGATGCCAGCAGATATCATTTCTGCTGGATTAAAGATCTTTCGCGCCTTGTCTCGAAACAAACTTCTAAATATAATGGTAGAAAGTATATATGTGATAGATGTTTGCTCTACTTTTACTCTGCTGAAAAATTAACATCACACACTCCCGAATGTGAGAAACAAAACGACTGTAGAATTATGTTTCCATCAGAGGAAAAGAAATGGTTGGAATATAAGAATTATAACCATAAGAATCCAGTCCCGTTTTGTGTGTATGCTGATCTTGAATCAATATTGAATCCGATTCAGAGAAACGATCAAAATACACAGCGAATCCAGGAACATGAAGTTCACAGCATAGGATTCTATTTCCACTGCAAACATGATGCTAAGCTCTCATATTACAGAGCATATCGAGGCAAGGACTGTCAACAATGGTTTGCATTAGAATTGCAAAAAATTGCATCCATAGCTGTACAGGAGAAGCTGAACATCAGGCCAATGCAACCCTTGACTAAAGAGGAACGGCGTTCACATAAGGAAACTACTTACTGCCATATATGTGAAAAAACGTTTGCAACCGATGAGGAACGAGTTCGGGACCATTGCCATTTAACAGGTAAATACTAAGAAGCATAATTCAATTCATTTCTTTTCATAATTTCTGTTAACAGGAAAATACCGAGGACCAGCGCACAATGCATGTAATCTGATGTATCAAGATTGCTCCATAGTTCCAGTCATTTTTCACAATTTATCAGGATATGATGCCCACTTCATTATTAAGGATATAGCTACAGCCATTCCTGGGAAAGTGGATCTCCTACCAATAAATAAAGAAAGATACATTTCGTTCACCAAGCACGTTGAAGGCAGTCATATCAAATTCAGATTCATCGATTCCTTCCGTTTTATGGCAGAATCTTTAGATAAGCTATCATCATTGCTGACGTTGGATAAATTGAATATTACAAGAGCTGCATGGCAGGAATTGGATGATGATGACTTTAAACTGCTTACGCGCAAAGGTGTCTTCCCATACGACTTCGTTGACGATTGGACTAAATTGGATTTCCAACACTTACCGGCGCAGGAGCAATTCTATAATAAAATGACTGACAGTGATATATCCGCTGAGGACTACAATCATGCTGAAAAGGTCTGGCAGACATTTGAAATACAGACACTTGGCGAATATTCCGATCTATACCTGAAAACTGATGTCCTCCTATTGGCTGATGTCTTCGAGAACTTTCGAGAAGTATGTATGAAGACATACAATTTAGATCCTGCACATTATTACACCATGCCAGGCCTAACATGGGATGCTATGCTAAAATACACCAAAGTGAAACTAGAGCTGATAACCGACGTAGATATACTGCTATTCATAGAGAGAGGTATTCGAGGTGGTATAAGTCAATGCTCGAACAGATATAGCAAAGCAAATAATAAATATATGGATGATTTTAAGCCTAAGGAGAAAGAGAAATACCTGATGTATTATGATGTAAATAACCTTTATGGATGGGCCATGTCACAGCATTTACCAACCGGAGGATTCAAATGGGTTGATGCTCCCAATATCAACGTTTTCGAGATTCCTGATGATTCACCAATTGGATACATATTCGAAGTCGACTTGGACTATCCTCAACATCTACATGATAAGCATAAGGATTTACCGTTTTGCTCTGAGCATACAGCACCACCTGGAGCAAAATTAGAAAAGCTTTTGACAACATTACATCCTAAAACTAAATATGTTATACACTACCGAAATTTGAAGCAATGCTTATCACATGGTCTCATCCTGAAAAAAGTGCACCGGGTTCTTCAATTCAACCAATCAGCTTGGCTTAAACCATATATTGACTTAAATACCACCAAACGGAAGCAGGCTACCAGCGATCATGAGAAGGACAGCTATAAGAAGATGAATAATGCAGCTTTTGGTAAGACCATGGAAAATGTTCGCAAGTATAGCGATATAAAGCTTTGCGTAAAGTGGGAAGGTCGCTATGGTGCCAAAGCTCGGATTGCGGCACCCAACTTCCACAGTGCAACGATATTTGATGAGAATTTAGTTGCTGTGGAATTAAGGCGACTCAAAATCTTATTCAATAAGGCCCTTTATATTGGAATGGCAGTTTTGGAAATTTCAAAGATATGCCTCTATGATTTCCACTACAGTTTTATGCAGCGTGAATTTGGAGATAAATGTAAAGTCATGTATACAGATACAGATTCTCTAATATATGAACTTGAAGAGAAAAATGCATATGAGTTTATGGCTGAAAATATAAACAAATTTGATACAAGTGATTACCCAGAAGATAATCAATTCAATTTACCGCTCATGAATAAAAAGATTCCTGGTCTAATGAAGGATGAGCTGAATGGGAAAATCATGAGCGAATTTGCAGGCTTGCGCTCGAAAATGTACAGTCTACGTATAAACGATGGTAAAACTGTAAAGAAAGCAAAAGGAGTAAAGACTAATGTAGTCCAGAGGCATATCAATTTCGAAGACTACGTCGAATGTTTGAATAACAAGCGAGTATTAACTGCTAATCAGAGCTCCATACGATCGCATAACCATAATGTCTACACGATCAGCCAAAAGAAAATTGCATTGAATCCATATGATAACAAGCGGTATATTATGAGTGGGACAACGGATACTCTACCATGGGGACATTACTCTATTCAATCAGAACAGCAAGGAGCAGACGCAGAAAAACATATAATCTAAGGCTAGATATGTATTGTAAATAAAAATTGTATTATAGCTAAAATACCATTTAATGAAATAGTTTGTTTTAATTGTATTATAGTCTAAGATGATGTACACTATTGTAAAATAAAGGAAAATATTATAATTATAGGGTAACCGATTTAAGGAAGCCTAATATAGAATGATACCTTAAGAATTAAATGTTAATCTAGAATGATACCTTAAGAATTAAATGTTAATATTTTTCAATTTATAATAAATCAATAATAATATTTTATATATGGTATTCTTTTATTCAATTTCCCTACTATGTCCAGAGCTCCCGAATAATATTTGCCCACTACCGTGAGCTCCTAATCGGGCGGTTGAGCGTTTTACCCAGAATGTTAGGATGACTTGAGAAAAAAACTTTTACACGTGGACTCGACCTTGACCCCGGCATCACCTTTGAAACCGGAAGGGCGTCGGATCCTTGACCTTCATCCGGAAGTGAGTTATATATAAGTGTATAATCAAACATTTCACAGAGCATTCCGTCTGTCGACCAGGCCAGTTTAAAAACTATTCTGTTATCTGACCTGTTTGAAACGGTAAGCTGTTATCAGACCTGCTTAAAAGCTGTTAGGCTGTTATCAGAGCTGTTTGAAAAGCTGTTAAGCTGTTATCAGAGCTGTTTAAAAGCTGTTAAGCTGTTATCAGAGCTGTTTGAAAAGCTGTTAAGCTGTTATCAGACCTGTTTGAAAAGCTGTTTAGCTGTTATCTGACCTGTTTAAAAGCTGTTAAGCTGTTATCAGACCTGTTTTATAAGCTGTTAAGCTGTTATCAGACCTGTTTTAAAAGCTGTTTAGCTGTTATCAGACCTGTTTGAAAAGCTGTTTAGCTGTTATCTGACCTGTTTAAAAGCTGTTAAGCTGTTATCAGACCTGTTTTATAAGCTGTTAAGCTGTTATCAGACCTGTTTTAAAAGCTGTTAAGCTGTTATCAGACCTGTTTGTAAAGCTGTTTAGCTGTTATTTGACCTGTTTCAAAGCTGTTAAGCTGTTATCAGACCTGTTTTATAAGCTGTTAAGCTGTTATCAGACCTGTTTTAAAAGCTGTTAAGCTGTTATCAGACCTGTTTTAAAAGCTGTTAAGCTGTTTTAAAAGCTGTTATGCTTAACAGCTTTTAAAACAGGTCTGTTAAGCTTAACAGCTTTTAAAACAGCTTAACAGCTTTTAAAGCAGGTCTGATAACAGCTTAACAGCTTTTAAAACAGGTCTGATAACAGCTTAACAGCTTATAAAACAGGTCTGATAACAGCTTAACAGCTTTTAAACAGGTCAGATAACAGCTAAACAGCTTTTCAAACAGGTCTGATAACAGCTTAACAGCTTTTCAAACAGCTCTGATAACAGCTTAACAGCTTTTAAACAGCTCTGATAACAGCTTAACAGCTTTTCAAACAGCTCTGATAACAGCCTAACAGCTTTTAAGCAGGTCTGATAACAGCTTACCGTTTCAAACAGGTCAGATAACAGAATAGTTTTTAAACTGGCCTGGTCGACAGACGGAATGCCCTGTGAAATGTTTGATTATACACTTATATATAACTCACTTCCGGATGAAGGTCAAGGATCCGACGCCCTTCCGGTTTCAAAGGTGATGCCGGGGTCAAGGTCGAGTCCACGTGTAAAAGTTTTTTTCTCAAGTCATCCTAACATTCTGGGTAAAGCGCTCAACCGCCCGATTAGGAGCTCACGGTAGTGGGCAAATATTATTCGGGAGCTCTGGACATAGTAGGGAAATTGAATAAAAGAATACCATATATAAAATATTATTATTGATTTATTATAAATTGAAAAATATTAACATTTAATTCTTAAGGTATCATTCTAGATTAACATTTAATTCTTAAGGTATCATTCTATATTAGGCTTCCTTAAATCGGTTACCCTATAATTATAATATTTTCCTTTATTTTACAATAGTGTACATCATCTTAGACTATAATACAATTAAAACAAACTATTTCATTAAATGGTATTTTAGCTATAATAAAATTTTTATTTACAATACATATCTAGCCTTAGATTATATGTTTTTCTGCGTCTGCTCCTTGCTGTTCTGATTGAATAGAGTAATGTCCCCATGGTAGAGTATCCGTTGTCCCACTCATAATATACCGCTTGTTATCATATGGATTCAATGCAATTTTCTTTTGGCTGATCGTGTAGACATTATGGTTATGCGATCGTATGGAGCTCTGATTAGCAGTTAATACTCGCTTGTTATTCAAACATTCGACGTAGTCTTCGAAATTGATATGCCTCTGGACTACATTAGTCTTTACTCCTTTTGCTTTCTTTACAGTTTTACCATCGTTTATACGTAGACTGTACATTTTCGAGCGCAAGCCTGCAAATTCGCTCATGATTTTCCCATTCAGCTCATCCTTCATTAGACCAGGAATCTTTTTATTCATGAGCGGTAAATTGAATTGATTATCTTCTGGGTAATCACTTGTATCAAATTTGTTTATATTTTCAGCCATAAACTCATATGCATTTTTCTCTTCAAGTTCATATATTAGAGAATCTGTATCTGTATACATGACTTTACATTTATCTCCAAATTCACGCTGCATAAAACTGTAGTGGAAATCATAGAGGCATATCTTTGAAATTTCCAAAACTGCCATTCCAATATAGAGGGCCTTATTGAATAAGATTTTGAGTCGCCTTAATTCCACAGCAACTAAATTCTCATCAAATATCGTTGCACTGTGGAAGTTGGGTGCCGCAATCCGAGCTTTGGCACCATAGCGACCTTCCCACTTTACGCAAAGCTTTATATCGCTATACTTGCGAACATTTTCCATGGTCTTACCAAAAGCTGCATTATTCATCTTCTTATAGCTGTCCTTCTCATGATCGCTGGTAGCCTGCTTCCGTTTGGTGGTATTTAAGTCAATATATGGTTTAAGCCAAGCTGATTGGTTGAATTGAAGAACCCGGTGCACTTTTTTCAGGATGAGACCATGTGATAAGCATTGCTTCAAATTTCGGTAGTGTATAACATATTTAGTTTTAGGATGTAATGTTGTCAAAAGCTTTTCTAATTTTGCTCCAGGTGGTGCTGTATGCTCAGAGCAAAACGGTAAATCCTTATGCTTATCATGTAGATGTTGAGGATAGTCCAAGTCGACTTCGAATATGTATCCAATTGGTGAATCATCAGGAATCTCGAAAACGTTGATATTGGGAGCATCAACCCATTTGAATCCTCCGGTTGGTAAATGCTGTGACATGGCCCATCCATAAAGGTTATTTACATCATAATACATCAGGTATTTCTCTTTCTCCTTAGGCTTAAAATCATCCATATATTTATTATTTGCTTTGCTATATCTGTTCGAGCATTGACTTATACCACCTCGAATACCTCTCTCTATGAATAGCAGTATATCTACGTCGGTTATCAGCTCTAGTTTCACTTTGGTGTATTTTAGCATAGCATCCCATGTTAGGCCTGGCATGGTGTAATAAGGTGCAGGATCTAAATTGTATGTCTTCATACACACTTCTCGAAAGTTCTCGAAGACATCAGCCAATAGGAGGACATCAGTTTTCAGGTATAGATCGGAATATTCGCCAAGTGTCTGTATTTCAAATGTCTGCCAGACCTTTTCAGCATGATTGTAGTCCTCAGCGGATATATCACTGTCAGTCATTTTATTATAGAATTGCTCCTGCGCCGGTAAGTGTTGGAAATCCAATTTAGTCCAATCGTCAACGAAGTCGTATGGGAAGACACCTTTGCGCGTAAGCAGTTTAAAGTCATCATCATCCAATTCCTGCCATGCAGCTCTTGTAATATTCAATTTATCCAACGTCAGCAATGATGATAGCTTATCTAAAGATTCTGCCATAAAACGGAAGGAATCGATGAATCTGAATTTGATATGACTGCCTTCAACGTGCTTGGTGAACGAAATGTATCTTTCTTTATTTATTGGTAGGAGATCCACTTTCCCAGGAATGGCTGTAGCTATATCCTTAATAATGAAGTGGGAATCATATCCTGATAAATTGTGAAAAATGACTGGAACTATGGAGCAATCTTGATACATCAGATTACATGCATTGTGCGCTGGTCCTCGGTATTTTCCTGTTAACAGAAATTATGAAAAGAAATGAATTGAATTATGCTTCTTAGTATTTACCTGTTAAATGGCAATGGTCCCGAACTCGTTCCTCATCGGTTGCAAACGTTTTTTCACATATATGGCAGTAAGTAGTTTCCTTATGTGAACGCCGTTCCTCTTTAGTCAAGGGTTGCATTGGCCTGATGTTCAGCTTCTCCTGTACAGCTATGGATGCAATTTTTTGCAATTCTAATGCAAACCATTGTTGACAGTCCTTGCCTCGATATGCTCTGTAATATGAGAGCTTAGCATCATGTTTGCAGTGGAAATAGAATCCTATGCTGTGAACTTCATGTTCCTGGATTCGCTGTGTATTTTGATCTTTCTCTGAATCGGATTCAATATTGATTCAAGATCAGCATACACACAAAACGGGACTGGATTCTTATGGTTATAATTCTTATATTCCAACCATTTCTTTTCCTCTGATGGAAACATAATTCTACAGTCGTTTTGTTTCTCACATTCGGGAGTGTGTGATGTTAATTTTTCAGCAGAGTAAAAGTAGAGCAAACATCTATCACATATATACTTTCTACCATTATATTTAGAAGTTTGTTTCGAGACAAGGCGCGAAAGATCTTTAATCCAGCAGAAATGATATCTGCTGGCATCATCATCAACATCATCATCATCATCCATATGATCTTCATCATCATCAGCTTGCTCATAGTCATCTTGCAGCATTAAGAGATTTACATGTCGCTCCATCCTATGTTTCGTAAGTCTAACTGGAACTGTGGTGAAGAAACGCTCTTTCTCTAGAATGAACACGTTTACTGATATCTCGTTCTGGCCTTCAAATTGCGTAATTTGCTTAAGCGTCATGGGAAATGTTATTCCAGTTAAATTTAGCACAGTAGAATAATGTGGATATGATGAGGTCCTATCGGAGCTGACAGTTGTAGGATATAGCGCTGATGTTACGGCCCACGCGAAGCATGCTTCATCATTATTTTGTACATTGATGCAAGCTTTCTTTGATACAATCTCCTTCGGTAAGGGTATATACGAAGATCCTCGAAGCTGTTCAAACTTGTTGATGTGTACTGCTAGATGTATTATAGAGTGCAGTGCCCAGCCGCTGTCTTTTTCCTGGAATTCTTCCAGCTGAGTGTTTATTGGATCCAAAATGTTTGATTTAAACCAGTCCTCTAAATTAACATCTGCACTAATTGCAGCAGTTCTCGCTTGGAAATATTTAATGTCTTTTATAATTTCATTGTCACCAGTTTCCTTAACAAATTCACTGCAAAACGTTGAAGAAACTTTAATATTAAAATAATGTTTTAAGGTATTTTTAACACGACGCATAAATAATTTGGCAGCGTCTTGCATAAATAGCTTCGGATCGATATGCTTTAAATTTGCAATAACACCTTGTCGAATTCTGTCTGCGAACGCTGTCTTTATTTCCTCCCACTTTACAAAATCACTTCTTCTTACGCGAGTAATTCCTCCACCTCGACGGGGAGTTCTCAATAGCGCTCTTAATGCTTTAATTTGCTCGAGACAGCTCTCGAAATGTCGTTTCCTAGCACTCTTATTGCACTTCTGAAATGCAACTTGAAATTTATGCATGTTTCTATTGCACTTTTTAACAATATAGTCTTTATTCACTGAATTTTTTAAACACTCCATCACATCTTTTCGCAAATTTTCAATTATTGAAAAACTTTTATTTACTAACATCGAAGACATTTTTAATTTTTTATATGTTTTTAAACTATCACTGAGGCTCACTAAAACTGACTGATGCTCCCCAAGAGTTTGCTTGGGCTTTTATAGCAACAGTTTGTGAACATGAATGATCCTGTTGCTGCAATAATCATTGTACAGGATGAATTCCAACGAATTTGCTTACAGGCTGAGATGATATCGCATAAACAATACAACAAAAAAAAAAACATGAATCATCCAAATTAATTTGATTACTTTATTCTGCTGGTTGAAATTCCAAATATCGAATGAGATTGTTTACATGAATGCATTTCAAGATAAAAAGAAAAAGTGGAAATTTATTTACTTTATGCGAATTCTAATGAAACATTTCGAACGGTAAAATTCTTGGAACAATAAAATAAAATTTTTGGCTGCCTACACTAAGTGTGGTATCAAATTACGTGAAAAGAATAAATGTGCTGATATTTCTTAAATTTGTTTACACAGGTGTGCATGACTCGTTCAGCTAAAATCCGAATTTTTTAAACAGGAAGTTTACACAGGTGTGTATGAACCATTCAGCTTAAATGCGAATTTGTTTACAGCGGTGATATCAAATTACATCATAAATAGGGGACGTATGCCTAATGTTTAGTAAACATTTAATATTTGATGCCCAGAACCACACTGCCCAGAACGCCTATAGAAAGTCATCCGGAACTTTTGATATCTACAAATTCCTCACTAAGAAATATTCAAGTAAGAAAACAGCAAATCCAAGGCGACATTATGCTGATATCTACAACTCCACAGGGTAACTTGAATTATTAGTAATATTGAAAGGCAAGATCGCTAATATCTCGAAAACCACAGTCTGATGAAAATTTTGTCCCCCAACAGTACCAATACCCTATCCACTGGCATCTCCTAGAATCTATTGATATGAAAAAAATAGCATAGGGTTAACTTTAATTATTACTAATATTAACTATATCTAAAAAGGTAAAATCGCTAATATCTCGAGAACCATAGCCCGTAGAGGATTTCTGATGAAAATTTTGTCCTCCAACAGTACCAATACCTTATCCACTGGCACCTCTAAGAATCTATTGGTATGAAAAAGAATAGCATAGGGTTAACTTGAATTATTACTAATATTAACTATATCTAAAAAGGTAAAATCGCTAATATCTCGAGAACCATAGCCCGTAGAGGATTTCTGATGAAAATTTTGTCCCCCAACAGTACCAATACCCTATCCACTGGCACCTCCTAGAATCTATTGGTATGAAAAAGAATAGCATAGCGTTAACTTTAATTATTACTAATATTAACTATATCTAAAAAGGTAAAATCGCTAATATCTCGAAAACCATAGGCCGTAGAGGATTTCTGATGAAAATTTTGTCCCCCAACAGTACCAATACCCTATCCACTGGCACCTCCTAGAATCTATTGGTATGAAAAGAATAGCATAGGGTTAACTTTAATTATTACTAATATTAACTATATCTAAAAAGGTAAAATCGCTAATATCTCGAAAACCATAGGCCGTAGAGGATTTCTGATGAAAATTTTGTCCCCCAACAGTACCAATACCCTATCCACTGGCACCTCCTAGAATCTATTGGTATGAAAAGAATAGCATTGGGTTAACTTTAATTATTACTAATATTAACTATATCTAAAAAGGTAAAATCGCTAATATCTCGAGAACCATAGCCCGTAGAGGATTTCTGATGAAAATTTTGTCCCCCAACAGTACCAATACCTTATCCACTGGCACCTCCTAGAATCTATTGATATGAAAAAGAATAGCGTAGGGTTAACTTTAATTATTACTAATATTAGTTCAAAACCAAAAGCCCACATTTAGGCGCAACACTTGAAAACAGCAAAATCATAATAAAAAAGCCTACATTTAGGTACAGCACACCATGGGCAAAAACAATAAAACTTGAATTATTACTAAAAAGTTAATGTCAGCTCCTGGTCAGCCAGACGGTAGGAAAGGAATTCTCCAGGCATACCCTGTGACGTATACCACAATACGGAATCCCCCTCAGTGGCCCAGAACCCAGTCTAGAGCCAGCAAAATAGTTTGAAATTTCCGGACACTTTTTGTATGGAAAAAGTGCGCCAGAACTCTTATAGTGTAACTACTAATATAATATCATAAAAAAAATTAATGTGAATTTATGTACATTCCTTTCTCCAACTTTTCCAGTTGTTTTGCGTTCCGGGTATGGAATTTAATACTGATGCTAGCTTTTGCCACAATTCCTTGGAATCTTTTGAACTGAAAGAATTATCATATTTAACAAACTTCAGTTTCGGGTTTTCCTCTAAAAACGCAATATTTTAGTTTTTTGAGCATATGACATTTTCGCACTTCTTTTATCTCCCATTATCATCCGTAACCCCACGGTTACACCTGCAACTACAGCTTGCATGCAACTTGCACTGCCATACTTCTTGCACGTGTAACCTCTACTGCCATGCTGGCAGTACAGCTTTCAGCGAACTTGCATGCTGAAAAACCATGGCAGCTGGGAGATAGTAATTTGACATTTATACAGTTTTCAAAATGGCGGAAACGAAATGCTTGAGAGAAATTCATGAATTTATACCGGGAAAATGAAATTTTCTGGGATTATTTGCAATACATCATTTACCAACACCTTCATTTTCCTTTTTTCTTGGGTTTTTATCATTGTGATGCTTCCTTTATTGCCATAATTTTCCAATATACGCAAGAGTTTACATCTCAATGCCATTTTTTAAATGAACTTGCATGCAAGCTGATAAGACATCAACCAAACTGCCTTCCGCTGTCAAGTTAAAAATCGTGTTGGAAGGGAGGCTTGCATGCAAGCTGTACTTGCAGGTGTAACCGTGGAGTTAAATAGCAGCTGATTCACTCTTCGTGTGGCATAACGAATGGCTCAACCCACACGTTAAATAACGAAGGGTTGCGTTCGGTCCATAACGAATGTGGATTTCAGGAATGGTTTTGACAGTATAAAGAATACTGATTGTGCCTTCGTTATTCAAGAATAGGCCCCCAGAATCTAGTTGTACAATGGTTGTGAGAAGTATTAGTTTTATGTAAGTACACCATCTTGGCAAAAGTACTGCAAATGCATGTTGCATTAATGAACAGATGTTTGATTGTAAGGTAGTGTTCGTTCCATGGACAATGTTACAGGCAAAACAACGAGGTAAGAACTAAAGGAGATGCAAATTAGAAAATATCGCGTACCCAATTCTAACACAATGACACTGACATTGTTTGTACATAAGCGCCGTAAAATTTGTACACCTGTACACAATTGTACAACATATGCGCAATTTTAATCGCTTTTGTTTCCATATACTCAAAAGTATTTACTGAATTTGCAAACGGGAACGTAAAAAATTTAATAATTAAGAAGAAAAGTTCAGTGGTAAAAAGTTTGTGAGTAATATTTGCTTCGTGGCCCCTACGGTTATTTCACGGGTTTTCCTGCGTCAATGCACCAAGCCCAAAACCATCCAAATCCAAGTATGGATTTGACAGCGAAAACCAAAAATGGCGGAGTGAAACATACACAAATGCGGGGCAATTTTGGGTACGCTCATGTACACGGATCGTACATATGATTGCATCTCCTTTAGTTATTACCTCGTTGAGGCAAAATGGCTGTAATACTGTTTGCCATAGTTTGACAGCTCTACCAAACCGAATGGCATGGCAAGTGGAACAAATTTCGTTTAGCTGTTTTTTTCTTGCAGAAATAGTTTGGCTGGTCTCTTTCTTCCACTTTAGATTTACATAGGAACCTTTGTATTAAAAATTGTCTAGTGTTAGTTAAAAATTTTGAAAGAGAAAGTATAGTCACATTATAAAAGCATCCTATTCATGTGACAGCTCTGACATTCTACTGTATAGCCTAGTACTAGGCCCAACCCAGTCGAGAACATTTTAGGGAAGGAAGGAATTTTCCTTCCCTTGGCCTAGACGTGTCATAACAATAATGTTGTTTCGCGTAGTTCCTTATATGATTACCAAAATTAATTGTGTGCGTGTTCAATTAAGTCACATGTTTTGATATAAACAATTACTTTATCACAAATTCACAACACGTAATGATTACTAAATTATTATATTATCACCTCAAATCGCAAATAAACATCTGTACAGCCCTCCGATGAGTAATTTCCGAAAATTCGAAATTTAAAAATGGCCGACTTGCTGTAGGATTGGTTTGCTGCCCGTACTCCCGTTAGGCCATTGCCGTCTTTATGTTCCAGGCCGTGACATCGAATTCTTTGAATGTATAGAGTGGTACGATTTCGTACTTCTCTTAGCATTTGTTCTTATGAAAAAATGCATTAAGCCCAATTCAGAATCGGCGCAGCATGCATCAACACAGCATGCATCATGATTCAAGCTGCAAAGATTTTGACGGCCAATTCACAATCGGCGCAGAAAGCATATTTGCAGCAAGCAGTGCAGGAAACTTTGTAATGCTAACTTTTTTTATAATTCACGATTATTTACAAACATAACACCTTAATACCGAGTTTTTATATTGTGCATAATTTTTATTTAGTCGTTTTTCTTTATAAAAATAGATTCGGAAGAAATATGAGATAAATAAGATTTGAAATTTATTTGTTACCTCAGTATGTTGGCAGAACTGTTGCAGCATGCATCAAATTTTAAAATTTTCTAAACTCTTGCATCATGATGCTTGCTGCGCCGATTGCGAATTGCGCCATATGATCCCATGATATCAAACCTTGCTGCATGCTGCGTTGATGCATGCTGCGCCGATTCTGACCTTCTGCACAATGTAAATAAGCCTCCGTACTAAAAGTTTTATTCAGGAATTGTGTTACTTAATTCCTTGTGCATTTATCAGCATAAAAATCTAAGTACTTTCTTTAAGAAAACTGTTTATATTTTATTACTCAAACATAACACTACACATAAAAATGATAAAATGCGTTGAATTCTGTTGCCTTCATACCACAAATCACACTGGAAAGCAATCAGAGCTTTGTGCTTGCCTATTGAGTTATATGAAAAAAAAATAAGTCTTTCAATGTTTAACACAAAGTAACTTCTTAAGTATAATAAATACAAAAAGCTAATGCTAACCACTTTTTTTATATTATCCCGTAATGCTCTATCAATTTAAAAATATTTCCTTCATTCCATTTCAAATAGTTCAGTTTTTTCATTTCAAACATGACCCAAAGTATTTTTTATTCAATGAATCGGCAGATGTACAATTCCACCTCATAATTTCACAAGCTGCGCTTGACCACTACGCTATGAATCGAACGGACGGCAACCGCTTTCTGTGTTTAACTCTTCCTAACTTTTAAATTATAATTCAAAGGTAATTCAAATATCAGCCTATTTTATAGGCAAATTTGTTGCCTTTGTGGTAGTAAAGGGTTTTCCAATAAGAGGTGTTATTTTCATATTCAAAGAAAAATGCCGTTTTTTGAGATAAATGATCGGATCTTTATTTCATTATAAAGAGGAAGATATGCCGTTAATAATGAAAAATAACACCAGCCAAATGACCACCACGACCACGCCCATAGGACCATATCCTTTTCATGAAATTTTCCATAACCAAATCACAAAGTGGCTGCCCTTTGTCCTCGATAGCCTCACGAATTCCATCTGTGAGGTCTTGAATCGACGCTGGGCTGTTGGCGTGGACCTTCTCTTTCACGTGGCCCCAAAGGAAGAAGTCGCAAGGTGTTAAGTCACAAGATCTCGGTGGCCAATTGTGATCACCTCTTCGAGAGATAACACGGTCCGGAAACTTTTCCCGTAAAAGTTCAATGGTTTCGTTGCTTGTATGGCACGTAGAGCCGTCTTGTGTTGAAAGTAAACGTTGTCCAGATAAATACCATCCAATTCCGGCCATAAAAAATCATTAATCATCTATCGATAGCGCAATCCATTCACCGCAACTGTTGCTCCAGCCTCATTTTCGAAAAAGTAAGGTCCAATGACATCGCGGGACCATAAACCGCCCCAAACAGTCACACGTTGAGGATAGAGAGGCTTTTCAACAATAACTCTTGGGTTTTCCGAGACCCAGATGCGACAATTTTGCTCTTTGACGAAGCCATCGAGGTGGAAATGGTCCTCATCACTCAAGATGAGTTTTCGATGGAATTCCGGATCATTTTCATGCATTTCAAGGACCCAATCAGCAAAGACTCGACGTTGTTGATGATCGGCCGGCTTGAGTTCTTGTGTTAACTGAACTTTATAAGCCTTAAGACCCAAATCTTTGTGGAATGCCTAATTCCAAAGAACGACGAGGAATGGACAAACCTGGGTTTTCTTCAACACTTTCGGCTACAGCAGCAATATTCTCGGCTTTTCTTGTGCGACGTGCACGGGTTTTATTCTTCACATCACTAACTTGTCCCGACAGTTCGAATTTTTCTACCAATTTCTGTATTGCGGTCCGACAAGGTGCTTTACGACGACCCAAAAATGTTCGAGTTTTACGAACCGTCTCTGCCACATTTTCACCATTTTTATAGTGAATTTTAATAATTTCAATGCGTTGTTGAATCGTGTATCGTTCCATTTTTATTAATGGCGTAGTTTCTAATTGTCAAATGTAAAAAACTGACAGCTCCAAAAGTGACATCTACCGAAATAGCGGGCTAATTAAAATAACACCTCTTATTGGAAAACCCTTTATAAATTATACTTTAGGCTTTTATACATTTTCAAAAGAAAGTCAGTTTCAAACCAAAGTAGATCTGATTTAAGAACTATTTGCTCCCACTTTGAAGTGAGCTTTCATTGCTCTGTGAGAAAACACATAGAGAAATGAAAGCTGGTATGAAGGCAACAGAATTCAACGCATTTTCTCATTTTTATGTGTAGTGTTATGTTTGAGTAATAAAATATAAACAGTTTTCTTAAAGAAAGTACTTAGATTTTTATGCTGATAAATGCACAAGGAATTAAGTAACACAATTCCTGAATAAAACTTTTAGTACGGAGGCTTATTTACATTGTGCAGAAGGTCAGAATCGGCGCAGCATGCATCAACGCAGCATGCAGCAAGGTTTGATATCATGGGATCATATGGCGCAATTCGCAATCGGCGCAGCATTTACATTGTGCAGAAGGTTGAAGTTGAAAGTAATGCATTTTTCCATAACAACAAATGCTAAGAGAAGTGCGAAATCGTACCATCTAATGCTTTGGCAAGTAGCAAAATCGTTTTGTGTCACGGCCTGGAACATAAAGACGGCAATTGCTCGGCATAAGCACTTTACTTAACTTCGAGATATTTTGCTCACAACAAGTGCAGCGCGTGAGAGTGGGACTCATGTTACGAGCAAACATCTAGCCGTACATATTTTTCTCAAATAAGGGCAAGATGTTATAACTTCGAAAGATTCGACGTTCGACAATTTATTGATAGTCGGTATGTTGTAACACTTTCGACAGACGATAGAATATCACTGAGTCTTGCTGAGAGTGATAGTACAAGCGAAGATTAAAAAATGTATGTAAAGTTTAAGAAATTAGATTTAAATGTTACATTTTTTTAAAATTTATTGAATATAAATGATTTTATATATTAATTATATAGATTCTTCGAACTTGAAGTTATAAAACTTGTGAGAATATTTCTTGAATTCAAAAATCAATAAGGCAGTACATTTTGTTGGTCATATCCATAACATAAACCGCTACCTTAAAAATTTTCTCTTGTCCCGGTAATTATTTATTGCTTCGTCATTTTCATTATCCTGTACAAATAAAGCCACTGCGCTTAAAAAATTCATAAATTCCAATTTTATTATTATTAAAATTTATCAACAACTAGAAAAAGATTCTATAAATGTCATTTGTGCTAGGGGAAAAAATTCGGAAATAATTTCGAAACAAGCAAAATCGCCTGTCGAACGGAAATCTTATAGCATACCGCCAGAGCGAAATCTTCGCTTCGATGATCGCTTTCGATGCGAAGTTATTACATGTTGTAACGAAGTCACAAAAGAATTTAAATCTATAAATATCCATTAATGCATGCCTATAGCAAGTAGTGCTTAACCCGATTTGACTGACTGATGTTTACAATGAAGTAAAACTTAAATGTTCATGTATGAACAAACCCTCGTGACGTTCCATGAATGATAGTAACTCAGGATGCCTGAGATGTCAAATGTCGAATGGAATCATCAAGACGGCCACACTTTCATGTCTATAAAAGGCGAGCTGGACTGGCACCGAGAATAAATCAGTTGATCAACAAGCTTCGACCAGCTAAGAACTTTTAAGTTTATAGCCAGCGAAGAAGTTGTTATATGAATTTTTATATAACAATAATTATTTATTCACATCTGACACCAAGTTTTTGATATATCATACACTAAAACAATCTTTATTAGAACTCATGTTCATTAAATATTAATATATTATTAGCGCTTTATATTATTTTATGATTAACTTTCCACAAATTCTTTGCTTATTAAATATTAATACATTATTAGCTCTTATATTATTTATGATTAACTTTCCACAAATTCTTTGTTTATTAAATATTAATACATTATTGGCACTTATATTATTTTATGATTAATTTTCCACAAATTCTTTCTTAAAATATAATATTGATGCACTGGCTTAAAACCCTTTTTTTGTTTAAATATTTATAATGCAAGCTAAATGCACTACTTAATGTTTTCAAGAAAACTCAAACAAGAACTTAAGAAGTCAGAACTCAAAAACTTATGAAGTAAAAACTCAAAAACTCAAGAAGTCAAAACTTATGTGTGCTTTTTGCGATGGGATTCCCATTTTTATATAGATGAATTTCGCAATAGAAAAGTCGCGATCATTCCCAATAGTAGGGATAAACCTTGGGAAAACCAACCGTCGATTTGCCATTGGTTATTTCCAAATTAGTCATGTGATCAATAATATTTGGATTGATCTCCCATTGGTTGATTGTAGCGTGAAGAAACTCATGATCAACAATTAGTCATGCTGCCTTGAAATTTGAAACCCATTGTTTACTAGGGACTTGTTTATCCCAAACATTCTGGCTTGTAATTTGAATCCCCTTGTTTATTAATAATCCTGTTTATTTTAAACACTTGGGCCTTTACTTACTGTTTTACTTATTTATCGGATATTTGTTTACAATGAACACTTGGACGTTTGAAATTTGAAAGCTTTTGTTTATCTTTAAGCGCTTGGCTGATTAAGCTCATGATTTACGACTTTGTTTACTTGAAAGCTTTTAGTTTTAATTCGGGAGAATTTGTTTATGTTTAAGATTTTCTTCCAAGAGAATTGTTTTTGTTTAATTTTTAATAAGAACTTTTATGATTACTCATAAGAAGATACTTTGTATTTATGATGGGGAAATTTCAACGTATTGAATTACGATCTATGCGTAATTATGAACTTCGCAATGACAAATATTTTGATGATTTGAATGTGCGTAAACAAGAATTTCGTAATTTTGTTATGAATTCAATAAATTGAATTATTTACAGAAGAAAAATTATTAAAAATAGTGAAAATAAATTATATCTGAGTTTCAGATATAACAAAGTTAATTGACTCAAATTCCTGCCGAGTGCGAGGTTTACCGCATTGGAGATATACCCGTTGTTATAACTTTTTCGTTGTTAAATCAAGCATTGATCTAACGTTCGTAATTTACAATTTCTCGAAAAATTATAAATTACGCTATAATTGCACATCGACAAGTTCTTACAGCGACAATAATTTCCGTTCTCACAGAATGTGCATACCTACTCAGATTACTTCTTCAGACGACATATTACACCGCTTAAGTGGCGCAAGAATGCAAACATTTCATGGGAACTGAAATTATCGTACATATGTAAGAAAACCTTTGGTGTAAAATGTAAATTTCACAACGCGTAAGCAATTTTTGTTACTGTGAATTTAGTAAGTAAGTTGCAGCACATTTTTATATAAATTATTTCGAGTTTTTGAATAAAGGGTTCAGTCTTTGAATTTTATTAGTGGAAGCAAGTCTTTTAATTATATCGTCATCGACAATAATTAGTTTGTTGGTTAAGTACCTACAAACAAGCTCGTGATACAGGTTAAGTACCTTGATCACAGAATTTATCGATTCTTAATAGTTTGTTGGTTTAGTACCTGTAGGTAATTTCAGTGCAAAGGTTAAGTACCTTTACACATTCGACGGAAGAACCAGCGGTCAAGTAAAGGAACTTGGTCGCAATAAAAAACATTTGGTGACCCCGTCGTGACCAGGAGACGAATCATACTAATGGAGCAGTTGGTATATCAACAGGAACAGACTGGAGCAGAAATCCAGAGGCTTATCAACGATTATAGATCAAAAACTCAGCAGGAGATAAACCCTATCTTCCTACAGAGAAGATTGCAACAACTGGACGAACAATGGGAAGCATTCGATGTCGTCGATAGCAGCATACGTGACAAGTACAGTAGTCATCTCGATCAAACATACTACAAGGATAGTTATTATGACAAAATAAAGAATATATATGAGGCGTACAGGATGGAGATCATGGACAATCTTCAAAGTAAAACTGCATCAGAAAATTCGGATCAGGGAATGAAAGAAAACCCACCCAAGCCAAAAGCCAAGCAATTCACTTCAAGCCCATCTCAAGTATCCTCGGAGCAACCAGTACCCACAAAATTCCAAGGCAATCAAAGCATGGCCTCCTCAAATACGGCAGAAGGTTTATGTAGACGACAGAAGGGAATAGTGACACTGTTGAAGCGAGTACTTTCAAACATTAATCTTGAAGGACAGAGTAAGCAGTACTGTATAGTCAAAATCAATGCAATCAACGAGTATTGGTCGCAAATAAAGGCAATCAACGCACAAATTTGGGAGACAGCCGAAGATATGACCTCATACAGTGATAAAGAATATTGCAATTTAGAGGATTTTACGGAAGATATCACCATTCAGTTATTAAAAAAATCCGATGAACCCTTAATGGAGAATGCTAATCAAAGCAGCACAATATCCACACCGCAAATGAAGCTACCCAAGATAGCACTACCAAAATTCGATGGAGAGTATTTGAAATGAACACAGTTCCATGATCTGTTTACAAAAATGGTGCATGAGCAACCTATTGGGAATTCTCAAAAAACGTGGTTTCTTAAAACGAACATAACTGGAGAGGCTGAATTACTGATTAGACATTTATCAGTATCCGAAGAAAATTATGTAGCCGCATGGGAAATTTTAAATCAGCGCTACAATAACAAGAGGCTGTTAACGACAGCTCTTCTGGACAGATTAGTAAGCCAGCCAACCATAGTATCAGAATCAGCCACAGCAGAAAGAAACTTCACGACACAACGAAGGAATGTTTAATGGCACTTAATAATCTTGGAATAGTGACGACTGCTTGGAATCCAATTCTTTTACATTTGCTTATTAAGAAATTGGACAAACCTACTCATACTTTATATGAGCAGGGACTACAAGCTCCCAGAGAACTTCAACCTATGGTGGAATTCTTAAAATTCTTGGAGCAACGATTTCAGTCTGTAGAAACCTTAGGAAGACATAAAAATGAGCTCAGAGCGTTCAGCAGAGCATCTGCGTTAGTGAGTTCAAACATGAAGACTCAGACTTTACTGTGTAAACTATGTCACAAAAATCATGGGTTATTCGCCTGCCAAAAATTTCTCGAGCTAGAGCCATCAGAACGTTTTAAGACTGCTCATCAGTTGAAGGTTTGTACCAATTGTCTCAAGAGCACTCATTTGGCAGTAGATTGTCCTAACATCAAATAAGGTCAATTCGTCTAACGCACAGCCAAGCACGAGTCACACTACTACAAGAACCAATTCAGTATGTTATGGCCCAATATACGGAAGATTCTTCCAGCAGCCAAGGGCGCATTTTAGTGAAATAATTACCAATTGCTAAACAGTAACCTCGCATGGTACTGTTCTGCAACTGTCGGTTATTTTGCTGATTAGCCCAACAGCTGGCTGCGATGAGCGCTTAGTGGAGCAATCGACGATTACAATAATAATTAACCTCGCATGGTAATTGTTATGTAAAGCGATTGTTTACTACTAAGCGACTCAGGTGCTGCAATCGGTAGAACAAACGACAAGGTTGAGTCGTTTGTTTACATCCGCATTGTGAGCAAAGAAAGTACTTCCGAATATTGGGGCATAAAAGACCAATGACTGGTTTGGCGAGTGCCCGTTAGTTTCAGTCATCGTCGCCGTTAATTGTTCAGTCGCGATTTTGTTTTAAGGTGTCAAGTTACCGTTCGGTTCGGTTTAGATTGTTTTAAATTATTAAGATAGGTCAGTTTAGTATATAGTAAAATAAAGATTTATAACGTTAAAAGAAATTCGAGTGTCGTTTTTAATTATTGGATTTGCTTATTGATTGCTTTTGGGGCACGACAATTGGCGCAGCCGGTTTAAAAAGGTATTGTGTTTTTAAAGTGATATATATTGGGAGTTATGCTTTTTTAGCTGCTCCATTTTTTTGTATTTTTTGGGAGTTATGCTTTTTTAGCTGCTCCATTTTTTTTATTTTCTGGGAGTTATGCTTTTTTAGCTGCTCCATTTTTTTTATTTTCTGGGAGTTATGCTTTTTTAGCTGCTCCATTTATTTATTATTTTTTGGGAGTTATGCTTTTTTAGCTGCTCCATTTTGTTAATTGTGGGAGTTCTGCTTCTTTAGCTGCTCCATTTACTTTCCAGGGTAAATTTAAGAAGTGTTAGAATAAGTGGTAAATATAATATAAATATATAGAAATTGATTGAGGTTGTGATAATGCGGAGATTGAGTGTTTGGGTTAAGTGTTAATAGTTATAGGCGTTTGAAAGTTTTGTTTTTCGGAATTCCATGTGTAAGTTGAAAATATCAAAGTATAGGTTAAGTATTTAATTTATCGGGGGCTCTTGGAATTTTGTTTTTGTTTTGTCTGCAGTGATGTGGATCAATGCTTTTCGTTCAACCGAGGGAAATAAATATTTTGTGTGTTCATAGTTGGCTCTCGTGTTCTTGTTACAAATGGGAAGTGTAATAAGTTTTTCTTTAGCGTGGTGTTGGTGAATGAATTTATGTGTATAGGGGAAACGGTGAATTTTTTCTTAGACGGTATATAGTGTAAAAGTAGTTGTTAAGAAGAGGAACTTTTTGTAATGATAACGTTATTTTCTTTTATGCCGTTTAAAAGTTGAGTTTCACTCCTGTTTGATCGAAGCTCTCTCGCTATTGTAGTAATTTTGATAGAGTATGCTATATTCGTTTGAGTCGTCAACATTTTAAACAGAGATTATGAATCTCGATATTGATATCTGCTGAGGTGTTGGGTTTATGTCTTCATGATTCACACAAAAGTCAAGTCGACTGTAACGATTGTGGTTAAAGTGTTAATCTAGGGAGCATTTATGTTACAAAGTTTTGGTTAGGTGTTAAGTTTAATAAATTAAGGTATCGGGAGTCATTGGTAATTAGGCTTAGATTGGAAGGAAAAGAGAAAAGAATTAGATGATCTTCTGGTGCAGACTTCAATGTCGGGGAGTAGAAGTAATGTACTGACAAGAGAGCAACTGTTACGGTTCGAAACTCAAGAAAAGGAACTAGAGGAAAGATCGCAGGAGCTAAAAGAGTGTAAGGAGAAGCTAGAAAGCTACGAGCAAGACTGGCAGTATATCGGAGAGCATCTCACGGCAGAGTTGCAAAAACGAACATCAAGTGAAGAATCGAGAAAATTGATTCAGGAGTGGAATACAGCTGCCAAGTCCTGTACGAAAGGCGAAGCTTTAGACTTGCTGGTAACGGCTACACTCGAGGTGATCCAAAGGGGTGAGATCCAAGCAGAACAATTGTTAGAAGAAGATAAAAGAAAGAACAAGGGTCTAGTAAAGAAAATATTGTCCTTGGAACAGCAACTGAAGGAAGCAGAAGAGGCAGCGGAGGAACTGGAGACAGAATTAAGAGCCGAGGGTCCACGGCCGCAAGAAAAAGTATACAGGCAAGAAGTCAGTAAGAAGTGGACACCAAGGAAATTAGTGTTCTGGGATAAACCACGAGAAACGAAAGAAAGCTCATCGAAGGGAAAGACAAAAGAACCAGGAAGCAGTAAATCATACGGATTGCTCAAGAACAGTATGGCGGAAGCACATGGGAAAGTTATGGATATGGTATCCAAATATATACCATTATTTTCTGGGGAAAGGTCGCCAAAGCTGGGCAAAGAACTGTACCGTTTCCTGAATTGCAGCAAGGAACTCTACGACCAATTGACTACTGAAGAAAAAGCTATCTTTATCAAATGTGTGAAATTTCGGCTTACAGATGACGCTTATTATCTAGTGTGTTCCCAGGAGCCGAAGGATTTTGAAACTCTTCAGCAAGTTATTACAACTGCTTATACGCCACGAAAAACGTTCAGTGAGCTACGTACGGAAATGTTGGAGTGTAAACAACGACCTGGAGAGGACATTCGAGAATTCGCTGACAGAATGAAAGAGCTTCTGGACAAAATTAAAACAGCAGTCACAGCTAAGTACCCAAATAAGGAAGGTGGACTAATAGCAGAATTGGAAGCCGACGCAGTGGCTACTTTTAAAGCAGGCGTAGGGAATAAGACAACGCAAGTGCATCTGACGGGAAGGAGATTCCAATCTCTAGATGAAGTACAAGAAGAAGCTAGTTATTTCGAGAAGGATGCAACGAGGCTCCAGAGTAGAGAACCAGAAGTCTGGGGAAGTGGGCGAAAACTGAATTCCGAAACAATGCGAGATAGCTGGGGGACTAATCATTTCAACAATAATACCAGCAGACCATTCAGAGAAGCCGTACAGAAGGGCCCATTTCCAGCAGCAGCAGGAATATATCGTGGATCACAGGCTAGGGCAACGCCGCCTAGGCCCATCCAGTGCTTCCAGTGTGGGCAAAGAGGGCATATTGGTAGGGAATGCCAATCAAGAAAACAGCCACCATACTGTGTAAAATGCCGAAACTATGGTCACGATACTACTAGTTGCCGAAGACAAAACATAAGGTTCGCGGATACTTCAATTGGTTCTCCAGGACAACTGCAAACAGACCCAGATATCCTTTATTGCCAATTTTGTAGAACCTGCGATCATTATACCGCAAACTGCTTGAAGAAATATCTAGCGGAACAAGAAGCTCTAAAGAAGGGAAACGGGGAGCGGCAGCTGGGGGAATTATCCGCAGCTGCCTTCAATTAACGGAATTCAAGACCATGAAGACCTCACAGAAAGAAGCCAGTGTCATAGAGTTAAGTTTGTTAAATAACTGCATTATCTCAGTAGAATCGGATATAGGTATAACGGGTAAATTAACATTATTAGTAGATACAGGTGCAACATGTAATATAATTAAGGTAAATCGTATTAAAGGAAACACGCCTATACAAACTCTCAAGAAAATAATGATTGGAGGGTTGTTTGGGGCACAAGAAAGTTCAATTGGAACTTGCAAAGCCACACTACGCATAGGTGGAGTAGAACAGCCATGCGAGTTTAACACCATTTATGACACTAATTCGATTCCAGCTGACGGTATTTTGGGGATCGAGTTCCTGAAGGACAAAGCAGTCATTGATTGTATAAATGGAAAACTGTCAGTGAAAGGCATGGAGAAAATAAAGGAAGAAAAACCTCTTTTTGGATGCATCACTGGAAAGGAGAAAATCAAGATAATAGAGTTGAAGGAAAGCACCCAGGATAATCATCACCAGTTTATCCAGAAAGAAGAGTCAGTGTATTCTTCCCCAAAAGAGATTCAGCAACGAATGAAGAATCGAGTCGCAGCCTTGCGTGACATTATATCCAAAGCGGGTGTGGTATCAGATAGCCTCACAAAGTATCTTTCAGGAGTAGAATCTTACCAAGATGGTGAAATAAAAGAAAGAAAGATGACTTTTCCAAAAGAAGATGAAGTACAGCCAGCTCTAACAGCTGAGAAGTGGCCTTTCGTACAATTGGTCGAGTCCCTTAGCACGGGAACGAATCAAAAAGATTCTCAAGAAGCACCCATCAATAGGACTAAACCGAGGGGAAGCAGAGAACAAGAAGGTGTAGCAGGAAGAAGGGAAAAGGAGCTGGAAATTCCTCGCATGGAAGCCCAGCGCGACCCCTCTAAAGCTACAGCTTACGCAGAGGCTCAGAGCGAAAAGGTACATCTTACACAGCGAAAGGAAAAGTATTACTTAGGAAAGAGTAAAAACACTCAGGGGACAATTAAGTTGAACCCAAGAACAGAGCGGTTATTGGAAATTCCTGTCACAGGTGAGGAAGATTTAGTATGCATGGCGGAAGAAATTAGGCCAGGAGTGTATTGTGGGAATGCTATAATTAAGCCAAGGAACGGTAAAGCGTGGGTAGGTATTATTAACGCAGGAAGGGAACCCGTCGAACTAGAGAATTTCAGGCCGAGGCTTGAAAAATTGAGTAAGTATACTGTGCATCCACTAGGACGGGATAAGGGTAAGATTGATAATCGCCAACAACGGCTCAAGCTAATGAAGGAATCACTGGTGCTGGGAGAAGACCTTAACTTCGAAGAAAGGGAAGCAGTAACCCATATTTGCTACGAATACAGTGATATCTTTCATTTGCCAGGCGATAAATTGTCATACACCCCGACGAAGACCTTTAAGTTACCGTTAATGGCTAATACGGCCCCCATACACAAAAAGCAATATCGCATGCCAGAAGCCCATCGAGAAGAGTGTCAGGAACAACTCAAAAAATTACTCGAGGACGATATCATCGAACCCAGCGACAGTCCATTTAATTTCCCCGTACTTCTAATTCCTAAGAAAGGAGTAGATGATAACGGTAAAAGAAAGTATCGGCTATGTGTAGACTTCAGAGAACTAAACAAAGTCTGCATCCCCTTTTCTTATCCCCTTCCCCGAATTGAGGACATCTTAGATCGTTTGGGTCATTCTAGATACTTCACCACGTTAGATTTAGCTAACGGGTACCACCAAGTATTAATCGACCCAAAAGACAGAGAAAAAACGGCGTTTAGTACCAATTTTAATCATTTCCATTATAAACGATTACCATTTGGTTTAAAAACGGCCCCCCCATTTTTTCAATCTCTACTGAACGGAATTCTAACGGGACTTCAAGGGATTAAATGCTTCGTGTATCTCGACGATGTAGTGATATTTGCTAAGAGTTTGGACGAACATAACAGCAAACTACGAGAAGTTTTTCAGCGCTTCAGAGAACACAACCTTCAGTTGCAGCCTTCAATATGTCAGTTTTTAAGGAAAGAGGTAGTGTACCTGGGCCATATTTGTTCAGAACAAGGGGTAAAGCCTGATAAACGGTTAGTAGAAGTAGTGCAAAATTTCCCAAAACCAAAAACTGTTCGTCAGGTTCAATCTTTTTTAGGGCTAGCCAATTATTATCGGAAATTTGTTCCGAATTTTTCAAAAATATTGGCACCCATTAATAGTTTATTAAAGAAAAGCGTTAAGTTCACATGGGGACTCGAGTGTGAAAAGGCTTTCAGTCGTGTCAAGGAAATTCTTACTACACCACCACTCTTGATATACCCGGATTTCACAAAGGAATTTACGGTAATCACTGATGCAAGTGGGGAATCTTTAGGGGCAGTTCTGGAGCAAGAGGGCAAGCCAATTAGTTACGCTAGTCGTACTTTGAACATGGCAGAAAGAAACTACTCCACTACAGAGCGTGAGATGTTGGCCATTGTGTGGGCAGTACGGAACTATAGGTGCTACCTTCTGGGCAAACCTTTCAAAATAATAACGGATCACCAACCGCTACGGGGAGTTTTCAAGGTGAAGAACACTACTTCACGTATGCTCAGATTTCACCAAAAACTATCGGAGTATGAATTTGAGATTATATATGAAACTGGAAAGGAAAATGGTAATGCCGATGCTCTAAGCAGAATTCCAAGGTACGTCGAAGAACCTGAGTTCTATCATAACAAGGAGTACCCATGCCTTGCAATAACTCGTGCTCAAGCTAAGGAACAGAAAGAAAGGGAACAACCAAAAAAAACACCATTGCGAGATTCTGAAAACGAAGGTAACAGTATTGAAGGTACTGAGATAATCACTGAAGAAAAACTGAAGAAACCAGAACCAAAACTGGTGACCAATCCAGAAGAGATTGAGCTAATTCTAAGAGATTATCATGACTCTAGATTTGGAGGACACTTTGGGAGGAACAAAACGTTCAACAGAGTGAAGCGCTTCTACCGTTGGAAGGGAATGAAGGCTGATATAGCTCGGTATGTTAAACGTTGTACGATTTGCCAAAAAAATAAGCATGCTAGAGCCATCAAGATGCCATTAGTAGTGACGGAAATCGCGGAAAGACCTTTTGAGAAAGTCTATGTTGACTTAGTTGGACCTTTGCCAGTCAGTCACAAGGGTAACAAGTACATCTTGTCTATGATGGATGATCTGACTAGATTTGTAGATTTCGTGGCGATACCAGACCAAGAAGCGAACACGGTAGCCCAGGCCTTGTTTGAGCAAATCCTCAGCCGGTACTCGCTACCGAAACAGCTAGTAACGGATCAGGGAGCAAACTTCACTGGAGAAGTCTTAAAGGCTCTTTGTAAAATGTTGAAGATAAAGAAGCTGCAAACAACTGCCTACCATCCCCAGTCCAACGCTGTGGAAAGGCAGCATTCTACGCTAGCCAACTATCTGAGGGGTTTCGTTGATCGGGAGCCACGAAACTGGGACGAGCTGTTGAGAACCGCAGCGCACGCGTACAACAACACCGTGCATACAGGCACAAAACTTACGCCCATGGAAACGTTGTTTGGATTTGTAGCGGAAATCCCCAGTAGCGTACAGCGTCAGCCTGAACCGGTATATAATATGGATAAGTACCATTCGGTATTGCGGTTCAAATTGCAGAGGGCATTTCAACTAGCTAGGGAGAACCTACTTAAAAGCAAACTAGTGGCAAAGAAGTACCATGACAATTCAGCTAGGCCGGAAGTCTTACATATCGGTGATAAAGTTCTAGTTAAAGACTTGGCTAGGGCAGGGAAATTAGCATCCATTTTTAAAGGCCCATATGAAGTAATTTACGTTCACAGTCCTGAGAATGTAACTATCCTTCACGGGAAAAAGCTAAAACGGATTCATACGAATCGTTTGAGAAGGTATCATGATTAATTTTAAGATTAGAGTTTGTTCATCATATTAGGACGATAACCTAAGTGGAATGAAGCACGAGAGAATAGTTTTACAATTTGAATATTTTATTTTATTTAGTCTTTTTCTTAGTTTCTTTGTTTTTCTTGCAGAACAAGGTTCATTAAGCGTTTAGGCTGAGAGGAAAGGAAAAAGAAGATTATGCAGATGCGAAAAGATTGCCAATAGAGGGAAGTAAGTATATGTAAAAAAAAAAAAAAAGAAATAGAGAATTTAAATGAAATAATAATTAAAAAAAAAGAGAAAGAAAAGAGGAATAGTGATATAAAGATTTAAAAAAAAAGAGATAAGAGATTTTGGAAAAAAATAATGGAAAATCAATAAGAAGAGCTGTTGAAAGAAAACATAAATAAGAGGTTAAAAATAAAAAGATTAAAAAAAAACAGGTTCAGAAATTTAAAAGAGAAGTTTTTATACAAGTTGTGTAAAGAGAAAAGAGAATTGTTAAAGAAAGAAGGTGTAAGAGAAATAAAGATTGTAAAACAAAAGTGAGAATTGAAATATAGTAGAATAAATTAGGAGTTATATTAAAGAAAAACAAAATTCATTTAGTTTAAGGATACTAGGATTGCCCTAAATTTATATAGTTATAAAGTAAGGTTTAGCTTCGCGATGAAGACGGCAATAATTTTAATCTTCGCTTGGGTAGCTGGGATACAAGCAGAGCAGGCAGGTTATAGTATCGAGCCGATACCACAGTCGGGAGTGTTGTTCGAGCGTCTCGGGGTGGTTAATTTCTACACGAAACATTGGACTATTCTGTCTAAGTTCCAAACACCAGATCTCACTGAAGACTTAAAATTCGTCAGCAAATGCAGCGGTTTGATAAGCGGATTATGCGCAAATGTAACCGATACTGGAGGCGTTGCAAGGTGTAAGGCAGCAGTCAAAGAGATAGGAGGCTGGGTGGAAAAAATTAAGCGCCAGGATGAGGAACTCACGCATCATACCCAAAATGAGACACCCGGAAGAAACAAGCGTTCAATTTTTGATGGAGTAGGATCTCTGGCCAAGACACTGTTCGGAACCATGGACCATGCCGACTCGGAAGAAATACATGCAGCTATAGATGACCTTAATGAGAAGGAGAGCCGAACATTAAATCTACTGAAGGACCAAATTACAGTCGTCAAATCTACGTTCGATTTGTTTAATGCTTCAAGGCTACAGGCAGCAGAAGAGAGAGAAGAACTACAAAATAAACTCTCAGCCATCGTTAAAGAGCAGCAGGGTCAATATCGGGAATTATCGTCATTAAAACTAAGAATGGAATTGAGTGAGGTAATTACGCTAATGAGCCTTCACTTAAGAGAAATCAGCGAAATGCAAGAAACATGTGCAGCTAGAGTGACCGCCATAGGTTTAGTTAAGTATATATATATATATTTTGCACTTGTATAATGTAGAAGTAATTTAAGGGCAACCTATAGTTAGAGATTAACGTGTAAAGTTATATAGAAATAAAAATATGTATATATGGTTTATAATATTCAGTCATGTTCAATGGAAAGAAATAGATTAATTGTTATAAGATTCAAATTTAAGAAATTATTAGTATAATAAGGAGGAAGTTTCCAAGAAAGGACATGTGAAGTAAAAGAAAAATGTAAATAGATATGTTGTAAAATCAGAATAAATAAAAGGACATGTGAAGTAAAAGAAAAAAGTAAATAGATATGTTGTAAAATCAGAATAAATAAAGAAATGATGTAAAAAGATGTAAAAATATAAGAAAGGAATTAAATGTGAAAATGAAATATTGAATTTAAAGAAGTTAAATGTAAAAGAAAATAAAAAGAGAAATGATGTAAAAAGATGTAAAAATGTAAAATGTACGGTTTGAAAAAGAAAAATAAGACAATTTAGATAGTAGGTATTGGAAAATGTAAAGAATCTGAACCGAATGAGGATAAAGACATTTTCAGTTTTTAATTAATATTGTTGCACTCTCCAGAACTAGTTCCCGGCGGAAACTAGTTTTTCCAAGGTGGGAGGAATGTTATGGCCCAATATACGGAAGATTCTTCCAGCAGCCAAGGGCGCATTTTAGTGAAATAATTACCAATTGCTAAACAGTAACCTCGCATGGTACTGTTCTGCAACTGTCGGTTATTTTGCTGATTAGCCCAACAGCTGGCTGCGATGAGCGCTTAGTGGAGCAATCGACGATTACAATAATAATTAACCTCGCATGGTAATTGTTATGTAAAGCGATTGTTTACTACTAAGCGACTCAGGTGCTGCAATCGGTAGAACAAACGACAAGGTTGTGTCGTTTGTTTACATCCGCATTGTGAGCAAAGAAAGTACTTCCGAATATTGGGGCATAAAAGACCAATGACTGGTCTGGCGAGTGCCCGTTAGTTTCAGTCATCGTCGCCGTTAATTGTTCAGTCGCGATTTTGTTTTAAGGTGTCAAGTTACCGTTCGGTTCGGTTTAGATTGTTTTAAATTATTAAGATAGGTCAGTTTAGTATATAGTAAAATAAAGATTTATAACGTTAAAAGAAATTCGAGTGTCGTTTTTAATTATTGGATTTGCTTATTGATTGCTTTTGGGGCACGACACAGCACAATATCCACACCGCAAATGAAGCTACCCAAGATAGCACTACCAAAATTCGATGGAGAGTATTTGAAATGAACACAGTTCCATGATCTGTTTACAAAAATGGTGCATGAGC
Organism: Dioctria rufipes; assembly: GCA_963924295.1. Taxonomy (NCBI): domain Eukaryota; kingdom Metazoa; phylum Arthropoda; class Insecta; order Diptera; family Asilidae; genus Dioctria; species Dioctria rufipes. Next base: position 107,173,307 of record OZ002744.1, read on the forward strand.
AACCTATTGGGAATTCTCAAAAAACGTGGTTTCTTAAAACGAACATAACTGGAGAGGCTGAATTACTGATTAGACATTTATCAGTATCCGAAGAAAATTATGTAGCCGCATGGGAAATTTTAAATCAGCGCTACAATAACAAGAGGCTGTTAACGACAGCTCTTCTGGACAGATTAGTAAGCCAGCCAACCATAGTATCAGAATCAGCCACAGCAGTAAAGAAACTTCACGACACAACGAAGGAATGTTTAATGGCACTTAATAATCTTGGAATAGTGACGACTGCTTGGAATCCAATTCTTTTACATTTGCTTATTAAGAAATTGGACAAACCTACTCATACTTTATATGAGCAGGGACTACAAGCTCTCAGAGAACTTCAACCTAAGGTGGAATTCTTAAAATTCTTGGAGCAACGATTTCAGTCTGTAGAAACCTTAGGAAGACATAAAAATGAGCTCAGAGCGTTCAGCAGAGCATCTGCGTTAGTGAGTTCAAACATGAAGACTCAGACTTTACTGTGTAAACTATGTCACAAAAATCATGGGTTATTCGCCTGCCAAAAATTTCTCGAGCTAGAGCCATCAGAACGTTTTAAGACTGCTCATCAGTTGAAGGTTTGTACCAATTGTCTCAAGAGCACTCATTTGGCAGTAGATTGTCCTAACATCAAATAAGGTCAATTCGTCTAACGCACAGCCAAGCACGAGTCACACTACTACAAGAACCAATTCAGTAATATTGTCAGCAGAGGCAAGCCAGTCGCAAAGAAATGATGTCATATTAGGCACTGTACTCATCGTGGTCCTAGACTACAAGGGAGATGCCGTGAACTGTAGAGCGATCCTCGATTCCGGATCACAATTAAATTTCATCACCGAAAGGTTGGCCAAGAAGCTAAACTTACAGTAGAAGGAAGATTCGCTGCATATTCAAGGTATTGGGGAGGTCAAGCAACTTATTCAACACAGAATAAACATGCGAGTACAGTCTCCAATCAATGACTTCTCAGCCCACATAGAAGCCTTTATCCTTCCTCAAATAACTGCTCAACAGCCAGCATATAAACTAAACATTCAATCCTGGCCAATTCCAATAAACATAAAATTGGCCGATCCAGGATTTAACAAACCAGATCGGATAGATCTGCTCTTAGGTGTTGAAATTTCTTACCAATTACTTTCAATTGGGCAAATATGGCTTGGAACTAACCTACACACGCTACAAAACACTATTTTTGGTTGGATTGTCGCAGGAAGCACACCCAGAACCTCACATCAAAGCAGAATATGGGGTGTCTCGACCATTGAGGAAACCAATTTAGAGGCTCAGGTTGAAAAATTTTGGAGACTAGAAGAGGCAACAGCACCTTCTCAAAGACTCACAGCCGAACAAGAAAAATGCGAATCTCACTTTTCGCAAACAGTAAGAAGAGATCACACTGGGCGATTTGTGGTTAAGCTACCATTTCTTCATGATCCACATAAGCTTGGCGTATCCAAAGACATCGCACTCCGACGATTCCTGGCAATGGAGCGACGACTGTCGAAAAACTCTGAATTGTCCATACAATACAACAACTTCATGAATGAGTATATAAGTCTCGGACACATGCGCGAAATCGATCTCAACACTGTTAAGGGTCCTCACTAATTTCTACCACATTACGCTGTGCTTAAGCCGGACAGCACCACGACAAGTGTACGAGTGGTGTTCGATGGCTCCAGTAAGACCTCAACAAATGTCTCGTTAAATGACATATTGTGTACAGGCCCGACTATCCAAGATGACTTGTTTACTATCCTTCTTCGCTTCCGAATGCCACGATTTGCAATCACAGCTGACATTGAGAAGATGTACCGACAAATCATCCAGCAGATAGAAGATATCAACTAATCTGGTGGAGAGATGAGTCAACACAATCTATCAAATGCTTTGAGCTATGAACCGTAACTTATGGCACCACAACAGCGCCATACCTAGCAACCAAATGTCTGCTACAATTAGCAAAAATCGCAGGAGCCAGATATCCTTTGGCTCCTGCAATCAGTAAGAGCAACTTTTATGTGGACGACTTAATGACGGGCACAGACAGTCTTGTCGAAGCTATAGAAACACAGAAGCAACTACAGGAAGTGTTATGAATCTACTAAACTTACCATGCCTAACTACCTAATCTCGGATTCATAACGTAAACCAAAACACAAATCTCAAACGCACGTCATGCGTCTAGCAAAATCACGTTATTACCTTTTATCCCAAAAAACGTATTTCAAATCTTTTAAAATTCAATAAACTTGTTGCATAATCCTAAAATTACGAATTCCTAACGTAAATGCAACAAAAAAAAATGATCATAATTTCTTCTACAAATGAAATGTAATATGATCCGGCGCTAGTATTCGCTCAACGTAATGATTCATTCATGAAAGCAAACAAAGAAAATCGTCACCAGGCAATTAAGCCCAAATACGTGACTACGTCACCGACCGATCTAAGACCGGCAAAATTACCCAACTGGTGTGTTATATATGTATGTAATAAGTAAATATCACAGATCTATATATCACAGTTCATATGTATTAGTATCACAGATAAACGAAATTAGGTATCTACTCATAAAGTGAGACGACACTCAGCAGTCAGTCAGTCAAGTAGCTACAGCGAGGTCAATTAACCTTAGTGTAATTAGTGCTTAAGTTTAGAAGTAACGAAATATAATTTTAATATAAAAAGACCAGAATATTTCATTTAACATGGTGTCAAGTGTGTTTAAGTGGAATAAAGCATAAGCAGTAGTGGCGTGACAAAACATGGGAAAAAGTGACGATGAAAAAACACGTGGTACAAAACAAACATCTAGCACTACACAAGGTGAAAATAAATTAATAAAGAAAAACAGTGAAAACTTAGGTTTGGGAATGCAGCCTTTAAACTTAAAAAGCCAAAATAAAGCAGTTGCATGGAAAACGTGGCTTAATCAATTTAAAATCTTCATGCGTGCCGCTGACTTTGAAGGTCAAACGGATAATAGGAAAGTTGCCTTGCTGTTGCATCACATGGGCCCAGAGAGTGTTCAAATATTTAACTCTTTTAATGAAGACATCGATGAAATTAAATATGAAGACTTAATTAAGAAACTCGACGCATATTTTATTCCCAAAACTAATATTGATATGGACCGTCATAAATTCTTCACGAGGCATCAACACACAAATGAAACTATAGACGAATACGTAACAGTTTTAAAAAATCTAAGTCTGAATTGTTCTTTTGAGTCATTGCGTGAAAATCTAGTACGTGATATATTCATTTGTGGACTAAGAGAAAATTTTTGTTATATAAAAGAAAAGCTTTTAAACGATGGGGATATCACACTAGAAAAAACGATTGAAACAGCAAAAACAATGGAAGTCGCCCGAGCCTAAATGAAGCAACTAGAAGATAAAGACTACACGGAGACAAACCTCGTAGGAGCGCTTCATAAAATGAACAAAAAATTTCAACCAACTACCAGTGCATATCAGTGCAACAAAAGCCAGAAGGAAAGTGTGGTCGCTGTGGTCAGCTGCATCGAACTCGGTGTCCCGCTATTGGCATTGTTTGTCTAAAATACAAACGTAAAAATCATTTTGCTCGGATGTGCAAATCGAAAAATGTCAAATCAGTGGAAATCGAAGACACGCAACAATTAATCTCAGCAGATGATTTATTCATTGGCATTCTTGCTGCTGATAATAATAAAATTTGGTATACAGATATTTTAATCAATAATAAAGTATTGAAAGTTCAGGTGGATACAGGGGCGCAAACTAATGTTCTTTCATTAAAAAAATTTAAAGAATTAAAGCTAAATATTAAAGAAATTAAAAAATCTACAACTAATATTTTAACATTCAGTCGTGAAATTCTTAAGACTGTGGGTGAATGTGATATTAAAACTGAGCTAAATGGTCAAAATGAAATTATAAAATTTCATGTAGTAGATTTTGAGTGTCCAACAGTTTTTGGTTTGCCCACTTGCATCAAGCTGAACTTAATTCAAAGAATATATACAATTGAAAAAGATTATAAAACTAATATTTTGCAGATTTACGATGATGTTTTCAAAGGGATCGGTCGCTTGAAGAGTACGTGCCATTTTAAATTAAAAGCTGATGCTCGTCCAGTCGTAGAATGTTCAAGAAGAATTCCATTTAAATTGCAATCATTGCTTAAAGAAGAACTGGACAGGTTAGTCAAATTAAATATTATTACACCCATTGAAGAGCCCACTGAGTGGGTGAATTCGATTGTATTGATTAAATAAGTGAATGGTGGTTTGAGATTGTGCTTGGACCCCCGTCATCTTAATAAAAATATAATTAGATCGTATTTCCAATTTCCTACAATTGAAGAAATTAAAGCAAAATTAAGTGGTTCACAATTTTTTACGACACTTGATGCTAATTCAGGATTTTGGGCTATCACCTTAGATGAATACTCTAGTAGACTTTGCACGTTTATAAGCCCATTCGGACGATATCGATTTCTGAGATTGCCTTTCGGCATAAACGCGGCTCCGGAAATTTTTCACTCAGAAATGATTAAGCTCTTTGGGGATATTCCAGGACTCATAATATATATAGACGACTTTTTAATACATGGTTCAACAATAGAAGAACATGACATGATTTTAAATATGGTACTTAAAAGGGCTAGAGATTTTGGTCTAAAATTTAATAAAGAGAAGTCAAAGTTTTGCTTTACAGAGGTCAAATATTTAGGTCATATTTTTAACAGTGAAGGTATGAAACCAGACAATTCGAAAGTTGAGGCTATTTGCAAAATGCCTTCTTCAAAATGTGCAAAAGATCTACAGAGATTTTTAGGTATGGTCAATTACTTAGAATCTTTCGTCAAAGATCTGTCTCTCGAAACAAGTAATTTAAGAAAATTATTGAAAAAGGATTCAACGTGGAACTGGTCTTCTAGTCACGAAGAAGAATTTAAGAAAATTAAACATTTAATTACAAATTCTCCGATACTAACGTATTTTAATCCAAACAAACAGTTGATTTTGTCAGTAGATGCATCACACAATGCACTGGGTGCCGTAATATCCCATGACCATAAACCAATTGCCTTTGCATCTGCAACACTAACGGAAGCCCAGCAAAACTACGCGCAGATTGAAAAAGAATTACTTGCTATTCTTTTCGGGTGCGTCAAATTTCATCAATATGTTTATGGACAAAGGGTCAAAGTTGAAACGGACCATAAACCACTAATAGCAATACATAAAAAACCTCTATATAAAGTACCATCCAGACTGCAAAGAATCATGATGCGATTACAGTCTTACGATATGGATTTATCGTACAAGCCTGGAAAATACATGCATGTCGCTGATGCATTATCACGTGCAGCCTTACCCAGTTACACATTGACTGAGTTCGAAAAAGACTTGGATATACATGTTAATCTACTTATATCAAATCTATCTGTTTCGCAGACAAGGCTTGAGTCTATTCGCCGTGCGACATTAGAAGATAGATCCTTGATTAAAGTTGTTGAATATTGTCGACAGGGTTGGCCCAATGGTAAGAAAGAAGTAGACTCTGTAGCACAACCATACTTTAATTTCCGTGATGAAATTCATTGCGCTGATGATCTTATTTTCAAGGGAAATAGTTTGATAATACCTAGTCAATTACGTTCTGAGATCTTAAAAATTATACATGAAGGTCATCTGGGGATTGAAAGGTGTCAAAGTATGGCTAGGGGAAAGATATACTGGCCAAATATTAATCACGATATTTATAATGTTGTTAATCAATGCGAAGCATGCCTTTGACACAGAGTAAATAATCAAAAAGAGCCGATCATACCACACGACGTTGAGGACATACCTTGGAATAAAGTCGGTATAGACCTTTTTGACTTTTATAGGCAAAACATTTTGATAGTTGTTGATTACTACTCTAAATACATAGAGATATCATCCCTCAATGTAAGCCATACAAGTACAAAAGTTATAACACATCTTAAATCAATATTTGCTAGACATGGTATTCCTGAAATGATGATTTCACACAACGGTCCCCCCTTTAATTCAGACGATTTCAAAAAATTTTGTGAAACCTGGAATATTGAGCATATTAAGTCAAGTCCATATTTGCCCAGATCAAACGGTCTAGCAGAACGATCTGTTCAGACTATTAAAAAACTACTCGTTAAATGTAAAGAGACTAAGTCGGATCCTTATATAGCTTTGCTGAAATATAGGAACACATCCAAAGGCAATCTCAATTCCCCAGCACAATTGTTAATGTCCAGAAATCTAAGAACAAAATATCCAAAAATAAGATGATAAAATATTATAATCGGGGTACGAAGAAATTAAAGCCATTAAATAAGGGAGAAAAAATCTATTTTAAAAAAACCCCCGATACACACTGGATTCCAGGAACTATTTCTGATAAGTGTACAGAGCCCAGATCATATTTAATTGATGATAGTCAAGGACATATTTACAGAAGAAATCGAGCACACATAATTGACATTCCAAATTGTAATCAAGAAGCGAGACATGATAACATAAATGAAAATTTGGGTACCTCCTGTAATAGTAATGACCAAGAAAATATTCAAAGTACAAGGACGAGATATGGTCGTCAAGTAAAAGAGCCGAAACGATTTTCGCGTAGTGATTATGATGTATAAAACTACTCTTCGGCCTACCGATCCATTTGAAACATATATATGTAATTGTTGTATCAAGGAAATGAACTGATTTATTTTATTTTAATAGTAATAATTTACTTGAAATACTTAATTTAAGTCAAGTTATATAAGTATACACCAAGGCATAAGAAGAATTTGTATAACATTTTTGGTGAATTTCCGTAGTATTCGAGAATAGAATTCAGTAATGATCAGTCTAATTTCTAACAAGAATTTAATTAAAAAAACAATGATGTGTAAACAAGTATTGAAACTAAAGAACCTAAAACGATTATTTGAAATTGAAAATGCATATAGGATAATACTACAATAATCATTTGAATTTTCTAAATTTTATTTTAAAGAAAGGGAGATGTTATATATGTATGTAATAAGTAAATATCACAGATCTATATCACAGTTCATATGTATTAGTATCACAGATAAACGAAATTAGGTATCTACTCATAAAGTGAGACGTCACCCAGCAGTCAGTCAGTCAGTAGCTACAGCGAGGTCAATTAACCTTAGTGTAATTAGTGCTTAAGTTTAGAAGTAATGAAATATAATTTTAATTTAAAAAGACCAGAATATTTCATTTAACAAGGTGCACCTTTGAATGGCTGCACTTCGTTGCATTGGTAAAGTGACATGAAGTTTCATGAATTAATGAATTATGATGACCCTGAAATTTTGTTATGCATGGAATCGATCACCGAACTTACAGAAAATTGTTCTTCGATTCGATTTTTTTTTTGTAATTTATATTTATATTTCCTGATTTTGTTATTCAAAACAGAAAATTGAGCGATCATCAATGTTTCCCTTAGAAAATTGGTGAATTTTAGGAATTTGTGGAGGGGAGTATCATCCCCATGTAAATCAATAATATAAATATGATGTGGTTGAACTAGGAAAATCAGAGAGTATTCTGTAACCACTTAGCAGGAGAGTCACCCTACCAGAGGTAAGGCCTCCTAAGTTCTAATAAGTGTAAAAAGAAAGTTGTAATACAAGTTTTAAGTATATTTAAAAAAAAAAGAAGATATAAATCAGGCAAATAGTCCGAAAGTGCCTGGGCATCAACTATTATTAGTAGAAATTTTTATATGCAATTAAAAAATTTGTTATTCCCAGAAGCAGTCTTGTTTTTAATTTGGTTATATTGCGTTATACCAGGAGAGGTATAATAACATATAACAAAATTTTGGTGGCAGCGGTGCAGATTTTTTGTAAAGGTTTGTAAGACCTGCAAAAAAAAAAACAAAAAAAAAGAAGGGCCCAGAGGAAGCAGCAAGGTTTAAAATAACACGAATGTGCTGGCCTAGAGCAGAATCGCCCCTAAGAATAGAGGAGCCCCTCTTTATTGACGGCATATTGGACGACTTCGCTTATTTTTCTGAAGACAGCGAAGACTTTGACCACCTAGAGAGCTACCTGGACGACTCCCTGGAGAGTTATTCTGGCCCCCAGGAGCATATGAGCTACATCAGCCCTCCGGACGACAACGCCACGGACGGAGACAACTTGGTGGACCTGCTAATTGACGACCTCATCGAGAACACCGACCGGACGCCCGAATGCATCTACATTGAAATCCACAGAGACATCCTGGAGCGAGAAGAAGAAGATACCTAGGACTTCGACACTTTTAATAAAGTGTGGAACAAATACCACGACAGTAGGAGTAACGTTAGTTAGATTAATTTTAATTTTAATAAATATATATATATAAATTTTGATTTTAATAAATATATACACAATTAGTATTTAGATCTAGGCTAGATAATAAGTTGATCAAAAAAATCAAATATGTAAGTAGACAATGTAATATATATATATATACATACACTCTACTTTTTTTGTCTCAGACCCAGTCACAATTTCTTTTCTCCTCTGGTCTAAATTTCTATAGGTAAAGGTACTCTCTCCGGTGTTAGAAAATTTTTTTTACAATTCTTTTAACATCGACAAACTCCTATATAATTTTTCCTTTTGAGGGATATCAAATAAATTCCTATCAAAGTGGAAGGTAGCAAAAAGATTATAGTAACCAGATCGCAAAGAAGCGTTCGTGACACACTTCTATCAGGGTTAACTTCACACCGAAGGAAACCCACTAAGAAAACAGCTCAACTAGTATGAAAGCGATCAGGGCATAGCAAAATGGCAGAGCCAGAAATGCTCACCCTTAATGACGCCAAGTCATTAATACCCGAATTCGACGGGAATTCTGAAAATTTGCATAGGTTTCTGAACCTATGCGAAATGTTTCAAAGAGAGAACTTAACAGAAGCCTCAAAAGCTCTTTATCTACAGGTGATAAAAGCTAAATTAGTCGGAAGGGCATACGACATTGTTAAATATGCCGATATTAATAACTGGAAGGAGCTTCAAAAGGCCCTCCAAGAACAATTCCTAGAATCACGTTGTCGTATCTCTATTCAGAATGAAATTTTATCTCTAAAGCAAAATTCTAAAGAAGAAACTAAAGAATATGCTTTCAGAGCACAAACATTATTGGCTCTTTATAACGACGCCACTTCCAGCCTCACAAACGAGCAAACTTTAAAGAATCTCTTATTAGAAGAGAATAAGAAAATGGTACTTAGAGCTTTTGAAGACGGTTTAAAAGACGATTATATCCGTCTCCTCACTAAAGCCAAAAGCCATACAGAGCTAAAAGACTTTGTTAAATTCGCTATGGAGCAGGCTGAAAGAAACAGCGCTTTCAGTGAACGCCTCAATAGCTGTTCTAAGTGTTACAAGAAAGGGCACACTGCTGAAACTTGCTATTCGTCCTAAGTAAGAACAGAAGTCCCCAGACTTGTTTGCTCATACTGCAAAACCCCCAACCATCACGTTCTAGAATGCAGAAAGCGGCTATTCCAGCAACAACAGTACAGGCAACCTGTACACAATTTTGCGCCCAGACCGCAACAATATCCGCAACAGAATAGAGCTTTTCAATATCAGCAGCCGACTAGAGCTCCCCCGCGCCAAATTCCCTCTTATCCGCAAAACAATAGGCCTTCACAGCAATCTACATACTTACCACCTAACACGAATAATCCTAATAGAAATCCCAATATTAGGACCGCGAGCAATTGGAAAAATTCCAAAAAGCAAAGACCAACAAACTCCGGAAATATGGAGAAATCGGAAAACGGTCTTCGGCGAGACGAGTTAGCGGAATCTCAGTCTCGCCTAAATCAAATGACTATCTCAGCAGGTATTCATCCACAACCAATAAATCTACCACAAAGTTAAATCTCTCCTTAATAAGTGATCACCATTCGCTAGTAGTGACGATCGCTAATTCAATTACGGCATTTCATACTAGCACTTTTCTTATTGATACAGGAGCTGAAATATCAGTCCATAAAGCCACTAGAGCACTAGATGATACCCTAGTAAACAAAAGAGAAAGCATGACTGTATCCTCACTAGCAGGAAAACCCTTGTCTACGCTAGGAACAGCTGAATGTAATTTTAAAATAAATGGTGATATATTCACGCACCGTATTCATATGATAGAGGGAAATTTTAAATTAAAATACGACGGTATACTAGGGCAATATTTTCTTGACAAATTTTCATGTACAATCGATTATAGCAACAAATCACTAATATTAAAATTACCCATTAATCAAAATGTGGATTCAAATAAGAGGATAGATACACTTATAGAGTATGGAGGTTTGAAAGACCCAAGCTCAGAGGTATCTCTTCAAATAAGAGCAGATAACAGGTATGGAGTTTTGAAAGACCCAAGCCTAAATAAAAAGCTCAATAAACAGACCCCTTCAAAGAAAGGCGAGTCTCATCATATTCAAGCAAAAGCAAATAAGTTAAATAAACAGACACCTTCAAAGAAAGGCGAGTCTCAAAATAATTCTACAAATAAAGAAAGTAGAGCAAATAAATGCAATGCCAGCAGTATTAAAGTACCGGCTCGCACTCAATTGGTAGCCATTATAAGAATATCACAAAAGAGGTAGTTTTCTTTGTGAACACCAAGAGTTGAAGTCAGGATTGTTACTTGGAAGTACACTCATAGAACCTGATCAAACAGGTCACGTGAAAATCCTCCTACTCAACTCCAATCAGCAAGATGTTACAATAAGTGAAACAGAAATTCGACCACATTTGCATGAGTTAAGGAATTTTGATATTATTAAATTAAACTCGCAAAACGATCCTATTAAAGAAAGACTCACTAAACTCTCATCAGAGTTAGACCTCTCACACTGTAACGCTAAAGAAAATCAGTCCATCCTAAATATTTGTCGCAGGTATAACGACATATTTTATTTAGACGGAGATTTTCTAACTTGTACCAGTGCAGTTAAGCACGAAATTCCTTTGCTACCAGGAAAACCTACCGTTAACGTTAGACCATATAGGTTGCCAGAAGCACAACGTAACGAGATTAACAAACAAATTAATGAAATGCTTGAAGATGAAATAATAAGCCCTAGTTCAAGCCCATGGAACTCGCCATTGTTGTTAGTTCCCAAAAAACCAGACGCAGCTGGTAATAAGAAATGGAGAGTAGTGATTGATTTTAGGCGTCTCAACGATATCACTGTAGGAGATGCATTCCCCCTCCCTAATATAACTGACATTTTGGACCAACTAAGGAAAGCTAAGTACTTTAGTACCCTAGACCTAGCTAATGGTTTCCATCAGATTCCCATGAATGGAAACGATAACGAAAAGACTGCCCTTTGGTCTAAAACGAGCTCCAGCCACTTTTCATAGGCTGATGAACAATGTGTTGGTAGGATTGCAAGGCATCGAGTGTTTTGTTTACATGGACGATATAATCGTTTTTGGATATAATTTAACAGAACATAATTCTCGACTCCAGCATGTTTTTGAGCGGCTCAGGGAACATAACCTGAAGTTGCAGCCTGAGAAATGCCATTTTCTCAGCAGACAGATAGCCTATCTTGGCCATTTAGTCACTGAAAACGGAGTTTTGCCAGATCCTTCTAAGCTCGAAGCAGTTGACCATTATCCAGTACCTCGAAAAGAAAAGGACGTAAAATCTTTTCTAGGTTTTGTCGGTTATTATCGTCGATTCATCCCTAACTTTGCCAAATTGGCCAAACCTCTCACTACTTTGTTAAAAAAGGACGTTCCTTTCAAATGGGATGCTTTTTGTGACGAAGCGTTCAAACTATTAAAGGAAAAATTAACTAATTCTCCTATTCTACAATTCCCACATTTCAAAGAAGAATTTATTGTAACGTCGGATGCAAGTAAATTCGCAATCGGCGCAGTACTATCACAAGGAAAAATTGGTATCGATAAACCTATATGTTTCGCCAGCAGGACTCTAAATTCTGCCGAGACTCGATACTCAACAATTGAGAAAGAATTATTAGGAATAGTATTTGCGGTTGAACAATTTCGTCATTATTTATATGGTCGCAAGTTTACTATAGTCACCGGCTTAAGTTTACAATAGCGCACTAGCTCAGATTTTTTTCAAACTTTGTATACTATTTCGAATTTACTCACAAATCACGAATATGTAATTTTTATTTGGTGCTCACTTATAGTTTTCGAGATATTTAAGTTTAAAAATCGCGAAATTTGCACTATATTTCACAACACAATTTGACATTCCCCCGCAATTAATTAAATCTTGTTCTTCTTTTTAGGATTAAAAAGAGGCAGTGGTACGTATATACATACCTTCCGAACATTCGGGTTACCAGCAATGCGTTTTTTTTATTTATTACGAATATTAATTGATGTGTAGTAAAGCAGCATTTAGTTAAAATGGAATAGAAAAACATTTATTAAAGAAATACACACACAGGCAGGCTGCCTGCCTGTGTGTGTGTGTGTGTGTACGTGCGAGGGTGCGCCAGTCTGCATTTGTGTGTGTGTGTGTGCCTGCCTGCATATGTGTGTGTGTGTGTTGAATGCTGATTACTACACATCAATTAATATTCGTAATGAATAAAAAAATGCAATGCTGGTAACCCGAATGTTCGGAAGGTATGTATATACGTACCACTGCCTCTTTTTAATACCAAAAAGAACAACAAGATTTAATTAATTGCGGGGGAATGTCAAATTGTGTTGTGAAATATAGTGCAAATTTCGCGATTTTTAAACTTAAATATCTCGGAAACTATAAGTGAGCACCAAATAAAAATTACATATTCGTGATTTGTGAGTAAATTCGAACTAGTATACAAAGTTTGAAAAAAATCTGAGCTAGTGCGCCTATTGTAAACTTGTTCCGGAACTCCAGTTACACACTTCTCAGCAACACCCGGAATATACTTTGAGGAATTCGGAAATGCACAGCTCTACAGAAATACATGGAAATTAATTATGTATTACAATTTAGACAATTTTTATTTTTAACGAGAATTATTGCAAATGCAAGCAGAGCAAGCGGAAGATTTATGTCATAATATTACAAAATACTCAGGCAAAAATCATTGTGAAAACCAAATAAACACCCAAAGATTGATCTTGAACGAAATAGATCAGATCAACGAAATTTTGGAACCCAAAAATTTGAGAAGCAAGCGAGCTCTTTTGAACGTCATTGGTAGTATTAGCAAATCTTTATTTGGGACGCTGGATGAAGAGGATGCTAAACACTACGATGAACAAATACACATACTGAGAGCTAACGAAGACCATCTCTTAGAATTGCTGAAATCTCAAACCCTGATTGTCGACAAAACTGTCAATATTTTCAACAAAACCTCAACGGTAATCCAAAATGACATCAAGGCGATTAAAGATAAAATTGAGAAAGTCACGAAGTCATTTAATCAACTCGCGACAGATGTTAACGAAAATTTCGCAATATTTGACCTAGAGAACATTCTATCCATCACAATATTGTCTTTGATGAGATACCAAAATGCCCAAAAGGCCATTTTAGAAATGTTATTAGACATAAAGCACGGTACTCCCAATCCGCTCATAATAACCCCCTATCAACTTGAGCATCTCTTATCCACTATTCGGAAGAACCTTCCGTCGGGTACAACCTTACCTGTAGCCACTACGCAGAGCCAACTCTTAGATCTATATAGAGTTCGCCGTACAAGTACCAATAAAATTAATAATTTAATCATTATAGAAATTAAAATACCCCTACCCTTAAATACAGAATTCCAAATGTATAAAGTAATCCCCTTACCTACATTAATTAACGATTCATTCATTTATATAAAACCCACTACCGAATACTTGTTAGTCACACTAAATAGGGAAAAACACTATCCCTCTAGTAGTGAAGATATTACAAAATGTTTGCAAAAAACTCCTCACAATTACATTTGTCAAATAATCCAATCCATAACTTAAATGCGAAGGACAAACAATGTGAAATGGAATTCTTAAGGCACTCCCAAACGCCTCCCCCATCGTGTGGAATGAACATCTTAAACATTTCCACCTTATGGATACAATTATCCAACCCTAATAAGTGGTTATTCAGTTTGAAATCTCCCCGAACTGTAGATAATATTTATGGTAACAATATCGAACCAATTACGATATACCGGCATTCTAGAAATATCGCCCAACTGCTATATAAGAAGCGATGATCAAACGCTCTATGGACACTCCGAAAAAATCTCAATCGCTGAAAATATCTATTTGCCATAGATCAATCTAACGAACATCACCTTCGATTATCATAAAATTAAGTATAATCCTCCAAATACAATCACTATAAAAAATAGTGAACATCAGGCACTTTTTGAACTAAGCCAAGATATAAAGACATTAGAAAAGGCTGAAAACGAAAATCTAATTAACGTGACAGCACACGACATTCACCATTATTCCATTATCTATATAACGATAATGATCATTATAATCATATGCGCTATAAAAATAGCCCTACCCTATCTAAAAGCTAAAAGACTTAAAGCGACATTCCGCCTTCATCAACTCAAGAGAGTGATAACGAAAAAGAAAATAATAAGGAAACCACTAAAACTAATAAATTTTCTCTAACCAGAGCATTACCTTAAAAGAAGACAAGATAGAAGAGAAAGAAAAACGCAAATTTCCTTTTATCATAAAAAATGAGCATATATATATATTACAACAAAAAAAAAAAAAAAAAAAAAAACAAATTATAACCAAATATACAAGAACTGCATTTATTCAAATACTATTAACAAAAAAATTTTCTTTTGCTAAATCTAAGAATTATATTTACTCAAACTAGAAAACTTTTTATATATTATAAGAAACATACATTTTGTTAATTTAAGAAATATATTTACTGAAATACTAATAATCCAAAATACTTATTTACAAACTAAATTTGTACAAGAATCTATTCTACATTAAGCAAATACGCGTTAACAAAAACTTCTATAAGCATAACTATATCAAATTATAAGTCAAAGAACCTAGATAATAAATTACAGATAGAATCTAGAATATAACCAATTACTAGCCTAAGTAAAATAAATCACCATGTAAACTACAGATACCTAGTTCAACCAACCTAAACTCCGTGTAATTTCGATTCTCTTCAAGAATACGAAATTCCTCCTTAGGGGGAAGGTGTTATGAATCCACTAAATCTACCATGCCTAACTACCTAATCTCGGATTCATAACGTAAACCAAAACACAAATCTCAAACGCACGTCATGCGTCTAGCAAAATCACGTTATTACCTTTTATCCCAAAAAACGCATTTCAAATCTTTTAAAATTCAATAAACTTGTTGCATAATCCTAAAATTACGAATTCCTAACGTAAATGCAACAAAGTATACTTCCACAAACGATAAACAACAACCATCAGGTGTCCGAAATTCTATCCCATTTGGCGCGTGCCTAAAATGATCATAATTTCTTCTACAAATGAAATGTAATATGATCCGGCGCTAGTATTCGCTCAACGTAATGATTCATTCATGAAAGCAAACAAAGAAAATCGTCACCAGGCAATTAAGCCCAAATACGTGACTACGTCACCGACCGATCTAAGACAGGCAAAATTACCCAACAGGTGCACCTTTGAATGGCTGCACTTCGTTGCATTGGTAAAGTGACATGAAGTTTCATGAATTAATGAATTATGATGACCCTGAAATTTTGTTATGCATGGAATCGATCACCGAACTTACAGAAAATTGTTTTTCGATTCGATTTTTTTTTTGAAATTTATTATTTCCGCTCAATTTCCTGATTTTGTTATTCAAAACAGAAAATTGAGCGATCATCAATTTTCCCTTAGAAAATTGGTGAATTTTAGAAATTTGTGGAGGGGAGTATCATCCCCATGTAAATCAATAATATAAATATGATGCGGTTGAACTAGGAAAATCAGAGAGTATTCTGTAACCACTTAGGAGAGTCCCCCTACCAGAGGTAAGGCCTCCTAAGTTCTAAGAAGTGTAAAAAGAAAGTTATGATACAAGTTTTAAGTATATTTAAAAAAAAAGAAGATATAAATCAGGCAAATAGTCCGAAAGTGCCTGGGCATCAGCTATTATTAGAAGAAATTTTTATATGCAATTAATAAATTTGTTATTCCCAGAAGCAGTTATGTTTTTAATTTGGTTATATTGCGTTATACCAGGAGAGGTATAACAACATATAACAGAAGCGTTAAATGCTGCGGGATTTAAGCTTTGAAAATGGTGTGCTAATCACCCACAGTTACTTAAGTCCATTCCTACAGAAGATAAGGCCATACAACGCGACATACACGACACAGAAGAAACCACTAAGACACTAGGGTTAATCTGGACCCCAAAATCAGACGAATTTTGCATCAAAGCAACATACACTTGCCAAAATAAGGTAACAAAGAGGGCAGTGCTATCTGATATTGCTCATCTATTTGATCCACTGGGTGTATTGAGTCCAGTAGTGGTTACAGCTAAGATCTTTCTCCAGCATTTGTGGTGCCTCAAGTTTGACTGGGATGCAGCGCTCCCAATGGAGCTCCACTCTTCGTGGCTCCAATTCCGCAAGGTCTCAAAACACTTGCAGGCATAAAAATACCTCGACACATGTTTTCTGGAACGGTACTTAATCAATCGAAATGCATGCCTTTGCTGATGCTTCTGAGAAGGCATATGGAGCAGCCGTTTGCCTACGTGCTAACAATGAGGATGGAATGAGAATTGTGCGTCTTCTTTGCGCCAAATCGAAGGTAGCTTCAGCTAAGCCAACTACGCTTCCACGTCTAGAACTATGCGCAGCTAAACTAGCAGCTGAACTAGTCCGCCGGGTTAAAGCAGATCTAAATATTAAAGACCTTTCATGTTATTATTGGACTGATTCAGAGATAACATTGGCATGGATAAACGCAGAAGCAGCATCATTTCATACATTCATTGCAAATCGCATTGCATCCATCCAGGAAATCTCACTGCCTGAACAATGGCAACATGTTCCTTCAAAACAGAATCCGGCCGATATTTTATCGCGAGGATTGCCACCGGAGAGATTGGCATCTTGCAGTACATGGTTTTATGGACCTTTAATTCTGCACGGTCCAAAAAACTCATGGCCTTCCAAGTATATCAAGCAGAGCATTGATTTGGAGAAGAAACCTCCAAGGGTTATTCTGGCAGCTTCAGAGGACACCCCACACTTTATTCTCACAATTGATCATCAAAACAAATTTAGTCGTTGGCAACGAATCGTCAGCTATATGTTACGATTTGTGCGAAACTGTCAAATTCCGATAGGCTCTCGCAAAAAACAAAAATATCTGTCAGTCAACGTACTTGAAGATGCATTTACCGTCATGATCCGCACAATTCAAGGAGAAGAATTCAGAGACGAAATAAAACAGCTCCATCAAACAGGTACTCTTTACAACTGTAATAGTCTCAACTCTTTGAGTCCCTTTATTGACAACAAGGGCGTAATAAGAGTCGGAGGACGTTTAGAAGCTTCCAAATTAGCTACAGATGCAAAACACCCAATGCTAATTCCGTACGCGCATATTTTCACCAGGCTATTGATGACACGCATTTATCTGGAGAATCTACATTGCGGCTCACAGACACTTTTGAGCACCACGCGACAAAGGTACTTACCTATCAAGGGCAAAACAACAGCAAGTTGGAAGGTGTATCCGCTGCGCTCGAGCCAAACCAAAACTTTTAAGCCAGTTCATGGGAAATCTCCCGAAGCAGAGAGTACAACCAGAAAGGTCGTTTGTTAACACAGGAGTTGACTTTCTCGGACATGTTTGGATTCATTACAAACTGAGAGGCAATAGGCCACAGAAAGCATATGTTGCAGTTTTTTGCTGCTTTGTCGCAAAGGCAATACACTTCGAGGTTGCAAGCGACTCGAGCACAGCTGCCTTTATTGGATGTCTTGGACGATTTGTAGGCAGAAGAGGAAACTGCAGAAACCTGTACTGCGACAACGCTTCACACTTTGTGGGGACCAAAAACCAACTGGCCGAAGTCAAGGAGATTTTACATAGTGAAGGCTCTCAGCAAGAAATAACCACATATTGTACGCCCAAGGGAATTGAGTTTCACTTCATACCACCTCGAGCACCACATTTTGGCGGCCTTTGGGAAGCAGCAGTCAAATCAGCCAAGCATTTCCTGCAGCGGAATTTAAAATCGGGCTCTCTAACCTACGAAGAGCTAGAGACGCTCATGATAGACATAGAGGCAATACTAATCTATAGGCCTTTAACGCCATCATCAGATGACCCAAACGACTTAAGTGCTCTTACTCCTGGCCATTTCTTAATAGGGGAACCATTGACAGCAATCGTAGAACCGGCAGTACAACCATCTAGACTTAATTCGTTACAAAGATGGAAACTAGTATCCTATTTAAAAAATCAATTTTGGCAACGGTGGTCTAAGGAGTATCTGAGTGAACTTCAGCACCGTTATAAGTGGAAGCAACACTGTAACAATGCTCAACCAGGGATGCTGGTTGTTATTAAAGAAGATAATGTACCTGTAACAAATTGGATATTAGGCAGAATCATCCAAACAATAAAAGGACACGATGACCTAGTTCGCGTAGCAGACATCAAAACATCCTCTGGTATCTTTCGAAGGCCCATACACAAACTAGCCCCATTACCAATGGAAGAAGAAACCAATGCTACCGATTCAACCAAAGAATCCACATCAGCTGAAGGGGTACATTCAATAAAACGCAAACGAAGAGCAATCAACACTCGTTCTGCCTCCAGATCCAGACGCCAGGTGATGATATCAAAGGAGCCTGAATACACTACACCATCCAAAAGAAAACATCGTTCAAATTCAGCTGTGAGTGCATTTCTACTCACCTGTTTAATCTTACCAATCTTTGGCCAAGTCAACATTAAACCATTCAAGTCAAAACCAGGGTTGTATTTTGAATCCATGGGAAATACTCATCTCATATCTAACGAGTGGAACATTGTAGTACATTACAATTTGAGCGCACTTTGTCAAGAGTATGACACTATCACAAGTGGAGTTCACAAGCTAATGGATCTATGTGAAATGATCAGTGACAGACAATCATGTGATCCCACCCTACAACAACTTGAGAGCATAATCAAAGAACTGCAAGATGGCAAGGAGCTACTACTACACCAACATAAAAACATACGAGCAAGAAGAAAAAGAGCTCCTCTCAATATCATAGGAAATCTGGCTAGCTCACTTTTTGGTGTTTTGGATACAGAATTTGCTGATAAAATGGCACAAGTCATAGAAGACCTTAATCATAACGACAACCATCTCTTAGAGTTAATTAGAAATCAAACCTCTATTATTGATTCTACTTCTAATATCATAAAAAATTCCCAAGAAGCAATAGCAGGTCGTCTTGGAGATCTGGACAAATATCTCAACTTAACAATAGCTAAACTCAACAATATGAACCATGAATTACATCAGCAAAGATCCAGTCAGATATTCACAGACTTGTCGTTACAACTAGTTCTAGCAATCAATCGCTTCGAACGCATGCAATCAAACTTATGGGATGTGTTAATTGATACTCATCATGGCAAAATCAATCCGTACTTGTTAGCACCAAGCCAACTAGGTAGCGAGCTGACCCGCATACAGGAGCATCTTCCTTCGTCGTTGAGATTACCCGCCAAATCAGATGACTTAACAACTTTATATAAGCTCATGAGTGTCCAGGGGCGCATTACTCCTAATCAAATGATTTTCCGTATAAAGCTCCCATTATTTTCACACGAGCACCTTGAAATGCTACGCATAGTTTCAGTACCATTTGTAACAAACAAAACACTCATGGCTATAAAATCTTCAACACCATTTCTCATTATTAATCTGCACAGGGATCAGTATTATCCATTGCCAGATTAGCACTATCCACTGTATAATAAGTACTCCAACAGAAGCTCGTGTGAGATCAGCATTATCACACACTCAAACCCAGAAATTGCGAAATTATCTTAGCATCTCACAAGCCGAGATGGATACAACTGACCAATCCAAACCAATGGATCTATACACTGACTAAACCTACAGCAATCAACATTGTATGTGGAGATTCGACTACCCAGATAACGCTTCAAAGGTCAGGAATACTCGAAATAGAGTCGCAGTGCATCGTGAAAGACGAAACATCAACGATATATGGACATAATGCAATCTATAGCAACATAACAGGACGTTTTATCACATCAAATTTCACGGAACTCTCACTCGCAGAATCGACGGAGGACATTCTGTATCAATATAAATTTACACAAAATTATACGAGCGACATTCACGATCTTCAACGGAGGGTCAAATCTATTCTGACAAGTGAACACGTACTTCCCAATAGTTTAACGCAACATGACATTCATCAGTTTGCCATCGGATACATGAGCCTGTTATTAATAATTGCTGCCACTGGCTATTTAACCATAGATTCATATCAACACGAAGACGTAATGCTCTCTCCAAACCTCCAATTCCATTGCCGAGAACATCTTCTCAATGTAATCTCAGACTTCAAATAGGTCCAAAATTATCGAGCAACCGCTCAACGCGGGGAGGATGTTAAATCAAACTTTGATCATACGTTCGTAATTTACAATTTCTCGAAAAATTATAAATTACGCCATAATTGCATATCGACAAATTCTTACAGCGACAATAATTTCCGTTCTCACAGAATGTGCATACCTACTCAGATTACTTCTTCAGACGACTTATTACACCGCTTAAGTGACAATTCATGAGACCTGAAATTATCGTACAAAAGAAAACCTTTGGTGTAAAATGTAAATTTCACAACGCGTAAGCAATTTTTGTTACTGTGAATTTAGTAAGTAAGTTGCAACACATTTTTATATAAATTATTTTGAGTTTTTGAATAAGGGGTTCAGTTTTTGAATTTTATTAGTGGAAGCAAGTCTTTTAATTATATCATCATCGACAATAATTAGCTTGTTGGTTAAGTACCTACAAACAAGCTCGTGATACAGGTTAAGTACCTTGATCACAGAATTTGTCGATTCTTAATAGTTTGTTGGTTTAGTACCTGCAGGTAATTTTAGTGCAAAGGTTAAGTACCTTTACATATTCGACGGAAGAACCAGCGGTCAAGTAACGGAACTTGGTCGCAATAAAAAACATTCGTATTGAGTCACTTCTGACACCAATTTATATATAGTATATATTCTTAATAATGGTTTTTTCTTGGATTTATTTATAAAAACACAAGTTCTCACTTTTTGTTTTATAGTTTTTTTTTTATTTTCAAAATCTAAAGGTGCAAACAAAATGCTCTTGTTAACTTCACAATAGAAGAGATGCAAACTAAATGCACTTTTAAAAATTTCTATTTAAAGCCGACAACGGACTTGACTTCACTTCCTAGATTTTAGATATACAACTAGATTGATTATAACTTCAAACTTAAACTCAATTTTTCAAAAAGCAAATGTGCAAGCAAAATGTACTTAAAAACTCAAACTCAATTTCCAAAACGCAATTCAAACTCAATTTTCAATTTAAATTTTCAAACTTAAACTTCCAACTTAATTTTCAAACTCAAACTTCCAGTGCAAAGGTTCCCGTTTTTATATCAACTTAATACGTAATTAGAAGGATCTAGAACACTACAAGGGTAGGGGCTCTATCAAAAAGAGCATATCTGGATGAATATATTCATTAGTGGGTTCCCAATTATGAAATTGAAACCCTTATTTGATTGGGCAATTATCTCGTCATGAGATATAAAACTTTATTCAATTGGTGAATAATTAACCAATCCCCAATCAAAACCTTGAATATGTTTTCGCATGATATGTAACATAATACATTTATTTACCCGTACCATGATTTCATCCAAGGGGCCATGTCCCTTGTTTACAATTATCGATGAACAAGCGCGTGAGCAATTAGCTATTCGCATAAACAAATGGCTACGCGCGCAAACAAGTAACTATGCGCGCGCGTAAACAAATGGCACGGCAAGAATATTTATGTTTATGTTTTGATCTTGAATTTAAGATCTCCAAGTGTTCATGTTTATGCTTTTTTAATCTAAGATTTTGTTTACATTAATGCTTTTAATGTCAAGCCTTTATGTTTACGTGAAAGCTTTTAAGCTTCCAATATTAATTTCAAATATTATTGTAGCAGTGGAAAAAATGATTATATTCACGCCAAATTGAAATTTGATATTTATTGTTTATTGCATTTGGATTTTCGCTTAATGGTATCATTATGAATCACTTAACCATTTGAATGATTAGTTATTTGTTTATTAATTCATATGAATTTTAAAAGATTTAGATTTTGATTTTGATTCTGATGAAATGTTTATTTAAAGCTGTTTATGGAGATTTTCTATGGAAGTTTTAGATTATTTCACAATGATCTTTAAGTGCGTCTTTGCACTTTGAAATGCGTTTTACGTAAAATATGGAAATTAATAATTAATTTTAAAGATTTTATGTCGCAAAAAATGCGACAATGTATGAAATGTAAAAAGTTCATAACACCGTCATCCCGTAGTTAGAAATATTCCTACCGAGTACAGGCTTTTCCGTATTCGAGACAATTTCTCAAATTCCTGCCGAGTGCGAGGTTTACCGCATTCGAGAAATACCCGTCATCCCGTAGCTGATAGTACGCCTAACCTAAAGAGATATATACAGTGTAAAAAGTGGAAAACGACCCAAATGTGTATAGAATTAAGAGTGTTTAAGAGTGTGTATTGTCACAGACAATAAATCTGACAAGTTTGTGTAAAAAACCTTATGAGAAAAATGTTAATATTATTAAGAGTGTGTCTAGTATTAAGAGTGTGTATTGTCACAGACAATAAATCTGACAAGTTTGTGTAAAAAACCTTATGGGAAAAAGGTTAATAGTATTAACAGTGTTTATTGTCACAGACAATAAATCTGACAAGTTTGTGTAAAAACCTTATGGGGAAAAGGTTATTAGTATTAAGATTGTGTATTGTCACAGACAATAAATCTGACAAGTTTGTGTAAAAAACCTTATGGGAAAAAGGCTAATAGTATTAAGATTTTGTATTGTCACAGACAATAAATCTAACAAGTTTGTGTAAAACCTTATGGGAAAAAGATTCAATAGTATTAAGGTTGTGTATTGTCACAGACAATAATTCGACAGTTTTGTGAAAAAAAAAACCTTCTGGGAACAAGGTAAATAAAAAGTGTATAAATATTAAGATTGTGTATTACTATTAAGATTATATAAACATACAATACATTCGTGTAAAAATATAAAATTCTTCGTTGAAAATAAAATATTTTGTTCAGAATAAAATTAAATCAGTGTTCACCTTTTAAAAACGTCAAAACCTGGTATTTATTTCTTCTCCTTCCCCGTCGTTGAACGCATTGACCCTGGCGTAACTCCAAAGCTGGCCCAAAACGTTCAACTGAAACTTAAACGATTACAAAATGGCGCCCGAGCAGGGACTTTCTTTTCTGCCACTGGAGAAACGTCAGTGAATGAAGTAGAATAGTCACCGAATATAAATATCCAGAGACCAGACCGCAAAAAAAAGATAAATACCAGTGCATGCAATAAATACCAGTGTATAAAATAAACAATACTCGTTAACGAAATAAATATCTATGTGTTAAAACGATATCCGTGTAAATTAAAAATGACCGACAAAAGTGAAATAACCATCAGTGCCATCTACCAGCTGAAAAGGGAAGATTTAGTCACTGAATTAAACCGTAGGAGTTTAAATACAAAGGGAACCGTGGATGAACTTCGAAAACGTCTTGCAGACAGTGTAAAACGTGAACAAGCTCTTCAAGAGGAGGAGCAAAATCAGTTAAAAATTGTGTCGACCGAAACTAAGGCCGATACAATGACACCTCCGATTACAAATACATCCGAAACACAGACCTATATACTGAATATACCGCCAACACGCCTAAGTGTTACCGATATACCGAATATACCGCCAACACGCCTAAGTGTTACTGATAAGGAAATACCTTGTAAAATTATACCGAATATACTGCATATACCGCCAACACGTCTGAGTGTTACCGACAAGGAGACATCTTTAACGATATACCAAATACTCAAAATATTCCGTACCCGATAGAAATCCGAGACCGACCACTTTCAGACGCTGACATTATGGATAAAGTCAGAAAATGGAATGTGAGATTTGACCAAGGTCAGGATCCGTTAAATTTCCTCGAGAGAATTGAGGAAATGGCACAATGTTACAGTATACCAACCGACCGAATGTTAAATACACTACCCGAGCTGATGAGAAAGACAATGGACAACATGGGATGAATTCATAAGTAACTTCAAACTATTTTCCTTGCCGCCACGTTTCAGTATCAAACTAGCCGATAAGATCCGAACTAGGTTACAGAAACCTAGAGAAAGGGTCAACGATTATATCACGGCCATCCAGTCACTCATGCGCTGGCAAACAAACGTGTCAACCCAAGAGAAACTTGAACGAATTTATGAAAACATGTTACCAGAGTACCGTCTATACATCCGAAGAAAAGATTTCCGTAAACTGTCTGAACTGATTCAACTCGCAGAAGAGTATGAATATATTCAAGTTCAACAAAAAATCCGCAATACCGAAACACCACCTATCCGTCAGATAAGTAGACCACCACAAAACACCCCAGACTTGCCAATACGCCTTTCACATATAAGACGAGAGAGCTGTTGGAAATGTGGCCAACTGGGACATCGTAGACACGTATGTCGCTATCCACCGAAAATATTTTGTTCACAGTGCGGAAAACTAGGTGTGTTAACTAGAGACTGTCCTGGCCAAAACATGAACAGACCGTTAAAAGACCAAGGGATACCGGAGAGACAAGGCAGCCGAGTATCCCACAACCAGAACCAGATGCCTTAAAAACCTGTCTACCCGATGCAACCATGATAGACGTACACTATGAGGACGACCGATACTTCATATCCATGTCAATAATTGAAACAACGTGTATATCACTCATAGATACTGGAGCTGCAAAATCATTTAGTGGTAATGAATTCAACATACAGGAAAACTAAATAACCGAATTCCTGTCCTCTCAAATTCAAAGATTTGACAAAATGTCTGGGCCCACTCCAATAACTCAGCACGATATTCAAATGGAACATGACCGGCCGATAAAACAACGCTACTTTCCTCGTAATCCCGCTATGCAAGAAATTATAAACTTGCAAATTGATGAACTACCTGCCGAAGACTAGATAGAATCGTCAAAAAGTCCATACAGTTCACCCATTGTACTAATACGTAAAAAACAGGGCGGATGGAGGTTATGTATTGACTACCGACAAATTATATGAAAATTCCGTTAAAGACGCCTATCCGTTACATCAAATCAACCATATACTGGGTAAATTGAGATGCGCAAAATACATTTCCACACTTTACTTAAAACAAGGTTACTGGCAGATTCCACTGACAGTAGAATGCCGACCATATACAGCATTTACCAGTCCCGGTCGAGGTTTCTTCCAATGGAAAGTTATGCCATTTGGACTTCATTCCGCACCCGCTACATTTTAGCGAGCTCTAGACCAAGTAATCGGTCCGCAAATGGAACCATATGCTTTTGCAAATCTGGACGACAGTACTGTTATTGGTCGTACTTTGGAGGAACAGTTAGAAAAATTTAGAAAAGTGTTTTACCGACTCATAGCTGCAAATCTAAAACTTAATCCTGACAAATGTGATTTTCTGAAAGAGAAGATCCGATATCTGGGACACGTTGTCAGTTCACAAGGTATACATACTGACCCGTCAAAAGTTGAAGCCATAAGTGCACTTTCCGCGCCGACAACTGTCAAAGAATTCAGACGATTTTTGGGTATTGCGTCATGGTACCGAAGATTTGTGCCGTCCTTTTCCAATAAGTAAACTACTACAGAAAAGACATAAATGGAACTGGGGCCCAGAGCAACAACAGGCATTTGAGGTGTTAAAATAAAAGTTAACCGAGTCACCAATTTTAGCCTGCCCAGACTTTACACAGCCATTTATTCTTCAAACTGATGCCAACCAAGAAGGACTAGGAGCCGTACTCTGTCAAGAACTAGATGGCGTAGAGCACGTTATAGCCTATGCTAGCCGTATGTTAAATACTGCCGAGCAAAAATATTCCGTGACAGAGAAAGAATATTTAACCGTCGTATGGAGCATCAGGAAAATGGGACCGTATCTGGAAGGTTATAAGTTCACCGTAATTACCGACCATTAAGCTTTGAAATGGCTACATTCACTTGAGAATCCCTCTGGCCGACTCGCAAGATGGGCTCAGTCTTACGACTTTGATGTCAAATCCGAAGAGGAAAACTAAATGTAGTAGCTGATGCCCTGTCACGTCAACCGTTAAGGAATACAGAGTCACAAACCTCTCTATTCCCTTTACTATTATCTATTGAGATAAATTCCGAATGTCCATGGTATCAAAACAAACGTTACCAAATACAAAATCAGCCCGAATTGTGCGTGGACTACAAAATTGAAAATGGACAAATATATCGTCGAATTTTTGATTCTAAAACTTATACCGAGGACGATGTACCGTGGAAGCTTTGCCTACCGAAATCCCTCCAAAGTAAAGTATTGCGAGAAAATCATGACAATGTCACCGCCGGGAATCAACAAAACTATAGCTCGCATTGTTAAATATAATTATTGACCTGGAAGTTCCGAGATATTGCGAAATATGTACGAAGTTGCGACATATGTCTACGATACAAAGCCAAACAACAGAAAACTGCTGGTTTAATGCATCGATTCCCCGCTAATCGACCATGGCAAATCGTTAGCACCGATTTCATTGGACCTCTCCCTCGTACAACAAAAGGTCACACAGCAATATTGGTATTCCAGGATAAATTTACGAAATGGGTAGAGTTTATGCCTCTCCGACAAGCCACCACCGCTGGACTAATACGTAGTTTCAGGGAAAGGATAATCTCTCGTTTGGGTTATCCCGGAAGTATTAATATCCGATAATGGCACTCAGTATACAAGTAAAAATTTAAAACTCTGCTAAAACATTCAAAAATAAAACATCGCCTTACACCGCCATATACATCGCAAACTAATCCGAATGAAAGAGCAAACCGTGTGATAAAGACAATGATTGCTCAATACGTGGACCAGGACCATCGGAAGTGGGACGAATATTTACCAGAATTAATGTTGGCTATAGTAGTTACACTATGGCGTCACCAGACCACCGTTTTAGTGTCCACGATTTCGCCACAGATGGCGCCATCGTCGCTAGGTGGTTTGAGTCCATACTAAACGTAAGTTTGTGTCTTGCCTGTATTGGTTTATGTCTTGGATGTACCATTGTGTCTTGACTGGTTTATGTCTTGGATGCACCATTCTGTCTTGACTTTACTGGTTTATGTCTTGGATGCACCGTTGAGTCTTGACTGCGCCCTAGCGGCATTAATCGGTACTACCAGCATGCTACCAGCATGCTCCGGTACTACGGTTTTCTTGGATGTGTGTGGATGTGTCATTTGGTCTTGATTGCACCCTAGCGGCATTAGCTGATACTACCAGCATGCTCCCCTCCCAAGTAGAATAGATACACACGTACATACTTACAGCCATGAAAATATAAGAAATGAAAAGAAAACATGAATTAATTCAATTGAATTAATGAAAGGAATTTATATATTAAGAATTATAAGATAATTAGATAGAAAATTCATAAGATTTCCAACTTTACCCATGTAAATGAAATATAAACAAAGTGCATGCAATACAACAACACTATTGCAGTTGGAAAACATGTAATAATTAGTTATGAAAATGAACTTTCCCGTGAACTATTTAAAGGAAAATTACACATAATTTTTCACCTTTGCCAGTTACTCAAAAATAGAGTAATTAAAAGACCTCTAAGCGTAATAACTCTATAAAACCGAAGTTCATCAGTTATTAATTAGTTTTCTTGCCCAAAATCAACTTATTCGATGACTTTGCACAAAAAAAGAACAAAAGAAAATCTTACCTGAAGACAGGTTAAGATTGCAAATTTTCTCAATAAACCAATTTTCTTATAAATTAACCACACACTCACACGGATGAACTCGCGACCGCGAAACCGTGAACTAAATTTGTAAACAACGCGGAACTGATACATGAAATTGGGGTAATCTTTTACCTATGGCTTATAGCTTATATGCAATTTTAGGCGGAGGAGAAATAAAAAATAAAATAAACAAATTGGTGATAGTTTATTGTGAATTTTCAAGTGAATTAATATTTAATAACGTGACTGAAATTAGTTATCTTAAATTTAATAGCATTTTCCGTAATAATAATTTTATTGATAACGTAAATTTGCCTTGTACGGAATAAATTCATAAAGTTATTCCTATACTTCCAATTTGGGTAGCTGCAATACACATACGAATTATTCTTTGTTTGAGTTAGATTTGTAATCTTATCAGTAATTGAATTAAATTTGAATAAAGTGATTTTCAATTTTCTTAGAATTAGCCATATTTCATCAAGTTGGAATATACATGCGAATTGTTCTTTGTTTTGCCTAATTTTTGTATTTATATCAGTAATTTCAGTAGTGACTAAATTGTGTAAATTTGTAGTAGTTTAATTCCATAAATTTAGAGAAATTCCTAGAAGTACACTATAGATAATTGCTTGCTGTAAATTAGAGTACTTATAGGTAACTACAAATGAATTTTTAATTAAATCGAATGTAACACTATTTATATTGCTCTGAATTTAACATTTACCGCTATACTAACATAATCCACCAAAGATAGATAATATTGTCACATATGGCTAGTGAACAGTTCTATATAAACTGTTCCGTTACTAAAGTGCTGAAAGCACAGTATTGTCAGGCAATGAAGGGTTTGCATCAGCTTATTATACAAGCATATGGTATTAGGTATCCCTGCATAAGAATTTGTAGTTCAATCAAGAACTGACCTTGCGTTAAAATTTTGTGATCCCTTTTAAGATTCACATTATTTACAGCACATTTTTCAGTGGTTCCATCCAGGAAAGCAAGGTACTGCGTAGCATTTTTTGGTGGTTCTATCTAGGAACCAGGATACTGCGTAACAAAGTACGACAAATTTGTCAACTGCTTCCCACAAAAATTTTAAACTGTGGTAAATGTATATTCTAAACCTCATTAGAGCAATACAAATGCTTAAATTCGAAATAATAGTTTGAATTTGTCATGTGAAGTGTCATTTTCAGTTCATTCTACGTAATGCACGGCTTGCTAAGCTGAATAAAAACACGAAAAAAACAGTAGAAAAGTTCATTTCATTTAAGCGTATATTTTGATATTTAAGGAAGACAAAATATCAGGAGGGTGATTCTGATCTTTTTTCGTACTTGAATATCAATATATACGACTAAACGAAATTAACTTTTCTACTGATCTTTTGCGTGTTTTTATTCAGGTCAGCAACCCTTGCATGACGTAGAATGAACTGAAAATGACACTTCATATTTAAATTCAAAATAATATATCGAATTTAAGCACTTGTAATGTTCTAATTAGGCGCAGAATTTCCAGTCATCAGTGAAAAATGTTTGTCACAACATCTGGCAGCAGTTGACTAATTTGTCGATTATTTGGTCGTGCTTTTTGACGATTATTCACCGAAAGTTCATTATAGTTCATTTTGTGGTAGCTAATAGTGAAGACACAAAATGAACTGTGTTAAAAAGAAAAAGTACGACAAAATATGTGAAAATTCACGACTAAATAGTACGGCAAAAGATCAGAATCACTCTCCAGGGGGTGATTCTGATCTTTTGTTGTACTTTAATGTCAAAATATACGCCTAAATGAAATGAACTTTTGTACTGATTTTTTCGCGTTTTTATTCAGTTCAGCAAGTCTTGCATTACGTGCATTACGTAGAATGAACTGAAAATGACACTTCACATGACAAATTCAAAATATTATTTCGAATTTAAGCACTTGTATTGCTCTAATTAGCTGTATGATATCCATTTACCACAGTATACAATTTTTGTCACAACCTCGGAAGCAGTTGACTAATTTGTCGTACTTTTAGGCGTGTATTCTGACATTAATTCATGCAAATTCATTTTAGTTTATTTTGTGGTTGATGAAAAGGATAAATCAAAATGAATATGGTGGATATAAAAGTACGACTAATTTGAGGTGAAATGTCAAAATATGTGACTAAAGTATACGCCTAAGCTACGACAAAGACATCAGTATCACCCCCCAGGAGTGTGATTCAGATCTTTTGTCGTACATTTTAGGCGTGTTTTTTGACATATTAACCTCACTTTTGTCATACTTTTATTTTCAACACAGTTTATTTTTGTCTTCACTATTATTAACCACAAAATAAACTAAAATGAATTTGCGGCTAACAAACGTCAAAAACACGCCTAAATATGCGAAAAATTAATCAAGAGGTTGTGACAAAAATTTTATACTGTGGTAATTGGATATTCTGCGCTTAATTAGAGCAATAAAAATGCTTAAATTCAATGATGTTGTAACATTATTCCTTTATCAGAAATTATTCCGGCTGAGCCGTAAGCGAGGAAGCAATCTTTAGGCTGAACTACAATAGAAATATACGTAAGTACATTTACTTACGTAAAGCGAACGCGCCCTTAGTTTAACAGGCGTACACAAATTAACTGTTATGGTCGTGGCATACTGCAGGCCAATATGCTATCCGACGGCTAGCAGCAGCACCTAGCGAGCACACGACCAACGTGCGGTTGTCGAGACCCGACCATACGTCCCAAGGTTAACTGAGACGGGAAATCGTACGAAAAGAAAGAAGAAGACAATCGTCTCAGGCTTGCCAAACCTTTGACACGGTGAAAAGTGAAATCATAGTTTCCAAGGGCATCGGCCAGCAAATCAACCCCGCACATGCGGCAGATATACCTTCGCGTCAAGCATTTTCAAGTCATAAAGCAAACAACTCACGATCAGATAGTACTAGTGACTTACGGCTGGTGCATGATTTTGTGCAAAACTCCTTTACTCTGAATGTGCCATTTCCCGAATAAGGAAAGTTTCAAAGGCATAATCGACATATCCAAAAATTTAGATCCCTTCGACGCTTAGAAGCGCACAAAATAAATATACAGCGAATAACTGGTATTCAACCACTGCCTACCCAATTACAGCATTTGATTTTTAATATAAGCAGAAATTCGGTAGAAGAGATAATCACATACCGGGGCGGAGATAATCCCACTGGTTTTGGTTGGAACGAATTGCAGACAGCAAATTTCAATTATGGTAATATAGACAACGTCGATTCTTCTTCAGAGTCTGCACAATGGCTACAACACCTCACCTTAAGTCATAATCTGCTCACAAGTGTTGAGGCAATTAAGGGCGGCATAATACACCAGAAACATTCTCAAGGCACCACCAGCATTTTTAGGTGCAAATTCAACCGGGATAATTTTATAAAACCAGTAGTGCCCAGTACTGTTGGACCAGCTGCCTACAACCACTTCAGTGATGCTGGTGGCACCAGCAAAAGTTCCACCAAAAACAAATTTATTCTAACAACAACAAACACAAATCGTTCCGTCCATCAATCAATTAACACAACCACCTTTTCCAGTTAACCTTGATCAGCATCCAGGGACACCTGTTGATTCGATTAATACAACTACACAGATCCATAACAGTATGCCTGGATGAAGGCGGAAACGACAGCATCTAATCCATCTATATCGAGGGGACCTAAATTAAAGTTTTACGGAATTGAAAACAAATAGACAGTGAATATAATAAGTACACCAAAGTGCACTTTTGCAAGAGCAATACATTTAGCAGTAACTAGCAATTACATTTCACAATCAAATAATATAAAAAAAATGTTGTACTGCCGTCACCCATCAGAGAAAAGGGAAACGTAGGGGAAAACAAAATCTAACTTCTTTATTTATAGTAAAAGGTCAGTGGCATGCAAAACTTTCCGCAGGCGCCTCTGGGTGGGATCAGTCACATCAGCTCAAATATAAGTTGTCATTTTATTGATTTTTTTACATTGCATTTAGAACTTATGTGCCATTCATTTGTTTTTCCTTGCTACAAAGTAATAATTACAATAATTAACGACTAGCTAAATTAGTACATAACGAGCTTTTCTTAATTAGTTTTTAGAAGTGTTATCAGAACAGTACACTTTATTAGTATATTTTCCAAAATATACTATTACCGCGAGCCATAGTGGGGCGATATACGATAATTGCTATATAAAGTAATAAATTATGATATTTTTAACTTTTCTACCGTCAAATAAGTTTAGGTATAAGCATTATTATTATATTCTTCACAATGATCTATTTCCACGAACCATAGTGCAGCGATATTATATAACTGTCTAAAAGGTAGAAATAATTTACTATTTTTCGAATTTTCTAAATTTTGGAACTCTGAACTTGAGCATTTTCTTTAATTACATATTCAATTAATCTAACAATTAGAACACCACTGAGTGTAAGTAGTTTAGTAAGACTCAGAGGTGCCCCCATTGGGTTTCTGTATCTTTGGGTATCTTTACTACTACTTAAGTGCTAAAATGACTTGTTATTTAAGGTGGTAATCCTTTTTGTAAAGTAAAGACGGCAGTTAGAGGTAAATAAAATACTGCTTTATAACGTAATAATGATGTACTGAAAGTCTTTATTTCACACTTCGCTCTCCTGGAGCCCTCTGGCATGAAGGTCGTCTAGGTCCGCTACTCTCTCTCTTTGCAGGTCAACAAGCGACTCTGAAACAACCACTTCAGTGATGCTGGTGGCACCAGCAAAAGTTCCACCAAAAACAAATTTATTCTAACAGCAACAAACACAAATCGTTCCGTCCATCAATCAATTAACACAACCACCTTTTCCAGTTAACCTTGATCAGCATCCAGGGACACCTGTTGATTCGATTAATACAACTACACAGATCCATAACAGTATGCCTGGATGAAGGCGGAAACGACAGCATCTAATCCATCTATATCGAGGGGACCTAAATTAAAGTTTTACGGAATTGAAAACAAATAGACAGTGAATAGAATAAGTACACCAAAGTGCACTTTTGCAAGAGCAATACATTTAGCAGTAACTAGCAATTACATTTCACAATCAAATAATATAAAAAAAATGTTGTACTGCCGTCACCCATCAGAGAAAAGGGAAACGTAGGGGAAAACAAAATCTAACTTCTTTATTCATAGTAAAAGGTCAGTGGCATGCAAAACTTTCCGCAGGCGCCTCTGGGTGGGATCAGTCACATCAGGTCAAATATAAGTTGTCATTTTATTGATTTTTTTACATTGCATTTAGAACTTATGTGCCATTCATTTGTTTTTCCTTGCTACAAAGTAATAATTACAATAATTAACGACTAGCTAAATTAGTACATAACGAGCTTTTCTTAATTAGTTTTTAGGAGTGTTATCAGAACAGTACACTTTATTAGTATATTTTCCAAAATATACTATTACCGCGAGCCATAGTGGGGCGATATACGATAATTGCTATATAAAGTAATAAATTATGATATTTTTAACTTTTCTACCGTCAAATAAGTTTAGGTATAAGCATTATTATTATATTCTTCACAATGATCTATTTCCACGAACCATAGTGCAGCAATATTATATAACTGTCTAAAAGGTAGAAATAAATTACTATTTTTCGAATTTTCTAAATTTTGGAACTCTGAACTTGAGCATTTTCTTTAATTACATATTCAATTAATCTAACAATTAGAACACCACTGAGTGTAAGTAGTTTAGTAAGACTCAGAGGTGCCCCCATTGGGTTTCTGTATCTTTGGGTATCTTTACTACTACTTAAGTGCTAAAATGACTTGTTATTTAAGGTGGTAATCCTTTTTGTAAAGTGAAGACGACAGTTAGAGGTAAATAAAATACTGCTTTATAACGTAATAATGATGTACTGAAAGTCTTTATTTCACACTTCGCTCTCCTGGAGCCCTCTGGCATGAAGGTCGTCTAGGTCCGCTACTCTCTCTCTTTGCAGGTCAACAAGCGACTCTGAAAAATCTTGCCCTCAGAGTCAGATGGGTGGCTGGGGCATGCAAGGAAGGCATAACATTTGCGCCTTCGATATGAATATAGGTAAGTGACGTAAAGGTCGCTCCAGGACCGAATATGTGCCGACGAATTTTTTTTTGATTATGGCAGACGGCAGCGGCAGTTTTTTCGTGGAACCTCCCCACACTCTCCGCTAATAGCCGAGGCGGGCTAGCGTGCCGCCTTGCAGTCAACGCTGTCCGTCGAGTGATCTGTCAGCTCACGCTGGCAGTCTGGACTTCACGTCAAAGCCAATCACTCAGCATAGTTCCATAACATAACTTTAAAGCCTAGTATCGAGTTCGGGCAAAGTAAAATTTAACGCGGTCTCCAAATATTTCACATTAAAATCGTTGGTAAAATTTTGACGTGTGTTAATTTGGATAAAACAAGTGACACATGTTTAAAAATTTATCACTGAAAAACGAGTAAAACAGTACGGAGTTCCAGTAAAAAGTGATACACGGCAAGAAAAGGAAGAAATAAAGAAAAAAATAATAAAAAAAAATCAAACTCTTTAAATTTTTTATGAATAAACATAAAAAATATGAAAGCGCAAATTGCATGCAACGAAACAGAATGGAAAATATTTCTTTTTCGTAAATAAATGAGAAGTGGCGGAGCTTTCACGTTTTACTCTCATAAAATGTTCCCGCGCTTCTGTGAAAACCGATTTTCATGAAATAATCACAATGTTTGGTCACATGTTGTTGCTGTAAATGGACACTACAAGATGACGGGAAGACGTGGTCAAGTTGGATGGTGTGTGGGGCTTTTTCTTGACCACGTTTTAGGTTCTTATCTCGACTAGAATGTGGTTTTTAAAACCACGGCAAAACTGATGGTGTATGGCGCCCTTAAAGCAGGCCATACACCATCAGTTTTGCCGTGGTTTTACTGTTTTGCTCGTTCATAATCAAAGTTAACTTAATAATAAGCTAAGAAGTAGGCGACGTTTCTGAGTGTTTTACATTTAAATGTACACGGCAAGAAAAGGAAGAAATAAAGAAAAAAAAATAATAAAAAAAATCAAACTCTCTTTAAAATTTTTATGAATAAAGATAAAAAATGTGAAAGCGCAAATTGCATGCAACGAAACAGAATGGAAAATATTTCGTTTTCGTAAATAAATGAGAAGTGGCGGAGTTTTCACGTTTTACTCTCATAATATGTTCCCGCGCTTCTGTGGTGAAAACCTATTTTCATGAAATAATCACAATGTTTGGTCACATGTTGTTGCTGTAAATGGACACTACAAGATGACGGCAAGATGTGGTCAAGTTGGATGGTGTGTGGGGCTTTTTCTTGCCCACGTTTTAGGTTCTTATCTCGACTAAAACGTGGTTTTTAAAACCACGGCAAAACTGATGGTGTATGGCACCCTTTAAACAGGCCATACACAATCAGTTTTGCCGTGGTTTTACTGTAAAACCACGGCAAAACTGATGGTGTATGGCGAACACCACGTTTTGAGGTTCGGATATCTACTAAAACCAGAATTCTGGTCATGCCAGAAATATCGTTCTCAAAACGTGGGTTAGACGTGGGCAAGGCCATACACCATCCGTTTTGCCGTGGTTTTACTGTTTTGGTCGTTCATAATCAAAGTTAACTTAATAATAAGCTAAGAAGTAGGCGAGATTTCTGAGTGTTTTACTCACTGACATATATATAAATGGACTGCTTGATCTCCTGTTTCATGTGGCACCAATTTTGATTTCAGAAAGTATGCTCTCATTGTCAATGCTACCAGCGTAAATTGGCGTTATATTTATATTATTTGCGAATGTACTTATATGCATGTCCGTGTGATTTATCGAATTTACCACAAAAGTATTAGGGACTATTTGTATCGTTAAACTTTAATTATGAGTCGCAGAGGGTGTTTTTATCAAGGATTTTTAAAAGCAAGTTTTCGTTCCTAATCGTTACAGTTCAGTGGGAAAGTATGCTCTCACGGAAAGAGACAGGAATATGAAAGTGGTTCCATTTGCTTTCATGCATTTTTGATTCAACAAGCAGTCCATTTATATACATGTCAGTGGTTTTACTAAATGTAAAATAATGTACACGGCAATAAAAGGAAGGAAGAAAAAAAAAATAATAATAAAAAAAAGTCACTCTCTTTAAAATTTTTATGAATATAGATAAAAAATGTGAAAGCTCAAGTTGCATGGAACGAAACAGAATGGCAAATGTTTCATTTTCGTAAATAAATGAGAAGGGGCGGAGTTTTCAGGTTTTACTATCATAAAAGGTTCCTGCGCTTTTGTAAAACCGGTTTTCATAAAATATTGACAATTTGTTGGTCACATGTTGTTGCTGTAAATGGAAACATGTTGTTGCTATAATCCTATGATATTTGAACAGCACGTTCATGTAGCGTTATTGCTTCCCTCAAAAGAGTATCTTGCCGTTTAATATGAGGAGTAACAGCCTGTAACAACTGAGAATATATTCCTTCGTTCATACGCAAATAATTAAACCAATCGTCTGGCTCAAGTCTTAATTCTTCTAAGAGATTGGTATGCGAAAATCGTGAGCGCTTAAGAAGCCATCCTTTTGCCCGTTTTCTTTTAAGCTTCAGTCGCTCTTTCTTCCCCAATACCAACAGCAATCCTAATGCCATTAAAGCCTCTTACTCCATTTAATTTGATTACTTATCGTATCTTTAAAAATTTTGAAATTAGCACTTGTTAGCACTGCCACCTAATTGAAATTCTTGAAAACTTGTACTTGTCAGTACAAGATGACGGCAAAACGTGGTCAAGTTGGATGGTGTGTGGGGCTTTTTCTTGAGCA
The DNA here is from genome assembly GCA_963924295.1 of Dioctria rufipes. Lineage (NCBI taxonomy): Eukaryota > Metazoa > Arthropoda > Insecta > Diptera > Asilidae > Dioctria > Dioctria rufipes. The sequence continues at coordinate 107,210,393 of OZ002744.1, forward strand.
CGTTTTAGGTTCTTATTTCGACTAAAACGTGGTTTTAAAACCACGGCAAAACTGATGGTGTATGGCGAACCCCACGTTTTGAGGTTCGGATATCTACTAAAACTAGAATTCAGGTCATGCCAGAAATATCTTTCTCAAAACGTGGGCAAGACGTGGGCAAGGCCATATACCATCAGTTTTGCCGTGGTTTTACTGTTTTGCTCGTTCATAATCAAAGTTAACTTAATAATAAGCTAAGAAGTAGGCGACATTTCTGAGTGTTTTACATTTAAATGTACACGGCAAGAAAAGGAAGAAATAAAGAAAAAAATAATAAAAAAAAAAAATCAAACTCTTTAAATTTTTTATGAATAAACATAAAAAATATGAAAGCGCAAATTGTATGCAACGAAACAGAATGGAAAATATTTCTTTTTCGTAAATAAATGAGAAGTGGTGGAGCTTTCACGTTTTACTCTCATAAAATGTTCCCGCGCTTCTGTGAAAACCGGTTTTTATGAAATAATCACCATGTTTGGTCACATGTTGTTGCTGTAAATGGACACTACAAGATGACGGGAAGACGTGGTCAAGTTGGATGGTGTGTGGGGCTTTTTCTTGACCACGTTTTAGGTTCTTATCTCGACTAGAACGTGGTTTTTAAAACCACGGCAAAACTGATGGTGTATGGCGCCCTTTACATTTAAATGTACACGGCAAGAAAAGGAAGAAATAAAGAAAAAAATAATAAAAAAAAAAATCAAACTCTTTAAATTTTTTATGAATAAACATAAAAAATATGAAAGCGCAAATTGCATGCAACGAAACAGAATGGAAAATATTTCTTTTTCGTAAATAAATGAGAAGTGGCGGAGCTTTCACGTTTTACTCTCATAAAATGTTCCCGCGCTTCTGTGAAAACCGGTTTTTATGAAATAATCACAATGTTTGGTCACATGTTGTTGCTGTAAATGGACACTACAAGATGACGGGAAGACGTGGTCAAGTTGGATGGTGTGTGGGGCTTTTTCTTGACCACGTTTTAGGTTCTTATCTCGACTAGAACGTGGTTTTTAAAACCACGGCAAAACTGATGGTGTATGGCGCCCTTTACATTTAAATGTACACGGCAAGAAAAGGAAGAAATAAAGAAAAAAATAATAAAAAAAAAAATCAAACTCTTTAAATTTTTTATGAATAAACATAAAAAATATGAAAGCGCAAATTGCATGCAACGAAACAGAATGGAAAATATTCCTTTTTCGTAAATAAATGAGAAGTGGCGGAGCTTTCACGTTTTACTCTCATAAAATGTTCCCGCGCTTCTGTGAAAACCGGTTTTTATGAAATAATCACAATCTTTGGTCACATGTTGTTGCTGTAAATGGACACTACAAGATGACGGGAAGACGTGGTCAAGTTGGATGGTGTGTGGGGCTTTTTCTTGACCACGTTTTAGGTTCTTATCTCGACTAGAATGTGGTTTTTAAAACCACGGCAAAACTGATGGTGTATGGCGCGTTAAAGCAGGCCATACACCATCAGTTTTGCCGTGGTTTTACTGTAAAACCACGGCAAAACTGATGGTGTATGGCGAAACCCACGTTCTGAGGTTGGGATATCTACTAAACCCAGAATTCAGGTCATGCCAGAAATATCTTTCTCAAAACGTGGGCAAGACGTGGGCAAGGCCATACACCATCAGTTATGCCGTGGTTTTACTGTTTTGTTTTGTTCATAATCAAAGTTAACTTAATAATAAGCTAAGGAGTAGGCGAGATTTCTGAGTGTTGCACATTTAAATGTACACGGCAAGAAAAGGAAGAAAGAAAGAAAAAAATAATAAAAAAAAAATCGAACTCTTTAAAATTTTTATAAATAAATTTTAAATTTTTTATGAAAGCGCAAATTGCATGCAACGAAACAGAATGGAAAATATTTCGTTTTCGTAAATAAATGAGAAGTGGCGGAGTTTTCAGGTTTTACTCTCATAAAATGTTCCTGCGCTTCTGTGAAAACCGTTTTTCATGAAATAATCACAATGTTTGGTCACATGTTGTTGCTTTAAATGGACACTACAAGATGACGGCAAGACGTGGTCAAGTTGGATGGTGTGTGGGGCTTTTTCTTGACCACGTTTTAGGTTCCTATCTCGACTAAAACGTGGTTTTTAAAACCACGGCAAAACTGATGGTGTATGGCGCCCTTAAGAGATAATTCACCTTAGCCAGTTCAAACTCCGATGAAAGCACCTTTAAGTCGAGACGGACAGTTTCGTTCACTTCTTCCTTGTCCTCGCTAAAAGCCCAATTGAATGGAAGCATTGTGTATAGAGTATATAGTGGTTGCAAGTAGCTTTTTACAGCGTTTTGTTAACTGCTCACTTGCGGCGCTGCAGTAAATATCTCGAACTGATATACATTTCATAGCAGGGATCCATATCAACGACTCTAAACTTTTATATTGTGCTTATAATAAAAGTTTAAAAGTTTACGGTATGACGTGAAATGAAATGACTTTATGGACTACGAGAGGAGGAGGAGGCAAGGGTTTTGTATTGGTAATGCTCTGCATTCATTTCATAAGGCATTTGTTTTCTAATTTCTGAGACATTATTCTTAGAAATTGGATTGCTAGTGACGCTAATCTACTGACTATAAAGGAGAGAAGAGATATATGCGGGAATTGTTTCCTCAGAATTTTTTGTTTTTAATTTATAATGATTGCAGTTTCGCGAATTCGATGTGATTGTTATAGTTTTTAGGTGACGGAGATTCATAAGCATCTTCTTCACATGCTTATGAATTTCCGTGATTATGGGGAGTGGACACCTCTTGTTTTTAGTAAATAACTTTTATCCAATCACTAACCCATGACTAAATAATTTTTATAACTTCGTGCGTAAATGCGACGCGACGTTGGTGGCGAAATGTGAACATTTAGGAATAGTTTTAGGGTAGTAAACGTGAATGGATTTAATGAGATTTTTTTGAATGACAATGACTGAATGGCGAGTGTGTATGATATCAAATTAAAGCTCTTGCTGAATGCTATTAAATGAAATATTTTCTTTTCTTCTGTAAGGAACTTTATAACAGACTTTCTTCATCCGAACATCGTTAAAATGCATGATTTTGAATTGGTGTACAGAGGGAGTATAGGTTGGTGCGAGGGGGGTGATTTTTCTTTTAAACGCTTTAGCATAATGTTTTACATATTTAATGGGAGCATTTTAATGTTGTTTGTTTAAATATATGAAATATGTTTTTCACTTTTTTAATGCAAAATTTATTTACATGGAACTACTCACATTAAGGTGCGACAATCTTCTAAACTACTTACCCCAGACAAAAAAAAAAAAAGCATTACACCACAACGTTCGCAAGAGAACGTAGATGCGAATTAATATGCATATATCAGATAGATTATGTATACCGTTATGAGATTTTAGCGAAAATGTAATGACTAAAAAGTAGAAAATAAAATATATTAAAAAAACTTTTAAAATAAATAACTTTCGTAAATCAAATGCACTAAAATGTAAAAAATAATGTTTTTCTTTCTCATTGATATACACAAGAAGTATCATTGCAAAATTAGGAATGGTGGAACTCAGATTAAATCCGTTCGGCATGCGTTGCATTCAGACAATTGTGATTATAGTTATAGATGCCCAAACTTTAAGAATTTAATCTGAGTTCTAGAATTTCTTAATAAGGAATGAAACTTTTTGTGTGTATACCTATATCTGTGAGAAAGAAAAATATTTTTTTTTTACTTTTTAGGGTAATTTATTTATAGAAGTTATTTTCAATACTACGTTATCCTTATTTTAAAGTAATAGCTTATGGAATGGGCGATAGATGGAATGGCTACGAAGCCTGGCTGAGATGGATATTTAGTATGATTAAATGGATGAGATCGCTAGGTGGATTGGATGGGATGGATGGAATAATATAGACGGATATGAATGAATCGATAGAATTCATAGTGGGAATGATCAATGGATAGGAGTAGATAAGCTATGGCGTTTCTGGCCCACTGTTTTAGCTTCCAGGATTTCACCACAGATGGCGCCACCGTCGCTAGGTGGTTTGAGCCCATACTAAGTAGGTTTGTGCCTTGGCTGTATTGGTTTGCGCCTTGGATGCGCCATTGTGTCTTGGGTGCACCATTGAGTCTCGACTGCGCCCTAGTGGGATTAATCGGTACTACCGGGATGTGTCATTTGGTCTTGACTGCGCCTTAGCGGCATTAGCAGGTACTACCAGCATGTTCCGGTTTTCTAGCGACATCTGTTCGGGCATTGTGTCTTGGGTGCACCATTGCGTCTCGACTGCGCCCTAGCGGGATTAATCGGTACTACCGGGATGTGTCATTTGGTCTTGACTGCGCCCTAGCGGCATTAGCAGGTACTACCAGCATGTTCCGGTTTTCTAGCGACATTTGTTCGGGCGCAAACGCCATTTCTTGAGTAAGGTTCCCTAGCGGCGTTAGCCGGAACTACCTGGCTTTGCTGTTTTCTTTTATTGGCGGGAGAGTTCAGCATCATTCGAATTTCACAACATGACATCACCATGAACAGATTCTAGAAGTGAGACATTAGCCGATACGCAGCGACATCTGTTTGGGTGCAAACGCCATTTCTTGAGTAAGGTACCCTAGCGGCCTTAGCCGGAACTACCAGCATGCCTTGGTTTTGCTAGCGGGGGAGTTCTAGATATCGGCATGACGTCATCATGGTTTTGCTGCACCTAAATAAGTTTTCTTAGCAGGGAAGTTGTAGATATCAGCATCATTCGAATTTCACAAAATGACATCACCATGAACAGTATTGGCGGGAGAGTTCAGCATCATTCGAATTTCACAACATGACATCACCATGAACAGTATTGGCGGGAGAGTTCAGCATCATTCGAATTTCACAACATCACATCACCATGAACTTTAGACGATGTCAGTGAGACATTAGCCGATGCTACGAGCATGCTCCGGTACTACGGTTCCCTTAGAAGTTTTTTTGCTTCACTTTTGGCCCACACGTGGCAGCATGCTACGGTTTTGGGAAGTTTTTTGCTTCACTTTTGCCCACACGTGGCAGCATGCTACGGTTTTGGGAAGTTTTTTGCTTCACTTTTTTGGATGTGTGGTACGCCTAAATGTAGGCTTTTGTTGTTTTCAAGTGTTGCGCCTGGTTTTCAATTAATATTAGTAATAATTGATTTTTTCTTGAGCGCCTAAATGTAGGCTTTTGGTTTTGAACTAATAATTAAAGTTAATAGTAGGAAATTTTTGTTCATGCCAATGGATTCTATAGGGGTGGTATGTGGGGGGGATAATAAAGATAGGGAGGGGGGGTAATGAAATTTTCATCAGAAATCCTCTACGGGCTCTGGTTTTCGAGATATTAGCGTATTAATAATTCAAGTTAGTTTTGCTCATGGAAATGGATTCTTGACGGTGTGGGGTGGGAGTTTTCACCAGAAATCCTCTACGGGCTTTGGTTTTCGAGATATTAGCGACATCTGTTTGAGCGCAAAACGCCATTTCTTGAATAAGGTACCCTAGCGGCCTTAGCCGGAACTACCACCATGCCTTCGTTTTGATGTTTTCTGTTATTACGGGAGAGTTCTAGATATCGGCATGACGTCATCATGGTTTTGCTGCACCTAAATAAGTTTTCTTAGCAGGGAAGTTGTAGATATAGGATTGTATGGGTGTGTTGGATTGGGCTACGTTACTTGTTCCAAGGCGTGGGTAGAATATGTGTGTGTGTGTGTGTGTGTGTGTGTGTGTGGGTGTGTGTGTGTGTGTGTGTGTGGCTTATCATATTATGAGCGGAACGACGGATACTCTACCATGGGGGGCATTACTCCATTTCATCAGATCAACAAGTGGCAACCGCTGAAAGAATCTAAGTCTAGTGTAAATAAATTATGTATTATAGTTTTAGATTCATTTAATAAAGTAATTAAAGTATTATAATTATAAAACATCTTTTTTATTGATCCAAGAATTCTGTTTTGATGAAAATCCAAGCCATTTAACGTAAGCTTTATCTCCACTCTTCTTTAAGATTTTCTCTACGAGGTATAGGTTTGGGTGTTTAACTATCAGCAGCTCCAATTCGTAAAAGCATCCTGTGATTGGATTTCCTTGATAATCTTCCAGCCGATATGTGATGGGGTTTGTGTTTTGAACATTAATAATTTTAAAAATCTCAGCTGTCCAGTTTGGTGTATAGCCTTTCTCAAATATATGCTTGTATTTGCTGATGCGTACAAAATCCCCAACTTTATACTTTGCAGGAACAACAATTTTTATATGATTGTATACAGTTGAAAGCAGTTGTTTCTCATTGGAGATGTTGATATCACGAGGTCTCATTTTTGTAGTTCGATGTATTCTTGAGTTGTATTCAGTGAGCAGTTTCTTTACCATACTAATCCACTGATAAGTTCCATTAAAACTGAATTCCTTCCACATCATATCCTTCAGAGTTCGGTTAAATCGATGACATCACCATGAACAGATTCTAGAAGTGAGACATCAGCCGATACGCAGCGACATCTGTTTGGGTGCAAACGCCATTTCTTGAGTAAGGTACCCTAGCGGCCTTAGCCGGAACTACCAGCATGCCTTGGTTTTGCTAGCGGGAGAGTTCTAGATATCGGCATGACGTCATCATGGTTTTGCTGCACCTAAATAAGTTTTCTTAGCAGGGAAGTTGTAGATAGCAGCATCATTCGAATTTCTCAACATGACATCACCATGAACAGATTCTAGAAGATGTCAGTGAGGGTTCTGGGGTATGTGTGTTTGAAAAGTCTTATCTCTTATAAACATTTGTTTTTATTTCCAATAAAATTTCTTGTTATAAAAGTATTTCTTATAGCACATTGTCCAATATGAACTTGGCAAGATGGCGCATTTGTGTTAATCTCTATTAGTTTTCCACAGTTGTATTCATCTTCGACATTGATAATGATTTCACTCTCTCCAACTATCTTCTGCATCCATTGAACTTTTTCAGCTCCCTTTACATATATGATTTTATTTCGAAGCGGTGGTTCAACTATAGTGTACAGCTTGTGATACGGTATGTAGCCATCATCCCAGCGGAATCCATGAAAATTGTGTTGAAGCCATTTTACTTGCCTCTTTTTTGCTGAAGTCAAATCCTTGTATCTGAACGGTGGTTGAAATATAAAGTGCTGTATCTGGTTTTCATTGTTTAAAATTGCCAGTTCTTTAGTGATAAATTCATTGAGACTAGTTTTGAATCTTTGAACGTCTACGATGACAGCCATCTTCTTAATTTAACTTTCTAACTTCACTTGTCAGCGGACTGTATTCCACTATTCGATCGTGTAGAAGCAGACAATATGCTGTTGTATTAGCCGGTATATTTTCAGATGTCTTGAATTCTAGCCTTATGTCAACAGGTCCAGTTTTTATTGTTTCATTTTGATGTGAGCAATCAATGACAGCGATCGGAGCATCGGTTTTGAACTTCTCCCATGTGAGGAACGGCTGATACTGATGACCATAGTATGATTGTGTAAACTTTATATACATCTCATACAGCAATGCGTATCTATTCAAATCAAATTTCAAATTCAAATCATCATAGGGATATGATTCTGAGTTCAAATGAACTGTAACATCGGTGAGTTGACAGTGATCAAACTTGCTTGCATCTTTGGTTTTATCGTTCCTTCGATCCGTTTGTAATGCTAAGATGATAAATCGAGGTTTCTCCAGTTGAGTGGAAGTCTTAACTGTATCGGGGGACCTCTCCCGATAATTTTAAATAGTTGCAGCTTTTCATCATCGGATACTGTAACATGTGGAATGCTCCATTGAAGTTTATTAATTTCAATTTTCACCACATCAGTGGGTGATATAATGGCATTATCATCTGTCCTGCTCCGGATCAATATGAGTTCATGTTTGGAATTTATCAGAATTTTCTTGTAATCTTCAGCGAATCCCAATAAATATTTCAGAGGTACACAATAGTTAAACAGTCCATTGGTTGGTATAACGGATGAATCTGGTGACCAACTGCCGTTGAGTAGTATCCTGCTTACATTTGCATTTAGCGATACGTAGTTTTTTAATGTTGTCGCAATCCCAAGATTTCTTGTACGATCGATTTCCACTGCATTCAATTCATAGCGTATTTCCTCAAAAAGAAATGGTAGAGCGTTGTTAGCTAATTTTGCAGTTGCTGAAACGGTTCCATCCAGCTTTGTTAGCGACCCCTCAATGTAAAGAAAACTCCTGCTGGGTAGAAGATTCAAGTCCTGATGTTGTACAGAGATACGGATTTCATCGCTGTTTTTAAATGATGTTAGAAATGGTGAATAGGAGTCATGTTCAAATTTAGTAACACTGTTATCAAAGTGAGCGTCTGGTGCAATATCTAGTATTCCTTTATTCATTGTTTCAGCGTTAAGCCAATTGATTGTAAATATGCTGTATTTGCAGGTGTTAATGTAGGTCTTGATCGCTTCAAGGTTGTCCGCTGACTAATGATCTTGTCTGCTCCGAACTCATATTTATCATTATTGTATATCAACATGCTGTGGCTTCAAATGTAACCTGATGGTTATAGTCTCTCCTCTGAAGTTGATTAAGTCACCGTCTTGGTCAAGGAGCTTCAATGTTAGACAACTTATACGTTTGGTGTTCACAGGCAAATAGATTACATTTTTGGGTACCTCCACTATTTTATACCCAGGCCCAACGTTCGGGGAAAACTCGTGGAGAGTGTGTACTTGTGTGTTGTTGAAGAATGATCCTGATATAATATTACATTCGATGCGTATAGTATTTACTTTAATGATGTTGACTGGCAACTCTGATGTATGCACTATATTAGCAGTCAAATTTCTTTTACTGAATCCTAGCAGAGGAGCTATGGATCTCTGTTTTTCAAAATGTATTTCTTCAGTTGCCTTGACTTCACTCTTCAATGTATTATTGTTAGCCTTTATCGCAACCTTTATCCTTCTCCCTTCTTTATCCAAGTATCCTTGTACATATTTTGCTATATCATCAATCTCATAGGATCCAACAGGTATCTCAACAACCTCATTCCCTACATGAACCAGATTATTGCTCACATCAATATTTGGTATAGAGTTGTATGTATGTTTGAAAATCAATTAATCCACAAACATAATCCATTGCTAGCTCCAGCGGGGGAAAGTACTCAGAAGTGAGTAGAGATGAATTTCCCGTGAGAGTAAGTGTTAATGACATGGCGGTTGATAATGAACTGTCACAATTTCAATATAGATACATTTATTTATAGATAATAATTAATGGCTATAACAATTATATAAAAACTCTAAACATAAGTGACCGCAAATTACTGCATCATAGTTCTGATAAGAGCTGTAGTTGTACGTAATATTACTACCCAAGTAGTTTATGAGCTCCCTTGGTGGTTGGAGATTGCCAAAGCTATCAAAGTATTCGATGTTATCACCTTTCTTGTAGTACGCTACCCAGTATGTACTGGCTCCAGTTGAGATGTCCAAGTTAATAATTCCGCTTTCTCGCTTCCATGGCTTTTTAGGAAGATTATCACGCATAAATACTCCTCTGAAGTGCGGCAAGTGTGTGGTATACTTGTGAAGATCCAACTCGTTTAGCGGTCTTTTGGGTAGCGTCTTTAATAGTTTTTTGGTTGAGGTTGTAGATAGAGTCCAAGTCCTTTTCTGTACGGCTTCAGGAACAGCCCGTTTCCATCTTTGCCAACCGCTATAGTTTCCATTGCTTGGTTATGACGTTTGCTTTCTTCCAATTTTGCCTTTGCGGCACTGGTATCATTTACTGCTTTAGCTATGCCTGCTGCACCTCCCGATAGTGCTCCCAATGCTGAAAGCCCAGCAAACAGCGGGATGAGGAACGGAAGTGCTCCACCAACCTTTGGTACAGGTATCACTCGTGGAGTTTTAATTGATTTGTTCTTTCTTTTCACAATATTTTTAGCTGCACTAAGAGCTATTTTTGTAGCTTCCATCAAGTCTTTCGGTTTTTTTACTTTTAAAATTTTACGTGCATTTCGTACTGCTTCTCGGAATGTGGGTTGGCGTTTATTTTTAGCCTTAAGACCCATACCTAGCTTAATTTTAGCCTTCATTGCGTTTGTTATAAGCCAAGCGTTGGCACGTTCACTCAAATTTGCATCCGTAGATTTTGCACGCTGCCAGGCCTTTTCAGCTAATATTTTATCAGCTATATGTCGATCACTTGTGTCTTTATGCCGCGAGTATGCTTTATCGTGTTCCTTGCAGGCTGCGTCCAGTGGATTAATGCCTGGATCTCCTCTCGCCAATCTTTGTTGTAACTTTGTTCCTGGTCCACAGTACTGGTATCCCGGTAGATGTAATTCTACAGGTAATTTGTTGATGATTGAATTTAATAGTCCTCTGCCCCCTTTCAAATATTTTCTGGAGCTTTTCGATTTGTGATCCGACATCTTATAAGGTTCCGATGATACTGTTGAAACGTAATATAAGCAGGTGTATTTATAGGAATCCCGTTAGTCTTCAATATGCGGTTCATTAAACAACAACAAGCTTTTCCTGTTCGAAATGCTGATGTAGGTGTTATGAAGGTGAAAAAGAAGCATGGCCCCCTATTGCCTAATAGTATAAGGAGCATCATTGTTCGACCATCGAATTGTGGAAAAACTAATGTTATGATAAGTTTGCTGGAACATCCCAATGGTCTGAGATATGAAAATATTTACATATATTCAAAATCTTTACATCAACCAAAGTATGAATACTTGAAGCGAGTGATGACTCATATATCAGGATTGGGGTATTATACATTCTCAAACAACTGCGACGTTCTACCTCCAGAAGAAGCCAAATCACATTCAGTGTTTATTTTCGATGATGTAGCATGTGAAAAGCAAAATAATGTGCGATCCTATTTTTGCATGGGTCGCCACGAAGATATAGATAGCTTCTACTCTGTCAAACATATACGCATATACCAAAGCACTTAATACGTGACAATGCTAATTTAATCATCTTATTCAAGCAAGATGACTTGAATTTGAAACATATCTATAATGATCATGTGAATACAGACATGAAGTTTGATAAATTTCGAAGAGCCTGTGCTGAGTGTTGGAAGGATAAATATGGTTTCTTGTTGATTGATAAGGACAGCTCATTAAACAAGGGGCGCTACCGTAAAGGATTTGATACCTTCATTGTACTATAAAAGGATGAAACATGCGAAATATTCATAAGTCGAAGCTGTAACTCAGACGAAAGCACACCGAATCCTGTGGACCTGCTGAATAGATTAAAGCTGTTCACCTATTATCAGACCTGTTTGAAAAGCTGTTAAGCTGTTATCAGAGCTGTTTTAAAAGCTGTTAAGCTGTTATCAGAGCTGTTTGAAAAGCTGTTAAGCTGTTATCAGAGCTGTTTAAAAGCTGTTAAGCTGTTATCAGAGCTGTTTGGAAAGCTGTTAAGCTGTTATCAGAGCTGTTTTAAAAGCTGTTTAGCTGTTATCAGAGCTGTTTGAAAAGCTGTTAAGCTGTTATCAGAGCTGTTTAAAAGCTGTTAAGCTGTTATCAAAGCTGTTTGGAAAGCTGTTAAGCTGTTATCAGAGCTGTTTGGAAAGCTGTTAAGCTGTTATCAGAGCTGTTTGGAAAGCTGTTATTGAGTTAATAACGAAGATGAATGAAAATCTATTAAAAGAAATTATCAAGACTAGTAATGCAGTGAAGGAAATTAAAAGCCCTAAGGATGGGAAAAATTGAAGCAGAAGCTCGACTTGAAGAAACCTTTAAGCCAATCACTAAACCCTTAAAAGAGTTTGTTAGAACAGTTAAATACGAACCGCCGGATATAGTAAAATTTGAGACAAAAGATGTAAAAGAAGAAGAAGAAGAAGCAGAAGAAGAAGAAGAATCCAATGAGGTTGTGGAACCTTTTACCCCTCCAAAACGAAAATATGTTAAAATGGAGGCTAGTAGCACACCCATAAATTATGGAGATTATTCCTTAACATCTGAGGAAGAATTCGCAACACCTGAACATTCAAGAACATTGACAGAAAGGTATCCTGTTACCTCCTCCGATACGTCTGGATACATAGTTTCAAACTATTTAAAGCTATTCACTGATAATAGCCCTAAAATTGATCCAACCTATGGAGTTTACTATGATGATAGCGCGTGGAGAATCGGTAATTAAACGTTTGATGTTGATGATGTAGGAAATATTGTTATCAAGGGGAAGAGCTATAAAACAACTTTGGGGTTATGTGAGCTGCTATTTATGAAAGATCCTGTAAAAAGTCTATATACTAAAGAGGATTTAACTAATTATGGATCTATTTTGAAAGATACCAATGCATATAAACGTGACTATGCTGAAGATGGACAAATAAAAGGTACTAGAGCGGCTAAGTATAAAGCTATAATCAGTAAACTTATACAGCATAAAGGCATGGGACTAATGCGTCTGCCTAAAGAAAACATTGATCACATTTACTGGGATGATCCAAATGAATTAGTGGATAGACTGCGCCTTCTAATGGCATCAAAGCAGGCTGGAAACACCAGTCACAACAATGAAATTGTATCTATACTGGGGGAGTTGCGAGAAGCAGATATTATAGTTTAAATACTACTCCATTGCCATACTTCTACACAATCTACAAATGAGCGTTGACAAGTTTGGACGTTTCTCTAAGCGGGGATATTTTGGGAAAGCAGGTGAACGTGGACCAACAGGAGCTCAAGGACCAGCCGGTGAACAAGGAATTCAAGGACCAGCTGGTAAACAAGGAGCACAAGGTCCAGCTGGAGAACAAGGAGAGCGGGGTATTGGATTTAATTTAACGATAAACGGAGACTACGATCTGAACGCAAAGTGTATAAAACGACTTGGTGAACCCCTTGAAAATGATGATGCTACTACCAAAGACTATGTTGACAAGAAAATTAAAATATGTGTGGAAGAAATAAGAAAAACTATTAATATAGAGGTGGCAAATTTAACGCTATATATCAATGGCGAAATCGCAAAGATTGAAAACTATCTGTTTACTTCAGTAATAAATAAGAAAGACTTGACACCAAAAGATGGTGTATATGAGTAAAAACTCTTGAGAAATCTGTTTCATTTATAATTACGATGAGTAAGAGACAAGTGGTAAATGAGCTGCATAAACCAGCGAGAAAAAATTTTAAACGACGTCGTGTGATTATCAAAGGACTAGATGACTTGTGGCAGGCAGACTTGGTTGAAATGGATCCCTACAAGTATGTGACAAGGGTTACCGCTATCTGCTGACAGTAATTGATGCCCTCTCCAAATATGCATGGGCAATTCCAATTAAAAGAAAAAGTGGTGTAGAAGTAAGAGATGCCATGCAATCTATATTAAGCGAGGGACGAATACCTAAAAACCTGCAGACAGATGATGGAAAGGAATTCTACAACAGCCTCTTTAAAAATCTAATGCGGAAGCATGCAATTAATCATTACTCTACGTACAGTTTCCTCAAAGCATCAATAGTGGAACGATTTAACCGAACTCTGAAGGATATGATGTGGAAGGAATTCAGTTTTAATGGAACTTATCAGTGGATTAGTATGGTAAAGAAACTGCTCACTGAATACAACTCAAGAATACATCGAACTACAAAAATGAGACCTCGTGATATCAACATCTCCAATGAGAAACAACTGCTTTCAACTGTATACAATCATATAAAAATTGTTGTTCCTGCAAAGTATAAAGTTGGGGATTTTGTACGCATCAGCAAATACAAGCATATATTTGAGAAAGGCTATACACCAAACTGGACAGCTTGGAACAAGTAACGTAGCCCAATCCAACACACCCATACAATCCTATATCTACAACTTCCCTGCTAAGAAAACTTATTTAGGTGCAGCAAAAGCATGATGACGTCATGCCGATATCTAGAACTCTCCCGCTAATAACAGAAAACATCAAAACGAAGGCATGGTGGTAGTTCCGGCTAAGGCCGCTAGGGTACCTTACTCAAGAAATGGCGTTTTGCGCTCAAACAGATGTCGCTAATATCTCGAAAACCAAAGCCCGTAGAGGATTTCTGATGAAAACTCCCACCCCACACCGTCAAGAATCCATTTCCATGAGCAAAACTAACTTGAATTATTAATACGCTAATATCTCGAAAACCAGAGCCCGTAGAGGATTTCTGATGAAAATTTCATTACCCCCCCTCCCTATCTTTATTATCCCCCCCACATACCACCCCTATAGAATCCATTGGCATGAACAAAAATTTCCTACTATTAACTTTAATTATTAGTTCAAAACCAAAAGCCTACATTTAGGCGCTCAAGAAAAAATCAAATATTACTAATATTAATTGAAAACCAGGCGCAACACTTGAAAACAACAAAAGCCTACATTTAGGCGTACCACACATCCAAAAAAGTGAAGCAAAAAACTTCCCAAAACCGTAGCATTCTGCCACGTGTGGGCAAAAGTGAAGCAAAAACTTCCCAAAACCGTTGCATGCTGCCACGTGTGGGCCAAAAGTGAAGCAAAAAACTTCCAAGGGAACCGTAGTACCGGAGCATGCTGGTAGCATCGGCATGTCTCACTGACATCGTCTAGAGTTCATGGTGATGTGATGTTGTGAAATTCGAATGATGCTGAACTCTCCCGCCAATACTGTTCATGGTGATGTCATGTTGTGAAATTCGAATGATGCTGAACTCTCCCGCCAATACTGTTCATGGTGATGTCATGTTGTGAAATTCGAATGATGCTGATATCTACAACTTCCCTGCTAAGAAAACTTATTTAGGTGCAGCAAAACCATGATGACGTCATGCCGATATCTAGAACTCTCCCGCTAGCAAAACCAAGGCATGCTGGTAGTTCCGGCTAAGGCCGCTAGGGTACCTTACTCAAGAAATGGCGTTTGCACCCAAACAGATGTCGCTGCGTATCGGCTAATGTCTCACTTCTAGAATCTGTTCATGGTGATGTCATGTTGTGAAATTCGAATGATGCTGAACTCTCCCGCCAATAAAAGAAAACAGCAAATCCAGGTAGTTCCGGCTAAGGCCGCTAGGAAACCTTACTCAAGAAATGGCGTTTGCGCCCGAACAGATGTCGCTAGAAAACCGGAACATGCTGGTAGTACCTGCTAATGCCGCTAGGGCGCAGTCAAGACCAAATGATACATCGCGGTAGTACCGGTTAATCCCGCTAGGGCGCAGTCGAGACGCAATGGTGCACCCAAGACACAATGCCCGAACAGATGTCGCTAGAAAACCGGAACATGCTGGTAGTACCTGCTAATGCCGCTTAGGCGCAGTCAAGACCAAATGACACATCCCGGTAGTACCGATTAATCCCGCTAGGGCGCAGTCGAGACTCAATGGTGCACCCAAGACACAATGGCGCATCCAAGGCGCAAACCAATACATCCAAGGCACAAACCTACTTAGTATGGGCTCAAACCACCTAGCGACGGTGGCGCCATCTGTGGCGAAATCCATGAAGCTAAAACAGTGGGCCAGAAACGCCATAGCTTATATCTACTGATAGGGTAGGTAGATGGGATGGATACATGTAATTTCCAGATGGTTCGATGGAACAAATGGATTAATGGGGGTGGTGAATTGAAGGATTTTTGGGATTACTGGAGGAATGAAGAGACGAGATGGATTGGATGGGTGAGAAAGAAAAACATTTTTTTTTACTTTTTAGGGTAATTTATTTATGGAAGTTATTTTCAATACTACGTTACCCTTATTTTAAAGTAATAGCTTATGGGATGGGCGATAGATGGAATGCCTACGAAGCCTGGCTGAGATGGATATTTAGTATGATTAAATGGATGAGATCGCTAGGTGGATTGGATGGGATGGATGGAATAAAATAGACGAATATGAATGAATCAATAGAATTCATAGTGGGAATGATGAATGGATAGGGTAGGTAGATGGGATGGATACATGTAATTTCCAATGGTTCGATGGAACAAATGGATGAATGGGGTGGTGGATTGAAGGATTTTTGGGATTACTGGAGGAATGAAGAGACGAGATGGATTGGATGGCTGAATGGAATGAATAATAAGAGACAATTTTAGTCGGCACGCAAATGCTGCAAAAATTCACTGCAACTTTTAAAAATTTATTAAAAACTGGTGGTAAATATTTCAGAAAATAAAAGATATTTTTTGTTCAATTTACTTTGGAATAAATTTCATTCATATTTTTTTCACATTTGTGATTGAAAAGAAGACAAAAATATTAAAAAACAATCTTATAGTGAATTCTTGTCTTCCTACCAATAGGTAAGAAAACAGCACGCGAATGGTAGATTCGGTGGCAGTGTTAACACGGAGTCATAGAAAAGAATTCACTATTAAACTAATATTAGCAACGATGACCTACGCTTGGAACGATTTAAAGATGCTGTGACTAATCAGAAAGCAGAATAGAGAATAATAGAGCTGAAGACGCTAAATAATCTTTATGATTTCCATTTCCAAAATCTTTGAACCTTTAAATAATGCCTTGTCGGGAATTATACTCCAATTCATTCTCAAAAACCATTTCAATAAAATTCACTTTTTTCTTGCGAGCTCCAGTTCTTGAATTTATATTTTAATAAGTTAATAGTAGTTCAATTAATTCCTGGGACAAAACTATCTTACTTTTCCAGCGCATTATCGTTTTAATGTGTGACATTGAAAAGTCCATACCTTAGATAGATTTTTAACAGGCTAGAGATTTATAGTAAATTTTAGGAAAAAAATCCTTTTCATAAGAAGGCCATCTTTTCCAGGACCAAATTTGCCAAACAATTGTGTGGGCAAAAATACTTTTTCATTTTTCGTTTTAGTATCAAGCAACTCTCTGATAACTTGGTTGTCGTTTGTTGTATTTTTGCTCTTGCTCTGAAGCTCGTTCACTTCAAATGATTTTAAAAAGAAAGATGGTGATGGAGGCTTCCTTATACGTGGCTCTAAGAAAGAACTGAAATCTGGATGGAATATTTGTTTCAGATATTAATGAAATTCGATATTCATGTAGGTATAAATGTCTTTTCTCACGTTATCATTTTGGTTAAATATTAAGTCTGCTGAAGGATGTGAGTAAGACCATAGATGGCAGATTGTGAAATGGATGATGCATTCCGGAATGTACCACAACAAGTTTTAGAGCGTGTTGAGAACAAGTGTGGTTTTAGCAGCAGTTCTGTATACATTTGATTGACCTGCTCAACATAAAAGAACCGTGAAAATATAAATCGCTCGATGCAGTCATCTTTTCAAATATTGTGGTCCATTCCAGAATGTCCCATCAACCAAATAAAATTTATATACTCTGCTCTGGCGTTGCATGTGACATTTAGTTCTTGTGCCAATTAATAGTGTTCCATGGGGTATTGTTCTTTTCAAATAATGAACAAGAATTAACATTAATTTTATTTTACTTTACTAATACATAAATATTTAAGACACATATTTTTATTAGTTGTACCTGGCTGATCAGAGACGTCTCACCTTCTATTTTTTCAAAAGCCCTTCTTTTTTTTTTCTTTTCAGTAAAAAAGCATATCTGATGTAAAAAAGTATATCTGCATTCTTTTATTTCTTTCAGTAAAACAAAAGATATCTGATGTGAAAAAGTATATCTGTATTTCCTAGTGAATAATGTATGAATGCTACACTACTCTCCTGCCAGTGTGAACGTACAATTAGACGTTCAAACGTGCTGGAAACTTTACGCACCTCCCTGACCGTGTGCGTATCTCTGGTTGCTGGATTGTTGTATCTGGTGAAACGTCGCTTTTCATAAATGTTTTATTTTCTGCTAAAATAAACGCTGGCTTCAAACGGTCAATTGATATTCGTTGCGTTTTCTCTTTTACTAATATCTTGAACGATTTATCGCCGTGTTTCACTATTTCGTAAGGGCCCCCGTATGGTGTTTGTAGTGGTGTTTTGTGTGAATCGGTGCGAACGAAAACATACTTGCAATTTTTTAGCTTCGGATGAACAAAAATTCTGCTTCCAGTGTGATGTATTGTTTCTGCTGGGCGAATTTGATTCATCGAATTGTTAATGGCAGAAACACATCCAGGCCCCGAGGCTTCCTCGAGGTGTTGTCAAAATTTCCAACACGGGTTTTTAAATAATGCAACACAAAACCAAGCCAGCAGCTAGCCTCAAGGCCTAGCCGCAAAGCGAGCTTTGCTCAATGTTGAAATTTTTCTCTCTCAGGCCTACTTCTGTCAACAAATGTACTAACAAAATTACAATGACAGTACCGAGCCGGGTGGTATCATTTTGTTTTCATTTCTCTGAGGCAAGCCTTGAGACGAGCTGCAAGGAAGCCTGAGAGATGCCAGGTCTGAGGCCTGCTTGGATGTGTTTCTGCCTTAAATTTTTTGATGAAATTGCTGTCGTTGACGTTTTGTTTGCTTTGGGTGAAAAACTGACCTGGAAGTTTTAGTGTAGTACCATAAAGCATTTCCGCTGGTGTTGCGTTGTAGTCTTCTTTATGAGCAGTTCGTAGCCCAAGCATTACTAATGGTAATTCGGTGGTCCAATTTTTCGACATTTTTGCTTTCAACGATGTTTTTAATGAACGATGCCAGCGTTCGATGATCCCGTTTCCCTGAGGATGGTAGGCGGTTGTGCGAAGATGCCGTATTTCGAGTAATGTGTTCAGCTGGCTGAACAAATTTGATTCAAACTGACGTCCTTGGTCTGTCGTTATCCGATTTGGAACTCCAAAACGTTAGCCATGGGAATAGCTTCAGTCCACCTCGACGCTCTATCAGTAATAGTTAACAGGTACATTTGACCGTTTGATGGTGGGAGTGGCCCTACGATGTCAACATTGATGTGTTCAAAACGGTTGCTCTCGATGTCGTACTGTGTTAACGCTGATTTATTATGACGTTGTATTTTAGATTTTTGGCAAGCGATGCAATGTTTAACGAAACTGTTACAATCCCTTTTCATTTTTTCCAGACAAAACATTGGTGGACTAGTTTCGTGGTCGCTCGTACACCTGGATGACTTAGCTCGTGCATTTTTGCTATAACGATAGAACGGAATTGATTTGTAATGAATGGTCTAACATATTTACCTGACATGTCACAAATTAATTGGATACTGTTGAATGGTAATGTTCTCATTTTTAGTTGAAGTGATGTGTTGTTTGATACCATAAAACTTATGTAGTTCTTCGTTGTCTTGTTGAGATTTTGCTATGTGCTCAAAGTCAACTTTATTGGAATTGATTTGTTCGATTCTTGATAGTAGATCTGGAACTATGTTGTTTTTGCCACTGATGTGTTGGATATTTGTTGTGAACTGGCCAATAAAATCCAACTGTCTGGCTTGACGTGGGGATGCCTTTTCGCTTTTTTGTTGGAAGGCGAAAGTAAGCGGCTTGTGGTCCGTATAGATTATAAAATTTCTTAATTCTAGCATGTGTTGAAAGAATTTGACTGCTCTATAAATTGCAAGAAGTTCTCTGTCGTATGTGCTGTATTTCACTTCCACGTTTTTCAATTTCTTGGAATAAAAAGCTAATGGTTTGCATTTGCCGTTTTCGATCTGATGTACAACTGCTCCTATTGCCGAAGCTGATGCGTCGACGCCAAGTGTGATCTGTGCCATTTTGGATGGATGAACTAATAATGTTGCTGTGGCTAGCATGGTTTTGTACTTACTAAACGCTTCCGACGCATCTTCAGTCC
This sequence comes from Dioctria rufipes, assembly GCA_963924295.1. Classification (NCBI taxonomy): domain Eukaryota; kingdom Metazoa; phylum Arthropoda; class Insecta; order Diptera; family Asilidae; genus Dioctria; species Dioctria rufipes. Next base: position 107,230,153 of record OZ002744.1, read on the forward strand.
AATTTAATACCGTTTTGTCATTTTTCTTATTTCCGTTAATTAATTGCTGTAATCTGTCTTGGATGGACGCTGCATTCGGTATAAAACGTCGGTAGAAGTTTATCATGGCAATAAAACGTCGTAACTGTTTTGCTATTACTGGCTTTTCCAAATTTTTGATGGCTTCGACTTTCGTTGGCAGTGGTTTGATGCCTTCAGCTGTTACCAGATGAACAAGGAAAACGATTTCACTTTGTGCAAAAATACACTTCTCGGAGTTAATTTTTAAACCATGTTCCTCTAGGCGTTTGAAAGTGCTACGAATGTGTTCTTCATGCTCATTAGAGTTTTCTGACGCGATGATTATGTCGTCGATATATGCTGCAGTGAAATCTAAATTACGTAGTACTTCGTCAATGGTGCGGTAGAAAGTCTGTGCTGCGTTGCTGAGGTCGAATGTCATATACAAAAACTCATACAATCGAAACGGTGTGATAATAACTGTTTTTGCTATATCATTTTGTTCAACTGGTATTTGATTGAAAGCTTTCTTTAAGTCAATTTTGCTGAAGATTTTTTTCCCATGTAGTAGGTGTGTAAAATCGTGGATATGTGGAATTGGATACTTGTCTGGGGTTGTTATTGAATTTAACCTGCGGTAGTCGCCGCATGGCCGCCATTCACCGTTGTTTTTACGTACCATGTGTAGTGGTGTTGCCCAATTACTGCTGGATGTTCTGCAAATTTTACGTGCTAATAATTCTTTAAATTCAGCTTTTGCAATTGCTAATCGATCGGGTGGTAGTCGTCTTGCGCGTGAAGTCACTGGTTGACCAACTGTTACAATTTGATGTGTCACATTGGTTCGTAATTCTTTCGTCGTTGATGGCTGATCGTCCAGTAGTGAACGAAATTCCCGAAAAAGAGAAGCAAATGGATTATTTTTATTGATAATTGTTACCTGTGGTGTATTTGATGCGACAATTTGGCCAATTGAGCTTAACTCAGTTGTTGTGTCTACCAGCCGCTTCCGTCGAAGATCGACCGCCAGACCAAAGTGCTGCAGAAAGTCTGCACCAATTATTGCTGTTGTCACTTTTGCTTGCACAAATTTCCACTTAAACTGACGACGGAGATTCAGTGAAACTGTAATTATTTTTTCGCCGTACGTTGGTATTTCTGTTCTATTAGCTGCATATAATTTACTAGTTGAGTTTGTTGTTTATTTCGGAGATTTTGATGCTGGTATGACCGAAGTATCTGCTCCAGTGTCTATTAGATAGCTTCGGCAAGATGATTCGTCGTAGATGAATAGGCGATTTGATTTTACACTGAGCTCCGTCGCCTGAATTGAAACCCGCCTTACTAGTTTTTTTGGTTGAACTGACATGGTTGGATACACTTTTCGGCCTTATCTCCGAATGAATGATGGTACCAACAATTTTTAAAATTGCGTCGTGACTTTGAACGATTCCGATTACAACTTGTATTTGATTTCTCTTTGCGTAATGGTGTTGTGTCACGGTATGGTTGTCTAGATGGTCTTTCCAAACGATCAATTCTTGAAGTGAGTATTTTTAGTTGGTCAACTAGTTCTTCCATAACTGAAGGTGGTTGGACGTGGTTAACCGAGGTTGCTGCTATTACCGATTCGTCTGTGGATTCCCAGACTTTATCAGCCATTTCCGCTAGAGTGTCTAAATCATCTTTAGATGCTGATAGAATTTGTCGTGCTATTTTCGGCAACCGTTCCAGCCATAACGTGCGAGAAAATCATCTGTTACATTGCTGTTAGCGTATGTACGCATATCTGCGAGTAACTGTGACGGCTTTCGATCGCCCAATTCCAGTTTAGATAAAAGTTTTCGTACTTTCGCAGTTGAAGTTTCTGCGAATCCTTGAATTAACTTACTTTTCAACACCACATAGTTACCTTCGACGTAGACTGCTTTTAGTAGATTCTTTACCCGCTCTGCTACATTGTGTGGAAGCATACCGACTGTGGTGGTATATTTTGTTTTGTCCGTTGAGACGCGTCTTGAAGAAAATTGTGCTTCTAGAATAATGAACCATAATTCAGGATCACATTCGTAAAATGATTGTATTTTAATTCTGCTTGCTGCCGTTGCTTGAATTTCTTCTTGAGCGTCTTCTGTTAGTTGTTGAGTGTTGATGGACGTAGATTCTGTAGCCATTTTGATGATTTTCATACAAATATTTACAATATTGAAATGAAAAATTATCAAATAAGTGTGTGTACAAAAACAGCGTAATTAATATTTGTTTGCGTTCGGGGTCACCAATTGTTCCGTGGGGTATTGTTCTTTTCAAATAATGAACAAGAATAAACATTAATTTTATTTTACTTTACTAATACATAAATACTTAAGACACATATTTTTCATTAGTTGTACCTGGCTGATCAGAGACGTCTCACCTTCTATTTTTTCAAAAGCTCTTCTTTTTTTTATTTTCAGTAAAAAAGCATATCTGATGTAAAAAAGTATATCTGCATTCTTTTATTTCTTTCAGTAAAAAAAAGGGTATCTGATGTGAAAAAGTATATCTGTATTTCCTAGTGAATAATGTATGCATGCTACAATAGTAAGACACAGTTATTTCAGACATCGCATATTTTGAGAAAGGTTCCCCGGACAGTAAAAGTGATTATAACAATTTTCATAGAATTTCATATTCTGATGAACTTTTCCGTACATTGAAAACGTTCAGATCGATCGTTTTCACAGTAAACGTAAAAGCCTTAAATTTTTGTATGGCAAGGCCAAAACGTGGTTGACCGATTTAGTCCAGTTCTAAAATTTTTTTGACTATTTTTATTAAAACGCCGTTTACAAAATTTCAACTCTCTACGTTAACGCGTTCTCAAGCAGCGCCAAAGTATATAGTGAATTTTGTATGGCAATCTACTCTCTCTAATTCTTTCACCTGATTTGCCCCATTTCCGAAATTAAATACAAATGCAATTGTACTAAAAAGGCCGTGTGCAAAATTTCAGTTATGTAAACGCGCTCTCAAGTTATTGTCCGGTCAAAAAGACTAAGCAGATGGAAATGGTCAAACCCAAATCGAAAGCTAGCCAATAAAATCCAACAACAAAATCAGAGTGATTTATTTAAATTACCAAAACAAGAAAAATGAAAATCATATCTTCAAATATTCATCCTATAATTATAGCCATTTTGTTCTCAATAATATTTAAAATAATTTAGAAACATATGATACTTAGAAGAATAGTTTAGAAGTGATCATTTTGCATTCGCTACCGAGGTATATGTAAGCAAACACCTAATATGTTACGTCATCAAAGCTTTAAAGAAACTCAACTCAACTAACCTGATTTGTTCTACGTATAAAAGTTGTATAACAAAGCTCAATATTCTCAAACAGGTACAACTATGGCCATCTAGAGAGCAGTTAACAAGTTGTACTTGCAACCACTATATACTCTATACAACACAATGATGGAAGCATTGATTTTATACATATATACCAAATCTGTTACCTCTTCTCGTCAGATGGCCTTAAGGGCGCCATACACCATCAGTTTTGCCGTGGTTTTAAAAACCACGTTTTAGTCGAGATAAGAATCTAAAACGTGGGCAAGAAAAAACCCCACACACCATCCGTCTTGACCACGTTTTGCCGCCATCTTGTATTGGCAGGTACAAGTTTCCAAGAATTTCAATTAGGTGGCAGTGCTAACAAGTGCAAATTTCAAAATTTTTAAGGATAAGATAAGTAATCAAATTAAATGGAGGAAGAAGCTTTAATGGCATTAGGATTGCTGTTGGTATTGGGGAAGAAAGAGCGACTGAAGCTTAAAAGAAAATGGGTAAAAGGATGGCTTCTTAAGCGCTCACAATTTTCGCATACCAATCTCTTAGAAGAATTAAGACTTGAGCCAGACGATTGGTTTAATTATTTGCGTATGGACGAAGGAACATATTCGCAGTTGTTACAGGCTGTTACTCCTCATATTAAACGGCAAGATACTGTTTTGAGGGAAGCAATAACGCCACATGAACGTCTAACTGCCACTTTGAGATTCCTATGTACTGGAAGAAACTATGAGGACTTGAAATTTTCTGCAATTATATCAGCCCAATCTTTAGGAAAAATCATCCCGGAAACCTGTCTGGCAATTTACAAAGCACTCTCTGGAGAATACATGAAGGTAATAAAATAACAAAAAGCTCTTTATAAAACATGTATTTTATTGAGTGAAATCATTCGCTATCATCATCTTCAAGTAGTTGGAGATACTTCATAAAATTCGGAGTACTGGGGCGAGTTTTGTCTACAATTGAAACTGTGGTTCCTGCTTTTAGATTTCCCATTTGAGCTTCATAAATAATGTCGTTAATGCATTTCTTTGTAATCGCTGAGGTATTATTATCCATCTGTTCTAATTCATACGCAACGTGTCTGCCAAAAGTCTCATGTTTGCCGCCTCCCTCCTTTAATTTCTTGAAAATTATGCTAACTAATTCACTAGCTGGATCGTCACTCTTCTTCCGGTTTTGAGAACGACTGCTAGAGCCTTCCGCTTGCGGATTTGGACTGCTGGAATTTCCACCTATGATTTCAGTGGTGTCAAAAGCCTCCGATGTTTCTTCTATTATATCATAAAACTGAAAAATCAGAAATAAATTTTGAATTAATTTCTTTACAGTTTCCAAATTCTAAAGAGGAATGGAAAAATTGCTGAAGACTATGAGAAAAGAAGGCAGTTTCCTAATTGTCTTGGCGCAGTCGATGGAAAGCATATAGCAATTAGCTCACCTTCAAATAGTGGATCATATTATTGGAATTATAAGAATTTCAATAGTATTGTTCTATTAGGAATAGCAAATAGCAACTATGAACTCATCTTAGCTGATATTGGAACGAATGGAAGAATCTCGGATGGAGGTGTAATTGGCAACACCACATTTTACCAGACACTAAAAAGAAAAGTCCTCGAAATTCCATCCAAAAGAAAACCAAATAATGGAAATGATGAATTGGAATATGTCTTCATAGGCGATGAAGCTTTTACACTCCGACATGATTTCCTGAAACCCTTTAATCAAAGGGAACTAAATCACGATCGTGCTATATTTAATTACAGGCTATCCAGAGCTAGACGGGTGATTGAAAATGTTTTTGGCATTATGGCTTCTCGATTTCGAGTACTTCATACTACAATTAATGTCAGCGTAGACCGCGCTGAGATTATTGTGAAGGCTTGTTGTATTCTACACAACTTTTTGCGCAGAAATTGCAATAGTTCATACACTTCAGCAGAATTATTATTTTATTTTATTATGTTGAGGACATTGAAAATGGCGAAGTTCTGATAGTCGGACTTTAGTTAAGTTGCAATGTGGACGCAATCGAAATTATGGAAACTACAGCAAGGAAGTCAGAAATAATTTTGTTGAGTATTTCAATGGTGCCGGTAAGGTTGAATGGCAGGAAAGTATGATTTGTATAAAAAGAAAATAATATCATACTTGAATAAATTCTTAATTGTCACGATATTTTTATTTATACATACCTCTGAACTAACGTCAGTTTCATTTCCAGGCGGTCCGTCAATATTTGACCAGCTTTTCTTCGGAATTTCTAGATCCCGAAGAAATAATAACGAGTTGTAGTACCATAAGTTTGGTTCATAAACATCGTCGGTTCCGGTCCCAGACTTTTTGGACTGTTCCACTTTTTTCACTTCTTTTTTAAAACTGCTTCTAAGAGAATTTATTTTTTTTTAAACTGTATCCCTATTTGCATTTGTATCCACCTCTCTTAATTTTTCCATAAGCTTTATCAACGCTTCACTTCTCTTTTCTCTATTAAAGTATTCCTTACTTTTCACTTGCCACAAACACGGATTGTCTTTATAAATTGAAATAAATTCTTCCAAAAACTCCTTAGACATAGCTCTTAAGACGCTCATGCTTATGATAAAATCTTCTTGAATACCCTCAAAATCCTTTCAACCTATTCATAATGTACATCATGTCACACTACCTCCCATTTTTAAGAAAAAGATAAATTTCGCTTTGGCCCAGATGCTGAAAGGAGATGTAAAATTCCTGTCAAATGAATTTCTCATTTTTCCCGAAAATATCAGAGAATCAAGCATGAGTTCTCCCACTTAATCTCTTCATAGCAAAACGAATGTAAACAGAAACACGTGCTGTTCAAATATCATAGGATTACAGCAACAACATGTTTCCATTTACAGCAACAACATGTGACCAAGGCATTGTCAATATTTTATGAAAGCCGGTTTTATAAAAGCGCGGGAACATTTTATGAGAGAAAAAGTGAAAACTCCGCTCCTTCTCATTTATTTACAAAAGTGAAACATTTGCCATTTTTTTTTTATTATTATTTTTTCCTTTCTTTCAAAACGTGGGGTTCGCCATACACCATCAGTTTTGCCGTGGTTTTACAGTAAAACCACGGCAAAACTGATGGTGTATGGCCTGCTTTACATGTACCAAATTAGATAACCGAGGCGAAATTTTTACCGAATGACTGAAATCATGTTTACAGATGGCGCCATCTATTAGAATTTTTTTCAAATATGAGAATATTAACAATGTCTAGGAATGTGGAAAAAATGTAATAAAGGAATTCAAAGGAATTTCAGATATTTTCTCAATAAAATTGCTTTTTATGAGATAGGTATATATTTTTACGTGCAATAAAAAGAGACAAGTGACATCTACTGAAAATGAAGAGTAAATAACTTAAGGTTCGGAGAATCGATGGCTCTTGAATGGAATCTTTGGGATGGTTCTAGAATGGAATCTTCAAGAAAGCTCTGGAGAGCTTGTAGAGTATAAATATAGTAGTTACCACCACCAGAGCATGAGTCGTGTCTTAGACGTTGCAGTGTTAAGAAGCGAAAGTAATAAACGGGCGAAAGTGTTGTAATTGGATTGCGATAGTTGAAAGAACAGTATTAGCGATAATTAAAATTGAGTTGATTAATTGAAGGTTTGTGAATTATATAAGATCAGAAGTGAAATAAAGAATTTGTATATTAAAAATTTAATATTGTGTTTTAAATAATGAACCAAAAAGTCACGCTCGCAACAACTGCTGTCAGAAGTGAAATAAATTCGCTAAATAAAGTGGTGGCAATTGACTTAAAAATTCAAAGTGTGACCAATTTTGTGAAATTGTGTTCAATCTTGAAAGTTCTGGAAAATAATTTATATTATATATTATATATATATATTATATATTAAGTGGAATTAGGGAACCGGTCATTACAAACGACCAAACGACAGGTGCAAAGAAAGTTCTAGTCGAACGACTTAGACAAGCTTTGATAGAGGAAGGAAAGAATCCTGAGACATTCATTTTCGAAGAGAACTTGGAAGAAACCGAAGCTGAAGAAGATTCTGCGATGAAAATGGAACAGCTTTTGAGTACTTTAATGAGCAAAATGGAAGCACGTTTTGATGAACAAAAAAATTCTCTCAATGAACAAAAGAATTCTCTCGAGGAACAAAAGAAATCTATGGAAGCCCGTTTTGATGAACAGAAGAATTCCAATGAACAACAAAAGAATTCTCTAGAATTCCGTTTAGATGAGCAAAAAAAAATCTATGGAAACCTGCTTGGACGAACAAAAGAGTTCTTTGGAGAATTTTCTAGAAACTCGTTTGGAGGAACAGTAAAATTTTCTGAAAAACTCGTTAGATGATCAAACTTTGAAAATTGAAGAAATCGAGCAGGAACAACAAAAATTTACTGAGAAGCTTGACAACCTTAAAGCAGATATGGAAAGGATGGAGCATCGACAACCTCGGCACGAAGGAATCGAAATATCCGGTGCAGGTAGAATGAAACCTACAATTCGTGGCATATCTTCAGGAGACAATTCGAGGTAACTTCAGAGGTAAATGGATGGAATGATGAAGGCAAAGCTATAGCTCTGGTGTTAGCACTTCCAGGTCCTGCGTCAGAGCTCTTACAAACTGTACGGATTGAAAAGCAACGTGATTACACTTCATTAGTACAGGCGATAGAATTACGTTACGGAGACGTGCACATGCAGGAAGTATATCGCCTACAATTACGCAATAGAATTCAAAAACATGGCGAATCACTTCAACAACTGCAGACTGATGTGCAAAGGTTAGCGCATCTTTCATACTCCAGCGTAAATGCGGATTTCATTAATGAAGTGGCGACGGAGGCATTTGTGAACGCTATTGCAGATCAAAGCTTACAACAAGCGTTAAGGCTAGCAGGAAAGAAATCAACAGCAGAAGCACTAGCGTATGCATTAGCGTATGAATCCGCCAGACAAGCTTCACGGAGTGCAGTACGAGTAAGAGAAATTTCAGTGGAAGAATGTACTTGTAACAGAGTGCAATCATCACAAAGCCCGCCTTCACGTGGTGTCCTTCGATGCTGGAATTGTAATAGACCAGGGCACCTTCAAAGAGACTGCAGAAAACGTCGCCGAGTGGAATTGTCAGAAGAAGAGGGGAAAGAAGAATGCCAAAGATGTCGAGCCAGGGAACAAGCTATTCGTGGAGAGACTAGATATCAAGCAGCGACTAGTCGCATCACCTCTCCTGTTGAATAGTCGGAAAACATGTAAAAACCAACTTCGTGGGGTAGAAGTTGGTTGGTGGAGTTGACAGCCCCGAAGTCATCATTCAAGTAGCCCAGTTGAAAAGAAATAATAACAGTCTTGTTATACATGGAAGTATAGGAAAAAATGAGAGCGCGGTCACTATCGACACTGGAGCTTCGAGATCAATTATTAGAGCAGATCAAATATGTACTAAGAAGAGCAACTGGAGCAGCAGAACAGGTTTTTGGAGAAATAACTCTAGTTGTTCAACTAGGCGAACTACTATTTCCTCACTCTTTCCTGGTTTCAGACATAATGGATGAATGCATTCTTGGAATAGACTTCATGACTACATATAAAATAAATCTGGATGTCGGAGAACGGATTCTCAAATATGAGAATATATAAATTCCTATGAGGCTAGGAGTAAGAGCAGATTATCCTGCAAAATTAAGGACTATAGTCTTGGAAAATATTACTCTCCCGCCATTCTCCGAGACGCTAATATGGACAACGCTTACTAATGACCTCGGGACCTGCCGATTCTATATGGTGGAGCCTAACCCCACAAAAGTTACATCGGCATTATTGTTGCAAAGACTTTAGTGAAGGAAGAAGGTACAACATTAATTCCAGTCAGAGCGCTCAACACATCCGAAAATGAGGTACAACTAAAAGAGGGTGCTATAATTGGAAATTGTGAACCCGTTTACCAGATCGTCAATTTGGGTAATGGTAGTAATGTCAAGGAGACAAAACCAATACCAGCTACTACCCAACAGGTTAAGAAACTTCTTTCGTCCAGTGCCTTAAATGAACAACAATACAACGATGAGGTGATCAATGAATTTTCGGAATTATTTGCAATGAATGATGATGATTACGGTAAAACCAATCTTGTCCAGCATCGGATCGATATAGGGGATTCCAGACCCATTTGAAAGACACCACGAAGATTGCCATTAGCCAAACAGCCAGAAGTTGCAGATATGATGAACTCCATGAAGAAACAAGGCATAATAGAGGAATCTAACAGCGCTTGGACATCGCCAGTTGTTCTGATCAGGAAAAAGGATGGCAGCACCCGATTCTGTGTAGACTACCGCCAACTAAATAACGTGACGAGAAAGGATAGCTATCCGTTACCAAGGATTGATGACACGTTGGATACCCTTACCGGTGCGCAATGGTTTTCCATGCTGCATTTGAGGAGTGGTTACTGGCAAGTGGAAATACAACCCGAGGACCGAGAGAAATTTGGCACTGGCATATGGTAATTCAAAGTAAGCCATATGGATTATATAATGCTCCAGCCACATTCGAAAGACTAATGGAATGTGTTCTACGCAGTTTAACCTGGAAAACATGCCTTGTCTACTTAGATGACGTAATAGTAATCGGAAGGACATTCGAGGAACATGAAAACAATTTACAGGACGTTTTTCGAAGACTCAAAGATGCGAAATTGAAGCTCAGTGCGAGTAAATGTGCTCTATTCGAAAAAGAGGTTAAATATTTCGGACAAATAGTTTCATCACAAAGAGTAAGAACCGATCCAGAGAAGATAGAAGCCGTCAAAAATTGGCCAGTTCTAAAGGATAAACATCAGTTACGGAGTTTTCTTGCCCTAGCCACCTACTCGGGCGATTCGTGAAGGGTTTTACAGATATAGCAAGGAACCTACATCAACTTACAGAAAAGGGAAAGCCGTTCATATGGTCGGATAAATGTAACGAGAGATTCGAAAATTTGAAGCTCCAGTACTTCACTATCCAAAGCTTGGAAAAACATTTATATTGGACACGGATGCCAGCAATGTAGGTATTGGTGCAGTGCTTTCACAGGAGGAGGATGGTCAAGAAGTTCCAGTAGCTTATTACAGTAAAGCACTTTCAAAATCGGAGAAAAATTATTTTGCTACAAGAAAAGAGCTTTTGCCATTGTAAGTTCAACAAAACATTTACATAAATATCTGTACAGGCAGAAATTCATCCTTCGCACCGACCATGCAGCGCTTAAATGGCTTTTTTAGTTTAAGAACCCTGAGGGACAAGTAGTGAGATGGATACAGCGACTCCAGGCTTAAGATTTTAAAATCCAACACCGCAAAGGTCGTATCCATCTCAATGCAGATGCCCTTTCACGACGTCCATGCAAACTTAAATGCAAACAAGGCGTCCGGATGGAAGAAAAAGAAACAAAGGCAACTATACGCCTGATAACGGTGGACCCATCGAGAGGTTGGGACAACGAGAGTTTGCGAACAGCCCAACGAGAAGACCCAGACATATCACCCATTCTGGCTTGGAAAGAAGACATGGAAAGACCAGAATGGAAGGATATTTCGGAGAGGAGCGGGAAGCTGAAAAGCTAATGGGCTCAATGAAATGCTCTTCATGTTGAATGCGGTATATTAAAATGCAAGTGGGAAGGACCTAACAGTAAATCATTTCGAATGCAGATAATCGTGCCTGTCTGGGAGTGAATAAAAGAATTTCCAAAATACGAGAGAGGTTTTATTGGCTACATATGCGAGAAGATGTGAAGGAGTGGTGCCGCAAATGTACTGTCTGTGCCTCTTGTAAAGGACCGTCACACAAAATCAGAGGGGAAATGCATAAGTATAATGTCGGAGACCCCTTTGAAAGCATAGCTGTAGACACCGCTGGATCTTTTCCGGAAACAGACGACGGTAACAATTATATACTAGTTCCCATTGACTATTTCAGTAAATGGCCTAAAGCTTATGCAATCCCTAATCAAGAGGCAACCACAGTTGTGCAACAAATAACAACGAAGTGGGTCAGTAGATTTGGTGTGCCTCACGAACTTCATTCAGACCAAGGACGGAACTTCGAATCACGGAGATGTGTAAAATGCTGGGAATAAGAAAAACTAGAACTACTCTTCTACACCCACAATCAGATGGCATGGTAGAGCGCTTCAACAGAACGAGCATCTAAAGAAAGTAGTTGACTATCATTAACGCGATTGGGATCGACATATTCATCATTCCTAATGGCTTATAGATCAGCTATTCACAACTGTAAATAAGTTGCTTCCTTTCCTAGATTCCGTTTGCCTTCTTCAATTTGATCTGTTAATTAAATTACTTTTAATATCAGAGCTAAAGGGCTCAATCTTTTTAAAGAGCACCAAGTTAGAGCCAAAGGCTCAATATCTGGTGTTTGAATATGGATATCTTCAATAAGAGCTGAAAAGCTCATTACCTTTGATATCAGCCATGTTGGAGCTAAAGAGCTCACTATCTGGCAATTGAATTAAACACCGAGAGTTGCATTTAAAACTCTGAATTTTTATTTCATATTGCACTTAATTTATACTTTTGAAAATTGCTTACATGGTCAAAACCTTAATACGAAATATTGTTTCTCATGAGAACTATTCTATATTACAAAAAGTATTACAAAATTGCTTACTTTGCTCATATTAGCAATATCGATCAAAAGTATATATTATCGATAAATGCATATACATTAACCCCTACATGAACAAGCATAGCATTGCTTAGATGCTTAATTTGCAATATTTTTCTTATTGAAGAAATGCTAAGTAGATATGACACAGTTATCGATTGCGTCATTGAGCAATTACTTTTTTAAGTTCACTGAGTAATGCATTGTATGCATCATCACGGTGCAACGGTGACCAGTGGTGATCATGTTGCATGTTTACAACTTTCTTTCACTTAACGTAAATTTATGAATGGATCGTAGAATGGCGCATGGCTATTCCGTTCATATTTCTTTTTTTGTTGTTATTTACTTTTGCTTGTTATGTTTGTTGCGTTTATCTTTATTCTTTATTATTATTTGTTGTTGAGGTACGTGCATATGCCTTTATTATTATGGTATGTAGGTATGCTCTACGCAACACTACCGGACAAACCCCAGCTAAGGTCATATGCGGAAGGGAGATGCGTTTACCTAGCGACCTCAAATTTGGCATACCCAGAGGTGAACAAAAGTTACCAGAAGATTACGTATCGGAGCCTCTACAATGGAATCTTCAAGAAAGCTCTGGAGAGTTTGTAGAGTATAAATATAGCAGTTGCCACCACCAGAGCATGAGTCGTGTCTTAGACGTTGCAGTGTTAACAAGCGAAAGTAATAAACGGGCGAAAGTGTGGTAATTGGATTGCGATAATTGAAAGAACAGTATTAGCGATAATTAAAGTTGAGTTGATTTATTTGAAGGTTTGTGAATTATATAAGATCAGAAGTGAAATAAAAAACTTATATATGAAAAATTTAATATTGTGTTCTAAATAACGAACCAAGAAGCCACGCTCGCAACAATATCTGTAGAACGGTTCGTCGAACAGCAAAAATGATTGTAACCAATTTTATAGGATTTCGTATTCTGAGAACTTACATTAAAACAGTATAGGACTGATCGTTTTCACAGGATACGTAAGAATCCCAAATTTTTATATGGCAACACCAGGAAGGAGTTGCCCGATTTGGTCCGTTTTTTTGAAATTTGTATTTACTGGTTTTATGAAAACACTACGTACGCAATTTTAACGCTCTACGTTGACGCGTACTCAGGCAATGTCAGAATATGTAGTGAAAAATTTTGTATGGCAACCGTACGAAGGAGTTACCCGATTTGCCCCATTTGCAAACCTAATTTTTTGTTTGTTTAAAAGCCCATGTGCAAAATTTCAGCTTTCTAAGTACACACGTTCTAGAGTTATCGTGAGGACGGCAGACAGACGGACATGCAAAAATCAAAATGACTTTTAATTTTATGCATGGGTCCAATCCAATTTGCTCTAGCATCATTATTTCTATGCGCTACAAACAGAATGACAATCTTATTATACCCTTTAGATTTAATCTGGGGTACAAAAAAAAATGTTCACGCTCATAAGATATTGCTTTCTGTATACCGCGTTCCGAACCAAAAATTTAGAGAAATTTCATCAAATGAGACAAATTGCTTGACGGAAAATATTTGAAACCATTCATGAAAAATCAATGTACCAGTCAACAACCAGATGTGAAAAGGCAGATCGCAGAAATTCTATGCAAAATCTGACCGAAGAATTTCTTGGCAGCCCACAGTGCCTAGATAAGAGTGTTGTCTGTTCTGCAGCTTTCTGGTGCGAAGTAAGAAATTCTTTTCACTTAAATCACGTATCATACACATTTGCCAAATCCTTCAAATCATCTCGATACTAATCAACATATGCCTTTAAATTTCTTTATTACAGATTTTTTCCACATTTCTACATATCATTAGATAAAGAAAGGCGGAAAAAACAAAATTAGGTGAGATTCTTTGCTGTGATATGGCGCTATTTATTACCGAAGACAACTTATTATCCTCATAATCGCCAAGTTTTGCTAACAGATGGCGCACCGTTTTATGAGTAAATGATAAAGTACTACAGTGGCGACTCAGTGAGAAGAGGTAACAACATATTGTGCGTGGCGGTGGCATATCTATATGTATAAAATCAACGATGGAAGTCAAAATTAAGACACTGACAGAGAACCTCACATGAGTTTAATGAGTAGCACTGACTTGTAAAAAGAAATTCCAGGACGCCTTGTAAGCTTCTTATTTTTGCAGAATTACACTACATACTTGATTGTTAATTTTTCAAATTTAGCTTAATTTTTAATTTATTTAAAGCACTGCAGGTAATACTTCCATGTATATATATTTTCCACAATTATCACGGACTTATAATACCACTGAATTTACATAAAAACAACGAAATTATCAAACCATTTTATTATTAATCACCGAACATAAACAAAAGTGACACCTAAGGTACATGTAGACAGAGATACAACCATATGTTAGAAAGTGAGAAAAAGCATCACGTTCGGCAAGCAAAAATGGCATATATATGCAAGCAATGGCCTCTCCTTTAGTTTCTTACTCGTAGAGTAGCACTGAACATCAGCTGACGAAAGCAGCCAATTGTCAAAATAGAAAATCTTACTATTAATATTGAAGCGTATATAGCGTAAATTTATGAATGGGTCGTAGAATGGCCCATGGCTATTCCGATCATATATTTTTTTTTTTTTATTTACTTTTACTTGTTATGTTTGTTTCGTTTATCTTTATTATTATTTGTTATTGAGGTACATGCATATGCCTTTATTATTGTGGTATGTAGGTATGCTCTATACAACACTACCGGACAAACCCCAGCTAAGGTCATATGCGGAAGGGAGATGCGTTTACCTAGCGACCTCAAATTTGGCATACACAGAAGTGAACAAAAGTTACCAGAAGATTACGTATGGGAGCTCAGACAACGATTAGTCGAGTGCACGAGGCCAAGAGGGTGAAATTAGCAGCAAATACTGATCGGATGAAGACCCGCTATGACTCATTTGGATGTACAACCCGAAACGACATAAGGGACGCTCTCCAAAACTACAACAACACTGGGAAGGATGGTATTCAGTAGTAACTAGTGTTTGACGAACCTAAAAAAGAGAAACAACAATGTACCTTGATTAAAATCAAAGTAATGTATACATCTTACCTGCGCCTGGAGTGTGCCACAGGTGCGACAGTCCCTCGATGACATGAAACAAAAAAGAATAGAATTAGATGATTTCAAAGGAATTTTAATGAATTAGATTAATATTGAATTAAAAAAAGAACAAATAGGAGAATAAAAATCATCAGGAAGGTACATGCAAGTCTTTAATTCCATGTAAACAAAACAAATGTAACATACAAAGAAGCAGGAAATTAAGAATAATTTTCTGCCATAACATGCACATAACATAAAATAAACACACAAAGAGCAATAATCATGCAAATAGAGGTACATGTAGAAGATTGGTGGACGCTTCAGGTAAGAAAACACCCAAAACGAAGCTCACCTTCGCTGGTGTCCACCAATCTCAAAAACATAAAAACTAAAAATAAATTCAACAAATTGTGATATTTACCTGTACTACATGATATCCAGCGATGATATTACCAGGAAAACACTACACAAAATAATAAAAAAACGAATAAAAACAAATCGCGCGCGTTTGACAGTTCCGATTAAAAATTTCACGGTGAACTTCATATTCCCATGACATGCGATACGTCAAATTGGGGTAAAATCGTCGAGCGATTTTAATGGTGCCGTTCGTTTCGCGGTATTTTTCGCGGAATTCGCGTAATGCGCGATTTTTTGATTTCTAATACACACTAACGAGTGCGAAAGAGAAACACTGTGCGAGCAAGACAAAAACAGTGAAATTCAAGAGAGGAATTATTTAGAATGAACTAAAAATGGCGCTGTACTGCCCGTAGTCAGAACGTACACGCAAATTTGAGTTAAGTGACACTGAAATGAATGCACTGATAATTTTGGATTTAAAGCAGTGGTTTATCCCTTCAACACTGTACACTTCCTTATAACTATCACTAAAATTATCACAATTATTTTCTACAATTTCCCAATGGTTGAAGTAGAAAGGAATTATACACAAGTGATTGGGTCAGAGATTTAAACACATTCGAAGACACACTTATTCACACAGATTTTTTAATGCACGATTTCCAAGAATAGTTGTATTGGGACAAAACTCAGCATATATATGTTCGGGTCAGAGAAAACACTTATTGGCAAACAATTGTTTATAAGATCGCTAAGAAAGCAATATATATAATAAATATAGAGTTAGTTGAATCGTTTTAGTTGATAAATATGCACACGTAGTGTATAGCGAATAGATATATATATATATATGAGTAAATTTATTATAGAATAGATATTTAAATAAATAATAAAATGTTACAAGTGACTGGTACTCACCGACCCAAACTTGGCACTTAAGATGGTTGACTTCAAGCTAATGTTAAGACCCTTTGTTTTAATCGTTGATTAAAACAATTCTTTATTTCTGTTAAAGGCAGAAATAAAATGTTAATGTTAGTAATTATTATTTCAGTCAGCTCCCGAAATAATATTCTTTAAGTCAGTCAATGCCCGGCTTAAAGTGTTATCTTAACTTCAGTCAACTCCCGAAGTAAGAATTTTATTTTAGTCAACTCCCAAAATAAAATGTGTGTTAGTAATGATTATTTCAGTCAACTCCCGAAATAATATTCTTTAAGTCAGTCAATACCCGGCTTAAAGTGTTATCTTAACTTCAGTCAACTCCCGAAGTAAGACTTTTATTTTAGTCAACTCCCAAAATAAAATGTGTGTTAGTAATGATTATTTCAGTCAGCTCCCGAAATAATATTCTTTAAGTCAGTCAATACCCGGCTTAAAGTGTTATCTTAACTTCAGTCAACTCCCGAAGTAAGAATTTTATTTTAGTCAACTCCCAAAATAAAATGTGTGTTAGTAATTATTATTTCAGTCAGCTCCCGAAATAATATTCTTTAAGTCAGTCAATACCCGGCTTAAAGTGTTATCTTAACTTCAGTCAACTCCCGAAGTAAGACTTTTATTTTAGTCAACTCCCAAAATAAAATGTGTGTTAGCAATTATTATTTCAGTCAGCTCCCGAAATAATATTCTTTAAGTCAGTCAATACCCGGCTTAAAGTGTTATCTTAACTTCAGTCAACTCCCGAAGTAAGACTTTTATTTTAGTCAACTCCCAAAATAAAATGTATGTTAGTAATTATTATTTCAGTCAGCTCCCGAAATAATGTGATTAGTTAATAAGAATTTTATATCAGTCGATACCCGATATAAATGTTAGTCCCTACCTAGTCAACCTATCCCAAACGATGCCAAGTGCAAAAAGAGATCGAGATCAGTCAGCTTGTCGTTTATATAGCCCTTGCTTGCACACGACACCACTGATAGAGTAGCAGCGGCGCATGATTGCAAGAATTGGCAGCTGTGATCTTACGGTACTAGCGATAAAATTTGCCTAGCAACGAACAAAAATGCATAGCAACAAGAAACTTAGAGCTTCACATGCTGCTGTGTTAAATTAAATTATATTTGCAAAAAATAATCTCTCTATCACGTAGCGAACAAATTCCCGTTGGATATTACTTGTAATGATGATAATGATAGAATTGCAAAATTGATCGGCTTGATCTGATTATATTTGTGCCATGCATTGTATGCTACATGACAACACATGCTTTTGTTAGATGTTTTACTTATTTTTGGGAAAAATATAATTAGATTGAATTTATTTGATTTTCAGAATTCAATTTCAGCGTGGTATTGTTGTGATATGTTCCCTTTTCAGAAATTGTTTTTTAGTACGAATCTAACGGTTAAAACATATGATAATGATTTGCCCGATGAGGCTATATTTGTATTGTATTTGTGCAATATGTTATGTATATGACAAATACATAGCTTTGTTTGGTTGTGTATCTGTGTTTTGACTGAGAGTGATTAGATTTGATTTAGTTTTATAAAAATGTTCATGCTTTGTTTTCAGGATTTTTTCTTTTCAGAAGATATCTGTTGAGAAACATATATTCGAAGCGATTTGGTTCGAACATACTGCCCCCCGTTGAAAGACTGCAAGAGTCTTTCAAGTAAAGATCCTTAAGCTACATTTCTAAGAAAGAAAAAAGTTTGACCTCACTCACTAAGCAATTAATCAAGACATAGGTTTGGTGTTGTATTGCAGGAGTAGAGATAGATTGATGTCATGTTGTACTTATAGATACACGAAATATTTATCCTTGGGAAAATACACAATTTTCCGGTAACCACCTAACGATTAAGAGTAGAAAATCAAAATCAAGGAAGTGGGTGGAATGAATAAATAAGGACTATGGTGTAAGAAAAGAAAACATAATTCTTACTAAATAATTTTAATGTGACCATTAGCTTTTATTTTAACTTTAGGACCATCTTTGATGGTGAATCGCTGATTTCTTTTCTTGGTGCGCTTTAATGCTGCCCAGGATACAGTGGATAAGTTATTTGTAGTATGTAACCTACGTGGTATGTTGATGATACTAATATGATGTAATTCGGATTTGAAATCGCGCCACTGCTTAACAATGTGTGCCGGGATTGATTTAATCCATGAACATCCTGCATGCCATAAAGCTTGCATCAAAATTTTAGCACTAATTACAATTGGAGATATCCAGCCAAGTGGATCCAAAAGCGTTGCGATTTCTGAGAGAACAGAACGCTTTGTAGAGAGGCAATCAAGTCTCTTTCTGTATTGTAGCGTGAAGTAATCAGATCCTGGATACCAATGAATACCTAAAGTTTTTATAGACTCATCGCTTGCTAATCGCAAAGGAAGTTGAACTTCTCTATCAGTTTCGGGAATCCTTGATAATAGATCCGAGGAATTGCTGACCCATTTTCTCAAATTAAACCCTCCTAAAGATAACAGATTGGGTAGTTGGTCTTGTATTTTGAAAGCTTCTTCCATTGTGTCTGATCCTGTAAGAAGGTCATCAACATAGAAGTCTCGCAACACTATTCTTGCAGCTTCAGGAAATTTGTCGGCTTCATCGAAGGCTAGCTGGTTGAGTGTTTTGTTTGCGAGATATGGGGCTGGCGTGGTGCCAAAGGTTACGGTGGTTAATTTGTAATCTTGAGTGGGCTCGTTGTGATTATTTCTCCAAACTATTCTTTGATAGTTTTGATCTGGAGCTTGAATCTTTATCATTCTATACATTTTTTCTATGTCAGCCGACATAGCGAATTTATACTTTCGCCATCTGAGAATGATGGAAAGGAGTTCAGACTGCAGCACTGTACCCGTATGTAGCTGTTCGTTTAGACTTTTTCCATTAGTCGTTTTAGCCGAAGCATCAAAGACGACGCGAACCTTTGTGGTGGTACTATCTTTGATAACAGCATGATGAGGAAGATAGTAGCTTTGTTCATTGCCTACTATCTTATTAGCCACTGTCATGTGACCTAGTGTCTTGTATTCATTAATACAAGCTTTGTATTCCTGATAGAGTTCAGGATTTCGTTCTAATTGCCGTTCTAGGCTGTAGAACCTACGTAATGCCATACCACGAGAGTCACCTAGGCTGGGACTTTCTGCGATGAAAGGCAGGCGAACTTCGTAACGGCCATTTGCGTTACGAACATGTGTTTTTTGATAAAACTCTTCACATTCTTGATCTGCTTTAGACAGCTTTCTTCCTGGATTAACTTCTTCAGTTTCCCAAAACTGACGTAAAAGTTTATCCAGTGAAGTGTCGTCGTCGTAATGAGCTTTTGCTGTTAACGCAGATGCTGTTAAGAATGTGGATGTATTTTTTAGCTTTCCGAAAAGTATCCATCCGAGGGTACTGTTTTGGGCAGTTGGTGTTCCTGGAGGACCTTTCCGTAAACCTTCCAAGAGAATTTCGCTGTACACATCTGCTCCTAAAAGCAGGTCGATTTTTCCTGGTTTAAAGAAAAATGGATCGGCAAGTGGTAGCTCATGTATATGACTCCATTCTTTGTTTGGAATGGTTGAAGGGGGTAAAATGTCCGTAATTGTATCCACTATAAGGGCTGTAACCGTGGTTGCCGTAGTTGTGGTTGAATAAGGATATATGTTCAATACAGTTTGTTTTTGAACATTTGTAGTTTCAGTTTTTCCCAGGCCAGTGATTTGAATTTCCACGTTTGTAGTGGAGGATTGCAGCTTACGTGCGGCGGCTTGGGTTATAAATGAAACTTGCGAGCCTGAATCTATTAATGCTCTCAATACCAACATGTTTCCCTTTTTGGTAGGAACGTTTAACAATGCTGTGGCAAGCAGTGCTTGTTTGGTACGTTGGTTTTTTGCGTGAAGCGTATGAAGAGAGTTATTGGATGCGGAAGGTGAATTGTAATGTTGAGCTTCTGATTTCTGCTCCCTTTTCATTGATTGGGTCGGAGCCCTTGGATTGGCATTATTCCTGTGAAGTAAAGAATGATGCCTCCTTCCACATCGCTGACATGAAAACTTACTCGTACAAGTTTTCGTGTTGTGGCCTTTTGATAGGCAATTATTACACAATTGATTTGATGTGACAATTTTGAATTTATTGTCTACATCAAGTTTTATGAATTTCGGACATTTAAATAGACGGTGCTGCTCTTTGCACAAGGGACATGCTTGGGTAGATGACATAAAATGGGTAGATGCTCTTGGGACTTGAGCATTTTTGATGGCTAGGGACGGTTTGGTATCGACTATGGCTTCTAAAATTCTAAATCTAGATTGTAAAAATATTTTTAAGGATTCGAAGTTGGGAAGTCCTTCTGCTGTATTGACCTCTTGTTCCCATGCACGGTGCGTTTCTGCTGGTAAACATTGTACCACCATATAGATGAGAATTGCATCCCATTGCTTAGTGGAAACTTGCAATGCCTCGAGTTCGAAGATACATTCGGAAGATTTATCTAGCAAGGTTTTTATAGCTTTAGCTGATTCGTGGACTGCTTTAGGTAGATTAAAGAGTGCTTTCAATTGGGCATTTACCAAGACTCGTTTATTATCATACCTTTCAAGCAATATTTTCCATGCGCTGTGATAACTCGAGTTGGTCATAGGAAATTGACGCAATAAGTGCTCTGCTTCTCCAGATACACTTGATTTCAAATAATGCAATTTCTGCACCGAAGATAACGCAGTATTTGTATGCACCAGGGAATTGAACAGATCGTGAAAAGGTCTCCAGGAATCATAAGAACCTGAGAATTTTGGGATTGTGATGCTAGGTAGTCTCAGAGACGATGAAGTTTCACATTCTAATTTTGGACTTGTTTCAACCTTTGTTTCGAATGCATCTAATGCATCCCTAAGAATACCTCGAAAAGTAAAGTATTGACTTTCCACCTTTGAAAATTGATCTTTTGCGAAATAATCGTACTTTTGAAGTTCACTATCTTCCAAAGCCTGCGTGGCTTGAATAATTGTATAGTGATCTTTCTTGTACTCTGACCAAATTTCACTTAGAGCGGTTAATCGCTCAGAAATAAGACCTTTCGTTCGTTTTTCTACATCAGTTTTGGTGTAGTTATTAAACGACTTTTCGAAGATTATTGCAGAAGTGGCTTGGTTGCCCAAAAGTTTTTGAAGTGCAGACATACTTAAAAGATTGAGAAAATAAAACACTAGACCTTAAATCCGGCTCGAAGGACCATAAAATGTACTGCCCGTAGTCAGAACGTACACGCAAATTTGAGTTAAGTGACACTCAAATGAATGCACTGATAATTTTGGATTTAAAGCAGTGGTTTATCCCTTCAACACTGTACACTTCCTTATAACTATCACTAAAATTATCACAATTATTTTCTACAATTTCCCAATGGTTGAAGTAGAAAGGAATTATACACAAGTGATTGGGTCAGAGATTTAAACACATTCGAAGACACACTTATTCACACAGATTTTTTAATGCACGATTTCCAAGAATAGTTGTATTGGGACAAAACTCAGCATATATATGTTCGGGTCAGAGAAAACACTTATTGGCAAACAATTGTTTATAAGATCGCTAAGAAAGCAATATATATAATAAATATAGAGTTAGTTGAATCGTTTTAGTTGATAAATATGCACACGTAGTGTATAGCGAATAGATATATATATATATATGAGTAAATTTATTATAGAATAGATATTTAAATAAATAATAAAATGTTACAAGTGACTGGTACTCACCGACCCAAACTTGGCACTTAAGATGGTTGACTTCAAGCTAATGTTAAGACCCTTTGTTTTAATCGTTGATTAAAACAATTCTTTATTTCTGTTAAAGGCAGAAATAAAATGTTAATGTTAGTAATTATTATTTCAGTCAGCTCCCGAAATAATATTCTTTAAGTCAGTCAATGCCCGGCTTAAAGTGTTATCTTAACTTCAGTCAACTCCCGAAGTAAGAATTTTATTTTAGTCAACTCCCAAAATAAAATGTGTGTTAGTAATGATTATTTCAGTCAACTCCCGAAATAATATTCTTTAAGTCAGTCAATACCCGGCTTAAAGTGTTATCTTAACTTCAGTCAACTCCCGAAGTAAGACTTTTATTTTAGTCAACTCCCAAAATAAAATGTGTGTTAGTAATGATTATTTCAGTCAGCTCCCGAAATAATATTCTTTAAGTCAGTCAATACCCGGCTTAAAGTGTTATCTTAACTTCAGTCAACTCCCGAAGTAAGAATTTTATTTTAGTCAACTCCCAAAATAAAATGTGTGTTAGTAATTATTATTTCAGTCAGCTCCCGAAATAATATTCTTTAAGTCAGTCAATACCCGGCTTAAAGTGTTATCTTAACTTCAGTCAACTCCCGAAGTAAGACTTTTATTTTAGTCAACTCCCAAAATAAAATGTGTGTTAGCAATTATTATTTCAGTCAGCTCCCGAAATAATATTCTTTAAGTCAGTCAATACCCGGCTTAAAGTGTTATCTTAACTTCAGTCAACTCCCGAAGTAAGACTTTTATTTTAGTCAACTCCCAAAATAAAATGTATGTTAGTAATTATTATTTCAGTCAGCTCCCGAAATAATGTGATTAGTTAATAAGAATTTTATATCAGTCGATACCCGATATAAATGTTAGTCCCTACCTAGTCAACCTATCCCAAACGATGCCAAGTGCAAAAAGAGATCGAGATCAGTCAGCTTGTCGTTTATATAGCCCTTGCTTGCACACGACACCACTGATAGAGTAGCAGCGGCGCATGATTGCAAGAATTGGCAGCTGTGATCTTTCGGTACTAGCGATAAAATTTGCCTAGCAACGAACAAAAATGCATAGCAACAAGAAACTTAGAGCTTCACATGCTGCTGTGTTAAATTAAATTATATTTGCAAAAAATAATCTCTCTATCACGTAGCGAACAAATTCCCGTTGGATATTACTTGTAATGATGATAATGATAGAATTGCAAAATTGATCGGCTTGATCTGATTATATTTGTGCCATGCATTGTATGCTACATGACAACACATGCTTTTGTTAGATGTTTTACTTATTTTTGGGAAAAATATAATTAGATTGAATTTATTTGATTTTCAGAATTCAATTTCAGCGTGGTATTGTTGTGATATGTTCCCTTTTCAGAAATTGTTTTTTAGTACGAATCTAACGGTTAAAACATATGATAATGATTTGCCCGATGAGGCTATATTTGTATTGTATTTGTGCAATATGTTATGTATATGACAAATACATAGCTTTGTTTGGTTGTGTATCTGTGTTTTGACTGAGAGTGATTAGATTTGATTTAGTTTTATAAAAATGTTCATGCTTTGTTTTCAGGATTTTTTCTTTTCAGAAGATATCTGTTGAGAAACATATATTCGAAGCGATTTGGTTCGAACAGGCGCGTCGATAATGTAGGTAAAAAATTCGTAAAAATCAATTAAAATCAAGAAATTTAATATTAAATCTTTATGGTAAATAGGCCAAAAAATGTAAAAGTCATTTTGGCATATACCAATAATAATTAAAATTCTTAATTTATAAAATTTAAAAATGTTCACGCTCATAAGATATTGCTTTCTGTATACCGCGTTCCGAACCAAAAATGTAGAGAAATTTCATCAGATGAGACAAATTGCTTGACGGAAAATATTTCAAACCAGTCACGAAAAATCAATGTACCAGTCAACAACCAGATGTGAAAAGGCAGATCGCAGAAATTCTATGTAAAATCTGACCGAAGAATTTCTTGGAAGCCCACAGTGCCTAGATAAGAGGTAAGAAATTCTTTTCACTTAAATCACGTATCATATACATTTGCCAAATCCTTCAAATCATCGTGATACTAATCAAGATATACCTTTAAATTTCTTTATTACAGATTTTTTCCAGTAGATAAAGAAAGGCGGAAAAAACAAAATTAGATTAGATTGTTTTGATGTTACATGGCGCTATTTATTACCGAAGACAACTTATTATCCTCATAATCGCCAAGTTTTGCTAACAGTTGGCGGACCGTTTTATGAGTAGATGATAAAGTACTACAGTGGCGACTCAGTGAGAAGAGGTAACAACATATTGTGCGCGGCGGTGGCATATCTTTGTGTATAAAATCAATGATGGAAGTCAAAATTAAGACAATCGACAGAGAACCTCACACGAGTTTAACGAGTAGCACTTACTTGTAAAAAGAAATTCCAGGACGCCTTGTAAGCTTCTTATTTTTGCAGAATTACACTACACACTTGATTGTTAATTTTTCCAATTTAGCTTAATTTTTAAGTTATTTAAAGCACTGCAGGTAATACTTCCTTGTATATATATTTTCCACAATTATCACGGACTTATAATACCACTGAATTCACATAAAACCAACGAAATTATCAAACCATTTTATTATTAATCACCGAACATAAACACAAGTGACACCTAAAGTACATGTAGACAGAGATACAACCATATGTTAGAAAGTGAGAAAAAGCATCACGTTCGGCACGCAAAAATGGCATATATATGCACGCAATGGCGTCTCCTCTAGTTTCTTACTCGTAGAGTAACACTGAACTTCAGCTGACGAAAGCAGCCAATTGTCAAAATACAAAATCTTGCTATTAATATTGAATGTATCGGGGTCGTGGACGACGCAAATGGTAGAAATAGCCCGACTAGGCTAGTTGCCTTAAAAGTGAAATGGATTGAATGGTGTAACTTGAACCGTGTAACTTGAACCGTGGAAGTGCCAGGCGAACTTATACCAAGTGTTGTATAAATTCTAACAACACTTCAAAAACAACAAGCTTTTGTCTGGTTAGTTTTGTACACTTTTATTAACAACGAATTACAATTATTTATTGAAATAAACGTATTACTTTTATTATTTGTCCAAACTTCTTGCAAAACTGATATTATTAATATTTTACACTCATTAGAAAACTTGCTAGGACACGCACAACCTCCCACTTAGACAATTCAAAAATTACTTCTGCGATCATTCAGTGATCGCGCTATTTAAATCAAAGATCCTTGCATTCTTTGAATATTACGCAAACACAATCCCATAGTCAAAAATATTCATGTCACCTATGTATATCAGTAATATATTGTCTGGGCGCTTGTTCGAAATCAGAGCCTTCTCAAGTTATATTTTCAATGGCTATATTGTAAATCGTTTCTATTTAAGTTGAACGTTGGTGGTTAGCTTTGGAGTTACGCCAGGGTCAATGCGTTCAACGACGGGGAAGAAGAAGAAATAAATACCAGGTTTTGACGTTTTTAAAAGGTGAACACTGATTTAATTTTATACTGAACAAAATGTTTTATTTTCAACGAAGAATATCATATTTTTATTTTTGTTTGTTTATATAATCTTAACACTAATACACAATCTTAATATTTAAACACTTTTTATTTACCTTGTTCTCAGAAGGGTTTTTTTCACAAAACTGTCAAATTATTGTCTGTGGCAATACACAATCTTAATACCATTGAACCTTTTTCCCATAAGGTTTTACACAAATTTGTTAGATTTATTGTCTGTGACAATACACAATCTTAATACAATTAACTTTTTCCCATAAGGTTTTACACAAACTTGTCAGATTTATTGTCTGTGACAATACACAATCTTAATACTATAACTTTTTCCCATAAAGTTTTTACAGAAACTTGTCAGATTTACTGACTCTGACAATACACACTCTTAAACTATTAACCTTTTTCCCATAAGGATTTTACACAAACTTGTCAGATTTATTGTCTGTGACAATACACACTCTTAATACTATACACATTTGGGTCGTTTGCACTTTTTACACTGTATGTATCTCTTTAGGTTAGGCGTGACCTATACTATCAGCTACGGGATGACGGGTATATCCCGAATGCGGTAAACCTCAAACTTGGCACGAATTTGAGAAATTGTCTCGAATACGGAAAACCTCGTACTCGGTAGGAATATTTCTAACTATGGAATGACGGGTATATCTCGAATGCGGTAAACCTCGCACTCGGCAGAAATTTGAGTCAATTAACTTCTTCGCTGGCTATAAACTTAAGAGTTCTTAGCTGGTCGAAGTTTGTGGATCGACTAATTTATTCTCGGTGCCAGCTAGCCTTTTATAGACGTGAAAGTGTGGCCGTATTGATGATTCCATTCGACATTTGACATCTCAGGCATCCTGAGTTACCATCATTCATGGAACGTCAAGAGGGTTTGTTCATACATGAACATTTAAGTTTTACTTCGTTGTAAACAAATCAGTCAGTCAAATCGGGTTAAGCAGTACTAGCTATTAATGGATATTTATAGATTTAAATTCTTTATTTGACTTCGTTACATCCCCCTCTTTATTCGCAAAAAAAACTGTTACACTGGCTCATTTTTTTTTCTTCACAATTAACATTATTTATAGTGGAAAACAATGTTTTTTTTTTATAGTGGAAAACAACATTTTATATTTTTAATAACAGTCTTCGTGATTTTTAAATTTTGCAAAAAAATGCAAGTGCTGGTTTTTATGTCATCTGTGTCCATGAAGCTTTCGTGGAGCAGCATGACGAGACGTTGTACGGCAGGTGGGGCACCACTTGTCCAGCGCCGTAAGTCACTTAGTTTAGCCACCGTAGTGCTTAAGTGAGGTACTAGAAAAACCTTCCATTAAGTGGTGTATATGATGTGTTCGTATTTTTATGTGTTGTGTTTCATGCAGTTACATGTCCTGTTTAGTTTATTAGTTTTGTTAGCGTCTTGCTGCCATCCTTATGGGGAGTTGCTGGCCTACGTAGCCGGACACCCCGATAGGTCTTGATACAAATTTTTACTATGTTGTGAGATACTATGGTCTAACAAAAAAGTTTGGGAGTTTAATTAAGGGGAAATGGCCGTGTAGGCCCCTATTTGGCATTACGTAACCAGTTTCGCTCCAGCCACGGAGCTCATCAGAAGTTTTCTATGCTAGCAAACGTTCAGTTTGCTTGATTGTGTACAACTTCAGTGTACAATGTTGAAACTATTCTATTACTATACGTCAGATTTTTATTTTCTATCTGAACCCTATTTCAATTTTTGTATGCTTCCCGATCATATGATTGTTTATTACCCTGTGCAATGTCATTCTTGTCATTGCACATTATTTGGAACACGCACATTTGTGGCTATTTTATACTCTTAGCATGACTCTCTTCTTCGTGTCTTCGTTCGCTAAGGATGAATCTAAACTATTTCCTATTTAAAGGGTCATTCATGAACTTACCACGAGGTACAAACATCTATTTGTCAAATTAGATATATATATAATTAAATAGGAAACGAATAAAATAGAGTAAAAATGAACACAAAATTAAATAAGAAATATATGAATATAACAAAATTATTAAATTTTGCAAAATAAATTATTAAATTTTGCAAAAAAATGCGAGTGCTGGTTTTTATGTCATCTGTGTCCATGAAGCTTTCGTAGACCATAGTATCTCACAACATAGTAAAAATTTGTATCAAGACCTATCGGGCTATTCTGCTACGTAGGCCAGCAACTCCCCATAAAGATGGCAGCAAGACCCTAACAAAACTAATAAACTAAACAGGACATGTAACTGCATGAAACACAATACATAAAAACACGAACACATCGTCTACACCACTTAATGGAAGGTTTTTCTAGTGCCTCACTTAAGCACTACGGTGGCTAAACTAAGTGACTTACGGCGCTGGACAAGTGGTGCCCCACCTGCCGTACAACGTTTCGTCATGCTGCTCCACGAAAGCTTCATGGATACAGATGACATAAAAACCAGCACTTGCATTTTTTTGCAAAATTTAATAATTTAATAATTTTTTTTTTGCAAAATTTAATAATTTATTTGCAAAATTTAATAATTTTTTTGCAAAATTTAATAATTTTGCAAAATTGAATAACATTTATGGATATTTATGGATTTAAATTCTTTTTGTGACTGCGTTACATCCCCCTCTTTCTTCGCCAAAAAAACTGTTACAATGTCTCAGTTTTTTTTTCTTTACAATCAACATTATTTATAGTGGAAAACAACATTTTTTTTTCTTATAGTGGAAAACAACATTTTATTTTTTTAATTAACAGTCTTCGTGACATATTTGATGAAAAAAAATATATATATCTTTACTTTTGGTTAAGCCTCTTGGGCAGAGGTGGCCACACTTTTCGCTGCCCCTTACAACGAAGAACTCGGAAACCGTTTGCTAGAGTGTGCACACGTAGCGGTCCATTGGGTCCGTGAGCAACAAATTTGCTTCTATTCCTTGGAATAGATCTACGGTTAGTGGTGGCGGCTGCTTCTTCTTAATTTGGTTCGGACGAGTAGTTCCTGGCGCCCTTGGTTTAGCGGCCTTAGTTGTTTTGGCGATCTTTGGTTCGTTCTGCTAGCAATCTGTTCAGCGGTGATGTTCTCAATTCGTTTTACAATATCTGCTACTGGTGTTCGTGGTGTCAAGAAGCTGCTGGGTTTTTGTGGCTGAGTGGGTTTCCGGATCCCGAATTGATGATTGAATCAATTTTGCACTTTTAGGTGCCGGCATGGTGGTGAGTTGTACTTATATTTCCTACGTGGATGGTGGAGAGACGGTCACTAGACTTACAACTGGCCCATTTCGGCTTGTTTACAGGACTTATATATATGTTGTGGATGTTACCGTGTTCTGATTTTATAATACTTTTTTAGGTCTTTTAAGTGGGTTACTACGGCTATGTGTCCTTCTGGTGACTTTGACAATAACAGGAGAAATTATTTTGGCTACAGTATATGGTCCAATATATCGTGGCTCTAATTTTGTAGTATAATTTTTACCGGTGGATGAAAGTATTCGTACTTTTCGTAGAACTTGTTCTCCTACTTGTGGACACCAATCGCGTCGGCGGTTATTATAGTAGCGACGTTGTTCAGTAAATGCCTTATCCAGATTGATTCGGACGATTTCATATATTTCCTGTAGGTTTCTCGATCTTTCGGTGATTTCTGTGGTCGGAACTTTCTTTCCTATTTCTCCATATAAACTATTTGGTGATATAATTTATCGGCCAAAATTTAAATAGTGTGGAGAATAGCCAGTAGATTCATGTTTGCTAGTATTTATAGCCAACATTAATTCTGGTAAATGTTCGTCCTACTTCCGATGGTCCTGGTCCACGTATTGAGCAATCATTGTCTTTATCACACGGTTTGCTCTTTCAGTCGGATTAGCTTGCGGTGTATATGGCGGTGTAAATCGATGTTTTATTTTTTACTCTTTTAGCAGAGTTTCAAATTTTTTACTTGTATATTGAGTGCCATTATCGGATATTAACACTTCGGGATAACCAAAACGAGATATTATTCTTTCTCTGAAACCACGTATTAGTCCAGCGGTGGTGTCTTGTCGGAGAGGCATCAACTCTACCCATGTCGTAAATTTATCCTGGAATACCCATATTGCTGTGTGACCTTTTGTTGTACGAGGGAGAGGTCCAATAAAATCGGTGCTAACGATTTACCATGGTCGATTAGCGGGGAATCGACGCATTAAACCAGAAGTTTTCTGTTGTTCGGCTTTGTATCGTAGACATATATGTCGCAACTTCGTACATATTTCGCAATATCTCGGAACATTCCAGGCCAATAATTATATTTAACAATGCGAGCTATAGTTTTGTTGATTCCAAGATGGACGGCGGTGACATTGTAATGATTTTCTCGCAATACTTTACTTTGGAGGGATTTCGGTACGCAAAGCTTACACAGTACAGCGTCCTCGGTGTAAGTTGTAGAATCAAAAAATCGACGATACATTTTTCCATTTTAAATTTTGTAGTCCGGGCACAATTCGGACTGATTTTGTATTTGGTAACGTTTGTTTTGATACCATGGACATTCGGAATTTATCTCAATAGATGATAGTAAAGTAAATAGAGAGGTTTGTGACTATTTATTCCTTAACGGTTGACGTGACAGGGCATCAGCTACTACATTTAGTTCTCCACTTCGGTATTTGACATCAAAGTCGTAAGACTGATCTTCGAACCATCTTGCGAGTCGGCCAGAGGTATTTTCAAGTGAATGTAGCCATTTCAAAGCTTGACGGTTGGTATTTACGGTGAACTTATAACCTTCCAGATACGGCCTCATTTTCCTGATGCCCCATACGACGGATAAACATTCTTTCTCTTTCTGGGCAGGCTAATTGGTGACTCGGTGAATTTTTGTTTTAATACCTCAAATGCCTGTTGTTGCTCAGGTCCCCAGTTCCATTTATGTTTTTTTTTGTAGTAGTTTGGTAATTGGTGCTATGGTGTTAGAAAAGGACGGCACAAATCTTCGGTACTATGACGCGATACCCAAAAATTGTCTCACTTCTTTGACAGTTGTCGGCGCGGAAAGTGCACTTATGGCTTCAACTTTTGACGGGTCAGTATTTCTCAGGATTAATTTTTAGATTTGGCGGCTATGAGTCGGTAAAACACTTTTCTAAATTTTTCAAACTGTTCCTCCAAAGTACGACCAATAACAGTACTGTCGTCCAGATTTGCAAAAGCATATGGTTCCATTTCCGGACCGATTACTTAGTCTAGAGCTCGCTGAAATATAGCGGGTGCGGAATGAAGTCCAAATGGCATAACTTTCCATTGGAACAAACCTCGACCGGGAATGGTAAATGCTGTATATGGTCGGCATTCTACTGTCAGTGGAATCTGCCAGTAACCTTGTTTTAAGTAAAGTGTGGAAATGTATTTTGCGTCTCTCAATTTACCCAGTATATGGTTGATTTGATGTAACGGATAGGCGTCTTTAACGGAATTTTCATATAATTTGTCGGTAGTCAATACATAACCTCCATCCGACCTGTTTTTTACGTATTAATACAATGGGTGAACTATATGGACTTTTTGCCGGTTTTATCTAGTCTTCGGCAAGTAGTTCATCAATTTGCAAGTTTATAATTTCTTGCATAGCGAGATTACGGGGGAAGTAGGGTTGTTTTATCGGCCGGTCATGTTTCATTTGAATATCGTGCTGAGTTATTGGAGTGGGCCCAGAGGTTTTGTCAAATATTTTAATTTGAGTGGACAGGAATTCGGTTATTTGGTTTTCCTGTATGTTGTCTATCTCGTCGGGTATTACCACTGTACATGTTGCTGGTTCGGATATTTCCTCTTCAATATTCATGATTCCTGGTGAAATTTCCTGGTTCCATATTTTTACTGATACGTAATTTTTCTTAAGAAAGTCTATACCCAATATGATGGTTTCGGCTAGATTTGGCATGTAGTAGAATAAATGTGCAGTTTTATGATTATTCCACTGTGTGTCCACCTTATACATATGACTGATGGATTTTAAATTCACTACTATTCGCCATTCCAGTTCTCAAAGAACATGATATCGGAGGAATATTATGTAATTCCAGCAGATTTTTGACTTCATTACCAATAAATGATTTTGCAGCTCCAGTATCTATGAGTGCTATACACGGTGTTTCAATTATTGGCATGGATATGAAGTATCGGTCGTCCTCATAGTGTACGTCTATCATGGTTGTATCGGGTAGACTGGTTTTTAAGGCATCTGGTTCTGGTTCTGGGATACTCGGCTGCCTTGTCTCTCCGGTATCCCTTGGTCTTTTAACGGTCTGTTCATGTTTTGGCCATGACAGTCTTTAGTTAACACACCTAGTTTTCCACACTGTGAACAAAATATTTTCGGTGGATTTCGACATTTGTGTCTACATCTGTCCACATCTCCAACAGCTCTCTCGCCTTATATGTGAAACGTTTATTGGCAAGGCTGGGGTGTTTTGTGGTGGTCTACATATCTGACGGATAGGTGGTGTTTCAGTATTGCGGGTTTTTTGTTGAACTTGAATATATTCATACTCTTCTGCGAGTTGAATAAGTTCAGACAGTTTACGGAAATCTTTTCTTCGGATGTATAGACGGTACTCTGGTAACATGTTTTCATAAATTCGTTCAAGTTTCTCTTCGGTTGACAAGTTTGTTTGCCAGGGTATGAGTGACTGGATGGCCCTGATATAATCTTTGACCCTTTCTCTAGGTTTCTGTAACCTAGTTCGGATTTCATCGGCTAGTTTGATAATGAAACGTGGCGACAAGAAAAATAGTTTGAAGTTACTTATGAACAACAGTGTGAGGTCACTTATGAACAACACTTATGGACAACGTTCTCGGTTGTTACGATACCATGCAAGTGCTGTCTTTGTCAGCAGCTCGGTTAGTGTATTTAACATTCGGTCGGTTGGTATACTGTAACATTGTGCCATTTCCTCAATTCTCTCGAGAAAATTAACAGATCCTGACCTTGGTCAAATCGCACATTCCTTTTTCTGACTTTATCCATAATGTCAGCGTCTGAAAGTGGTCGGTCTCGGATTTCTATCGGGACCGGAATGTTTTGAGTATTTGGTATATTGTTACAAGATGTCTCCTTGTCGGTAACACTGAGACGTGTTGGCGGTATATGCGGTATATTCGGTATATTTTTACCAGGTATTTCCTTATCAGTAACACTTAGGGGTGTTTGCGGTATATTCGGTATATCGGTCTGTGTTTCGGATGTATTTGTAATCGGAAGTATCATTTTATCGGCCTTAGTTTCGGTTGACACAATTTTTAACTGATTTTGCTCCTCTTGAAGAGCTTGTTTACGTTTTACACTGTCTGCAAGACGTTTTCGCAGATCATCCATGGTTCCCTTTGTATTTAAACTCCTACGGTTTAATTCAGTGACTACATCTTCCCTTTTCAGCACTGACGGTGATTTCACTTTTGTCGGTCATTTTTAATTTACACGGATATAGTTTTAAGACATATATATTTATTTTGTTAACGAGTATTGTTTATTTTATACACTGCTATTTATTATATGTACTGGTATTTATCTTTTTTTTTCGGTCTGGTCTCTGGATATTTATATTCTGTGACAATTCTACTTCATTCACTGACAATTCTCCAGAGGCAGAAACGAAAGTCCCTGCTCAGGCGCTATTTTGTAAATTGTTTCTATTTAAGTTGAACGTTGCGGGCTAGCTTTGGAGTTACGCCAGTGTCAATGCGTTCAATGACGGGGAAGAAGAAGATATAAATACCAGGTTTTGACGTTTTTAAAAGGTGAACACTGATTTAATTTTATACTGAACAAAATGTTTAATTTTCAACGAAGAATTTTATATTTTTACACGAATGTATTGTTTGTTTATATAATCTTAATACTAATACAAAATCTTAATATTTGTACACTTTTTATTTACCTTGTTCCCAGAAGGGTTTTTTTCACAAAACTGTCAAATTATTGTTTGTGACAATACACAACCTTAATACTATTCAACATTTTTCCAATAAGGTTTTACACAAACTTGTTAGATATATTGTCTGTGACAATACACAATCTTAATACTATTAATCTTTTTCCCATAAGGTTTTACACAAACTTGTCAGAGTTATTGTCTGTGACAATAATATTAACCTTTTTCCCATAAGGTTTTTACACAAATTTGTCAGATTTGTTGTCTGTGACAATACACACTCTTAATACTAGACACACTCTTAATACTTGACACACTCTTAATACTATACACATTTGGGTCGTTTTCCACTTTTTACACTGTATGTATGTCTTTAGGTTAGGCGTAACCTATACTATCAGCTACGGGATGACGGGTATATCTCGTACTCGGTAGGAATATTTCTAACTACGGGATGACGGGTATATCTCGAATGCGGTAAACCTCGCTCTCGACAGGAATTTAAGGCAACTAACTTCTTCGCTGGCTATAAACTTAAAAGTTCTTAGCTGGTCGAAGCTTGTTGATCCATCTTGCCGTCATCTTGTAGTGTTCATTTACAGCAACAACATGTGACCAAACATTGTGATTATTTCATGAAAAACGGGTTTCACAGAAGCGCGCGAACATTTTATGAGAGTAAAACGTGAAAACTTTCGCCACTTCTCATTCATTTACGAAAACGAAATATTTTCCATTCTGTTTCGTTGCATGCAATTTGCGCCTTCACATTTTTTATCTTTATTCATATAAGTTTTAAAGAGAGTTTGTTTATTTTTTCTTTTTATTTTTTTTATTTCTTTCTTCCTTTTATCGCCTACTTCTTAGCTTATTATTAAGTTAACTTTGATTATGAACGAGCAAAATAGTATAACCATGGCAAAACGGATGGTGTATGGCTTTGCCCACGTCTTACTCACGTTTTGAGAAAGATATTTCTGGTATGACCAAAATTCTGGTTTTAGTAGATATCCGAACCTCAAAACGTGGTGTTCGCCATACACCATCAGTTTTGCTGTGGTTTTTCTGTGAAACCACAGAAAAACTGATAGTGTATGGCCTGCTTCAGATTCTTATCTCGACTAAAACGTGGTTCTTAAAACCACGGCAAAACGGATGGTGTATGGTGCCCTTTACTCTGAATTTGGAGTTAAGTCTGATTCCGAAACTCAAGCTTTCAGTTTAAAAGGCGCCATACACCATTAGTTTTACCGTGCTTTTAAAAACCACATTTTAGTAGAGATATAGAACCTAAAACGTGGTCAAGAAAAAGCCCCACACACTATCCAAGTTGACCACGTTTTGCCGTCGTCTTGTAGTGACAAGTACAGGTTTCCAAGAATTTCAATTAGGTGGCAGTGCTAACAAGTGCAAATTTCAAAATTTTTAAAGATACGATAAGTAATCTAATTAAATGGAGGAAGAGGCTTTAATGGCATTAGGATTGCTGTTGGTATTGGGGAAGATAGAGCGACTGAAGCTTAAAAGCAAACGGGCAAAAGGATGGCTTCTTAAGCACTCATAATTTTCGCATACCAATCTCTTAGAAGAATTAAGACTTGAGCCAGACGATTGGTTTAATTATTTGCGTATGGACGAAGGAACATATTCTCAGTTGTTACAGGCTATTACTCCTCATATTAAACGTGAACATGCTGTACAAATTTCATAGGATTACAGCAACAACATGTTTTCCCAGTGAGTGAGAACACTTTCAAGTAAGTGGACGTGTTATAAACTAGTGAGATGCCTACGAATTGCGATAGCTGCAAAGAGGTTTTTAATGACCCAAAAGATATAATTATGTGCGCAATTTGTAAAAATTACTTACACTCGAAAGTAGTAGTTTGAAAACTCTAGAATATATACGTAAACTAGGCAAAAAAAAAGAACAATGGAAGTGTGACTCTTGTAAAGCAGTGAGAAATCCAAGCGATACGTTACCTAGCTCCGAAAAATGTGTAAGTGAACTGTTTTCTACATTTAAACTCGAAGTTTTGGGATTACTTAAGCAATCGACTAAGGAAATGGCTGAAATAAAAAAATCTCTTCAGTTTTTATCAAACAAATTCGATGATTTACCGAGGACATGAAGAAATTGGTTATTGAAGTCAAAACCCTTAAAACAGAAAATCAAAATCTGCGGCAAGATGTAAATATACTGAAAGCAGAAAACGAGCGGTTGCAACAAGAGAACAGGAGGGATAATTTGGCGATCACTGGCATTAAACTGGTACAAGGCGAAGACATCTGATCGGTTATAAAATCTGTTGCAAATTCCATTAAAGTTGAATATGATGCAAATGCTATCAGCTATGCGTACAGAGTGCAAAATCAAACAAAAAATTCTGCAAACACTGTCATAGTGCGTTTTGTGAGAAGGCACACATGAGATATATGGGTTAACGCATACAAGGCAATAGCTAGGCAAAGTGGACGTTCGGGACTACCAGCAGCTGATATCAGTAACAAACTCGGTGAAGGACGTGTATTTATCGGTGATCATCTTACTCCCGCTACTGCTGAGTTGCTTAGGCAAACTAAACAAATGGCTAGACAATACGAGTACCAATATGTATGGATCAGTAATGGTACAATATGTGTTAGGAAGACTAATGGCAGCAGATTAGTATCTATAAACAATAGAGAGTATTTAAATAGAATTATTTCGAGCTAGTCAACAAAAGTAACTTTTATCTCTTTTTGGCTGGGTGGTGGTATCTATTTTTAATTTTTAGTTTTTATTTTTAGTTTTTCTTTTCTTGTCAATGACCGATATTTTAAATGAGCTGAATTCATATCAAACAGTAAATACGATAATACGGTGAGATGAAGTATCTTGTGGGAAATTTCTGGGAGATTCTACCTCTATTAAAATCTTTCATATGAATATTAGAAGTCTTAGTAAGTATTACGATGAATTGAACATTATGATGAGTGGTTTAAAAGTAAATTTCGATATAATTGTACTTACTGAAACTTGGCTAAATGAATACGATTGCTTAAGTATACCAGGATTTGCAATGTTAAACAAACCAAATAAAAATAGTAAATGTGACGGAATGGTAATTTATGTTAAAGAAGATCATAGCCATTTTTCTATTACCTGTGACATCGCAGAGTGCAATTCGTTAGAAGTACATTTATCCTTGTCTAATGGGCACTCAATATGTGTGACTGCAGTATACAGATCACCCAATGCAGATCTTTTACCCTTTATAACTTCATTAGACATATATCTTCAGGAAAAACGGGGACTAGAGAACCATATAGTTATTGGAGACATTAAATATTAATATTTTGGAAGGAGGGATGACACCAATTTCCCACGAATACTTAGATGCTTTAACTAACGCAGGTTTTTTAATACATTTATTGGGCTCCATGAATTAACTCCGCACGAAATAACTCCGCACTAAAAAAATGAAATAAGTTCGCATAAATTGCGGTGTTATTTCATAATGAAATAAATCCGCAAAATGAAAGTGGAAATAGTTCCGCACGTGACAATTAAAATGGAAATAAGTCCGTAAGAGAAGTGGAAATAAAGCCGAATTTATGAATTTTTCTTAATTTCGCGGACTTATTTCCAAATGTAAAAAGACCGCAAATTTAAAAATGGAAATAAGTCCGCAAATTTATACTAATATAATTGTAATGTCTCTTCGCTTCGCTTCACGCTATCCGGTGCCCCTGCGTGGCGCCCGGCTACCGGAGCCTCCGGTTGCCCGGACCGACGCGGCACTCCGGTAGCGCAGCGCCACGCAGGGGCACCGGATAGCGTGAAGCGAAGCGAAAAGACATTACAATTATATTAGTATAAATTTGCGGACTTATTTGCACCAAACAACTATTTACTGCTTATGATGTATTTACTGCTTTGATTTACCGTTCCAAAATTCACAAAAAGAAAGAAATAAATCCGCAAAAATGATTTTGCGGATTTATTTCCTATCTGATTTTGTGGACTTTCATAATGCACTAAGTGCGCAAAACTAAAAATGCAATAATTCCGCACAAAATGAAATAACTCCGCAAAAAAAAATTTCGCCAAACTTGCGGACTTATTGCATTTTTTGAGTGCGCAGTTATTTCGTGCGGAGTTAATTCATGGAGCCCTGAAAGGTAATAGCACATATGGCTTAAATGCATTTTATTTTTATTTGTACTATCATAAATTTGGCAGTTGCAGGTTACAAATGGTGAAAATTACACATGTTATGTTTTCATTTGGAAATAGTGATATATTTATTAATTTTATCGAAAATTTATATAAAGTTAAGATATAAAGAACCTAAGGGAACAGAGTGAACAATTGTTTTCTGTACTTTTGAATAGCATTAAGGCGGTTAAACATCAAGCTTTATGTTGGAATCAATTTCGTAATGCCCACAAAGATTCTATTCATTCCTTTGTTTATGCACGGGTATCTTGGTTCCTGGATGGAACCACAAAATTGTTTATGCAAGTAGCTTGGTTCCTGTAGGAACACCAAACAATTTAAATTGCAATAATTAGTTCCTGAAACTATAAAACGATATGGGGAAAGGTCACACCATATGCCCGTATACTAGGCTGATGTAAAATTCCCGTATTATTTATTAATACTGCAATTTCGGCACGTGTGTAACGGAACAGTTGCTGTAGAACCGTTCACAAGCCACATGTGGTGATGCTAAATTGGTGGATTGTGTTAGTGTAGTGGTATATTAAAATCAGAACGCATATAATTAGAGATACATTTGATTTAATTTGTAATTCATTTGAAGTTAACTTAAGCACTCTAAATTAAAGCGAGACACTTATCTATGATTAGTCTATGATATTTCAATAGTATATTACTAAATCTAGGTTTATAAATTTCAACATGAGCAAAAAACAATTCCGCATATATATTCCAACTTTACTCAACTGAGTAGTGTAGGAATACTGTCTTGAAATATGTTTTAAACAAGATAAATTTAATTTATTTTTAATAAAATATTTATGCAAATACAATTTGTGCAAACAAGAGAACAATTCGCAGGTATATTCCAGCTTGACTCTGACTGAGAAGTATATGAATAACTGTCTTGGATTGTTCTGTACAAGGTAATTTACGTTATTAATAAATAACTATTATCACTGAAATCTAATTTTAATTAAGAAATGAAAGAAAATGAAAAATATTTAATTAACCTTCTTAACAAATGTTGTTGTTAACGCACAATAAATTTAACACAATTGTCACTATAATTGTCTCCCTTCACCAAAAATCGCATGAGAGCTTATGCTTACCATAGGTAGATTATAAGCTAATTTCACGATTTGCACAAGTGATTAAACTCAAAAAAACTAAACTTGAACACTATACCACGATCTAGACTGCTTGACTTGGAAAAATATAAGAGAGCGATCCATGCAAACGCTCGGCTTTATATAGGGTTTGAACCGCCATTTCTGTGTGTGGAACCCGCAACCATAATGCTAATTACTCAGAATGCCTTGGTTTTCATCAACATAAATTAATTTAATTCGATGCGGATTTTAGTCATCTATATTTCCTCACAAAGAGATCTCCATCATAATTTAATTTAACTGAATGAAAATTAAATATCCAAATTGTGCTATAACATGGCGCAAGTAAATTCTTGTCATCCATGTTGAGAAAAATTGATGTGGAACGTATTTTTCTTCATCTCACTTCCACTTGCTATCTCTTTTCTTCTCATTAGTTATATGAGAAATCATAAATTAGCAAATATCTTTTTACTGAGATACTTTAGGACTTTTTAAATACCTCCATCGGATTCCTCATTAAAAAATACCCTAAATTCATGTGCCATATGTTGGCAATACATGAAATTTGACAGTTCCGCGATGTTTATAGTTTTCTTTTCGCGGTTCCGCGGTCGCGAGTGTTCAGTGGTATTTTTCCTGTGTGTAGTGCTACTTAAGACCAAGGTAAGTTGTGCTAATTGTATTGTGCTCAATAATTAGTGTTTGTGTGTGTTTATTTTGTACGAAAGTTCTATTATTTCATAATTAGCAATCTTAACCTGTCTTCAGGTGAGATTTTCATTCATTGTTTTTCCGCGGAAAAACCTCGCGGGAAGTTAATTTTATGTAGAAAATCTATTTAATAACTCATGAACTTCGGTTCTATTGAGTTATTACACTTTAAAACCTTGTGAACACTCGATATTTAAGCAAGTTACTTTCCCTTGCGAGAACTGTCAAAGGTGAAAATTTGCGCGTAATTTTCCTTGAAATAGTTCGCGGGAAGGTGTTTTGTTATAGCTATTGTGTTCTATGACTCCTTTTTAATTATTAGTATAAATTTCGAGTGATAGAAATTGAAATTTATCTAATTATTACATAAATTCCATTTCCCACAGTGTTGTTGTTGTGTTTACGTACATCTGTTTACATGTTATATGTATGGGGAAAAATTGGAAATTTTGTATGTTTTTGTAAATTCAATTAATTTTTCTTATTCTCTAAATAATTCATGGTTTATTGCATTAAATAATTCATATTTTCTTTTCATTTCAGCTAATTCTCCATGGATGTAGGTACGTAGGTATCAATTCTACGTGGGAGGACAGTATGCCAGTAGATTTCCCTGGCTGGTACTTAAGTTAAGTACTTTAGGTTGGTTTGACTTGGTTTAATTGTTTTTTTTTCTTTTTAGATTTATTCATCGATGAACATTCTCCCCCTCGTTGAATGCCTGCATTCAACCGATTCTTCAACTTTTGTATGCCGCGTTTGTGATAGCGATTGAACTTGATCTCACCGTCAGCTCGTACATGCAAAAACACTTGGTACCGATCGGGAAGATTGATAGTCTTGGTTTTGCGTTTCGCTTTGCTAATGGCTTCGAAATCTATGCGTTCCAGAACGTGTCGCTGCAAATAGATGTCAATCCCCTCTCGAGTGATGAACCGTTGATGTGTGTTTTCTGCACGCATTCTGAGCTCGTCAATGGTTGTTGTGGGCTTCAAGTGTGTGAGCGAGTTCAATTGTTTTCCATTGATGATTGCCGGTTGAGCTGGATTGGAATTTGTATGTGGTGTGATGACATATTGCTGAATGCTGCTGCTTGGATGCCTGGCCATTGGAATGAGCGCATTGCACAACTGCAGATGTGGAGGGAGCATTGTAGTGGGATGATTTTGGAAGTCCAGTCAACACATCACATCCGGGATCTACAAATAAATCCTCCAGAGGGCTTCTTGGAGGAGAAAAGCGGATGTCCTCGAGGATGTATAGGACATCTTCATCGTGACTCTCAATATTAGACATCTGGAATAGTACTGTATTAATATCTTGAATGCAAATGGGGACAGTCACCAAACAACATAACAAACAGATAACATTTGGACACTAATATACCCTTAATGGTCATCTTGTGGTATCACCGATTTGTTCTGTAGACTCTTCTATGGGCAGTCGACATATCTTTGATATAGGTCGCTGTAACGTGCTGTCTCGAGTTCGTACCTGAACAACTCGTACCAATCCCTCAGCTCCAGGATAAACTTGGTCGATGATGCCTAATGGCCAATTGGTTGGTGGCATATTTTCATTTTTCACTAAAACAATATCTCCCTTTTTTTTGTTTGGTTGTTTTGTTAACCATTTTGGCCTATTTTGTAATTGGTTCAGATAATGCATCGACCATTTGTCCCAAAAACGTTTGGTCATTTGTTGTAACAGCATCCACCTTTGTGATGGCAGTATCTTGGCCGTAGAGTAATCAGGTTCAACAATCGCATTTAACGGTTGACCGATTAAGAAATGGCCTGGTGTGAGTATAAATAAGTCATCAGGGTCGTTTCCGACATAACATAACGGCCGTGAATTTACACGGGCTTCGATCTGAGCGAGCACTGTTGCATACTCTTCGAAGGTACAGATCAGATTTCCTAATGTTCTGCGCAGATGATGTTTAATTGACTTCACACCAGCCTCCCATATACCTCCAAAGTGTGGAGAAGCTGGAGGATTGAAATGCCATGTAACTGATTTGGACACAAGATACTGGGAAGCTTCTGGTGTTGATTGCTTGATGGCTTGAGCAAGATCCCTTTCCAGCAATGACTTGCCTCCGACAAAATTGGTGCCACAGTCCGAGTAAATGTCGCTGCACAAGCCTCGTCTAGCTACAAATCTCTTCAATGCAGCAATGAAGGCTTCTGAAGTGAGATCTGACACCAACTCTAAACGAATTGCCTTGGTGGCCATGTAGATAAATAGACTAAAGTAGGCCTTGTGTCGCTTGACATTTCGAAGCGACGAGACTCGTATGGTTACAGGTCCTGCATAATCAATGCCAACCTTTGAGAATGGCTTGGCAGCATTTACTCTGGGAGCAGGTAGATTTCCCATCAGTTGGGTGATTGTTGCACTGCGTTGTTTGGCACACGCAACACATTTATGTATTCTGCTAGTAATGCTGCGCCTTGCATCTATAATCCAAAACTTCTCACGACTTGTACTCAGTACTAGGGATGGTCCGCCATGCAAAGTTTCTGAATGTATCTTATCAATCAACAATAGTGTCACATGATGGTGCTGTGGCAAAATGATTGGATGTTTTTGTGCGTAAGATAACATAGCATTGGCCAACCTCCCACCTACTGGTATCAAGCCATTGGAGTCTATGAATGGATTGAGTTTAAGCAGTCTACTATTACGAGACAATGTTTCATTGTGCATTAGATGATTGTAGTCTTCCTGGAATGCTATTTGTTGTACTAGCCTTAGAATTGTTGCCTCGGCAGTATTCCATTCAACGCTAGTAAGACAATTCAAGCGTCGGTTCTGTGTATTTCGACAATTGTTTATGAATCGTTGAACGGTTGCTATCACTCGAATTAATCGTGATATAGAAGAATACCTTAAAAGAATGTCATCGGTCAACTTAGTAAGGAAGGTGGTTGATATTGATGGTTTTGCTTCTAAGTCCGTGCGTTCTGTGATGTGATTTGACCTTGGCCAGTCCTCTTGCTTCTGGCTCAACCATGTTGGCCCATGCTACCACAGGTTGTTATTAATTAAACTGGACGTTGAGACACCCCTAGAGGCTAGATCCAGGATTGTGACCTATTGAGATGTGTTGCCAACAGTCGTGTTTTACTATGTCTTGAATTTCTACTACCCAGTTAGCTACATAGGTCTTCCACCATGACGGATGTTCTCGTATCCACTGTAGCACGATCATTGCATCTGTCCATGCGAATATGGGCACATCGAGTAGTTGCATGTCCTGTATGGTTGTTTTGATCAACCTTGCAAGGAGAACTGCTCCATTTAACTCCAATCTGGGTATTGTGGTAGGTTTAGTGGGCGCTACTCTTGATTTTGCCGTAAGCAAGGTTGATCTTATGCGTCCATCTTGTCCTTCAACTCTCAAATATACAACAGCCGCATAAGCCCTTGATGAGGCATCGCAGAATCCATGCAATTGCATGTGTGCATGGGTAATATATTGAATCCATCTTGGAATTTTTAACAATTGCAGCTGTTGTAGGTCTGTTTTGAATGATTGCCATTATGTATGAATGGCGGTTGGAACTGGTGTATCCCAAGAATAGCCAGTAATCCACAGCGTTTGCATTAAGATCTTTGCTGTAATGATGATGGGTGCAAGCCAACCAAGAGGATCATACAACGATGCAATTTCAGATAATATTGTTCGCTAACTTGATAACGTTTGTGTATTCCTTTGAGTAACCGTGAATGAAAAATAATCCAGTGCGGGGTGCCATCGTATTCCCAATGTTTTAATTGATTCGTTGTCCGCAAATGTTAATGCCCCCTTGACTTCGCGATGATCAATGGGTATCTTCAAGCAGTTTCGGATCATTGCTGGCCCATTTCCTTAAATTGAACCCGCCTGCCTTCATCATATTCAAGAATTCTACTTGAAGTCGTTTAGCATCAGTGATGTTATCGGCTCCAGTTAACAGGTCGTCCACGTAGAAGTCAGTGTATGTGGCCCTTGAGGCTAACGGCCAGTTAGTACTCTCGTCTTCTGCTAGCTGCTGAAGTACGCGCACAACGAGGTACGGAGCAGACGAAGTCCCAAATGTGACTGTCTTGAGTTCATAGTCTAGAAGTTGCAAAGTCTTGGGATGTTGCCAAATGATTCGTTGGTATGTGCGTTGATCTGGGTGCACATAGACCATCCTATACATCTTCTCGATGTCTGCACTCATCACTATTTTGTATTTTCTCCAGTTGAGAAGTGTTGCGAATAATTTGCATTGTTCTA
Source organism: Dioctria rufipes (assembly GCA_963924295.1). NCBI lineage: Eukaryota > Metazoa > Arthropoda > Insecta > Diptera > Asilidae > Dioctria > Dioctria rufipes. Next base: position 107,274,170 of record OZ002744.1, read on the forward strand.
GGTTGTTCCTTGTCGTGGTTATCGTGCAGTGTGGTGTGATGCCTTTGATTGCATTTATAACATTTGTATTTACTAGTGCATGCATTTATCAGATGATTGCTTGACAAACAATTGAGACAACGTCCTGAATTCTTAATGAATTTTCGTTTTGCTTCTGTGTTCATTTTATTGTATTTTGAACACCTTTGAACAGTTTTCAGTGGTGTTTTTCCTGTGTGTAGTGCTACTTAAGACCAAGGTAAGTTGTGCTAATTGTATTGTGCTCAATAATTAGTGTTTGTGTGTGTTTATTTTGTACGAAAGTTCTATTATTTCATAATTAGCAATCTTAACCTGTCTTCAGGTGAGATTTTCATTCATTGTTTTTCCGCGGAAAAACCTCGCGGGAAGTTAATTTTATGTAGAAAATCTATTTAATAACTCATGAACTTCGGTTCTATTGAGTTATTACACTTTAAAACCTTGTGAACACTCGATATTTAAGCAAGTTACTTTCCCTTGCGAGAACTGTCAAAGGTGAAAATTTGCGCGTAATTTTCCTTGAAATAGTTCGCGGGAAGGTGTTTTGTTATAGCTATTGTGTTCTATGACTCCTTTTTAATTATTAGTATAAATTTCGAGTGATAGAAATTGAAATTTATCTAATTGTTACATAAATTCCATTTCCCACAGTGTTGTTGTTGTGTTTACGTACATCTGTTTACATGTTATATGTATGGGGAAAATTAGAAATTTTGTATGTTTTTGTAAATTCAATTAATTTTTCTTATTCTCTAAATAATTCATGGTTTATTGCATTAAATAATTCATATTTTCTTTTCATTTCAGCTAATTCTCCATGGATGTAGGTACGTAGGTATCAATTCTACGTGGGAGGACAGTATGCCAGTAGATTTCCCTGGCTGGTACTTAAGTTAAGTACTTTAGGTTGGTGTGACTTGGTTTAATTGTTTTTTTTTCTTTTTAGATTTATTCATCGCTGAACACCTTTTATTTTTTTATTATTATTGTTCATAAATCTATGTGCCAATTTTTTTCTCGACATGCACTTAAAAATCAAACTAGAATCTAAAAGAGTGTTTGACGAGTATCTCAAAAATAAGGCAGTTTCCAATCGCTGTTCATGATTATAATTTTAATTTACAATAAATTTAACTTAAATATCAAAGTTAGTAGTTCCTCTTTTTGTTAGTTATAGAAATATGCTAACTTATATTCGTTTTGACAGGTTATATGTTGAACATTTGATCGAAAAGGTTTTACAAAATTTATGGGGCCTAAATTGACGAAATAACTCTGCCAGATATTGACATCCCCCTCGTCTGTTAAAAATTATAACAAGGTAAAGTTTGCAAATTTGAAATTTGTTAATTACTATTTAAAAAAAAAAAAAACGCAATAACAGTTTTAATTTAGTGGCATTCCAAAAGGGTTGGTCAAAGAATTCTGTCTCTTACAGCAGTAGAAAGCACAACAATATCCTAGATTGTGTAGCGTATTCCCCATACGCTACCCTTTCCGTCTGCTCTTCATCACTTTTTGTCCGTCTTCTCTACCGTCCGTCTTCTCTACCATCATTTTCCAAGGGTACCTGAAAAGGGGGAAAAGGTTTCCTAAGTTTGAGAAGTAGCCCTCTGCTACTTCTCCATTTAAAAAGCATAAAACCTGGAAGCAATGGGTAATATTAAAACTGAAAAGAAAGAAAAAGAAAGAAAAGAAAAAAATATAAAAACCCCACCATTTTCCCAGGGTACCTGAAAAGGGGGAAAGGTTACCTAAGTTTGAGAAGTAGCCCTCTGCTACTTCTCCATTTAAAAAGCATAAAACCTGGAAGCAGTGGGTAATATTAAAATTGAAAAGAAAGAAAGAAAAGAAAAAAATATAAAAACCTGAAAAGAAGAAAAACAAGAAAAAAAAATATATTCGCAAACGAAAAATTTTAATTCGTGTAAAACGCGCAAAAATTAGAATCTTTCTTACAAAACCTAAAAAAAAAAGAAGGAAACGAAAAAGTGTACGTGAAATCCCGAAAAGTTAAAAGAAAGAAAAATAATATTTTTTGTACAAAACGAAAAATTTTAATTTGCGCAGAACTCGCACAAATTATAATTTTTCTTCCAAAACACACATTCCTAAACGGTAATTCGCCTAGCTGAAAAGAAAAGAAAGAAAAATGTTGGATCCACTGTATACGATCGATGGCAACGATTTTACATAAAAAAATACACCACACCCGGGAGATATGCAGCCGAGTAGTCGCGAGAATAGACGAAGCATTCGTTGGGTGAACGAAAGGGCTCGTCTGTTGGTTGGTTGGAAGACAGAACGGAACGGCGGCAATGTAAGGAGACGGCGGCATGGAGTTGGGAAGTCAGCTGGGAGCCGGCAAGTTGGAAGGTAGACGATCTTGGCACATGATAAAATATCGGCGGGAAGGGAAATTTGGTCAGACGGGTGTGCTATATCAAATGGGGTACATACAACAACTTGGGTACAATATTCCGCGGGAAAAATCACAAGATCTGCACTTTATGTTGTATTCACGCTTTAATTTCTTTTTTAAACTTATAAACTTTCCTTTCTTAAGAATATCAACACTTTTTCTTTCGTAAGTAGTTAACTTATAAACTTTCCTTACTTAACAATATCAACACTTTTCCTTTCGCAAGTTGATAATAATTTAATTATTACACATTTCTTTTTGTTTTGCTTTACCAATTGCACAGCCGCGCGCCAATCACACCGAAGTTCTTGTTTTTTTTTCTAATCAACTCCTTTTTTTAACTTTTACTGTTTTAATTCTCCGCGACGATCACGATCGCTGGTCTAACTCAACTCTAGAAAACCGATTGTCGAAAATTGACTGACTCGAGACTTGATTTTTCAAATCTCAAGTCTTCTTGTTCAGGATAGGAAAATGCTTAATTAGCATTCCTATCCTGAGAAAATTGTTTGCCGCTGGACATGTTTAAACATGCCCAGAATTATCGCGACGAACGATGTTTGAAATGAAATTTGATATTTTTTGTAAATATTTAGCCATCGTCTTGCTTTTGGTGCATACATTGTGGCACCCACAATGTATGCAACTCGCGACCATTTGCTGATAAGAGCTTTTTCGGTGAAGACTTGATCGTTTCAGTCTTCACCGACGTAAAATTTCATGCGCCCGATATAAATGTATTTATGTACCTACATATCTTACTGAAGGTAAGATTTTTCGTGGGGCTTCGTGAAGAATCCTTAACGGAAACCAGCCCAGAAACAAGCCAAGTTGGTCCACCCAAATTCAAACATTCAGTCAATAGACTACACACAATTAGGGCTGCCATCTGTAAAGCCATTAAACTAGGACAACAACTTCGAAAGCCCCGGACTTTTTAGCTAGAAACCCGGACATTTTTGCCAAATAATTTTCTATTTAACTTGATAATGAAATAGGTTCAAATTGTTATTCATAGTGTCTTTTTTTATTTATTTATTATAAAATTAGTCAGTTTACAAAAAACAGTAAAATAAAACGATATCATGACCTAAATTAAATCTCTCTTACATTTAGGAACATAAATAATTTAAATTTAATTTAAATTAAAAATACAATTTTACTTCTGTAAAAGCAAATCATAAATTATTTAATATTACCCAGCGGTAAAAATTCCAATAGCTTCGAGAAAAAAAGCAGATTCGAAGCGTTTGTAGTAGGTTACAGATATGCTTCCAAAAATATGCTTATCTGGAAGCAATCTGAAATAATTTCGAAGCAAATATTGAATGCAAACGTGATCATGCAAGTTTCTCTTGTTGACACCTTACGATTAGTCATTGTGATTCGCAGAGTTTCAGAAGACATTTGCTTTGAGAAGATAAAATATATATATAATGCTAAACTTTAAACTATGTTATTTTCATTAACTTTTGATAATCGTAATCGTCACACTTTAAATTTTCTGTAATTAACTGTAACTGTAGCAGCTGCAATCGTGCAGAGCTTCCAATTTGCTTCACACAAGGTGCTTCAAAAGCTATTAAAACGAAGCTAAAAGGAAGTGCTTATTTCCGCTGACATGCAATGTTAAAATTTATATGAAACTGAAGCACAATCAAAGCGCTTTGTGCATCCTTTCTTGGGAAAGGTGAACCTACATGGCGAGAGACTTTAATTTCAAGAGACCACTTTCTCGACCCATGTATACACTTTGTAGATACAAAAATTCTCTAAAGATACCAAATTACTAGAGATTTTTTTAGTCTCCGACTCCGGTCGCCTGTCGTGTGTTTCAAATCAATCGGGTTTCCATGTTCGGTCTCCAGTCTTCAATTTCTGCTCATTTTGCATCTCTAGATTTCCGGAGACTATTGTGTGTTCTGCTCTATCAGTTAACTGTAGAGTGAGTTGAACAAAGTTTTTTTTTCTTTTATTTTTTTTTTATTTATCATAGGGTCATTCCATAGAAAATCGAACAAAATACATTTTCCTAACGTTCTTCTTTTGCTGGAAGTTAAGTTTTTTTGACCCATTCTGCCTGAATTAAACTAAATTTAAACCCTAAATTGAAACCCTTAAAATTTTCCAAATTTTGGTATGTGTAGTTACTGCACGAAATGATAACTTTGAATCCAAATACCTATAACAGAGGCACGGTCTGTAAATTATTTCAGAGAAAGTCATAAAAAGAATTTTATAAGAAAAGCAAATAAAGAAGCTAGAATTGGTCTAATTTCGAATGGTTACCTATCTATACAAGTTTGATTTTTGAAGTGGTTTTTCGCATATGAGCCGTTTATTGTGAAAGTGATACAAGTTCATTTGGGTGTAGTATTTCTATTTTCTTCAGAATTCTTTCCTAATCATAATTGGTTAATAAATTTACACTCTTTACACTCTTTAACTTGAAAACACACAAAAAAATGAACTTGCACAATTTTCAAAATAAACGGCTCATACATTTCTAGAACTATTCATTGGAAAGTATAAATGATGATGACCAATTTCATATTCTGAAAAACTTTTCAGTGCAATGAAAACGTCTAGGACTGGTCGTTTTCACAGTCTACGTACAAATCGTAATTTGCCCGATTTAGTCCATCTTTGAAATTATATTTACTATTTTCATGAAAACACAGTGTACAAAATTTCAGTTTTCTACGTTGACGCGTTCTCAGGCAGAGTAAAAAATGAAAATTTTGTATGGCAACCCTAGGAAGGAGTTACCCGATTTGTCCCATTTTTGAACTTAAATTTACTTTTTTTTGCACACGGGCTTTGCAAAACTTCAGCTCTTTAAATATACGCGTTCTCTATTTATCGTGCGGACGGCTTCACGGACGGCCGGACAGACGTACAAGGGACAGCCAGATAGACGAACAGACGGACAGATAGATGAACAGACGCACGTGCAAAAATCAGAATAACTTTTAATGGTCTGCTTGGGTGTCTAATGCATTTTGATCTACCATTATATTTATATGCGTTGCAAATAGAATGACAAACTTTGTATACCCCTATAGATTTCATCATCTTGGGTATGAAAATATTAATGATGTTGTTAGTAAATTATTAAAATTTCAAGTTGGGATAATAATTGCTTTAAAGAAGAGATATTTTTGAGGTTAGGTTATTTTTGAAAAAGAAAAAATAACACAAATTTGTTGTGTTATCCTTTATCCCGTAAAATTTTTTGCATATATTTTCTTAAAGCTTTTTCACTTTCTTTCTAGCAATCTTTTTCTTGACAATTAACAAAGATCTCTGGACACCAAATATAAATTTTGTGTATACACTTCGAGAAGTGCCTCTAAAGAGTTTTTCTTATGGTCTGCAGAGACCTAATTTTTTGATCTGAGACGAGAGTCTTTTGCCAAATAAACATTTTGGAGATTTTACATTCTGTAAACCAGAGGCTAAAGAGCAAAAGCCTCTCACCGTATATCTGTACAATGTATAAAAATCAACACAATTAGAATCTTTAAAATTAAATTATGTTTTGATTAGTGATGAAACAGTTTATATGTTCATGGAGTTTCTTTCTTTCATCCACAATTGAAAAATTGTTAAAACACTCTCTGTTCGTTCGCATTATAAGCTGGTATGCTAAAACATACTGTGTAATCTTCAATACCTCGGTGCACAAATGAGCATACGATGTTTTAAAAAATTAAGCCAAAGTTGATTTGCCGCTAAAAGCTTGTCTGATCACTCTGATTTTGACTGAAATTTTGTAAATTCATCCACTCATCTATTAATTTTGTGTCATCAATTTCCATGTTTTTGTTTTGTAAAACAACAACGTATTTTTAATTGCAGTTCATGGAGTGCAAACATCCAGTAAAACTGATTAGATTGTTGTAAAAATTATACACTTGCAGTATGCCGAAGAACAGCATGATTTTAATAGAATGCACATTCCGATGTTTCCCTCTTTTAAACATGAGTTTTACTTTTTATTAATTTATATCCATTTTATCTTTTGGTTTTTCTTGGTGTTTTTTTTTCTCGTGAAGTGTCGCCAATTTGAGTAACTCCCGTATTTGTACGGTTGTAGTTACAATTATTTTACATATGTGGATTGATGCACTGTAGTATCGAGATTTTACATTGGTGGGGGGGGGGGGGTACGTAAAATAATACATACACAGGTACACAACGTAAGTTATACAAGCAATTGTCATACTTCTAGCTTCGCAACTGATCCTAAGACTGGCTGGGACCAAAAGAGAAAACTTGAGTGAGAGTCGAGTCGATCTGACTGTCGGCATAATCAACTACACCGTACTGACATACAAAAATTAAATTTTTATTTAATTGGTTTCCAAAATTTTAAAACCAGGACAGTATAGGAAACCCCGTCCGGACGCTCCCCGGACGCCCTCAAAACTAGGACAAATCCGGGGAAACCCGGACGGATGGCAGTCCTACACACAATGATGGACTACTCTATAGTAGCTAAGCTAACAGCTCAACTCGTCCCCTTATTTTCGTCTGAAAGTACCTCACAATTGGGACGAGAACTACATCATCGTCTGCTGCAAACAAACAGTCAGGCCTCTCATTTTCCACCTAGGAGACAAAGTCCTCCTCAAAAGTGAAAGCCGAAAACACAGACTGTCTCAAATCTGGGTTGGCCCATATCTGGTAATCAATCTACCCAGTCCAACAAACACTACCATAAAAATAGGCAAGTGGCAGGTTGTCGTACACAACAACCGTTTGAAGTTCTATTACGAGTAGTAACTAGTGCATACATCTGCAAATAAATTAAGTCCATACTAATTTCCACAATTAAATTAATATCTTCTAGGTATACCCACAAGACCATCTAGTATGGCTAATTGACTAACGGAGCCTATCCTTCATTTTCTGCACAACATGAACCACATATTGGCGTTAATATGCTGTTTCCATCTAGCAATGGGACAAATACAAACGGGGTGCTACACAATAAGTCCCCTGAACAGTACAAGAATACTGTGTGAGGATTTAGGAAAATTACAAGTCTACCATAGTACATGGAACATTTTAACGGAAATAAATCTAATGGAACTGGACAATCTGACGCATATGGAAGAGCAGGCGGAACATCTGGTGTATAGATTATGCATAAACCGCTCTCAAATTGATGAGCTATGCCTGGTTCAACAAAAACATGTTCATTCACTTCTGGAAAATATCAAGAGAAGAATAAGTGTCATTCGGGAAGTGGTCCCAAAATCAAGATCAACAAGATCTATCTTCGATGGAATAGGGAATACAATGCAATACCTATTCGGGACCATGGACAGCACTAATGAACAGGAGGTATACAGTCGACTCGAGAAGCTCGAAACAAATACAAAAGCACTAGCCGACCTGGAAAAACAGCAGATAAGTGTAATCAAAACTACACTACAGCAAATCAAAAGCCACTAACATCCTTTCAGGAACGACAACGTCAAATAAATCTCCAGGTAAATAAAATGCACAAAATTGCTGATAATTTACTAATGAGACAATTAAGGCAGGATATAATTTCAAGCCTGACCTTCCAAACTGTCGAGATTGAGTACAGGCAGCAAGCCTTACTCGACATGATAATCTCCATTAAAAATCACCAGTTGCATCCGCTAGTAGTGTCTCCCCAAAGTTTATTAGAGATATACCACAAGTCCCACGCTACTTGCCCAGATGCGCAAAATTGTCTCTCCCTTTCATATCAGACGGCGGAAGCAAAGGCTCGACTAATCCAAACAAATTAGTCATTCGAATAAAATTTCCGATTTTCAATCTACCATAAACGAAGTTGTATAGAGTACATAGTTTTCCCATACACATTAATAAAAAACAATCTTTGGTGCCCAATATACAGTATTCGCACGTATCGCACCAGGTACAGACATATGACATATTATTATTAAAAACACAAGATCTTAAAATCTTCAACAAAATCACTCAATATTCCTAAGAGGACACTTACAGCGCTAAGCTAGGCATTTCCGTAGCAAAGGCAACAATGTCTAAGGAATGCGTAGCAAAAGTGCTCCTTAATCCATTAAAGGAAGAGATACAGTGCCAATTCATAGCACAAATACCTCCCAGAGACCTATTTATCAAATTAAGTATACCCAATTCATGGATATTCTCGTTGATAGAACCAACAATTGTACACCTCCAGTGTACCCAACAATTCTTAACCTTAAATATTGAAGGTCAAGGAATAGTCAATAGACAACTACAAGTAGGATCACAAACTACACAACTACACTATGAGGCAGAGAATATCCAGCAATCGAGTCTCAGACAACCTAATTACTTTCCAAACATAACTTCATTAAAAAAACAAAAAAAATAGTGGAAATAACCTCAATGAAACCCCAAAGAAATACAGTTCGAGAGTATTAGTACAAAACTATACTCAGGAGATGACACTACTACCATCATCCTAGAAGGTACCCAGCCATTAAAAGAGCTGTACAAAAAATTTGCTAAAATATCTCCTCATACAAACCACCACCATCACACACTTGTACTGGCTACAACATCATTGTCCTTAACTTGTGTTGTCATCACATGTATGATGCTGTATCTGGTCGCCAAATGGATAGTCCAATTTATTAGAAATTATCGTCCACACAAATCTAAACAACCCCAGAGGCGGAGGAACAAATCGAACAAATCAAAAACAACGAACCCACACCTCTTAAAAGGACCCGCACCTTACCACCTACAAGGTCGGTGCAAGTGGTATAAATCTACTACTTCAAAAGGTCATCACACTTACCGGCACTGACCCCGACATTCTTACCAAAAAAAAAAGTAATGTAACCGGTTCCAACAAACCGGAATAATTAAGTTAGTAACAAATTGATAAATGCACACTGAAAAAAAAACCCATATGATTAGGGGTTATACATTGTAACCTCAAAATTCTAACTTTTAAACATACAGGTTATTATGTTTAAGCACACTGCTGTTGCGTTTGAAATCATATTCTCTAACTACAATGTCAACTTATATATGCAACATTCAAGAATGTGTTTTTGAAACATATCCAGAAAGCCGACACGTATTTTGTTTCTGATCATATAACCTCGACTCACAATATGTTTTATTTGCTTATATATAATCGTCCCACAGATTACACTGTTAATAGTTAGTGCAAAGACAATGTGAATATGATATTCGGAGCAATACAGTATATCTGTTGGAGTTATATAAGTGTGTACCTGTTAGCCGACAGCTCTTTGTATTTAACTGCTATATTGCTATAATTTAAGGAGCCACTTATGTTTTCGATTTGACCATCTAATAATATCTAATATTTCCGTTTCAATTTATGAAGAAATTCATCTTATTAAAACTTCGCAAATAATGCCCAATCTGTTTTTATAAAAAAATCAACTTCATAATTTTCAACTTTTTCGATGCCTAAATGACACTTTTCATTGGCTCGAAATCAAGGAAATTAAAAATTTGTTATAACTAATTATGGTTTAATCACCCTTAAATGAGAAATTACAGAATTGACAACTCTATCTTTGCAGTATACAAAAGTGGCAAAAAATCAAAGAAAATGCATGAGCAATTTTTTTATCACTACTGCGAGCAAGTGCTGAAATTTGTTCCAATAATTAGAATTTTTCTACTGAAACAGTAGCATGGGCTTTTGTTGCATTTGTATTTCGTTTGAACTCATATAAATATTACAGTTGTGCTCACACAAATTCCTAATAGTGCAATGTGCAACATTTGAGGATTTTTATGTGTGGCAGCAGCTTTCAATTGAGTGCTGCTGTAGCCTGGGGGCTACACCGGCAAGTACAGCTTGCATGCAACTTGCACTGCACGTGCAAGAAGGACGTGTTATCCAACTGCCATGCAACTTTCAGCGAACTTGCATGATGAAAAATCATGGCAGCTGGGAGATAGTAACTTGACATGTGTACAGGTTTCAAAATGGCGTAAACGAAATGCTTGAGAGAAATTCATAAATTTATACCGGGAAATGAAATTTTCGTGGATCATTTGCAATACATCATTTACCAACACCTTCATCTGCCTTTTTTCTTGGGTTTTTATTATTGTGATACTTCCATTATTGCCATAATTTTCCAATATACGCAAGAGTTTATTTCTCAATGCCATTTTTTAAATGAATTTGCATGCAAGCTGATAAGACATCAACCGAACTGCCTTCCGCTGTCAAGTTAAAGTGTTTAAGGGGGGGCTTGTATGCAAGCTGTACTTGAAGGTGTAACCCCCGGGTAAAAATGTGGATAATAACCCTGTTTAGCTCTCTGTTATATTCTGACGCTGATTTCATAGTATATAACTTATATTACCTTTCGGTTTATATAATGGGCCACCCTACACAACTGTATGCAAACAGGTTTTCTAGGGGAGAGGTAAAAGAAACAGAGATATCTACTTCTTTTACCATTGCTTTAGAAAACCAATTTCAATACTGCATCAAAAATACTCGTGTGGGATAGCCCAATATGAAAGCTAGGCGCACACAGCTATTTGTAAAAGGCTAATATACCTGAAGCAACAGTGTAACTTAAGATAACTCTTCGGAATTTTTGCTGTAAAAATGCGTGGATAACAGGTTTTAGCTCTCTGTTCTGTTATGACTGACGCTCTTTTCATATTAATATCTCTTGCATTATTTTTCAGCTCTTACAATGTAAGCCAGGCGTACACAATTATTTGTACAAGGGTATTATAACTAGAGGATAATAGTGAACCCTAGATTACTTTTCGGAATATTTATATATGTGCGCAGCTTTTCATTATGTACTGCTGTAAAAAGTGGGGGTGACGTTGTTGTATTGTACACTAATATTTACTCTAGGTCTAGTCTTCTGGCAGCTATACTCATTTTATTCTCGATATGTCCTTGGCAGTACGCAGTACGCGGTGCGGTCAACTTTCACTATTAATTCAGTGTTAAAGTTTTAAAGTAACAAGTAAAAAGCTAGAATTGGTCTAAGACCAATTTTTATGATACCCTAGATGAATGCATGTATTAAATTTCGTATGGTCACCGATCTATTCGAGTATCGATTTTGAAGTTGTTCTTCGCATATATATCTAGAACGGTTTGTCGCACAGAAAAAATTATTATAACCAATTTTATAGGATTTCGTATTCTGCAGAAGTTTTTAGTACAATAAAAATGTCTTGGACTGATCGTTTTCAAAGCATACGTAAAAAACCGAAATTATTATATGGCAACACCAAAAAGGAGTTACCCGATTTAGTCCATTTTTGAAATTTTATTTGCTAATGTAGTAGAAACTAGCTCTCTACGTTGACGCGTTCGTAGGCAGTGTCCAAATATATAGCGGAAAACGAAATTTTTATATGGCAACCCCACGAAGGAGTTGTCCGATTTGTCTCATTTTCGAACTTAATTTTACTTTTTTTTTTAAAGTCGGTGTACAAAATTTCAGCTCTCTAAGTATACGCGTTCTCGAGTTATCGTGCGCACGGACGGACGGACGGATATGCAAAAATCGAAATAAGTTTTAATATTATGAATGGGTATCCAATCCATTTTGCTCTACCATCATTATTTCGAGGTGTTACAAACGGAATGACAAACCTAGTATACTTATGATTTCATCTAGGGTATAAAAACTAAAGTTCTGGTTGTAAATTTTGAGCGAACAGTCACAATTCTGTTTAAAGAGTACTAAATGGCGAAGGAATTTTTAAAAGAATCTTTCTAAAAGCTTGGATTTCCTCATCTCATAGAAACATTTAACGGTAAGTAATTATGTATTTGTTTGCTACTAAGAGTTATCATAAATATGATATTATGTCAATAATTTGTGGTACATTTTTTTACTTTAGATAATCGTGTAAAATGGTGTATAATATTGTGTTGTGCGTAAAATTTTCTAATACGTATGTACTTATACAGGAACTCATCAGCTTACGTTACTTTTTGCATGTGCATATATTCTCAATAACCATTAGCAGCACTTTTTCATTAGTATGTGTAGACATAATAAAATAAAATTATAATTATTTAATTCAAAACTAATTTACGACTACATTTAGGCGAGATATCAAATCTGCAAGTAATAATATAAGATAATATGGATTTACAACTCGTGAAACTCTTGTTAAAATAATCTTGATCAAAGAAGAGATTGAAAGTTCGGTCGCCATTCAAAGTGTCGTATAAAGACCTGAGTATTGAGATTCATATATTACAGACCCTTTTAGAGTTGATAATAATCGTCATTAGTTTAGAGTACAGTGAAAAAAATATTTTTTGACTCTATTATGGAATGTTATGCTTCAAATACAAAATAATATGAATAATAAGTACAAATTTTTATCTAATATTATGCAATGTCATCTCGAGTTCAGTTTGAATTGATAATGTATTTTGCAGTGATATATGTACATAAAAATGTATCAGGATCTAAAATCTTCAATGTGGAACCTAGTATAAATGTAGCCTGTGTACTTTTATTATCACAATCGGATAGAAAAGTGTTAAAGTTGAAATAGAATTGGTCAGCTTTTTGCCAGCTTGTAGTTTGAATCACCGTTAAAAATCCTGTTCATAGCACAGTATTGGATATTGAACTTATACAAACATTTAATAAAAAATATTTCGGGCCTCCTCCGCCAAAACCAGGAATCTGAAACCGCTTCTACTTCTCTTCGAAAATCAACTTGAATATATTTAATCTGTGTTGAACAAAATAGGCAAAAATAATAGATTTTTATGTGAATTTTTTAGGAAAATCTCCGATCTAGGTTGAATTAAAATATAAAAGAGTTGTTTAGAACATCTTTTATAAGTTTTTTAAAAGTATGCTTACCCAACGTTTCGACTCTAAGTTTTTTGAGTCTTGGGCTTAAAGTTATAATAAATTAGATTACAAATAACAAATATTTAAAATCAACAAAGAACAAGTAATATTGCATTTAAAATAAAACGTTTTACAGGAAACTTAAACTATTTATTTAAAATGTAACAAAGCACTGGCTAACGAATGACACTACGTGCTTAGGCTATTGACTAAAATATATTTTTAGTGCAATATTACTTGTTGTTTTTAAATATTTGTTATTTGTAATCTAATTTAACTTAACTTTAAGTCCAAAAGAGGACGAAACGTTGGGAATACATAATTTAAAAAAACTAACAAAAGATGTTTTAAGGAACTCTTTTATATTTTAATTCAACCTAGATCGGAGATTTTTCTAAAAATTTCGCATAAGATCTGTTATAAACACCCGAACAAATGCACAGCAAAGGCTACTTGTATGTAAAAATAATATTTTCTCCCACGCATCATCAAGCAACATTTTGGTGAAAATTAAAGTACAATAACTTCGAAATTTCGCGCTTTTGGTAGAGGAGAATATGGTAGATTCGTGATTTAGGCGAAGGAGTGGCTTTGATTTACATATTTTCTGTAATTTATATTAAAATAATTTAAATATGCAATAGAAAGTAAATAAGCTAGAAATGAGCTTGAGTTAAATAAGAAAATTCGTATTTCGGAAATCTGCAGCCAGGTTTCAGGCATCGGAAAATTTCAAAATGCAATTTCGGCCACATTTGACGTGCATTTGTTCAATAGTCAAGCTGGCTGAAACGCTGCAATTGTGTGTCTATTGTAAGATTGTTTTTTGTATTTGGGATCTGCCTAAATTAGTATCTTTAGCTCGCGACAGACATGCGAGCAATAAGTAGACTCGGATTTGAAAAAATCAAGCTCTCGTTGTGTTCAGTACACTGACATATATAACATTGACTGCCTGATTTTCGATTTCATATGGGTTAACTTTTGCTGGCAGCGGTGTGACAATTATCCTAATTTCTAGTTTTACTTTCTTTTTAATATTCATATTAAAAATTCAACAAATTACAGATGCATTCGAAATTATTTCTATTCTTGGAAGCTTATCTCTACAACATCAAAAATTTTTAATACTTGATTTAAAAAAAAATAAAATTAAGCAATTTCTGTCTACCTGTCCCTAGAAGTAGGTATGGGGACAGAGAAAGGATTACAAATATTGTATTCCAATCTATTTCTGTTCTATATATTCATTTGGTGAATCAACTGGACTGAAACGAGACTATGGTGGATTTTGTGTAGAACGCATTATTTGTTGTCCAGCGGAATAAAGTAGTTAAACCAAAAAGTGACAACTATAGAAAAGTGATCCCATAATAATGTCAAATAATAGCTGCGTTTTTTTACCTCTCTGATCTGATCCGGTTCAATTTTATGTACGTAAAACAACAACATTGGATCACGCATTTTTGTTGATTTACTTACATAAAATTGAACCGAATCAGATCAGAGAGATAAAAAAACGAAGCTAACGTAAGCGATTTTAGTAGTGTGCGCAGTCCATTTTATATATGTCAATGGTTCAGTATGATCTGCTCGGAATAAAAAAATTTTTGCTAATAAATGGGACCGATTTGGTATATCCGTAGGTCTGTTCACGTACTCGAATTTGTGTGAATGCGTTACAACATTTTCACCCAAAAGCACACAAACTCTGTTCACGTACTCAGAAATTTGGGGAAATATGTAGACGTAACACTTCCCCTTCAATAAAGTTTTAGCCCAAATCCACCCAAGAAAAACTCGGGGTACCTGTGTAAAAACTGTCAAACACATTAAAATTTGAAATCGAGAATTGTCAGAAGTTTAAATTGTCAAAGGAAAAATGGAAAAGGCGGCAGAATTTGCAAATGATGTGCACTGCCCAGGTCATATAAAAATGTACAAAATAGTAAGTAAAATGAATAGATATGTTATGTTTGGCATTTTATTTTCAAATTAAAGTTATTAGCATGACAGTTTGTAGTTGTCACTTTCGCCTTCTGCCCAAGAACGCACAAAAGTTGGTCATGTACGAAAACATGAATGAAAACACCCGAGAAGTACGTGAACAGACCTCGTGTCTTTTCTTGAAAGTTTTTCAAATTTATAGTTAAGAAGAACAAGATTTAGGAAATTAAATGTTTTAAATTGATTTAAATAAAAGGGTCAATTTCTAACACATTTTGAGTTATATAAATTTGAATAGATAGATAATTGAAAGTAAGACTTCAGTTTCATAATCCTATCTTCAAAATTCACCCAGCATAAAATAGGATATTAGTTAGTTCATGTGTATATAAGTCAGTGGAACAGAAGACCACTTCCCACAGACTGGAAGAATGTACGCTAGTACAACAGAACTGTATAATTCACCTGAATTACTCGTGCGTCTGGGGCGGGATTTTAGTAAAATGTACGACTGACATATCCGAAACTTTAACTTTCATGAATACTCAGTCTGTTTTCATATTTTTCATATTTAAAATAGAAGAAGAATTCGATAAGTCATCTTTTGAGAGCATTATCTATGAAACTTTGAAAGATGTCATTCCGAAGGCTGGACCACGTAAACAATTTTGGCTTAAATATTTAGAAACAATGGAGGTATTCGTAATAATTTTAAAGCAAAAAATGAAGGGGCAACGGATTTACAAGAGAACATTTTTTCAATCGCATCAGCAGAAACTGAGTACTCTTCAGTGCGGCTAAGTTTCTACTAGTTTCTAGCTATACTGAAGACTATTAAGTACCTGCTAATACGAAACGCTCTTTTCTTTAAATTTTTTTTTTCTAAAATAGAGTATTTCTGTTTCTTTTTACAACCGTTTGACAAAATTTAATGAACGGCTGATGATTTCATCTAGGGTAGAAAAAATGGAATTGCGATATTATAGTTAGTGTTTCATGTAAAGCGCAAAGTTTGTATGGAGCTAGAGTTTCAGATGGAGTAGATGAAAGGCTTGAAAAAAATATCGTTCTCCCCCGTTGAATGCCTGAATTTAACCCTTTTCTTAACATTTCTATTCCTCTCCACGCAAGTGGAGAAATACCTGGCATCGATCCGGAATATTTATTGTTTTTGTCTTGCATTTTGTTTTCCGTATGGCGTCGAAGTCGATACGTTCCAGAATGTGTCAGTGTAGATAGAAATATATACCTTCTCGCGTGATAAACCGCTGATGAGTATTTTCGACACGCATTCTCAGTTCTTTAATGGTTGTGGTGGGTTTTAAATGCCAGAGCGAGTACAATTGCCTTCCATTGATTGCACAGATACATATATGGATGGAGCATTGTGGTAAGATGGGTTTGGTAGACCAGTCAACACATCACATCTTAAACAAACAGATTCTCTATAGGACTCCTTGGAGGAGAAAAGAGGATGTCCTCGAGGATGTACAGGACATTTTCATCTTTATTCTCAATATTAGACATCTGGAATTGTACTGAATTAGTGATTCGAATGTAACAGGGGACAGTCAACAAACGACATAAATAACAAATAACATAAATAAACAAGTATACTTCTGATTGTCATTTTTGAATGTCACCGCTTGGCTGTGTTGCATTCTCTATACGTAGTTGACGTATTTTTCCTATGGATCGCTGCAACGTAGTATCCCGTATTCGTACCTGAACAACTCGTACCAATACGCCAGTTCTGGGGTAGACTCATTCAATTATGCCTAATGGCCAACTAGTCGGTGGCATATGCTCATTTTTTATAAGTACAATGTCGCCAGTTTTAATGTTGGTTTGTTTTGTGGACCATTTTGGTCTGTCCTGCAGTTGGTTAAGATAGTCCTTAGACCATCTATCCCCGAATTGTCTAACCGTTTGTTGATGATATTTCTTTCTTTGTAGTGCTTGGAATAGTCCATATCAGGAATGGAAGTCATAGGCTGCCCAATCAAAAAATGTCCAGGTGTTAATGTGAATAATTCATCCGCATCATTGTGGACGTGGGATAATGGCCGCGAATTTAAACACGCTTCAATTTGCGTAAGTATTGTGCTATACTCTTCAAACGTACTTATAGCGTTTCCTAATGTTCATTGTAAATGGTATTTAATCGATTTCACGCCAGCCTCCCAGATTACTCCGAAATGGGGAGATGATGGATTGAAGTGCCGATTTATTATTTTTCATGCGATGTACTGTGCAGCTTCCGGTTCAGCTTTCTTAATGGCTTGCCTTAAGTCTTTATCTAGCATCGTTTTCCTTCCGATGAAGTTAGTACCACAATCCGAAAATATGTCCGTACACAAAACTCTTCTGGATACGAATCTTTTTAAGGCTGCTAAAGACGCTTCAGCTGTCAAATCTGACACTAATTCTATGTGTATTGCCCTTGAAGCCATACAGATAAAAAAACAGAAGTACCCTTTTTGCCGTTTGGCTTTACGAAGTGTTGAGGTCTTTACGGTTATCGGACCTGCATAATCAATACCTAACTTTGTAAACGGTTTGGTTATGTTCACCCTTGAGGAATGTAAGTTTCTCATTAATTGTATGCTAGTTAGTTTACGATGTTTGGCACATGTGATACATTTATGTATCCTGCTTGTAACGCATCATTTTGCATTTAGAATCCAATACTGATTGCAACTCATGCTCAAGACTAATGATGGTCCGCCATGCAATGATTCCTTATGAAGTTTATCGACGATGATTGATGTGATGTGATGATGCTGTGGTAAGATGATTGGATGCTTTCTTGTATATGAGATGTCAGCATTTTCTAATCTTCCATCAACTCATATTAATCCATCACTCTCCATAAATGGATTAAGTTTCAAGAAGCAACTATTCCTCGGCAACTGCTTATTGTGCAACAAATGATCGTATTCATCTATAACTACTGTTTGTTGTGTGATCTTCAGAATGGTATTGGTAGCTTGACTCTATTCTGTACGAGTGAATAAATCTATTCGTTTTTCTTGTTGATTTCTACAATTATATTTAAATCGTAATAGCGTTGCTACGATGTGTACTAAACGTATGAAGGATGAATATCGAAATAAAATGTCATCTTCAAAGTTATTGAAAAAACTGCTGGGTACTGCGCTTTTGGCTTCCAACTCTGTTTGATCATTGTTGTTTATTGTTTATTTTGGCCAAACATTTTGATGTTTCCCTAGGCATGATGGTCCATGCCACCATAGACTATTTTTGTGCAAATTTTCAGCTAAATTCCCTCTCGACGCAAGGTCTGCTGGATTATCTCTAATGGACACATGTTGCCATCGGACAAATTTGATGATATCTTGTATTTCCTCAGCACGATTGGCTTCATATGATTACGATCTAGATGGATGATCCTTGATGCATTGAAGGGCAATCGTCGAATCTGTCCATATAAATACAGGAATGGTATGACTGCTCCGTTCAGTTCTAGTCGTGGTATAGTGGTTGGCTTCATGGGTGTTGATGGGTGCAACCCTTGACTTCGCTGTTAGGAGAGTCACGATTATATTGCCATCAGTATTCACAACCCACAAGTATAACACAGCTGCATACGTTCTCCCAGGTGCATCGCAAAAGCCGTGTAATTGCATATTTACGTTGCTGGAATAATGAGTCCATCTTGGAATTTTTATTAATTTCACATGGTGCAAATCTCTTTGAAAGTTTCCCCATTGGGTATGAATGGTATTAGCAACTGCATCATCCCAAGCGCAGCCTGTGATCCATAGCATTTGCATCAATATTTTTGCTACAATTATTATTGGTGCAAGCCATCCAAGCGGATCATACAGCGATGCTACCTTTGACAATATAGTTCTCTTGGTTATGATTCTTTCCTTCTCCTTTTGTGCAACTGTAAACCAAAAAGAACAATCGGATTCCTAGAGTTTTAATTGACTCATTATCGGAAAATGTTAAAGTGTCCTTACCTTCACGATAATCCATTGGCAAGTCTTTCAGCACCCTTGGTTCGTTACTAGTCCACTTCCTTAGATTAAAGCCGCCGGCTTTCATCGTATTGAGTAGCTCTGTTTGCGACCACTTTGCTTCGGTGATGCTTTCATCACCTGTCAATATGTCATCGACGTAGAAAGAAATGCGTTAATTGAAAACTTTTTTCGCAAATCCGATTTCCGATAAAACGATATGAATGCTATCGTTGTGTAGTGTCTGAAAATGGATAGGGAAAATCAAAATTTTTTTACGTGTCCCTTATAAAAATCAATATATGTTATGCCTTTCCTTATACATGTATGTTTCTCATGTATGTCTTGAGGCTAGTGGCCAGTTTGTGCTTTCATCCACTGCCAGTTGGTGCAGTTTGCGGACAGCTAGATATGGAGCCGACGATGTACCGAATGTAACTCTCTTAAGTTGATAATCCTGAATTTGTTTTGTAATAGGATGCTGCTATTTTGTACTTTCTCCAGTTGAGTAATGTCGCACATAGCTTTGGTTGTAATGTTGGTCCCTTCAATAAACAATCATTGATTAACTTTCCATTTGTTGTTTTTGCTGAGGCGCCAAACACCACTCTCAACTTGGTTGTAGTGCTATCCTTGAAAACCAAGAGCTACCTCAAGAGCTACGCTGACTGACTTCTACGTCGATGACATATTGACAGGTGCTGATAGCATCACCGAAGCAAAGGGGTTGCAAACAGAGCTACTAAATATGACGAAGGCCGGGGCTTTAATCTGAGGAAGTGGGCTTGTAACGAACCAAGGGTGCTGGAAGACTTGCCAATGGATTATCGTGAAGTTAAGGACACTTTAACATTTTTCGACAATGAGTCAATTAAAACTCTAGGAATCCGATGTCATCCTGCACCTGATTATTTTTCGTTTACAAATCCACAAGAAGATAAGGAAACAATCATAACTAAGAGAACTATATTGTCAAAGGTGGCATCGCTGTATGATCCATTGGGATGGCTTGCACCAATAATAACTGTAGCAAAATATTGATGCAAATGCTGTGGATCACAGGCTGCGTTTGGGATGATCCAGTTGCTAATACAATACATACCCAATGGGAAAACTTTCAAATAAATTTGCAACATCTGGAATTAATAAAAATTCCAAGACGGACTCATTTTTCCAGCAACGTAAATATGCAATTACACGGCTGTTGCGATGCACCCGGGAGAACGTATGCAGCTGTGCTATACTTGTGGGTTGTGAATACTGACGGCAATATAATCGTGACTCTCCTAACAGCGAAGTCAAGGGTAGCACCCATCAAGCCAACAACTATACCACAACTAGAACTGAACGGAGCACTCATACTAGCACGACAGATTAAAGTCACTGTCGATGATATGAAATTACAAACCATTCCTGTATTTACATGGACAGATTCAACGATTGTCTTTCAATGGATGAAGGATCATCCATCTAGATGGAAATCATATGTAGCCAATCGTGTTGTGGAAATACAAGATATCATCAAATTTGACCGATGGCTACATATGTCCACTAGAGATAATCCAGCAGATCTTGCGTCGAGAGGGAGTTTAGCTGAACATTTGCACAAAAATAGTCTGTGGTAGCATGGGCCATCATGCCTAGGGAAAAATCAAAATGTTTGGCCCAAATCAACAATAAAAAACAATGATCAAACAGAGTTGAAACACAAAAGCGCAGTACACAACAGTTTTTTCCAATAATAACTGTGAAGTTGACATTTTGTTTTGATATTCATCCTTCATACGTTTAGTTCGCATCGGAGCAACGTTATTACGATTTAAACATAATTGTAGAAATCCACAAGAAAAACGAATAGATTTCTTCACTAGTACAGAATGGAGTCAAGCTACCAATACCACTCTGAAGATCACACAACAAACAGTATTTATAGATGAATATGATCATTTGTTGCACAATAAACAGTTGCCGAGGAATAGTTGCTTATTGAAACTTAATCCATTTATGGACAGTGATGAATTAATACTTAATAAGGAATCATTGCATGACAGACCATCATTAGTCTTGACGTGAGTCGCAATCAGTATTGGATTCTAAATGCAAAATGATGCGTTACAAGCAGAATACATAAATGCATCACATGTGCCAAATATCGTAAACTAACTAACCAACCCTCAACTGTAAACATAACCAAACCCTTTACCAAGGTAGGTATTGATTATACAGTTCCGATAACTCTAAAATCTTCAACACTTCGTAAAGCTAAATTGAAAAAAGGGTACTTTTGTTTTTGATCTGTATAGCTTCAAGGGCAATACACATAGGATTAATGTCAGATCAGACAACCGAAGCGTTTTTAGCAGCCTTAGGGAGGTTCGTATACAGAAGAGGTTTGTGTACCGACATATTTTCGGATTGTGGTACTAACTTTGTCGGAGGCAAAACGATGCTAGATGAAGACTTAAGGCAAGCCATTAAGGAAGCTGAACCCGAAGCTGTACAGTACTTCGCTTCAAAAATGATAAATTGGCACTTTAATCCACCAGCATCTCCCCATTTCGGAGGAATCTGGGAGGCTGGCGTGAAATCGATTAAATACCATTTACGACGAACAGTAGGAAACGCAATATGTATGTTTGAAGAATATGCCACAAGACTTATGCAAATTGAAGCGCGTTTAAATTCGCGGCCATTATGCCTTTTCCACAATGATGCAGATGAATTATTCACATTAACACTTGGACATTTTTTGATTGGGCAGCCTCTGAATGCCATTGCTAAACCGGACCATTCCAAGCACGAGGCATCATTACTACAAAGCAAGAAATATCGTCAAAAAACGGTTAGACAATTCTGGGATAGATGGTCTTGTCGTGTCCCCAAAACAAATCAATAAACAATCCAATAATTAACAAAACAATGCTGGAATTTCGTGCACGTTATAAATCTTTATTTACTAAGATTTGACCTATCTTAACAATTATTAGGTACTCCGCACCGAACGGAAACTTGACAGCACTATGCAACGCGACTGCTCACTGGAAGAGTAGAATATTACAGGAACTCGACGGACCAGTCATTGGTCTTTTAGGCTCCAATATTCGGAAGTAAACTTTTACTCGCAACGCGGATGTAAACAAACGACAACAACCTTGCCGTTTGTTCTACCGGTTGCAGCACCTGAGTCGCTTAGTAGTAAACAATCGCTTTACATAATAATTACCATGCGAGGTTAATTATTATCGTAATCGTCGATTGTTTCACTAACCGTTCGGTGGTAGGACGGACTCTTCAAAATGGTTTTTTTTGTTAAAAAAAAATTTCTTTTAAGTACGATGGAGCTCTCTCAATTATATTGAGAGTCCACGTGTACTTAAAGATTTGTTTTTTTTTTATACCTCATATAGTACGGTATATATATGTTAGAAAGTACACCATATTACAGACCTCTTAAAACAAAATTATGCGGTAGTAGTTCCGTCAGATTTCCTAATTTTGGCTTTTCCAATAAATGTTTATCTAAGATGTAGCTGTATTTTCGGGCCTTCTCACTGTTGCTCCAAGTTCGGCATCCAGATCATTTCTGTGGAAATCATCTACGCTTACCTTGTGCATGACTAACGCAAATCTTTATGGTTGCGGAGTTTGTGTATTCTTTTAAGTGCAGCATTTTCCGTGTGGGTAGGATAGTTCAATGTATGGTGTATAAATTAACTTTCCCACGGTGCTCGAAAAACACTCCTGTGTGGCTTGATACTATATCCTGTCTTCTCTGTCTCCCGCAAGGTGAAGAGTGCAAAAATTACCGTGATTACCGCTTTCCTGGCTTAAAACTAAACCCTATACTTATATGATACTAATCTATGGCAACCCTTTCATTCTCCTTAAACAGATGTGCTTTTTTTTTTTTTTTTTTTTTTACTTTATAAATCTTTACTTTTGTTCTGTATTCTATTCCAAACCTTTATCTTTTCATTCTTGCCTCCTTTATAACTTTCTTTCTTTAACTCCTTTTAAAAACTTTTAAATTTTTACAATATCTTCTCTGTAAATCTTATATTTCTTCTAAATTTTCAATCTTTTCTTAACTCTTATTTTTAACAACCTCTTAATTGCTTTTCAACATTGTTAACATATTGTTACCTTTAGTTTTTATCTTTCTTGAACCTACTTTTTAGTTTTCTATCTCTGACTTTAAACATTTATTTATTATCTTCATACATTTCTTATTCTTCTAACTTTTTCTTTCTATTTCGTGTCAAGTAATATTTTGTTTTTTTTTTTTTTTTTTTATAGATATTCTCTTTCTTTTAGAACTCTTTTTTCTTTCTTTTAAATTTCTCTTTACTTCAGAATCTCTATTTCTTCCTTTTTTATTCAATTTAATTCTTTTTAAATCTCAATTTTTCTTTTTTCTTATTCTGGTTATTATTTAAGTAATTAAATAACTCTTTTTCCTAATCTGTCTTTATTTTAAATTTTAAATTATTCACTTGCTCTCTCTTGTTTTTTGTTAAAGACGTTCTTACCTTTTATTTTATAGATTTACTTTACATCCTTTCCATATTTTCCTGTCCATATCAAGCTCCGCTCATCGAATTTCTCCTGAAATTAAAGGGAATTTGTTGGACATATATTTGGTTAAGCCCACCGATTCCTGGGTCATAACATTGACTTACCTTGTAAGGGGTTATTGAACTTTCAGTAGAAGTCGCATTTGCAACATGAATGAAGTTCCGTTCCCCTACTTTCCTTCTGCCTTGACGTACCTCTGTCCTATCCGGCTTACTATTATATCCCTGAAATTTAAACTTACCTTTTTGCCGAATCCCCTGGGCATTTCGTATTTGCCAATAGAAATTGTTCCTACTCTTGTAGCGCCATGCATATCGTTCAGGATACTTGCGAGGTTTGTGTTTTCCATCCGAGAAGTTCATGTTTTCTTCAGGATAGGCTCTTGCATTAGCAACTCTTACAAATGTACGTCCATCCTCGAGGCTATTTCCGCTGTGGCCATAATATTCATCTCGCCTCCTCCTCTCCTCCCTAAATTCTTCGATTCTTACCACGCGAAGTCTCGCACTGTCGCGATCTGTCTCTACACTGGTGGTCTTAACTTTCCATTCGTTGTCTTTGCTATTAACGCCTGTACTGATGATTTCTGCCATGCTCCTTTCAACCTCCTCTATTCTCGCTTGTAAAGGGGTTCTTTGACTGGACAATTGCAGAGTATTTGGTACAACTTTTCCACTAGCTGCGACATTCTCGAAAACCGCACTTTCTTCCTTTGCCTGGCCGACGTTTTGTATCCATAATTTCCTATTTACACAGTCGATAATAGCTCTGTCCCTCAGGAAATCCATTCCAAGTATCCCGTCAGCAGGAATTGAATCAGTATCACCAATGGCATTAAATTGACAAGCCTGCTGTTTGTTATCTATATGCAAGTTCGCCTGACAAGTGCCTATGGACCTCCTAGCGAACCCAAAGAGACCTCCAATTGTTATTTTCTGTTGTGTCTGTACGGGCGTATTTCCTTTTATTCTATTGATCTTAATTAAACTACAGGTGGACCCAGTGTCAATTAAAAGTCTAAACTTACCTTCTAACGCTATGTCCGAAGGCAATGTGATGACAAACTTACTCTTGGAACTCACTTCTTCACTCTCCCTCTCGGCTAAATACTTTTTCAGACGATTTGCCGTGTAGTGATCCTGTGTTCGACAGAATTGGCAATAAGGCCCTTTCCGCCCTGAACGGAATCTATCTTGGATGCCAGTTGCATAGTTTGCCACTCTGACGTGATGAATTCGGCAATTGGATTCCGTGTCGTGTCCATATTCCTGACATTCACTACAGAAGAGTACTTGTTGGCACTCTCTCGCAAAGTGTCCACGCTGTCCGCATTGAAAACACTCAATAGATCTAGGAGGTGTTCTCCTTGTCGAAGATGCTTGGTATCTTCCTGATGACACTGGCCCTGTTCTGGGTAAGAACGGTCGCGAATTCTGTCTGGGCTCGCCTCTATAACGATCCCCCGTTGCCCATCTGTTTGTTTCACTTACGGTGTTCGACTTTCGGTCTTCTTGCCATACTCCCGATTCTCTCACTTGAAGTCTTTTGGCATCCTTTTCAAAATAACTGGCTTCCTGTCCCACTTCATCCAGTGACTGAAACTTGCGCCCTCTTAGGTACACTTGCGTGGGTCTACTCATCACACCCGCTTTGAAGGTAGCTACAACATCGGCCTCCAACTCGGCTAGTAGTACATTCTCCCCTACAGGGTATTTGGCCGAAACAGCCTCTTTTATCTGATCGCGCATTTCTTTCATTCGATCCGCAAACTCAGTGATGTCCTCTCCAGGTCTCTCTCACTAAATGATTTTCGCGGCATGTATGCGGATTTTATTGCTTGCTGTAAGGTTTCGAAATCTTTCAGTTCCTGGGAGCTTATCATGTAATACGCATTATTATTTTCTGCTGCTTCCAGTCGGTCGTAAAGATCTTTACATCAACACAGAAATCGATATACTTCCTTCGCTAGCTGTGGAGATCTTTCACCAGAGAACATTGTCACGTATTTTGACACTATGTCCATAATCTTATTATATGTATCTGCCATCTTGTACACTGTTACTGATTTCTTAAATATTTCCTTGTTTTTAACTCGTTCTGGTACTTTCACTTTTTCACTAATACCGTTTATACTTCATACCTGTAAACCGAAAAATTAGTAGAACGCGCTCTAGAACAAATCTTTCGCAAAACTCATATCCTTATTATAGGTACTAATCGACTACCAATACTCAATATAATGTAAACATTCAAAACTATCGTACTATTAACACACTCAATTCAGCTATTATGTGTACATACATACGAACATGCTCAACACTTTTTATTTTGTATTATTCAGATGCACCCAATGAGAATACAACAAATCATACTTTACTTAAAACTTTCTACCTAATCAACCGCGTAAAACCCGAATACATTTGTCCAAAAAACAAAGATCATTTCGTAAATATAACACGACGTTATTACGACTATCAAAAACCAGATAAATTAAATAAACGCGCGTACGACCAACGCCTAAATCGAAACGTGACGTTGAAACTGGTGATATTCTTATTACCAACTTTCACTCATTTTAAAAAAAAATCTTGCACCTTACAATATTGCCTCTTATATATTACTCCGAAGTTTTATCACATCTTAAAATTAACTCTGTATGTATGTATGTATGCTTGGAGTAGCTAAAAGTAGCTTTGCTTCCAATATGTGTGTGTGGAGTAGCTAAATTACCTTTGCTCCCAGTGTGTGTGTGTGGAGTAGCTAAATTAGCTTTGCTCCCAGTGTGTGTTTGTGTTGAGTAGCTGATGAAGATCAACTCCTCAAATAATGTAAATAAGTGTAACTTCCAATTTCACAAAAAAAAAAAAAAACACAAAACACAAAAATTCAAGTCACTTAATCTAATACTTCTTAAATGCCTGAAACGTGAAAGAATTAAATATAATAATATATATAGAATATAAAATAAACAAGTTTCCACCTTCTTACAGAAAATTCTAGAAAGAAAGTTAGCAATAACAAAAAAAAAACACCCCAGCAAGAAATTCTTAAATTTCTTACCTAGTTTCACCGGCTGCGCCAATTGTCGTGTCCCCAAAAGAAATCAATAAACAATCCAATAATTAACAAAACAATGCTCGAATTTCGTGCAAGTTATAAATCTTTATTTACTAAGACTTGACCTATCTTAACAATTATTAGGTACTCCGCACCGAACGGAAAATTGACACCACTATGCAACGCGACTGCTCACTGGAAGAATAGAATATTACAGGCACTCGACAGACCAGTCATTGGTCTTTTATGCTCCAATACTCGGAAGTAAACTTTTACTCGCAATGCGGATGTAAACAACCGACAACCACCTTGCCGTTTGTTCTACCGGTTGCAGCACTTGAGTCGCTTAGTAGTAAATAATCGCTTTACATAATAATTATCATGCGAGGTTAATTATTATCGTAATCGTCGATTGTTTCACTAACCGCTCATCGCAGCCAGCTGTTGGGCTAATCAGCAAAATAACCGACAGTTGCAGAACAATACCATGCGAGGTTATTGTTTAGCAATTGCTGATTATTTCGCTAGAATGCGCCTTTGGCTGCTGGAAGAATCTTCCGTATATTGGGCCATAACAGTCTAAGGACTATCTTCACCAACTGCAGCACAGACCAAAATGGTCCACAAAACAAACCAACATTAAAACTGGCGACATTGTTCTTATAAAAATGAACATATGCACCGACTAGTTGGCCATTAGGAATAATTGAACGAGTCTATTCCTGAACTGACGGACTGCCCATAGCGAATACAACACACTCCAGCGGTGACATTCAAAAATGACAATCAGGAGTATACTTGTATATTTATGTTATTGGATATTTATGTCGTTTGGTGACTTTCCCCTGTTACATTCAAATCACTAATTCAGTAAAATTTCAGATGTCTAATATTGCGAATAAAGATGAAAATGTCCTGTACATCATCGAGGACATCCGCTTTTCTCCTCCAAGGGGTCCTATAGAGAATCTGTTTGTAGAACTTGGATGTGATCAGAAGTGGGCAATACTAAAGTATAAAAAGACTTACGTACTATGTAAAGTACATTTGCGTTACTTAAGACTTATCACTCAATACTTTTGAAATGCCCCTACTTAGTACTTGAACATAAGTACTTGCTTCTATTTACTTTTACTTAAGACTTAGCTTTTGTGCTTAAATACCAAGATTTTTACTTAGGTAATTCTAAGTCTATTAAGTGCCTACAAATATCTAACTCTTTGTAGAAAAGCAAACACAATCTCTAGAGCAACTCTTTTTGTTGTGTTTTAAAGCACGCAAGGAACTCTCAAAGCATGTGCCGCACTCACGCGTCAAGGCAGAACCTTAGGCAAACTAATAACATGCACACAAGACTGGGCAAGTAGAACAAAAACCAGTAACGTCTCGCTCGAATATATCGACGATGCCTCGACTTGATGACATGACCACTGACATGTATAATATGGATTGCAAAAAGTGGACTTACTTCTATATTGCTGATTTCTTTCGGCCAAAGCAACTGAGAGAAATTTGAAAACAACAAATAAGTTAGTGGATTCGTCGAAATAAATGTTTTTAAATTAATCATTTAGGGTTATTACTGACAAAAACTGCTTTATTAAAGACAATGTATTTTTAGGTACGCAGAACAATTTCTAAATGTTTTATTAAAATCACTTCCCGAGATGCGTGCTCACATTTCCAACTTCTCGGAAATGATTTTTTCAATGTTGGCACCGACGTAAGAATTCTTTTTGACACAAGCAATTGTGCCCACGTGAAATAGAAACGTAAGCAGTTCATATTATATACATCAGTGGATACAACGAAGTGTAATAAAAAATATAAAATATAAAATCAAACATGCCTCGACTTGATGTAGGGAAGTCCTCAATTTTTTCTTAGAAATTTACTGGAATTTTTTTTCTTAGAATGGTTATGTAATATTGGAGGCGATATTGGGTGCTTGGGCGGACATTTAATAGTACTTGTGAGTGCAGCTAGGAGAGGTGAAAGTTTTGCGCTACATGCAGAACCGAAAACTATGAAAACTATAAATAGTAGTAATAGTAGTAGTAGTACTAAAAAAAGTACTTTAAAAAGTACTTAGTACTTTTTATAGAGTTAGTACTTAGTTACAAGTACTTTTCATACATGCGGTACTTGCACTTACGATGAAGTACTCAGGCCTTCGGTACTTATACTTGTACTTGAGTACTTTTTCTTTGGTACTTGCGCAGCTCTGGATGTGATGTGTTGACTGGTCTACCAAACCCATCTTACCACAACGCTCTGTTCACATCTCCATCTGTGCAATCAAAGGAAGGCAATTGAACTCTCTCGGGCATTTAAAACCCACAACAACAATTAAAGAACTGAGAATGCGTGCCGAAAATACTCATCAGCGGTTTATCACGCGAGAAGGAATATACATCTATCTACAGCGACACATTCTGGAACGTATCGTCTTCGACGCCATACGGAAGACAAAACACAAGACAAAAATAATAAATCTCCCGGATCGATACCACGTGCGAGCCGGTGGCGGAATCCTCTTCACTCGTTATCATAAAAGAGGAACAGAAAAATTAAGAAAACGGTTGAATTCAGGCAAGGGGGCAAGGGGGGGGGGGAGAATGTTCAACCCCGAACAAGCTGAAAAGAAAAGAAAAAGAATTAATAAATTAAAACCCCATGCACAGTACTTAACTCAACAAAAGCCAGGGAAGGCGACTGGCATACATTCCTCCCACGCAGTACAGTACATACATTCAACAGCTGAAATGTAAATTATTTAAAATAAGTAAACAATGAATTACAATGAATTACCTATACTAAGAAACACTAACTGAATTCATAAGAAAATGTATAAAAATTTCCAATTTCCCCATACAACGAATGTAAACAAAGTGTCGACAAAGCCACAATAACACTATGTGAAATGGAAATTTATTAATAGTTGGTTGAATTTCAACTTCCATTACTCGAAATCTATACCAACTATTGAAAAAAGAGTCATAGAATATGTTAACTATGACAAACCATATTCCCGCGAACTATTTCTAGGAAAATTACATGAAAATTTTCCCCTTTGACAGTTGTCATAAGGGAAAACAGTTTACTCAAAAATCGAGTTTTTAATGGATTGTGAAATGCTATAAGTCAATAAAACCGAAGTTTATGAGTTATTGAAGGGAAGTATTACACAAAAACAACCTGCCGTAAAGATTTTCCGCGAAAATCAACAAAAGAAATTCTCACCTGAAGACAGGTTCAGATTATAAATGCAATAAAAAAACGAGTTTTCTTAGCAAATAAGCACACACAAACACTAAATCACACATAAAACAAAATTTGCACAACTTACCTTTATGTAATTACCACAATTTCCACGAGAAAAACGCACGGGAAAATTCGCGATCGCGAACAGTCACAACAAACTTTTAATTATCGTGGAACTGTCAAAATTCATGTATTACCAACATATGGCACTTGAATTTGGGGTATTTTTTACCGAGGAATCTGATGGAGGTATTAAAAAGGTTCTAAGGTATCTCAGTGAAAAGATATTTACGAATTTATGATTTCTCATATAACTAATGAGAAGGGAAGAGATAGCAAGTGGAAGTGAGATGGATTAAAATACGTTCAACATCAAATTCTCTCAACATGGACGACAAAAATTTAATTGCGCTATGTTATAGCACAATTTAGAATTTTAATTTTCATTCAATGATATGATAATGTGAAGAAAATATTTTGATGAGAAAGATAGATTTGAATATCTTCATGGAATGAGATTAATCACACCTGAAGAAAAATAATATATTCTGTGCAATTTCCATTATGGTTGCGGGTTCCACACCCAAAAATGGCCGTTCAGACCCTATATAAGGCCGAGCCTTTGCATGAATCGCTGTCTTAAGATTTTCGAGTTCAAGGAGTCCGGTTCGTGATATATAGTTGGTGAAATTTTTAGTTATTTTTTTGAGCTCTCACTTTGTGCAAATCGCGAAATTGGCTTATAATCTACATATGGTAAGCATAAGCTCACATGAAATTTTTTTGGTAAAGGTAAAATTTGTGCAAGGACATAATTTAGTGACATTATTTTGATTAATAAGTATTCTTGTTCCTTTTAATAAAGTGAGTTAATTTTATTATGATATTTAATAATTTTCTGATAACAAATTAATAGTAAATTGTGTCTTGTACAGGATAAATTCAAGACAGTTATTCCTTTACTTCCCACATCGGGTTAGCTGGAATATACCTGCGAATTATCCTTTATTCGCTTAAAATGTTAAATAGCTTTAAGATCATAATTTTGAAGAATTTTCTAGATTTATAGAAGATAAGTGCATTGCTGTGAAATAGAGTGCTTAAGCTAACCTGCATATGAAGTTTTTATTAAATCGAAATATGAATCTATTTATGCTCGTTCTGCGTTTAATATACCGCTACACTAACATAATGCACCAAATATAACATCATTACATGTGACTTGTGAACGGTTCTTCAGCAACTGTTCCGTTACACACGTGCTGAAATTGCAGTATTATTAAATAATAAACGAATTTGTATGAGCCTAGTATACAGGCATATGGTGTGACCTTGCCCCATATCATTTTTATTCAGTTTCTGGAACTAACTACTGTATATGGAATTGTTTGTTTATCCTGCAGGAACCAAGCTACTTGCGCACACTTTCTGATGGTTCCCTCCAGGAACCAAGATTCTGCTTAAACATTTTTTGATGATTCCATCCAGGAATCATAAACTGCATAAACAGTCATATTAGTGATAAAAATTATTTTTGATAAATTACGTGCTGATTGCCGAGACCGCATAGCAGTATCGCTGACCTTAATGTGGTGTAACGGCAAGGTTCTCATGCTATCACCGCATTGGGCCATCCGATTTTGTGGCTAGCTTTCATGGTAAAGCCCAATGAGGTGAATCACCTGCCGCGGGAGTAATTGTTCGAGCATTAAAAGAACAAGGGCCATCAGCTCGAATACACACGAAAAAAAGAAAGGGGAAGTTTATTTTGTTTGTTTGTTCCCGTCTTCTATTTTATATATTTTCCTTTGTTTTTTTTTTTTAGCTCCGTTATACACGGAGAACAACACGTCCAAACGCCTCTGATGCGTTCTGTTTTCTTTTTTTGTTCATTTGGCGCTGATCTCAACGTAGCACTCTACTCAAATGAGCAGATAAACATACCCATTAGGGGGCGGAGGATGATGGACCATTACCATAATGTAACACACGAACATCGATGGCCGGCTGATCGCTAGCGGCATATCCGCTGTGCAGCCACCCACACTAATTCATCGATTATTTTGCAGCAAAGTGGTATCGGATGCAGTATCTAACTATATCTAGTTAAGAGTGGATATAGGTAGATCTGTCACCTGACAAGCTCTTCGTTACAAATGCCGCCCAAGCTGTTTTTTTTGCTTTAATATCTTATTTTTTTTTGTTATATTTCTGGTCACCCATTTGTGTTACAAATGGCACCCAAGTTAATTAGGTTTTTTTTGCTGGCTTTAGTCAAGCTTCTCTTGACTAAAGTGTAATTACTATCTTGAAATTTATTTCTGGTCGCCCATTTGGCTACAAATGGCGCCCAAACACTTGGTTTACTTTTCTCTTGACTAGAGTGCAAGTACGATTCCAAGAATAATTTCTTATTACCATCATCTCTATTATTTTGTCATTTAAAGCCCCATCATTTAGAAATGAAAATTTTTCGGATCCTGATCCAAACGATTTCGGTTTAATAAAAATTGGTTTGTCTCCAAAACTCATGCTACTTTTTGTTTACAACAGTGTGCGCCCAGGCGTGGGTTGCCTGGCCGGATACAAGTTGCTGGGTCGACGTAGAGCTCTTTTTGCTTAGTTTCTTTTGTCTAAGTACTCATATCCTCGGCAGCAAGGTTTTGGTTTCGTAAGTGGGTTTTGTAAAGCTGCTTTGAGGTTGGTATTGTCACAATTGGCATACATAACCAGTCACAATTTTGATAATTATTGTGGGATTTTACTGCATAAAATCGGCTAATGCTTCTCTCCTGAAAACTAGCAGCCACTAAACTACTGACAACTCACACCCTTCTTTGATTTCGACGTCATTTTTCTGTCAAGTTGCTGGACGCTGTCCATCCTTTCTTGATTTTTGTCCTTAGCAGAGAGTGTTCGTCCACAATTTTAGTATATTCCACAAGCGTTAGCCCATAGTAAAGACTGACCGAAGGGGCATAGATGAACAATATCCTGTGTCGAATAAAGAGAGGGAGAGAGTGAGAGAGTGTTGTTTTGTTTTTCAGCAAGGGCTGTACATTTTCTTTTTGGTCGTTTTGTGTGGGGCGAATGGGCCTTCCGCGTTGATCCGTCATGCCAACACCCCTTTCATAAATGAAAAAAAAAGAAACGTTATTAGTACACATAGGTGGAATAAATTGTTTGTGTATAATACGCAGAACTTCAACACAGAGCAGTTTTTTAAAATTATACTTGGCACAATTTTCGGTTGAATTATCTTTGACATTAGTATAAACGCAGTTTTTTTTTTATTTTATATACTTGGCATAATTTTCGGTTGAATTATCTTTGATATTGACATCAGAGTATTGTTTCCTAATCTTAGTTGGTACAATTTTCGTTTGAGTTATTGTCGACATTATTATAGACGCATTTTTTTTATATATATACTTGGCACAATCTTCGGTTGAATTATCTTTTGATATTAACACAAGGGCATTTATTGTTTTGGTCTTGGGACCATATCTAGCATCTGTTGAAGCGCCCTGGTTATATATATATTTACAGTGAAGAGTATTCTCGATCTAAATCTGGCACGTTTTGCGTGCTGCCGAGATATCTAAGGGCATTTCGTCGTTTTTATTTCCGAACTGTGGTTGAGGGTTGGTCAAGCGCACCGGTGAAGTAGATCAGTAGCAGCTGGAACCACTCTCGGTATACATATATAAACAGCTAGCTCCAAAACAATTATTCTCACCCAGCCGCTAAGACGGACTTCTCCTTTTTATCGCCTGATGAGCTTGAAGTTGAATTCACTGTTCGCAACCTTAGGTCTGACGACGCTAACGCTCATCGCAAGCTCGTGGAACTTTTGGAAGCCGAGAAATAAGAATTCGGCAGAATATCCTTTAGGTCCCACGCTCATAAGAACCCATCGCGTGAATTGGACTATATCACAAGTCGACCGAACGCCCTGAGTCGGGAGTTGAGCTCGGATCACATCCGAACCAACAAAAATCGTACGCGTTATGCTAATACTAATTCCACGGCGTGAAGCTGTCAGCGATGCTACAGCATTCCCAAAACATAAAACTTATTAACCCAAATTTGATCTTAAGCCGGGTAAGAGTCTTACAGTAAATATTCCCAACTCCTCCACTCAGACAGAGAATTCCAGCATGCAAAACTCCTCGAATTTCACCACCTACTCGGAACCCTGTCCTTCAGAAAGTTGTAGCTGCACCTTCTCGGGTGAAAGCACTTCAACGTCCACCGCCGATATCGATTTTGTGTCGGTATGTGTCAGCGAATTTCAGTCGACTCCGGGGTCCCTCCTCTCCAGTTCCGTCCCAGACACTCATAGGTACCTCAGCTTGCGTAGAGTTATAAAGGCCGCCATTGCCGAAACCGTTGTATCTGACGAAGAGGATCCTTGGGATGCTCGGCCTTCTGCCGATGTCCACATTCAGAGACAAAATATACGAGGTCTATTGGATAGCAGTGCAAATGGGAGCGTGCTCGGGGCTGGAGCGGCGAGTTTCCTGGGTAAGACGGCCATCTCGTTCCGCTCGATGACATGCCGGTTTCGACCGCT
Organism: Dioctria rufipes; assembly: GCA_963924295.1. Lineage (NCBI taxonomy): Eukaryota > Metazoa > Arthropoda > Insecta > Diptera > Asilidae > Dioctria > Dioctria rufipes. Next base: position 107,308,883 of record OZ002744.1, read on the forward strand.
GATGTCGACAGCAAAAAGTTCTGGGCCACATACGAGTCCTCATAAAATATGGCGAAAAGACGCGTATGATGAGGCTACACATAGTCCCCTCCCTTCAACAACTCTTGTACATAGGAATTGACTTTGGAAGAGCGTTTGGTTTAAGACCTGTCACGTTAAGTGAGCTTCACTCCTTGGCAAAAGCTTCACCTTCTTGTTCGCAACAGCACGACCTTTCAGAGTACGACTCGCAGCGTTTGCAGGGGATGATACCTCCTTTCCGTCATTCAGCCAGCAAGGCTTGGGTCTCACCACCTTAGTAGAACATGAGATACACATTGGTCTGGCGAAACCCATTAAGCAGTGCTTTTATTCAGTGTCTCGGGCGGTAGAAAATCTTTGTATGACGAGCTAGACCGAATGCTGTCGCTAGGAGTCATTGAGGAAAATCAAAGTTCTTGGTCATTACCAGTTACCTTGGTTAAGAAGACAAACGGTAAAGTGCGCCTCTGCCTGGACGCCCGAAAATTGAACTCCGTAAGAGTCCCAGATTCCTTTGCGCTACCTCTTTTAGATGGACTGCTCAGTAGACTTCAGGAAACAAAGTTTTTCTCTGCTATAGATTTGAAAGATGCGTTCTGGCAAATACCGCTCGCTGTGGGATCGATAGATAAAACTGCTTTCACCGTACCGGGAAAACCTCTATAGTAGTTCAAGGTGCTTCCGTGTGGACTTTGCAATGCTTCTCAAAGAATGTACAAGCTGATGTGCAAAGTCATCCCTCATGACCGGGTGTCTTCCAATCTAGACGACTTACTCGTTACTTCCTCCACGTTCGACGAACATATAAGGCTCTTGGCGAAAGTTGTTGCATCGATTCGCGCCTCCGGCCTGATAATCCACGTGGAGAAAAGCAAGTTTTGTATGAGAGAAGTCAGATATATCGGCTTTGTAGTTGGGGACGGGTGCTTGCGAGCCGATCCCGAAAAGGTCACCCCTACTCAGAGATTGCCAAGACCAACCACTGTCAAAAAAATACGAAGTTTCCTCGGAGTGTGCGGCTGATATAGCAGGCTCATCCCACATTTCGCTACCATCGCCAGTTCTCTGACACATCTTTTAAAGAAAATCGTCAAGTGCGAGTAGAACGAACATGCTGAGCTCGCTTTTCAACAACTAAAACAGTGTCTAATGAATTCACCAGTGTTCGCGAACACCGACTTTTCCAAACCCTTTTTTATTCAGTGCGATGCTAGCACTACACGAGTTGGAAGCGTCTTGTTTCAGCGCTCTGTGGATGGGGATGAGCATCCCATCGCTTCTAAGGCACAGAAACAGAACACTAGCCAACGCAACTACAGCATGACTGCGTTAGAGTGTCTGGCAGCAGTATTAAGTATCAAAAGGTTTAGTCCGTATTTGGAAGGACTGGAGTTTACGGTAATTACCGACCATGCTAGCCTCAAATGGCTCATGGACCAAAGGGATCTATGGGGCAGGCTGGTTCATTGGAGCCCCAAACTCCAGGCCTTCTAATTCCACATCGAATACCGAAAATGCAAAGACAATATTGTGACCGATGATCCTGCTCAAGTCAGCTCGCTTGATCTGCAATCACTCGCATTCCAAGAAAAAACGTACATTGAGAGAATGCAGCGAATTGCTTCTAATCCAAACTGTTTTCGAAACTTGCGAATTAGTGGTAATAAAGTATACATCTCATTCGCGTTTCCAAATAGCAATGTCTCAGAGGAGCGGGTTCAGTGGAAGCAATGTGTTCCCGAGAGTCTCACAGGCGATTTGACTAAATCAGGACATAGCCCTCCTATGGTAGCACATTTCGTTTTCAAAAAACTTTAGTGAAGCTACGCCGTCAATACTATTGACCGAGCATGGCTTCAGAGGTACGACAGTTCATAAACACCTGCGAAACTTGTAAGCTGATCAAGCCGACTAATGTGTCTTCGAGACCTCCTCTGGGTATGATACTGTCTACCGACCTGCCTTGGCAACGCATTTTCTGTGACTTTCTAGGTCCTTATCCGCGTAGTCGAGGTGGTAATAGGTACATCTTTATTGTATTGGATCACCTATCTAAGTTTGTGCTGCTGAAAGGAATGCCAGAGGTCACAAACTCACGGGTCGCCAAATTCCTTGAGCAAGAGGTATTCCTAATGTTTGGAGTTCCAGAAATTTTACATTCAGATAATAGTAGTCAGTTCAATGCAAAAATATTCGCGCAACAGTTTGAACGATATGGGGTGAAACACACCTTCTCACCAGCCTATTCTCCGCAATCAAACGCATCCGAACATGTTAATCAGTCAGTCCTGGCAGCGGTCCGTACCTATGTCTGAGTATCGAAACGAACAGCTGAGCGAGATCGGCTTCGCCATCCGCAACGTCGTGTAGCAAGCTCCACTTACAATCTACAGGTTATCGCATAGCCCTCGTATTGTCTTCTCAATGGCGGGTGATATACCTCGTTTGCGTAACCACTTCTGGGGTAGCCTAAATCTGAAGGATCTTACTTTCTTGTCCTTTCTTCAATTTTCCTCCTAACGGAACGATGATTTCAAGCGATTGCTGAGCTTGAACGCTCTTGCTGCAGTCCGCGGGATTTCCTTCGTCCTGTGTGAGTGCACAAATGAATTCTATCTGTTTGCGAAGCGATTTCCTCGCTTGGGACTGGGGGTTTCCTGGGTTCTGTGACCGGATTCAGCATAACACCGAACGATTAGTAGTTTCACCTCTTCCGTAGTCTCGAGCCAAATATCCCCTTACCCAATAAATCGATCGCTGCATCTCTTCCTGGTCAGCTCATTGGCAGAAACGATTTGATAGACGACGTCTATTTGCGGATAGGTCCTTCCTCGGCTAAAGCGAGCTGGGATCATGGCCGCAGACGAAAAACCCCCGGTTTAGCGCATGCCCGGCTTGAAACTCTTGTGGGTCGTCCCCACGTTGGGCGCATGGGGGTGAACCTGTTTTTTTTACTGCATTTCCTGGTCTAGGTCTCTTGTCAAAGCCCGGTTTGAGGCTCTTTTCTCCGTGGGTCGTCCCCACGCTGTAGCATATTCCCTATACGCTACTCTTTCCGTCTGTTCTACATCTCTCTTTGTCCGGCTTCTCTACCTTCTGTAGAGAAACCCCCATCATTTTCCTAGCGTACCTGAAAAGGGGGGAAAAGGTTACCTAAGTTCGAGAAGTAGCCCTCTGCTACTTCTCCATTTAAAAAGCATAAAACCTGGAGGCAATTGGTAATATTAAAATTAAAAAGAACGAAAGAAAAGAAAAAATATAAAAACCTGAAAAGAAGAAAAGCAAGAAAAAATATGTACCCACACGAAAAATTTTAATACGTGTAAAACGCACACAAATTAGAATCTTTCTTACAAAACCTAAAAAAAAAGAAGGAAACAAAAAAATATACATGAAACCCTGAAAAGTTAAAAGAAAGAAAATTAATTCAAATTCCAATTTTTCGTCCAAAACACACATTACTAAACGGTAATTCGCCTAGCTGTAAAGCATCACGCGATAACCACCACGCAATGCTTTACAGCAAGTCCGCCAGAAATTCCAAGACTGTATACGATCGATGGCAACGATTTTGCATGAAAAATACATGACGTCCGGGAAATATGCAGCCGGTTGGTTGGAAGACAGAACGGCGGCAATGTAGGGAGACGGCGTGGAGTTAGGAAGTCAGTTGGGAGCCGGCAACTTGGAAGGTAGTCAATCGGGGCACATGATAAAATATCTACATGAAGGGAAAGTGGGTCTGACCGGTGTTGATGGGGGTGATTTAAAAGTACCTTTAAGGGAATTACTTGCGAATTGCAGTGAAGTAGGAACCGCATTATCTACCTGAAAAGTGAAACATTAGTTATATTAGTGATAAAAGGTTATTTTTGATAAATTACTTGCGAATTACAAGGGCGGAAAACGCATTATATATCTGAAATGTGGACTATTAATGTATTAGTGATAGAAATTATTTTTGATAAATTATCTGCTGATTGCAGAGACTGTATAACAACATTATCTACCTGAAAAGTGGGACTTTAGTTATACTAGCGATAAGAATTATTTTTCATAACTACCTGCTGATTGCAGAGACATCATAACCACGTTATTTACCCGAAAAGTGGGATATCACTTCTATTAGTGTTAAAGACCATTTTTTTTATACATTACGTGCTGATTGAAGAGACATCGTAACAGTATCATTTACCTGAACAGTGGGATATCAGTGCTATTAGTGCTAAAGATTATTTTGTTTTTTATAAATTACCTGCGATTGCAGAGACCCCATAACCAAATTATCTATATATATTAGTCATTAGAATTATTCTTGATAATTACCTGCTGATTGCAGAGACATCGTAACAGCACTATTTACCTGAAAAGTGGAATAGATAGAAATTATTTTTGATAAATTACCTGCGATTGCAGAGACATCGTAACAGCACTATTTGTTATGGTAGTATGAAGAGTGATTGACTTGGACGTGAAGTCTGGACTGTCAGCATGAGCTGACAGAACACTCGGTGGGCAGCGTTAACTACAGGGCGGCACGCTAGCTCTCCTCGGCTATTGGCGGAGAGTGTGGAGAGGTTCCACGGAGACCTGCCGCTATGCCACCAGCCATATACAAAAATTTCGTGCCTACACAACAAGCCATCGCTACACACCCGGCCCAGAAGTAACCTTCACACCACTTACCGTTACCTTGGTGAAGGCACAGATGTTCTGTTTTCACTGCTATTGCCCCATCCGCCGTACGATACTAAGGGAAGCAATTTGTTTTTAGTGTCCCTGTTGATTTGAAATATAGTGGAGGAGCGGACCTATTCAACCATTATAATGAGTGTGCTCCGGGGGATATGTAACAAACAGTTTATTTACATGGGACTACTGTCCTCGAATATTCCAAATAACTCCTGACTATAGAAATTACATGAGTTTTTAGTACTAGGCTTAAGTTCACTCAAGTGGCATATGGGTTTCCTATTAAAAATTTCTAAATTCTAAATTACTGAGGGTACATACCTACTTTTGTAAATACACAAAACTATTGGAATGAGAAAACAACGTGGGCAATTTTTCCACAGGGTTATTGTAATTTACCTATATGAGATATCCTCCTCCATTAAGGCTTCCTGGGGATCGATTTCCTTCCTGCAAATAAAATAAAATAGCACAAATATAACCCGAAGTATCCACGCAGAATTTCCTTTACAGAAATATACAGTATTTTCAATTATCTGAGCAATTTATAACACTACTATTAATTAATGTTCGGGTGTATATCTTTCAATATGCGCTTGCACATACCTAGATATGTGCCTAGAATATAATTCAGGTCAGTAATCCACCTTGCAAAAGAATATCTATGCATAATAATTGTAATTTCTTTAAAAAATAGCTAAAAGGACATACATATATAATATATTGCGCTATGATTTCCTTCAGAAGTTAACACACACAAAAACATAGTTAAATGTCATAATGACTTACAATTTCCTTCAAAAATCAGCTAAAAATATTGTCATATACCATCATGAATTCTGATTTCCTTCAGGGCTTAACTAAAAATGTCGTCATATAAACGGTTTTCCAATAAGAGGTGTTATTTTGATATTCAACGTCGAGAGAAAACAATAAAAAGAAAAAAGAGCTTTTAAAGCGATCATGGGTACCTTGGGGCAATTGGCTCAAACATCGGGGAGTTGGATTTTAAAAACGGTCGAGACAAGTGAAAGTGCCGATGTGTTCCCACAGCTGTTTTGTCAATTCCTATAATTGACAACTACGAAAGAACTGCGCTCGCAATGTACAAATTAAATGAAATCTGTCAATTCCTATAATTGACTTTCGAACAATATGCAACTACGAACGAAAATCCACGTATGCTGAAAGAAAATATTCTGGTGGAGTGTAGCGGTTAAATAAAAAAAAGAGGAAATTTGTCACTCAATTGTTCACTCAATTATTTATTGCAAAAAAAAATATTAATTGATTAAACAAATATTAATCTTATGAGAAAATTAATTAATTGAATAAATTCTTTGAATGTGCAAAATTTACTTCCCTCAACTTACACGTACACGCTTAGAAACTTCACTTGCTATTCAATGCTTCACAGTGAATTATATGTATTTAAGAACTAAAAGAAACTTAAATGTGCAAAGAACTATATTTTTAATCGAATTTACCTTTTTCTTTTCAATACTGCCAAATTAGAAAATTATGCTACGTTACAATTTCATATATATAAGTACAATTTCATATATATAAGGTAAAAACAAATTTTCCTTTCTGGTTGTTAACTAATATATTTACTAGTTGTTCAGTAAAAAAGCCTTCTTTACTGGTTGATGGTTTATTAAAAAGTAGTAAAATATGTACATATAATTATCCTATTTATACAAAATTAGTCTGGGAAATAAAATTAAAAATTACCAAAAATTGCTTAGTTCATAATATATTGTGAGAATGAAAATTCTCCCATGAATGGTGAGTAGCACGAGATAGGTACATACATACAGGTGGTGATAGGTACGTTCGTACAATCAAGAAAAAACTGCTGCGTCTGGAGTTCGCATGGTAGAATTTTCCGGTGAAATATGAATTCCCTCAGAATGAATGCGACGTGAGAATTAATTTGTGTGATTAACGCTGGGCTAATCATCCTGCCCCCTTGGGTTGCTGCGCAACACAAAATCGTCACTGTTGTCCGGCTGGCTCCGTCTTGCGGGTATTGGAGGTATGGAATAGCAATGTGGTGGCATGTTCCTGGAGCAAACCCCGTGGTTCCATTTGGTAACCATCCAATAGCTGCATCCGATCATAAGAGCTGCCAGAAGCATGTAGCTAATGGTGTAATGATATATGTCGTGATGCGATATTCCTTGGGGCAATGCTTCCGAGTACTGCTTGAGATCCTTGACCTTGTTGGTCAGCACATCTATTTCATGATCGTTGGATTTTAGATGAAGCTCTGAGGAAATGTATGGGTGCCCTCTTTTTGCTGAATCTAGGTCTTCATCCAAGGATAGACTTAAATTTATGCGTGGAATAAATGCTGATATAGTCTTGCTCTGATAACGCCCGTGACCAGTGATCGTCATAGAGGTCTGTTTGATTGAACAATCTGGACGAAGTTTCAGAATTCCACTTTTCTGTAGAGTTTTAAGTGTTACTGCTGTGCCACATACAATGCTGAATGTGGTTTTACTGTCGAGATGGTAGAGCCAACTGTTTGGAGTATGCAGCTGTATCCAAAGATTGGATCGGTTTGAGCTGCGAAAGTGGCAGTTGGAAGAGAGCGTTTGTCTGTGGTTGAGCAGCTCCATTTCGCTCTGGCTGACGTTGGCCTTTAGATTGAAGATGGGATGATTCTGGTCACATAGATACTGGTCTTCTCTTAAGTGTTGACATTTGTTTAACTCTGCTTGAGATAGGGGGTAATATCTCTCCCTGGGAAGACTCACGATGAGATAATCTGATGATGGCTTGATTAGCAGGAGTTTGTCTCCTTGTTGAATGGGAACAGGTATCATCTTGAATAACTGAAAGTATTCATCCAGGACGAGTGGAATCCGTATGTCAAATAAGATGTATGATTCTCCTATCCTGGGTCCGACTGTCATTAGGTTGTAAAGAAGTAGCACGCCATCCTTAATATTTCCTGGAATAGTTAGAGTTGATGGAATATGGTCCTTTATTAAAGTCAACTGGTCTCGGAGTTGCATCGGGGTGATTAATAATGGGCTGATCTTGTTGTGGTGAATATCTGTTATGACGTGTAATAAAGCGTTTTGAGCTCTGTGGTAGTTTTGAAGAACTAGTGTGGTTAGAAGCGATAAGGCACTGAAAGCTTGGGTAGCTTGCTGCTCGAGCTGAACGTCATCAACAAACTTACTGAATGCGAATTGCCTTGAATTGTTTTTGAATTGACTCCTCTTGACGTTTCATGATATTGGTTGTAGTTTCTAAAACTGATGTTTGGTTTTTTGCTAGCTGCATCAAGTAACCCTCGTTGCTTCTTGTTTTTTCGATTTCTTCTTCAATGTACTTGGCATAGGATGAGTCCAGGATGCCAAATAGTTTGTTCGCAACGTTACCTACTAAGTCAAGAGGAGACCTTTTGTGTGGAACTCGGTCTCGGCCGCCTTGTTTGTGGAGAGTTTTATTAACTTCTTCAATTTGCGTGAGTTGATGTTGAAATTGGGAAAGTATTTCCAAACAGTGGTCTCTTCTGAGTGTTGTTGTATTGCATAACTTGCTTATTTCTCCAATGCATTTTCTGATTCCAGCTAGTTCGCTCCAGTAATTATCTAGCTTGTAGTATGCAAGAATGGTCCACTGGCTGTTTATTAGATGTGCATGTCCTAGTGATTCAAAGAATATTCCTGGATTACTTGAGAATGGTGTTACTTCGGCCGGCTCCCTTAGCGGGTTTCCGAAGGCTGGCATTATAAGTGAGGATAGCATGAGCAGTTTTAAAGCAGCTGATGAGCTAATAGATCTTGCAGTGGGGCTTCTATTCGTCTCTGTAGCGTTAGTGGGATTTTTCTTGAAATTTTCCACAAATGGTGAGTTCTTCCAATTAGAATTGATTGGCAAGAACCTTCCTCGCAGCGGGTGATAGGGTCGTTTGTGTTTCATCCTCTTTGCTGGTGGCTCTCCTTCTACGTCCTTGTGAGATGGTCCTGGCACCTGATTAAAGGTTAGAAAGGATATTTTCGGTTGCGTTCCCTCGACTGATTTGGAGTCGTTCCCGAGGTTGCTGCCACTGGCATTCCCTTTGAGATCTTCTGGTCTATAGTGCTCCTCCGGCAAGGGGCAGAGGTTATGAATGGTCCGTTTAAAAATTCCAGAGGGGGTTTTGACACTAACAACTCTAGTAAGTTTGTCGGCGCCGTCGAAAGTTTCTAAGACGCGGCCTAGCGACCATTTCAATGGTGGTAAGTTCGCCTCTCTTATCACGACTAAAGTTCCAGGTTTTAGATTTGGCTTTATACTCCTTCATTTGTTCCGCGTTTGCAGCTCCTGTAGGTATTCAGCCGACCAGCGCTGCCAAAATGTTTGTTGAATATGTTGAATTCGGCGAAATCTTGTTAATTTGTCGATGTCTCTTTCAGCAACATCAGTTTCGGCGCATGCTGTCAAGGGGCTTCCCGTCAAGAAGTGTCCTGGGGTTAGTGCCCCGAGGTCATTGGGATCTGAAGACATGGGTGTTATTGGCCTGGAATTAAGGATGTCCTCTATCTGGACAATTACTGTGTATAATTCCTCGTATGTCAAATTGGCATTTCCCATCTGGCGAATCAAGTGATTCTTGGCGGATTTCACTGCCGCTTCCCACAGTCCTCCGAAGTGAGGCGATCGTGGTGGTATGGGCCTCCACTCAATGTGATTTTTGATGCATAATTGAGCGAGTGATGACTGTAAATCCTGCGACAGGAGCATGTCCTTTAGTTCCTTTAAATGTGTTCGTGCTCCTAGGAAGTTCGTTGCGTTGTCGCAAAAGATAGTAGCACACAGACCTCTCCGGGCAATGAATCTTTTTAGAGCGTTAAGGAAAGCTTCGGCACTCAGATCACTGACCAATTCTAAATGGACAGCCTTTGTAGTGAAGCATACAAAGACAGCTATGTACGCCTTTGTAGGTGTCTTTCCTCGTAATTTGTAATGAATCATGATGGGTCCACAAAAGTCGACTCGTGGTGTGAAAGGGTCTTGTGGGCTTCACCCGTTCCACAGGTAGGTCTCCCATCATTTGATCAACGGGCTTCGGCTTACATCTGAAGCAACGGATACATCTATGGACAGTATGGCGCGCCAACCTTCTAGCGACTATGACCCAGTATTTCTGCCTAGCGATTGCAGTAAGCGCTTGAGGTGCTGCGTGCATATGTTGGTTGTGCAGATAATTGAATAGAAGTTCACTCAGTTTGTGGTCCTTGGGCAGAAGAATCTGGTTCTTGGCCTTTTGGCTGAGTTCTGAATTTTTCAGCCGTCCGCCGACCTTTATGATTCCTGTAGAGGCGTCTACAAACGGCGCCAAATGTTGAATAGAATGGTGAGAATCAAGTGCTTCCCCTTTCTTGAATAATGAGTACTCGTGCTCGAATGCTGTGCGTTGAATATTTTTTATGATTCCGTTCAAGGCAATGTCTAGCTCTGCAATGTATACTTCGCCCATCTTCCTCGATCCCTTGGGAGATTTGCAATTTTGCAAGAATCTGAAACAGTACGCAAAAATTCTCTGTAATTTTAAAAATGAGTTACAATGATTCACAGGTGTGACTAGATCAACATGTTTGACTCGTGGCTGTGAAGACCGATTTTTTTGGTTTGGATTCTGGAATCTTGTCTGGTATTTTGAAGGCAAATATGGTCCATTTTTCTTCAGGTTCAGATAGATACCTTGGACCTTTGAACCACAGAGTTGATTGGCTGAGGGCATCCGGGAACATTCCACGGGAGATTATGTCAGCTGGATTTTGTGTTCCTTCAATGTGTCTCCATTGCCGTGGCTGAGTCAATTGTTGTATTTTTTCAACCCGATGTGCTATGAAGGTACTCCACGTATAAGACGGTGATGAGATCCAGGCGAGTACAATTGTAGAGTCAGTATGATACACAATTCTTGAAGAGTTTATTTGCATGCATTGAGATACTCTTTCCACTAATTCTGTCATGAGTAGCGCGGCACATAGTTCCAATCTTGCAAGCGTAGTAGCTTTTACTGGTGCTAGTCGTGACTTGGCGCATAACAGTCTTACTCTGATTTCTCCTTGCGTATTCATTGATCTCAGGTAGCAGCAAGCCCCATAGGCGGACTCACTGGAGTCTGAAAAGGCGTGTAATTGGATGTTGACTGAGTTTGAAAATAGTACATGTCTTGGAATTTTTATTGCTCGTAATCCTGGTAGACTCTTCTTAAATTTCATCCATTTATTTTTGTAAACTGCGGGTAGTTCTTCGTCCCACGAGCATTTGGCCTTCCAGAGGTCTTGTAGAAATAGCTTTCCTAATACCGTTACTGGTCCTATTATCCCAAGAGGATCGAAAATACGGGCTACTTCGGATAACACTGTGCGTTTGGTAAGTCCTTGTGTTTCACCTTCAGTTGCTTGATACTGAAAATTGTCTTCCTTTGGTTGCCAGATTAATCCGAGAGTTTTCGTTACTGCGCCATTGTCAATGAGTAGCATCTCCTCTTTGTGATCTTCTGGTACATTTCGTAATGTGTCTGGGTGGTTAGCACAAAATTTCCTTAATTCGAAACCGCCGCCTTTCAGGAGCTCTATTAGGTCGTTCTTTTTTTTGAGCATGCTTTGTTTAGAGTCAGCTCCTGTCAGAATGTCGTCGACATAGGTATTTCCTAAAATCATATTCGCAGCTTCGGGAAATGTATCGTATTCTGCTAAGGATAATTGATTCAGGCATCTCGTTCCGAGGAATGGGGAGCGGCGGCTGTTCCGTAAGTTACGGTGTTTAACTGGTATGTTTGCAGAGGCTTCTTTCTGTCATTCCTCCATAAAATTAGTTGGTACTTTCTGTCGTTTGGGTGGAGATTGATCTGCCGATACATTTTGCAGATGTCTGCTGTCATTGCGTACTTGTACATTCTGAATTTTGTTATGATGGTGAAAAGATCTGGCTGAACGGTGGGACCAACCATCAAGATATCATTGAGGGATCTTTCGGATGATGTTTTCGCTGAGGCATCAAATACTACACGGAATTTGGGCTTGTTGGTATGTGCCTTTGCTACACAGTGATGGGGCATGTAGTAATGATCGGTAGGAATGGCTTCCTTTGCTATCGGTTGCATGTGGCCGAGTTCTTGGTATTCTGTCATGAAATCATGATACTACCTCTTTAGATCGGCATTTCTCTCCAATTTTCTTTCTAATGCATAGAAGCGCTTTGAAGCAATTTCCAGGGACGACCCCAAAGTAGTTGGTAGCTCACGAAAGGGTAGTTTGACGATGTATTGTCCTGACGCCGATCTTTGGAAGGTATTTTGGAAATGCTCCTCACAGAGGAGTTCTTCTCTTGACTTGTACTTGGATGGTGAATCGTGTTGCTCCAACTCCCAAAATTGTTGCAACTGTTTGTCCAGTGCTGAAACTGAGGGTTGTGTTGCGATGTGACAACTTTGAGTGCAGCCAGCTTGAGTTGGCACCTTTCCTGCAGGAATCCATCCAAAGTGGGTGTTTTGAAGCAGTGGCAGATTGTGTAGTCTTATTTGACCTTCTTGCAAGAGTTGAAAGAATAATTCAGCTCCCAGTAACATGTCGATGGCCTGAGGTTTATAGAACGCGGGGTCTGCTAGCTGGATGCTAGTTGGAATATCCCAGTTCGATGTTTTGATGTATTGTGACGGTTGGCGGTCGCTGATAGTTTTTAAGATAACAGCATTGATGACTGCTGAAAAGCTCTTCACTCTTGAATGTATCGTGAGAGTGGTTTCGTGCTTAGCAGTTGTTGCGATTCCACCAACACCACTAATCGGCAGTGAAGTTTTGCTGCGTGGTAGTCCCAGAGCCTGTACGAGTCGTTCGCAGATAAAGTGGAGCTGTGAGCCCGAGTCCAAGAGTACCCTACAGTTGACCGGGACTCCTGAGTCATTAGTGACCTTGATTATTGCTGTTGCTAATAGAATCTGCGAGCGTGTTGACGCCTGTAAGCTAGATATTTGTGAGTTTGTTGTCTCAGATGAGTAGAACGACTAATCTCCTGGAACTGAGAAGTGGAGTCAAGTTGTCTGGTAGCTCCTGAACTGCCTCTGCTCACTTGTTGGTAGTTCATTGGTGCCAAGTCTGTGCTCCGACGAACGATGCCTTGTCGTGATTTCGCTTGAATAAGGTTTCTTGGCTTCTCTGATTGACGAGAGTTGTGTATTAATGTGTTATGGCGTTTGCCACATTTCATACAGCCTCTTGATGTGCAATCATGTACTGTATGGTCTAGCTTTAGGCAATTGGGGCACAATTTGAACTTCCTGATGAGCTGAATCCGATTATCTAATGTTGCATAGAGGAATTTTGGGCACCTAAAAACTCCATGATCTGTCTTGCATACTGCGCACTTCAATACCTGGGATGATGCCGCCAACGTAGATACCCTCTTGCGTTCTTCCTTCGTCTGGATTACTTCAAGCATCTGGAACCTTGTTTCCATGAATCTGAAGAAATCGTCCATTGTCTGCAATTCGTGAGGTGCGTTAAGTGACTGCCCATATAATCTCCTGGATTCCTTATCGAGCTTCTGAGTGAGTAAATGAAGCAGTATGGGATTCCACTGCTTGATCTCGATGCCACTGTTCTCCAATGCTAGTAGACATTCCTTGCTAGTGTCATGCAATCTTTTGATTCCCGAGCCTGATTCGGTTGTGAGAGCTGCTTGATATAGTAACTGATTGAGAGTTGCTGTTACTATAGCCCTCGGATTGTCATACCTCTCTAAGAGTAACTTCCAAGCCACTGAGTAGTTATCGTCAGTAGTTGTAAATGTTTTATTAGTCCGCTGGGTTCACCTGTGAGATTTGTCTTCAAGTAGTATAATTTTTCGGCCCCACCCAGAGGTCTGTTGTGAATGAGTTGACTGTACAAATCTTTGAACTGCCCCCATTTCGTGTAGTTTCCGTCAAAGATTGGAAGTGTTAACTTTGGAAGTTTAACGTTTCCATTTATCGTGGTCACTGATTGTTCGTCAAGCTTTCCTTGTAGCCTTGTTGCTGTTTCTTGGAAATGATCTTCAATCTTCGTATATTCGCGAATATCGTAGGAGTCATCATCAAGTTCTGCCATTATTTGCCCATGTAAGGAGGCTATAGTGTCCCAATATTGATTGATGGACCTCAGTTTTTGTGTGTAGAATGCCCTTGGATATGGATCTGCATGTTCGCGTTCAATTACCTTGATGATTCGCTCTAGCGCAGCAATAGTGGCATTCACTTGTTTTCTCATTTTCAGGCTTCCAGTCAGTGGCACTAATTCGTCATGGTGCTCAGGCTCGTCTGTATGTGATGATGTGGCTGTCGATACCTCGAGTCGCTCACTCAATCTTTGCAAGAATTCATTGTAGACCTTCTCTACTTGATTAAAGTAATTTTTCACAAAGTAAGAATGCTCTTTGCTGAAGTCCTCACTTTCAACTATTTCGTCGTGATTCTCGCAAAACTTAGTCCATAAGCCATTAAGCCTTTCTTCATAGCTTTTCGTGTTTTCTATAGTTCTCCGCTCAATGCTTTCCTTCCTGAAATTCTCAAGAAGTTGAGAAATTGACTTGCCAATTCCTGACTGTGCTGCGGTTAGATTTTGCATGTTGATTTGCTTCTGACTTTAACATTGCTGTTCTATCCAAAATATATTACCTGGGGTTGCCTATGTACGGCTGTTCTTCTTAGTATTGGGTCTTCTTGAGGTAACTGCTAGCTCGCAATCAAAAACTAAACTACTGCTACCGCGTAGTAAACACTGGAACCCTTTGCCTTTGTATATGTAGGTGAGTGGTACGGCTGCGCTGCTGTTGTCTCTTGTAGTAATCACTAGAGAGCTTATTGTTTTTTATAGATGATAAGACTTGGTAGTGAAGTATTGAAACATTCAATACATCACGTCGGGGTCACCAAATTGTTCAGTAAAAAAGCCTTCTTTACTGGTTGATGGTTTATTAAAAAGTAGTAAAATATGTACATTTAATTATCCTATTTATACAAAATTAGTCTGGGAAATAAAATACCAAAAAGTGCTTAGTTCACAATATATTGTGAGAATGAAAATTCTCCCATGAAAGGTGAGTAGCACGAGATAGGTACATATATACAGGTGGTGATAGGTACGTACGTATAATCAAGGAAAAACTGCTGCGTCTGGAGTTCGCATGGTATAATTTTCCGGTGAAATATGAATTCCCTCAGAATGAATGCGACGTGAGAATTAATTTGTGTGATTAGCGCTGGGCTAATCACTAATGGCTGAAAGTAAATAATAATCAGAACTCAAGGTAGATTTAGTTTCTAATTATTATGTTGTGCAAAACTGACCTAATAGCATATGTTTCACACGATAAATAATTGTTAGAAATTTTGATTTATTTGAGTGAAATAGTTAAATGGCTGAAAGGAAGAAGTTAATAATAAAAATTCAATCAATCTTGTTAAATTCATACATGTGTGTATGACCAACACCTGGCATGCAAACACAATGAACTTTAACCCAAATTGCAAAAAAATGAATAATACGCAAAATTACCTTTAATTGATTTAAAAACAACTTGTCACTAATAAAATTTTCACAAATAAAATGATTGAAATTCTTGTTATTTGCAAGTCGCCTTGCAAAATATTGATGTTTCTGCTGGTGAAAAAATATTCTAAGTTTGTTGAAATTTCTATTTCCCTTTGCTGATGACATTGTATGAAAATTTGCAAATTGTGGGAGGAATGCTACTGCATGTGCCTTGACAACTTTAAAAAAATAAGAAGACAGAATGAAGAATGAACCCCCCTTTTATAGAGAATTTCGTTCCGAATTCATATCCATAAAAATGAATTTCTCTATTTCCTGACGAAATTTAAATAAAATGTTGACTATAATTATTTTTCCTTGATGTCAAATGACACGCTGCATTTTTTGACATATTTACCATAGGAATCTTTTTAATTTCACGTAATTATGATAAGTTTTCCGAATCTGTGCCATAACTTATCGATACAATATCTTGTAGTTCAATTTACCAAATTCCTCTCAGAATTCATTTTCGTTCATCTTTATTCGTGTCCCATTCACACATTTGTGTCTCTTTCGCATTTATTGGTGCAAAGGGAAATTATCCGTAACACGTGAAAAATATCGCTACGCGTACGCGCCCTCGGATTCTGCGTCTCTTTTCACCCCGGGGTGACATTTCAAAGGTCGCGAGAAATTGAAGTTCGATGTCTTGTTTATACGCGAAATGTCAGCCGCGCGCGAGTTTTGTTTTCAGTTAAATTAAGTGCTAAATTCAGTGTTTATGTGGATAATAATACTTCAGCGAGGGAATTATACATTTAACTACAGGTGAGTGTATAAATTTCTTAGTTTTCTGTGTTGTTTAGGTATAATTTCTGCCCTTTTACAAATGGCATAGATACCTGTCAAGGTGAGTTTATTTCGCGAAGTCTCACCTAAGGTATCTGTGCATTCTTTGCAAAAGGTAATTTAATTAGGTATACGTCCTGTATACATTGTTATTTGTTTAATTTTACGTTGTCTAACATAAAATTCGTTGAGTTTGTATAGTGTCTACATGGTGCTATATCAACACAATTGTTGGTGTTGTTATTGTTTATTTGCGTTTATTTCTATATTTAATTCTGTAAACTCACTAGTTAATTCATTTTATTTATTTCAGGTCATCGTGGGACCTTTGCATCTGTTGACACGCCAGATGCTGGTAAGATTTTTTGTTTTATATTAATTCAATTTCTCCTTTTGTTTTAGGTTCGTCGAACAGCCGATATTGTGGAAATCTTGAAAAATTAAAATTGTTAGATGGAAATAGTGAAAATTATTAAGATTTAAAAAAAACCGATAATTATAAAAGGAAAATAGTGAAAATTATTAAGATTATAAACAACCAATAATTATAAAAGGAAAATAGTGAAAATTATTAAGATCATAAAAAACCGATAATTATAAAAGGAAAATAGTGAAAATTATTAAGATTATAAAAAACCTATAATTATAAAAGCAAAATAGTGAAAATTATTAATATTCTAAAAAACCGATAATTGTTAAAGAAAGTTAGGGAAAATTTTTAAAACTCTCAAAACTGAAGATTGTTAAAGCTCTGGGATGAAATAAAGAAAAAAATGGGAAGGTATTTCGTTTTGTTAATCGAGCTTTCGTTTAAACCCTTCCATTTGACCGCTTATCCCCCTTTACTCGGGAAGCACGAGCGGCTAAAACCCAACAACTGGTGGCAGCGGTGTACCTACCGAAAATCAGTGCCTTTTTAAATTATTAAAATCCTACGAAAGAAAAAAATAATAACAACTGGTGTTACTGTGCTTTTTCCTCCTTCTTCCTAAGTCAGTGCCAAATTAATTAAATTAAAATTAAAAAGGAAAAAAAAAAAGTTCAAAAATACCCTAAAAAGGGTACTTAGAGGAAAAAAAATAATAATAAAATTTTAAGCGCCAGAGCGCTCACCGTGGGACCCAAGGAGGCTTCATCCCTGCCTCACTAAGACGATTCCCAGAAGGAAGACTACAAGAAACCGTCGTCCCGGACGCGCGATGTATCTTCACTTTCATTTAGCAACAACGAAGACGCCGTAAAGGAATTTAAATCCTACACCTCCAGCAACGTCATCAAGAATCTCCCGTAACTACAAGCCAATAGTTGATAATAAATAAGGTAGAAAAATAGAATATTGTAGTGTATTGTATTGTGTATATTACTGATATGATAAAAGAATCTTAAAGCCCCACTCCCGGTAAACCAAAGTTTCCTCCAATCACCTTCGATCTGCAGTTATACAAAATTAAAATTTTAGTTAACTGGCCAAATATTCGTATTGGTCAAAGACTCATATAATCGCCAAAAATTTATACTCGCTTAAACAATCGAACCAACCCTTATCCTTTTTACTATTTTACTTTAAAAAAACATGACTGAGGAAAACAAATCTTTCGATGAGCTTTGCTTCTGACAAGTCCCAAAAATGTCAGATATTAGACAAATTCTGTCCGACTATCATAGAGCCAATAAAAGCAAAAGGACTTCAGACTTTACTTCTGAAAAACCCCAAAATTTGGAAGACGTTTGCGCTTCATTTGAAAAAACGGAAACCCTGATTCAAGATCATGAAGATTTTACTAAAACTCATGATTATTTTAAGTAGTCATGCTATGACAAAACGGAGGACTGGCACAATCTTACAAAGGCAACTCTGTCTGATAGAGCGCAAAAATAACGCGTTTTACGTCCCACTTCCAAAAACTTCTCAAAAAACAACTTCAGCTGATAACCAGGACAGCACAGACAAAGATCAATCAAATACAGTACGGTTTCGGTTGCAAGAAGATAGACGAAAAATATTATCCCATATTATTCAATCTATAGATAATAACTCATTTGCAACTGCAACCCAGGCATACTTAAACCAAAAATTAAAATCTTTGCACAAATATTGGGACTATTTTGAAGAAACACATAACGAAATAATCTTGAATGTTGGCCCAAGCGACAAAAATAGCGAATACTTCGCAAATGATGTTTACATAAACATGGAAACATCATTCTAAGATACTATAATTGCCCTTCAGGAACAGCTAGATTCACGATTTCAAGAGTTATTAAATACTACAAATGATTTAACAAATCATCACCATAATGTCTCCTTTAGAGACCAGTCGCATTTCTCCTTATCAGACGCAGGATCTTAACTCCAAATTTTAGTTGAAATTCCAAGGATTTCCACAAATTTATTTCCAGTTGTGATGACATGTACGCAACAGCATCGACGGTAAACGAAAAACACTCCCTCCTTAGCTTAATAAGGAGTAAATTATCAGCAGAGGCATATGACGTATATAGATAAAAACAAATATCAGATTGGTCTGAATTAAAATCTCTGTTAACTCAAAGCTTCGAAATCATAATCACTAGATCCACCCTACAGTCTCAATTAAGTAATTCAAGACAAGGTAGAGAGCAAAATGCAAATGACTTTCTTCAAACACTAAATACAAGGCTATCTAAATTAAATGAGGCAACGCACACTTACATAACGGATAAGGTACTTTTAAAATCTCTTTTAAAAGACAGTGAGTGTCAAACTGTGAGAGCTATAGGGGACAGATTATTTATTTGCGCAAGCAATAAATTCAAGTCTTCACTGCTTCAAATGGAATAGACTGGGACACGCTGCGTCAAAATGCTTAATCACACAACGCCCTGCGCAGAGTCTGAACATAATTCCAATAACAAACCCCCAATTACAACGCTCTGCAGATATTAATAAAATTAAATATCCATCACAATCTCATTCATGTCGACATTGCCATCGGATGGGACATACAATCGAGGAATGCAGGACAAGAACTCTGAATAATAATCGACGACAGCCCGGGAAATCAAAATAATTTCCAAAAGGTGAAAAATACTCCACCAACAAACACGGCTGATAGACAGCCTCAAAATAGGAACTGGCAGCAGCCAGTATTCCGAGAAAGTCGAACTCCACCGCAAAAGTCCATCGGCATTCAGGCAGGGAAACTGGATGCAGCGGGGGGTCCCATTCGGCAACCCCTCGCACATACAAACTACAGCACAAGTCCACAGGATTCCCGAGACAATATCGACACAGGCAACAATAAATTAATTCATATTCCAGTCCAAATTAATAAAAATTCATTAACAATTTCTTTGCCTGTCGATATCTGCTCTGCTCCAAAACTTACTTTTTCAATCGACGTGGGAGCAGAGATCAGTTTAATAAAACTACATCCATTAAGGCCAGACAATATCTGCTACAGAGATGCTGTCTGCAATATAAATACTTTGTTTACTGAGTCCACTTCTACAGAAGGGCTCATTTTTGCTAAATTGAATTTAGAATCTTCGAATAATAATAACTCCATCCTAGAACACCCATTTAAAATTGTGGGAAATAACTCCATCCTCTCATATGAAGGCCAACTTGGTCATGACTTTATATCTCGATAAAATGCTAGTATCAGTTACAAAAATAAATACATTTCTTTAGAAATAAACGATTCAAATGAATCTTATCCTTATGAAGAATATTACACTATCTATCCATACGTTTATTTTAAAAGCGAAGACCCAGAAAAGAGGTCCCAAACAAAGAGTCTGTTATATACAGGGATAACAGTCTCCAATAAAGATAATAATACAAATCTATCTCCATCAATTGGTTCGAAAAGCAATGCAAATCGATCGCCAGCACATGCTTCACAAGAAATGAAGCATAAAGTTAAAAATTTATTTCCATCTATAGCCACACAAGAGAATTAAATGAAATTCTATCTCCATCCAAAGCTTCACAAGATATGAAGCAAGAACGTAAAAATATATCTCCATCTCCAGCCGCACAAAAGGCTGCATCTAGTAAACTTCTATCTCCTTCAGCAATAGATTCACAAAAAGTGAATTCCAAGATAAAATCAAAGAATTCAAAGAATTTCAATAAAGTTTTATCTCCCTCAAATTCTATCGAGTCAGAATCATCGTATAACTCCTTCCAAATTCCACAAAAGTTGAAATCATATCTCCTTCCTTTTCAAAATCCGAAAGAATCGGATAAATTAAATAAAATTAAAATTCCAGCTCGATCAGAATTCATCATTGAAATTCCAACTCCTTCTATTCAAAATCAATCGGTCTGTTTCAAGAAGGAAATAAGGCCAGGTTTATTTCTTGGAAATTCGATAGTCGAACCAGTCAACGGTATGGCAAGAGTCCTAATCCTCAACACAAATGAGGAGGACGCCGATCTGGCACCTTACGAGGTGGACCCAGTTTACCAAGACTTGGACGACTTTGTGGTAATCTCCACAGACTCTGACAGAGATCCAATTAAGGGCAGAATAAATAAACTGCAAAACCTTATAAAATTGGATCACTGTAATTCAGAGGAATCTGAGAGTATTCGCAATATCTGTAGGGAATTCAACGATCTCTTCTTCATAGAAGGGGATTTCCTATCTTATACAGATGCCATTACCCACAAAATCGAGACTTTCCAGGACAAACCGCCAATTTATACCAAGCCTTATAGACTTCCTGAAGCAAGCCTAACTGAAATAAACCGACAAATACAAGAAATGCTTGAGTCAGACATCATCAGACATTCACATAGTCCCTGGAATTCTCCACTTCTCCTGGTTCCCAAAAAACCAGATTACAATGGAAACAAAAAATGGCGAGTAGTGGTAGACTTTCGTCGTACTAACGACATTACTATTGGCGATGCCTACCCACTGCCTAATATCACTGATATATTAGACCAGTTAGGGAAGTCGAAATATTTTACCACACTCGACTTAGCCAGTGGATTTCACCAGATAAAAATGGACTCGAACGACAGGGAAAAAACTGCCTCCCTGCTAACTACGCATACAATCGTATGCCATTTGGTTTAAAATGAGTCCCTGCTACTTTTCAACGAGCCATGAATAATGTCTTATCTGGCCTTCAATTCATCTATTGCTTCATATACATGGACGATATTGTAGTCCATGAATACAATCTCAAAGACCATAATACAAGACTCACAGCAGTATTTAGCAGTCTCCGCAATTTCAACCTCAATCTTCAACCCGACAAGTGCCACTTCCTAAGAAGGGAAATTATGTATTTAGGGTACATTATTACAGAAAATGGAGTCAAACCAGACCCTGCAAAAATAAAATCAATTCAGTTATATGCCAGACTCAAGAATGAAAAAGATATCAAAGCTTTCCTTGGTTTCGTCGGCTACTATCGGCGATTTATACCAAATTTTTCGAAGATAGCCAAACCACTCACAAATCTTTCGAAAAAAGACAAGCCCTTCAAGTTCGACGCAATCTGCGACGGGGCATTTTGCGAATTACGAAATAAATTAATTTCAGCACCAATTCTATCGTATCCCGATTTTGGCAAAGAATTTTTTGTCACCTCTGATGCCAGTGACTACGCCATCGGGGCAGTTCTCTCTCAAGCTGATGATCAAGGAGATCATCCAATCGCCTATGTGAGCCGAGTTGCAGAGACTATTTACTCAACAATAGAAAAGGAGCTCTTAGCAATCGTTTTCGCAGTTGAACAATTCAAACCATACGTTTATGGTAGACAGTTTACAATCATAACTGACCATAAACCATTAGTATGGCTCATGAATCTGAAACACCACTCCTCAAGACTGATGAGATGGAAAATACGTCTTGAGGAATACGACTACAAAATAGTCCATAAATCAAGTAACCTCAACACAAATGCAGACGATCTCAGTAGAAATATTCCACATAGTAGCGAACATTTCGCAGAACTTACCACCTGCGTAAATGTGGTAACAAGGAATCAAGCTAGAGCTCAGGCAAATCTGAACATTCCCGACACGAGTATTATTACTCCAAACCCAGCTCCATCGTCATCAAACAATTCCTGAATCATAATACCATTTGACCGCTTATCCCCCTTTACTCGGGAAGCACGAGCGGCTAAAACCCAACAACTGGTGGCAGCGGTGTACCTACCGAAAATCAGTGCCTTTTTAAATTATTAAAATCCTACGAAAGAAAAAAATAATAACAACTGGTGTTACTGTGCTTTTTCCTCCTTCTTCCTAAGTCAGTGCCAAATTAATTAAATTAAAATTAAAAAGGAAAAAAAAAAAGTTCAAAAATACCCTAAAAAGGGTACTTAGAGGAAAAAAAATAATAATAAAATTTTAAGCGCCAGAGCGCTCACCGTGGGACCCAAGGAGGCTTCATCCCTGCCTCACTAAGACGATTCCCAGAAGGAAGACTACAAGAAACCGTCGTCCCGGACGCGCGATGTATCTTCACTTTCATTTAGCAACAACGAAGACGCCGTAAAGGAATTTAAATCCTACACCTCCAGCAACGTCATCAAGAATCTCCCGTAACTACAAGCCAATAGTTGATAATAAATAAGGTAGAAAAATAGAATATTGTAGTGTATTGTATTGTGTATATTACTGATATGATAAAAGAATCTTAAAGCCCCACTCCCGGTAAACCAAAGTTTCCTCCAATCACCTTCGATCTGCAGTTATACAAAATTAAAATTTTAGTTAACTGGCCAAATATTCGTATTGGTCAAAGACTCATATAATCGCCAAAAATTTATACTCGCTTAAACAATCGAACCAACCCTTATCCTTTTTACTATTTTACTTTAAAAAAACATGACTGAGGAAAACAAATCTTTCGATGAGCTTTGCTTCTGACAAGTCCCAAAAATGTCAGATATTAGACAAATTCTGTCCGACTATCATAGAGCCAATAAAAGCAAAAGGACTTCAGACTTTACTTCTGAAAAACCCCAAAATTTGGAAGACGTTTGCGCTTCATTTGAAAAAACGGAAACCCTGATTCAAGATCATGAAGATTTTACTAAAACTCATGATTATTTTAAGTAGTCATGCTATGACAAAACGGAGGACTGGCACAATCTTACAAAGGCAACTCTGTCTGATAGAGCGCAAAAATAACGCGTTTTACGTCCCACTTCCAAAAACTTCTCAAAAAACAACTTCAGCTGATAACCAGGACAGCACAGACAAAGATCAATCAAATACAGTACGGTTTCGGTTGCAAGAAGATAGACGAAAAATATTATCCCATATTATTCAATCTATAGATAATAACTCATTTGCAACTGCAACCCAGGCATACTTAAACCAAAAATTAAAATCTTTGCACAAATATTGGGACTATTTTGAAGAAACACATAACGAAATAATCTTGAATGTTGGCCCAAGCGACAAAAATAGCGAATACTTCGCAAATGATGTTTACATAAACATGGAAACATCATTCTAAGATACTATAATTGCCCTTCAGGAACAGCTAGATTCACGATTTCAAGAGTTATTAAATACTACAAATGATTTAACAAATCATCACCATAATGTCTCCTTTAGAGACCAGTCGCATTTCTCCTTATCAGACGCAGGATCTTAACTCCAAATTTTAGTTGAAATTCCAAGGATTTCCACAAATTTATTTCCAGTTGTGATGACATGTACGCAACAGCATCGACGGTAAACGAAAAACACTCCCTCCTTAGCTTAATAAGGAGTAAATTATCAGCAGAGGCATATGACGTATATAGATAAAAACAAATATCAGATTGGTCTGAATTAAAATCTCTGTTAACTCAAAGCTTCGAAATCATAATCACTAGATCCACCCTACAGTCTCAATTAAGTAATTCAAGACAAGGTAGAGAGCAAAATGCAAATGACTTTCTTCAAACACTAAATACAAGGCTATCTAAATTAAATGAGGCAACGCACACTTACATAACGGATAAGGTACTTTTAAAATCTCTTTTAAAAGACAGTGAGTGTCAAACTGTGAGAGCTATAGGGGACAGATTATTTATTTGCGCAAGCAATAAATTCAAGTCTTCACTGCTTCAAATGGAATAGACTGGGACACGCTGCGTCAAAATGCTTAATCACACAACGCCCTGCGCAGAGTCTGAACATAATTCCAATAACAAACCCCCAATTACAACGCTCTGCAGATATTAATAAAATTAAATATCCATCACAATCTCATTCATGTCGACATTGCCATCGGATGGGACATACAATCGAGGAATGCAGGACAAGAACTCTGAATAATAATCGACGACAGCCCGGGAAATCAAAATAATTTCCAAAAGGTGAAAAATACTCCACCAACAAACACGGCTGATAGACAGCCTCAAAATAGGAACTGGCAGCAGCCAGTATTCCGAGAAAGTCGAACTCCACCGCAAAAGTCCATCGGCATTCAGGCAGGGAAACTGGATGCAGCGGGGGGTCCCATTCGGCAACCCCTCGCACATACAAACTACAGCACAAGTCCACAGGATTCCCGAGACAATATCGACACAGGCAACAATAAATTAATTCATATTCCAGTCCAAATTAATAAAAATTCATTAACAATTTCTTTGCCTGTCGATATCTGCTCTGCTCCAAAACTTACTTTTTCAATCGACGTGGGAGCAGAGATCAGTTTAATAAAACTACATCCATTAAGGCCAGACAATATCTGCTACAGAGATGCTGTCTGCAATATAAATACTTTGTTTACTGAGTCCACTTCTACAGAAGGGCTCATTTTTGCTAAATTGAATTTAGAATCTTCGAATAATAATAACTCCATCCTAGAACACCCATTTAAAATTGTGGGAAATAACTCCATCCTCTCATATGAAGGCCAACTTGGTCATGACTTTATATCTCGATAAAATGCTAGTATCAGTTACAAAAATAAATACATTTCTTTAGAAATAAACGATTCAAATGAATCTTATCCTTATGAAGAATATTACACTATCTATCCATACGTTTATTTTAAAAGCGAAGACCCAGAAAAGAGGTCCCAAACAAAGAGTCTGTTATATACAGGGATAACAGTCTCCAATAAAGATAATAATACAAATCTATCTCCATCAATTGGTTCGAAAAGCAATGCAAATCGATCGCCAGCACATGCTTCACAAGAAATGAAGCATAAAGTTAAAAATTTATTTCCATCTATAGCCACACAAGAGAATTAAATGAAATTCTATCTCCATCCAAAGCTTCACAAGATATGAAGCAAGAACGTAAAAATATATCTCCATCTCCAGCCGCACAAAAGGCTGCATCTAGTAAACTTCTATCTCCTTCAGCAATAGATTCACAAAAAGTGAATTCCAAGATAAAATCAAAGAATTCAAAGAATTTCAATAAAGTTTTATCTCCCTCAAATTCTATCGAGTCAGAATCATCGTATAACTCCTTCCAAATTCCACAAAAGTTGAAATCATATCTCCTTCCTTTTCAAAATCCGAAAGAATCGGATAAATTAAATAAAATTAAAATTCCAGCTCGATCAGAATTCATCATTGAAATTCCAACTCCTTCTATTCAAAATCAATCGGTCTGTTTCAAGAAGGAAATAAGGCCAGGTTTATTTCTTGGAAATTCGATAGTCGAACCAGTCAACGGTATGGCAAGAGTCCTAATCCTCAACACAAATGAGGAGGACGCCGATCTGGCACCTTACGAGGTGGACCCAGTTTACCAAGACTTGGACGACTTTGTGGTAATCTCCACAGACTCTGACAGAGATCCAATTAAGGGCAGAATAAATAAACTGCAAAACCTTATAAAATTGGATCACTGTAATTCAGAGGAATCTGAGAGTATTCGCAATATCTGTAGGGAATTCAACGATCTCTTCTTCATAGAAGGGGATTTCCTATCTTATACAGATGCCATTACCCACAAAATCGAGACTTTCCAGGACAAACCGCCAATTTATACCAAGCCTTATAGACTTCCTGAAGCAAGCCTAACTGAAATAAACCGACAAATACAAGAAATGCTTGAGTCAGACATCATCAGACATTCACATAGTCCCTGGAATTCTCCACTTCTCCTGGTTCCCAAAAAACCAGATTACAATGGAAACAAAAAATGGCGAGTAGTGGTAGACTTTCGTCGTACTAACGACATTACTATTGGCGATGCCTACCCACTGCCTAATATCACTGATATATTAGACCAGTTAGGGAAGTCGAAATATTTTACCACACTCGACTTAGCCAGTGGATTTCACCAGATAAAAATGGACTCGAACGACAGGGAAAAAACTGCCTCCCTGCTAACTACGCATACAATCGTATGCCATTTGGTTTAAAATGAGTCCCTGCTACTTTTCAACGAGCCATGAATAATGTCTTATCTGGCCTTCAATTCATCTATTGCTTCATATACATGGACGATATTGTAGTCCATGAATACAATCTCAAAGACCATAATACAAGACTCACAGCAGTATTTAGCAGTCTCCGCAATTTCAACCTCAATCTTCAACCCGACAAGTGCCACTTCCTAAGAAGGGAAATTATGTATTTAGGGTACATTATTACAGAAAATGGAGTCAAACCAGACCCTGCAAAAATAAAATCAATTCAGTTATATGCCAGACTCAAGAATGAAAAAGATATCAAAGCTTTCCTTGGTTTCGTCGGCTACTATCGGCGATTTATACCAAATTTTTCGAAGATAGCCAAACCACTCACAAATCTTTCGAAAAAAGACAAGCCCTTCAAGTTCGACGCAATCTGCGACGGGGCATTTTGCGAATTACGAAATAAATTAATTTCAGCACCAATTCTATCGTATCCCGATTTTGGCAAAGAATTTTTTGTCACCTCTGATGCCAGTGACTACGCCATCGGGGCAGTTCTCTCTCAAGCTGATGATCAAGGAGATCATCCAATCGCCTATGTGAGCCGAGTTGCAGAGACTATTTACTCAACAATAGAAAAGGAGCTCTTAGCAATCGTTTTCGCAGTTGAACAATTCAAACCATACGTTTATGGTAGACAGTTTACAATCATAACTGACCATAAACCATTAGTATGGCTCATGAATCTGAAACACCACTCCTCAAGACTGATGAGATGGAAAATACGTCTTGAGGAATACGACTACAAAATAGTCCATAAATCAAGTAACCTCAACACAAATGCAGACGATCTCAGTAGAAATATTCCACATAGTAGCGAACATTTCGCAGAACTTACCACCTGCGTAAATGTGGTAACAAGGAATCAAGCTAGAGCTCAGGCAAATCTGAACATTCCCGACACGAGTATTATTACTCCAAACCCAGCTCCATCGTCATCAAACAATTCCTGAATCATAATACCTGAGACTAATTTTCCTCTTTTACTTTTACTAAAAATGCGAATCTTAAATTTTTCATCTTGCCAATGCAAGATACAGAACTTGAAAGAGTGTTGGATTCGAAACTAAAATTTTCGTATAAATCTCCACTTTCAGAAACTGTACTGAACTTCTTCAAAAGAAAAGACTCCACAATAATTATTTCCATAATTAATCTACCTTGTCGATTCCAAAGAGATAGATCAGACCTCGAAAAAATTTTAACTGAAATCTGCTCATACACAGAAGCAAATCTGTTAGAACAAATAAATATCACCTCCCCCATATTAGATCCACTGAATCTAATAATTATTAAAAACATTTTTACCAAGGTCTTCGCTAATAAACAAATAAACATCAAACTCCATCAAGATTCGATTAAATATTTATCCGACATTAATGACATCGAACAAGTTCTAAAAGATTTTCACTCACTACCGACGGGAGGCCATCAAGACGTTTGCCGTACAATTAAAAGCATCAAAAAGCAATTCTACTGTCCTGGCATGTCAGACGACATCGTAAAGCATGTAAGGAAATGTAAACTTTGTCAGGTATACAAAGTATCCAGATATCCAAAAATTCCTATGAAAAGAACAAAAGAACAAATTCTCACCAGTATGGTCAGGTCCGTATGAGATAATGGAGATTAATTCCCCCGAAAATTCCTCCATCAGAATCAATAATAAAAACAAAAGAGTCCACAAAAATGACCTAAAACTTTTCTCAGAGTAAAAACTTCATCATCCTCAAATATCATTCAAAGATATTAACATAGCGTCATCTTCCAGGTTTCCAAAATGATTCATATAGCATTCATTCTAATTTCGATCCCCGTAATCTACGGCTCAGGAATAGAGGTAAAGCAGCTAAATGCAACTGCAGGCATTTACTTCGAAGAGATTGGCAGAGCCAACCTCCACACCAACGAATGGAAGATCTGTGGCGACGCGAGGTGCTTTAGTGAAAAATAGGTTTTGCTCATTTAACCGCTGTATTGATCTTAATATTAAGTACGCTTTCAAATGCTACGTTTTCTAGATTCCTATTTTGTGTAGCGTGAGTGTTAAGTTTATAAATATTGATAAGTAGGCATAAGGTTGAAAAAATAAAATAATGTTAGATATTAAGTCATTCGCATTACGATTGTTGTATAGAGAGCCTCCAATAGATTGGAAATAAAACAAAAAAAGGAATTAAATAATTAAATATATGATTGTTGTTCGGTTCGATATATATAAACAACGAAACTTCGTATCCAGACGAATACGTTTTCATTAGAAACGGCCAGCCATACTAGAACTCCATTCGGAGCTTAATAAAAGATTTTATTTATTTATTTCATATAGCAGGATCTAGGTGACGACAGGTACTAGGAAGACCACGTACGAATGCTGTCAACCAAACTAGGCGCTGTGCAATTCTTATATAATATATAAGTCGAATAAGCCCTTAGCACAAGTTTTTCCGCAACTTATATACCGGGACTGTTGTGTCTATTCTGGACAAATTTAGTCTACATAGAAGAGACACACATCTCATATTTCCTACTAACGTTTTATGGTTTTTTATTCTCCTTCACGATTAGCAAGTGGTGTAAGTAACAATCAACAATCGCATATTGCATCACAATTGGTGACCCTGACGTGATCTGGAAGGAGTCCTTAAACTACCAAGTCAAGGACGTATCGTGCAGGATTCAATATGACAGCAATCGTTTGTTATTAGATATTTTATCCAGAGATTTCATCGGTTGCCCGATAGCGCAACCAACTCCCAATACCTCGAGTATTTTATCCAGAGATTTCATCGGTTGCCCGATAGCGCAACCAACACCCAATAGCTCGAGTATTTCATCCAGAGATTTCATCGGTTGCCCGATAGCGCAACCAACACCCAATAGCTCGAGTATTTCATCCAGACATTTCATCGGTTGCCCGATAGCGCAACCAACACCTAATAGCTCGAGTATTTCATCCAGAGATTTCATCGGTTGCCCGATAGCGCAACCAACACCCAATAGTTCGAGTATTTTATCCAGAGATTTCATCGGTTGCCCAATAGCGCAACCAACTCCCAATAGCTCGAGTATTTTATCCAGAGATTTCATCGGTTGCCCGATAGCGCAACCAACACCCAATAGTTCGAGTATTTTATCCAGAGATTCCATCGGTTGCCCGACAGCGCAACCAACATACTGAAAATGGCTATATCTTGTCAATCGTGCCCTAAGTAAAGCACAGGTTGGCACAATAACTCCCGGAAGAGCTTCTGGATAGTTCGTTACACTCATCACCGCCAGCTGCAACGCAGTCAAGATTAGAAGAAAGCATCAAGACGGACAAAATCATGTATTCAGCAGGAACTCTAAGGTCAGTCTTTGCAGCTATAATTTCTACATTTTATTAATAAAGAACACATCATATATATATTATATATTATTACTTTCAGCCATTCGTCTCATCAGTAGAAATAAGTGTTACATATCTATTAGGTTAAATTTGTGTGTAAACGTTCACGTTTCACAGAGTTTTTTATATTTTTTTTTTGGCTTCTTTTCTTGACCTGCGTCCGTGATGGTCAATCCAGCTCAGAATGGAGTCAGTGAGAGTGAGGACTCATTGGTGGAGACAACACATCTAAACTCCAGCGCCTCCTCGTCATTTGCTCCTCGTCGGGCTTTAAGTGCCGTGTCAGTCAAGGTGGTACCTTTCTGGAAGAGTTGTCCTGGTCTGTGGTTCCGTCATCTCGAGTCCCAGTTTCAGCTAGCGGGAATCACACAAGACGCCACCAAATTCGCTCACGTGGTTAGTGCTCTTGATGAGAGCGTAATACGTCGAGTGAGCAACATTGTCGACGAGCATCCCCATACTGACAAATACGCTAGAATTACAGATACGTTGATCTCTCGACTCTCAGGCAGCGAGGATCAAAATTTAAAGAAGCTCCTCACAGAACTCTCTTTAGGAGCTTCCCAGCCTTCCCAACTATTAAGGGAAATGCGAGCCCTCAGCGGGAACTAGCTCAGTGAGGTAGTCTTAAAATCCCTCTGGCTTCAAAGATTACCAGCTCACATGCACGCCATTTTAGCGTGCAACCCTGGTACTTTGAAAGTGTTGGCAGATTGTGCCGATAGGATAGCAGAGGTTAATCCTAGAAACGAGGTTTATGCGGTGTCATCCGCCTCTAAGGGCGCAGATCAAGCATTGCAGGAACTCAGGTCTCAGGTTAACGAATTGTCCAAATTCGACAAGTATACTTGTAGACAATTTTTGATAGACACTGGAGCTGACATCTCGGCAATTCCGAAATCGACTTCAGATCGTTTTCCCAGCGCAAACTTTCAATTGGTTGCTGTAAACTCATCGCCCATCAGTACATACGGCACCAAAGTTTTGTCATTAGATCTAGGATTACGCAGATCTTTCACATGGCAATTTGTAATTGCAGCTGTGCCAAACCCATCTTAGGGGCAGACTTCCTTCGTCACTATGGTTTATTAATGGACGTCAAAATGAAAACCTTGATCGACCCTGTCACCAAGTTGAAGTCAAGTGCACAACATGCCCAGTGGCAACAATGAAGCCCTTCGGTCCTCATCAATTCAGAAATTGACCCCAAAATTCAAAAATTACTGCGTGAGTGTCAGTCAATTACGGTGGAAACCGCATTTATTAAACCAGTGGTTCACACAGTTACGCACCAGATAACTACAAAAGGTCCTCCCATTTCATCAAAAGTTCGACGCCTGTCTCCTGAGAAGTTAGCCGACGCTAGAAAGGAATTCGAATTCTTACTGAAGCAAGGTATCTGTAGACCTTGTGACAGTGCTTGGTCTTCACCATTGCATTTAGTTAAAAAGAAAAATGGTGAGTGGTGACCATGTGGGGATTACAGGCGCTTAAATGCATGTACCAATCCTGACAATTATCCAATCCCGTTAATACACGACTTCATTCACAACTTTCAGAATTGCAGCTATTTTTCAACTTTAGATTTGAAAAAAGCTTAGCACCAAATTCCAGTAGATACTAAAGACATCTCATAAACGGCTATTTGCACGCCGTTTGGCCTTTTTGAATTTACACGAATGACTTTTGGACTTTGTAATGCAGCTCAGGCATTCCAAAGCTTTATTCATATAGTTCTACGGGGATTGCCTTTCAGTTTTGTATATCTAGACGATATTTTGATTGCCTCAAAATCAGAAAGTGAGCATGTCAGTCACCTAGAACTAGTTTTTAGGAAACTCCAGGAATTTGGTCTAATCATCAACATCGAGAAATGCGTGTTTATGCGAAAGGAAGTGAAATTCTTAGGACACCTCATCACACCGCAAGGCGTTAAGCCCTCTCCTGAGCGAGTCGAAGTAATCACAAATTTTAAACTTCCAGACACTGTAAAACAGTTACGACGATTCTTAGGTATGGTAAATTTCTATCGCAGATTTTTACCTCACGCAGCAGAAGCTCAGATTTTGCTGAACCAATATCTGACAGGGTCCAAGAGAGGCGGTACAAGACGAGTCGCCTGGTCAGACGAAGCTAAAACATCCTTCGACTTTGTAAAAAAGCAAATAGCACAAACTGCCCTCCTGGCTTTCCCTATTCTTTCGGCCGATTTATCCTTATGGGTGGACGCATCAGATTCCGCCATTGGAGCAACAGTTC
The DNA here is from genome assembly GCA_963924295.1 of Dioctria rufipes. NCBI lineage: Eukaryota > Metazoa > Arthropoda > Insecta > Diptera > Asilidae > Dioctria > Dioctria rufipes. The sequence continues at coordinate 107,341,015 of OZ002744.1, forward strand.
AACAGAGAGTTGATGACAGTTGGCAGCCGCTGGGATTTTATTCAGTTAAACTGAATAATGCTCAACGGAACTATAGTACTTACGACAGAGAACTTCTTGCTGCATACAGCGGCATTAAATATTTCCAGTACCTTTTGGAAGGACGCCCGTTCGCTTTGTTTACGTACCACAAACCTCTGATCTACGCTTTCCGTAAAAAACCAGAGAAAGCAGCCCCACGTCAATTGCGACACCTAGACTACATAGGCCAATTCACGACTGACATAAGACATGTACCAGGGAAAGATAACGTTGTCGCCGACGCTCTGTCTAGAATTGATAATATACATCTTATGGGTTCAGTCAATTACGAATCCATCGCAGAAAGACAAAGTGAGGATACCGAGTTTCATCAACTTCGTCAAAATCCTCAATTTAAATTTAGTAAATTACCAATTTTTGGTTCAGACAGAGAGCTGTTCTGTGAAGTTTCTTCTTCGAAATTCGGGCCATATATACCAAAAGAATTTAGAAAAGAAATTTTTATTTCCGTTCACAACTTAGCGCACCCAAGCATTAGAGCAACTAACAAAATGCTCACGGCCATCCATTAACAAAGACGTCAATTCTTGGTCTCGCGTATGCTTGGCCTGTCAGCAAAGCAAAATTTCACGGCACTGCAAAAGCCCCTTAATAACTTTCCAGGGATGTTCATCTCGTTTCGAAGTCATTCATTTAGACTTGATTGGACCACTCCCTCCTTCGCAGGGTTTCAGATATTGCCTCACTATCATCGATAGATTTACCAGATGGCCTGAGGCAATTCCCTTGGCCGACATGCACGCTAACACTGTAGCTGACGCTCTGTGTCAGAACTGGATAGCCCGATTTGGGGTACCTAAGACAATAATCACGGACCAAGGATCACAGTTCGAATCGACTCTTTTCGCTGAACTATCCAAATTACTGGGTTTTGCGCGCAATAGAACAACTGCCTACCACCCTCAATCAAACGGTTTCTTGGAACGGTGGCACAGAACTCTGAAAGCTTCCCTTATGGCGTACCAAGAGAAGTCATGGACCAGTATTTTACCATTTGTTCTTTTAGGCCTTAGAAGGACCTTCAGAGAGGAATTCCGGGCAGCACCTGCGGAACTCATATATGGGAAGAATCTACGTATTCCAAGTGACTTCCTTCAAGATTCTGAAATTCATCCACAAAGTCAGTTCGTCATTGCCTTGCGCAATTTTTTCTCGGATATCAGGCCCGTGCCCGCATCAGATCAAGCATTGTTTAAATTCAGTAATCTCGATTGTTGTTCACACGTTTTTGTTAGAACGGACGCTGTCAGAGCCGCACTACAACCTCCTTATGAAGGCCCGTTCGAGGTGCTTAAACGGCACGACAAATTCTTCAAGCTGAAAGTCAAGAGCAGGGAAGTCAACGTATCATTAAATAGACTAAAACCTTGTTTTACCGAATCGTTTTGCGACAATGCGGATAAGCGGCGCAACATTCATGATTCGCGAGTCGCAAATAGTACAGAGTTGGAAATGACGGAGAGTGTTTCTGGCTCAAACCAGGGAAACTCTCAGACACCAATCGAAAACTCTCAGACACCAATCGAAAACTCTCAGACACCAATCGAAAACTCTCAGACACCAATCGAAAACTCTCAGACACCAATCGAAAACTCTCAGACACCAATCGAAAACTCTCAGACACCAATCGGAAACTTTCAGACAACTATCGGAAACCCTCAGACGACTATTAAAAACCCCAGCATTGGAAATACTCTTAACGTACCAACGTCCTCATCAAGTATAGCTGCTCGACACATTAGGTTCTTGCCGGATGGTTCCACTGTGATTCCGCAAAGTACCACTCGGGCTGGTCGAACCACAAGAACCCCTTGGCAATTTCGCTGAAACATTGGTTTCGCTGGCAGGGGAGTAATGTGGCGACGCGAGGCACTTTAGTGAAAAATAGGTTTTGCTCATTTAACCGCTGTATTGACCTTAATATTAAGTACGCTTTCAATGCTACGTTTTTTAAATTCCTACTTTGTGTAGCGTGAGCGTACAGTTTATAAATATTGATAAGTAGGCATAAGATTGTAAAAAATAAAATGATGTTAGATATTAAGTCATTCGCATTACGATTGTTGTATAGAGAGCCTCCAATAGATTGCAAATAAAACAAAAAAAGGAATTAAATAATTAAATATTTCATTGTTGTTCGGTTCGATATATATAAATAACGAAACTTCGTATCCAGACGAATACGTTTTCACCAGAAACGGCCAGCCATACTAGAACTCCCTTCTGAGCTTAATAAAAGATTTTATTTATTTATTTCATATAGCAGGATCTAGGTGACGACAGGTACTAGGAAGACCACGTAGGACTATCCTGTCAACCAAACTAGGCGCTGTGCAATTCTTATATAATATATAAGTCGAATAAGCCCTTAGCACAAGTTTTGCCGCAACTTATATACCGGGACTGTTGTGTCTATTCTGGACAAATTTGGTCTACATAGAAGAGACACACATCTCATATTTCCTACTAACGTTTTATGGTTTTTTATTCTCCTTCACTATTAGCAAGTGGTGTAAGTAACAATCAACAATCGGATATTGCACCACAGATCGTCACCTATTACCACCTGGCGAATTTTAAATCAGAATTCAGCAACATCCAGTTCATCGCCCAACAAATTACAGCGACCTGCCAGAAACTGGACAAACACTCAGCCTTGAGCCACACTTGTAACGGTACGTTGTTACAAATAAATCTTATATTAGCAAATATAGAATATAAGAATATGTTACTTGTGACGCAACACAGAAAACAAAGAGAACTTTTCAATGCTATAGCCTCAATCTCTAAAGCTCTTTTTGGCACATTAGACGAAGATGATCCCAAGATTTATGACGAGCAAATTCGCGAGCTCACCCTTAACCACAACTCCCTCCTATCACTTATGAAAAGCCAAACTGCGATAGTCGAAGGAACCGCAAATGTTTTCAACAAAACTAAAGCCGCAATTGAAAAGGAATTCATGGCCATGCATAAAAAACTAATATCAGTGCAGATAGCCACATCATTGATGGAAAATAGGTCACTTGATAACAAAATATCAATTGAACTAGAATCACTCATTTCACTAGTCTCACTAATGGCATTCAGATACCAAAATACCCAGGCAGAATTAATAGATCTTCTTACGGATTCAAGGCATGGAAAATTTCATCCTACACTCATAACTCCTAGAAAAATAGAAGAATTGTTATTAAATATCAGGCAAGAAATACCAAATACAATGATGCTTCCCATAAATCCCAGAGACAATACATTATCACAAATTTATAAATTAAGTACATTTTCAATAATAAAGTAATTCTCGAGCTCCGAATTCCACTTCCATTCAAGGAACCATACTAATTATTCAAAGTAATGCCATTACCTACACTCCTTAACTAATTGTTCGTATATATCGAACCATCGACGGAATACATACATATTAATAGACTACAATCGCGAACACTTTGTTGAATTAATACTTCGGGATATTCATAATTGCGCAACTTTGGACCATATGCACTACTACTGCAAAATTTCATCCTCAATTTTAAATGCAAATACTAAGGTAAATCAATGCGATTACATCCGAATGTAAAATTTTAACACTAGAACAAGATTAGTTTTGGACGAAATTGTCGCAGCAGAACGCTTGGTTTTTCTCCCTAAAAGATTCCATCCACATAGATATTATTTGCGAAAATTCCATTAGTTCACAAATTCTGCAAGGAACAGGAACAATGCACATCAATCCCGGTTGTTATGTTCGCAGCAAGGAATTCATCCTGCACGGACATAACGTAAAAATGTACAAATTCAATTCACATGTTATCCCAACGATAAACATTTCCAATATAATATGGGATATGACGTCTTCTCCCATGGAAACTTTTATAGAAACAAATCTCTTAAATATTACAACAAACACGGATCTAGAGAAACTTCTCGAATCCATTCGTTTCCAAAAATATCAAGAAGAAATTCCTCTTAATCCCATAAATAACCACCATATCCACCATTACGCACTGTCATATTTAACAGTAGCTTCTATCATCTTTATAGTCTGTGCTTATCTGTATATTAAATACAAACCGAAAGTACGCGAATCGAAAGAAATACTTCCTGAACATAAACACGAGAATGTGCCTACTCCGGCACCGAGAGAACCAAAATTCAAATTAACTCTTGTACCACAAAGAAAAACCACAGAAAACGTTTAACTAACAGACAATGACAAAAGGAAACGGTAACCTCTCGCTTCCCGATTCTTATCCTCCTATATCCATCCCCATCCAAACAAAACACTACTAAACAATTCAAAAGGAAAATATTATCTCACGTTTAGTTTTTTGATAAATACATATGTTGTTTTTTTTATATAAAGAAAAATAAATAACTATTAATGAAAAAAAATTAAAAAAGGTCTATAAGTGGAAATAAAATAAATAAATAAATAGCATAAATATGAGTAGCTGTAAGACTACCAAACATTTAGATGTAAATATTATTCGCTTTCTTCTATATTACATTGGAAGCTTTAAATATAACAAATAAAAGGATTCATTATAAGAATCAGAAAAATAAAGTATGAAAAGAATTATTTGTAGATAGTATTATACTTATTATAGTAGCCATTATTTTCTTGACAAAAAATTTAATAAAGTAATAAAAAAAATAAAAGTAAGAGAGAATATAAATAAAATCTGTTTGGTAATAAATAAATAAATGATAATAATTATATATATAAATATACAAAAAAAAAAAAAAATAATAATAATAAAATAGACGTAGATATAAACTTATCAAAAATACTTAGTGTTTAGTATTATTTACACCATCTCATCCTCGTTATTAGCTATAAATGTAAAATTGTAAATGCTAGAAATTCTTTTTAATATAAGCAAGTCTTATTATTCTAATTATGTACTACATATTTTAACATATTCCTACTATAAACTTAAGTTAAATTAGAAATCATTTCCAGTAGGTACTCAAATTGTGCATACAATTTTTTTTTGTTATAAAAGAAAGTTTTCTCCTCAGAAGAATAAAACATTCTTTTCCCTAGGGGGGATTGATGTTGTGACTCAGGTACCTTTGCCCCCAATCACAAGCAAGAGTAGAACCTTGTCTCATCGCTATTGAGTAGAACCTTGTCAACTCCGTGAAATGTCAGGGGTCGTACAGCTTTGTCGTAGTAATTTTTCGAGCGCTTTTTACTCATCAAAAGATTTTTCCGTGCCATGGTGTAAGACTTTTGAAGCTTATACCTGAGAATATGGTAGTAGAAGAAAATTTGCGCTACCGTTACAGCTTCCCCGTTCGGTATGGCATACCAATCTACGAACTTCGTGAGGTTATCCTGAAACGTTAATTTATATTTGTTCCGGATGCTGTCTCCTCTAGTGGGCCGACTATATCTAGATAGATTTTATCGAATAGTTGTTACGCTATGTCTGTAATTACCATCGGCATTTTATACTGTGGTGAGGCCTTCATGGTTTGACATTTGGCACAGCGCTTAAAGTGTTTTTGGATGTCACTAAGCATGTGCCTCCACCAGTACTTTCTTCGAATCCGTTTATAGGTTTTTATCACCCCCTGATGGCCGCCAAAGACAGAATCATGATAATCTTTTAAGATTAATTGAATTTCCTCGGGGCTTGTGATAACTTCAGCGGGACGAGTTTCGTCTATAATTGGTGGATTGATACTGGGTGGACTGTCACGGTCTGCGGCCTCTTCTGGATGATGAGTTTGTTCTTTTTGTTTGGCCTGGCTGTCTGGATTTGTTCCACTTTCCTGAATGTTTCGTGTTTGGGCTCTTGTTACTGCATTGCATGGCAGACACTCCTTTCTGATCAGTGCTTTTCTTCCTCTATATCCGAGTCCATTTGGTGGTGGACTATAGCTTCTACCGTGCAGGTTGCAGTTTCCTTGTCTTTGTCATTATCCCGTGGAATGCGGCTAAAAGAGTCGGGATTCGTGTTGTACTTTCCGGGCTTATACTCAATTTTATAATTGAACTCGGAGAGTTTATGGTGAAATCTCACCAGACGGGATGTGGGGTCTTTGACATTGAAGACACCCTTGAGTGGTTTGTGATCTGTATAGACCGTGAACTCTCGGCCTTCCAGATAACACCTGAAATTTTTAGTCGCCCAAAATATAGCCAGTAACTCTTTTTCAATAGTGGAATAGTTACGTTCGGCTTTGTTCAGGGTACGGCTGGCGTAGGCAATTGGCTGGTCACTTCCTACCTCTCCTTGAGATAGGACTGCTCCAAGAGCCTCGATGATGGCGTCTGTGGTAAGGTTAAAGAGTCTTGAAAAATCAGGATATATTAAGAGTGGAGGGGAAATTAAAGCGTTCTTAATGCTTTGAAATGCCTCTTGACATTTCTCAGTCAAATTAAACTTTACGTCCTTTCGGAGTAAATTTGTTAGTGGACGTACAGTTTTTTAAAAATCGGGTATGCATTTTTTGTAGTAATTGGCAAGGCCCAAAAATGATTGGACTTGCCTTACTGTCTTAGGAATGGGGAAAGTTTGGACGCATGCCGTTTTGCTAGGGTCAGATAGTTCTCCTTGGTTAGAACATTTGTGTCCTAAATACACTACCTCGCGCCTGAGTAATTGACATTTCTCAGGTTGAAGTTTCAGGTTACTTTCCTTCAACCTGTCAAAGACTTTGCGAAGCTTTTCGTTGTGGTCTGCCAGATTTTTTCCATAGATGACGATGTCATCTAAGTAGACGAAACATTCTAGGCCTTGTAGGCCAGTTAGTATGAAATTCATTAAACGCTGAAATGTGGCCGGGGCTCCTTTGAGCCCGAACGGCATGCGTTTGAATTCATAATGCCCGTAGTTAGTACTGAAAGCCGTTTTGCTCGATCTTTCGGATCGACGAGTACCTGATGATAGCCGTTGGCTAGATCTAGGGTGGTAAAATATCGTGAGTGGCCCAGTTGATCGAGGATATCCTCAATTCGTGGAAGCGGGAAGGCGTCGCCGATCGTTTTTTCGTTCAACTTACGGAAATCAACGACGACGCGTCACCTTTTTTCACCATCTGGTCCCGCTTTTTGGGGACGACTGGCAGTGGCGAGTTCCATGGGCTTTTGCTGGGTTGGACAATATCGATGTCCAGCATTTCTCGGAGTTGCACGTTTATGACATTTCGCTGTGTCTCTGGTAACCGGTACATCTTTTGGTTAATAGGTGCTTGGTCTTGCACCAAAGGGATGTCGTGGGTGATGGCATTGGTATGCGTAAGCCTGTCACATTTTAAAAAGAATATGTCTTCATATTCATAACAGAGATCGGATATTGAGGCTTTTTCTTCAGGGTTTGGAGTTTCATCCAGACTGAGTTCTTGCTCTAGTCTGGTGAGGTGGGGCTGATTACTGGTGTCTTCTTGTTCGACATCGTTTGGGAACAAGTATTTTATGTGTTGTAGGGTGGCCGTCTGTTCAGCGCTTATTGCCCTATTTTTATTATTCTTAAATCTAGTCTTCTTTAATGATTTTGTAATATTTATTTTACCTCTTAACCTACTTGTTTTATAGTTGAGAGGCACTGGGTCAGATGGATCTGCGGGAGTTGCTACCGGCAGACTGTTGTGTGCTGGCCAGCGCCTGACGTTGGGGTTTTCATGAGGGACCCGCAAGCGTCTTGGAGCAGTTTCTTATGTCTGGTTAGTTGACTGGGGCTCATATGCCCTATTTTCTTAATCTTAGATCTAATTATATTTTGATGCTCACCATCGCCGTCATTTCGACTCATGGGATTCAAAGGATGGGCTGGTGTAATATCTATATCTGGCACTCGTTTGATGGGGACGACAGTGTAGTCTTTAATTGGAACCAGATTTAGGTTCACGCTGTTTAGGACTACTTCGGAACTGCGTGTGTTGAGGACTCCTATAGGGACTGCCTTTAACCCAGCTGAGAGTAAGATGTTTGCTAAGAAGACTCCGTCGTCTATTTGTTTCGACAGACTGAGCATTTCTTCCTGCAACTGCAACGGAATACGATCTGAGACCTTGCTGGTACACACACAGGTTCATTTAAATTCACCTGATGCTGTCCAGTCTTACAGGCCGGATCTTCGGTAATCAAGTCACCCTTATCGCATTCTTGTAAGTCACAGCCGACTTCTTCTGACTGAGAAGCTATGAGAACACTTCGTTTAGAAGGTGTATCCCCGTCGGCTTTAATATCTTCTACCAGTGTCTCTTTGTTGACTGTGTTTTTTGAACACGGGTTATCCGATGCGGTTTCTAATGGAATAGCAAACTCTTCTGGATTGGTTTCCGTGCGAGGAAATCGCAGAACCTTGTTGGGTCCCTCGACGTTACAGTTTTTGGCTAGGAAATCATTTCCTACCAAGCCGTCTTCGGAAATACCTGGGATATTTTTTACCACCTGAATGTTGCAAGGTAATTTGCTTTTTAGCATGAAGTTTCCTTGACAACTTCCTAAGGATTTTCCGATGCCAAAGGGGCTTTGAAGCGTTAATTTCTTGTTGGGGCTTATTAGCTCCCGCGATTTGAGAGCTTTTTTCTTAATTATACTGATTTCAGCGCCGGTGTCCACTATTAGCTGGGCCTGACCATTTAAACCTATGTCTAGAGGAAGTCTGGTGGTGGGCACACTGAAGTCGGGTGGCTGAGAAGACCTTGTCTATTGCTGGTAGTGTTTATAGTCGACCCGGGGAGTTTTGGATCGACTCTTTGTCGTTTCCCTGCTTTTTATCATCCCATTTTTGCTTTTGTCGACATTCGTCGATTTTGTGTCCGCGGCGCCCACAAAAATCACATTTTTGTCTAATATTAAAGACTCTGGGGCCTTATGTATTGTTCGGGTCTGACTGTGGTGGATCGTTAGGCAATCTTCGTGTGAAACGATTTGCAGACTGTGTTTGGTTGTTTTGACAGTCACGAATCTCATGCCAGTAACTTCTATAGTTAGAGCAGAAGGGGGTGTTTTTGCGTTTTAGACACTCCGTGTAGGTGTGTCCCCGCTTCTGGCAGAAGTTATAGGTGATGTTTTGTACCAGATTTTGTGTATCCGGTTGTCTAGAATCCCTTCGTGGAAATGGCGGGCGTAGTGGCTGAGCATATACGTATGGGGGATTAAACTGTCGGGGCTTTTGTGCTCGTGGTGATGCATACATGGGTGGCTGTGGTTCTTGATTGTAAGGAGTTCGGCTGAGAGCTCGAACTCGAAGGCTAGGGTCTATTGGTGCCATTGGATATGGCTGTTGTGTTAATGGCGTTTGGACGAAAACTGTGCCGGCTTGCAGCTTTTCCATATATAAAACTGCTCTAGATCATTTTCTACCAGAGTGAGGAGGTACTGGCATAGGTGGGGATTATTCACTCCACTTTTGAGGGCATTTTTGCCGAAGTCCGCCAACTGTGTCTTCACAGCTGGGGCTGCCGTTGCTCCGTACTTCAGTACCGCTGCCTCGTTGCAAAGCATCAGCAACTGCTTCACTCTTGTTGTGAAGGCAGTGAGAGTTTCCAACGGGTTTTGCGTCATAAATTTGTTGACCAACTCTTGGTAGGACTCTCGTGGTAGATAGGTCCTGTTCAGAAGTTCTTCCACCTCACTAAAAGTAATTGGAACGTCCAAAGCAAACAGCTGATGCGCATCGCCACGAAGCCTTGTGGGCAAGATGTGTGAGAAGGCTGCTTTTTCTTCCTCACTTAAACACTGTAGGGCCTGTTTGCAACAGCCAATAAATGTTTGTAGCTCACGACCTAGCTGTGGCGTATTTTCACCCGAAAACAGAGGAACTAATTGTGCCGTGATCTTGGCTACCTTTGCATAATCTACCATTGTGATTATCTTTTTATTTATAGGCTTGTACGGTAGTCTGCTTGTGCCTTGTGGAGTTTCAGGGCTGGCTTCTGGACTAGAATCCGTGAAAGATACTTCTAGCCAGCTACTAAGGAGATTTTCGGCGGTTGTTTGGTCAGATGCGTCACCACTAATATCACTGTCACTTTCAGCGCTTACAACTACATTGACTGAGCTCTTATCTAAACCTATTGAATGTGAAAGTCCGGCGAATTCGATAAGCTCCTGTTTGAATCGCTCTGTATCTTTTTTAAATTTTTCGATTTTTGTCAGCCTCTGCTCTCTGTCTTGACTTAATCTGTGCGTCGCAGTGCGTGACAGTGAGCTTATCGGGTTCAATAGTGGAATAGTTACGTTCGGCTTTGTTCAGTGTACGGCTGGCGTAGGCAATTGGCTGGTCACTTCCTACCTCTCCTTGAGATAGGACTGCTCCAAGAGCCTCGATGATGGCGTCTGTGGTAAGGTTAAAGAGTCTTGAAAAATCAGGATATATTAAGAGTGGAGGGGAAATTAAAGCGTTCTTAATGCTTTGAAATGCCTCTTGACATTTCTCAGTCAAATTAAACTTTACGTCCTTTCGGAGTAAATTTGTTAGTGGACGTACTGTTTTTTAAAAATCGGGTATGAATTTTTTGTAGTAATTGGCAAGGCCCAAAAATGATTGGACTTGCCTTACTGTCTTAGGAATGGGGAAAGTTTGGACGCATGCCGTTTTGCTAGGGTCAGATAGTTCTCCTTGGTTAGAACATTTGTGTCCTAAATACACTACCTCGCGCCTGAGTAATTGACATTTCTCAGGTTGATGTTTCAGGTTATTTTCCTTCAACCTGTCAAAGACTTTGCGAAGCTTTTCGTTGTGGTCTGCCAGATTTTTTCCATAGATGACGATGTCATCTAAGTAGACGAAACATTCTAGGCCTTGTAGGCCAGTTAGTATGAAATTCATTAAACGCTGAAATGTGGCCGGGGCTCCTTTGAGCCCGAACGGCATGCGTTTGAATTCATAATGCCCGTAGTTAGTACTGAAAGCCGTTTTGCTCGATCTTTCGGATCGACGAGTACCTGATGATAGCCGTTGGCTAGATCTAGGGTGGTAAAATATCGTGAGTGGCCCAGTTGATCGAGGATATCCTCAATTCGTGGAAGCGGGAAGGCGTCGCCGATCGTTTTTTCGTTCAACTTACGGAAATCAACGACGACGCGTCACCTTTTTTCACCATCTGGTCCCGCTTTTTGGGGACGACTGGCAGTGGCGAGTTCCATGGGCTTTTGCTGGGTTGGACAATATCGATGTCCAGCATTTCTCGGAGTTGCACGTTTATGACATTTCGCTGTGTCTCTGGTAACCGGTACATCTTTTGGTTAATAGGTGCTTGGTCTTGCACCAAAGGGATGTCGTGGGTGATGGCATTGGTATGCGTAAGCCTGTCACATTTTAAAAAGAATATGTCTTCATATTCATAACAGAGACCGGATATTGAGGCTTTTTCTTCAGGGCTTGGAGTTTCATCCAGACTGAGTTCTTGCTCTAGTCTGGTGAGGTGGGGCTGATTACTGGTGTCTTCTTGTTCGACATCGTTGGGGAACAAGTATTTTATGTGTTGTAGGGTGGCCGTCTGTTCAGCGCTTAGTGCCCTATTTTTATTATTCTTAAATCTAGTCTTCTTTAATGATTTTGTAATATTTATTTTACCTCTTAACCTACTTGTTTTATAGTTGAGAGGCACTGGGTCAGATGGATCTGCGGGAGTTGCTACCGGCAGACTGTTGTGTGCTGGCCAGCGCCTGACGTTGGGGTTTTCATGAGGGACCCGCAAGCGTCTTGGAGCAGTTTCTTATGTCTGGTTAGTTGACTGGGGCTCATATGCCCTATTTTCTTAATCTTAGATCTAATTATATTTTGATGCTCACCATCGCCGTCATTTCGACTCATGGGATTCAAAGGATGGGCTGTTGTAATATCTATATCTGGCACTCGTTTGATGGGGACGACAGTGTAGTCTTTAATTGGAACCAGATTTAGGTTCACGCTGTTTAGGACTACTTCGGAACTGCGTGTGTTGAGGACTCCTATAGGGACTGCCTTTAACCCAGCTGAGAGTAAGATGTTTGCTAAGAAGACTCCGTCGTCTATTTGTTTCGACAGACTGAGCATTTCTTCCTGCAACTGCAACGGAATACGATCTGAGACCTTGCTGGTACACACACAGGTTCATTTAAATTCACCTGATGCTGTCCAGTCTTACAGGCCGGATCTTCGGTAATCAAGTCACCCTTATCGCATTCTTGTAAGTCACAGCCGACTTCTTCTGACTGAGAAGCTTTGAGAACACTTCGGGTAGAAGGTGTATCCCCGTCGGCTTTAATATCTTCTACCAGTGTCTCTTTGTTGACTGTGTTTTTTGAACACGGGTTATCCGATGCGGTTTCTAATGGAATAGCAAACTCTTCTGGATTGGTTTCCGTGCGAGGAAATCGCAGAACCTTGTTGGGTCCCTCAACGTTACAGTTTTTGGCTAGGAAATCATTTCCTACCAAGCCGTCTTCGGAAATACCTGGGATATTTTTTACCACCTGAATGTTGCAAGGTAATTTGCTTTTTAGCATGAAGTTTCCTTGACAACTTCCTAAGGATTTTCCGATGCCAAAGGGGCTTTGAAGCGTTAATTTCTTGTTGGGGCTTATTAGCTCCCGCGATTTGAGAGCTTTTTTCTTAATTATACTGATTTCAGCGCCGGTGTCCACTATTAGCTGGGCCTGACCATTTAAACCTATGTCTAGAGGAAGTCTGGTGGTGGGCACACTGAAGTCGGGTGGCTGAGAAGACCTTGTCTATTGCTGGTAGTGTTTATAGTCGACCCGGGGAGTTTTGGATCGACTCTTTGTCGTTTCCCTGCTTTTTATCATCCCATTTTTGCTTTTGTCGACATTCGTCGATTTTGTGTCCGCGGCGCCCACAAAAATCACATTTTTGTCTAATATTAAAGACTCTGGGGCCTTATGTATTGTTCGGGTCTGACTGTGGTGGATTGTTAGGCAATCTTCGTGTGAAACGATTTGCAGACTGTGTTTGGTTGTTTTGACAGTCACGAATCTCATGCCCGTAACTTCTATAGTTAGAGCAGAAGGGGGTGTTTTTGCGTTTTAGACACTCCGTGTAGGTGTGTCCCCGCTTCTGGCAGCAGTTATAGGTGATGTTTTGTACCAGATTTTGTGTATCCGGTTGTCTAGAATCCCTTCGTGGAAATGGCGGGCGTAGTGGCTGAGCATGTACGTATGGGGGATTAAACTGTCGGGGCTTTTGTGCTCGTGGTGATGCATACATGGGTGGCTGTGGTTCTTGATTGTAAGGAGTTCGGCTGAGAGCTCGAACTCGAAGGCTAGGGTCTATTGGTGCCATTGGATATGGCTGTTGTGTTAATGGCGTTTGGACGAAAACTGTGCCGGCTTGCAGCTTTTCCATATCTAAAACTGCTCTAGATCATTTTCTACCAGAGTGAGGAGGTACTGGCATAGGTGGGGATTATTCACTCCACTTTTGAGGGCATTTTTGGCGAAGTCCGCCAACTGTGTCTTCACAGCTGGGGCTGCCGTTGCTCCGTACTTCAGTACCGCTGTCTCGTTGCAAAGCATCAGCAACTGCTTCACTCTTGTTGTGAAGGCAGTGAGAGTTTCCAACGGGTTTTGCGTCATCAATTTGTTGACCAACTCTTGGTAGGACTCTCGTGGTAGATAGGTCCTGTTCAGACGTTCTTCCACCTCACTAAAAGTAATTGGAACGTCCAAAGCAAACAGCTGATGCGCATCGCCACGATGCCTTGTGGGCAAGATGTGTGAGAAGGCTGCTTTTTCTTCCTCACTTAAACACTGTAGGGCCTGTTTGCAACAGCCAATAAATGTTTGTAGCTCACGACCTAGCTGTGGGGTATTTTCACCCGAAAACAGAGGAACTAATTGTGCCGTGATCTTGGCCACCTTTGCATAATCTACCATTGTGATTATCTTTTTATTTATAAGCTTGTACGGTAGTCTGCTTGTGCCTTTTGGAGTTTCAGGGCTGGCTTCTGGACTAGAATCCGTGAAAGATACTTCTAGCCAGCTACTAAGGAGATTTTCGGCGGTTGTTTGGTCAGATGCGTCACCACTAATATCACTGTCACTTTCAGCGCTTACAACTACATTGACTGAGCTCTTATCTAAACCTATTGAATGTGAAAGTCCGGCGAATTCGATAAGCTTCTGTTTGAATCGCTCTGTATCTTTTTTAAATTTTTCGATTTTTGTCAGCCTCTGCTCTCTGTCTTGACTTAATCTGTGCGTCGCAGTGCGTGACAGTGAGCTTATCGGGTTCACGTGCCTTTTCTAACAACTTATCTAAAAAACTATCAAGACTTACTTTATTTGCTACGGTGGGACCAGTTAAAATGGTACCACTTCGAAGGCGAACTCCTGTTGTTTCCTGCTGTTGGGATAAAGCTGAGTTGTGCTGGCTAGTTGATTGTGTCGGGTTGTCTTCTGGGACGTTGTATGTACCTTCCCGGAGGTGATGAAGATTTTCACCTGAGGATTTCTCCGCGTCGGATGAAGGTATGGAGTCTAATCTCGTGCCTGTCTCAAGTGCCGGTGTCGAGTTTTCTTCTGACATATGTGTCCCGCGTTGTCCAAAAGGGGGGCTTCCAGCCTTCTTGGAGTATTCCCTTCTGGAATGTTTTTTGCTACTAGGGGGGCTCCTGCCGTCTTAATTCCCTTGGCTGAGATTGAAAGAGGGGCTTATGCAGACTTCGAGATCCCTTTCAATCCTGGAACGAAGTTTCTATTTTACGGTGCTTCGATTGCTGCCGGGGGGGGGGGCCCTAGGCCTACTTATTTCCCCTGGATATGGTTGAAAGGGGGGCTTATGCCGACTTCGAAATCCCCTTCAATCCAGGAACGATGATATCTTCCTTCTGCAGTTGATTGCGAGTAGGTGTCCGTTGTCCTGACTTCTTCTCGGTGCTGGAAGAGAGCTTCTGGTGTTTGGTGATGAATTAAAGTTTGCAGGTCCTAATCTCTTAGTGTTGCTTTTCACTCTTAATGGGGTGAACGCTTGCTCGCCTGGAGCAGAGGCGCCTACGGATGATATCTACCCCGAGCGTTGGGGGTGACGTGGCCGTATAGTGTGGCTTGTGTCACAGGATCCCCGTAGATTCGTGTAGGACCAAGGCTTTTCAAGCGTTTACGATCTTTTAACTTGACCAAGCTTCCTTGATCCTACCGGCTGCGCCAATTGTTATATATCTTCACCCGAATGGGATGATTTACTGAAGCGATTACCTTACACTAGCGTGCTCACCTGTAGTTCACTGCTAATCCACATATATGACAAACACGCTTTTTGTTTTTCTTACACCACTTTTATTTTCCTGATTTTCTCTTTGTTTTTAAATACCACTCGTTATAAAATTTCTTAACCGTAACAAGCAAAACTGGACAACTGAATTAAAAACTAAAATTACTTAATCGTAACAAGCCAAACTGGACAACCGAATTAGAAACAAAAATTTTCTTAATCGTAACAAGCAAAACTGGACAACCGAATTAAAAACTAAAATTTTCTAAACCGTAACAAGCAAAACTGGACAACTGGATCAAAACTAAAAATCTCTTAACTATCTTTTTTAGCTTTTTTCTTTTAATTTTCTCCACCGCGCAGTCGTTCGTGACTATTGCTTCAAATCCAAAAAACCAACTCAATTCTTGATCACATTCATCACATTCAGGATCGAAAATGCTAAATTGCATTTTCTTATCCTGAGAAAATTTTACTTCTTCAATTCTGGGGCCAGATTCTGTAACACGGAGAATTTGGGAATTTGGGAGATGAGGATTGCGTTTTCTTAAAATTTTTAATTCCCTAATTCTCCATTCCCAATTCACTAACATGGTTGGAGAATTAACGAAAACGTAAGAAATGTGAAAAAGGGCGAATCGCCTGGGACGATTAACGGTATCAACTTTGGTTGTAGAGGGTTGAACTTTTTTTCATATGTGAGGTACATCTGCCTATTACCTTCCACTGTTGAAATAAATTTAAATTTTTGTTGCGGTAGTCTTTGAGGGATGTAGGAGGGTAAGTTTTCTCGAGTTTTTCCGGGATAACGAGAGAATGGAGAGTAGAAGGAGAATGATGTTGTAGCAAAAAACATGGGAACTCAGCGCGAACAAGATAGGTTTAGGAAAAGGGGCGGGGAGAGTGCGGGGTAGAAATGGGAGCTGATTAAGGGAAATTAAAAACACAAAATTAAGACAATATCAGGAGCTGCAATAATTCGCAGGGGTAAGCTCAGGATCGCTAAGCCCAATAAAAAAAAAAGTGAGAATTCACTTTGGTAATTAGGCATGCATGGGTATTATAGGCTATATTTTATTTCGATGAACGGTAATTTGCAGATTTGAGCGGCCTCGGCGGTAAATTTTGCTATCGCAATATTCACGGGCGCCTAACTTTATGTGGGGGGGCTGTAGTGTATTGGAACTGTTTTGATAGATTAAGGGTTTAGAGTACAAAAATATAGGTGAACAATTTTTGGTGGAGGGTGTTTTGGGGGTTGGGGGTCGTACCACCCCTCATAGGGGGCTGCTCAAACTACGTCATGTTTGGTACCAAATTAAAGCGGGAGGAGAGGGTAATCGAGTGGTGTAGTTTGTCTTTGATCGGTTTAACGTGATAGCTCACTTTTGACCGCCGAAGAACTATTTTTTTACACTACTTTCATATACACCCCAGTTTCCATATTTTGCATATATTTCTTCCGTTCTTTGTTTCACATCCAATTTGAACATTTTTGTCATGAGAAGTAAATTTCCAGGACTTACCAGTTCTTCGCAATGCTGAGATGGAAATATGTCAATTTTTGTACCAAAAACGGCCAATTTTTCACCTTAAAAAGGACTGCTACATTTCTTTTACAGTTATTTCCAAAACGGTTTATCGGATTCAAAAATTATTTACATATTTAATTAGGGGACAAAATGTAGATGCGATTTCATCCAGCACACAAGCCTTACTGTGTATATTTAAAAATTTTACAGCATCTCTTCTGTACTGGACGACGACCAAATTGATCAATTTCGCGTGATTTGTAGTTTTTAGCGGGTACTTTGAGAGACAAAATCCTTGTTCCTCTGTTAGTATTGCATAGATTTCCATAATTAGTTTTTTTACAATATAGCCAGGATACGCAGTGAATACATAACTCAATTTGAAATTCCGAGGTACCTAGATACCTTCGCAAAACGCAACAAAAGCAGACAATACAATTTTCCACTTTTCCACTTGCAAAACACCGGAGAATTAACAAGTGGAATGGAGAATTTGGGAATTCTCTACTTACTTTTCGTCTTACTTTTCCACAAGCAAACACCGGAGAATTAACAAGTGGAATGGAGAATTTGGGAATTCCGTACTCACTTCTCAAATTCTCTCTCAGTTGAAAATTTTTCGTCTTACTTTCATTTCTCAAATTCTCCGGTGTTTGTTTGTGGAAAAGTAAGACGAAAAATTCTCAACTGAGAGGATTTGAGAAGCGAGTACGGAATTCCAGAACTCTCCATTCCATTGTTCCGGTGTTTGCTTGTGAAAAAGTAAGACGAAAAATTCTCAACTGAGAGGATTTGAGAAGCGAGTACAGAATTCCCGAATTTTTCGTCGTACTTACACTTCTCGAATTCTCCGGTGTTTGCTTGTGGAAAAGTAAGATGAACAATTTTCAATTGAGAGAGAATTTGAGAGGTGAGTACGGAATTCCCGAATTCGCCACTCCACTTTTTAATTCTCCGGTGTTTGCTTGTGGAAAAGTAAGACGAAAAGTAAGTAGAGAATTCCCAAATTCTGCATTCCACTTGTTAATTCTCCGGTGTTTTGCAAGTGGAAATGTAAGTGGAAAAATTGTATTGTCTGCTTTTGTTGCGTTTTGTGAAGGTATCTAGGTACCTAGGAATTTCAAATTGGGTTATGTATTCACTGCGTATCCTGGCTATATTGTAAAAAGAACAAATTATGGAAATCTATGCACTAACAGAGGAACAAGGATTTTGTCTCTCAAAGTACCCGCTAAAAATTACAAATCACGCGAAATTGATCAATTTAGTCGTCGTCCAGTACAGAAGAGATGCTGTAAAATTTTTAAATATACACATTAAAGCTTGTGTGCCAGATGATATCGCATCTACATTTTGTCCCCTAATTAATTATGTAAATAATTTTTGAATCCGATGAACCGTTTTGGAAATAACTGTAAAAAAAGTGTAGCAGTCCTTTTTAAGGTGAAAAATTGGCCGTTTTTGGTACAAAAATTGACATATTTTCATATCATCATTGCGAAGAACTGGTAAGTCCTGGAAATTTACTTCCTATGACAAAAATGTTCATAACGGAGTACTAATGGATGTGAAACAAAGAACGGAAGAAATATATGCAAAATATGGAAACTGGGGTGTATATGACCGTAGTGTAAAAAAATAGTTTTTCGGCGGTCAAAAGTGAGCTATCATGTTAAAATGATCGAAGACAAACTACACCACTCGATTACCCTCTCCTCCCTCTTTAATCTGGTACCAAACATGACGTAGTTTGAGCAACTCCCTATGAGGGGTGGTACGACCCCCAACCCGCAAAACACCCTTCACCAAAAATTGTTCACCTATATTTTTGTACTCTAAACCCTTAATCTATCAAAACAATTCCAATACTCTACAGCCTCCCCCCCACATAAAGTTAGGCGCCCGTGAATATTGTGATAGCAAAATTTAACGTCGAGGCCGCTCAAATCTGAAAATTACCGTTAATCGAAATAAAATATAGCCTATAATACCCATGCATGCCTAATTACCAAAGTGAATTCTCACTTTTTTTTTATTGGGCTTAGAGATCCTGAGCTTACCCCTGCGAATTATTGCAGCTCCTGATATTGTCTTAATTTTGTTTTTTTAATTTCCCTTAATCAGCTCCCATTGCAACCCCGCACTCTCCCCGCCCCTTTTCCTAAACCTATCTTGTTCGCGCTGAGTTCCTATTTCTTTTGATACCACATACATTCTCCTTCTACTCTCCATTCTCTCGTTATCCCGGAAAACTCGAGAAAACTTACCCCCCTACATCCCTCAAAAACTGCCCGAACAAAAAAGAAATTTAAATTTATTTCAACAGTGGAAGGTAATAGGCAGATGTACCTCATATATGAAAAAAAGTCCAACCCTCTACAACAAAAATTGATACCCTTAATCGTCCCAGGCGATTCGAACTTTTTCACATTTCTTGCGTTTTCCCTAATTCTCCAACCATGTTAGTGAATTGGGAATGGAGAATTAAGGAATTAAGAATTCTAAGAAAACGTAATTCTCATCTCCCAAATTCCCAAATTCTCCTTGTTACAGAATCCGGCCCCTGGACTTGTTCAAACATGTCCAGAATTATTCGCGTTGAACGATGGCTGCAGAAATGTAATCTTATACTTTTTAAAACATCAGCCACCGTTTGAAATCGCGACGCGCATATACATACAATGCATTTATGCGGCGCGCGTTTCTTATCGTGTAAGCTTTTTATCGTAATATGTATGTACGTATGTACATATATGTTGAATTTTTTAGCGGCAAATTGTACTGAAGTTACGATTTGCTTTTTGATTTATTTTTTAATTAAATTGTTGGAATGACACATCTTGCTGAAGGCAAAATTTGTCGTGGAAACTTTTAAATAAAACTACTTGGGTTGTAAACTGAAACTTTTGTTTTTCCCAAGTCGTTTATGGGAAAAATTTTGTGAGTTGCTTGGAATGTGAAGAAAATTGCTGATGCAATTTTCTTCACCCTTTTTGGGAGATAAACTAATCATGTTTTGTGCATCATTAGTTTATTGGAATTTATGATTTTCTTTTTTTAAATGCCCAACTCTAGGTTTTTCAGATATATAGGGTTTACTAATTATTTTTTGGAAAAATTTACCTGTTAGGTCCTAAGGTTTTATACCTCTACATATTTATACATACATATATGTACATATGGTATATATATGTACCTAGGTTTGTATACATAACATATATTGATGTACCTCATAAATGACCCTGAAAATGAAAAATTATTTCATTTTAAAATTACAATCAAAATTTAAAATGCATTTAGAAATGCTTTCCCATATTATAACAAAATGCAATTTAGCATAAATTGCATTTTGTTATCAGGCATACATTCCACTCACACGGTATGCACACTTACCTACATACAATGTCTTCTTACTTTTTTTCCGTATGTACTATGTACATACGTACATTACCTACTTAATCCAATCTAATTGTATGTACATACATACATACAATTATCACAATTATTCACGCCCTCTTAAAATTAATATTTCGAGACGGGCGCACAAGTGCATATCAGATTACAGATTTGCATAGATGCATATAGCTGGCAACAAAACTTTTTTACATTTTCTCACGTACGTTTTTTCAACGTCGTGAGAAAACAATAAAAAGAAAACAGAGCTTTTAAAGCGACCATGGGTACCTGGGGGCAATTTGCCCAAACCTGGGGGAGTTGGATTTTAAAAACACTCGAGACAAGTGAAAGTGCCGATATTGTGGAAATCTTGAAAAATTAAAATTGTTATATGGAAATAGTGAAAATTATTAAGATAAAAAAAAAACCGATAATTATAAAAGGAAAATAGTGTAAATTATTAAGATTATAAAAAACCAATAATTATAAAAGGTAAATAGTGAAAATTATTAAGATTATAAAAAACTGATAATTATATAAAAGGAAAATAGTGAAAATTATTAAGATTATAAAAAACCAATAACTATAAAAGCAAAATAGTGAAGATTTTTAAGATTCTAAAAAACGATAATTGTTAAAGAAAGTTAGGGAAAATTTTTAAAACTCTCAAAACTGAAGATTGTTAAAGTTCTGGGATGAAATAAAAAAAAAAAGGAGAAGGTATTTCGTTTTGTTAATCGAACTTTCGTTTAAACCCTTCCATTTGGCCGCTTCTTCCCCTTTACTCGGGAAGCACGAGCGGCTAAAACCCAACATCCGCTGGTTTTTAGACTAACTGTTTTTTCTATCGCACTTTACTTTTCCTTTTCGGTGTGTACATTTAAAAGCACGGCCGATCCGCACGACATATTAAATTGTTATTATTGTCAGTGAACTGTCAAATTAACCTTCAAATGCAATAAAAAAGTAGGAAGCCACTACTGTTCATTTCATTCTCTTTCGTATGGTTTAATGTGTGTCGTCTATGTTTAGCATACGGCTGTTCCTACTATCTCTGTTTTACTTATTTGTTCATTACAGAATGAGTAAAATGATTATGTGCATGATTTGAGTAATTTTTTCGATGGATTGTCTATCCTTTTCGCACTCATTAATTCCGGATATGAATTATATTAACACTTGCGTCTATGTTATAAATCATGATAACACTTCTTCATTATTCAGTAACAGTTGTGCAGTTCAGACGTGTTTTTTTCTAAGCTCATCTACCTTTGCATAAAATGGCTAGTAAGTGTTTTACTTGTGATCAAACTTTTAATAATCCTAAAGACGTTATAATGTGCGTCTCTTGTAATAACTACTATCACTCTGGTTGCTGTAATCTAAAAAATCTTGAAAATCTGCGTAAACTCGGCCAAAAACGTGAACAGTGGAAATGTGATATGTGCAAAACGGATAAATCTGCTTCAAATATTGAAACTCTCATAAATAGTGTACTTGAAAAGTTCAAAAGCGAGATTTGTGGTGAAATTAAAAAAGCGAAAGATGAAGTCAGTGAAATAAAAACTGCTATTCAGTTCATGTCAGTGAAATTCGAGGAGTGCAATGGAAAACTAAATAATCTTTTGAAAGAAGTACACTCTCTAAAAGAAGAAAATTCTACTTTAAAAAACGAAATTGGAAATCTAAAAACTCAAAATAATCTGCTGCAACAAGAACTTAGAAGGGAATGCATTTCAATTAGCGGTCTCAAAACTACACCAAATGAGAATCCGATGAATATCATGAAAGCCATAGCAAGTGTCATTAACCTTGATTTTAATGAAAATGATCTGAGTCATTGTTATCGCCAGCACAGACAAACAACACCATCATCAGCTGGAATAATAGTTGCAAAGTTCACTCGCAGGGTCATTAGAGATGATTGGATACGAGCATTCAGAACAGCTGTTAAGATGCATAACAATGGGCCTGGTATTCGAGCCGAATTAGTAAACAGAACTCTGGGTGATGGGCGCTTTTTCATTGGAGAGTATCTAACGGCTCCAACGGCAGCCTTGCTGAAGCAGGTAAAGGGTACGTTAAAAAATAAAAATTTCAAATGTATCTGGGTAAGCGAAGGACGGATTTTTGTTAGAAGGACAGATAGCAGTAGACCGTTTCATGTAAGAAATAATGCTGATTTGGATAGTCTCTTGGATCAATAGCGATTAAATTTTCTTCAGTTTCTCCCCCTTTCTTTTCTTTTTTTGTAATAAACTAATTCAATGGATGATTTGATAAGCTCTTTAGATATAGAAAGTAGCAGTAACACTGATATATTACATAATAAACTAGATTGCCAAAATTTTTTTAAAAATAATGCCACTGTAAATGATTTAAAAATATTCCACATGAATATAAGAAGTCTCTCCAAACATTTTGAAGAAACTATTGTACTGTTTCAGGATCTGGGGATAAATTTTGATATAATAGTGTTTACGTAAACTTGGCTGAAGGAAACTGATTGTTTTAATCTAGATGGATACGAAATGATTAACAAGCCTAATTTGCATAATAAATGTGATGGTGTGGTTGTTTTCGTGAATAACCGTTTTATGTTCCGTGTTATTGACCACATTTTACTCGAGTCTAATTGTCTGCATTTAGAATTGACTTTATCAAATCGTGAAAAAATTGATCTCACCGTCATTTATAGATCCTCGAGTTTCTTTCCAGATAACTTTATTAATTCGCTCGATGACTTCTTACTGGAAAATATTTCTCTAAAAAATCACTTAATAATTGGCGACATAAATATTAATATTTTAGATAATAACATATCTGCATTTTCAAATGATTACCTTGATGCACTATATAAGTATGCCTTTAATAGATCATTAAAAGGTGTAACGAGAGCTACAGCTGGTAACTCTTCTTGCTTGGACCATATTTTTTATAAAGGTAACGAAGGCATGATATTTTCACCTGCAATTCTTGAGACCTATATCACGGATCATTTTGCTACTTTAGCGAAGATTGAATTTGATAACGATAGACCTGTAAATGATTGCGAGCATGAGCAAAACTACATCCCATTTGTAAATTATCCGTGTCTTATCCGAAGGATTGAGCATGAAGATTGGTTTGAGGTGTTTAATTGCCAATCGGCCGAACAGAGCATGAATGTGTTCTATAATATCTTAAATGACTACTTAAAAACTTCTACAGTTAAGAAATATGCACGTTCTACCCCTAAACTTAAGTCTGATAAACCATGGATTACAAGAGGAATATTGGCATCTGTAAATCGTAGAAATAAGCTTGCAAAGAAGGTACGTAGACAACCCTTTAACAACAACGCTGGCTTGCAATTTAAGAAATATAGGAATAAACTAAATTCTATAATTAAAGCTTCAAGAGAAATTTATTATAAAGCGGAAATAGGGAAAGTCTTAGATGACCCTAAGAAGTTATGGGCTAAAATCAATGAATTAACTTACAAGAGTAAACGTGATAACACTGTAAGGGAAATAAAAACAAATGTATCCATATCAAATAATCCTGTAGATATAGCCACAGCTTTTAATTTGCATTTTAACTCAGTGGGTGAATATATCTCAAACTCCGTGAATTGTGGGACTGAAAGTGTCATCAACCAAACAATAGCGAATGAAGCGAATATTGATTTCTCCTTCCAATCCTCCGTTATTACTAATGATGAAATACTTTACCACATATCGGGGTTGAAGATAAGTACAGCTGCGGGATTAGATAATTTCACTCCTAAAATCTTAAAAATGTTGGCATGTTATATAAGTTCCCCCTTATGTCACGTTTTCAATTTGTGTCTGGAGCAAGGTACCTTCCCCTGTAAACTCAAGACAGCAGTTGTAATACCTATATATAAAGCTGATGACAGACTTAATCTCAATAACTACAGACCTATTTCACTTATATCAAACATAGCAAAGTTACTGGAAAAATGCATTAAAACCAGACTCATGTCTTACCTTAATAACAATAATATTATAGCTGACAACCAATATGGGTTTAAACTTAAGTCTAGCACTAACGATGCCCTTTATGATGTTACCGAATTCATTAACACTGCAATTAATAAAAGTGAGAAAGCTATGGCAATATTCTTAGACCTAAAAAAGGCTTTTGATACGGTGAATCATGATAAGCTTCTGGACAAACTATCATCAATAGGAATACGGGGTACAGAACTATCATTTTTTCGTTCTTATTTACGTGATAGAGTACAAGCCGTGAAAATAGGAAATGTCATAAGTGACCCACCATTAATAGTTAAATGTGGTATACCCCAAGGAACAGTACTTGGTCCCATACTTTTTATTATCTATATTAACGATCTTTGCAAATTAGAAATCAATGGAATGCAGGGGCATGCTGTAGTTTTTGCCGACGACACCGTTCTCCTGTTTAAACACAAAAACACAAATACACTATTATCTCTAGCAACTAGTGGCTTCCGACGGGTATCTAATTGGCTAGCTCAACATAAGCTTGCTTTAAACTTAAACAAAACCAATTATATGTTTTTTGGGCACGGCCAACAAGAGCAAAATGTTGATCAGTTTAAATTGGAAGTAGACGGAAAAACACTACAATCTGTTAAAGAGGTAAAGTACTTAGGGGTGATTATTGACGACAAATTAAAGTGGGATAAACACATAAATAATGTCTGCAAAAGAATACGGAAAACAATTTACAAAATTCTAATAATTAGAAATGTACTAAAACTTGACTACATAAAAATGATATATTATGCAATAGTGCAGTCTTTGTTACAGTATGGGATCATTGCCTGGGGATCAACGTTCACAAACACAATCACACCATTATGTAACTTACAGAGTAAAATTGTGAAAATGTGCCTTAAAAAATCTAAGTTTTCTTCAACCACATTAGCGTTTAACGAATTCAAAGTGATGACTATACGTCAGATCTATGTATTCACATTGCTTAAATTCATGTTCATAAAGCTTGACAGGTTCCCGATTCACTGCTCTGGGTATTTCACACGCCGGCAAACAACTCGACCCCTTAACATTGAGTTTTGTACCAAAACAAGTTGTGTAAGGCATAGTAGTATCCTTGGTCCAAAATGTATAATGCGATTCCCCAGGACTTGAAACAACAGCTTAATGAAGTGAATTATAAGAGCCTTTTCAAGGTGCATGTTTTTCTTACGCCTAATATTTTTGATGAAATATTAAAATTTAGCCATTAATGTACCTCCTTTTTTAGTTTTTCTTTTGGTTTTGTTTGGCATAGTTTTTCTTTTTTTCTTTTTCATGTTTTTCTTTTTTTCCTTTATTTCTTGAAATGTAATATTTGTTAAAATGTCTACATTTTTATATAATGAATTTATAATAATCGTAAGTTTTGTAATTAATCTTTAGTTAAGTATAATATGTAAGTCAATCTTTTTAATATAATGTAGCTTGGCTTAGACAGATGGAAATTAACCGAGACTGTTACAACGCTCACTCCACTCACAAGCCGTGGCTTATGTGAGCGTTAGCTTAAGACAACACTAGTAATCATAAGCTATATTATTTTATGTTTCTTTAAGCTGAATAAATATATATATATAATATAAAAAAAAAAAAAAAAAAAAAAACTTCTCTAAAATTAAGATCGCACTTGTTTATGATAGTTATATGACTTATGAATACTCGGTTTTAGCAAAACATTTTTAAATATATTTTTAATCGAAACAATAAGATTGGGAAAATTAAGTACTGTACGTATGTAGAGTGTACATGCGAAAAAAAAGGAAGAAGACACTGTGTTCCGTGAAGAAGCTGCTACAACAAATCAGTCTAAAATATAAATGTGAAAGCACACAAAGCATCAGATTCCATATTAATTCATTTCATACTTATCTAAAGAATTGTCCAAAGTTTTAGTTTCATCCCTTTGTTTTTCCTTAACTTTGATGATTTGTCCGTAATGAATTTTATGAATTTATTTTTCTCTTAAATTTTGAACTCAGAAAAAATAGTTAATCAATTAAAATCATTCTCTGTTTATCATTTTGAAATTTTAATTATTTTTATATTAATGCTGTGCACCGTTATCGGTTTGTGAAACATTTTAATTCGAGACAAGGTTTAAATTGAGTAGCAAACCAATACTTTATTTTCACAAAACAAAATTTTTTGTTAAAATAAAAACTCTAACTCGTACGAGTTTCGGTCTATTCGACCATCTTCAGAGAGATCTCTGTTGCTACTGACTCGTACGTGTTAGAGTTTTTATTAATTAATTGACTAATTATTTTTGTTTTTGTATATTTACTCAGATTTATTTGTGCCACCACCATACAACACAACACTCTTTATTTACAATTTCAATTGACATTTGTCATCACACTTGTCTCATCTCCCTTCCCTTTTTTTTCTCGTCAAGTTATTATTTCATTATCATCGAATCATGCTATAAAATATCGATGATCAGATCCCACAAACTTGAGATATGAAATGACCGATATTAAAATTGAAACAGATATGGTAAAAGAGAATGACACATTTAATGTCTTAAACATTTATTGGACCGTTACCATATTTGAATTTAATCTGATGATAAATTTACCGATAATTAATAGGGGAAAATTTGAGAAAATTCCGAATCGGGAAAAATTGAAGAGAAAGGAGATTAGACACAGTCGAAGTAAAGCCTTAGACTGCGACGGGTAGCAAAATCTATCCGAATCTCTTTAGAATTTGAAATCTTAGTTTTTTATCTCGACATCTTTAAATTGATTGAACAGCGATCATAGTTTTGTATGGTGGTGCAAATTTTAAATAAAATCTGTAGAATTTGGACTTGTAAGTTAAATCGGATTATTTTGCCTTTATTGTTCCTTGACATTTAATTGAAGAGACTATGTGTGTATATTTATAAGCGATAGCAATAAATCATAATTTTTTTTGTGAATTGAAATATTGTGGTTTTCTTAAAATTTAAACCTAAAGAGGTGAACCAGTTCCAAAGGTGATCGTGGTGTAGTGGCAAGAACTTGGTTTTATGTAAGCAGATCGTGGTTTCGAATCGTGGTTTCTTCTGAATTTTGCACGTCGCAGTTTTGTTTGAAAAGACGTTTTTTATATTCAGAAAACCTGGAAAATCCTTTTTGTCCTCAACACACTGTTTGTAGGTAAGTATGCATATTGTGTGAGTGGAATGTATGTCTGATAACAAAATGCAATTTATGCTGAATTGCATTTTGTTATCACATGCGAATGCATTTTTAAATGCATTTTGAATTTAGATTGAAATTTTAAATGAAATCAATTTTGATTTTAGGATCATTTCTGTGTTGTATCAATATATCGCATAGGGCAATATATTGATGTATTGACCTTATGGTTATGATTCGGGGCATTGGTCATCTAAGTCACAACATCCCTCCCACTGGGGAAAAGATAGTTTTATTCTTTCGAGGAGAAAACTTCCTTTATCGTAATGAACGGGATGTATAAAGAGATATATTATAATTAATATATTATAATACGTATATATTTATATTCTAGAGAAAAACAAATGTAATTCTAGAGCTCCTAAACCTAGTGTTATTTTAACAATAGTTTATAACTATAGTTTTTTTTTTGTTTTATTACGACATAAAAATATTGATCATTTAGTATATCTTTTGTTTATTTTTTTTTTGCTTTAGAAAGGAGATACGGTTTTTTTTTATTGCTAATTATGTTTACTTATTTTGTTTTTCTATACTTATTTATTTTATTTTATTTATTATTCTATATATAAAAGTTAATGTAAAAATAACTACTGTTTATTTTTATATCTCTTACTAATTTACGTTATAATTTATAAGTTTTCTTCTTTCTTTTCAATAAAATTGTGGGTGCAACAGAATTTCTTGTTCCCTTTTTTTTTTGTTTTTTTTCGGAGTAGAGGAATGTCCGTATGTTGAATGTTTTCTGTGGTTTTTCTTTGTGGCGCTGGGGTTATTTTGAACCTAAGTTTTCTTGGTGCAGCTCTAGGCATGTTTTCCAATTCATGTTCGGTGATTATATTTCTAGATTCACAGACTTTTGATTTGTATTTTATATAAAAAGAAATACAGACAATTCACAGGATTAAAGCCACTGCTAAATATTACAGTGCATACTGGTGAATATGATGATTATTTATAGGATTGAGAGGAATTAGTTCCTCATCGTTTCCATAGGAGAAGATATTTTATTCCGTATTATACTGGAAATGTTTATTGTTGGGATGAAGGGGTGTTAAATTTGGAAAGTTTCACGATATGTCCGTGCAAGATGAATTCCTTGCTTCGTACGTAACAACCGGGATATATCTATATTTTTCCCGTTCCTTGCAGGGTTTGTGAACTAATGGAGTCTTAACAGATGCCATCTATATATAGGGGTTCTTTTAAGGAGAAAAGTTAAGCGTTTTGTTGTGATAATTGCGCCCAATAATTGTCCTGTCGCAAGATCAGAATTTCATATTTTTGTGTAGTAGTATCCTTCTTTATTACTTCACATTGGTTTGGATGAAATTTTGCAAAAGAAACGTTGCGCAAGTATGGATATCCTGTAATGTTAATTCAATATAGTGCTCACGATTATAGTATATTAGTATAAATTCCTTTGCTGGTTCAATATATACGAGCGATCCGTTGAGGATTGTAGGCAATGGCATTGTTTTAAATTTTGGTATGGTTCCTTGAAAAGAATGGGTATTCTGAGTTCTATAATTATTTTGTTGTTGAATATTCGCGGAAAATGTACTTACTTTATAAATTTGTGATAATATATTGTCTCTGGAATCTATGGGAAGCATCATAGTATTCGGTATTTCTTGTCTGATATTTGACACCAATTCTTCTATTTTTCTATGAGGTATGAGTGTAGGCTGAGATCTTCCATGCCTTGAATCCGTTAGAAGATCTATTAATCCTGTCTGGGTATTTTGTTATCTGTATTCAGCCGGCGTTCGTTGAGTGCGGTTGCATTTGCTTGCCTTTCCTGATTTTATTATTATCTTTACAATTGGTGCGTTGTTTTTCTAGTTATTACTTAAATTCGTGATTATGTCTTTAACCTGCGGAAAATGTGTTTCGGTGTGTACTGAAAAAACTAAAATTGTATGCTCATTTTGCAAAAATCTGTTTCATAAGCGTTGCTCTAGACTTGATGATGAGTGCTTAAGAGTTCTAACGCTAAATAAGAGTGTGTTGTGGAAGTGCCCGAATTGCTCTGTTTTACCTTATAATGAGCTCTGTTCAATAATAGCTAATCTAAGTGATGTAATTAAAGATCTGAAAAATCAATTCATGTCACTAAGAAGTGATAGAATAAGGTTCCCAAATCAATCATTACCAGAGGCAGCACAGCAAGAGGTAAACATGAGTTCATCTCGTTCATTACCGGCAGCCGTTATCTCTAAACCAAATTTGAGAATTGCAACTGAAATACCGCAAGTCGAAAATTTTTCATCTGTATCCGCTGAGCACAGTGACCCATCAACTTCTACTCCTACTATAATGGTTAATGATGCTCTGCCTATTAATGATGCTGCTGATGCTGAAAAATGGTCAACGGTTGCAAGAAAGAAAAAATCGCATAAAAGAGTAATTGGATCTGATTACACTAACAATGATTTGAAAGTTGTTGGTGCTTTGAAATGGTTGCATATTTCTCGACTCCATCCTGACACTTCTGAAGAATCTTTGATTGGTTTTTGCGCTCATCGGCTAAAGGTTACTGTTGATCACTTAACTTGTAAACGTCTTACTAAAAAAGATGTCGACATCAATACTCTAAAGTACGTTACGTTTAAACTTTGGGTACCTCAACATCTTGCAGACGATTTACTATGTTCTTCTTTCTGGCCAGCTGGAGTTACGATTCGGTCATTCAAGTTCATTCCAAAAAACGACGAAAAAACACAAAATATTGTGCTCCCCAACTAATACAGCTTGGTGTGTCGTCATTATCTGTGCTATCAGACAAAACGAGTCTGTCTATTTACTATTGTAATGTTGGTGGAATGCGAACTAAATTAAATGCTTTTTACTTGGCTGTAATAGAAAATGATTATGATGTGATTATTCTAACAGAGACTTGGCTTCATAGTGGTATTTATTCTTCTGAACTGTTTAATGAGTCTTTTTATAATGTTTATCGGAAAGATCGATCTCAGCAAGACACTGGTCATAATCGGGGTGGTGGAGTATTGATTGCAGTCCGTTCGAGTTTGATCAGTAAGGAAATCAATTTATCATGTAGCATTGGTATCATAGATCAGCTTATTGTTTCCTTAAAGATGAAAGGGGAACATAATAATCACTTGTACCTCGGTGTGAGCTATATTCCACCAAAAAGCAGCATGGAACTATATAAACTGCATATTGACAATGTTTTTGCTATTTCACATTCAATTGATGGAAGTGATTCTATTTGTTACGTTGGCGATTTTAATTTAAGTAATATCTCTTGGACCTGGTCGGATGAGGACAAGAAGTTTTTTCCCTTGAATGTAACGCAAGAATTTGAGTCATACGTAATTGACAATCTCTTTAGCATGAATTTATCGCAAGTAAATATCGTTTTTAATTCGTTTAATAAGCTTTTGGATCTTGCTTTTGTTGATATGGAACTATGTACTAGCGTAAAGGAAGTAGAAAATCCATTAATTCCAACTGATTTTCATCATAAACCTATTGAACTATGTTTATCTGCCTATAGTTTTGTATACTCTAGTAACACAGTAGTTAAATATTACGATTTCTTAAATACCAACTTTAATGTTTTAAATGAATATTTTAATTCTATTGACTGGTCTATAATATATGTTTGTAATGATCTTTGTAAAATGTATGATCGGTTCACTGGTATTTTAATGGATGGTATCAACGCTTTGGTGTCGTCAAAAGAGAGAAAGAACACCTTACACCCTGCTTGGTATAATCGTAGTTTGTTACGTCTAAGGAATGCTAAAAGTAAAGCTCATAAAGCATATAAAAGAAGTGGGAGTAGTGCTGATAGAAATAATTTTTTTCGTCTACGCCGCGAATTTCAATTCTTGCATAGATTTCTGCATAAGCAATATTTATGGGACGTAGAATCCAAGATTAAAAAAATTTCTAAAGCATTCTGGACATATATAAATAATAAGCGTTCTGGTACAGGTTATCCCAACTTAATGCATCTTGGAAACAATTCCTCAAATAATATTCAATCTATATGTAATTTGTTTGCTACTTACTTTGAATCCGTTTATAATGATTCTAATATGCCCTCATCAGGCTGTGATTTCTCATATCTCCCATCAATGGTGGACTTGGGTGCGATATCGTTGGGAGAGGAAGATGTTTGGAGAGCCCTTTCTACTTTAGAAATTAATTATTCCCACGGGACTGACTTGATATCTACTGGACTTCTGAAAATGTGTGCTTCTTCACTCTTTTCTCCTTTAACGTATATCTTTAATTCATCTCTGTCTTCTGGATATTTTATTGATAAATGGAAAACTTCTTTTATTACACCTGTTTTCAAAAGTGGCTCGAAACATATGATAGACAATTATCGCCCTATTTCAAAGCTTCACCCAATTCCTAAGTTGTTAGAGTCCTTAGTTACTGAAAAAATTTACGACTCCGTAAAACTCGGGATCTGCGATGAACAACATGGTTTTGTTAAGGGAAAATCTACTAATACTAATTTAATAATTTTTTCTAATAAGATAATCAATGCTATGGAGTCAGGTAAACAGGCTGATGTGATCTATACAGATTTCACGAAAGCCTTTGATAAGATTAATCATACACTTTTGATTAATAAACTAAGATCACTTGGCTTCCACTCTTCCTTGTTGGGATGGCTTGGTTCATACTTGGTTGGCCGCATACAGTTCGTGAAAATTGGTAACTGCAAGTCTCAGGCGATTCATGTGAAGTCAGGCGTACCACAAGGAAGTCATTTGGGTCCTATTCTGTTTATTCTTTTCATCAATGATATTATCTCCTGTTTTTCATTTGCTAACTGCCTTCTTTTTGCAGATGATTTAAAGCTTTTTATGACTATAAATACTTTTAGTAATTGCATGGAGTCTAGAATCCTGGTGTGTAACAAATTCATTCGAACTAAATGCCTCTAAATGCAAAGCTATGTCATTTTACCATTTAGCACATCACATATCCTTTCGTTATAGTGTCAGAAATGTTATTCTTGACAGACCTTCAAGTATAACTGATCTAGGTGTAATATTTGATAAGAAGATATCGTTTAAAGAGCATATCGATTATGTTACATCTAAAGCTTTTCAGTTGCTAGGATTTTTAAAGAGGCAGACAGGTGAATTTAAAGATCCCTTAGTATTAAAATCACTATATTTTTCATTGGTACGGTCCGTTTTAGAATACGGATCCGTTGTATGGATGCCTACTCAAATAACTCATATTAGACGTATTGAGCGGATTCAAAGAAAATTTACACGTTTTGCTGTGTCAAAACTAAATTGGGATCTTACGTTAGACTATAAATCACGTTGTCTTTTATTAGGATTGCATTCCTTACAGTCTAGAAGAGTCATAAGTTCAATAATGTTGGTCCATGATGTACTTAGTTGTAGGATTTCGTATCCAGAACTGCTATCTTTAATTCCCTTCTATGTGCCTCAAAGATATATTCGTCCTAAACGTTTATTGGTTGTACCCTTTCATAGATCGAACTTTGGTTACCGTGAACCTATCACACAGGCTATTTCTAACTACAACTTGGTTGATTCATTACATGATTTTAATATATCTAGAGAGAGATTTAAGATAAATATTTTGGAATTTTTCCGTTTAAGCTTTATAGATTTGTAATTAGTTTAGTTTTTAAATAACTTCTGATTTGTTTTGATGAATTCAGTATTATATACATACTGATATTTGTATAAATTCTTGTAATCTGTAGGATTTATTCCGTAGATTGAAATAAACGAAATGAAATGAAATGAATGCCATTAACGAAACTCGGGGAATAAGAGATTAAAGTTCGATTGATATCTTGTTATCAAGTATTTCATTTTCCATTGATGATGAGGCTATCTGTATTGATATCAACTTTTTATGTATAACCAGGAATTCATTTTCAATTGCGGCTTTGGTTTTGTTTACGGTTGCTTCGACTATCGTAGTTTGGATTTTCATAAGTAATAGGAGGAAGTTTTGGTTAAGAGTGAGAAGATGGATTTGCTCATCATAAACTTTGGCATCATTTTCATCCAATGTGCCAAAAAGGGCTTGTATACAGGGTGTTTCCCCTTAGGAGGTCCATAGAGCGGGAGGTGATAGTACTCACCTAGACGAACCAAAAATTGTATGGCAGGGGGGGGGCAATATCAACCGTTTAGGAGTTACAGGGTGATTCATAAAAAAAGCTAGGTTTTCACAAAACACCCTGTATCTTAAAAACTACAGGGTGTATGGTCACAGTTAAAGACGCACTGTATGCAGAACTACATGGCCTTTCCAACGACAGCTCAACCAGCCCCTTACCTCTCTCCCCACAGAAGTTATGAAGGTCTAAACTAAAAATTTCGGATTTTCTTTCCTTTTTTTTTACTTTGACCTCTATTATTTTTGCAAAAAGGTCGTTAACATAACTTTTTTTTATAAAAACTGTAAACTAGGGACTCTCCTCTTTAGAGTGACCTATTACACCCTATGTGCTATCTGTATCCGTTAAAGAGTTATTAGCTCTTAACCTATTCTAAAACCTATTTTCAAACCTTCTCTCAACGATAATTTGTTCCCTTAGCACGTCATTTTACAAAATATCGTCTAATTTCGGTGTGACCTGAATAGGTTATGAGTTAATAACTGTTGACACATAGGGTGTAATAGGTCACTTTAAAGAGGAGAGTCCCTAGTTTACAGTTTTTATAAAAAAAAGTTATGTTAATGACCTTTTTGCAAAAATAATAAAGGTCAAAGTAAAAAAAAAGGAAAGAAAATCCGAAATTTTTAGTTTAGACCTTCATAATTTCTGAGGGGAGAGGGTACGGGGCTGGTTGAGCTGTCGTTGGAAAGGCCATGAAGTTCTGCATACAGTGCGTCCTTAACTGTGACCATACACCCTGCAGTTTTTAAGATACAGGGTGTTTTGTGAAAACCTAGCTTTTTTTATGAATCACCCTGTAACTCCTAAACGGTTGATATTGCCCCCCCCCCCCCTGCCATACAATTTTTGGTTCGTCTAGGTGAGTACTATCACCTCCCTCTCTATGGACCTCCTAAGGGGAAACACCCTGTATGGAGCCTATAGCATCTAATAAAGCTCTTTGTTTCCTGTTCTGGGTCACAAGTAACAAGTTCTTATATTGTATATTTGCTAATATGAGATTACTTTGTAACAATGTACCGTTACAACTGTTGCCATAGCTGAGTTCCTATTCAGTTTTTGACAAGTTGGTGTAATCTGCTGTGCGATAAATTGTATATTCCTGAATTCGGACTTGAAATTCGACAGGTTGTAGAATGTCACTATCTTTCACTCGTTGGTGTAGAAATTCACTCAGCCTATTTCCTCGAAATTAATGCTTGCATTGGCATTTAGATGGTTGACTTTTATCCCTGAGTAGTAGACGAAAGGGATGCGAAGTAAAATGAATGGTATACGCATCATTTTGAAATCTGGAAGATGGTACTGTATTATTCGATTAAAAAGGATGAAGTTTTTATTATTACTCTCAGAAAAGTTTTAAGTCGTTATTATGGAGTCTTTTGTTTCATTATTGATTATTATGGTGGAATTTTTGGGGAAATTAATGTCCATGATCTCATATGGACCTGACTATAGTGCTGACGACTTGTTATCTCTAACTTGCTTTTAAGCAAGACTTTAACGCCTATGATAAATGATTTCTGGAGAGTTTTTGTTGTATTTCAATTTGGATTTTTCTTTCTTGGCCATGACTATATCCTTAGCTATTTTAAAGCTATGATGTAGACGCACTCTCAGCTCGTTTGCATAATTGTCGTAATTAGAGCAAATAGCTGGAGATGACTTAAGATTGTTTGGAATGTCGGGTGGGAATCCGTAAAGGAGTTCGTGTGGAGTATATTTAGTAGTCTATTCAGGGGTGGGATTGTATACAAACATGGAATAAGGAATTCATGTATCCTACTCTTTTGGATCTTTTGCTACAAAAGATTGGAGATATTCTGCTAACGTTCTGTGGCTTCTCTCCAATGTATCACTCGTTTGAGGGTGATATGGAGTAGTTTTAAGCCGCTTTATTCTCAGCAATTTAGATACCTCGGCGAACATAACACTTATTAGGTTAGAGTCTTGATCTGTGAGGATACTTTCTGGAATACTATGTCGACAAACTATTGTTGTCGTGAAGGCTTCCGCTAATGTTTTTGACTCGGTGTTGACTATGGGAATAGCTTACAGAATTTTGAGAGGTCGTCTTGGAATGTAGGATGTATCTGTTTACAGATTAAGAAATAAGTAGAGGTCTTACTACATCTAGGTACACTCTCTCGAAAGTTTTGGAGCTTACGCTCGAGATTTTCATTGAAATTTTTGGATATTTGTCCACCTGAAAAAGTGTGCATTTCCTTACATCCTGTACTATATCGCCAGACATGCGAGACCAGTAGAAATTCTTTTTGATTCTTTTTATCGTATCTGAACCGCCTTGATGGCCTCCCATCGCTAATGAATGGAAATCTTTCAGGATTTGCTCGATCTCGTCTTAATCGGATAAATATTTTATTGCATCTTGATGGAGCTTTATGTTTATTTGTTGATTAGCGAAGACCTGGTTAAAAATGCTTTTAATTACTATTAGATTTTTGGGTCTAATATAGGGAAGCAGATATTTATTTGTTTTAACTGATTTGCTTTTGTGTATGACATGATTACTGTCGAGTCTTTTTTTTCTTGAAAAAGTTCAGTTCTGTTTTCGAAAGTGGAATCTTATCTGAAAATTTTAGTTTCGAATGCAACACTCTTTCAAGCTCTGTATCTTGCATTGGAAAGATTGAAAATTTAGGATTCGCATTTTTGTTCAATTGTAATGGGAAATTTGTCTCAGTTAGTATGACAAGAGAATTGTTTACTGGTGATTGAGTTGGATTTAGATTAATTAGATTCGTGTTGGGGGTATTTAAATTCGCCTGAGCTCTAGTTTGATTCCTTGTTACCACATTCACACAGGTGGTACGTTTTGCTAAATTTTCGCTAATATCTGGAATAGCTCTATGAGGGCGTCTGCTATGGTATTGAGCTTACCTGATTTATGGACTATGATGTAGTCCAAGGCGGATTCTCCATCTCATCAGTCTTGAGGAGTAATTTTTCAGATTTATGAGCCATACTAATAGTTTATGGTCAGTTATAATTATAAACTGTCTGCCGTAAACATATGCTTTGAACTGCTCAACTACGAAAACGATTGCCAAGAACTCCTTCTCTATTGTTCAGTTATGAGTCTCTGCACCATTGGGAACTCGACTCACATAGGCGATTGGAAGATCTTCTGGATCATCAACTTGTACAGTTACTGCTCCGATGATGTAGTCAATTGCATCGGAGGTGACAAAAAATTCTTTGCCGAAGTCGGGATATAACAAAATTGCTGCTGAAATTAGTTTATTTCGATATTTGCAAAATGCCTCATCGCAAATTGTGTCAAACTTGAAAGGCGTATCTTTATTCAAAAGCTTGTAAGTGGTTTCGCAATCTTTGAAAAATTGGGTATATAGCGGCGATAATAGCCGAAGAAACCAAGGAGGGCTTTGATATGTTTTTCTTTTCTGGGGCTGGGATATGACTGAACTGATTTAGTTTTCGCTGGGTCTGGGTTGACTCCATTTTCAGTAATGATGTGCCCTAAGTACATAATTCCCTTTCTCAGGAAATGGCACTTGTCTGGTTGAAGTTTTAAATTAAAATTTCGGAGGCGGCTGAATACTGCTGTGAGTGTAAAATTGTGATCTTTACGTTTGTGTCCATGGACTACAATATCGTCTATGTGTACGAAGGAATAGATACCTTGAAAGCCAGATAAAACATTATTCACGGCTCGTTGAAAGGTTTGTAACGAAGTTACAATAATCAAATCAATACGTGTTTACATAAGACACAAAGTCATGTCTAGTAGTACATTATATATATATATATAGTTCTATTGCCGCTATAAGAACAAATAATAAATGTAAAATAAAATTAAAAATTGAATTGCAAGAAACATATATATATATATATATCAGGGTACCAGTCCCTATTCAGACCAGAATCAATGCCTTACACATACACCACCCATACGGCAGCACGAAGTTGTCTCGTCATGACTACGCTAGCCATCATCTATGGATAAAACCGACGACAATGCATTGTGAACACATTCGCATGTACCCGCCCAATCTCTGACAATCAGCCACATGCGGTGGACTTGCATTTGGCTTTGTCTTGTTCAAGCATGTTCACTCAAACTGGTTATAACTAGTTTTCCATGTGAGGCTTAAGATGCTTGTATTCGCAAGTGCTATAAAAAGGCAGTTCAGAGCGCTGACGAAATCAGTTGGTCAACCATCCTCGACTAGCTCGGATCTCAAAAGATCCTTCCAGAATCCAAACTACCTAGCATTCCATCCATTGTGAGTACATCCACAACTAAAATTCTTTTGGACGTGAGTATATCCACGGCCACTTAGTTTTCGCATACGAGTATATCCGTATTAAAAAAACAACTAGATTATTTTGGACGTGAGCATATCCACGGCCACATCACAGTTACATTATTTGGACGTGAGTATATCCACGGCCACTTTGCCTTTGTATACGAGTATATCCGTATCCAAAACAGCACTAGATTTTTTGGGGACGTGAGTATATCCACATTTTACATCTGCATTATTTGGAACATACCCATATGTCTGTATTCAAACCCCTCTATTAAGAATTAAAACAAAAAAAAAGGAATAGTAGTCAAGGACAATAAAAGTACTTACCCATACAATTAAAATTAACTTGAAAAAACTGTGTTAGGATTAAATTATTTAAATAAAATATTTGAATAAATAAACCAAAGAAGGCATTATCATTCAAAATCATCGTTGGACAAAACTTCACCTAAACCCGGGCGTTCCTCTAGAGCTGACCCGCAATCTGTCTAACGAAGAACACGTTACAAAATGGCGCCTGAGTAGGGACTCTAATTCCATAGTCTTGAGTAGTACGAAATATCCTCACCAAAAAGAAAAAGAGTAACACCGATTACATTACCATACCAGACCAGAGAGACATGAAAAGAAAAGAAAAAAAATGTTAGCGCTAAACACCGTCTACCAGCTAAAGAAGAAAGATCTTGTTAGTGAGGTAGAGAAAAGAGGTCTTGACACAGAGGGAACCGTTAAAGAGCTTCGAAATCGTTTAAGCTCCACAATAAAAAATGAGCAGCCGGAAGTAAATGAGTTAACAGAAATAAACATACCCCAGTATTACAACTACAATATAGACCTATACCATAATGACTCCGGCAGAAGTTAGTTCAAATCAACCGAATTCAGAAATCACAGAACAGTCAATAAAGGGAAATATGTCTATTACAAGTTCCAACATGCCTGTTGTAAATGAAACCAGAGACCGAGGACCCCCTTAAGCTGACATAATGGATAAAGTGCGCAAGTGGAACATAAAATTTGATCAAGGGCAGGATCCATTGAGTTTCCTAGAGAGGGTGGAAAAACTAGCAGATTTCTATCAGGTTCCAACGAACCTTCTTCTTAGAGCACTTCCAGAATTACTCACAAAAACGGCACTGGCGTGGTATCGTAATAATCGACACCAGTGGGCTCAGTGGTGTGAGTTTATTGGAAGTTTCAATTTTTTCTTTCTGCCACCAAGGTTTAGTATAAAACTTGCGGATGAAATCCGGACAAAAATACCAAAACCTGGGGAAAAGGCAAAAAACTATATATTACAGATATTCAGTCTTTAATGCGCTGGCAAACAAACAGAATTCTCGAAGAAAAACTGGAGAAAATATATGAAAATCTTTTACCCGAATATCATTTATACGTCCGCATAAAAAGTTTCAAAAATTTGACAGAACTGAACCAACTCGTGGAAGAATACGAGTATATTAAAACTCAGGAGAAAAATCGTAGTCTAAAAGCACCATCAACCAGTAATACAGAAAGACATAACACAAATTTTAAAACACTTCCTGTGAAGGTACGATATTCTAGTAGTGACTGTTGCTGGAGGTGTGAACAACATGGGCATCGAAAATGTGATTACCGCAATACACCAAAGTTATTTTGCTCTCGCTGTGGCACGGACGGAATTTTGCCCGAGACTATAGATGTCCACACAGACCACCAAACCTTTCAAGTCAGGGAAAAGGAAGAGAGGTATCGAAGAAATAAGGCAGCCAAATACCCGAGAGCCACAAGCCTTAGAAATAATACCAAATATATGTAAATCACAAATACCCGATGTACACTATGAAGACACTAGATTTTTTATCACCGTTTCAGTAATGGAAACAACACTCATTGCTCTCATTGACACTGGAGCAGCTGAATCGTTTATTGGAGAGGAGATACAAGAAGTCTTAAACTTACATAAAATCAGAAGAACATCATGCGAGATGACTACTTCATTAGCTAATGGTATCGACGTACAGATAAGAACCGCATATGAGGTTGACATTCAGTGGAACAAAAACAGCATAACTCACTTATTCTACTATATGCCCGACCTGTCCGAACCGATTATACTCGGAGTCGATTTTTTACAAAAGTGTGCGTTTAACATAAAACTTTGGAACAGACAAATTCAACTAGGCCTCCTAAACGATGAACAAGATTCACCTCAACTTGCTCCATCGGAATACCAGCTGAACTAGACGAAGACTGAGTGCAACAAGTAACTGAATTTCTCACAGAACAAGTAAAAAGGTTTGACAAAATTAATGAACCATCACCAATAATCAAACACTATATTCGAATGAAGCGCGACCGACCAATAAAACAGCGCTATTATCCCCGGAATCCAGCAATGCAAGAAATTATTAATAGCGAAATAGACGAACTACTTCATGAAAATAGAATAGAGCCATCCAATAGTCCATATAGTTCCCCAATAGTGTTCGTACGTAAAAAATCGACAGGGTGGAGGCTGTGTATTGACTATAGGCAAATAAATGAAAACTCAATAAAAGATGCCTATCCGCTACCACAAATAAACCACATCTTGGACAAACTACAGACCACTAAATCCACAATCGATCCTAAATAGGGGTACTGGCAAATTCCATTATACATTTAAAGTAGACCATATACAGCATTTAGAGTACCATACCGTGGACCTTTTCAATGGAAAGTCATGCCATTTGGGCATCATTCCGCACCCGCTACGTTTCAGCGTGTACTGCATCAAATCATAGGACTAGAAATGGATCCATATTGTTGTGACCCAGGTGCCCAATGCCCCGAATCACAACCATAATACCGATACATCAATATATCGTCCAATACGAGATATTGATGTATCATTAATTGACCCTGAAAATAAAAAATTATTTCATTTTTAAATCTCATTCAAAATTTAAAATGCATTTAGAAATGCATTCCCATATTATAACAAAATGCAATTTAGCATAAATGGCATTTTGTTATCAGACATACATTCCACTCACACGGTATGCACACTTACCTACATACAGTGTCTTCTTACTATTTTTTCCGTATGTACGCTGTTCATACGTACATTACTTACCTAATCCAATCTAATTGTATGTACATACATACATACAATTATTACAATTATTCGCGCCCTCTTAAAATTAATATTTCAAGACGGGCGCACAAGTGCATATCGGATTACAGTTTTGCATTGATGCATATAGCTCGCATCAAAAAACTTTTAATTCTCTCACGTACGTTTTTTCAACGTCGTGAGAAAACAATAAAATAACAAAAAAGCTTTTTGTGAAGATATCGTGGGTACCTGGGTGCAATTCACCCAAACCTCGGGGAGTTCGCATTTTACAACCGTCGAGAAAAACACGTATCAGTACTCGGTTCATCCGAACAGAAAAATACATAATTGTAAATCTATAATGAAGAATCAGCAAAACTAATTTGAAACCAATGTAAAGAAAAAATTATTAAATCACCGAATCCTATTATAAATCGAGAAAAAGAATACGAAAAGTTTGTGGATAGATAGTGATTATCGAAATAAATTGTATCACCGAAACCTATTATTAATTGAGGAAATATACGAAAAATTTGTGAATAGTTATTAACTTATAAAAATAGTTATCATCCAAATAAATTAAATCAAAAATTATTAAATCACCGAAACCTATTATAAGTTGAGCAAATATACGAAAAATTTGTGAATAGTTATTATCTTATAAAAATAGTTATCATCCAAATAAATTATAAACGGAGTGAAGAATAAAATATTTGTGAATAAAGGGTGTTATTTCTATCAATTTCATTTTTCCAAATCGGTGACTTCTCTCTCTCTCGCACGGAGAAGTCGGTACCACAACAACTGGTGGCAGCGGTGGGATAAAATACAATAGTCAGTGCCTCAACGCGTTAAATCAAATCAAATTAATAATAAAATCTACAACAACTGGTGGCAGTGGTACCCGAAAATACAATAGTCAGTGCCTCAATGCGTTAAATCAAATCAAAATAATAATAAAAACCACAACAACTGGTGGCAGCGGTACACGGAAATACAATATTCAGTGCCTCAATGAGTTAAGCCAAATCAAATTAATAATAAAATCTACAACATATTGGTGGTGGCAGCGGAACCTACATAAATCAGTGCCGAAAATAAATTTAATAAAATCTGCCACAAAATATAACATGGCAACGGTGTTCGTACTCTAAATCAAATCAGTGCTTGTAATTTTGTAAAAGTAAAAAAAAAAAAAATAATAATAATACTAAAATCTGCGAAACAGCCATAACAACTGGTGACAGTCCTATTCCGTTTTTTTTTTTATGTTTTTAAACATATTAGTGCCTTAATATATCTAATTCAAGTAAAATACAATAAAGTAGTAATTGATAAAAAAGTAATAAAGACTGCCAATACAACGCACTGGTGGCAAGATTTTTAACAGTGCCCTTTAATCTGAATTTTAATTAATTAATTAGTAAACCCAAAGCAACATAAAATAAAGGCAAAACATAACAAAAAATAAGTTAATATACTTGAATATATATAAAAAAAAAAAAAAATTAAGCCCGGGTACCCAAAAAAAAAGGTACTTAGAGGAGAAACAAGTTTAAGCGCCAGAGTGCTCAACGTGGGATCCTTGCGAGGCTTCATCCCTGCCTCACTAAGACGTAACAAATAGAAGGAAGGAAGACCTCAAGACGTATCCTCCCAGTATCAAGAAAAAACAATCAACACCAATATCTTAATCCTCATCTTTAAATTTTCAAGAGGACGTCGGCCAGGAAACCCCACGCATATCTTACAGGACAAACACAATTGGATATTAAACAAGCTAGACAATAAAAGTTATATCTCAATATTTTTTGTTATTGAAATTAGCTATTTGATTACATTAATTATTAGATATGTTGATAGAACTAAAGAATATAGACACATACAAGAAAGTGTTGTACAAAAAAAAAGCAAAAACAAGAAGTGCAAACATTTTTCACCCTTTCTAACAAATAAAACCTTTTCATCTTTTTTTTAAATTGCTGTTCCTAGAAGCGACCTCTGCGGCAAGACTTCGTGAGCTTGCTGGCCAGAGGATTTCGAATAAAATCAACAATCGATCCCCTGCGATAGAGCTTCATAAGCCTATTGACGAGAGTAAAGATTTTGGTTGGAATTAGCGATTTATGTAACAATTCCTTTTCCTTTTACTAATCAAATATTAAAATTTTTCCCTTTTGGAAATCGCTAAATAGTTCTGATTCCTACTATTGTGTTTTTCTTATATTTAATTCAGACATTTTATTTAAAAATAAAATTTTTTTTAAATTATAATACACTCCCTTTTTCTTGATATTGAAAGTTTATTTAAGCCTTTCTTTTACTCTACGTTCCACAATAATCTATCACGCCTTTATTATTCTCAAATGTGTACACAAATTTAATTCTAAATTTATAAATAATAAACACAAAAACAAACAAAAACAAAATAATATAAAGATATTGTGTGTGCCTTTTTTTGTTTTTTTTTTCAACTCGGTACATATGTGTGTACATGCACGACAAATATCAAATTAAAACCTATATTACCTATTTACCATTTTTTGTTATTAAATTATTAATAAATTCTCGTTTGCTAAAACCATTTCCTCCTTGCCCTCACAGTGAACATAAATGTTCTATTTTTTCAACATACATACATACATACAACAAAATATGTACTGACATTTTGGTTCTCTTGTACGTCTCCTTTTCTGTGTGATTAATTTACCAACCCCATCATAATTTCAATTATCATAATTACAAAAAAAAAAAAAAAGATGACAAATGAAACAAAAACGTTCGACGAGCTTTGCATGTCACAAGTCCAAAGAACAGAAGAAATCAGAAAGATAT
Organism: Dioctria rufipes; assembly: GCA_963924295.1. NCBI lineage: Eukaryota > Metazoa > Arthropoda > Insecta > Diptera > Asilidae > Dioctria > Dioctria rufipes. The sequence continues at coordinate 107,384,791 of OZ002744.1, forward strand.
TAAAAGAATAACACAGCACCAATAAAAAATACAGAACTCCCGAATTAGTTTGCGAAAAGATCAAAAAATTAGAAGAGTACTGGGCCGACTTTGAAAAAATAGAAATCCTCATACAAAGTCATGTTGATTTCGATGAAACTCATGAATACTTCAAACAATCCTGCTCTGACAAGGCAGAGGATTGGTACAACCTAATCAAAGCAACATTGTCTGACAGATTGAAATCAGTTTCTAGCCATGCGGATAACGAAAATAACACATTCTATTTCCCAGCTCCCAAAATATCACAAAAGGGTACCAATACTGAGACTATGCAAGAGTGTGGAGATATTGATCGCTCCAATACAATACGATTAGACTGCAAGAAGATAGACAAAAATCTATAACACATATTAGTCAGTCTATCAAGCTTAATTCAGTACCAACTGCAAGCCAGGCATATTCAACACAAAAACTACACTCGCTGCATGGGTATTGGGAAGATTTCAAAACAACCCATATTGAAATAATTTCAAATGCTAGCCCCGAAGATAAAGGCAGCGAATACTTCACGGAAGATGTTTATATAAAATTGGAAACATCATATTCAGATACTATAATTGCGCTCCAGGAACAGCTGGACTCGCGATTTCAAGAGTTATCAAATACCACAAATGATTTAACGAATCATCACCATAATGTCTCCTTCAGAGATCAATCAAATTTTGCTTTATCAGATGCAAGGTCATTAATTCAGAATTTCAATGCAAATCCGAAAGATCTCCACAAATTTATATCAAGCTGTGACGATTCATACGCAACAGCAACGACGGCGAACTAAAAATACTCCCTCCTTAGTTTAATAAGGAGTAAATTATCTGCAGAAGCGTATGATGTATATACGAGTAGGTACAATAAAATTACAGATTGGCCCGAATTAAAATCGTTTTTGACTCAAACGTTTGAAGTCAAAATCCCTAGATCTACCTTGCGGTCTCAGCTAACCAATTCGAGACAAAAAAGAGAAGAAAGTGTGAAAGACTTTCTCCAAACACTGAATATAATTCTGTATAAATTAAATGAGGCAACACACTTTTACACAATGGATAAAGTGCTCCTAAAATCCTTACTAAAAGACAATGAGAGTCAGGCCGTAAGAGCAACTGAAGACGGATTATCCAATCCACAATTACAGACTTTAGCTAAAGTCCATCCTGATAAATCTTTCGCTTCATTAAGGTCAAATATTCTAGATCATTCATCACGTATAGAGCAAAAGCAACAAAATTTTCAACCAAATAGCAAGGTAAATCAAACTCCATTTGCGCAAGAAATAAATTCAAGTCTTCGCTGCTTCAAATGTAATAGACTAGGGCATGCTGCTTCAAAATGCCCAGTCATACAACGATCTATGGAAAATTTTAACACCATCCAAAAAACACATTCACAATTGCAACGTCCTCCAGATTTTAAGAATGCTACAACTCCATCACAATCTCCTTCATGTCGATATTGTCATCGGATGGGACATACAATCGAGGAATGCAGGACAAGAGCTGCGAATAACAATCGATTTAACGACAGCCCGGGAAATCAAAATAATTTCCAACAGGTGAAGAATATTCCACCAACAAACACGGCTGACAGACAGCCTCCAAATAGGAATTGGCAACAGCCAGTATTCCGAGAAAGTCGAAATCCACCGCCGAGATATAATAATGCCAATATCTCGGCTAGATCACCATCTCCGAACAAGAGGAGAAATAGCAAACGTCCATCGGCATCCAGGCAGGGAAACTGGATGCAGCGGGGGGTCGTTTTCGGCAACCCCTCGCAGATAGAAACAACGGCGCTAGTTCATTGCAATCCCGAGACAATATCGACGAAAAACTAAACAGCAAAAAATTAATTCGTATCCCCGTCCAAATTAATAAAAATTCACTAACGCTTTCTTTACCTGTTGATATATGCTCTGCTCCAAAACTTACCTTTTTGATTGATACTGGAGCAGAGATCAGTTTAATTAAACTCCATCCATTAAAGCCAGATAGTATCTGCTACAGAGATGCTGTCTGTAATATAAATGCATTATTTACCGAGTCCACTTGTACAGAAGGACTCATATTTGCAAAATTGAATTTGAAATCTACCAAATTTAACTCCATCCTAGAGCACCCATTTCAAATAGTGGGAAATAACTCCATCCTCTTATACGATGGCCTGCTTGGTCATGATTTTTTATCTCGATACAATGCGAGCATCGACTATAAAAATAAATTCATTTCTCTGGAAGTTAATGAATCTGATTCATCTTATCCATACGAAGAATATTATTCCAATTATCCATACGTTTATTTGAAAAGCGAAGACCCAGAAAATAGGTCTCAAACAAAAAGCCTACTATATACGGAGATAACATTCTCCGATATTAATACTAATAAAAATCTATCTCCATCTATAGCCAGAAAGAAGGCTGAATTAAATAAAAGTATATCTCCATCTACAGCCGCACAAAAGGCTAAATATAATAAAATTCTATCTCATTCATCAGCAAATTCACAAAAAGTGAATTCCAGAAATAAATCAGAAGAGAAGTCAAAGAATTTCAATAAGGTATTATCTCCTTCAAATTCTATCGAGTCAGAATCATCGTATAACTCCTTCCAAATTCCACAAAAGTTGGAATCATATCTCCTTCCTTTTAAAAATCCGAAAGAATCGGATAAATTAAATAAAATTAAAATTCCGGCTGGATCAGAATTCGTTATTGAAATCCCAACTCCTTCTATTCAAAATCAATCGGTTTCAAGAAGGAAATAAGGCCATGTTTATTTCTTGGAAATTCGATAATCGAACCAGTCAACGGTATGGCAAGAGTCCTAATCGTCAACACATATGAAAAGGACGCCGATCTGGCACTTTACGAGGTGAACCCAGTTTACCAAGACTTGGATGACTTTGTGGTAATCTCCACAGACTCTGACAGAGATCCAATTAAGGGCAGAATAAATAAACTGCAAAACCTTATCAAAATGGATCACTGTAATTGAGAGGAATCTGAGACTATTCGCAATATCTGTAGGGAATTCAACGATCTCTTCTTCATACAGATGCCATTACCCACAAAATCGAGACCCTGCAAGATAAACCGCCAATTTATACCAAGCCTTATAGACTTCCAGAAGCAAGCAGAACAGAAATAAACCGGCAAATTCAAGAAATGCTTGAGTCAGACATCATCAGACCTTCTCATAGTCCCTGGAATTCTCCACTTCTCCTGGTTCCTAAAAAACCAGATGAGAATGGAAACAAAAAGTGGCGAGTAGTGGTAGGCTTTCGTCGTATTAATGACATTACTATTGGCGATGCGTACCCACTGCCTAATATCACTGATATATTAGACCAGTTGGGGAAGTCGAAATACTTTACCACACTCGACTTAGCCAGTGGATTCCACCAGATAAAAATGGACTCGAAGGACAGGGAGAAAACTGACATTAGCACACCCTATGGCCACTACGAATACAATCGTATGCCATTTGGTTTAAAAGGAGCCCCTGCTACTTTTCAACGAGCCATGAATAATGTCTTATCTGGCCTTCAGGGCATTTATTGCTTCGTATACATGGACGATATTGTAGTCCATGGATACAATCTCATAGATCATAATACAAGACTCACAGAAGTATTCAGCCGACTCCGCAATTTCAACCTCAAACTTCAACCCGACAAGTGCCATTTCCTAAGAAAGGAAATTATGTATTTAATTACAGAAAATGGAGTCAAACCAGACCCAGCGAAGATTAAGTCAGTGCAGTCCTATCCCAGACCCAAGAAGGAAAAAGATATCAAAGCTTTCCATGGTTTCGTCGGCTAATATCGGCGATTTATACCAAATTTTTCGAAGATAGCCAAACCACTCACAAATCTTTTGAAACAAGACAAGCCCTTCAAGTTCGACGCAATCTGCGACGAGGCATTTTGCGAATTACGAAATAAATTAATTTCAGCACCAATTCTATCGTATCCCGATTTTGGCAAAGAATTTCTTGTCACCTCTGATGCCAGTGACTACGCCATCGGAGCAGTTCTCTCTCAAGTTGATGATCAAGGAGATCATCCAATCGCCTATGTCAGTCGAGTTCTCAATGGTGCGGAGACTTGTTACTCAACTATAGAGAAAGAACTATTAGCTATCGTGTTCGCCGTTGAGCAATTCAGACCATACGTTTATGGCAGGCAGTTTACAATTATAACTGACCATAAACCATTAGTATGGGTCATGAATCTGAAAGATCACTCCTCAAGACTGATGAGATGGAGAATACGTCTTGAGGAATATGACTACAAAATAGTCCATAAATCGGCTAAGCTCAACACAAATGCAGATGCTCTCAGAAGAGCAATTCCGGAAAATTCCGAACATTCTGCAGAACGAACCACCTTCGTAAATGTGGTAACTAGAAATCAGGCAAGAGCTAAGGCGAATATATATACACCCAACGCAAGTGTAACTACTCCAAACCCAACTCCATCACCTGTAAACAATTCCTCAGTCATAATAACTGAGACAAATTTCCCATTACTATTGACTAAAAATCCGAATCCTAAATTTTTCATCTTGCCAATGCAAGATACAGAACATGAAAGAGTGTTGGATAAGAAACTAAAATTTTCAGATAAATCACCACTTTTAAAGACTGAACTGAACTTCTTCACAAAAAAGGACTCCAAAATTATCATATCAAAAATTAATTTACCTTGTCGATCGCAAAGAGATAGATCAGACCTAGAAAAGATTTTAACTGAGATCTGTTCATACACCGAAGCAAATCAGTTAAATCAATTAAATATCTCCTTCCCAATTTTAGATCCACAGAATCTATTAATTATTAAAAACGCTTTTACCCAGATCTTCGCTAATAAACAAATAAACATCAAACTCTATCAAGATTCGATTAAATACTTATCCGACATTAATGACATCGAACAAGTTTTAAAAGATTTTCATTCACTACCGACGGGAGGCCATCAAGGAGTTTCCCGCACAATTAAAAGAATCAAAAAGCAATTCTACTGGCCTGGCATGTCAGACGATATTATCAAATAAGTAAGGAAATGTAAACTTTGTAAGGTGAACAAAGTATCCAGAAACCCTAAAATTCCAATGAAAATCTCGAGCATTAGCTCCAAAGCTTTCGAAAGAGTATACCTAGATGTTGTAGGACCTCTCCCAATTTCTCATTCTGGAAACAAATACATCCTTACATTCCAAGACGACCTTTCAAAACTTTCTGAGGCTATTCCCATAGTCGACACCGAGTCTAAGACATTCGCGGAAGCCTTCACGACAATAATAGTTTGTCGACATGGTATTCCAGAAAGTATCCTCACAGATCAAGGTTATAACCTCATAAGTGGCATGTTCGCCGAGATATCTAAATTACTGAGAATTAAAAGGCTCAAACCTAGTCCATATCACCCTCAAACGAATGGTGCATTGGAGAGAAGCCACAGAACCTTAGCAGAATATCTCCGATCTCATGTAGCCAAAGATCCACAAGACTGGGATACATGGATTCCTTATGCCATGTTTGTATACAATACAACCCCTCATTCGAGTACTAATTATCCTCCTCGCGAACTCCTTTACGGATTCCCAGCCGAAATACCAAACAATTTGAAATCTTCTCCAACCGTTTGCTATAATTACGACAATATTATGCAAGAAAGTTAAAAGCGCGTCTACAGCATAGCTTCAAAATAGCTAAAAACATAGCCATGGCCAATAAAGAAAAATCCAAACAACGATATGACAGAAGCTCCGTCCAAAGATCCTTAATGGTAGGCGATAAAGTCCTACTTAAGAGCAGACTTCGAGAGAACAAATTCTCACCACTATGGTCAGGTCCGTATGAGATAATGGAGATTAATTCCCCCGAAAATTCCACTATTAAAATTAATAATAAAAATAAAAGAGTCCACAACAATGACCTAAAACTTTTCTCAGAGTAAAAACTTCATCATCTTCAAATATCATTCATCTTCCAGGTTTCCAAAATGATGCGTATAGCATTCATTCTAATTTTCATCCCCTTAATCTACGGCTCAGGAATAGAGGTAAGGCAGCTAAATGCTACTGCAGGCATTTACTTCGAAGAGATTGGCAGAGCCAACCTCTACACCAACGAATGGAAAATCGGCACCTATTACGACCTAGCGAATTTTAAATCAGAATTCAACAACATCCAGTTCATAGCCCAACAAATTACAGCGACCTGCCAGAAACTGGACAAACACTCAGCCTTGAGCCACACTAGTAACGGTACGTTGTTACAAATAAATCTTATATTAGCAAACATAGAATATAAGAATATGTTACTTGTGACCCAAAATAGAAGACAAAGAGCACTATTCAATGCAGTAGGCTCAATTTCCAAAGCAGTTTTCGGCACATTGGACGTGGATGATGCCAAATGGTATGATGAACAGATTCGTAATCTCACTCTTAACCAAAACTCGCTCCTATCATTTATGAAAAGCCAAACTGCGATAGTCTAAGCAACCGCAAACATTTTCAACAAAACTAAAGCCGCAATTGAAAAGGAATTCATGGTTATGCGTAAAAAGTTAATTTCAATACAGATAGCTACATCATTAATGGAAAACAGAGCATTGGATACCAAAATATCCATTGAACTTGAATCACTCATTTCACTAGTCTCTTTAATGGCATTCAGATATCAGAATACTCAAACAGAATTAATTGATCTTTTAACAGATTCCAAGCCTGCAAAATTCCATCCTACACTAATATCACCGAAAAATATTGAAGATCTTTTATCAAAGATTAGGCAAGAATTACCAAATTCACCGATGCTTCCTATAAATTTCAAAGACAATATTTTTTCACAAATTTACAAATTAAGCGCAATATCTGCCAATATTTTCAACAATAAGATAATTATTGAGCTCCGAATTCCACTTCCGTACAAGGAACCTTACCAAATTTTCAAGGCAATGCCATTACCAACAACCATAAACGGTTCATTTATATATGTTCTGCCCGTAGTTAGAGCGAACACGCAAATAATGAAGAAATATGATGAAAGTTATAACCCTGGTTCAAAGTCAGTGATTTCGTAGCTTAATTTTTCCGTTCACCAAGCTTACTACACTGTAACTCGCACTCCAACTAGATTTTTTAAAATTCAATAAATGCTATAATTTGTAATTAATACATAATATATATGCCTGGTAATATTATTTCAAAACCACAATTATAATTATAATTTAAATTTATCTGTAAAGTTAAATTTAATATTGAATAAATGTGAAAGAATAAGTTAGATTAAATTAAATTTATGTTTAGAAAATTTTATTGTATCTGACAATGTACTCACCAGCTCAATATTAGGCACTCGATCAAATTGGTTTTCTAATATATTGAGGTTTGGAATTGGACTATTCTTTATTCTAGTGGATATACAGAATAAAGTGAGGTTAGTAATTCTGACTGCAGTCGATACCCACAGAAAGAATCTTTATTCGGTCGAGACCCGTAATAAAGTGATTTATGTTAGTAAATTTCTTATTCGGTCGATACCCGCAATAAGAATCTTATTCGGTCGAGACCCGTAATAAAGTGATTTATGTTAGTAAATTTCTTATTCGGTCGATACCCGCAATAAGAATCTTTATTCGGTTGAGACCCGTAATAAAGTGATTTATGTTAGTAAATTTCTTATTCGGTCGATACCCGCAATAAGAATCTTTATTCGGTCGAGACCCGTAATAAAGTGATTTATGTTAGTAAATTTCTTATTCGGTCGATACCCGCAATAAGAATCTTTAATTTAATCGCTATTCAAAATAAAATCTTTAATCTAGTCGATACCCAGAATAAAAATAATTATTTGAACTGTCAATTAAATAAAGTATTTAAACTGTTAGTAAAATTTATAGCACTTGGGAATAACACTGGGAAATGTTAATAGAATTTAGAGCACTTGGAAATAACACTAGGAACTAGAATACCAACTTGATCACTGCACTGCCAAACTGCAAAAGAGAACGAGTCAAGTCAGATTCCGATTTATATAGCCATGGGTTGCTCATGGCACCAAAGAACGGCATTCAAAGGCGCATGGCAAATTGGCATAGCAGCTGCACTTCGTTTTCTATTGTTTAAAATGCAACAAAAGAACAAAAAAAAAAAACAAAAAAAAAGCTTGTTTGTAAATTCTATTCAGTCAGAAATATTCGTTGCCTACTGAATTTTTTCTAAATAGATTTTTATTTTCAACTTACCAAGTGCAAATCCATTATACTACCAATGTACAGTTCTTTCTCGCTGGCTCACTTCACTGCAGCGTTGATAATTTGAACTTCTGGTGATAATTTACAGAAAAAATTATCATGCGTGAATGCAATGTACTGCCCGTGGACAGTTATCTGGCTCATCTCTCTGCGAAATTAGTACAATTGAGACCTAAAAATTTTTATTTCTTTAGGTCGGTATATACATGTGTCGACATGTAAATTTTCTGGTTTTAATGATATCAGAATTGTGATGAATTCTGAACATATACATTAAACCATTAAAGGAATATATATTAATTGATTATAATCGTGACCATTACATCGAATTAACACTACAGGAAATCCACAATTGCGCAACGTTGGACCATACACACTTTTACTGCAAAATTTTATCGCCCATCTTAAATACAAACAATAGAGTAAATCAATGTGAAATCAAATTAATAAAAAAGGAACCCATTACATCAAAATGCAAAATTTTGACTTTAAAACAGAACTACTATATGACACAATTATGGCAGCAGAACGCTTGGCTTTTCTCCATCAGTTCACAAACCCTGCGTGGAATAGGAGCAATGCACATCAATCCCGGTTGTTATGTTCGCAGCAAGGAATTCATCCTGCACGGACATAATGTAAAAATGTCCAAATTCAATTCCCATTTTATCCCAACGATAAACATTTCCAATATAATATGGAATATGACGTCTTCTTCTATGGAAACGCTTATAGAAACAAATACTTTAAATATTACAACAAACACGGATCTAGAGAGCCTTCTGTAATCAATCCATTCCTTAAAAGAGCAGGAATTAATTCCGCTCAATCCAATCAACAATCATCATATTCACCACTATGAATTATCATATCTGACGATTACATTAGTCATCTCAATTCTCTGTGTTTATTTGTACGTAAAATACAAATCAAAAGTCTGTGAATCTAGAAATATAATCACCGAACATGAATTGGAAGACATGCCTATACCTGCATCACGAAAGATAAGCTTTAATATAACTCCGGTGCCAAAAAGGAGTTCAGCAGAGAACATATAAAACACAGACAATAATAAACGAATCAATTACCAAACAAATTGACAAATCAAAGAAAAAACGGACACAGTAACCTCTTCTTCCCAATTTTTTTTCATCCTCAATAATACCCATCTTTATCCTAACAACAATTTTGTAAACAATTTAGGAGAAAAATAACATCTCGCACTCTTTTGATGAATATATATATATATATACATATATGTAGATTTTATTAAAAAAAAATAAATAACTAATTATAGAAAAAAAAAATAAAGATCTAGAAGTGTAAATAAAATAAATAGGATAAATGTGAGTAGCTGTAAGACTACCAAACATTTAGGTATAATTCAATCTAAATATTATTCACTTTCTTTTATATTATCTTAGAAGCTTTAAATTAACAAATAAAACGGTATTATAAAAAAATGAGTATATAAAAAAATGAGTATATAAAAAAAAGGAGGAATAAAGTAATCCAAAAATATACTTAAATTAATAGTAATACTTAATGATATAATTTTTTTTTCTCCTCCTAATTTTATCCTAACTATCTAATATAAACATATTATAAATATATCATTGTCCATTACATTATTGCTAGCGAAACGATCATAATAAATAATTCAAAGGAAAATTATTCAATAAATAGAATTTACCAAAATTCCTATAATGCAATAATTACGCATATTTAATAAATAAACCTTGTCTATTAGAAACTATACTACCTATATATACATGTATTAGCATTTATGGCAGATAAAAAAAAATGTTATCTACAGTAAACTAGTTATATACCATATCCTTTATATATACAAATATATGTACAAATTCTACTTCACTTAACAGGAAAGACAGTTTTCTTCTCAGGATGAATAAAACTTTCTTTTTCCCCAGGGGGGAGGGATGTTGTGACTCAGGTGCCCAATGCCCCGAATCACAACCATAATACCGATACATCAATATATCGTCCAATACGATATATTGATGTATCATTAATTGACCCTGAAAATAAAAAATTATTTCATTTTTAAATCTCATTCAAAATTTAAAATGCATTTAGAAATGCATTCCCATATTATAACACAATGCAATTTAGCATAAATTGCATTTTGTTATCAGATATACATTCCACTCACACGGTATGCACACTTACCTACATACAGTGTCTTCTTACTGTTTTTTCCGTATGTACGCTGTACATACGTACATTACTTACCTAATCCAATCTAATTGTATGTACATACATACATACAATTATTACAATTATTCGCGCCCTCTTAAAATTAATATTTCAAGACGGGCGCACAAGTGCATATCGGATTACAGTTTTGCATTGATGCATATAGCTCGCATCAAAAAACTTTTGCATTCTCTCACGTACGTTTTTTCAACGTCGTGAGAAGACAATAAAATAACAAAAAAGCTTTTTGTGAAGATATCGTGGGTACCTGGGTGCAATTCACCCAAACCTCGGGGAGTTCGCATTTTACAACCGTCGAGAAAAACACGTATCAGTACTCGGTTCATCCGAACAGAAAAATACATAATTGTAAATCTATAATGAAGAATCAGCAACTCTAATTTGAAACCAATGTAAAGAAAAAATTATTAAATCACCGAATCCTATTATAAATCGAGAAAAAGAATACGAAAAGTTTGTGGATAGATAGTGATTATCGAAATAAATTGTATCACCGAAACCTATTATTAATTGAGGAAATATACGAAAAATTTGTGAATAGTTATTATCTTATAAAAATAGTCATCATTCAAATAAATTATAAACAGGAGTGAAGAATAAAATATTTGTGAATAAAGGGTGTTATTTCTATCAATTTCATTTTTCCAAATCGGTGACTTCTCTCTCTCTCTCTCGGAGCACGGAGAAGTTGGTACCACAACAATATGTGTTTGCGTACTTAGATGACATAGTAGTCATAGGGCGAACACTCGAGGAACATTTAGAAAAAATGAAACAAGTTTTTGACCGACTATAACAGCTAATTTAAAAATAAAATGTGAATTTCTAAAAGAGAAACTCAAATACTTAGGACAAGTCACAAGATATTCATACCGATCCAGATAAAATTAATGCAGTTCAAAGTTTGCCTGCACCTAACACCGTTAAAGAATTAGAAGATTCTTGGGCATTGTCTCATGGTACCGGCGCTTTGTCCCATCATTTTCTACTGTAGTGGCACCACTTATGAAACTACTACGGAAGAATCGGAAATTGACTTGGGGACAAGAGCAAAATGAAGCTTTTATGGGATTAAAAACCAGACTTACCGAAGTACCCATATTAGCTTGTCCAGATTTCTCCAAACCGTTTACTCTTCAAACCGATGCTAGCCAAGAAGGCTTAGGTGTTGTACTCTATCAAGAATTTGATGAAGGAGAACACGTGATAGCTTATGCAAGTCGCACTTTAAACGGCGCTGAGTAAAAATATTCAGTAACTGAGAAAGAATTCCTAGCCGTTGTATGGGGCATCAGATAAATGCGTCCGTATTTAGAAGGATAGCGATTTACCGTGCCAACTGACCATCAAGCTTTAAAATGGTTGCATTCCCTAGAAAACCCATGCGGAAGACTAGCAGGATGGGCCATTGAACTTAAACAGTATGATTTCGAAATAAAATATCGAAAGGGAAAACTGAATAAAGTTGCCGATGCAATATCACGACAACCAATGGCCAATACCATACCAGAAACAACATTAGTGAATTCAATATCTTAAGGTGCGGAAATATCACCAGAATGCCCTTGGTATACCAAGAAGATGTACACCGTTAAAAACCACCCTGAAATTTGTCCTGACTATCAAATGCGAGACGGAAAAGTCTATCGCCGTTTCAATGTTTCAACATCGTATACAGATGATACAAATCCCTGGAAACTTTGTGTACCGAAAGCACTTCGTGAAAGAGTATTAAGAGAAAACCATGATAACCCTACTTCGGGACATCTCGGAACAAGCAAAACGATTGAAAGGGTAGTTAAATACTATTACTGGCCGGGATTGTTCAGGGATATATCCAAATACGTCCGATGTTGTGAATCATGTATGCGCTATAACACGTTGGAACAAAAAACTGCTGGAAAAATGAATCTTATCCCTGCCAATCGACCATGGGAAATCGTAAGATCCGATTTACAAAATGGACCGAGATAATGGCACTACGAAAAGCAACCACAGCTGGGTTAATAAGAGGATTTAGAGAAAGAATTGTTGCAAGGTTCGGATATCCACGAGTATTAATTTCCGATAATGGTACACAATACACCAGTAAATACTTCAAATCCATGTTAAAAGAATTAAATATAACACACCGACTCACTCCACCATATACACCCCAGGCAAATCCAACCGAAAGAGCCAACCGGGTAATCAAAATAATGATAGCACAGTACATAGAGCGAAACTATCAAAAATGGGACGAGCACTTGCCCGAATTGATGTTAGCCATTAATACTAGTAAACATGACTCCACAGGCTACTCGCCTACATACTTAAATTTCGGCCGAGAAGTGCTTCTACCAAATAGTCTATACGGAGAAAAAATAAACAGCAAAGCCACCACTACAACTTACGAAGGAGAAAATGGTGTCACACGATTGGTGAACAAGTTCTACGTCGAGAAAGAATGCTTTCCTCCGCTCCAAAAAACTATTCAGCTAACTAGGTCCACGTTATGAAGGGCCATATAATGTAAATAAGATCCTCTCGCCTGTGGTAGTAAGATTAACCACCGAAACAGAGAAAGATGCCGGCTCCGCCCATGTAAAAGATCTTACAGAATACCACCAGCGGAATAACGGAACATCCAAAACTATTTGTATCAGAACAGTACCAGAGCTATCAGGAAATTTAATACTTAATCAGAATCTCACTAAGATGGAACGTCGCAAGGTAAAAGAGATACCGAGCCCTGACATTGTTATGTGTCGAAATTGCAAAAGAAAAGGGATGTGGTGACCTAAAAGGAATAAATATTAAAAACTTGGGAATAATATAATGAAATTGTATTTACCTTGTTGTGTTGTCCCGTGATGTCCAACAGTATTCAATTTGATTGATTCTGCAAGGAATTTTCATTTTATTTTCAGCTCGATATGAGAAATAAAGCAAAGAAGTACCTATATACATGTAAATCACTGCATATGCACCTCCTGCAAGATTGGCGGTATCAATTCGGATTTAAAGTTATAAAGGGCACGGCGATGCTCCTTGCTCCTGAAATTAATAATAGTATGAAGACAGTCATATAATAAACATATAGCCATATCTACTATACCTGCATCGTTGGATATATCTTAATTTTCGTTGGATTTCGGACGTCTGTAATTAGGATAAAGTAGTATTAAGTTGAAGTCGAATTACTAAATTATATTTTCAAATTCACTTACCACTGTTAAGATGATGTAAGACAGGTGGGGTATTGTGCGAAGTCCAGGTTAAAACAAAACTAGAAAGGAAAAGGTGGTATTTATCTTGTTTATATGTAGAATCGGTATTGAAATAGTTTGACTTACCTCGTTCAGTCTTCCCTGCATCACTATTAGCACATTATACAACATTATCACCAATACCAATGCGACAATTTTCCTTACTGAACTTCAATCGGCAGTAATATAAGACAAATTGGTCCGACCGCAGCCCAAAGCACAGCATAAAGCATATTCGACCCGAAAATGTTGGAAAAATTCCAAATTTTATTTTATTCAAAGACGCCGATTAAAACAAATGGGACGGCCTAAAGAAATCTCGGCAATGTACCCAAGTTTAAAAAAAGAAAAAAATCGAACTGAGCCAATTATTTAGACCAGTTACGAAAACAATGTTATTGCAATAAAGTGCAAGAATCTGCAAGAAATACGGGCAGGAAATAGCAAATAGGGGGCTTACGCTGGGAGAAGCTTTGGTAGGTGAAGTGGTCGGCCATTACAAGTTAGCCAGTGATAAAAGAACGAAGTGTCGGTACGAAAATTATAAAGAAATAAAGTTTTAGAAAGAGCCTCGAAGTTGGAATTTAAAAAAAAAAGGAAAAAAAGGAAAGGACGGAGGATAGAAAAAGGATATTGGAGGGAAGTCGTGAGAAGCGGAGGAAAAAAAAACGGATAAGCAGGATATCAGTGAAGAACGTGATCAGGAATGATTGAACTGAGATCAATCGCATATGCGTGCAGAAATTTTTTTTAAATTAAAAAGAAAAGAGGAATATTCAAGATAAGTACTCCTTTTCTTCATGTTATTTTTTGTTTGTTTGTTTATATTTAGTTGAAATTATAAATTACAAGTCTTGAATTTTTAAATCGCGATTGAGTGGTTCGCACTACCTTGCTTGCCGCGGAAAGCTTTAGTTTTTTTATGTTTTTCTTCTCCTCAAAAATTCAATTCAATTTTTTTTGCTTGAGTACTAGTAATTACTGAACGATTACGAATTATAACGTTTTCCATTAAGTACGAAAGAGTTTTTCTTATTTTTTTATTTATATCTCATTCCCGAGTTCGTGGACTCTAATAACCATAATACCAATAATTTGTTAAGAAACAAAAACATAGAACGCTTACCTTCGAAAATAAGATAATCCAAATTTTTTGTTGTTGTTGTTTTATTCCACTACACTTTTAGGGTACACCACATCTTTTTTTTTTTGAAAATATACTAAATGTTTTTTTTGGTTCACATTTAATAGGGACCCACCAGAATTTTTTTTTATTCTATTCTATCTTTGCACCACATCATTTTTTTTGTTTGATGTATGTATATATATATATAGATATTAAGTGATTTTTTTTTATTGTTCACTGTAAATTCAAACAGGCAGATCACAATCACTTTTTTTGCATCACGCTTAAATTAATAGCACAAAAATTAATTACGCTGAATACCGACACTAATTAATTACGAAGATGAAAACTGAACATAATTGATACAATTGCGTATACGTAATGCAACGCAGATTTGTTTAAAATAAATCACTTTTGTGTTCCCGCACAAGTGCCAATAAATTTTAGCGCCGTTACTAACAATTTTAAGCAGACGGATCGTGAGTGATAACGTCTATAATACCGATGAACTGATAAGGTACCAGTGAAGCCGAGAGAGAATATACGATGAACTATTGATGGAGTCAAAGTTTTTAAGTTACTAGGTAATGCAATTCTGTATAATTCGACCACGACCTACCTCAACATTTGACCCAGTTTTGGTAGTGAACGCTTCAGCAGTTTATCACATGATCTGTATTTGTTCATCTAGTTTGTTGGGGCACATAAATGGAAGGTTCAGAGCTTAAGGTGCTGTGATGAGTGGTTTCATGCACTGATATCAGTAATTTAATTAATTTGGAGCTCAGAGTTGAAATTATGCATGAGTCTTTTGTGAATTTATCACTTTGAATGCCGGCGTACATATAAGATTTCTTGTTTTGTTATTTTCAGATTCATTTTATAGTCTTTAAGGAAATTTATTTGCCTAGTTTTTAAGCTATCTAATTTCTTTTTGATTTTGAAGTTTGATTTTGAATTTTTGTTGCGTGCGTTTCGAATCTATTTCTAAGCATTCGGTAGGCAGATATATATTCGCGCGTACATAACTAATATACTTATATATACTATAACTTGTCGTTTGCATCGAAAGGCTTTTTACTTATATATTATTCTGGAGTACACTTGATGCACTTAAGGTTACATAGTACATACTCTGATTTATTTATTCCTTGTTCTTGACGCTTTATTGATTAACCCCTTTTAAGATTGGAGTATATACTCTGTGGTTGGAATTTTTTTTTGTTTCTACTGGGAAGTTTGGTGCATTGTGAGGCAATTCTATTGAGGGGTACGGAAATCAGAATATAGTAAACATGGAGATAAATAGGTTAAGTCAAGAAGAATTGGCCTATGAGGTGAAAGTCCGCGGCTTACCAATTGGAACAGTTGATGCTATGCGAGTGAATTTCCGAGAGGCACTAAGGGTTGAGAAGAGCCGTAAAGCTTTAATAGCAGATCCTTTCCCATTTTCTTTTGAGGAAGATTTTGAAGCCTTGAGTAAGAAGATGGAGGAAATTCGGCTATTATCAAGTACTTTTCAGGGTGATACTGGTAGCGTAGATTATAGAAAAATATGTACAAAAATTGAGTGGGCTTTAGGAAGATTAAGCAAAAGCAAACCTGGAAGTGAAGAGGAAAGAAAGAAAACAACGCAGGTACGAGCTGACTTGGTCCTTGCTTTAGGGGCACTACAACTTAAAGCAGATGGTGGTTACGAAGAAGAGGACTCTTCAGACGAGTCACCAGATTTGTCAGTAACAGCTAGAGTGGTAACAAACGCTCATGCCCGCGTCCCTCTGCATAAATGGGAAATTAAATTTTCTGGCGATCAAGGCCAATCTTTAAATTCCTTTCTTGAAAGGGTAAATGAGTTATCGGAGGCGAGGGGGATAACTAAGTACCAGCTATTTCGGTCTGCATTGGACTTATTTACCGGGAAAGCTTTAATATGGTATAGGGCGAATAAAGCAAAATTCAAGTCTTGGGCGGATGTAATCAGGGAACTGAAGAGTGAATTTTTACCTCACGACTATGACGATCGTTTAATGGAGGAAATCAAAAATCGAACTCAAGGAAATGGCGAAGCGATTGGAATGTACATAGCCGTGATGACCAATATGTTTGCACGATTATCCGAACCATTGACGGAAGGCCAACAGCTTAAAATATTAAAGCGTAACATCAACCCATTTTATCAAACACAGTTGGGACTAACTGAGGTTGAGACAGTGGAGCAGCTCGTTGAGCTAGGGAGAAAATTGGAATCTATTCGTACATCAGTAGAAGCTTATGTACCTCCTCCTTCAAGAAGAAGCAATCAACTTCTTGAACCTGACTTAGCTTATGTAGCGACAGAGCATAACATTTCAGCGATAGCTAATCAAACTCAAAACTCCAACCCAATTGTCAATTCAAGAATTAAATGCTTTCGATGCAATCGACTTGGCCATATAGCGCGATTCTGTAGAACCGAAGTAAGGTGCCAAGGATGCGGAACACCGGGTGTGATGAGAAGTGAATGCAACAACTGTCAGAGCAATGCAAGAAGGCAACAATGGCAAACGAGATCTAGCAATGAAACAGCCAGGCAACAACAAGGCAGAGAGGGGAGAGGAGAACAGTCACAACAAAGTCAGACACGTAGTGAACCTAGCCAAGTCTCGGGAAACGTGAACAGAGCTCGACAGTAGAAGAGGGCGGATCGAGCTCTTGTAATTTTCAGAAAACCGCCCATGTTATTATGCCAGTATACAAGCAAAGCCTTCAACCTGCACAGTGTGACGATTCACTTACCACATTAGTGGATTATATCTTTACAGAAGTAAAGGGTGATACGCGTCCACATCTCGTTGTAAGTATTTTTGGAATTAAAGTTCGCGGGCTCTTGGATTCAGGAGCGACTAAAACCATTGTCGGTGCATCAGGATGGGAATTACTGGAAAAATTTGGTCTTAAGGTTCGAAAATCGAAGGTAGAGAACGTAAGTTTAGCGGATGGTAAGAATATAGCAGTGCTCGGTGAAATTACTTTACCAATTGAATTAGAGGGACGGATTGCAATTATTGAGGGCTTGATTATTCCTGAACTGCGTCATTCCATGATTTTCGGAATTGATTTTTGGAAGGCCCTAGGAATATCAGCAAACTTAAAAGGAAATTCGTGGCGGTTTAGCGATCAAGACACAAATTTCCACGTGAGTGCACTAGAAGGTCATACTAAATTAACAGAGAATCAACAGCAGGAATTAAGTGAGCTTATCAGTAGGGCTGAGGCTAAAATGGGAAGTGGACTAGGTTGTACTGATCGAGTGGAACACTCAATTCAGACAACTGCTTCACCGATCAAGCAACGCTACTACCCAGTATCACCAGCTATCCAAAAGATCATCAATGAAGAACTCGATAAGATGCTGGAAGCTGGAGTTGTAGAGCCTTCTGATAGCGCCTGGTCTTCCCCCGTTGTGATGGCCAAAAAGAAAGATGGGTCTTATCGGTTTTGCGTTGATTATCGCAAGCTAAACAAAGTTACTAAGAAAGATGCCTATCCCCTTCCGTACGTCTCGGCGACATTAGATAAGTTACGTGATGCGAAGTATATGTCTTCACTTGACATAAAGTCGGCGTTTTGGCAGGTACCCATGGAGAGCAGATCGAAGCAGTATACTGCATTTACAGTGCCGAATCGAGGGCTGTTTCAATTTCGGAGGATGCCATTCGGTCTGAGTAATTCACCCGCTACTTGGCAACGCCTAATAGATCAAGTACTATCTGGAAGCCTAGAAAGCCACGTCTTTGTTTATCTCGACGACGTCGTCATAGTGACCCAATCATTCGCAGATCATATTAAAATATTGGAGGAAGTATTGGATAGGTTATGCAAAGCTGGACTAGTAATCAACTACTCGAAGTGTGAATTTTGTCGGTCCGAATTAAAATACTTAGGATATGTTGTAGGGGAGCAAGGGCTACAGGTAGACCCAGACAAGGTTAAATGCATTCTTGACATCCCACCTCCAAAAACTGTGACGGAGGTACGTCGATTCATTGGTGTAGTAGCGTGGTACCGTAGGTTTGTACCAAACTTTTCTTCCATGATATCACCGATTACCAATTTATTGAGAAAGAGAAGGAAATTTATCTGGTCGTCGGAATGTGAGGAAGCATTTCGTTCAGTAAAAGAGAGTCTCATTAGTGCACCAATTCTCACTTGTCCCGATTTTGACTATCCCTTTATAATACACACAGATGCTTCAGGGTTCGGCGTAGGAGCAGTTCTGACGCAAAAGATAAATGATGAAGATCGAATAATTGCATACTTAAGTCGTTCATTAAACCGATGTGAACGTAATTACTCGACTACTGAGCGCGAATGTCTGGCTGTTCTTTGGGCTGTCGATAAACTTAGGCCATACATTGAAGGAATGGAATTTACAGTAGTCACAGATCACGCCTCGTTAGTTTGGCTTCATAATCTCAAAGACCCGACGGAGAGATTAGCCAGGTGGGCGATGAAGCTTCAACAATACGATTTTCAGATAGTTCACCGTAAGGGCAGTGAGCATCTTTTGCCAGACTGGTTATCCCGTTCAGTACCTGTTTTGGATTGCATTCAGGATCCCAGCACAATTAGTGACAGGTGGTATGCAAGAATACGGGATAACGTGAAAATCATACCTTCGAAATTCCCTGATTGGAAAATTGAGAATGGGATTTTATGGCGACATATCCAACCTAGATATCCAGCCCTGGCTATGGAGCACGAGACATGGAAAGAAGTAGTTCCAAAGGCGCGAAGGAAAGAACTCATGTACAAAGGACACGGCATCCCCACTGCAGGTCATTGCGGGGTGCAAAAGACTTATGACCGAATCGCCACTAATTATTACTGGCCGAAAATGAAGTCGGATATTGCTTCGTACATTGGGAATTGCAAAATATGTCAGGCGATAAAACCCGAGCGTAGGAAGCCAGTAGGGCTCATGGCGACCCGTTCCATATCTAGTAAACCATGGGAGTGTTTATGCGTTGATTTGATTGGCCCGCTTCCTCGATCAAACCGTGGGTTTGTGTATATTCTCACCATAGTAGATCAGCTAACAAAATTCCCAATGCTTTTTCCATTGCGGTCCTCGTCTGTTAATTCTATAATTCAAGCTCTTGAAGATCACGTCTTTTTGCTTTTTGGTGTACCAAGGATTTTGATAAGCGATAATGGATCGCAATTTAAAAGTCGCGATTTCAAGAAGCTATGCGAGAGTTATGGGACTGAGATAAGATATACGGCTTTATATCACCCACAAGCAAATCCAGCAGAACGAATGAATCAGATAGTTAAATCGATGCTTCGAGCTTATGTATCAGACAATCATAGGGTTTGGGACCAGCATTTAGCAAAGATCGCGTGTGCCATCAGAACCTCCACGCAAGAGTCCACCAAGCATACCCCGTATTTCATAAACTTTGGTCGAGAAATGGTAACCCATGGTGCTCTCCATAAAAGAGTAGGTAGTGATGATGTTTTTGACCCAGATATCCGATTTTCAGCACTAGAGGAAGTCCTGAAGGCTGTCAGGGAAAGGCTTTTGAAAGCGGCACAATGTTCTAAACACAAATACGATCTTCGGAGAAGAGATCAGAGGTTCTTAATAAACGATTTAGTATGGCGTAGAAATTATGTATTATCAGATGCCGCGAAGTACTTTAACGCTAAACTGGCACCCAAATATACAGGTCCATTTAAAATAATTAGAATTCCATCTCCGTGGACATATGAACTGCAGGATAAGAACGGAAAGAGTGCGGGGGTTTGGCACTCTAAAGACCTTAAGCGTTATTGTTCGGAAAGGGAAGGTCTTGCTTAGAAAATTTAAGTTTTATAAAGAAAAGATAGGAAGCGGCGACCCCATTGAAATTTTACAGTCGTCAACTCCTGATCAGACATCATATTTCGAACGTTTCCATACGACTTTGATTTCTATTATTTTTTTTAAATTTTTTATCTACACAGTCAATTAGGGGATACATATGCCAATAAAGAATTTAGCAAGCCATCTGAAGATGTTGTCTCAGATATATCAGCCTAGAATATAAAGAGGTTCAGTTTAAGGTACTACAGTATAGTATAGAATAGTTTTAGTTCAAGAGGCCCTAGAAATAATAGAGCCATGGTATTGGGATTGTATGATAGGTGAAAAGTCCAACGGTTCAGTAACTGCAGAAAAAAAATGTGTTTGATTTTAATATGAGATTTCTGAACGAAATCTCTCGGAGGAAGAGGTGGGATGTTATGTGTCGAAATTGCAAAAGAAAAGGGATGTGGTGACCTAAAAGGAATAAATATTAAAAACTTGGGAATATTATAATGAAATTGTATTTACCTTGTTGTGTTGTCCCGTGATGTCCAACAGTATTCAATTTGATTGATTCTGCAAGGAATTTTCATTTTATTTTCAGCTCGATATGAGAAATAAAGCAAAGAAGCACCTATATACATGTAAATCACTGCATATGCACCTCCTGCAAGATTGGCGGTATCAATTCGGATTTAAAGTTATAAAGGGCACGGCGATGCTCCTTGCTCCTGAAATTAATAATAGTATGAAGACAGTCATATAATAAACATATAGCCATATCTACTATACCTGCATCGTTGGATATATCTTAATTTTCGTTGGATTTCGGACGTCGGTAATTAGGATTAAGTAGTATTAAGTTGAAGTCGAATTACTAAATTATATTTTCAAATTCACTTACCACTGTTAAGATGATGTAAGACAGGTGGGGTATTGTGCGAAGTCCAGGTTAAAACAAAACTAGAAAGGAAAAGGTGGTATTTATCTTGTTTATATGTAGAATCGGTATTGAAATAGTTTGACTTACCTCGTTCAGTCTTCCCTGCATCACTATTAGCACATTATACAACATTATCACCAATACCAATGCGACAATTTTCCTTACTGAACTTCAATCGGCAGTAATATAAGACAAATTGGTCCGACCGCAGCCCAAAGCACAGCATAAAGCATATTCGACCCGAAAATGTTGGAAAAATTCCAAATTTTATTTTATTCAAAGACGCCGATTAAAACAAATGGGACGGCCTAAAGAAATCTCGGCAATGTACCCAAGTTTAAAAAAAGAAAAAAATCGAACTGAGCCAATTATTTAGACCAGTTACGAAAACAATGTTATTGCAATAAAGTGCAAGAATCTGCAAGAAATACGGGCAGGAAATAGCAAATAGGGGGCTTACGCTGGGAGAAGCTTTGGTAGGTGAAGTGGTCGGCCATTACAAGTTAGCCAGTGATAAAAGAAAGAAGTGTCGGTACGAAAATTATAAAGAAATAAAGTTTTAGAAAGAGCCTCGAAGTTGGAATTTAAAAAAAAAAGGAAAAAAAGGAAAGGACGGAGGATAGAAAAAGGATATTGGAGGGAAGTCGTGAGAAGCGGAGGAAAAAAAACGGATAAGCAGGATATCAGTGAAGAACGTGATCAGGAATGATTGAACTGAGATCAATCGCATATGCGTGCAGAAATTTTTTTTAAATTAAAAAGAAAACAGGAATATTCAAGATAAGTACTCCTTTTCTTCATGTTATTTTTTTTTGTTTGTTTATATTTAGTTGAAATTATAAATTACAAGTCTTGAATTTTTAAATCGCGATTGAGTGGTTCGCACTACCTTGCTTGCCGCGGAAAGCTTTAGTTTTTTTATGTTTTTCTTCTCCTCAAAAATTCAATTCATTTTTTTTTGCTTGAGTACTAGTAATCACTGAACGATTACGAATTATAACGTTTTCCATTAAGTACGAAAGAGTTTTTCTTATTTTTTTATTTATATCTCATTCCCGAGTTCGTGGACTCTAATAACCACGTGGCGCCCAAAGGTGTTTAAGTCCCACCCTTTCTCCATCGCTAGCCGGGGTAACGATTGCGCGCAGCCAGAGTGCGTAACAACATTTATCCTTGTGTAAGGAAGAGGACTCAGCCTTTGAAACAAAGCAACGTAATAACACCAGTACAGCTAGCATGTTGTACAGCAAAACAGAAAATTATGCAGGTACCCATCGAGCAAGTACAGCAAAGCAAGAAACCGCTAGATGCCGTAATACCAAACAAACGCAGGAAACTTTCTGTACCATCCAGAGAACTTTTTGAACCACCCAGGAAGCTTTCTCCTCCCAGAAAAGTAATATTTACCTCTGAGCCAAAACCTACTAGAGAAGCAAAAGAAATACCAGCAACCAAATGGGACCCATTTGCAACCGCATAAAAAATGCTACCGTTATATAAAGGGACTAAAGAATTTATTATAAATCAAGCAGTACGCGTCAGAATTTCAGCTGATGGAAGCACTATATTAAGGAACTTAGGCATGCGGAAGGTTTTACCTCCACCACCATAAGCATGTAGAAAACATAGAAGTTTCTGAAAAAAAAAAATGAATTTTTAGATATAAGTATACAATGGACTGTTATAAATGTAAGTTTCTTGGAATTTTCATTTGCACACACTATGTATAAACTGTAAAATATTATTTATATTATTAGAGAAAAAAATATGTCTCCTGAAAACAAATTTTTTTTATGACGAAAGCGGGGATGTATCGAATTTAAAATAATCAAATCTGTCAATACGACACAAAGTCATGTCTAGTAGCACCATATATATATATATACACATATATTTATATATATATATATATCAGGGTACCAGTCCCTATTCAGACCAGAATCAATATCTTATACATACACCACCTATACGGCAGCACGAAGTTGTCTCGTCATGACTACGCTAGCCATCATCTATGGATAAAACCGACGACAATGCATTGTGAACACATTCGCATGTACCCGCCCAATCTCCGACAATCAGCCACACGCGGTGGACTTGCCTTTCGCTTTGATTTGCTCAAGCATGTTCACTGAAACTGGTTATAACTAGTTTTCTATGTGAGGCTTATGTTCCTTGTATTCGCAAGTGCTATAAAAAGGCAGTTCACAGCGCTGAAGAAATCAGTTGGTCAACCATCCTCGACTAGCTCGCATCTCAAAAGATCCTTCCAGAATCTAAACTACCTAGCATTCCATCTGTTGTGAGTACATCCACAACTAAAATTCTTTTGGACGTAAGCATATCAACGGCCACTTAGTTTTCGCATATGAGTATATCCGTATTAAAAAAACAACTAGATTATTTTGGACGTGAGCATATCCACGGCCACATCACAGTTCAATTATTTGGACGTGAGTATATCCACGGCCACTTTGCCTTTGTATACGAGTATATCCGTATCCATAACAGCAGTAGATTTCCTTTGGGACGTGAGTATATCCACGGCTACTTTACATCTGCATTATTTGGAACATACCCATATATCTGTATTCAAAACCCTATATTAAGAATTATAACAAAAAAATAGGAATAAGAGTCAAAGACAATAAAAGTATTTACCCATACAACTAAAATTAACTTGGAAAAACTGTGTTAGGATTAAGTTATTTAATCATTCAATATCATCGCTGGACAAAACTTCACCTAAACCCTGGCGTTCCTCTAGAGCTGACCCGCAATCTGTCTAACGAAAAACACGTTACAGGTTTCAGGGACTGCTTTTAAACCAAATGGCTTAATATTGTATTCGTAGTGCCCATAGTGTATGCTAAAGGGGATTTTCTCCCTGTTCTTCGAGTCCATTCTTATCTGATGGAATCCACTAATATATCAGTAGTAATGTCGTTAATACGACGAAAGTTTATCACAACTCGCGACCTTTTATTTCCATTCTCATCTGATTTTTTGGGAAGCAAGAGCAGTGGAGGATTCCAGGGACTATGTGAGGGTTTTATAATGTCATACTTAAGCATCTCCTGTATTTGTCGGTTTATTTCAGTTCGGCTTGCCTCAGGAAGTCGATTAGGCTTGGTGTAAATGAGTAGTTTGCCTTGTGAAGCTTTAGATGGAGATAGATTTTTATTCAATTCAGCCTCTTTTTTGGCTATAGATGCAGATAGATTTTTATCAGTTTTCTATTGGAGAATGTTATCTTCCTATATAATAGAATTTGTGTTTGAGACCCCTTTTCTGGAACTTCGCTTTTCAAATAAACATACGGATACTTGTAGTAATATTGCTTATACTGATAAGATTCATTTCAATCGTTTGTTTCTAGAGAAATGTATTTATTTTAGTAATTGATATTAGCATTGTTTCGTGATAAAAAGTCGAGACCAAGCAGGCCATCGTATGAGAAGATGGGGTTATTTCAAGCTATTTGGAATGGGTGTTCTAGGATGGAGTTATTCTGCACAGATTCCAGAGTTGGTTTCTGTAGAAGTGGATAGAAGTGGTATTGATATTGCAGACAGCATCTCTGTAGCAGATACAGTCTGGCTTCAGTTGACGGAGTTTTATTAAGCTGATCTCTGCTCCAGTATCAATTAAAAATATAAATTTTGGAGCAGAGCAAATGTCAACAGGCAAAGAAAGAGTTAAAGAATTTTTATTTATTTGGACGGGTATTCGAACTAATTTCTTGCTGCCTAGTTTTTCGTCGATATTATCAGGATTCCTGTGGACTGTAAACATACAAGTTACGGGGGGTTCCCAATCCAATTTCTCTGACTGGATGACGAAGAATTTTTATTATTTTTTCTCTTTGGTGATGGTAATCTAGCCGAGATATTTGCATTATTATATCGCGGCGGAGTCTGCTTCTCTCGGACTACTGGCTGCTCCCAATTCCTGTTTTGTGGTTGTCTGTCAGCCGTGTTTATTGGTGAAGTACTCCTCAATTTTTGAAAATTATCTTGATTTCCTTGGCTGCTATTAAGGTGATTATTATTCGCAGCCCTTGTCCTGCATTCCTCGATTGTATATTCCATCCGATGACAATATCGACAAGATGGGACGTGTGGCGGAGATATAACTTTGTTTAAATTTGGAGTGCGGTGTAATTCTGGATGTGTTCTTTGAATGGTATTAAAATTTTGAGTGCGGCGCTGTATGACTGGGCATCTTGAAGAAACATGCCCCAGTCTATTACACTTAAAACATTGTAAATTTTGAACTGTATTCTATCTGACAAGTGCTTGATATGGCTTGTAATTTGATTGAAAGTTTGTTTGTTTGGGCTCTAAACGTGATGCGTGTTCCATGATATGAGATTTTAGGGATGAAAATTATTTATCTAGATGGACTTTCTCTAAAGTCTGTAGTTGCGGATTGGCTTATCCGTCCTCAATAGTTTTTACAACCTGATTCTCACTGTCTTTTAACAAAGACCGTAGGAGCATCTTGTCCGTTGTATAGGAGTGTGTTGCCTCATTTAATTTAGAGGGGATTGTACTTAGTCATTGGAGAAAATCCTTAACATTTTCTCCTATTCCCTGCTTGCAATTATTTAATTGAGACTGCAGAGTAGATTTTGGAATTTCTTCCTTGAAAGTTTGTTCCGGAATTGATTTTAAAGTAGGTCAATCTGCAACTTGATTGTATCTGAACATATCAAACGCCTCGGCGGATAGTTTACTCCTTATGAAGCTAAGGAGAGAGTTTCTTTCATTTGCCGTCGTTGCTGTCGCACATTTGTCTTCACAGCTTCTGATAAATTTATGGAGATCTTTCGGATTTCCATTGAAATTGGGAATAAGTGACCTTGCATCTGATTTGGAAAAATGGAGATAATATGGTGATGATCAGTTAAATTATCGTGTCTGTGTATGATGTTTCTATCTCGGCGTAAATACCATTCTTGAATTAATCATGCTCCCTGCCATTAGGGTGAGAATATTTCATTATACGTTGCCTCAAAATCATCCCAGTATTTTTGCAATGAATTGATCTTTTGCGTGAGATATGCCTAGGTTGTTGCTGATAAGGAATTTAAATCTATTGCTTGTATAACTCCCTTAATTGATTTTTGCATATGATCCTGTACCCTGAACCGTATTGTATTTGAATGATCTTTGTCTGTATTGTCTTGGGTATAAGCTGCAGTTGTTTTCTGGAAAGTCTAGGAAGGTTGAATGTAATAGGGGTTATTTCTACGATATGTGTGGCGTGATATGGACTTTAACCTATCAGACAGAGTTGCTTTGGTAAGATTGTACCAGTCCCTTGTTTGTCATAGCATGACTGTTTGAAATAATCAAGAGTCTCATCGAATTCATCATGATCTTGAAGCAGGATTTCAATTTTCAAATCAAGCCCACAGGTCTTCCAACCTTTGGAGTTTTTCGGAAGTAAAAATGTCCTCTTGCTTTTATTGCATCTATGATAATCGGCCAGAATTTGTCTAATTTCTGACGTTTTAGGGACTTGCGACAAGCAAAGCTCATCGGAAGATTTGTTTTCTTCTGTCATGATAAAAGGCGGAGAATTTGGTGGAAATATAAAAAAAAAAATTATAAGATAGAGAGTGTTTGTCATTATTATGGAATAATTTTGGGTTTAGATTTGTTTAAATTTGGGGAACTATAGAAGGCGTGGCAAATTTGTATAGACCAAAGAGAAGGCAGACAAGTAGAACACAAATAGGTAAATCTCTCAACAGCAATAAGCAGCTATTAAGTTGGTTATGTGTAAATAATTATATATAAGTAAAAGTGTTTCAGTAATCTGTAATATGCGGGAAAAACACAATAATAAGAAGGTGAATAATTTGTGGGATTTGTCAATAGTAATAGGGTTAATTTATTTTAGTTGGGAGTAGAGGGAGAAAGAGAACACAAATCGTTTTTAATATTTTTGTTTTTTTTTTTTTTTGGAAATTATAGCGAGAGAAGTAATAAAATCTCAATGCAAGTAATAAAAATAGGTAAAAAAATTTTGTTGTTTTAACTTGAAAGAGAAAAACAATTTTTTTTTGGTTGAGAATAAAAAGAAAAAACAAAACGATTATTTATTTATCTGTTTTTTTTTTATTTATTTAAATTAGCTAAATAAATTTAAAAAAAAAAGTAATCAGCAAAAATCGCTATTTCCAACCAAAATCTTTTTTCCTGAACGATATGTACATATATCAAGCTCTATCGCAGGGGATCGATTTTTGATTTATTCGAAGTCCTCTGGCCAGCAAGTTTACGAAGTTTTGTCGCAGAGTTCGCTTCTAGGAGGAGCGTATTCAGGCTATTTTTATGGGGAAGAATTTATTTTACGCAGAATGGGTTTCTATAGAAATGAATTAATCGAATATAATTTTAATTAAACAAAAATAATTTGTTTTAAAATAATAAGGAGAAGAGAAAAAAAAGTAATTTAATTTACTTTCTACCTCGGACTTATACAAAAAAGGAGTAAATTTCACTTTTCCACCTTGTTTTTATGTTTCACGCAGATTGCGTTTATTTAGATATAATTTGATTGAATATAATTTTAATTAAAACAAAATATTTTTGAAATAATAAGGAGAGAAAAGAATAAAATAAAATTATACTTTTCTACCTTGCTTTTTATCCGCTGGTTTATTTTTCTTTTTTATGCAAAGGATGTCCGGTAGGCGATTTTGGGAAATTGCGATTGTGGATGAAGGTGTTGTTGATGTTGGGAAGTTGTATATTAACGATTTCTTGAGGTCTTGCTTCTATGATAATTTCCTTCTTGTTGAGACACGGATAAAGCCTCGCAAGGTTGGAGCGCTATGGCGCTTGAACTTTTATTGTAATTATTACTTTCCTCTAAGTGCTCTTTTTTTGGAGTACTCGAACTAGTTTTTTTTTTTTATGTATTTAATTACTTTGATGTTTTGTTGATTTGTTATTACAATATTTCTTTTTACTTTACTTTTCTTGGTTTTCACTTGGTTATATTTATATTTTATATTTTGCTTTTTGGTATCTATTTATTTAATTGATTACTGTATTTAAAAAAAAATGGTAGTTAGTTTATTTTAAAAGGAGCTCAAATTAATGAATATTGCTGTCACTAAGACGTTATGTTGTTGCGGATTTTTGTATTAATTAGCACTGGGTATGGGGCATATAATACCGTAGTTGTCAGTGAATACCTCCTTTTTTCTTTTTAAGAAAAGCACTGATTGTAAATTTTGACCGGTTACCGCTGCCACCAGTTGTTATGATGTGGTGTGCCATGTTCCTTGGTGGAGAGCACACAACTTTTTTTTGAATTCATTGTACTTTTAGTAAGGGAAATAAAAAGCACTTCGTTGTTAGCAACATTTTTTAATTTACACTGATATCGTTTAAGGAGGAAGTTATAAAAATATTAGTTTACTGTATACGTATTGACTCGTTTTCAAAATTTATTAAGTTAACACTCATCAAAGATATAAATTATATTAACACTTGCGCCTATGTTATAAATCCTGATAACACTTCTATAAAATTATAAATTAAGATCGCACTTGTTAATGATAGTTATATGACTTATGAGTACTCGGTTTTAGCAAAACTTTTTTAATTATATTTTTCATCGAAACTTCCTTTAATATTCTACAATAAAAACTTCGAAGAGTAATCCAGACGGGATGGAGAAAATGACTCCTCGAGGATCGGGCTTGATGGCCCCAGGTACCCACGAAAACTTTAAAACGACTTTTTACTCTTTTTATTGCTTTCTTACGACGTTTGGAAAAACGTCTGTGAGAGAATGGAAAAAAGTTTTGTAGCAATGCATATGCATCAAGAAGAAATGAAATTGGATATGCAGTTGTGCGGCCGTCTTGAAATATTCGTTTTAAGGGGACGAGAATAATTCGTAATAATTCCATGTATGTATATACATAGATTGGGAAAATTAAGTACTCTACGTATGTAGAGTGTACATGCGAAAAAAAAGTAAGAAGACATTGTATGTAGGTAAGTAAGCATATCGTGTGAGTGGAATGTGTGTGATAACAAAATGCAATTTATGCTGAATTGCATTTTGAATATATAAAGAAATTTTTAATAAAATTAATTTTGATTTTCATGGTAATTTCTGTAATTCGGGGCATTGAGTACCTGAGTCACAACATACCTTTTACCCATCCAAAATGAAAATATCTAAAATTGGAGGCTAGTAGCACGCCTATAAATTATGGAGATTATTCTTTAACATCTGAAGAGGAATTCGCAACACCCAAACATTCAAGAACATTGATAGGAAAGTTTCCTGGCACCTCTCTGTATATGTTGGGATATATAGTTTCAAACTAGTTAAAGCTATTTACTGATGGTGCCTCTAACATGCAATATAAAGTCTATATACTAAAGAGGATTTAACTAATTATGGAGCCATTTTGAGAGATACTAACGCATATAAACGTGATTAAGCTGAAGATAGGCAGATAAAAGGCAGCTAAGTATAAAGGCATCAGTAAACTTTTACTGCATAAAGGCATGCAGTTAATACGGCTGCCTAAGGAAAACATTGACCACATTTACTGGGATGAACCAAATAAATTAGTGGATATGCTGCGCCTTCTGATGACATCCAAACAGGCTGGAAACAACAGTCACAACAATGAAATTGTATCTATTCTAGAGGAGTTTCGAGAAGCAGTTATTATAGTTTAAATATTATATTACCGTACTTCTACACAATCTACAGACAAGCGTTGACCATTTTCGACGTTTCTCGAAGCGTGTGTATCTTGGGAAAGCAGGTGAATGTGGACCACCAGGATCAACAGGAGTGCGGGGTCCAGCAGGTGAACAAGCTGCTGAGTGACCAGCTGGCGAACAAGAACAGAGGGGTATTGGATTTAATTTGACTATTAACGGAGATTACGATCTAAACTTAGAGTGCATAAAATTAAAATAACGATTACAAAAATAAGAAAAGATTTTAATATAGAAGTGAAAAACATATATGTCAATGATGAAATCGCGCAGATTGAAAACTATCTATTTAAATCAGTAATTAAGAAAGACTTGATTCCATAAGATGGAGTATATCAGTGATCAGTTTCATTCATGTTTGCGACGAGACGAGTTAGAGACAAGTGGTAAATGAGCTTCATAAACTAGCGAGAAAAAATTTTAAACGGCGTCGTGATACTATAAAAGAACTAGATGATTTGTGGCAGGTAAACTTGATTGAAATGGATTCCTACAAATATGTGAGCAAGGATTACTGCTATCGACCAGTAATTGATAAAGTCTCCAAATATGAATGGATGATTCCAATTAAAAGAAAAACTGGCGTAGAAATAAGAGATGCCATCCAATCTATATTAAGCTAGGGACGAACACCTAAAAACCTGCAGGCTGATGATGGAAAGTAATTCTACAATAGCTTCTTTCAATATCTAATAACAAATCATACAATAAATCATTACTCTACGTACAGTTTCCTCAAAGCATCAATAGTGAAATGATTTAACCGAACTCTGAAGGATATGATGTGAAAGTATTCAGCTTTAATGAGACTTATCAATGGATTGGTATGGTAAGAAACTGCTCACTGAATACAACTCAAGAATACATCGAATTACAAAAATGAAGCATTGTGATATCAAACCTCCAATGAGAAACAACTACATTCAACTGTATACAATCACATAAAATTGTTGACGCTGCAAAGTATAAAGTTGAAGATTTTGTACGCTTCAACAAATACAAGCATATATTTGAGAAAGGCGACATACTAAACTGGACAGCTGAGATTTTTAAAATTATTCAAGGTCAAAACACAAATTCCGTCACATATCGGCTAGAAGATTATAAAGGAAATCACATAAGGCTTTTACGATTTTTAACTGCTGAAAGTTAAACATCCAAACCTATATCTCGTGGAGAAAATTTTAAAGAAGAGTGGAGTTAAAGCTTAGGATAAATGGTTAGGTTTTCATCAAAACACAATTTTTGGATTAATAACAAAGTTGTTTTATAATTATTTGAAAAACCACTACAACTATATATAATTAAAATATATTTATAATTATAATACATATTTAATTTTACAATTATGCATGCAGCTATAATACAATTAAAACAAATTACTTTAATAAATTAAACTAAAACCATAATGTATTGTTTCTTATTTACACTAGAATTCTAGTTTCTGTTGTTCCTGTGTTGATGTGATGAAATAGAGTAATGTCTCTATGATTGTTCCACTTAAATTTATATGCCTCTGCACTTCATTAGTCTTTACTCCTTCCGCTTTTTTTACAGTTTTGCCTTCGTTTATACGCATACTGTACATTTTCGAGTGCAAAACTACAAATTCACTCATGATTTTCCCATTCAGTTCAGATTTCATTAGTCCAGGACTCTTTTTATTCATGAGCGGTAAATTGAGTTGATTATCTTCTGGGTAATCGCTTGTACTAAATTGGTCCATATTTACGGCCATAAACTAATATGCATTTTTCTCTTTAATGAATTCTTCAAATATTGTGTACTTCTGAAATATTTTTTAGGAATCGCTGAAGATTATAAGAAAGTTCTTATAACTTCCAAACATTAACTTATATTGGTCCGAAGCAGGACAGATGCTAATGCTGTTATATCACCCACAGATGAGGTGAAAATTGAAATTACCAAACTTCAATAGAGCAGTACACATTTTACAGTGTCCGGTAATGAAAAGCTGCAACTATTTAAAATTATCTATTCCACCGTTGAGACATGTACGAGTGTTCAGTACTACCGGAGTCTACCCATCAGATCTGATCAGTTAAAACTTCCACTCAACTGGAGAAACCGCGATTTATCATCTTAGCATTACAGACGAAAAAACCAATAGATGCTAGCAAGTTTGATCAGTGCGAACTCACCGATGCATGGTACATTTCATTTGAACTCAGAATCATATATCTATGATGGTTTGAACCTGAAATTTGATCAAAATTGAAAAGCATTGTTGTATTATATGTATATAAAGTTTACACAATCATACTGTGCCCATCAGTATCAACCTTTCTTCTCATGGGAGAAGCTCAATACCGGTTCTCCGATTGCCATCATTGATTGTTTACATCAAAATGAGACGATAAAAACTGGACTTATAGACATAAGGCTAGAATTCAATACATCCGAAAATCTACTGGCTAATACAACAGAATATTGTCTGTTCTAGAGGACAGAATAGTAGAATACAGTCCGCCGAACACTGAAGTGAGAAAGTTAAATTAAGAGATGGATGCCATGGTAGACGTCCAAGGATTCAAGATAAACCTCAACGAATTTATCATTACAGAGACAGCTAACTGATGAAAACTAAATGCAACAATTTATACTTCAACTTCCGTTGAGATACAAAGATTTAAACTACAGCAAACAGAAAACAACAAAATGTTCATGGAATCCGCAGGGATGATGGTTACATACCGTATCACAAGCTGTATACCACTGATTCGAAGATGAATACAACTATGAAAACTAATAGAGATTAACACTGGTAAGCCATCTCACCAAGTTCCTATTGAACAATGTCCTATAATAAATACTTTTGCAATAAAACGCAAGACTTTTCTATACCAAAGCTTTTCTATACACGTACAAAGGCATCCTGTAAAAAAGCCTAAATTTAGACGCGACACTTAATAGAAGAAAACGAGAAAATTTCCTCCCAGAATGCAGCACTTTAAGTGAGGCCAAGAACCTCTGCAGACATCACATTTAGATTATATCCAAGATTTAAACGTACGATACGCATTTATCGAACACACTTGCGGTTATTCAAGTCTTTGATATAAACAATGAAACAAACAGTATTTAAATAACACCACTATAAATATTTATTAATATTAGTTTAAGCTTTAAGAGCTACAATATTTTTAGACGCTATGTTCGATCCAAGATGAAAGCGATAGAATTAAGAAGTGCGAACATAAGCTAAAACGTCAAAGATAATTAATTCATGTTTTTACGACGCTGCCACAATTAGAATTATTGGCAAATAACAATGGCGCCACAAACAACCCCTCCTTAATGACGAGGTCAGGTATTGTAGAGCTAATACAATTTAATGAATCTTGGAGTAAGTGCGTCAAGGTTTAGTCCAAATATCCCTTGATTGCTGTTCCGCTGATTGTTGATTTTGCTAGTTACAAATCCTGGAGTAAGTGCGTAAATGTTGACTCAATTTACTCCTTGATTCCTGTTCTGATGATTGCTGATTCAACAAATTGTCATATCTGTTAATGAAGGCGGATTTTATGCGCTCGAAAAAGATGGATGTCTCCTTTCCATTTATTTCTATGATGAAACTGACTTGTTACTCTAGGTTGGATTTCCCTCATATGTTCTCGGAATTTTTCGATGAAAACTTGGGGATCAGGTTTCCTTTCCTGACCGGAGAAAAATTCTCCGGGAATGCAAAGAGTGCTCCGTACAAAAACTCAGCGGCTGAAGCTTGAAGATCCTTTTTATAGCTAGCTCTTAAACCTAGCCGTACTGTCTAACCAAGAAGCACGGTGACACATTAAAGCTGCCTTAAGTGTGCGGTGCAATCGCTCTACTAAGCCATTAGATGCCGGATGATAGAGGGTCGTGTATAATAGTCATGCGCAATATGACACTTTTTGTTGAGCCAACACACTCCATTACTATAATATAATATCAACGAATTGGTGATAATAATTAAGGAGACGAGAAGTAATACCATAAAATTTAATATTTTGTAATAAATAGCAAAAAAGAAGAAGAGCACGAACAAGAAATTACTCATATTTTCTAAGTTGTTATAAACACTTAACAGAAATACCAAAGTATCTATAAAAATCATTATCATCATTATTCGTCATTCGCACCACAACAAAATTAATATACGACACAAACATATTCTACCCAATTCACATCGTACCTCAGCAACAGCTCTTCATCCCACGCCACAAGTGCAACACTTCAACATAGTGGCACACAGCACAGGAAAACGAAGTCGAAGTGTGGGTCATAAAATGCAAAAAATAAGAGCTGACTTACAGTTACAATACAACACGACAAAGGACTCTACACAGCACACTCCGCTAGGCACTCCGCACTCGGATTGGCAGGAGCAGCTGACAGCAGCACTCGATCGACCTTTGCAGCTCGGCTCAGCAGGAAGTAATTTGAGATTGTGCTGACCTGAGTGCGGTGTTTTGATCTTTTAAATTCTGGTGTGTTTGGATGAACACACCGCAGAGTGTTACTCATTTTGAGTGCCTCGCACATGAGTGACCCATGTCTAGTGTGTACATGTTTTGCTCCTATAAGTGATGCTGAAACTTTGAAGAGCGCAGACTCAAACTGTGAGGCCTGGTCAGTAGTGATTGTTTTTGAAGTCCCGTAGCGTGCGATCCAATTTTCGTAAGAGACGGTCACAATTGTATTCGCTGTTATTTCCTTGATTGGGACCACTTCTGGCTATCGTGAAAACCTGCCGATCAAGGTTAGACAACATCTATAATCTGTGGCATGGTAAGTATGCCTAAATGTATGTGATCGAAGCGTTGATTTACAGGGATGTTTTTGGGAAGATTTCTCTGGTGTCTCTGCACTTTAGCCCGTTGGAAAACTGAACAAACTTCTGTTTGAGCTGTTGTAAGGCGGTCTTCTCGCCAGAATGAGATAATCTGTGAACATAAGCGAACACAATTTTACGTAAAACCGCTGGAATGTAAGATCTGTTGAGTTTTGAGGATATGTTGCAGTAAACAGATGCAAAAGAATCGATGACAAGTTGTTGCAGGCGCAGCAATGTTGAATATTAAGCAAATCGTTCAACTCGTCGTCCTTAGTTTGTTCCTCCGTCGAAGTTGTACTGATCGCATTCAAATGAGAAAGCGCATCAGCAACATCGTTTTCATTTCCAGGCACATCCACGATTTCCGTTGAAAACTGAGAAATAAAATCAAGATGCCTAAGCTGCCCTGGGTGAAGCTTTATCTATTTTTTGTTGAAAAGCAAATATTATTGGTTTATGGTTCGTTTTGATAACAAAACTTCTACTTTCCAGCGTGTGTCGTAAAAACTACAGTTTTTCTCAGCTGTTATATATCTAAAATATGCCTAAAAACAGAACTGAAAAAAGGCAATAAATAATTATTTAAAATATTTCATGCATAAATTTTCACATAAGCTAATCATGCTTACAAACATGATTAGCTTATCTATTCAATCAGTGAAGAAAATTGCATCAGCAATTTTCTTCACATAACATTCGTTTTTACAAAGTTTATTCCCACGACAAATTTTGCCTTCAGCAAAATTTGTCAGTAGAAATATTTAATTTAAAAAATATAAAACAAAAGACAAATCGAGCCTTCAGTACGATTTGTCATGAAAATTACAATATGTATGTCCGAACGTACATACATATCATAAAAAAACTTTCGCGATAAGAAATGCGCGCCGCGAAATTACATTATATGTATACGCGCGCCGCAATTTCAATCGACCAAACCACCGTCCAACGAAAAATATTCTGGACTTGTTTAATCAAGTCCAGAATAAATGAAAATGTTTGTCAGGGTAGAAATGCAACTATGCATTTTCTACCCTGACCGACGGCTCTTGATCGCGATGAAAGTGATCAAGAGCGCAGTCGAATTATAGCACGCGAGTTGGTTTGAGAATCTCGTTGAAAACGAGTCGTATTTTAAAAATACACAAGAGAGGTTGGTTTTGAACACTTCGTGGTATCGGTACGGGCAAAAAAAGTAAAGAGAAAAAAGGTTCTAGTAAAGAAAATAGAAAAGCGGTAAAGAAATTCTATCAAATAAAGTAAAAAAGTGAAAACAGGAAACGGATCGGAGGTTGGTTGGTGAAGTTTGTATAAAAAGAAAATATAGTGATTACTGCATTGAATGTAATTAAATAAAACAAGAGATACACCTGTGAAAAAATAGTGAAAGATTTCTAGGCGAAATAAAGTTTTCTAAAACAGGAAATTATTATAGTGTTTCAATTTAAACAAAAAGAAAAACGAAGGAATAAAACTAAAAAGATAACAAAACATCAAAGGAAACATAACAAAATTGTTTTGGATACAATACCCGCCATCCCCACAAAGGTACGTAACAAAATTGGCGCAGCCGGTAGGATAGAGGAAGCCTACTCTGAAAAACAAAAAAATTATAAGCGCTTGAAAAGCCTCTATCCACCAACGAAAAAAAAGGAGTTAAGGACAGGATCGAACTGGGCAAGACACCCTACCCTCCGCTTGAAGTTGAGTCTGGCTTTAGGAGTATTTCGATCTTGTCGGCTCCCAACGCTCGGGGTCGGACAGCTTTAACTGCCTCTGTTTGAAAAACATGCAGCACCCCCTCATCAAAGCACACAGTGCCAACGTGGGACAATAGCGGGCTTCATCCCAGCCCAGGATAAAGAAGTCCACATCCCAAAATTTTAAAATTACACTTGAAGGAAGATCAGATACACTATAATCTGCGGTCCGGAGCTGAAAGGGACTTCGAAGTAGGCAACGCGCCCCCCTTTCAGTTTTTATCCAGGGGAATTTAAGAAGGCCACGGGCCCCCCGGCAGCAAAAGAACTTCAACCACAAAAACCTGAATGGAGAGGGACCTCGAAGAAGGCAATAAGCCCTCCTCTCAATTTGAACCAAGGGAAGTAAGACGGCAGAAGCCGCCCTAGCTGCAAATTTTACATACGGTGGTCCATGAGCGAAGAAAGCTCCCACCAGGAAACACCGCAGGAAATCTCACCCCTTCAGCCAACTCCACAACAATCTTCCTCACCGGGCGACGCACAGGAAGATCCGTCCCGGTACGAAGGAGGCAACGCGGGAGCAACATCCGCAACCGAGGGTGCTAATCAAACACCCGCAACAAATTCAACTACAAGAGGAGTGACGTTAGGAGCGGGACAATCCTAACAGGTCCCCACCAAGTGAGACCTTCCAATTTAAATCTAGAAAAATATTTAAAGTATTTAGAAGGGAAAGTGCGAGACTCCTCCGAACTTTCGGTTATACAGTGCGATTCTATTGACAAACAGATTGCCAAGTCTCGGGAACGAAGGCTTGAGCAAATCGCAAAATTTAAAGAAAGCACTGAAGAGTTCAGAGAGAGCCTGAAGGAGTTTGGAGAACTCTCGCACTCGCTCGAAATCATAAATAAAAATAGTAGTATAGATTTAAGTGAAAGTGCCAACGACAGTGTCAGTGATTCCACCGTGAGTGAAATCCTTTTAAATTGGCTGGGCGACTCCCTTCTGGAAACCAGCATAGAAGAAACTAGCTCCCCAAAAGTGCCAAACTTGAGTTTCAGAATCCCAAATTTAAACATGGCAGATTACGCTAAAATCGCCAAGCTAACTGCCCAGCTCGTTCCCCTATTCTCGGGAGAGCAGCACCCAAAATTGAGCCTTGAGCTTCAAACATTCCTAGGATGCTGCAGGCAGGTAATCCAGTGCACTTCGGTGGATGAACTAACAGCATTTCTACAAATCTTCCCCACCAGACTTCGAGGCGAAGCTTACCAGCTTTTTGCCTCAAATATGCCCACTACTTTCAAAAAAGTAGAAGAACGGCTTAATCGCACATACCTGCCTAGAGAAACTTACCAGGAACTGGTAGATAAATTAATCACCACTAGGCAGTATCCTTAGGAAAACCTCACAGCCTTCACGGCACGATTAAAACAAATGCTTGCACTCTGCAAGGAAGCAGCAGAATCCAAATACGGAGCCACAGCAGCACCAGCTGTTAAAACGCAGCTGGAAGATTTCGCAAAGACTGCATTAAAGACAGGCGTAAATACCCCATATATGTGCCAATACCTTCTGACCACGACAGACGGCACGGTGGATGACCTCGTACAAAGAGCACTTGACATGGAACATCTCCAGCAAAGTGCTCTATTCCTGCAATCTTCAGGACAATTTCAACAAAATGTGACACAGAATACAATACCCCATTCAATAAGTGCAATAACACCCAATAACGCACAATTTAGTGGAATTAATCATCAGCTAATCACAGCGTATTTACTCTCGGCATAATGCCATTCGCTCAAGTTCATCAGACCCTGCCAAACACAAATAGACACGTTCAGCAGCCGTAGTTCACACAGGCAAACACGTCACCATATATCAAACAGGAGACAAGATGTCCCAATAAAACTTATAATGTAAACAATAAAAATAATTATTTAAACAAAATCAGTTGTAGTTTTTGTAACTTAAGAGGCCATACAAGCGCCGATTGTCTGAAACGTAAAAATACGCCGTACTGTGTGAACTGCAAAATGTATAATCACGACGTGCGTGACTGCAGGAGGAACAACAATAGTTTTCAAAGACCCCAAAACAAAGAAGCACCAAACCAACGTCCTAGAGAGCCGCACAACCCCAATAACAACTCCGGAGTATATATTGTGCGAAAAAAGTCTGAATTTTGTGGCCGTTCTGGAAATATATTAAGCGCATGTCAACAGAAACGTAAATGGAAAGCCTGGAGTCAGGGAAATGACGTACAGTCGACCCAAAACTCCCCGGCTCGACTCTAAATCTCCCATCTAATAAAATAGGGTCTCCTCAGCAGCCCGATTCCAGTGTCGCTACAGTAAAACTTCCTTTAGACATAGGCCTGAACGGCCAAACTAAATTAGTAGTAGACACAGGCGCTGAGGTTAGTATAATAAAGAAAAGGTCATTAAAAATCCCAAACCAATTAACCACAATGAGGCATGTACACTTCAGAGCCCATTTGGTACTGGAAAGACGCTGGGAAATTGCCAGGGAAACTTCGTTTTCAAAAACAAAATTCCCTGCAAGTTTCAAGTCGTAAAGAACTTGCCTAGCCTTTCCGATGATGGACTTCTAGTAAATGATTTCCTAGCAAAAAACTGTAACGTTGAAGGTCCTAATAAGGCAATAAGGTTTCCTAGCACGGAGAATAATCCTGATGAATTTGATTTGCCATTTATGTTTGAAACGGACAAGCTACATTCTGAAAAAGCAGTCGAAGTAAGAACACTTGTCTAAACAGGCTGAACTATCCACCTGCAGTGTCTTCAAGGCTTCTCAAACGAGAAAAGCTGGCTGCCAAGCTCCAAAAGAGCCCAAGGAATGTGAAAAAAGCTGTCTGGGCGAACAAGACACCGACGAAATCAAGCAGCACGTGGTTACCTTTAAGGAACCACTGTGCATACCTGCGCGCTCTCAAATTGTTGCCCTAGTCCCGTTACAAACTCAAGAAGAAATGCTCTGTTTATCCCAAGAGATAAGCGATGGAGTCTTCTTGGCAAACAGTTTACTGTCATCTGGAGAAGAACTAGTGCTGGTTAGTATTCTCAACGCTAACAGTCATCAAGTAGTCATACATAGCTTAAAGTTACAGCTATATCCAATAAACGACTACACCATAGTCCCATTAACGCACACAAAAGACCACAAAAGAACACACATTCCAATACCAAATTTAGAGTCAATATCAAACAACACAAGAGACGGAACTGAGTGTCTAAAGCCTGCCAAAAGGGTGCATATAGCTCTTCCGTCCAAAATCCCGAGGCATAAATCATTATTAAGCAAAGAACGGCCATATAAGAACGGTAGCGAGTCGCTAAAGCCTATATTAAAGGTGCTTATTACTCCACCATCACACAACACACAAAATTCTACATGGTCAAAAACAATAGCATTGACGCGCATGAGTACGTCACACAACCTAAGGCAAAGACCACACAGGTGTACCCAACTCAGCCGTCAACAAAGCAGGAAGTAATTACCCTGCAACACGCTAAGAACAACGAAATAAAGCCTCAAAAGGAATCACAAAAGCCTCATCTACGTACAAGTCAAAAACTTAAAAGGAAGAGTAAGACAAACCAAGGTTCAGCCGACAAAACGGCAATATTACAACATGTACGATATCTATACCCGGATTATGAGATTCCGGACGACACAAAGTAATACCCGCGTATTTCTAGGCTAGAGCAAGAACTCAGCCTAGACCCTAATTTGACCGCGGAAGAAAAAATTTCGATATCCGAACTCTGCGAAGAGTATAACGATATCTTCTTCCTCAAAGGTGACAAACTCACGTATACAAATGCGATAACGCATAACATCCCATTGGTGCAAGATCAAGCACCAATCAATCAAAAAATGTACCGCTTACCTGAAACACAGCGGAAAGTAATTAACGAGCGGTTAAAAGAAATGCTAGACAGCGGGATAGTCCAGTCTAGTAAAAGCCCTTGGAATTCACCTCTACTAGTTGTCCCCAAGAAAGCGGGACCGGACGGTGAAAAAAGGTGGCGCGTCGTTGTCGACTTTCGTAAATTACACGAAAAGACAATTGGAGACGCATTCCCGCTACCCCGAATCGAGGACATTCTCGACCAACTAGGTCACGCAAAGTATTTCACCACACTCGATTTGGTCAACGGCTATCTTCAAGTTCTTGTAGACAAGAAATATCGACACAAAACTGCTTTCAGCACAAGTTATGGGCACTACGAGTTCAAGCGTATGCCTTTCGGGCTTAAAGGAGCCCCAGCCTAATGAATTTCGTACTAACAGGCCTACAAGGCCTCGAATGTTTTGTCTACCTAGATGACATAGTCATCTATGGTAAAAATTTAAATGACCACAACGAAAAGTTGAGGAAAGTCTTCAATAAATTGAGGGAGAACAACTTAAAACTGCAGCCAGAGAAGTGCCAGTTTCTACGAAGAGAAGTTGTTTACCTAGGATATGAATGTTCTAGCGAAGGAGCCCTACCAGACCCAAGTTAGACGGCCTGCGTCCAAACATTTCCTGTTCCAAACACAGTAAGCAAGTTCAGTCATTTTTAGGACTTGCCAATTACTACATTCCAGACTTCTCCAAAATTGTACGTCCACTCACGAATTTACTCCGAAAGGATGTAAAATTTACTTGGACAGAGAAATGCCAAGAAGCATTTCAAAGCATAAAAAATGCTTTAATTTCTCCACCACTTTTGATTTACCCCGATTTCACAAAATCTTTTAATCTTACTACGGACGCAATTAACGAGGCTCTAGGAGCTGTTCTTTCTCAAGGAGAAGTCGGAAAGGACCAGCCCATTGCCTATGCAAGCCGCACATTAAACAAAGCCGATAGAAATTACTCTACTATAGAGAAAGAGTTATTGGCTATTGTCTGGGCTACCAAGAATTTCAGGTGCTATCTTCAAGGCCGGAAATTCACGGTCTATACTGACCATAAACCTCTCAAAGGTGTCTTCAATGTGAAAGACCCTACTTCCCGTTTGGTGAGATTTCACCACAAATTATCTGAATTCGATTACAAAAACGGATAAAAACCCGGGAAGTACAACACTAATGCAGATGCACTAAGTCGCATCCCTCAAACATTAAAAGAAGACAGTTTAGGCAATACCTTAACGGTAAAAGCCCTAGTGCACCACACGACGGACTCAGAAGTGGAGGAAGGCGATTCCACATATAATAAGAAAAAGAAGAAATCCGCTCATTGCTATTACGAGCCCCACGGAAATCCGACCAATCTTAAAAGATTATCACGATTCTCCATTTGGTGGCCATCAAGGTGTCATAAAAACTTACAAACGTATAAGACGCAAGTATTGGTGAAGACACATGCTTAGCGATATCAAGAAATATATTAAAAAATGCCCAAAGTGCCAGACGATGAAAGCATCTCCACATTATAAAATGCCAATGGTTATCACGGACATCGCAGAACAACCGTTCGACAAAGTCTACCTCGATATTGTAGGTCCATTAGAAGAGACCACATCAGGTAACAAATATATCTTGACCTTCCAAGATAATTTAACAAAATTTATAAAATTTATAAAATACTTGCGAACAATCGTAGATGAAAATCCCAAAACATGGGACCAATACCTGCGAACCGCTGCATTCGTGTATAACAATAGTGTACACGAGGGTACTAAACTTACCCGAATGGACTGCCTATAAGGCTTCACAGCGGATGTCCCATCAAATTTAAAACGGGATCCCGAACCCGTTTACAATCATGAGAGCTATTATCATATACTGAAGTATAAGCTCCAAAAAGCCATATGCCACAGCAAAAAGAACTTATTGGCAAGTAAACAGCGCTCAAAGGGGTACTACGATAAGACAGTACGGTCCCTAACTTTCCATGTAGGAGACAAGGTCCTCATCAAGAATGAAAGCAGAAAACATAAGCTTTCTGAAATCTGGGTAGGAACTTATCAGGTAATCGCAATACCAAGTGATGTGAATACCACCATCAAAATTGGTAAACGTATCGTAACGGTACATAATAATCGTTTAAAACCATATTTCGAGTTAAACCATGTTGAACAAAAATAAACCTGGTTAACTTGAAATTCCTACTACAGTGTCCATTAAACTTCATTTCAATACCTCCCCATAAACATTTCCGGTGGATCACTCCACTGCCCAATTTAAAACGGCACAATGTAAGTATAAATATGCTTAAAGGAATGTTTTCCTCTTCTGAATTGTCCACAGAAATGGCGCTAAAATTCATCGTAGTTGTCCTCTTCATCCAGTACACAACTGGAACAATCGCTGACAAACCTTATGTAATGACCCAGCTAAATGACTCGCGTATATTTTTCGAGTACCTATGAAATCTCATGGTATATCATGACACCTGGAATGTCCTCACCGAGATAGACTTGGATGAATTAGATGCCCAGATAAAGCTAGCAGAATATGCAGAGCACTTGGTCCATAAACTCTGCATAAATATAACAAACCCAGAAGACCTGTGTAACGTGCAGCAACTACACATACACGCTATAATATACAGCGTACGAAAGCGCACGGAAACTGTAAAGGAACTAGTATCAGGAAAACGCAAGGCCAGATCGCTATTCGACGGAATAGTCAGTGCCATGCACTATTTATTTGGGACCGTGGACAATAACAACGAAAAAGATATTTACAGCAGGTTAGAAGAACTTGAATCGAATACACAAGCCCTAGCCGAGCTAGAGAAACAGCAAATCAGTGTTGTAAAAACTACCTTGGAAAAGACTCAAAAACCGCTGGCTATGTTAATAGACATACAATAAAAAATAGCCCACCAGATAAACGATCTCCACCATGTGGCCGATGATTTAACTAGGAGGCAACTAAGACAAGATATTATATCGAGCTTATTACTCCAAATCATCGAAGTTGAATATCGACAACAAGCTCTAATGGATATAATAATTGCTAGTAGAACCAAGCGTATTCATCCACTACTAATGCCTCCCAAAAATCTGCTGGAGATATACCGCAAGACGGCCTGGAATTGCCCAAATGACCAAAATTGTCTATCTGTTCTATATCAGACAGCAGGAGCTCAGTCACTCTTTATGCAGAATAAATTGGCGGTGAGAATTACTCTCCCAATTTTTAATCTGCCAAAAATGAGACTACAACAGATTCAATACTATCCTGTACCCAAGTCAGCAAATTATTCATTAATTCCAGACCCTGGTTATTCATACATAGCCAATAGCGCAAAAACTCAGGAATTTATCTTATTAAAAGTCGATGACATGAAAAGTTTTAAGAAAATAACAAGTAATTTGGAAGAAAACACGTATGTAGGCCGCCTATAATCAAAGCGGCAACGTCCAAGGAATGTGCCATTAATTTGCTATACAACCCTTTAAATGAAGTGCCCAAATGCAGGACCAGAGTACAAGTTCCCCAAAAAGACATGCTGATCAAACTAAGCAAGCCCAATACGTGGCTATTTTCATTTAGTACCTCCCCGGTGTTATATATCACATGTCCAGATCACTTTGTAATCTCGAAACTAGAAGGACAAGGGAGATAACGCAACCATGTCAAGTGCAAATAAGTGACAAAGTGCTAAAATACGAAGGTCAAAGTAAACGCCCGCTGAAGATAATTCAACCCAAACAATTTCCCCAATTTAATCATTCCTTATTTAATTTGAGTCTGGCTGACATTGTACCAGAATTTCAAAACCAAACGCAAGTTTCAATAGAAATTTTAACGAGAGACGATATCCATAAATCAATTTCTACTGGCACTCATTCGTTGGAAGATATTCAACACAAATTAGACCAGTACAGTAA
Organism: Dioctria rufipes; assembly: GCA_963924295.1. Lineage (NCBI taxonomy): Eukaryota > Metazoa > Arthropoda > Insecta > Diptera > Asilidae > Dioctria > Dioctria rufipes. Next base: position 107,429,640 of record OZ002744.1, read on the forward strand.
GAAGGTATCAAGTAGAAACTCCCATATCCTGTCCACAACCTCTCTATCATTTACGAGCCTACTAGTTTTGGTCATAATGATTTTTGTGGCAGTAAAGTATCTTCCCGCTGTTGTCATCAAAATGAGACAACAGAGAAATGAATCACAAGGTAACCCCGAAATTTCATCAGAGGAAATTCCTATGAAGAAGCGAACTCACGCTGCCCAAACCACTTTAATCCGAGCACGATCGCTCCCCAGATCCAGATCAGTCCAAATAGTTTAAGGGTGAACCACTGATACTGTCAAAATGGAGCCACTTAACCAATGTAAAACTTATCAACAAAGTAAACCTGGTCATATGTTCAAAAGAAAATAAATTTAAAAAAAAGTAGCCCTAGTAACAATATACAAAAAATAGATAAAGTGATAATAGGAAAGAAAAATTGCGTTAAATTTAATGCAACAGAAAAATAAATAAAAGCAAAGAAAATTTATTTAGAAAAACAAAATAATATAAACTAAGAGAATTCGAAAGAAAGGTATTAAATAACTAAGTTGAAAACTAGAATTACTTAAAAGAGAAGATGTATGTAAAAAGATCTAAACTAGGAATCAAAGGGAAATGCCCTAGAATATTAATATAATATAGCACACAATACCTACTAAAAACAGTAGAAGTAATTACAAAAATAGTATAAAGTTCTAATTAGTAAGAAAAATGAAAAAAAAAATAAACTTTAGACTAAAAGCACAAAACTACTAACCACCTGTACTGTAAAAACAAAAAATATATAAAAAATAAATAAATAAAACAAATAACATAATACCAGGCTACTAAAAACACACAATAATAAATAATAACCAAAATTATGGTAACTAAATCTAACCTAGCCAATAAAATAAAATAAAAACAACACTAACACTAGGATAAAGAATACAATAGTTCTAAACTAGGGTAAAATAAAAAAAAAAAAAAAAATATAATTTGGTAAAGCCTAGCCAAACCAACCGACACCCGATCTGAAAAAAGGCAATAAATAATTATTTAAAATATTTCATGCATAAATTTTCACATAAGCTAATCATGCTTAAAAACATGATTAGCTTATCTATTCAATCAGTGAAGAAAATTGCATCAGCAGTTTCCTTCACATTACATTCGTTTTTACAAAGTTTATTCCCACGACAAATTTTGCCTGCAGCAAAATTTGTTAGTAGAAATATTTAATTTAAAAAATATAAAACAAAAGACAAATCGTACCTTCAGTACGATTTGTCATGAAAATTACAATATGTATGTACGAACGTACATACATATCACAAAAAAACCTTTCGCGATAAGAAATGCGCGCGCCGAAATTACATTATATGTATACGCGCGCCGCAATTTCAATCGACGGGACGGTGGCTGATATTTATAAAAACATCACATTTCATTTTTGCAAACCACCGTCCAACGAAAAATATTCTGGACTTGTTTAATCAAGTCCAGAATAAATGAAAATTTTTCTCAGGGTAGAAATGCAACTATGCATTTTCTACCCTGACCGACGGCTCTTGATCGCGATGAAAGTGATCAAGAGCGCAGTCGAATTATAGCACGCGAGTTGGTTTGAGAATCTCGTTGAAAACGAGTCGTATTTAAAAAAAACACAAGAGAGGCTGGTTTTGAATACTTCGTGGTATCGGTACGGGCGAAAAAATTAAAGAGAAAAAAGGTTCTAGTAAAGATAATAGAAAAGCGGTAAAGAAATTCTATGAAATAAAGTAAAAAAGTGAAAAAAGGAAACGGATCGGAGGTTGGTTGGTGAAGTTTATATAACAAGAAAATATAGTGATTAGTGCATTGAATGTAATTAAATAAAACAACAGATACACCTGTGAAAAAATAGTAAAAGATTTCTAGGCGAAATAAAGTTTTCTAAAACAGGAAATTATTATAGTGATTCAATTTAAAAAAAAAAAGGAAAACGAAGGAATAAAACTAAAAAGATAACAAAACATCAAAGGAAACATAAGAAAATTGTTTTGGATGCAATACCCGCCATCCCCACAAAGGTACGTAACACAGCCTTTGAAAGTTTCATAGAAAAAAAACCGTGTGGTCTCCAAGAGGAATCTCCTTCATGCTTTTGTTCCAAACCCGCTCCGATAGCTACATCCAATGCAACTGTAAAGAGTGATAGGCTGGAGCTCGGTGTCGGATGAGCTAAGGTTGTTGCTTGAGTCAGTTTTTCTTGCACATTTCAAACGCAGTCTCTGTTTCAGCAGTCCAAGGAATCGAACGTTTATCGTTCTTTTTTGCGTCATGTAGTAGCTCGTTAAGTGGTGGCTTGACAGTGAGCGGGACGATGGATGCATTGCGTGTAGTAATTTATGATGTCTAAGAAACGACGAAGCTCAACTAAGGTTTCCGGATTCTTGTAGTTGACAGTTGCTGTTATTCGATCAGGAGGTGGTTTGCAGCCATTAGCGTTGATAATGAAGCCCAAATAAATTACTTCTTATTTTTCGAAATGACACTTATTGATTGTTCAACCATTCTGCTGGAGTCTTTGTAAAACTGTTTTCTCGATGCTCTTGCTGTGTTTCTGACATAATAAGTATGTCATCTATGTAACAGTAGACATGGCCAAGACCCCTGAAGATGTGGTCCGTTAGCCTCTGGAAAGTTTCTGTGGCATTTGTTAGTCAAAAAGGCATCACTACAAACTAGAAAAGGCCAAAAGGTGTAATTACTGCAATTTTGGCGATGTCCTCCTCTGCCATAGGAACTTGATGATAAGCTCGGCTCTAATCCAATGTGCTCAAAATGGTCTTGACATGTAAACGTTCTGCAACTACCTGTACGTGCGCTATCGGGTATCGATCAGGCACAGTTTGTGCGTTTAGTTTGCGGTAGTCACGACAAGCTCTTCAATCTCCCGAGATGGAGTGGTGATGCCCATGGGCTGTTGGAAGGACGAATGTATGCTTGTTTCAACTCGAAATCAAATTCGTCACGAGCTACTTTAAGTTTATCGCCTGCTAAACGACGTGAACATTAAGCAACTCGTAGGCCTGTAGTCGTAAGGCGATGACATACAGTGGACACTGGTTTGCATGTTTGATTGTTGTACTTTTTGGCATCTTTGAATTGTTGTAAAACATCCATCTAGGATGACTAATCCTGAACGGAGTTATATGCCTGGGCCATTTCGCCTTTTATTGTTAGTTTGGTTGCTGGATTCACGAGTTGTTGTTTTTTTAGGTCAATTATTAACCCAAAATATGACAAAAAATCAGCTCCTATAATTGGAAATTTTATATTGGCTATGGTGAAAATCCACAAAAATTGTTGAGGCAAGCCCAAGTCGAGTTTAAGAGTGTATTTACCGATTGTTTTGATTTCGGTTGAGTTTAATTCGTAAAGGATTAGTGCGTTTGAAGAAAAAACTTTAACAAACATAGAGGTTGGAACACTGATGACCCGGAATTGATTAAAAATTTCTGCCTAGAATGTTTGTCTTTAATATAAAGGCGACGTTCGATTGAGCGGCGATTTACAGAGAAACTGTTATGAGGCGCCTCTGACAAAGGCAGCTTATTTAGTTTTTTGTGATACTTTCGGATCTCTCTTGAAGCTACAAGGCTGCATGCAACTGCGCGCTTGTTCAGCGAAGTGGCGATGATAGAAACAGATGTCTCTCTGGCGAGAAAATTCTTGTAATCTATTACACGATCTTGATTGTGACGATTTTGTAGGCAGCATTTTAATTTACAGCTCTGCAGTTATTTTATGCAGTTGCTGTTCAAGACTGTATTTCTGTTGTTGCATGCCGGTGTGTGTTTGAGCGAAATTGAAATGGGGGGTGTTATAGCATCCACTGTTTCTGGGGAAGAACTGAATTTCAATATTCGATCAGCTATTTCTGCCAACTTTGTTAATTCAACTTCTTCGCTTGCTGATAAAATACACCTTACACTGGTTGGCAAACGCTGAGTCCACAATGAATGCTGGTGCTAAATTGAGTATTTCGTGTAATAGTTGAGTAGGTTTTTTGTCTGCCAGATGCAACTCCGTTATCAATGTTCTTAGTGTTTTCTCTCTAGAAATTCTGGTGCCTGAAGTGCAGCAAGTACTGTGAAATTGCGTTCTACATCAGAATGAATGCAGTATGCATAGAAAAGCTCTTCAATATGAGTAAACCAGAGTTCTGGTTAATGTTTCAAGAAACTTGCTAACCTGGCGTGCCTGCTGATTGAAATGTTAATGGAGCAATGGTGCCTTACAGACGGCGAAGCGTTTTGCGTTGAATTTAGAGTTGAGTTTCCTCTTGCTTAACTTGTGTTTACATTTGAATTTCCGAATTCTGTTCAATGCCGCTCGCATTTTCGTCACGCATTGTAATGTAATGTGGCATTTTAATGTAATGTAGCATTGAAATGGCAGCGTGTATGTATTCTAAGAACTTCACACTGCCCATATTTTACTGCGAGTTTTTATTTTTGGGTTACCAATTGTGGGTATTCAAGTCTTTGATATAAACAATAAAACAAAGAGTATTTAAATAACACCACTATAAATATTTATTAATATTAATTTAACAAAAATGCTTTAAGAGCCACAGTACTTTTAGATGATATGTTCGGTCCAAGATGAAAGCGATAAAATGAAGAAGTGCGAACATCAGCTAAAACGTCGAGGATGATTAATTCATGTTTTTACGATGGTTCTGTGACAGGTAGCAGGGGCGCACCGAGAGGGGGGACGAACGGGACCGGTCCCCTTCCAAACTGTCAGTTTTGTGAAAATAATTTACAAATTATGTATAAAATGTAGTTTGTATATTATTACAAAGTCCGATAAAATAAAATAAAACCTTTAAATATAAAACAGCAGTTCTTAAGTGCTCAGATGGGTGCAGGTCACGACTAAAGCCCTATTTTTCCGACTTCTTAGGACTTGGGACACCTACGGTCCCCCCCAAAGCTAAATCCTGGGTGCGTTACTGAGACTTATCGGCAAATAACGATAGCACCACACACTTTGGGATGGCGGCGCCATCTGGAAGAAAAAATTCTTTGCAAAATTAACATAGAACAACTACTGAGAGGTTTAATTCAACTATATTATCAAGTCTAACAACGTTCGTCAGCTGATGACAAAAACTGGGAAAAAATGCTTAAACAAGTGCAGTTTTAAATCAAAAACACGGTACACAGCATTACACAGAAGACTACAAGCTTCTTTGATACGATCTTATGGCACCATCGGAAGCCCAGTTAAGTACAGAAATCCATAAACAGAGCCGGCGGTTGGAAATTATTTCTAGAAATTGCTGGAACGCATAAAGAGGGATCTAGTAAAGAAAAAGGAAAGGCACGATAAATGGCGCATTGCACCAAAAAAATATAAAGTTAGAGATCTAGTTGTACTTAAAAAGCATGTGGTTTCGGATGGGCAGAGCATAAAGCAAATGCCGAACTTCAAAAATCCCTTTGTAGTGAAACTCGTTGTACCGAATAACTGCTGCGTGATATATGAGTTAACCGGATCTTAACGACGACAGCGAGGAGGGTTTGAAAATGTCGTGGCTACAGGCGAAATAAGTAGTTGGGTTCAACCTGATTAAGAAGAAGAAGACACCGCCTCGTCTGGTTGTTGAAACTGGGACCTCCTGGAAGCAAGGGCATTTTTCATCACTTAAATATGTACTTTTAAACTGGTAAAATGCTGGAGTTCTATGAAAATTTTCGTTACCAGTTTGGAGCCCCTAAATTTCGAGGACCTCTGCTGCCCAGTGGAAAAATGTAAATGTAAATTAATTTGGCTATATATTCCAAACCGTGTGTCCGAACAAATTAATTTCTGATCCGTAAAAAGCGGGTAGTCCGAAACTTGCTTTTACGTGTTAAAAAATTACTGTATCTACTAGAATAATTTACTAGAAATCTTTGGATTAAAATATTTAAATTTTTTTAATGGAAATTTTGTAAAACTTTGTGGATTATTTATCGCAAATATCACCGAGTAAACGCATGACAAAATAAAAAAAAAAATGGACAAGCTTGTGCTCTTTGGAAAAGCATCCATTGTATTTCTGTAAAATTATTATTTCAGAAGATATTGTAGTTTAGCCCCTACACTATTTATTTTACTCCAACACCAATTAAATGCTAATGCAATTCAATTGCAAAAAGACTCAGGAAACACTATTACATAAGTAAATCGTTGTACCTAAAATATTGCTTAGCTATTACATAAAACTCACTGTTAGAGAAAAAACAAGCCGTTTTGTTTTACTATTAAAAATTACTACTTTATTTCACAAGTTCCGTTTTACTGTCTTTAGAACTAATTTTAACTACTTCAACTATTTTACAAATTAATCATATAGTGGTTCGTAGTACGTATGCTTTCGATGACGCGCTGAACGAGAAGACCGCTTCTGTCCCAACTACAAGATGGTTGACTTCGGAATTATGGAATTGGTAACATTCTACACTATGCCGATTCCGATAAATGTCGCATATTGCCCTTACGTTTATACATTATTAGATTATTATGAGTTTAGAATTACTATTAGAATGTATAATTACTGGAAGGAAATAAATTACGAAATTTATTCCTTAACATACTGCCCGCCTTGAGATACCTCAGGTATTTCAATTATTCTCAGTATTCATTGGTAGCTGGAATAACTCGGTAATGCTTCTTTTAAATAATCCACTCGCGGTTTTCACTGACACGATGCGTACCTTTCCATCATTACCCGGGTGAATATCGACAACGCGACCGAGAGCCACTTTATTGAAGGTGTATTTTCCTCCTTGAGCAGGACAAGATTATTTTTTATTAGATTATGTGAAATTAAATTCCATTTATTTCTGCACTGCAGCTGATTTAAGTAGCTCTTAGCCCATCTGCTGCAAAATTCTTGTTGCGCCGACTGTATTCGTTGTCAGCGATCAAGTCTGTTCAAAGGGTGTTCATTTAAATTTGGCTCTACGATAGCAGTTAAGGGCTCTACAATTAGAAAATGCCCCGGAGTCAAGGCAGAAAGATCATTTGGATCTGTAGACAAGGGCTGTAGTGGGCGAGAATTGAGTATGGCTTCAGTTTGAATTATGAATGTATTTATTTCTTCAAATGTTAATGAATATCCTTGAATTACTCTACGTAAATGATATTTCGCAGATTCTACTGCGGCTTCCCACAAACCGCCGAAGTGTGGGGAACGCGGTGGGATGAAATGAAATGCGATATTGTGTTTATCACATAGTTCAACTATCTCTTCTCGAGTTTCCTGTGATGCAAACATTTTTCTTAGTGCCTTCAAATCTGAGTTTGACCCTGTAAAATTTGTGGCATTGTCACAAAATAGATTGGCACAGAAGCCGCGTCGCCCTATAAAACGTCTTAACATAGCTAGAAAGGCAGCTGAGCTTAGTCACTAGCGAGCTCCAAGTGAACTGCCTTCGTGGAAAAACATACAAAGATGGCTATGTACGTTTTTATTGTTTTCTTTCTCCCTCGTATCTTAAAGTGAGCGAAGAAAGGACCACAGAAGTCAACGCCTGAGTTCACAAATGGTTGACTTGGTTGTACCCTCTCCGCTGATAAATATCTCTTGGTTTCGTTCGAAAACAGCGAATGCAGGAGTGTGCAATTTGTTTGGCCAAGCTGCCGCTTGTTAGAGGCCAGAATCTTTGCCGTGTAATGGCTAGCAATTTTTGGGGACAAACATACATGTTTTTTCAATGTAAACATGTCATCAGTATTTTTGTTAAGGGATGAGAAGATGGTAGAAGCAGTGGATGCTTAGCGTCGTATATCAAGATTGAATTCTCTAATCTTCCACCTACCCTTATAAGGCCATCTTTATCGAGAAATGGGCTTAAAGTTCTTAACCCACTGTTGCCTTCAATTCGTGCATGTTTTGTTAGGGAATTATATTCCTCGGCAAATGAGAATCTCTGCACAATTTTGATTATTCTTTTTAAGGCTGCATCTCTTTCGTCTGGTCCAAATACACCAAAATTTCGGCATGATGCAGGAAGTCTTGGGTTTTTTATGAAATGCACCATGTAGCTAAAAACGTTTTGAAGTTTTGTAAAGGAATTTAGGTATTTTGACGACTTAACGATATCTTCTTGTATTCCTTTAGATATAATAAATGCCAATCTAGCCTTACGTCTTTCGGGTAAATTTGATGTCCGACAACTTATTTCCTTGTAATCATCCTTCAATGATTTCTTCTGCTCATGAAGGAAACTGGGACCATTTAACGAACGAAATACTTGAATTTAATAAATCTTCTGGTAGAGCACCACGAGATACTATGTCCGCTGGATTATTGCTACCGTCAACGTGCCGCCATAAATTAATATTTGATAATTCCTGTATGCTGGATACCCTGTTCGCTACAAATATGCACTTGTTTGTAGATGATCCCGCTATTCAAGCTAGGACAATTTTTGAATCGGTCCAGTAAAAGATATCTGCGGAGATGTTCAGAGCGGTTTTAACTCTAGCTACTAGTTGCACCCTAAGTAGTGCAGCACATAGCTCTAGGCGGGGAATTGATGATGTCGTATTGTAGCAACTCTAGGTTTAGCGCAAATCAGACTAAAATTGATTGTTCCGAAGTTGTCAGTACATCTCAAGTATAAGCAAGTGCCTAGGGTTGGGAATCCCGGGATCCCGATACCCCGGGATCTCGCAGTTTTTAACAATTTTAAAATCCCGGGATCGAGCACTTAATCCCGGGATTTGATTATTTAAGCAGCACATAAAATCATACTACCGCAAAAATTTATTATTTATTTATTATTATTCAAGTTCATTTTGCCTTTGCTGTTGCTACAGCATGCTGTGGAAGCGGTGATATCACTGCCGATTGCTGTTCTACAACGAAACTCGAAATTTAAAAGCACCAACGGGTGATTGGGTCGCTAGCTATTTTTATTAACGTAGACGCGTATATGCGCATTTATTTCTTCAGAAATTTACAGAAAATGTTTCGACAGAATTTTTAACACTTCAGTGGCCAACTGGAGTATATTTCAGATAAATATTAAAGAAAAAATTTCCAGTAAATTTCTAGGAAAAATTGAGGCCTTCCCTATATCAGGATGAGGCATCGTTGATATTTTATTTCGTTATATTACAGCAATCGGCAGTGCTATCATTGCTTTCCACAGCATACTGTAGCAACAAAAATTGCAAATCGATCTTGCAGTAGCACACCATGCATGATGAAATTCTCCTAGGATATTTTTTGCATTGAAATTCTTAAGATTTATAAATTTTAAAATTCGAAATTCTTGGAATTTTGTTTCCAATATTGCAATTACATTTATTAAACTAGTTTGTTTTTAATTTTTATCTCGAACAGACGTTATCTCTTTTTGGTTATTTTAAAGTGCTAATTTGAATTAAATTGTCATTTTCTGAAAAGTATAATGGCTTCTTACATGGACTACAACAAGAAAAGTAATTCTATTGTTTGGAAATATTTCTTACGAGAATAAAAAGGCAGACAGCGATGTGTAAGTATACCGACTGCAAAAAGATTTTAAAAATTGGAGCTGGCTCAACGAAAGGTCTCCATACGTACCTACTTTCGGTCCATAAAATTAACCTTACAACAGCTAGTACTTCGGCAATAACACCAGGACCAGATGAACTACCAACAAAAAAATTGAAAACGTTAACGAAGTATTTTCCTATGCTGGAGCGAGAAGAAAAAACACTTCCTGCTACACTTGCACGATTAACAGCCCTTGATGGGATTTTATTCAGTGTTGTATGCCGTTCTTGTGATTTACGCGCAGGTCTTATGGCAACAGGATTCAAAAGTGTACCTACAACAGTCAACACAGTGCGCAAAATGGTTGTAGATTACAGCAAAAAAATAAGGAATTCTTTAATCACTGAAATAACTGACAGAAAGACCCCTGAATTCGGTATAGGAGAAAGATATTCCTTATCTTTTGATGAATGGACATCACTACGTAACCGTTGATACTTGAATATTAATTTACATGCACAAAACTGTCAGTTCTGGAGTTTAGGCTTAGTTCGAATAACAGGATCAATGCCTGCAAGGACACATATTGAGCTATTAGAACAAAAGCTTGCAGAATATGGACTTAATTTGCGAAAAGATATCGTCGGTATTATGACCGACGGGACAAGTGTGATGAAAAAAGTTGGCAGATTATTACCTGTAAATCAAGAGTTATGCTTTGCCCACGGTGCCCAACTGGCGGTAATTGAAGTACTATATCAAAAGCAGAAGAAGACGATTTTTCAGAGAGAAACGAAGATGAGGATTTTTCTGGCAACGAAGAATTGGTAGACCTGGATTTTGGTCATAAGCATGGAGGAAACCAATGTGATGTTACTGAGGTCAATTGTGGTCCAGTGATCAAGAAAGTGCGAAAATTGATAGTGATATTCAGACGATCGCCAACAAAAAACGATGTCCTGCAGAAGTATGTTGCTGCTGAATTTGGGAAGCAAATAACTCTAATAAAAGACTGCAAGTCTAGGTGGAACAGTCTTTTGTCAATGCTGGAACGCGTCTATTTATTAAAAAATTGTATACAAAAGGCATATGTCCACCTGAAGATGAATCTTTTGCTTTATCCAATGATGAGGTTAAAATTGTATCCGCCATCATTAGTGCTCTAGTCCCAGTAAAAACAACAGTTTACGCCCTTTGCCGTCGGGATGCTAATCTGTTCACAGCCGATGTTGCCATAACTTTTATGTTAAAAAAACTTGAAGATGCTAACAACGTTATAAGTCAAAAATTGCATTCAGCTCTTATTCTTCGGATGCAACAAATACGAACAGATATCAGTGGAGTACTTCAGTATCTACACAATGGTAGAACAAACGTTCAGTCCGAATCCGAAATAGAGCTCGTAACAGTTCCTTCTTACACAAAATGCCGCAAATTAATAGTTGAGTTACTCGAAAGGCTAGACGCTTCAAATCTAGCTATATCACTAACATTTCATGAGTCCGAAATTATACCTACTGTTTCAAATGAGGCACCTCTCGCAATTGTTTCAGATTCTTCTGAGCTTCCATTTGAATCTCTTTCTTGTTCTCTTGAAGAACCTTTAAGTATTTCAGACGAGCTCAATAAAGCTATAGAAAAAGCACATTTGCCGAGGATAGCAATTCGATGTGAGACGCTGTCAGTGAAAATTCAAAGAGAAATGCTCTTATTTGAGAATGGAGGTACACGTGGTGACTTTTTGCAAAGAGCATACGATTTTTTAATGACTATTAAGCCAACCAGTGTAGAATCTGAACGTGGTTTTTCTGCGGCTCGATTTTTTGCAACTAAAATAAGAAGTCGTTTGGACGATGAAACCTTGGATGTGCTGTGCTTCCTCAAAACGTATTTTAAAAATAATAAAAAATAATAACGTATGAATGTTATATCTATAAAAACAATGAACTTTTTATAATTTAATAAATTACTTTTAATTAACCTATTTTTGAATGTGTCATGTCATTAATTTTGTTGAAATAATATATTAATATCTTTCAAGAAAAAATATTGGAAAATCCTGGGACTAATCCCGGGATCCCGGGACTAGATAAATGCAATCCCGAAATCCCGGGATTCAAAATATAGCAGGGGATTGAAAACCCTACAGGTGCCGTAAGCTCTCTCGCTGGCATCAGAAAATGCGTGGAACTTGAAATGACTGTATTAACCAGAGTTGATCCTTGTTTGAAATTCTAATCGGAGCGACTAATCGCAATTTAAATTTAATTTCTATAACTGTTGCATGAATATTTTGCCTAGCACAACTACAGGATTAATAAGGCCCATAGGGTCGAATAATTTTGCAATATCTGCTAAGATTGTTCCTTTTGTTAATTTCTGCGACTTGTTACAAAGATTGATTTTAAATTTGCTGCCAAATTAAACCTAAAATCTTGAGTGCATCCGTTTCGTGAAATTGGATAAATTTTTCTCTATACTCTGCTGGTATTTATTTAAGCAGCTCGTTATTATTTGAGCACCACTTTCGTAATTGAAAACGGCCAGTTTGAAGGACCTTTTCAACTTGCCGCTTTATTTCCTTGGCTTCATCGAGCGTATTAGCCCCTGTGATTAAATCATTAACATAGAAATCCAATTTTATTATATCTGAAGCCAGTGGTTGATTCTTTTGCTCATCGATGGATAGTTGCAGGAGGGATCTCGTTGAAAGAAACGGTGCTGCCGCAGTTCCGTAGGTGACAGTTCGTAGTTGGTAGAATTGAATTTTTTGACTTGGGTGGTCTCGCCACATTATATTTTGGAAAACGCAGTCTTCAGGATTAACAAGGATGTGCCGATACATCTTGCAGATAACAGCTGTTACAGCTGTGGAATGCTTCCCGAATCATAGAACTATAGAAAACAAATCCTGTTGTATTACTGGACCAGTCATCATCTTTTGTTGTCTTAGCTTAGGAGTCGAACACGATTCTTAACCTAGTACTGGAGCTGTCCGGCTTAATGACGCAGTGATGTGGCATGACATATCTCATATTAGAAATGTCTATGTCTTGAAGTGGACGCATGCGCTCAAGTTTGAGATATTCCATAACAATTTCTTTATACTGGCTAAATAGCAAGCTGTCCTTGTGCAGCCGATGCTCTAGGTTTAAAAATCTCCTTTTTGCCATTTGTAGTGAATTTCCCAAACAACTTGTGTCTTGACTAAATGGTAGCCTTACTATAAAGCGACCCGAAGCTTCTCGCTGATGATTTTCCTTGAAGTGAGTTTCGCAAATGTTATCTTCCATTGATTGAGAATCGTCTTCTTGAGTTATAGTGGACACTAAATTGCAGCTATGTGGAACTCTATGATCGATTGAGGTTTTGCTCGGTACTACTCATTCTAGAATCGTGTTTTGCGAGATGGATAAGTTTTCTCCCAAGGAAATTTTCCCGATTTAAAGAAGTTGGAAATGAAGGTCAGCACCAATTATGAGATCTATATGATTTTCCTTGTGAAACTCAGGGTCGGAAAGCTGAATATTACCAGGAATGTTCCAGGAACTAATCTTCATTTTACTTAATGGATGAAGACCAGTAATGTTTGAAAGAATAACTGCTTCCATTTCTGATGAAAAGTTCTTGAGTTAACAACTTTCATTGTACTTAATGGATGAAGACCTGTAATGTTTGGAAGAATAACTGGTTCCATTTCTGATGAAAAGTTGTTAACTCTAGGGGAAATTTTAAAACTTGTTGAATAGTTGGACATTAAAATTGAATGTTGGCCTATACCATTAACCATAGTAGTAGTATTCCTTTTCTTGAGTCCATGCTGTTGTACTAACCTTTCTGATATAAAGTTGAGTTGTGACGCTGAGTCCAATATAGCTCTACATATAATAAACTTGTCCTGGTGGTCAGTAACATAAAAACATACGATTGATTGATCACATCTTGTTGTAAAGAATGGAGTACGATTTTATTGGTGGATCTTGAGCTAGACGACTCAGTGGATTCAATGCCAGCATTGTTCCTTAATTTATGACTGTAATTGTGATGCAAGGTATGATGTTTTGACTTGTAAATCTGGCAGGTGTGAATTGATATGCAATCTACTTCGCTATGTGGTTGTAAGCAATTATAACACAGATTTAATGCCCGAATTTTCTTACACCTGCCATTTGGCGTCATGCTAAGTAGAGCACGGCATTTATAAATTGTATGACTACCCTTTTAGCATAATATACACGCTTGAAATTTTGAGACTATTGACCATTGATTTGAATTGAGTTACGTTGGCTACACCGGAAGAGTCAGATTGAGCCCTTCTTGGTGCCTCTACTTTTTTAGACCTTTTATTGAGAAATGATAAAACTTCTTCAAGGTTTGGAAGTCGTGAGTATGGGGCCTTATCTTCCCATCCTGGTCTCAAAGGTGCGTCCAGATTTTGCAGAATTAGGTATACCAGGACATCATCCCATTGTTTTACCGGCCGGCCCAATGCTTCAAGAGCCCGAGGCTGCACATTCGTGTTATCAACAAAACTTCTAATGTGTTCCGGCTAATTGTTAAGTAGCGGCTTCATATTTAAGAGATGTTCCAGACGCTTTTGACAGATAACTCTCTTATCATCGCATTTCGTCTTAAGGAGCTTCAGAGTAACATCATAATTTGCAGGGTTTAGCTCAAGAGAGGCAATTTGTGCCGCGGCTATTCCTGATAAGGAGGAATTGAGATACTTGTAATTTTGGAACTTACTTAAAGACGGTTCATCGTGAATCAAAACTTTAAAGGTTTCAAAATAATTGGTCCATTATGTAAGATCTCCAGCATAGGACGGCAATAATATTTTTGGTAAACGTACATTGGTTGATTCTTGGTGGCTTCATTCTCTGCTGGTAGTCCTTGTTGTTTAAGCTCTTGCATGAGTGTCGCCAGTGCTGGCTGCAGGGAAAAGTAAGTTTCCTCGTAGCCTGCTCGAGTATTTTCTTTAAGCTTATATTCGTCGAGAGCTTCCGATCTGCGATTGAATTTCCAAGAATTTATTCATCTGCTTTTCAACATGACATAATCTCAACTCCAATACCGCCAGGGAAGCCAACTTGCCCTCCTTCTTTAAAAACTGCTTTGTTCATTGAATTAATTGTTGCCAGATCTCCAATTCATGATAATGATTTTCGTCTGATGGCCTTTGTTTTCGTCTGATGGACTTTATCAAAAATGCCAAACACTTTATAAGAATTTGATCATGGGATGAACGATAGGAACGATATTTAAATTGTCATTTATTGACAGAAATTTATTCGATGAATTTTAGCTGCTTTCATGCTGATGATGATATGGCTACTCTTAGGGAATTATGAAATTCGCAACTTGTTGTAGAAGGTACTCGATGCACTTCAATTTTTATTCAAATACCCAGACAACGTTTTTTTCTTGGGATGAGATTACGTGACGCTTGCAAGGGTCACTATTGAACGCTGACTTGCTGCGAAAACTATTCTCGATATACTGCCGGCTGATCTTATTGCAGAAATCCAATTGAGTTTGCGAGAATTTTATTTAATTGAACCGCTTAAACTGATCGCTTGCTGATGCTGCTGGCGTTGGCAAACATACCATTTGGTGACGAAGGACCACAAAATGTTAGTGAAAAAACACCCGTTTTTGTTTTTACTATTAAAAATTACTTCTTTATTTCACAAGTTCCTTTGTCCTGTCATTACAACTAATTTTAACTACTTCAACTATATAATTTAAACTACTTCAACTATTTTACAAATTAATCATGCCCTGGTTCGTGGTACGTGTACCTTCGATGACGCGCTGAATGAGAAGGCCGCTTCTGTCCCAACTCCAAGATGGTTGACTTCAGAATTATGAAGTTGGTAAGAGTCTACACTGTGCCGATTCCGATAGATGTCGCATATTGCCCTTACGTTTATACATTATTAGATTATTATTAGATTATTATTAGATTAGAATTACTATTAGGATGTATAATTACTGGAAGGAAATAAATTACGAAAGTTATTCCTTAACACTAACAATTAACTACCACTTTTATGAGTTTATTAACTTATTGCAATAGATGCTCAAAATTGTCTTCATTTACTTCTATGTATATTCTGGATCTCCGAAAAATTGATCTTAATTTATTGTGGATAATTTCTGCAGATGCATTATTTTTACTACGCAAATCACCTACTGGAGATATTATTACCTCGAAAGGACTATCCTTATAAAAATTTCTTAATGTTTCGGGATTTTGTAACTAGGGGATTAACATTTGGCTTTAGAAAATCTTATAACAAGATAAGAATTATAAATATGATAGGCTGTACATCATAAAACAGTAAGTTTTCTGAATGGGATAAAATAAATATTTAATAAGTATCGGAGTAAAATGAGTAGTTTTTGGGGCTGAACTATAATAACTTCTGAATTAATTAACTCAGAGAAATACAACGGATACTTTCGAATCAAAGAAACTGTATTTGAAGACATGAACTTTAATATTTAATTTGATATTAGCAAGACTGTATGGAGCAATCACAAGGCGCACCAACATTTTAAATCTCAAATTCTTCTTTTCGATAGCTCAAATTGGCAACGAATTCACAATCAGAAGAAAATTCTCCACATTTTTAATTTGTGCTTTAGTAGTATTTTTTCTTGTCCTCTGACCTCACCTGCTCCATCAGGTCTTGGTAAAGTAAGTTTTTCAGCTCATCCACAGATAGGATGGCAGAGCTTTGGGATGTGCCCAGGTACTGTTACCTGAGCGCCCACCAGATGTTTCGCGTTACAAGTCGGCGTACAACTGTGAGCACTGAGTCTGTGCTGAAACTTTGAGTATGCAGTACTCGTTGGCTTGCCGTAGAAGTTCCTGATATCTTGTGGCCTGTAGTGTAATATAGGTACACTTGGGTCTTGGCTTGTGTAGGATCCTTCATACAATGGAGGTTCATAGCTTAGTTGTAGAATCTAGGTCTTGAACTATAGTACAGTGCTAAGGTTTCTAGTAGGTTTCAACTCGCAGGTTGAATTTAAATGGCAGCTCCGACCGTGTAAATTTAATGATAAGTAATCACAAGAAAATGATGTGGTGTGTTCCAGCACACAAAGGTTTTCTTGCGGAGACCAATACAGCCTCAACAAATGGTGTCTCTGCTAAATATGCCAGGTACTACCAGCAGAGAGGTCAATGAGTTTGAAGTTACATGTAAGGAACGTAATGGGCCAGCTGACCCAATGGCGTACTGGCCAAGGCCTATCGACTAACTCTGCACATTATGACTGATATGAGATGTAAATTTCTTTTTAGGAAGATCACCGATCTATGTCCAATTAAAAGAATAAAAGGAGTGTAGTTGTTTTAGAACAGCATTTATTGTTATTTCCCAACGTTTCGACTCTTGGGTTTATGGGTCCTCTTCTTGGGGCTACAAAGCAGTATATATTTAAAACAACAAGACCAAATTTGTATTCACAACAATGTAGATTACCTTATGAAAGTGACAAACTAAAATATAATAGCACTTATTAAAAGAAAACAATGGACAATTAAAATTTAACACTAAAAAATTAGAAAAATTCTTTTTTAAAAAACAGATGAATAAATAAATAGAAGACGACTGATTGACGTATGACAGGAAGGCTTAGATCTATAGACAAGAAATGGAAGTACAAGGGCTTTTTTGGAGTAGGACGTCAATTAATATCAGTGGGCTATTGTTATTGATAGCTGTTTATTAATGTGTGTACTGATGAGATGAGAGCTGAGTGCGTATGGTGTTAATGTGATTGTTATGTGAGGTTAAAGAATTGAGAATTTGGTGATATTCTTTGTGGATGGTCTCTGTATCTAGTCGTATATTGATTAAGTTATGTTTGTTCATATATATGTGGCAAGATTCTTTGGTTTCTCTTTTTATTCTATTATTTTCATTGGCAATGATCATGGCATCGTCAAAGTTGAATCTATGCCCTGTTTCAAGGGAATGTGTAGCCAGTGCTGAATGTGGAGTCTTTTTCTCTATGTACTTAGCATGTTGAGATTTATTTATTTAGAACTTCATCAATGATCTGATTACTGAGTATACAAAAGTGAAATATAGCAATAAAATAACAAAAGCATACATAACCATAATAACGATAAAAAGTATACATAACAATAATAATGAAAAACAAGTAACATTAACTAAGCTGATCTCTTATTTGACTTTTTGAAAGATGAAAGTCAATGCAATCAAACTGGCGGTTAAAGAGACGAGACATTGATGAAACCGGCTCGTGCATGCCATAGTTTGTACTATGCTGAGGAACAACGAAGAAGTCACAGTTCCTCAAGGAGCGCACGGGAACAGATATATTGAAAGTATTTAAGAGCTCAGGGGAGTTTATCACTCCTTGTATACACTGAAATGCAAAGACAACCCTGGAAGTTTTACGTCTATTCTCAAGAGAATCTAATGGAAAGAGTTTAAGTCTGTCAGCATATGGAGGCAGAATAATAGGGTTGTCCCAATGAAGTCCTCGCAGGGCAAATCGGATAAATCTCCGCTGGACAGCCTCTATGCGATTTATATATACAGAATAGAAGGGAGACCAAACAGGACTGGCATACTCCAAAATGGGTCTAACGAATGTGCAGTAGAGGATCTTCGTTATGAATGGATCATTAAACTCTTTTGACCATCTTTTTATAAACCCCAGAGTAGCATTAGCCCTGGCCACGATTGAATTAATATGATGTTCGAAGGAAAGACGAGTATTAAGGAAGACACCCAAATCTTTGGTTTTGTCAAGTCTAGTTAATAAGCATCCATCTAAAGTATAATTAAACTCCAATGGCCTCCTTTTACGAGAAAAGGACATAGTAGTACATTTGCTAATATTAAGAGGAAGACAATTAATAGCACACCATTTATGAAAGGTGTCTAAGTCCGAGTTTAAAAATCCGCACTCGTTTTCATTAGAAACAATGCGGAAGATTTTGGCATCGTCGGCGTAGCAAAGAATTCTTGAATTAGCCAAAATCAGAGATACATCGTTGATGTAAATTATAAAAAGGAGTGGTCCAAGATGGCTACCTTGAGGTACGCCGGACGTATTATTTATTTCGTCAGAAAGGGCTGAGCGGAATATGACTCGCTGCGTACGATCAGATAAATAAGAACGAAGCCAATTAACAAAAACAGTATGAAAACCAAGAACAGTCAACTTGTGAATTAAAATTTTATGATTGATTCGGTCAAAAGCTTTACTGAAATCAGTGAAAATGCAATCCACTTGCTTACCGTTTTCAATAGCAGAAATGCAAAAATTAGTAAACTCCAATAAATTAGTCGTAGTAGATTTCCCCTTCATAAAACCATGCTGAAAAGAGCACAGGAAGGGCTTGCAGTGGAAGTACAAAGCATCACAAACCAGGGCTTCAAATATCTTACCAATACAACTTAAATTAGCGACAGGTCTGTAGTTAGAAATGTCGCTCTTATTGCCCTTCTTGTGCAAAGGAATAATCAAAGAAAGCTTCCACTGTTTCGGAAAAATACCAGAAGTTAAAGATAAATTAAATAAATAACACAAAACAGGAACGATGGACGTAGCACAATGTTTTATGAGTGTGGAAGGAACGCCATCAGGACCGCCAGCAAAACTATCAGCTATGCTAGAAATGTACATAGAGATAGACGCTTCATCGAAAAACAGGTCTTTAGGTTGAAGAGAAGTCAGCGGAAGCTTCGTCAAATGGGTAAAATCATTATAACTAATATCACAGTGGTTATCACAGAATGCAGTTTTAAAGAAGTCACCAAAAAGATTGGCAGTCTCTAACGGATCCACACTGTCTAAGTTACCGAGTCGCAACGATGAAGGGTATCCGTCACAGTTGCGCTTAGAGTTAACAAACCTCCAAAATTGCTTTGGTTCAGCACGCAAAGCCGATCTCATTCTAAATACATAATCGTTGTACGAGTCAGTCAAACACGAAATGTACTGAGCACGCGAATTAGAATAAATAACGTAATCAGCATCACTCCTTGAGGAACAGAACCTCCTCCAAGCTTTATTCTTTAAATTTTTAAGATGCTTCAAAGAGCCATTGAACCACGGTTGACAATTCGAATCACGAACGAACAAGTGGTACACAGTGAGTAAAACAAAGAAATAATGTGTCATAAAACGAGTTAACAGCTTCATCAATGTCACGTTCACCCAGCACACTGGTCCAATCACAAGCGGATAACCATTCATTCATTTTATCAAAATCAGCTTTTTTAAAGTTATAACAGTAATTACTAGAAGCATTAAATGATGAAGTTACAGGATCAAAAAACAAAACTACATCTAGTGCCGGATGATGACTTGTTTCAGGGACCATAGGAGTTAAACAACGCTTAACGAGAGTCCCATTGGAATCGGAGGAAAATACCAGGTCAAGAGATTTTCCCGAGTCATTAATAACGCCGCTAGACTGCATTAGGCCTGAAGAAATAATGTTGTCAATAAAAGATATGGCATGTTGAGGAGTCGCCGAGAAAGAAGGCAGCAAGCCCTCATCGTCCAGAGAGTGTTCCCAGTTAACACTAGGCAAGTTAAAGTCACCAAAAAGCAATAATTCATCGGCAGGCAGCAACACTTCAGTAAGCCTATCAATACATGCAGCCAGCAAGTCAAATATCACAGCTGATGAGCATGGAGGGATGTAAACTGTTGCAATATATACATTTTTGTGTGAGAGCTTGAGAGCTACACATATAAACTCCAGATCACCGGACTCAACAAAATCGATTAATGTGCATGGAAGGTTGCGACGAACGGCACAAAGCACTCCACCTCCAACAGGAGCATCCAAAGATAGACGATGGCGATCACGGCGAAACACCAGGAACTCGGGACCAAAAAGCTCTGCATCTGCAATCTTTCCACATAGCCATGTTTCGGTCAAACAGACCACGTCAAAACATGAATTCATCGAGCTTGTAAAAAGGCGAGTCGTTTTGGAGCGAAGACCAGTTACATTAGCGTAGTGGACGGAGATTTCGCCAACAAGTTTTTTGCCTTAGCAGAAGATCCAGAGCGCCCCCTTGGAATAAATTCACGCACAATAGAATTGTGGGGCCAAATCTCAGGGGAAAGGACCGCCTGAAACAGATTTTCCGGAACCAAAACCCTGAAGGACGCAGAAAATGAGCGTTTCTCACGATCATGTCGAGTAGTTAATTTTTTGCAGGCAATCGAAGAGGTCGAAGTACCAACGCGTGATGAAATATGTCTGGTTATCTCATCCTCGGTAGTGTCAGGATGTACTCTGGATACGAAGACACACTTTGGAAGCCTGGCTGGCCGCAGCGAAACAGCGTCCACAATTACAGTCGGAGTGTCATTGGTGAAGGCAACATCCGCAACCGAAGCAGACCGCAATATACCGACATCCGAAACTGAAGCTTTCGTCCCACTATCAAACACCTCGTCCGCAATCGGAGACACCACGGTATCGCCAACCAAAGACGAAGTCCCGCCAATGGAGGCCACATTGGTGTCTAGAGAAACCTCATGTTGAACTGAAGAACTACTTGTGGCAGTGGTAATATGATTTGGGCTGATGCGATGATTCCTTTGTCTCTGACGACGACCCACCTTCGCTGAGGAAATATTCTCAGAGGAGGCAGAAGTTAAGACATGCGAATCTAGCTGAATAGATGAAAACTGAGGCTGTAGAGTTTCAGAGCTGCGAGACTCTCTTATAGATAATTTCTCAATATCATGAACCACCGAACACAAAAGCGTAGAATTTTTCAATACGGCCGACGAACAGGAGCCAATATCGCCCTTGACCTGCTTAATAGTGCGCCTGATATCTTCAATGATAGGTAAAGCAGTCCCGCCGTTAGCACTGGATGTCAAAGGCGCATCACATACTGCTACCACAGAGTGAAGATCGTCCAAGGTGCTCGACACAAGAGATATTTTTGATGATATTTCATGAGTCTTTTCCAGTATCGCAATCGAATTAGAGTTCAACGTGTCAGTCAAGGTGAGAACGTTCTCCATCTTACAATTCAATATATGTACATCATCATAAAATTGTTGAAAATTAGACAGCTTGGCTGAAAACTGGCTAATTTTATCCAGCATAAGAGACTGGTCCCCAGAGATTGCCTCCGAAAAACTTTTCATGAGTCGTAGGACGTGACAAGGCTTGATATCTGAGCATTCACTGCAAGTGGTGTGTCCAGAAGACGAAGATGGAGCATTAAGCTTCAAGCATGTAGCGTGGAAAACATTGCCGCAAATACCATCGCATACTGCCTCCTTGCCACCAACTTTAGTGGAGCAAATCTTGCAAACTGCCATTATTATTAGAAAAATTAGATTAATTAGATAAAATTACATATAAATATTTAACTATCAGTACAATCAGATGACAACAATATTGAATGTAGTTGATGAATATTTGCGAGAAAGTACCCTTAATAATGTTGTAAGTTGCTTAGTGTCTTTGCTAATATTAAAGTTATTCAAAACACTTTCACTCATAGATGGCGCTATAATACATTCCACAGGAAGTGATCAGTAGAAGGTTTATGTCTATGGTGCGATCAATTGTCATTGAATTGTCATCACTTATGTAAATAAATAAATAAATAAACAAACAAAAGGAATTTTTGACGAAATCAATAATATAAAAATTGCAGCACAAATTGCACAAAAGAAGTCTATAACAAAAAAATCGATAAAAAGACTGCAAAAATATGCACAGGTTAAAATTTAGTAAACGCACTTAAATTATATGCAGCGCCCCACATCCGATCAGCACAATCTATTAAATGTCTATACCACGGCAATATTTAAAAAGTTTCCAACAACACGATAGATAATTTAATTTAATTAACCAAATTATACCAATTTCGGGTTAATAAAATTTCATTACATTAGTAAAACAAAAATTATACGAGGCGATTTGACACACGACACATTGACATTTCAATGAGATAGACGTGTTTTTAACTTTTTTGAAGTTTGGCCAATATATGCTGTGGGACAGTTGTCACAATTAACTTTATATACCACTCTACTTTTTTCAGGGGTTTTTATTTTGTCCTTTGTTTTGGTGTATATATTGTTAAGTCTGTTGATGGGTTTTAAAGTAATATTTATTTGATTATCCACCGCATGAATATGGCGTCTTATTTCATGTGATATTGCGTATATGTATGGGATCGAATTGAACATTTTGCTATGGGCATTTTCTATTTCTACATGAGCTGGATGAATATCTCTGTTGGTGGAAGTGGTATATTTAGTCTTTCTTATTGCGTTCTTTACAGCTTTGTTTCTTATGTCTGAAGGGTAATTGTTTTTCGTGTGGATAGATTCGATAATGCGTATATTTTTTGAGTGAAAACTCTTATCTCTTAGGCCCAGAACTCTGTATGCAAAAACCTCAGCCGTGTTAATTTTCATAGATATTGGATGGTTGGAATGATAATTAATCATGCGATTGGAGCTGCAGGGTTTGCAATACCAGTCGGTGATAATTTTTCGTTGTTTTGTCCGGATGAGGAGCATGTCAAGAAATGGTAAGGAGTAGTTCTTTTCTGGTTCAAGCGTGAATTGGAGCTGGGTGTTGATACTGTTGAAAGCCTGTAGTAAGTTATTCATATGTTCACGTGGAATAGTACAAATGATATCGTCTACATATTTTTTAATGAAAGTAGGTTTATGTGTGGTGAGTTTTAGTGCTTCGTCAATTATGTGGTCCAGTGTGAAGTCTGCGAGAATACCGGATAATGGGTTTCCCATGGCCAAACCGAATGTTTGTTTATATGTCTTGTTGTCATAAGAAAAGTAGTTGCATTCTACGACACAGAAGTGGATGATGTCTTTGAATAAATTTTTGTTAATCGGTGTGTGGTTTTTGATGAGATGCCATTTATTGTCAATGATTTGTAGAGCCATCTGCGCGTCAACATTTGTGTAGAGAGACTGTACATCTAATGAGACTAGGATGTCGTTGTCATTAATTTGAATATTTTCAAGATCAGTTTTTAGGGAGCAGGAATTTTTTATGTTGAGGGGATTATCTGTGTTGATGAGTTGCAAAATTTTAGTCATGTATTTAGAGAGATCATAACCGGGATTGTTTATCATTGAAATAACTGGTCTCATTGGTGTGTCTGTTTTATGTATTTTAGGAAGCCCATAAAATCTGGGACTTGTGGCTGTGTCAGTGCGTAGACAATTTTTCTGAAATTTGTTGATGTATTTTTGAAATGAACTTGTTGACTTTGTTTGTTTTGATATTTTTTAGATGGTGTGTGATTGAGTTAGTTATATTTCTTCTTGCTATCTGTCTATTATCTGTGGGTTGTATGTAGTTGATTATATGTTCTGCGTTAGCTATTAATTCGATGGTGTTGTTTTTGTTAAGTTCTGTAGGCAAATTGAATTTAGGGCCTAGACTTAATATTATGGTGGCCTCAGTGGGAATTTGAACACTTTTCAGATTTTTCACGCAATTATCGTCGAACCTGAAGTCAATTATTTCTGGTTGTGTGTGGATTAAATTTGCAATTTTATTTTTTAGTCTGTTGTTATTTAAATTGGTGATTCTTTTAAATTTAATGTGTTGTGAGTAAATGAAGTCTATGGCAATTTGTTGTGGGATCCCATTGTTGATTATTTGTGTTAGCTGTCTTATTTGTTTGTTAAGATTATTAATTTTTATGTGGCAGTCTTTTATTTCTATGTTAAGAAGCGATATTTCTGTTTTTGTTTTTATGTATTCCAGTTTTTTACGTAGAGTAGCATCATTAACATCGCACGGAATATTTTTACATCTGTCTACAATGTGTTTTGGAATTAAGTTTAAAGACTTACATCTAAGCAAGAAGATTCTTTGAGATGTACTTTTCGCGAGAACTGTATTGAGTGATATGTACCTTGTTAGTGTGCGTTTCATGGCGATACCAAACTCTTGTTCCATTTTCCCCAGAAAGCTCATATTAAAACGGCGTGAAGATGAGAAAAATGCAAATGTTGTGGACAGTACGTGTGTATGGCTGTGCAATTTGGAAATTGTGTCTTGTTGGTAACAAGTGGTGAGGTCTTGTGATATTCCTGTTGTAATGATGGCAGAGGAGTGGTTCCTCTCCTTTCTCCTGTCTCTCCCTGGAGTATTACACGTGTAAGTGGCTTTTGGCTGTGTTTTTGATCGGGAATAATTACAGATATGAGATGTAAATTTCTTTTTAGGAAGATCTCCGATCTATGTCCAATTAAAAGAATAAAAGGAGTGTAGTTGTTTTAGAACAGCATTTATTGTTATTTCCCAACGTTTCGACCCTTGGGTTTATGGGTCCTCTTCTTGGGGCTACAAAGCAGTATATATTTAAAACAACAAGACCAAATTTGTATTCACAACAATGTAGATTACCTTATGAAAGTGACAAACTAAAATATAATAGCACTTATTAAAAGAAAAAAATTGACAATTAAAATTTAACACTAAAAAATTAGAAAAATTCTTTTTTAAAAAACAGATGAATAAATAAATAGAAGACGACTGATTGACATATGACAGGAAGGCTTAGATCTATAGACAAGAAATGGAAGTACAAGGGCTTTTTTGGAGTAGGACGTCAATTAATATCAGTGGGCTATTGTTATTGATAGCTGTTTATTAATGTGTGTCGTTCTGATGAGATGAGAGCTGAGTGCGTATGGTGTTAATGTGATTGTTATGTGAGGTTAAAGAATTGAGAATTTGGTGATATTCTTTGTGGATGGTCTCTGTATCTAGTCGTATATTGATTAAGTTATGTTTGTTCATATATATGTGGCAAGATTCTTTGGTTTCTCTTTTTATTCTATTATTTTCATTGGCAATGATCATGGCATCGTCAAATTTGAATCTATGCCCAGTTTCAAGGGAATGTGTAGCCAGTGCTGAATGTGGAGTCTTTTTCTCTATGTACTTAGCATGTTGAGATAGACGTGTTTTTAACTTTTTTGAAGTTTGGCCAATATATGCTGTGGGACAGTTGTCACAATTAACTTTATATACCACTCTACTTTTTTCAGGGGTTTTTATTTTGTCCTTTGTTTTGGTGTATATATTGTTAAGTCTATTGATGGGTTTGAAAGTAATATTTATTTGATTATCCACCGCATGAATATGGCGTCTTATTTCATGTGATATTGGGTATATGTATGGGATCGAATTGAACATTTTGCTATGGGCATTTTTTATTTCTACATGAGCTGGATGAATATCTCTGTTGGTGGAAGTGGTATATTTAGTCTTTCTTATTGCGTTCTTTACAGCTTTGTTTCTTATGTCTGAAGGGTAATTGTTTTTCGTGAGGATAGATTCGATAATGCGTATATTTTTTGAGCCCCAACAAAAAGCTGTACGAGGCAGCAAAAATCCTCCCTATCGACAACTACCTTGTCGCACAAGCCCAACATCAGATGGAAAAACTTCCTCTTCATCCAAACCCTCTCATATTCAACCTGCCTGCACACACTCCACCTGCAGAATTCAGGTATATCTCACCTCTTCAACTTGTTGACCCTGAGAGTAGGGGCATTTACTATACTGGCGAAAGATTTACTTTCTTTTGCAGCAAAGGTACCCACCATCGAGGATAGATCTCCGAAACATCTGCCATCGTCATCATAGCAGGATGCACCACATAGGAACTGCCTAGAGAAGGAAGACCCCCACAAGGATACCTGGTCCAAGCTCCAGAGCTCCTCATCCTCCTTAACCGCACCCATCCCAATTTTCCCGTCTCACCCTCCTAAACAACACATATCAAACAACCGCCACGGAAACAGCTTAGTGTCGCGCGCGAAGCTGTAATAATCAACTAAAACATACCAAACATAAAAGTTTTTAATCAATATATGTAACAAAAGAAGACAAAACAAAGACAATTGTGAAATCAAGGCCAAAATAAAAAGCCTGAGTGTTAAAATCTACCGTACCATAAATCCTAACACGGAAGTTAGGACTACACATTAAGGACAATATATATTAAATGCGCAAGAAAGACTCTGACTATGACTATGACTACTAATGTCGACTCACGATAACTTGAGAACGCGTTCACTTAGAGTACTGAAATTTTGCACACGGGGCTTCTAAAGATAAGTAGATTTAATGTTGAAAATGGGGCAACTCTTTCGTTTCTCACTATATATTTAGACATTGCCTGAGAACGCGTCGCCGTAGAGAGCTAAGATTTTGTATACAGTGTTTGCATAAAAATAGTAAATAATACTTCAAAAACGAGTTAAATTGGATAACCCGTTCTTGACGTTGTTCACATAAAACTTTGGGTTTTCACTTTATTTAAATTTTATTTTCATCTAGGGCATAATAATATTGGTCTTAGACCAATTATAACTTTTTCTCTTATTTAGTTTATTATTGAAAAACATTCAATGTTGTTCAAGGTCATTTGAACCTTATATGAATCGCCCGTTTTTCGATTACAGACTGCAAAATTCAGATCCACAAATATAGACTTGCAGCAAAACTACATATTTCTATATAGAGTGAAAAAGCATGAATCTATCCAATATAATACAAAGTAAAAAAATCAAGCCATAGCAAACGGTAAAAACATGAAGTTAGGGCTTATCTGAGTTGATTCGAGTTAGGGCGAATGGTTAGAAAAAAGTCCAAAAATTTCTGACAATTAGTTCGACTTAGGGAGGTTTGGAAGATAACGAATTTCGAGTTAAAAGAAGGGTTTTCTATGAAAAATCGAAGTGCATAATGATGTGCAAAAAATTCGATTTAATGCTGATAAGAGTACGTTTGACTGTAATATAATTTGTAAGCAATAAATTTCTCCTCTCTATTCCTCCTCTCTTGCAAATGTTCCACTCCTGTGATGAACGTGAAAGCGGCGTTACGTTATATTATCTGAATTAACAATTTTTTGGATTAATAATAATTATGGAGTCAGTTAGAAAGGTAAGAATGAACGACTGACCATGAGCCGCAACATATTTAGACAAATTTTTCAATATTTACATTTTTTTTAACGAAAAAATTCCTCTAAATGCTCACAGTTCGTAGAAAGTGCAACATCTCATCGATTATTTTTCAAAAAAAAAATGAAAAAAAATTTTGTTCCAGGACGGAATATATCCATCGATGAAGATATGATAACATGGCACGGAAGACTCTATTTAAAAGTCTATAATCCACGTAAAATAACCAAATACGATTTAGTTGTCTCAGGGAAATGTATTGTTTTTTTTTTATTGGGACCCCTAGAACTTATTTTTGCATTTTCATTTTGAAGCCTTATCTATTTATGTACAAAAAAATTTCGATGGTGCTGAGCTGGGATAAAATTCACTGTATATTCATCTTCGTGTTTCGGAAATTTTATAGACTTATCTATGTAGTTTATCTATAAGTTTTCTTACCTAGATGTAAGTTCCTATAGTCCACTGACATGATGTGTGCCATTTTTTTCGTGGTTGGAGTCAGTTCAGATAATCATTTGACCATCCTCACCAAAAATTTTTAGCAATCTATTAGAACAATTGTCAACGTGAAAGGCAACTAATTTCCATTTCTTTCGAGTTAGGGACTAACTCCTTTCCTACCTCTTGCAGAAACTACGTTTATGTGTCTTGAACTTACGGATCAAAACCTAGCCTATTGGATTGGTCCGATATCTGGGATTTTTTGCTTGCATGCACATTTTCATATTGAGTAATTTAGCAATTCAGTAATTTGCAGTTTACGTGTTTTATCCGAACGAGTAATATCAATTCAAAGAATGAAATAAATAACTAAAGCTATCGAAATATGTTATCGTAGCAATTTGGTTTATCGTTTATTTAATTTTCTAAAAAAAATCTATGCGTTGGTTAAAGAAAGAGTTGTTCAGCAACGAGCAATGGTGAAAGAAAAGTAAAAAGAATTAGTTAAAGTAAATCTAATTACTTAACTCAACAATAAGCCACAGAGGTCGACTGGCATACATTTCTCCCACGTAGAATACATATACCTGTATATGTGCATCTGAAAACAGCAGGAAAAGAAATGAAAATATGAATTAATAATTTGAAATAACCAATCAATCATTTATATGTATACTAATAAACACACATGAAATTAACAAGAAAAGATTTCCAATTTTCAAATTTCCCCACAGAAAGCAACAACAACATTATGGGAAATTAAGTTATGTAATTATTAGTTAAATTTCGACGTCCATCACTTGAAATTTAAACTTATCATTGACTTATAGTCATGGAATACATTAACTATAACAAAACACTTTCCCGCGGACAATTGCAAAGAAAATCACACGTAAATTTTCACCATTGATAGTTGTGGCAAGGGAAAGGCAATTTTCACAAGATTTGAAGTGCAACAATACAATAAAATCAAAGATTATGAAACAATGAAACTATTTCTTGCAAAAAATTAACTTCCTGCGATGATTTTCCGTGAAAAAGAAAATCGAACCTGAAGACAGATTAAGATTGCAAATTTTCTCAATAAACCAATTTTCTTATAAAACAAGTAAAAAAGCTAGAATTGGTCTAAGAACAATTCTTATGATACCCTAGATGAATGCCCGTATTAAATTTCGTATGGTCACCGATCTATTCAAGTATTGATTTTGAAGTTGGTTTTCGGATATACAGGGTGGGCCAAAAGTCACCATGGGGTTTAAAAATTAAATTGGTAACATATGGTAAGATGAAAAAAAGGAGGGGTAAGGTGGGGTGGGGAAACATGCTTACCTATGAAGAATAGACAGTTGGAATGAAGAGAAACGGTCAACAGGGTGTGGAGCAATGTACAAACGAAAAAGTTAGTTATTTTTAAACCCCATGGTGACTTTTGGCCCACTCTGTATTTCTAGAACGGTTTGTCGCACAGAAAAAATGGTAATAACCAATTTTGTAGCATTTCGTATTCTGAAGAAGTTTATGTACACAAAAAATGCCTAGGACTTATCGTTTTCACAGTATATATAAAAAACTGGAATTTTTATATGGCAACACCAAGAAGGAGTTGCCCGATTTAGTCCATTTTTGAAATTTTATTTGCTAATGTAGTACAGACATCATGTACGAAATTTCAGCTGTCTACATCAACGCATTCTCAGGCAGTGTCCAAATATATAGCGGAAAACGAAACTTTTATATTGCAACCCCACGAAGTAGTTGCCCGATTTGTCCCATTTTCGAACTTAATTTTACTTTTTTTTTAAAGTCCGTGTACAAAATTTCAGCTCTCTAAGTATACGCGTTCTCGAGTTATCGTGCGCACGGACGGACGGACGAATGGACATGCAAAAATCGAAATAACTTTTAACATTATGCATGGGTGTGCAATCCATTTTGCTCTACCATCATTATTTCGAGGTGTTACAAACGGAATGACAAACTTAGTATACCCCTATGATTTCATCTAGGGTATAATAATACACATTCTAAGTAATAAGCACACACCAATTTGCACAACTTACCTCAGTTTCAAAAGCACACCTTTCACGAAAAACACACGGAAAATCATGGATCCCCGAAACTGTGAACTAAATTTGTAAACACCGCAGTACTGCCAAATTTCATGTAGTGCTGACATTTGAGTTATTTTTTAACGAAGAATATAGGAGGGGGTACAAATATGGGATACCTATTATAGTTTTAATGATAAAAGGCCCCAAAATAGACATATCCAAAAAATAAATGGTATAAAGATAGGAAATTTTGTTTACTTATCAGTGATATTAACATATAATAATAATAATAATAATTTATTTTGGAAAAAAATGTACACAAGATTACAAATCTTTTAGCTGTACTTATCTAGAAAGGTGCTAGTGTTTTATATTATAGAAAGCAGTTCAACAACAAAAGAGAAAGAAAAAAATATATATATATAAAAAAGAATTAAACTACAAAAATGGAAAGTAAACTATAAAAAGCAAATATACTATAAATAATAAATAATAAGAAAACCAATTCAACCAATATTTCATAGCATAACTACATCAACATAGCAACTAAAACTGAGAAAATTCAAATTAAAAATTAAAAAGAAAATGTGTAAAATACAATAATTAATCTCTGATTAGCTAGGTAAAAGTAAAGAAAGAAAAAGAATAGAAAAGAAAGAACAGTCTTATTTCTGCTGTGTAGAGAAAGTGTAATAAATCAAAGTTTGTATTCATAATATGTGAACCCTAATGAGTTTTTTAAAAGCATTGATGGCGCCAACACACTGAGTGCTAGATGGAAGCGAATTCCACAATCGCGCGATCTGGACCGGAAAAGAACCCTCCATTATAAGTCTCCTAAATCTTGGAATTGTAATATTTAGATTGCGTGGAGATATCGACGTTCGGAAAAGCCCTCGAAGGTATTCTGGTTTGCCATTGTGAAGTAAGTTGTAGAGGAAAAACAGAGCTCTATGCTTTAGATATGCGGATAGAGAGCACCCAAGAAGCAGATTTTTATATGCTGAGATATGATCATACCTTCTGAGACCAAAAATAAAACGGATGCAATCATTAAATGCAACTTCGACTCTTCGGAGACAGCTACTATCCAATTTAGGATATATCATACTTCCAAAAGTAAAGTAGGGCAAAATTAACGCTTTAACTAGTTTAATTCTGATATTTATAGATAAAATTTTTGCGCAAAGCCACAATCTTCTCAACCCAGCATATATTATATATATATATCATCTATATCATAGATACCACTATAGAACGCAATAGATTTTGATTTTTCAGCGTTGAGCAACAGCCCATTACGTGATGACCATTCGGCAATTCTGATGATATCGCGATTCATACGCTCTATACAATCCTCTGAGAGTCCCATAGGTCTGCTTAGGTATACTTGCACATCATCAGCGTACAAGTGTACAATAACATCATGTATTACTTTGGGAAGTTCGTTGATGTAGAGACTGAACAATAATGGGCCAAGAACTGAGCCTTGGGGCACACCACGTAGAGTGGGCAGCAAACTCGATACCGTTTGCCCAGCTTTGACATACTGATAGCGGTCATGGAGAAAGTTATTGACCAATGATATAGCAGATGTACTGAAATTGAACTCTCGAGTTAGTTTGGACAGTAGAAACTTGTGGTCAACACAATCAAAAGCCTTCGAAAAGTCAAGTAATACTAGAGTTGTGAAGTTGCCCTCATCAAGGGCAGCTCTAATATCAGTGGATACTTTCAGTACCGCTGTTTCACAACTATGATTTGAACGGAAACCTGATTGGCATGGCGATAATAGCCGATTATTCTCGACATAATCAACAATTTGCCGGTACATTAGCTTTTCCAACACTTTAGCTAGAAAGCATAAGACACTGATAGGGCGATAATCGCTTGGAATTTTTGGGAGACGACTTCTTCGGTAGTGGCAAGACCGAGGCAATCCTCCAGCTTCGGGGAAAAGAAGAAGACATTAGACTCGTGTTCACTATATGCAAGATGTATTTTGTTATATGTGGAAGCAGCAGCTTAATAAAGCGGGGATGTAGATTATCCGGGCCAATTGCTTCAGATTTTATGGAAAATATAGCAGAAACCAGTTCATCAGGGAAAACAGCACGAAAGGAAAAGTCACCAAAATCCGATGGGACTGGAGGTAAAGCCACGCTATTACTGTTTCTGCTGGACTGACCATGTAGTGCTTCAATGGAGGGATTGTTGAGCGCAGTGAAAAAGGAATTGAGGCTTTGGGGGCTATAGTCACATTGAACTTTATCTTCCCCATAAACACCGACCTTCCGCAAATTTCTCCATAGGGTTTTAGTAGGGAGGTTGGGATTAAGCTTTGAGCTGTGATAAACATACTTAGCTCTTCTAATTGCTGCAGTTGTCTTGTTACGTGCAATACGATAAGCTAATAAAGCTGCATTTGTTTTAAGCCGCCTATATCTGTGGTATAAGTATTCACGCTCTGCTATGAGCACTTTAACCTCTCTAGTAAACCATGGGCAACCAGAGGATCGCTTACGTCGTGTTTTAAGTGGGACATATTTATCAAATAAGTATTTGACTAGAGTTGTGAGATTTTCAACTTGAGAATCTACAGATATAGAGTCGGTTATGGAGCTCCAAGGTAAATATACACATTCTTCAGTAAGGGCTTCTACATTAATGTTATTATAATCATAATAAGAATAGCAGCTATTTGAAATACCAGGGAATATATCTAGG
The DNA here is from genome assembly GCA_963924295.1 of Dioctria rufipes. Classification (NCBI taxonomy): domain Eukaryota; kingdom Metazoa; phylum Arthropoda; class Insecta; order Diptera; family Asilidae; genus Dioctria; species Dioctria rufipes. The sequence continues at coordinate 107,462,371 of OZ002744.1, forward strand.
TCATAGCTGAGAAAAAGGATATCATGGTCCATTGTACTAGTAGGACTGATTTGGTTGTGCAGTAGTACTTTTGACAGATCTGAGGTCATCATCAGATCAAGCAACGAAGGATTGTTCGTGTTAAAATAGGTGGGGCAAGAATTGATCACATTGAGATAAACAGATTGCATAGAAAACAAAAACTGGTTGCTTAAATGGTTATGGCGGAGGATATTTACATTGAAATCACCACCTACTATGACGTTAGAATAACGGTGGGTAATATCCGATATACAATTTTCAAATTCAATCACACTGTCAGGGGTGAAAATGTCAGGCGGGCAGTAATCGGCTGACAGCACACATTTATGGCTTAGAGTTGCAACCTCTAAGCATAAGAAATCCATCCCAGGATTACCCGAGCTAAAAATTTGTGTACACTTAAGAAAATCCTTTACATAAATTGCCACACCTCCCCCGATTCTAGGTTTGCGATCATTGCGGAAAAGTTTATATCCTGGGATAGCTAGGAGTGATGATGGTATACTATTATTTAGCCATGTTTCGCTAATTAAGATTGCATGGATATCTGAAGTAGAGAAAATCTCACAGAGCTCATCAATCTTATTTCTGATGCTTCGTGCATTGAGCGTACAAACCTTTAAACCACCTGATTGTTTACACAAGATATTCAGCAGTGTTCTCACCCTGTCCAGACCTGAAAAACTACTCACATCCATACTCCTGAAGGCCACCATCAATGCAATTTTTTACACCTACTAAACTCATTATTATCACACATAAACAAGACGAGCGAAAGAAGGGAAAACGTACACAGCAGGAATAAGAAGGTAAAGAACTAAGTTTAGTTAAATCAAAATCGCGACAAGATAAATGCAGAACTAGTGAAAATAAATGACTTGCTTTACTAAGAAGAATGAAAGTAATATTAATTAATAGCTGCACTAACAAAAACATGAAACTTACTTTACTACTAAGCATTGAAATTTTATCAGCTCCAATGATTGCATATTAGATCAGCTTCAGTTCGGTGGACGGTTTGAAGCAATATCATGAAGCTGCTGCATACTGGTGATTCTAATTAGGTTCTCCTCTGCTCTCACTCTAATGCATAGGTACCCATTTCTAGTGATAGCAGTATGGATATTTCCCATTTTTCGGAGTTTGAGCGCTTCCCGAAAAAGAGAATTATTGTATGGTGTTAAGCTCTCATTCATATAAACTGGGCTAGGTGAAGAGAATCCCTCCAGTTGTAAAAGTTTCAGGCCCCCACATCTCCGAAAAGAAGACAGAAACGATTGCTGCTCTGCCCAACAGGAGAATCGTACAACTATTGGGACATTCTGATGCGATGACTTAACTCTGACCCGAAAAGCATGTATATACTGCGACATAGGATGCTTAATGACCATTGCGATGTTCTTGATGATGTCCGTTAAATTCTCATCAGGGGCGATTGGAATGCCACGTATAACTATATCGCTCAGTCTTTGCACGCGGTTATAATTATCTATATGAGAAAGTGCAGTATTATGACTGTCCTTCAGTTCCACAATGATGCTTTCACACTTTGTTATGCGATTTTCGAGTGCCACTATTTTGGTATCAATTCTGTCCAAGATACGATTCTTGAGCTGTTTGAAGAGGTCATTAAACCTTCTCAGTAGACGAGACTCCAGCTGTTCGATGAGTTTCTCGATTACAGGCATTTCAGGCGCAGAATCAGAGATAGTTTCTCCCTGTAGCTTAACAGTACTGCGTGTCGTAACAGCACTGTTCTCAGAGTTATTACGATGCTTTTCCCCCTGTTGCCCCTTAGCAGATGATTTGTTATTAGACATTTCAGTTTAAGAGAGTTAGAAACCAACCCGGCACACAGTTCACAAGTGAAGCTTGCCGGATGCCTTCTTAGGGCTACCGAAATCTAATCGACTCCGATCAGGACTTTATATCCTGATCATGGAAAATTCCGATTGAGAGACCCTTATCATTCTGCAGACGATATTAAACGCGCCCGATTCGTTCTACAATAGTCGCTTTTATGAACTTAGGTGCCAATTTGGCAGCAAAATGATCGACTGCGCAACTTTACACAAAGTTTCGGACGTACACAGTTTGTCCAGGTATGAAGGCCTTTTCTCGAGTTCGCAAGTTGTAACCAGGGGCGTACTTTCGATACGCCTCCGTAAGACGAAACTTTACTTCATCGTGCATCAGCTGAAGCTTTTGGTTGACAGGTATACACTCAAGGGCCCCATCGGAATCTGCCTTTAAATCTAGCAGAAGTTGATATGAGCTCCCGCTTGTTACCGGATGTCGACCGAAAAGCAGGAAATATGGCAAGCACTTAGATGATTCATGCACGACATTGCGGATGGCGTAGCCAATCTCACTCAGATGTTCGTCCCAATTTCGATGCTCTGTACCGACATAGGCGCGGATCGCTGCCAGAACTGACTGATTAACACGCTCAGAGGCGTTTGATTGAGGAGAGTAAGCTGGTGAGAAGATGTGTTTCACCCCATAACGATCTAACAACTGGGAGAATATCTTTGCAATGAACTGACTGCCATTGTCTGAATGCACCATTTCCGGAACTACAAACATTAAGACCTTTTTCTCCAGGAATTTGACAACCCGCGAGGCTGTGGCAACGGGCATTGCTTCCAACAACACAAACTGAGATAAGTGATCCAGTACGATGAAGATGTACCTATTTCCACCTCGACTACGCCGGTCTGGTGCAAAAAAATCACAGAAGATGCGCTGCCATGGCAGCTCGGTAGTCCGTATCGTGCCCAGTAGTGGTCTTGAATACGCATTGGTCGGCTTGATCAGTTTGCACGTTTCGCAGGCGTTTATGAACTGCCGTACTTCTGAAGCCATGCTCGGCCAGTAATACTGACGACGTAATTTACTAAGGTTTTTGCGAAACCGAAATATCCTGCTATGGGATGACTATGCTCGGATTTTATCAAATCGCCAGTGAGACTGTCAGGGACCCATAGGTTCCACTGAACCCGCTCCTCTGAGACGTTGTTATTTGGAAACGAAAATGAGATATAGACCTTACCTCCACTAATTCGTAAGTTCTGAAAACCGCTTGGATTGGAAGTGATACGCTGGATTCTCTCCACGTACGCTTTCTCATGGAATGCGGGTGACTTCAAGTCAAGCGAACTAACTGACGCAGGATAAACTAACTCGTCTGTGTATTGTTCCACGGCCTCGTCAGCGAACGACCTGGAAAGAGCATCAGCCACCACATTGTCCTTACACTTACGGTATTCGATGTGAAATTTGAAGGCCTGGAGTTTGACGAGCCAGCCTGCCACATAGATCCCGTTGGTCCATGAGCCATTTGAGGCTAGCGTGGTCAGTAATGACCGTGAACTCCTGTCATTTCATGTACGGCCTCAACCTCTTTATACTCAATACGGCGGCCAGACACTCTAACTCGGTTATGCTGTAGTTGCGTTGAGCAGAGCTCAGCTTCTGTGACATGTAAGCGATGGGATGCTCATCCTCATCCACAGAACGCTGAAACAAAACGCTTCCAACCCCAGTAGTGCAAGCGTCGCACTGAATGAAAAAAGGCTTGGAGAAGTCAGGATTCGCGAGCACTGGTGCGGTCATCAAACACTGTTTTAGCTGTTGGAATGCCAGTTCAGCTTGTTCGTTCCACTCGAACTTGATGTTCTTCTTCAGAAGGTCCGTCAGGGGACTAGCGATGGTAGCGAGATGTGGAATGAACCTCCTATACCAGCCGCATACTCCGAGGAAACTACGTATTTTCTTGACAGTTGTTGGCTTTGACACGCTCTGAATAGCAGTGACCTTCTCGGGATCAGCCCGCAAACATCCATTCCCAACTACAAAGCCAAGCTATCTGACCTCTCTCATACAAAACTTACTTTTCTCCACATTGATCGTCAGGTAGGCAGCGCGGAGTAACGACGCAAGTTCCGCCAGAAGCCCTAGGTGTTCGTCAAATGTGGCGGAAGTAATGAGTAAGTCATCAAGATACACAGACACTCGATCATGCAGTTGGTGAGGGATGACCTTGCACATCAGCTTACATCTTCCCGGCACTGCGAAGGCAGTTTTGTCTCTTGATCCCACAGCGAGAGGAATCTGCCAGAACGCATTCTTTAAGTCTATGGCAGAGATGAACTTGGTCTCCTGGAGTCTACTGAGGAGTCCATCTATAAGAGGCAACGGAAAGGCATCTGGGACTGTTACGGAGTTTAATTTTCGGGCCTTCTTAATCAAAGTGACTGGTGACGACCAAGAACTTTAGCTCTCCTCAATGACTCCTAGCGACAACATTCGGTCGAGCTCATCATATAAGGATTTCTGCACTGCCGGAGACACTGAATAGAAGCGCTGTTTAATGGGTTTCGCCAGACCAATGTCTGTCTCGTGCTCTACCCACTTGGTGAGACCCAAGCCTTGCTGGCTGAATGATGAAAAGGAGGTAATCACCTCCTGCAAACTTTGCGAATCGTATTCTGACAGATCGTGCTGTTGCGAACAAGAAGGTGAGGCTTTTGGCAAGGAATGAAGCTCACTCACCATTACAGGTCTTAAGCCAAATGCTTTCAAAAATCGATTCCCAAGTACAGGTGTTGCTGAAGAGAGGGAACTATGTGCAGTCTCATCATACGCGTCTTAGGCATCGAGTAGAACGAAATCTCCATCTTATCCAAGAATCTCTCCGCTCCAGCCCCGACCACGCTCACATTAGCACCGCTATCCGATAAACCTCTTATCTTTTGTCCCTGAATTTGGACATCGGCGTAAGGCCGAGGACCCCAGGGATCCTCTTCATCAGATACCACTGTTTCGGCGCTGACAGCCTTTAAGAATCTGTGCAAGCCTAGGTGCCTATGTGTGCGTGGGACAGTGCTGGAGGAGAAGGACCCCGAAGCCGATGGGAATCCGCTGACACAAAGCGATGCATCCTCTACATCAGAGGTGGAGAGTGAAGTGTTTTCGTCCGAGAAGGTTCAACTACAATTTTCTGAAGGACCGGATTCCGAGTAAGTGGTAAAATTTGGTGTGCTTTGCGTACTGGAATTCTCTGTCTGAGTGGAAGAGCTAGACATGTTTACTTTAAGACTGTTAGCCGGTTTAAAATTAGATCTGGGTTCGCCAGTTTTGTGTTTTGGGACCGCTGCGGCATCGATGACAGCTCTACGCCGTGAAGTTAGCGGTAACGATCGGGCTCGGTGTTGGTAGCAGCTTCTTCTGTCGTGCGCCTGAAGGTTTGGCTTGGAGTCAAACGGCGCTGACCACCTACAAAATTTTGACTCCTGCCTCCGTTTCCCGACAAGCAAGCTCTACATTGTGTTTTGATTACCCCCACTGCACCGCATCCATAGTAAAAGACCCTCTGTGGACCTAGTGGACAGTTGATGAAGACGTGACCTTCGGCCGAACAGTTCCAACATTTCACTCGAGATCTGGCGGAACTTCAATGGCGTCTATTTGACTGGACAAAGTGTGGTTCAAATACGGCGTATCTGAATAAATTGCGTGCACAGCTCATCGCGGTGCGACCGCCCGCGGAGAGCCTATATCGGACCATAATTTTTCAAATCGGTTACACAAGTCTCTCAAATCTAGCACATTGTCAGTTTGATAAAGGAGTAACGCCTCCTGTAAGGCGGGTTTCATGTTACGACGCAGTATTTCTACTAGCTCTGCTTCTGGAATCGGTTTGTTTATTTTGGACACTAACGCGTGAACCGCTAATCGAAAATCGCTGAAGGACTCGTTCACTGCTTGCCTCCTTGACTCAACTAGCTTGCGAATTTCGTAGTCAGTTTCCTGGCTGCGGAATTCGCGTAGGAGTACTGAACGTAACTCTTGCCACGGGTGCGTACGCTGATTTCGCAAGTATAGCCCATATCAGTTGGCAGCCTTCCAAGTAACGAGTGGAATCCAGCACACAGTTCGGAAGCGGATACTTGTTCTAGTATTGCCAGAGATTCTACCCGAAATATGAACTCTGTCACATCCAAGCCGGATGTGCCATCGAAATTTAACTTCCAGCGGAAGACAGGACTGCGAGATCCACTGTTACAGTCCCTCGCTGCTGGCTGTAGAGTATGAGTTGGATTGTTAAGCGGAGAAACGGACGAGCCTGGTAAAGGTGGTACACGAGACCCAGTATTACTTTGTCTCGGCAGCGGAGGTACTCCAGGGACTGGACCCCTATTCAAACTTTCCAACCGATCGTTGATCGATGGTATACGCGACCTTCCCGAAATTGGGTCAACAAACGTGTATGGTATGTCAGTGGGAGCTGCTCTGCTCTTCGAATATTGAAAAGTCCAGTTACGACTCGGCAGGATTGGTCTGGACGTTGCCCAAGTTAGGTCCTGGTAAGCCCAACGCAGCGCCTTCCGTGCTCAAAACTGTTTTCGGTTTAGCACCTGTCAGCGTGTTGGACCCTTGACTGTCTGTGCTAGTCACACGAACTGTGAGCGTTACGCCTCCAGCGCCCTCAGCTACGGACACTGTCGTAAGCTGGGAAGATTCGACACGGCTCAGGATATCCTCCAAGGTCTGGACGTAAGCTTGCGCATCAGACTTGACAGATGGTGACGTATTGTACAACCGCCGGGCTCTATGGAATGAAGTGAATTATACTGAATATTTTAATAAAAGGACGCGTCTATAGTGAAGCCAAGAATAGTTCAAATTAATAGTGCCGAACAGTTTAAAAATAATTGTGCCAAATAGGCTTAGTAAACCATGTTCGGATCTCAATATCAAAGATAATTAAACCGATAGTTGAGCCGAGTAATATTTAAAAAGAAAACCCAAGGTGCGTTTAACTCAATGTCGGAGATGATCACGGCGACAATTGTGCCAAATATGCATAAATAAAAGACGAATGCGTTTCGGCTAATGCTGAAGATACTTCAGCTGAAAATGTTGCCCAGTAAACCTAGTAAAAAAAAAAACAAATGCGTCTATACTAATGAAAGGGAATAATCACCTGAAAACTGTGCCAAGTATATATGTAAAAGAAAAAAAAAATATAAATGCGTTTGTGCTAATGCTGAAGATAGTTCAGCTGAAAATTGTACCAAGCAAACCTTACAAAAAAACAATTTGCGTCCATACTAATGTCGCGATAATTCAAACGGAAATTGTGCCGAATAAAAAAAAAACAACGTGCCTGTACCAATGCCGACAATAATTCAAGCAAAAATTGTGCCAAATAAGCGTAGTAGCCAATATCCTGATGTCACTATCAACGATAACTCAGCCGATAGTTATGCCAGGTATGATTAAATAAGAAAAGAGAAAAGCAAAATGCGTTAATGCTAAAGTCACCAATGGTTCCAAAGGAAATTGTCCCAAATAACTATATACATAAAAAAACCCAATGCCTTTATAATAGTGACGAAGAATATTGGTGCCAATACGATATAAAAAAAATTCTGCTCTGATTTGAGATTATCCGTTCTGCGTATTCTACACAAGCAATGTATTTATACTAATAACGTTTTTTTTTTTTTTTTTTAATTGTGAGGGGAGTGTTGGCATGACGGCTCGGCGAGGGCAGTACGCCCGTTTCAACACACGAATAAAAAAAAACTCATATTCTCCAACCCTGTTGGACAAAAAAAACTTTCTTTCTCTATCTCTCTTCTCAGCGGAATATTGTTCATCTATTCACTCCGGACAGTCCATACTGTGGGCTAACAATTGTAGGGGAAACTAAAATTGTGGGACCGGAGCCTGAAGGGCTACCATCCTATATCAGGATGATCAGGACGAACTCTCTTTTACCAAGGATAGAAATCAGGGAAAGATGGACAACGTCCATCAACTTGGCAGGGGAGTGAAGTTACGATCAAAGGCGGATGTGAGTTGTCAGCAATTCAGTGGATGCCAGTACTCAGGAGAGAAGCAGTAGCTAATTGTATTGCAATAATATCCCAAAATAATTATGGCAATTGTGGCAATACGAAACTCAAGGCAACTGTACGAAACCCAAAACTAGAATGGCTCAGAACCGAAACAACATAGAAATTTAATAATATACTGGCTTCTCCATGGAACCGACAAATGTAAGCGGAACTAATTTCGAAAACGTATGCCTCGCATACAAAGCTGACTGCCCACCGCAAGCCGATAAACTCACCTTTACACTAGGGAAAATCAAGAGGAATTACAGAATTTAACACTAGGGGAAGAAGAGTTTGAACAAGAAAAATCTGGTGCGAGGTTGCACACTAGAACCGGTAAGCTGACAACAATGCCCAGGCAAGGACAGAATCGGAAGAAGAACATCGTTCAACAACTTGCCAGGTTTGGGTCAGCTGACCAGCTCGTCATGCAGGTAAAACAGTCAAGTGGTCGTCATCTCGGCGTCCACGAGCCGAAGCTTGGCTTCAAAGGTGGTACGCCTCGCGCACAAGACTCGCTTGTTGCCGAGGAAATGAGCTGTTGCAATTAACAACCAAAAATATATTTTAACAAAAAATATACATATATATACAAAAAATATACTTTGTAAATATGAAAAGCATAGAAGATATAATTAAAAAAATATATAATATATATATGAAAACGAAAAATAATATACTAGGTAACATATACATACCTCCAGTGGACGGAAATCTGTGCCACTTTTCTGGTTTTTACTCACAATAAAAAGATAAAGACAGCAGCAGGTTACTGAACATTCCCAACATTCACCTTAAAGATGCAAGGTGTTCCAGGTCTTACTATATTTTGCTATATAGTAGCATGCATAAATGCACCAATCTGATTGAAATCTAATGCAAGATTTCAAAAAAGATGACCTTTAAAGGAACACCTTGGTGAAATTGAATGTACGTTTTCCAACTAATTGGTAAACATTTCCAGTTCTGTCTTTACAAGGACTAGAACACTATTAAGCAAACATGACTAAAAATAAAATTAAACAAAAACACAGCGTTTGTTAAAAATAAACACAATAGCAACAGTTTTGATAAAAACTTTTAGGCCACTTAACTTATCATCTGCAATATACCGTGCAGGGTTTTGATGCAGGACGTATATGTCCTCAAAATAAACAATTATTGTGTCACTATTAATACTGCTATTGCAGAAAAAATAAAAAAAAAACACACAATGAACATAAACTTTCATTAAAACCTCACAAATTGAAACAAATTTGTCATTTAATGACAAATGTCAAACCACAACATTTAAATTGTGGCGCCCCCGTCATCACAAAATCGTAAACTCCCACAGCGGCGTGGTGAACTTGCGCAAAGTCGAGAACAATAGCCAGCAACTAAGCGAAGCCACAGAACAATAGGCGGCAGCTGGCCCCAACCGTATAAAAAGGGGGCGATTTCAAAAGAAAAATCACTTGTTGCTCGGTATTTCACCAGTAAAGGTCAGCTAGCTGGAACATTGCCACTAGCATTTTTCTCACTTTGTTCTCAATTTTTTGTAGGGTTATTCCCACAATCAAGTCTTCCTCACACACAGGTAATACAAATAGAAATTTTTTTTGGGGATATTACCAGAAGAGTTTCTATTAATTAAATACGTTCTGAAGCTTAGAATAAATTCAAGATTTTGGGATATTACCAAATTGAGAATAAAGTTCTATGATTTCAGATCTTCTTTCTTCATATAAAAAAAGGGAAAATTTCTGGGATATTACCAGAAAATCTCACATTAAAAATTTTTTTTTATACTGAGATTGGAGAATTAATTCGCAGTTTTGGGATATTACCAAGCTAAGAATAAAATTATGCAATCTAAGTTATTTTTTGTCTCCCCTTTTCTGTTACTAACTATGCAACAAAGTTAATTTGGGAAATGTCCAATTAACTAAAGTTAGCGTAAGAGTTTCACCAAACATTTCATTTCGGGACATATCCAAATGAAGTGTGGCAGGAAACTGCAGCTAATCAAATTAATCGGGAAATCAATAGTATTGGGCGATTTCCATACTAAATAAAAATCCCAGTTAATATCTAGGCTAAATCAGCGGCAAAACCTTTTGGGATATTTCCAGGGGTTTTTTTGCTGATTTGGTTTTGGACTCAGGAAAGGGACAATATCTTGGTATTGAACCTTTTGGGGGATTTTCAGGGGTTCAATCCATAGTTCAGAATTAGATCAGAAACAGGTACAGGGATTAGCTACATCAACGGTTCAGGGTCGATTACACTACAGGGAGTCGATAAGTATAAAATATTACTAACCCTTTCTTTTTGTCTCAAAAAACATTAATTAGCGTTTAACTATATTGAATAATCTAAAAAAAATTGAATTGCTAGCTATTTTTTGCTTTACTAACATTTTTCTTTTCTCTTATTGCACACTATTAGTAATAAGAAGAATTTAAGAGTCAGTCAATAGTTAAGATTTTTTTTGATTATTTTCTTTTCTTTATTTCTGTTAATTTTATTGTTTTCTTTGAATTTAATTATTATTTATTTATAGAATTATTGTTAGTTTTAAGAATGCTAATTAAACGTATTAAAAGCAGGTTAATATTTTAATCAGCGGTTTACCTATTTTTTTCATTCCACAATTTCATTTCATTTTATTACTTTATTTTTTTATGTACAGCTATAGGAGCTGTAACATTGCTCCTTCAAACTCGGATAAACCGGTAGCATAATACGTTTATTGAGTGTTCAAACTAACAATATAAAAATATATAGCAATTCGAATTTTTCTTTGTATTTGGTGATGGAAAACTAAATTAAAATGGAAGCATTTATAAAGTGACAAAGATCTTTCAAAAAAGTTTTGACTCATGTTGTCTCTAATTATGAAGAGAGAATAGGTTCAGGGCAACAGTTAACTCAAGGTTATCTGAAGCAAAGAACCCGGAGTATTGAGAAATTGTGGGAACAATTTTTGAATTATCATCAAAAATTATTAGAGTTTGAGGAAACAGCACTCAACGACTACAAAACAAGCCATGTTTTTGAGGAATGCGAAGGAGTATACTTCGGATTCTTAGGGGAGCTCCAAGAACAGCTATCAAAGCTTAAAGAGCTTCAAGAGCCACAGGTAACTAACCCAGAGGCAAGTGAAGTCAATGACCACAAAACGGAAATAAAATTGCCTAGCATTGAAATTCCGAAATTTGATGGTGATTACACTAAGAGGAGATCTTTCCACGATATATTTGAATCTTTGATTCACAAAGATTCTCAAATTAGTACAAAAGTTGCACTATTTAAAGTCCAATCTATCTGGAGAACCAGAAAGGATATTACGACAATACGATGTAACTAGTACTAATTATTAACCAGCTTGAGCAGAGTTGACATAAAGATACAATAATAAGAAGGTATTGGTGTTCACACAACTCAAAGCCTTATTTAATCAAGCTATAGTAAAAGGTGAACATGAAAGTAGCCTAAAAAATTTACATGATAAAACAAAGGAATGTTTACATGAATTGGAATCCCTTGGAATAGGTACAAAGACCTGGGATCCAATAATTATTTTCATAATAACACAAAAATTACCCATGGAAACTTGAACTATATGGGAACAATCAATTTCCAAGTGTACAGAGATACCGGAGTTAAAGGAAATGTTATGTTTCCTAAAATCTCGCTTCCGAACTTTGGAAGCTATTAACCCTAGTAAGGTTGGTTATGTTGCCATGAACAAACATGGACAAAATAAATTATTAAACTATCACGTCGACGAACAATATGGTTGCGTGGTATGTAAGGGAGACCATCGCATACAAAACTGCGATGATTTCCGACGGCATAATATTGACACTTGTCGGAAGATCCTGTTGAAACATAATATTTGTTTTAACTGTCTACAAAGACATAATGGATCTTGTACGATGAGTAAAAGTTGCCCGGTGTGCAAAGGAGAACGTACAATCCACAAATGCACACAGTTTAAACAAAAGGGTTTTAATGCAAAACGTGAACTTGTGGTAAAGAACAAGCTTTGCACAAATTGCTTAAAATAATAAAAAATAAAAATGGATGCTTCAAGTGTGACAAGCGTCATCACACATGGCTTCATGAAGACATAAACATGTCTTCAACAAAGCCAAGGGCTGTTGAGACCATACAATTGAAACAGTCAGACAAATCTGTCCCTTCAACTTCGGCACATGCTTGTTCAAATCAGCAGAAAGCCACACAAGCACTATTAGCTACGGCTATAGTGCATGTAAAGGACAGAAGTGGGATAACAATTCCCATGCGAGCATTGATTGATCTACGATACAAAGCTCTTTCATTTCCGACGCCGCTTATCAGTCCTTGCAACTGAAAGGCGTTTCAACGTCACTTCAAATCACAGGATTGGGATCTACACAAGTGGCAAAAGCAAACAAAGAAGTGTCTTTCCATGTGAAATCAACCACTTCAGCCGATTTTGAAATCCCACTGCGGGCTTATGTTATCAAGAAGATAACTAATAAATTTCCAACAGCACACATAAGGTCTTCTGATTGGACTCATATAAAAGGCTTGCCATTTGCAGACCCAGAGTTCCTAAAAGCAGGGAAAATAGACCTGTTGTTAGGTGTGAATACCTATGCAAAAATTTTATGCAAGGGAATTAAAGGTGGACCTGGAGGGTCCCCCATAGCACAGAATACAAAGCTAGGGTGGATTCTTTTCGGAGAAACAACAGCACCACAAAATCAAGTGGACAAAAATGAAATTTTTTCTGCATTCACCACGAGTAGTGCTGATGACTTAGCACAGCTGAATAGTCAAGTGCGGAAGTTTTGGCAATGGGAAGAACTCAACCCAAAACGCAAGCTCACTAAAGAAGAAGAGCAATGTGAGCAATTCTTTATGGAAAATCATAAACGCCTTGATAATGGCAGTTATGAAGTGAAGCTGCCATTTAAATCAAGCAAGGTTCCCGAGCTTGAGGAATCAAAGATAATGGCGTTAAAAAGATTCGCTCTGCTCGAGAAAAAATTTGAGCGAGCTGCCGACATACGAGCTGAATATCATAAATGTATTCCAGAATATTTAAACCTGGGGCATATGAGTAAGGTAAATAAAACCACACAAAATGCGAATACCCAGAGGTATTAGTTACCCCATCATGCTGTTGTTAAGGACAGCACTACCACCAAATTAAGAGTAGTATCTGATGCTTCCGCAAAGTCATCAAACGGGAGAAGCCTCAACGAACAAATGTTGACAGGTCCCACATTACAACCAAAGTTGTATTCAACATTGCTAAAATGGCGTGTTCATAAATATGCAGTAACTGCCGATATCGAGAAGATCTATCGAATGATTAAGATACACCAGGATGACCAAAAGTATCTGACAATACTTTGGCGAAGTAGTGAAGTAGAAGAATACGACCTCAACACCGTAACCTTCGGCACTACGGCAGCACCATATCTAGCGATAAAAACACTGCAGCAATTAGCCAAGGATGACAAAGAAAAATATCCGAAGGCGTCAGAAATTGCAATGCAGGATTTTTACGTTGACGATCTGCAAACAGGAGGAAATACCATAGCAGAAGTCAAACAAACCCAAAAAGAGCTAATAAAGCTATTAAAGGGAGGAGGTTTTAACCTCCGGAAATGGGCAGCTAATCATGATGAAATGCTTGCTTGGTTACCTAAGGATGAAATAAAGCTAGAGTTGCTATTAAACTTTGAAGATGACAGCCAAATCAAAGCTCTAGGAATCCAGTGGCATCCATCCGTCGAAAATTTTATGTTTGCCTTCAAGGCTTCAGAATTTGAAGCAGAAGCCACAACAAAAAGAAAAGTTTTGTCGCAAGTAGCAAAGCTGTTCGACCATTTAGGTTGGATAGCTCCCTGTGTCGTTTTGGCAAAAATTATCATCCAGAAATTATGGGTGCATTGATGTACCTGGGACGAAATAGTCCCAGAAGAATTCAGTAAGGAATGGAAGCAGTTCACGACACAGCTGCCGCTCTTTTTTGTTACTAACTATGCAACAAAGTTAATTTGGGAAATATCCAATTAACTAAAGTTAGCGTAAGGGTTTCACAAAACATTTCATATCGGGACATAACCAAGTGAAGTGTGGCAGGAAACTCCAGCTAATCAAATTAACCGGGAAATCAATAGTATTGGGCGATTTCCATACTAAATAAAAATCCCGGTTAATATCTAGGCTAAATCAGCGGCAAAACCTTTTGGGATATTTCCAGGGTTTTTTTGCTGATTTGGTTTTGGACTCATTAAAGGGACAATATCTTGGTATTGAACCTTTTGGGGGATTTTAAGGGGTTCAATCCATAGTTCAGAATTAGGACAGAAACAGGTACAGGGATTAGCTACATCAACCATTCAGGGTCGATTACACTACAGGGAGTCGATAAGTATAAAATATTACTAACCCTTTCCTTTTGTCTCAAAACAACATTAATTAACGTTTAACTATATTGAATAGTCTAAAAAATTTGAATTGCTAGCTATTTTTTGCTTTATTAACATTTTTCTTTTCCCTTATTGCAGACTATTAGTAATAAGGAGAATTTAAGAGTCAGTCAGTAGTTAAGATTTTTTTTTGGATTATTTTATTTTCTTTATTTTTGTTAATTTTATTGTTTTCTTTGAATTTAATTATTATTTATTTGTAGAATTATTGTTAGTTTTAAGAATACTCATTAAACGTAATCAACGGTTTACCTATTTTTTTCATTCCACAATTTCATTTCCTTTTATTACTTTATTTTTTTTATGTACAGCTACAGGAGCTGTAACATGAGCACTTAAACAAAAGGAAACTGTTAAATTTAGGGTAGAAATTAACTTGAACTTGGCCGAAGGCACTTTACTAACACTAATGCAGCCAGGACCATGGCCGAGTGCCCCCACCGCGATACAAAGGTCGAGCCCAACGAGAGCCAAAAAGGAGCTATCATGGAAGTAACGTACTTCACAGAAGCAAGAAGAGCTCTGCGTGGACTCAGCACCTTGTATCCGGCCACGCAACCCACGTCCGGTCCCACACTGCTGCCAGCAAAAGTAGCATGAGTTCCGCCGAGAAACCAGATTAAATTAAACGAAATCGCCTAGTCAGCTTAGAACACTGAGGCCTTCCATTACAGAAAACCAAAAAAAAAAATCTAATAGTGATACCAAAAATTAAGAAATGATTCTTGACCAGAACTAATCCTAGAAATAGTACTTGAACTTTAGTAAATAGAAGCTTGATTAAAGGTCAGAACAAAAAAAAACCGTTTGGGCGCCATTTGTAGCGAAGCAAACAAATGCGCGACCAGAAATAATACTAAAATCTGCGGTTGCACCTTAGGTCAAGTGAAGCTTAACTAAGTGCAAGGAAAAAAAACCGATTGCGCGCCAGATCTACATACATCCACTTGTACCTGAATGTAGATACATACCGCATCCGACACCTCTTTGCCATAAAAATCATGTCCAGGATATGCGTGGTTGGCTGCACAGCAATTGCCGCTTGCGATCAGTCGGCGAGGGGGAGTCCTTGCCACCCACATCCCTTATATGCTTGTAAGCTGTACATGAAGAGCAACAATGTTTGACAGGACAGACGGACGGACGATAAAAAAAGGGACTTGAGGACATGATTGAAAAAGAACAGACAGACAGGAAAAAAAAAGATCTATGCAAGCTTGCTTCTCCTTGTGGAACCTGAAAGCCTAGAAAGAAGAAATTTTATTTTTTTTCTGCTGTTTTTTTTAAATGCTGCAAAATGAAGGAAAACAGAAGACCTCAGCAACGCCGAACAATTGCTATTCCACCCGGAGAATTTTCAACGCTGGCAGATGGACTGGTTGAGAGAGAGAGAGAGAGCTGAGAGGGGGGGTCTCCGATGTTGGTGAGACCCTGGCTTTGAGTTATATTGGGCCCGATCGCCCCCATCCACCCTGGCTAAGCCTCCAAAGCCGTAAAAGAATGCTCGGCCCCATTTGTATGTGTTAGGTGAGTACATCCCCGCCTCCATCCGTCATGCCGTTTCCCAACGTTTCCTACTCACTCATGTTGCGAATATTGAGAAATAGGACAAAAATAACCAAAAAAAGAATATCAAAAATATAAGACTGTTAAACTCTGAAGCTTTCAATAGTTCTATTGGATTATAAACAAAAAAAAATATCCTTTTTTTCTATCCCCACTTCTCATTTGGACCTTTTACAGGTTAAAACATGAGGCCTTTTCCTAGACCCATATATAAATATTTATCTTAACAACCCTATACCCTACTAGATGAAGTATTATATTATTATATTATATCTCTCACTGAAGGAATTACATACTAGACCTTAACTAGTCCTCTATTACATATGAAAAGGAGATTCAAAAAAATATATATAAAAAAAAATATATCTAATATAAAAAAAAAAGAGATATAAATAAAATATAAAAAAAATTCTTCATACACAACACAATATTACTAAACCTGGACCACTACCGAGCTGGTAGAGGCATGTAACGAGTCCCACGCTGTCACGATCAGCAGCTGCAAAGGGGTGCACCCCATGTAGAAGACTCCTATGGAGTCTGCGGCACACTTCTTTTTTCTTTTCATTTACCTTTCAGCTTTTTTCTTGGTTACATTGACCTCTTTTGTTGTATTGGGCTCATTAGCCTCTTTTGTTATATTAAAGATATTTATTTTTACTTTACTTTATTATTTACATTATTTGTTTAGTTATGATTACTTTTCATATCACCATTCACTTGTCGGTAGTTATAAAGTAAGTTCCTACTTAGTACTTGTCCTCACTTAAGAATTAAAACAGAATTTTATTATGGGGTTCCAAAGTTTACACACCACAATTCAGACATTATAATTCACATAGCTCCCTACTTGCTACCTACGCCTTATGGAGCGCATATTCGAAGGCAAATGAGCGGCGGGGACCGCATTGTATAATGTTTTAGATCCGATGTAAGGAATACACTTAGTTCTTACTGAGTGAGCAAAACGAAATATGAAATTTAAGCGCGAGTGATCCTTAGATTCATGCAATAGCACTTGGTTTCAGGTACATTGCCGGAATTTCTCTGGTTATTCAGCAGGTGAGATTATTAACTTTTCCTTAACTGATGTCAATAAATGAACACATTTTCCGTTCACAGGTGTTCGATGGATAGTGACAATTTCCCTAAACTATTTTCACGGAACGAACCAATTGTTGTTTCGCAATATCGCCTTCGAGCCGGGAAACCAATTACACAGCACTAGTAAGAAATGAAATTTTTAACCTAAAGTCACCAAACTGACTAATGTTTCCTTCTTCACAGATTCAATTTCAATGTGGGAAGTTTTACACAGCACTGGTAAGTAAATACCTCTTAACCCAAAGTCACTCAACTGAACAATTTTCGTTTTCACAGGAGGATGCTAACGCAACAATGCACCTCGAACGTTCCACACCTTCTTCCTATCGTTTGTCGGAACTCTTGATTTCCCTGGAACAAATGTTCGTGCACACTTTCCGCGAAACGCTCAGATAGGTTTCAGCAAACGAAAGAAAACAAAAGAAAATTACAGACGAGGGATTCTTCCTTGCGAATAATCCAAAAACCGTAAACTTTACTTCACGCTTTTCATTTATCTTCCCGGTATATCTCTTTTCGACGGCTCACGCACTCACGATTTTCTTTTTCAACCTTGCTCGTTTCGAAACTCAACTTCGACTGACTCGTCTGCCTAAATTCTCTCGTTCTTTCTCAGCCACCGGCAAACGAACGCCTTTTTCTTCTCGGAATTCTTTTGTTCTTTTGCCAAGCCTGCTGCAACACATTGCATGATGGCATCACGCGATCTGTTACAGCTAGGCGAATTGTCGTTTTCGTCGCTTTGATGTGGTTGAATAGCGGTACGTTTTATTCGAAATATTTTAATTTGTGCGCATTTGTACGAACTAGAATTTTTCTGTTGAAACAAAAAATTTCGTATTGTTGTTCATTTTCAGATTTTTTTGAGTAAGTGACTCGGGTTGATGCGCAAAATTCCAATTTGTGCGTGTTCTGCCCACATTGGAATTTTTTCGTAGAAGAGTAAAAAAAATATTTTTTTGTATATTCAGCAGGGTTTCAGGAATTTTATAATATGCAGAAGTGGAATAGGGCTACTTCTCGAAAATGTTTATATTTTATCTTTTTCAGGAATTGTAATATGGAGAAGTAGCATAGGGCTACTTCTCAAAAATGTACTTTTTCACCCCTTTTCAGGTACCCTGGGAGAATAATGGGGGTTTCTCTACAAAAGGTAGAGAAGCCAAAAAAAGAAAGAAGAACGAAGGGAGGGTGAAAAGGGTAGCGTAAGGGGAATACGCTACAAAACTCCGGCTCAGACCCTATATAAGGCCGAGCATTTGGATGGATGGCTCTATTAATTTTTTTCGATTTCAACCACTGAAGATCTTGTGATAGTCAGCGGTTTAATTTTCTGCTTCAAAATTTTCCAACTTGTAAAAATTGTGAATATGGCTTATAACCTACCGACCGACGGTTAGAATAAGCTCATATGCAACTTTAGGTGGAGGAAATATAATTAAATTGTATCTAGATACAAAGTGGTGATAGTTTTTTAAAGTGAATTAATATTTAATAAAGCGTTTAAGCTTAATTTCCTTAGAGTTAACCATATTTCAATCATAATAGTTAACACAAATTTATAATTCATCTTGTACAGAGCAAATTCAAGATTGCTGTTCCTACACTTCTCATTCTGAGTCAAACTGGAATATACATGGGTATTGATCTTTGTTCTGCCTAATTTTTGTAATTACATCAGTAATTTCAATAGTATCTGAATTGTGTAATTTATTACTAGTTTCATTTCATAAATATAGAGAAATTCCATGAAGTACAGTATAGATAAGTGCTTAGCAGCAAATTGCAGTGCTTAAGTAACTTGAAATGAATTTTCAATTAAATCGAAATGTAAATCTATTCATATTGTTCTGAATTTAACATTTACCGCTACATTAACACAACCCGCCAAAGGCAGATAATATTGTTATGTGCAGGAAGCACAGTATTGCCAAGCAACAAAGGGCTTGCATCATCTTATTATACAAGCATATGGTGTAAGGTGTCCCTGCATAAGATTTTGTAGTTCAATCAAGAACTGATCTTGCATCACATTTTTTTTTTATCATTTAGGATTCACATTACTTACATAACATATTTTGGTGGTTGCATCCAGGAACCACGATCTTGCGTAACAAGTGTAGTAATAAAAACATTGTTGTATTGAAAAAAAAAGTAAAATGAAGTGGAAGGGTGGTGCTTGCGAACGATACAAAACAGCAATAATACATTTGTTACTGCCAAGTTAATTAAACGCGCGTAGTTTGTTGTATTTGCAAGCTTAATATAAAAAAAAAATAAAAAAAATATAGTACCTACTATATATACACACCCAGCCGATTTAGAAAGTTGTAGGGCCATCCAACCGTCAAGGGAGGGCTTTGACCTTGTCTGGTCCTGAAGTAGTAAATCAACTTCTTGCTCATCAAATCTAGGCTCTATAAACTCCGAGCAATTTGTTCATCCTGACTTAGAAAGGCGAATAGCTTCTAAAGAAAATACAAACAAGTAAAAAAGCTGGAATTGGTCTAAAAGACCAATACTTATGATACCCGTATCTAATTTCGTATGGTGACTCACCTGCTCTCGCACATATTTCTAGAACGGTTCGTCGGAGCGCAAACAAGATTATAACAAATTAAATACAATTTCATATTCTGAAGAACTTTTCAGTACAATAAAAACAAAAAACCAACATTTTTATATGGCAACACCAAGAAAATGTTGCCCAATTTAGACCATTTTTTAAATTTCATTTACTATTGCTATGCAGTGTCAAAGTAGTAAAAAGCGAAATTTTATATGGCAGCCCTACGATGGTCACGCCCGATTGGTCCCATTTTCTAACTTAATGTTACTTTTTTTTTTGGTAAAAAGCCCGGGTGCAAAATTTCAGCTGTCTAAGACAATGCGTTCGACGGATGGACGGGCAGATTGACGGACAGATGGATGGACGGATGGAAAGACGGACGGGCAGACGAACGGACGGACGGATGGACTGATGAACAGGCGGACGGACGGATAGATGGACAGACAGACAGACGGACACGCAAAAAGCAAAATAACTTTCTATTTTATGAGGATGTTCAATCCATTTTTTCTCTATCTACTAGCATTATTTCTGTGCGTTACAAATAGAATGACAAATTTAGTATACCCTATGACTTCATCTAGGGTATAAAAAGGTGCTACGGGTTCCAATAAAACAACAGCGCTACATTCACCTAAGTGCAGTACGCCAAAATTGCGTTACTGTGGGTATATAATGACTTTAATAACTCGTATCTCAAAAGCGAAGCCGAACACCATCTCTATTTTTTTGGACTTAGATTGATATGGCTTATATCTTCAAAATAAAAATAGAAAAAAAAAGTGCTAGTAGTCTTCAGTACTAAATATTGCTATTCTTTTTATGTTTTTTCTTTCTGTGCTGGTATATTTTTTTATGAAAAACTTAAAGAATTAAGCTTCATTTGGGTTTTAAATCAGAGAAATCGGTTCCTCCGCTTTTGAGATATGATTTTTTCAAAATGACGTTTTTTACTTAATTCTTAAAAAATATTGGCGGCCTCTGGCGAATGATATACTGATGTTAAAAATTCTTATTTCAATTTTTTGTACATAAATTAATAAGGCTTATATCTGTGCAAGAAAGTCCTCAAAACTGTATAATACTTTCGAAGTTGCACTTGGTAGACGTGCGGCCATTAAGTGTTAAATGACCCAAAAATTTTACCACGGCTATACGAAGTCATATTTTTCGACGTTCAAAATCAGTGCGTACTCCTGGAGGCATGTGAAAACATGCTCGATGAGTAAATAGTGCTCGACTTTGGATTTTGAAGCGCTTAGTATATCGTCCAGATATACAAAACAGAATTAAAACTCTTGCCAGACCATGTGAATGAATCTTTGAAAAGACTGAGCAGCATTGCACAAAGCAAATGTCATATGTTTGAACTTGAAGAGTACAAAAGGTGTGTGTTCTGTCTCAGAACAAAAAAGATAAAATCTCTAAAAACTTACACGAACAAAATTATTTCCACGAAGAACTTTCATTTTGCTTTCCAACGATGACCAGGAACAAATAATTATAGTAAAATAAATATGTAGTGTGCTTCCTCAAATAGTAAATAGCTAAAAAACAATAGAAAGGCCATCAGTAAACTTTAATCAAAAACAAAACTTTCTTATTACAGAAAATTCCTTCCAACGCTGCGTCACAATCCTCTAAAAAAGGGAAAACGTCTTTTCTCTATTTTTCTATTAAAAAACATTAATCGATACAAAAAATATTCAATACATATCATAAGCTTACCGATTGACAGCAGCTTTAAAATACAAAATATTTTTATGACAAGTTGGCAAACCTTGAAGTATACTGCCACGTATACGCCTGGGCAATTTTATGCAACTGACATGCCCCTACGGTCAACCGTATGATATTGCAGTGCTTCATTGTTAAAGCCACTTCCAGATGCACATCCTGATTGTTTTCGGTGCTAAAATAGCGAGCTGCTGAAACTAGTAAATCACTCTAGTTTTTCCTAAGCAAGGCAGATCGGCAGCTCTGAGGCAATATTAAGCTTTGATTAACAAAATCTAAGGGAGTATTGCACGCTTTTTTCTACCAAATTAGTAATTATACTAATACTTGTTTTCAGCATCCCATTTGGAGTTTCTTTTGAACCCAGCTATTGCCTGCATGAGCAGCTCTATGACGCTCATTCCAACAACCCAATCTAGTTTTTTTACAAAACTAATAATTATTCTCTCTATTACAATTGAAAAAGTAAATCGCCAGTGGAGGCTCCTTAACAAGAAAAATTTGTTTTCTTGAACTCTCGATTAAATTAGTACGTAAATTAATATTAGAGGTAATAGTTGTAGTGGTAGAGTTGATATTGAGTGAATTTACTTTAGTTGAAAAGTACCTGAATTGTTTAGTTTGTAAGCTAATATTTTGTGATATAATCAATTATTGAAATCTGACATTTGAAAATGTCATTTCAAACCGGCAACTGCCCTTTCTTTATATTAAGCAAGCCTACTTCGGCACTTAACAGTGTCCATATTGCCGAATTTGGAATATCATCAAGCTCGATCGGAATTTGATGGTATGCTTTTGCTAATTCCAGAGTTGTAAAATGTGTACAACATTCTAAATGATAGACAAAATCATGGATCAAAAGAACTGGATAACGGTCTGGCACCGTGCTAGAATTTAATCTTCTATAGTCCCCACATGGGGACGAGGTATTATGGTAAAGACCAAGGACTGTTTGAGTTCCGGCAGATTCCTTGATCTAAAAAAATTCAAGCTCCTTGCTGGCCACTGATAATTTTTCAGGAGAAAGACGACGAACATTGGATGAAATCAAAGCCGCTTTGGTAATGATGCGATGTGTAGACATGTGCGCTACCTGCTTAGTGGTTCCGATTTCGAGCGTGATGGCTCGATACTTCTAGAGCAGTTCTTGAATTGTAGAATCAATTGAGGGATTAATCAATATCAACAGGCCTGAATTTTGGCTGTTTATACGCTGAGCAGATACTACCAAATAAGTGAGCGGATCAATGAGAGACTTCTTTTTTATATCAACTAGGAGGCCATAATGACACAGAAAATCTGTTCTTAGTATAGGGCTAGGGACCTCTGGGATTATAACCTGTCAGAAAAAAGATCTGCGTAAGCCTAAGCCCAATGATAGTAATTCCCGACCATATGTGCTAATAGGAGAAGAATTTAACGCCAACAACTGCAAAGTCCAATTTGGAAAACGATGTAGAGACGTTTTTGGAATGACGGAAACATCCGCTCCCGCATCAGAGGTAATTTCTTTTTGAAGAGCTGTCAAAAATATAAAGGCGACTATTTTTAGATCCACATCCACCCGTCGTTAATGGTGGAGAGCAAATTAATTGCGGCCTTCATAACAGGCAGTAACGCTTTGCGGCGTTGGGTTTTAATTACTTCCCCTGAATTTGCAAAGGGTGATGTACTTTCTAGCTCTCGTTCTGAGCTTACGGTGATACCAGCAGAAATTTGAATTTGTTTTGTGTCAGGTAACGAATGCCGAGAAGATGATCTATGCCTAGATCCGCTTCTTGATGAGATTTGTCTAGCTAGATTGCAGAGAGTGAGAGACTTCTCGAACCTGCGAACCTCCATATGAGGCTGTGCAACTTCTTTTCCAAGCCGGAAATGGCCTGATGGTGATCCTCAGGCGCAGAAGCTATGGCAAATACCTCTTATCTAGGGCTAACCACAGCGATTTTTGCAGCGCATGTTGCCAAAACTTCGAGTGGACTAGGTTTGCAGGCTAGAATCGCCTTCATGCATGATGGCAATCGTTGGAGCCAGAGCGACTTCAGTACTCTTCATTGAGTTGATTATTGCTGAGGGGGTTGCACATAACTCAGTGTGAGCTCTGTCAGAACCTGTTTTAGCTTCTGGTTAACACTTCCTGAAAGTCTGTAAATTAAAGTTTCTTTAAGCTGGTCGTATTTATTGGACGCTAGTGGTGTACGGGCACCATACGTACGACGTTCTCGACGAGCACACCAATGACTTGGTAGAACTTTGTTTTTTATTGATTGAAGTCGGCTAAATAAAACCGCGCCTCCAACTGGAGGAACCACAGTTCTGGATCGTTTTCCCAGATTGGTACTATCTTCACCGGCACCGTGTTTGCTGGCAAAGATATAGCGGACTCGCTCAGTGTTACACTGCTTGCAGACTCCATACGTCCACATGTCTTGTGGTTTGGTCATCTCTTAACGAAGGTCAAGGTAAACGAACGCACGACAAACAACAATTTAATTTAGAACACTTATGCAAGCGACGAAGAGAAAAAAGTTTTTGTTAAATGTAGGCAAAGTGACGAAGTACAAGAAAATTTAGATGAGCTTGACCTACGACGAGGCACGAAAAAAAATAGGAAGACGTTGCTGAGCGTAGAAAGCTTAAATCACGTCTATATTGAATAATAATGGTGTTGCGCTTCTATCCACACACCTCACAGTGAGGAGCTCAAATCTCATTATAGCGCGTGACCGAGTGTAGCTTTCAGCTACTGTCATCGATGACCGCCTATACAATATGAGTGAGTGAGTGGGGACCCCCAAATCATCATAAGATGGTAGTCAAGACAGTGACCTGAGGAAATTTATTTACGTCTGGCAGCTGCTCGAATCTGGCCGCTACAGCATCGAGAGATGACCATCCATCGATCGACCTGAAAAGGCCGGAAAGAGTTCGATAAAAGTCTACCGTGAAAGCAACATCGTGTAAAGAAAATTTTTTTTTTTTTTTGAATTATTATAAGTTTGCTAGAAAAAGTTTTGGTCTTGTTCTTTGATAAGTGAAATGAACGAAGAAAATTTAAGGAGTCTTGCATTAAGGAATAATTGGGAGTCTTGATAAGAACCAGTTCCTCTTTTATTTTTTATTTTCTACTAGTATTTTAAATGCAGCAAATGTTTTATTAATCACGAGCTTTCCTCGTTTTTTCAATTTAAATAAATGTACCGGCATCATCTGCCCTACAGAAATCTGTTTCCCGAATAGAGCAACAGACAAGAACTTTTTTTTTTATTATTATTATTATTTTTATATTATGCTACTTTGACATAGTTCGTTTGAACAATTAATTGATCGCAGTTAGTTAATTTTAATGCATATAGAAATATACGGATACAGGCGGCTCTTTTGTTTCCAGAATAGAGCTTGGACTTATCATAAAAATGTTTTTCTTTGCTTCAGGTTTACATTACGTATCCCCTGCACAATTTTTATTTCGAATTTATTGCTTGCAAATATGCAATATATAATTAATTTTAATTTACGAATTGGAATAAATACGTTGATACTGACTGCTCTTTTGTTCTCAGAATAGAGCCACCGTTAGGTATCAGAAATTTTTGTTACTTTTGTTCTAGACTTTCCTCACGGCTCAATTTAACGATTCGTCATCTTAAATTTATTATTCGAAAATATACATGGTGATAAAGTGCCTCGAAATCGGCTAAGTCAAATAGGTTTAGGTAAAGGTGATTGTGTACAGTTGTTAGCGACAGATAACAGAACCTTGCTTTTTCGCATTAGCCCGTGCTTTTCTTTGTCGATTCGGTAGTTATTTCTACCCCGTATAGCGTCACACGATTCATGTCTACCGACTTTCCACATAAACCTGAGTATTTAGCAATCGCGAGAATTTACGCGGGTTCAAGGTTATAGTCTGTAACACCCGGGTCAAGTGCAACAGTCTAAGACTACTAGCGTGCTTAAAGTGAATAAAATTTAGTGAAATATAAGAAGAAAGGCCTAAGGCAGAAGCCTTATCAAACGCTGACGGCAAATAGCAGACTTTTCTATTAGCTGAACTTATCAAATGCCAACGGCAAATCGACGAGTTTGAATTTATTTGAGTCACTAAGGGCCGACGGTAAAACAACCCAATTTTCTTTAAGCTGCGTGTCCGTGAATATCAGCAACTATTTAACAATTGATTTCCCTCTTGATTTTTGCCAAGTTACTATTCACTCTTACAAATTTTCCGTGAAATATAAGAAGAAAAAAATAACACAGAAAACTTCTCAAACGCTGACGGAAAATAGTCGGATTTTCTATTTGTGTGCGCTAGTAAGTGCCGACAGCGAGTCCACGAATAATCTACACACTCTAGCCGTGAATACAGTTGGCCTATTCGCGATTGTATTTCGCGACGGAAGTAAACAGGTGATAGGGAAATTTTTATCTCCTGACCCCACACACTATTTCAAGAAATAGTCGAACAGAAAGAGGTTCTTTTCCTCTTATAGGAAGTAATGACTAGCCTAGGTGTTAGACATCTAATATACAGTGAGTGATGATATGTTGAGTCGAGACACTTTTAAATGGATTTTGCACACCCTTGCCAAAGCTTTTCCAACTATTCCAACGTTAAATTAAGTGGAACCGAGACACTTTTAAGTCGACTTTTACTGTCTCTGCTGGCAAAACTTTTTACTTTTATTCGTACATTCTGGCAAAGTCAGCTCGACAGTGTCTGTGTTGAGTCATTGGTGGTTAAGTTAATCTCAGACACCTTTTTGAGGTACTTCGCCGTCCATGGCAAACTGATCTATGAGTGTAGTTGGTTCTACACCCAAGTTGTGGAGAGAACTTTTTCACGCGTGTAGGATGATATCTTTTAACATTCCTACACAATGTGTTACGATTAGCACCAGGCATCTAGTTTATCATACATCCAAGTGTTGTGACTCAGGTGCCTAAATTACAACCATAAAGGTCCATGCACCAATATATTGCCCTATGCAATATATTGATGTATCGCAGAAATGACCCTGAAAATCAATATTTATTTCATTTAAAATTCCAATATAAATTCAAAATGCATTTAGATATGCATTCCCATATTATAACAAAATGCAATTAAGCATAAATTGCATTTTGTTATCAGAGAAATTGATTGGTCGGTCTGTTTTGCTTCGAGGGATGTTGATGAATGCACATTAGAATTTAGTAACATACTAAATCTTGGCATGCATGAATACATTATGTATTCTTACAGCATATCTCAACAACAGCACGATCGCTCCTGGTTTAACGATAAGTGCAAACAAGCTATAAAAGCGAAAAAGTCTGCTTTTCGCGCCTATCAATTGCATCCATGTCCGCAAATGAAACAAGTATACAAGACTGCACGGAACACCTGCAAGTCCATTATCCAGAGAGAAAATGTTTTTTTTTACCAGAATATTAGAAAAAGAATCTTGGCAAGCCGCAAATGTAGCAAAGTTTTATGGTCCCTGGTCAAAACCATCAGAAACAACTTCACCAGTTCCTCTATACCTTCACTAGTTAATAATGGTGAAGTGATTGTTGACTCCCTGGATAAAGCTAATATTTTAGCTGCTAGATTCGCTTCAAATTCTTGTCTTCCACCCACTACACAAACACCTGTTTTACATCGCCCGTGTGAATGTGTACAAGGGCCAATACACGTTCGTACGAGGGATGTGTTTAGGGTTCTTAAGGGGACCAACGTCTCCAAATCAGCAGGTCCTGATGGTTTTTCGCCCCTGTTAATTAAAAGCATCTTCTATTATGGATTGAAAGTTTCCTATCTAGTCGCCAAATACGTGTTGTATTAGATGGCGTTACATCTGAAGCGCATCCCATAAATGCCGGTGTGCCTCAAGGTTCTATTTTCCCTTCGACTCTCTTTTTCATTTTCATTAATGATCTGCTTTCCCTTACTCTCAATCCCATCCACAGTTTCGCAGATGACAGTACTCTTGATTTCGCTTACTCCTTTGACACTCTTGCGGACTCCAGGGGAATGCCGCATGTGATAAAAGAGATTGCATGATTAGATCATTGAAAAACGATCTTAACAGTATCTTCGCTTGAGGCAAAGCGAATCGCGTCGAATCCAATGCATCTATGACTCAAATCTGTCTCAATTCATTAAAACAAGATCATAACCTAATCACACCCGTTTCTTTAGATGGATCATTAATTTCTGATTCACCGTCACTAAGCATTCTTGCCATTAATATTTCCAGTAAGTTAAACTGGACAGATCACATCTTCTCTGTTGCCAAAGAAGCATGGAAACGTCTTGGATTTCGGAAAAGGTGTAAGAAATATTTCAGCCCTTCAAATCTAGCGCTCCTCTACAAGTCCTACATTAGACCTAGAATGGAATAGAACTCCAATATATGGGCCGGGGCTGGTCGCACAGCCATATCTTCATTGGATATTGTCCAAAAGAGAGCTTTCAAGCTCATTGGCGATTTGCCAATAATTTGTCATATCGACTCACTCGAGCACCGCCGCAATGTTGGATGCCTTTCGCTCCTTTATCGCTATATTCATGGCCAATGTTCTGATGAAATATCTAGTCTAATCCCTTGTTGAATGATTCCTGCACGCAATACTTGCGCTGCAAACCGCGCATATCTTTAACACTTCAAAGTACTTTCGGCCGTACAGTAAAATTCCGTGATGCTATTTTATCCCGAGCAGTGCGAATGTGGAACAGCTTACCATCTTCTGTTTTTCCCCCGGCATACAATCTGCGGAAGTTTAAGGGCGACATACATCGGCACCTCCGCTGCTCTCCTCATATACCCTAATCCTTTCCCTATCTTCTTCCTGCCATGATGTGCTTTGCATCATAGAGTATCCCCTGAGCTAGGCTTAATAATATAAAAAAAAAAGAGACACATTCCACTCACACGATATGCACATTTAGCTACATACAGTGTCTTCTTACTTTTTTTCCGTATGTACGTATGTATAGTGTACGAACATTACTTACTTAATCCAACCTAATTATATGTACATACATACATACAATTATCACAATTATTCGCGCCTTCTTAAAATTAATATTTCAAGACGGGCGCGAAGGTGCATATCGGCTTACAGTTTTGCATAGATGCACATAGCTTTCTCACGTACGTTTTTTCAACGTCGTGAGGAAACAATCAAAAGAAAAAAGGACTTTTAAAGCGATCATGGGTACCTAGGTGCAATTTGCCCAAACCTCGGGGAGTTCGTTCTTTAAACCTCGTCGGGGAAAGTCTGCATGCCTGTTTATTTTTTTTTTAAATTGTGAAAACAAGGTTCAAAAAAGGCATCCCAAAATTGTGAGATAAGCTAATGTGTAAAATAAAAACTACCGAAAAATTGTAAAACTTAATTATATAAATTGTTGTGAGAAAGCTGTGAAATAAAGAAAAACTGCTAAAAATCAGTGAAATTAATCAAGCATAAGTCGATATTCTTTTTTTACCCCCAATCGCTTCTTTTTTCGAAGTGTCAAGAAGCACGAGCGATTGGCAACATAACAACTTGTGCCAGCGGTACCCCAAATCAGTGCCAGTGAAAATAAAACAAATTAGCTAAATCAAAATTAAAAATTTAAAAATTAAAATAAAATAATAATAAAGCCCACACACATGTCAACTGGTGGCAGCGGTATTTTTTTCCTCGAATCAGAGACTATAAATAAATAAATTTGATAAAAATTAAAAAAATAATAAGTTGCAAAAACTCAAACCAACAATAAATAGTAAACGGCGCTAATAAATACAAATATACGGAGAAGATAAACATATACAAGTAACAACAATAAATAGAACATTTCTACAAAATACATAACAAATAATAGAAAAAAATAAGCCCGGTTACCCCAAACAGGGTGCTTAGAGGAATAGAAATAATAGCAAGTACAACAATAAAGTTTAAGCGCCAGAGCGTTCACCGTGGGACCGAAGGGAGCTTCATCCCTGCCTCACTAAGACGATTCCCAGAAGGAAGACTACAAGAAATCGTCGTCCCGGACGCACGACGTATATTCACTACCATCATCATCATTATATTCATTCCTGAGCAACACTATCAAATGAAAACGCCTGACAAAGGATTCCAAATATTACATCTCTAGCAACGTCATCTACAGCAATCGGAACTAAAAGCCAATACTTGGATAAATACTAAGGTAGAAAAAGAAAGAAAAAATTTCCTTTTATTTTTCTTACAAAAATTTTCCTGATTTGTGTAAAAAAAATTATTTTTTATTTTTTGCGTGTGTACGCACGAAGCGACCTCTGCGGTAAGGCTTTGTGAACTTGCTGGCCAGAGGACTTTGATAAACCAATAATCAATCCCCTGCAATAGAAATTCTTAACTCTATTGATCAGGAGAAAGATTTTCGTTGGAAATAGAAATTTTGATTTTTATTTAATTGCAAAAAGATTAAGACAACATTAAAAAAAAACAAAAAACAAAATTCTTTTCATATTGCACCAAAAATTTAGATTTTTTTTTTAATTGCAACATTTTTTTTCTTTCCCATTGGGTAAAAAAAAAATAAAAAAATTTTCCAATTGCATAGAAAAATTAAAAATTTTCCTTTTGGAAAAGGAATTAATTAAAATTTTTTTTATTTCCTATTGCTACATTTTTTTCCCCTCTTTCCTTACATTTAACCCCCAATTTTATTTAAAGGAAAATATTTACGCACTGTTGTTGAGAGTCTCACCCAATTCGTGAACGTACTTTTACCACATCTTCTATACTGTAATCACCTCTTTTATAAAAAATTTAATAAATTTTATCCAAAATTTCAACCCAATTCTCCGACTTATACCAAACTAACATTGAGATATACAGGGTGTTCCGTAAATGTCTTTAATCCTTTAAGGGGATGAAAGTAGAGGTTATTTGGGTCAAAAAAGTCTAGATACTTTTATATCGAACTGCGCTTGGTTTTCGAGTAAATCGATAATATCGATTTTCGAGATTTTGCATACCTTTTCAGAGTAATTTCGTTATAAGTTCTATTGTAATTAATGGATTGTGACGTTAAAACCTTTCTTTAAAAGAACACATATTGGACTTTCTAAGAATGTATAATAAGTTATAATTGTGTAAACATCAGTAGAAACAAAGCCCCATAGGTTGCATATTACTAATAAAATACTGCTCCCAATGGCAGCCCGCCGTAGTGGCGGAATACAGTTGGCATCCCCGTCCTATGCACTTTTGTCCTTGTAACTCATTTCCGAAATCCTAAGTAGGCAGTTGCCTGTGGTACATCAAATGGTACGCACCTACCAGGTACCAAACTTTATAAGAGAAGTGTAGTGACGGCAAGTGCCAAATGGAATTCCGTGAGGGGCGCGACGGCGGGTTAGCCAACAGATGGTGAGTTCGTTCCTTGTTAATATTTTCAGAAGTGGGATCCTTTTACCTGCTCACAGTTGCCAAAACTAACAAAACATATTTTTCAGTCCTTGTAAAAATAAATTAAGTGTTATATGGAAAATCTTGTCGGGAAGTGTCTTGCATGGTGCAGGTCATAAAAAAAAAATCTTCAAACTCGGCGATAGTTGTTTACCAGTCCGACATATGCGTGAATATTTCAAGAGAAATAATTCTGTTTATGGGTTTTTCTGTAACGAAGGACTCTTACCTTCAGAGGAAATGTTTACGGCTTTATTTCTTGAGAAAAGATGAAAAATTTCTAAAGTGTTTTATTGCCAGTCCCAAACCCTTACTTTGCAAAAGAGATGTTTATTGCTTTCGTGCTATACATACATATATAAAATATGCCAGAGTATCTATGCATACCTACGTTGTGATATTATTTTTGTCACTCGTTATTTCTTAAACTGAGTAAAATAATTTGAGTTTTTACTAATTACTTACTTCCACAGATGATGTCGATAGAAGCGGATCACGAAGTATAGTTATAGTTCGGAGTGAAATATTTTTGTGTTTTCATAAATTCAGTGAACAATTATTATTGAGTGTGGTTAGTTGAAATGTCGTCTAGGAATAAAAAACAATGTGCTTTAGCAGTGGCCGATTTAGAGAGGCAAAATCAAGAATTACGCAATGAGCTCAGTGCACTACGTGGTCAGTCCACAAGTGATACAAACTCGGTGGACAATAATAGTGCAAATAACGAAATTCAATTGAGAATGGAGGAAATCTCCCCGAGTTTTCTCCAGGTACGATTAATAGCCTTTCAGCCAACCAATGGACCGATATTGTTGATGGAGTACAACACCTGTACAACATAAGCGATAGGAGGATTATGTTATATGCATCTCTACGACTCAAAAATGCGGCGAGATTCTGGTACAGAACTGTACAGAATGAGATTTTTGAATGGGAATCTTTTAAAAAGCGTCTCATCGAGAGTTTTCCTTCTCCTATTGACGAAGCCAGCATACACATGCAACTCATCAAGAGAAAGCGTAAAGCTGCAGAGCCAGTGGAAAACTACTTCTATGAAGTGGCAGCTCTAGCAAAACAAGCAAAATTGAGCGAAACTACCACAATAAATTACTTAATAACCGGAATAGGGGATAGAAATCTATCTAATGTTCTCACTGCAGCAAATTTCGGGAGTTTAACAGAAGTTCTCACCCGTATAAAAACGTACGAAAGCCTCCAAGAACAAGAGAATAACAGGCGCGTTGCAAACACGAAAGACACTCACCAAAATATTAATCAATTCAACCATCGTCTATCTCGACCTCAAGAACAAGGAACAGAATCTTGGAAAAGGAATAAGAAATTCGGTGGTAACTGCTATAACTGTGGTAAAGTGGGTCACCGTGCAGTCGAATGCTTTTCACGAAAAGCTAAAGTGCCAACTAATAATATAAAAACCCGTGCATATAATACGGAAAATTTTAGAAAAGTGCAAAACTTACATAAAGATAAAAATGAGTTTTACAAAAATATAGTTATCGATAAGTGGGAAATCCCTGCATTCCTTGATTTAGGCAGTGAATGTTGCACTATTCAGAAGAAGGAATGTGCCTATAAAAACTGGAAATATCGACCACATAAAATAGTCTTGAAGGGTTTCGCTGGCGGAAGATGTACTACTATCGGAAGTCTACATAAATTAATATCCGTTGATGATGTGGACGCGACAGCTGAGATATTAGTTGTTCCAAATGAAGCACAGGACGTACCAATTATAATTGGCCAGAGCTTTTTAGATCAACCTGGAATTAAAGTTATCAAAACCTTTGGAGAGCTTCAAATATTAAAAGAAGGACGTCAAACTACTGATATTAGAAGCGTACAATCTAACGTTAACGCGATATCTGAAAATATAAACGAAACAGACTCATGACTATCAAAAATAATTAACAAACTTGTATTAGGAGATATAAGTTTGGAAGAAAAGAAAAAATTCCTGGATCTAATAAAAGAATACTCGAATTGCTTTGCTCTTAACATTGAGGAACTTGGAGAAACATCAATAGTTGAGATGAATATTGAGTTAAAAGAATATGAAGTCATTAGATATAAGCCTTATCGTGTACCGTATCACCAGATGGAAGAAGTATCAAAGATCTTGAATGAATTAAGACAAGCCGGAGTAATCGAAGATTCTACATCAGAGTTCGCAAGTCCAGCGATATTAGTCCGAAAAAAAGACGGAAGTTTGAGGATGTGCGTAGATTATCGCAAACTTAATCGTATCACGAAGCGAGAATGTTTCCCGACACCAAATATCGAAGAGCAGTTGAATTCAATGGTTGGAGGCAGAGTTTTCTGCAGTTTAGACATGATGAGCGGCTATTACCAGGTTCAAATTAAGCCAGAATGTAGACATCTTACGGCATTCGTTACACCCGGAGGTCATTTTCAATTTCGAAGAATGCCATTTGGACTTACTAACGCTCCCGCAGTATTTATGAGACTAATGAGTATCGTTCTTCAACAATTAAATGATCCACGTGTTTTTAATTATATGGACGACATTATACTCATCGCTGCAACAGTAACGGAAGCCATCGAAATTTTAAAGAAAGTTTTAATTGCCCTACAAAAATCGAAACTTACTCTTAATGTAGCAAAATGCTCCTTTTTCGTTGATAACGTCAATTACTTGGGGCATAGAATAGGAAAATTCGGTATAAAGCCAGGTGAATTCAAAACGGAAGCTGTCAAGCGATATCCTCAGCCAAAAAATGTGAAAGAAGTTAGGCAATTTCTCGGTCTGACCGGATACTTTCGTCGTTTCATTCCTTCATATTCAAATATTGCTCTACCACTCAACACTCTTTTACGGAAGGATAAGGAATTTGGATGGGGAGAGGAGCAACAGCAAGCTTTTGAAAAATTGCAGGATTGTTTAATAAGTGAACCAATTCTAGTTATTTATAATCCTAAGGCGTGTCATGAGCTCCATACAGATGCTTGTGCCACAGGATTAGCGGGTGCGCTTCTACAGATCAGTGAAGATGGATGTAAACAGGCAGTAGCTTACTTTAGTCGTTCAACCACAGTTCTGGAACAGAAGTATCATAGCTACGAACTCGAGGCATTGGCAGTTGTTGAATCACTCGAAAGATTTCGTTATTATCTCCTGGGCAAGAGATTCACAGTGGTAACAGATTGTAATTCGCTCAAGTTAACACATGAGAAACAAAATCTTGTGCCCAGAATTGCGCGATGGTGGTTACGCATTCAAGAATTCGACTTTGAGCTGCAATATAGGTCGTGCTCAAAGATAACACATGTTGACGCTCTAAGTAGAGCAACAATTATTACTTGTCCATCAGTGGAAGAGGTGGGAGAGAAGGTAATGTTAGCGGGAGTTGTAGAGTCTGACTGGGTTGCATTACTACAGCTTCGGGACCCGGAGCTTCAAGAAATAAAGGAATGTCTTGATGGCGTAAATACTAAAAGAGATAAAGCCAAATATTATAACAAAGAATATCAACTAAAGAGTGGTCGAATTTTTAAGAAAACAGCTGACGGATTGCGTTTCGTTGTACCCCGTGGAATTCGATGGCACATAATAAGGTCAGCGCATAATGACAGCGGACACCCCGGAATAGATAGAACCATAGAATTAATACAAAAGACGTATTGGTTTCCAAAAATGCGAACAATTGTACGAAAATATATCAACAGTTGCTTAGATTGCTTGCACAACAAGAGAAATAAAGACGAAAGCAGAAGGGAACTATTCGTCAGAGAAATTAAGCCGAGGCCATTCTGTGCGGTCCATATGGATCATCTTGGGCCTTATCCAAAAAGCCTCAAAGGCAATACTCATCTAATTGGCGTAATCGATGCTTTCACCAAGTTCATTGTCATAAAAGCAGTTCGGAATACTCGCACACAACATGCTATAACGATGCTAGAAGATATATCTCAATACCTTGGACTTCCTGAGCAGCTAATCACCGATAGGGGCACATCGTATACATCCGACGCCTTTCAAAACTTCTGCAGAGAAAAAGACGTTTTACATATTAAAACTGCAGTGAGGACACCTCGAGGAAATGGCCAAATCGAGCGATACTTCAGAACCATTAAAACAGCGATAGCGAGCATGACAGAACGGCAAGATGGTCGCGATTGGGACAAATGTCTATCTGCAATCCAGTGGAGTCTCAACAACTTATCGCATAGGATAACCAAGACAAGCCCCCAAAAACTTCTACTAGGGTTCGAGCCTAAAAGCATCCTTAAAAATCATCTTACGTCAGCCCTGTTAGATCACATCTCTGACGACGAAGACGAAATCCCCTTAGCGGAACTTCGAGAAAAGATAGCAAAGGAAATGAATAGAAGCCGAACAAAGCAAGCTGAGAAGTACAATCTGGGTCGACAACTACCCATAAAGTATGAAGTTGGAGACTTGGTTTTGATCCGGTGCGAGCACAGAGCAACAGGAGCTCCGCAGAAACATATGCCACGATATAAAGGACCATACATCGTGAACAAGATCCTGGGACACGATCGCTATGAAGTCACTGATCCACCCAATTTTAGAGCAAGCGGAAAACCCTTTCGTTCCGTATATGCAGCCGATAAAATTCGCCACTGGTGCAAGTTGGAAGACTTCAGTTTTGCAAACGAGGAGCTAACTGTCGGCGACATTGAGATATCTAGCGATATCTAGCGATACAAGAGAAGAAGGCGGTACATCAGAGAGTTTACGTCTCATGATTATTGATCGTTAGACGAAGTGTGGACCATGAGTACTGGCCACGCTTACTATAACTCTATAGGAAATACCGCAGGGCAGATGAGAGTTCAAATTGTTGAAGTAAGAAACGAATTTAAATCTTACAGAGATCTAGGAGTACTGCCTGGAGAAAAGGAGCGCTATGTCAGTTGTCGCATGATTGTGGTTTGTATGTGCAAAAGAATGATGTGATGAGACTTACTAACCGAATATAACTAATGTTGGGTAGTAGTATATTATATGCTGAGTAGTAGTAGATATCAGTGCTGATAAGTAGTAGAAATATAGATAGAGCTCAGTAGTATTGCTTGGATCTAACCCTAATATCTTGCTTGCTGCGTTTAAGTGTGCGTGTGGTGATGTTGCTGAGGACAGCAATACACAGGATGGCCGAATGTAAACATCAGTAGAAACAAAGCCCCATAGGTTGCATATTACTAATAAAATACTGCTCCGAATGGCAGCCCGCCGTAGTGGCGGAATACAGTTGGCATCCCCGTCCTATGCACTATTGTCCTTGTAACTCATTTCCGAAATCCTAAGTAGGCAGTTGCCTGTGGTACATCAAATGGTACGCACCTACCAGGTACCAAAGTTTATAAGAGAAGTGTAGTGACGGCAAGTGCCAAATGGAATTCCGTGAGGGGCGCGACGGCGGGTTAGCCAACAGATGGTGAGTTCGTTAATAATTGTGCCTTCAATTATTTAAAATAAAAACAGTTTTCTCTAGAATTTTTTATTTCACCAAAATTTTTGGCGCGCTGCAGTGTACATTTATTCGAAATATCACCATTGCACGAACTTGGCAAAACTATGAAAAAATTTGCGCACTATGTCCCCTTTCCAAAATGACCTCCCTAAGTGCTATCAACAATAACAATCAAAAGTTATAAGCAAACATTTGGAAGATCAAAGTTTCAACTTTAAGCGGCTATATTTTCTCAACCAAGCATTGTTCTAGCAAGTAAGCCCTAAATTCATAAATGGAAAAGACATTTTTGGTGGTTTTTATTCAAATATATCCGCTTAAAGTTGAAACTTTGAACGCCCGCCCCTCCCAGAGTTTGCCCTTCCCGAAAAAATGAAGATTCGGAATAACGAAATCTACGTAAATATCAAGTTTGGTAAAAAAGTGTTTTTTCGAAATTACCCCTCCATTTTCGAAATTCGAAATCTAAAAGTGCCCTATCTAATAGCCAGTTCAGATTCCCGTACAATGACATATAAATGGTTGTCGTAGGTTAAAAACTGTAGGAGGAGACAGAAACCTACGAAAAAACTGAAGATTACCTCGATGGGCACATCTTCCAAATGTTTGCTTATAACTTTTGATTGTTATTGTTGATAGCACTTAGGGAGGTCATTTTGGAAAGGGGACATAGTGCGCAAATTTTTTCGTAGTTTTGCCAAGTTCGTGCAATGGTGATATTTCGAATAAATGTACACTGGAGTGCGACAAAAATTTTGGTGAAATAAAAAATTCTAGAGAAAACTGTTTTTATTTTAAAAAATTGAAGGCACAATTATAACTTATTATACATTCTTAGAAAGGCCAATATGTGTTCTTTTAAATAAAGGTTTGAACGTCACAATCCATTAATTACAATAGAACTTATAACGAAATTACTCTGAAAAGTTATGCAAAATCTCGAAAATCGATATTATCGATTTACTCGAAGACCAAGCGCAGTTCGATATAAAAGTATCTAGACTTTTTTGACCCAAATAACCTCTACTTTCATCCCCTTAAAGCATTAAAGACATTTACGGAACACCCTGTATACAACTCACTCTACTTTCCATACAGTTTTACAACATTTTCATTTCTTATTTAATCATACATATATTTAATTATAATTAACATAAACTCAATTTCCATTCTCTCCCATCCCATCTGTCGATCTCAGTTTGTTACCTTATATATGATAACTACCTCAAAGGTCTACGTGAACTTTTAAAACTTATACCAAATACATATTAGCGAATAAGAATCAAACAAGGCAAATTCTTACAGATTTTATTTGATTTAGTTATTTGGCAAGTTATTAGAGCACTACAGTCTCTTATATTAATATAGATACAATAATTTTTTCAATAAAATCCACCCTATACGACTTATCATAATTAAATTTCTTTCAACCTGCTGTTTAGCAGTTGCAATACATACAGCTGAGTACATTTAAAATTTAGAATCACGTGTTTTTGTGTTCATCTTAGCGTATTCTCCTTAATTTTTCCTAAAAAATTGTTTTCCCCTTTTTCCTAATTTTCACATCTTACATACATAAATAACAACACGACTGAAGAAAACAAATCTTTCGAGGAGCTCTGCTTGTCACAAGTCCCAAAAATCTCAGAAATTTGACAAATTCTGGCCGACTATCATAGAGCCAAAAAAAGCAAAAGGACTTCAGACTTTACTTCTGAAAAACTCCAACAGTTGGAAGAACTGTGGGCTTCATTTGAAAAAATTGAAACCCTGATTCAAGATCATGATGACTTCGATGAGACTCATGATTATTTCAAGTAGTCATGCTATGATAAAACGGAAGACTGGTACAAACTTACAAAGTCAACTTTGTCCTATAGGTTAAAATCAATAACTCTCTATACATAGCGCAAAAATAACTCGTTTTACGTCCCACTTCCAAAAACTAACTTCTGAAATAACAACTGCAGCTAATAACCTGGACAGCACAGAGAAAGATCAATCAAATACAGTACGGTTTCGGTTGCAAGAAGATAGACGGAAAACATTATCCCATATTATTCAATCTATGGATAATAATTCACTTGCAACTGCAGCCCAGGCATACTTGAACCAAAAATTAAACACGTTGCACAAATATTGGACGATTTTGAAGAAACACATAACGAAATAATCTTGAATATTGGCCCAAACGACAAAGACAGCGACTATTTCGCAAATGATGTTTACATAAACATGGAAACATCATTCTCAGACAATGTAATTGCGCTGCAAGAACAATTGGGCTCTCGATTCCAAAATGTAACGAATACTGCAAATAATACCCAAAGATTCCAAAATTCCCAAATCCCAAAGATCTTCATAAATTCATTTCAAACTGTGATGATATATACGCGAAGGCAACGACGGCGAATGAAAAACACTCCCTCCATAGCTTAATGAGGAGTAAATTATCTGCAGATGCATATAATATTTTCAGGTACAATCAAGTCGAAGATTGGCCTACTCTAAAATCGATTTTAAAACAAACATTCGAAGTGAAACTTTCCAGATCCGCCCTACAATCTCAATTAAATAATTGCAAGCAGAAAATAGCGGAAAGCGTAATGGATTTTCTCCAAAGACTTAACACAAGTCTATTTAAATTATTTGAGGCGACACACTCCTATACTAATGATAAAATACTTTTTAAATCTCTTTTAAAATGTAACGAGTGTCAAGCAGTGGGGGCTATTGAGGATGGGCTAATAAATGCCCAACTCCAAACTTTAGCAAATGTGCATTCCGATAAATCCTTTTCTGCATTAAAGTTACACATCTTGGAGCATGTATCATGTTTAGAACAGAAACAACTCGGTTCCCAAGCATATAACAAGGTAAATTAAACTGCATTTGCGGAAACAATAAATTCAAGTCTTCGCTGCTTCAGATGTAATAGACTGGGGCATGCTGCATCAATCTGCCCCGTCATACAACGCTCCACGCAAAATTTCAACGCAGTTCCAAAGCTAAACTCACAATTACAACGACAGCCACAAAACAGGAACTGGCAGCAGCCAGTATTCCGAGAGAATCGAACTCCGCCGAGATATACAAATGCAAATATCTCGGCTTGATCGCCATCTCCAAAGAGGAGAAATAGCAAAAGTCCATCGGCATCCAGGCAGGGAAACTGGGGGGTCAATTTCGGCAACCCCTTGCAGATAGAAACAACGGCACAGATTCATCGAAAGCCCGAGGCAATGTCGACAGGAAATTAGACAAAACTAAATCAATATGTATTCCCGTTCAAATAAATAAAAATTCACTAACGCTTTCTTTGCCTGCTGATTTATGCTCTGCTCCAAGAGTTACCTTTTTGATTGATACTGGAGCAGAGATCAGCTTAATTAAACTCCATCCATTGAAGCCAGATAGCATCTGCTACAGAGATGCTGTCTGCAATATAAACACATTATTCACAGAGTCCACTTCTATAGAAAGAGTCATTTTTGCTAAGTTAAACTTGAATTCTGAACAAAATAACTCCATCCTAGAACACCCATTTCAAATTGTGGGAAATAACTCCACCCTCTCATACGATAGCCTGCTTAGTCATGATTTTCTATCTCGATACAATGCTACTCGCAACTACCAAAATAAAGCTATGAAGCAAAAACATCATCCATCATTATACACTTCACTGAAGATGAAATCCAAAAATGAATCAAAGAAGTCAAGGAATATCGCTAAATGTTTATCTCCTTGAAATTCTATCGAGTCGGAATCATCGAATAACTCTTTCCAAATTCTACAAAAGGTGGAATCAGATCTCCTTCCTTTTAAAAATCCGAAAGACTCGGATAAATTAAATTAAATTAAAATTCCGGCTCGATCAGAATTCATAATTGAAATTCCAATTCCTTCTATTCAACATCAATCGGTCTGTTTCAAGAAGGAAATAAGGCCAAGTTTGTTTCTTGGAAATTCGATAGTCGAACCAGTCAACGGTATGGCAAAAGTCATATTCCTCAATACATATGAGCAGGACGCCAATCTGGACCCTTGCAAGGTGAACCCAGTTTACCAAGACTTGGACGACTTTGTGGTTATCTCCACAGACTCTGAAAGAGATCCAATTAAGGGCAGAATAAATAAACTGCAAAACCTTATCAAATTGGATCGCTGTTATTCAGAGGAGTCTGAGAGTATTCGCAATATCTGTAGGGAATTCAACGATGTCTTCTTCATAGAAGAGGACTTCCTTTCATATAGAGATGCGATTACCCACAAGATCGAGACCCTCCAAGAGACCACTTCTCCTGGCTCCCAAAAAACCAGATCAG
Organism: Dioctria rufipes; assembly: GCA_963924295.1. NCBI lineage: Eukaryota > Metazoa > Arthropoda > Insecta > Diptera > Asilidae > Dioctria > Dioctria rufipes. The sequence continues at coordinate 107,502,991 of OZ002744.1, forward strand.
AATGGTAACAAAAAGTGGAGAGTAGTGGTAGACTTTCGTTGTATTAACGACATTACTATTGGCGATGCATACCCACTGCCTAATATCACTGATATATTAGACCAGTTGGAGAAGTCGAAATACTTTATCACACTCGACCTAGCCAGTGGATTTCGCCATATAAAAATGGACTCGAAGGACAGGGAGAAAACTGCCTCTAGCACACCCTATGGCCACTACGAATACAATCATATGCCATTTGGTTTAAAAGAAGCCCCTGCTACTTTTCAAAGAGCCATGAACAACATTCTATCTGGACTTCTAGCCATCTATTGCTTCGTATACATGGACGATATCGTAGTCCATGGATGCAATCTCAAATATCACAATTCTAGACTCACAACAGTATTTAATCGTCTCCGCAATTTCAATTTGATACTTCAACCCGACAAGTGCCAGTATTTAGGGCGCAAATTTTTCCAAGATTTCGAAACCACTTACAAATTTTTTAAAGAAAGATACGCCCTTCAAGTTTGACGCAGTTTTTGATGAAGTATTTTGGAATTGCGAAATAAATTAATTTCAGCACCAATTCTATCATATCCTGATTTCGACAAAGAAGTTTTTGTCACCTCCGATGCCAGTGACTACGCCATCGGAGCAGTTCTTTTACAAGTCGATGATCAAGGAGACCATCCAATCGCCTATGTGAGTCGAGTTCTCAATGGTGCAGAGACTCGTTACTCAACAATAGAAAAAAGCTTTTAGCTATCGTTTTCGCAGTTGAGTAATTCAGACCATACGTTCATAGTAGACAGTTTACAATTATAACTGACCATAAACCATTAGTATAGCTCATGAATCTGAAAGACCACTCCTCAAGAATGATGAGATGAGAATACGTCTTGAGGAAAATGACTACAAAATAGCTCACAAATCAGGCAAGCTTAACACAAATGCAGACGCTCTCAGTCGAGCTATTCCAGATAGTAGCGAAAATGTCACAAAACCTACCACCTGCGTTAATGTGGTAACAAGGAATCAAGCTAGAGTTCAGGCGAATTCGAATACTCCCGACACGAGTGTCATTAATCAAAATCCAACTCCATCACAAGTTAACAATTCCTCAGTCATAATAACTGAGGCAAATTTCCCATTACTATTGACTAAAAATCCGAATCCTAAATTTTCCATCTTGCCAATGCAAGATACAGAACTTGAAAGAGTGTTGGATTCGAAACTAAAATTTTCAGATACATCCCCACTTTCAGAAACTGAACTGAACTTCTTCAAGAAAAAAGAAGACTCATCAATAATCATATCAAAAACTAATTTAACTTCTCGATCCGAAAGAGATAGATCAGACCTCGAAAAGATTTTAACTGAGATCTGCTCATACACAGAAGCAAATCAGTTAAAACAAATAAATATCTCCTTCCCTATATTAGATCCACAGAATCTAATAATCATTAAAAACGCTGTTACCCAAATCTTCGCTACTAAACAAATAAACATAAAGCTTCATCAAGATGCAATAAAATATTTATCCGATAAAGATGACATCGAACAAGTTTTAAAACATTTTCGTTCACTACCGACAGGAGGCCATCAAGAAGTTTCCCGTACTATCAAAAGAATCAAAAAGCAATTCTACTGGCGTGGCATGCAACACGACATCGTAAAGCATGTAAGGAAATGTAAACTTTGTCAGGTAAATAACGTATCCAGAAATCCAAAAATTCCTATGAAAATCTCGAGCATTAGCTCCAAACCTTTCGAAAGAGTGTACCTAGATGTTGTAGGACCTCTCCCAATATCACATTCTGGAAATACATACATCCTTAGATTACAAGACGACATTTAAAAATTTAGTGAGGTTATTCCCATAGTCGACACCGAGTCTAAGACATTAGCGGAAGCCTTCACGACAACGATAGTTTGTCGACATGGTATTCCAGAAAGTATCTTCACAGATCAAGGTTCTAACCTCATAAGTGGCATGCTCGCCGAGGTATCTGAACTGCTGACAATAAAACGGCTGAAAACTACTCCATATCACCCTCAAACGAATGGTACATTGGAAAGAAGCCATAGAACCTTATCAGAATATCTCCGATCTTATGTAGCAAAAGATCCACAAGACTGGGATACATGGATCTCTTATGCCATGTTTGTCTACACTCCTCATTCCAGTACTAATTTTACTCCAGGCGAACACCTGTACGGATTCCCAGCCGAAATCCCAAATAATTTAAAATCTTCTCCAACCGTTTGCTATAATTACGACAATTATGCAAATGAGTTAAAAGCACGTCTACAGCATAGCTCCAAAATAGCTAAAGACACAGCCATGGCCAATAAAGAAAAATCAAAATTGCAATACGACAAAAGCTCCGTCCAAAAATCTTTTATGGTAGGCGATAAAGTCCTACTTAAGAGCAAAGTTCGAGAGAACAAATTCTCACCACTATGGTCAGGTCCGTATGACATAATGGAGATTAATTCCCCCGCAAATTCCACTATTAAAATAGAGATAAAACAGCTAAATGTTACTGCAGGCATTTACTTGGAAGAGATTGGCAGAGCCAATCTCTACTCCAACGAATGGAAAATCGTCACCTATTATAACCTGGGGAATTTTAAATCAAAATTCAACAACATCCAGTTCATCGCCGAACAAATTACAGCGACCTGCCGGAAACTGGACAAACACTCAGCCTTGAGCCACACTTGTAACGGTACGTTGTTACAAATTAATCTTTTATTAGCAAACATAGAATACAAGAACACGTTACTTGTAACTCAAAAGCGTAATGGATTTTCTCCAAAGACTTAACACAAGTCTATTTAAATTATTTGAGGCGACACACTCCTATACTAATGATAAAATACTTTTTAAATCTCTTTTAAAATGTAACGAGTGTCAAGCAGTGGGGGCTATTGAGGATGGGCTAATAAATGCCCAACTCCAAACTTTAGCAAATGTGCATTCCGATAAATCCTTTTCTGCATTAAAGTTACACATCTTGGAGCATGTATCATGTTTAGAACAGAAACAACTCGGTTCCCAAGCATATAACAAGGTAAATTAAACTGCATTTGCGGAAACAATAAATTCAAGTCTTCGCTGCTTCAGATGTAATAGACTGGGGCATGCTGCATCAATCTGCCCCGTCATACAACGCTCCACGCAAAATTTCAACGCAGTTCCAAAGCTAAACTCACAATTACAACGACAGCCACAAAACAGGAACTGGCAGCAGCCAGTATTCCGAGAGAATCGAACTCCGCCGAGATATACAAATGCAAATATCTCGGCTTGATCGCCATCTCCAAAGAGGAGAAATAGCAAAAGTCCATCGGCATCCAGGCAGGGAAACTGGGGGGTCAATTTCGGCAACCCCTTGCAGATAGAAACAACGGCACAGATTCATCGAAAGCCCGAGGCAATGTCGACAGGAAATTAGACAAAACTAAATCAATATGTATTCCCGTTCAAATAAATAAAAATTCACTAACGCTTTCTTTGCCTGCTGATTTATGCTCTGCTCCAAGAGTTACCTTTTTGATTGATACTGGAGCAGAGATCAGCTTAATTAAACTCCATCCATTGAAGCCAGATAGCATCTGCTACAGAGATGCTGTCTGCAATATAAACACATTATTCACAGAGTCCACTTCTATAGAAAGAGTCATTTTTGCTAAGTTAAACTTGAATTCTGAACAAAATAACTCCATCCTAGAACACCCATTTCAAATTGTGGGAAATAACTCCACCCTCTCATACGATAGCCTGCTTAGTCATGATTTTCTATCTCGATACAATGCTACTCGCAACTACCAAAATAAAGCTATGAAGCAAAAACATCATCCATCATTATACACTTCACTGAAGATGAAATCCAAAAATGAATCAAAGAAGTCAAGGAATATCGCTAAATGTTTATCTCCTTGAAATTCTATCGAGTCGGAATCATCGAATAACTCTTTCCAAATTCTACAAAAGGTGGAATCAGATCTCCTTCCTTTTAAAAATCCGAAAGACTCGGATAAATTAAATTAAATTAAAATTCCGGCTCGATCAGAATTCATAATTGAAATTCCAATTCCTTCTATTCAACATCAATCGGTCTGTTTCAAGAAGGAAATAAGGCCAAGTTTGTTTCTTGGAAATTCGATAGTCGAACCAGTCAACGGTATGGCAAAAGTCATATTCCTCAATACATATGAGCAGGACGCCAATCTGGACCCTTGCAAGGTGAACCCAGTTTACCAAGACTTGGACGACTTTGTGGTTATCTCCACAGACTCTGAAAGAGATCCAATTAAGGGCAGAATAAATAAACTGCAAAACCTTATCAAATTGGATCGCTGTTATTCAGAGGAGTCTGAGAGTATTCGCAATATCTGTAGGGAATTCAACGATGTCTTCTTCATAGAAGAGGACTTCCTTTCATATAGAGATGCGATTACCCACAAGATCGAGACCCTCCAAGAGACCACTTCTCCTGGCTCCCAAAAAACCAGATCAGAATGGTAACAAAAAGTGGAGAGTAGTGGTAGACTTTCGTTGTATTAACGACATTACTATTGGCGATGCATACCCACTGCCTAATATCACTGATATATTAGACCAGTTGGAGAAGTCGAAATACTTTATCACACTCGACCTAGCCAGTGGATTTCGCCATATAAAAATGGACTCGAAGGACAGGGAGAAAACTGCCTCTAGCACACCCTATGGCCACTACGAATACAATCATATGCCATTTGGTTTAAAAGGAGCCCCTGCTACTTTTCAAAGAGCCATGAACAACATTCTATCTGGACTTCTAGCCATCTATTGCTTCGTATACATGGACGATATCGTAGTCCATGGATGCAATCTCAAATATCACAATTCTAGACTCACAACAGTATTTAATCGTCTCCGCAATTTCAATTTGATACTTCAACCCGACAAGTGCCAGTATTTAGGGCGCAAATTTTTCCAAGATTTCGAAACCACTTACAAATTTTTTAAAGAAAGATACGCCCTTCAAGTTTGACGCAGTTTTTGATGAAGTATTTTGGAATTGCGAAATAAATTAATTTCAGCACCAATTCTATCATATCCTGATTTCGACAAAGAAGTTTTTGTCACCTCCGATGCCAGTGACTACGCCATCGGAGCAGTTCTTTTACAAGTCGATGATCAAGGAGACCATCCAATCGCCTATGTGAGTCGAGTTCTCAATGGTGCAGAGACTCGTTACTCAACAATAGAAAAAAGCTTTTAGCTATCGTTTTCGCAGTTGAGTAATTCAGACCATACGTTCATAGTAGACAGTTTACAATTATAACTGACCATAAACCATTAGTATAGCTCATGAATCTGAAAGACCACTCCTCAAGAATGATGAGATGAGAATACGTCTTGAGGAAAATGACTACAAAATAGCTCACAAATCAGGCAAGCTTAACACAAATGCAGACGCTCTCAGTCGAGCTATTCCAGATAGTAGCGAAAATGTCACAAAACCTACCACCTGCGTTAATGTGGTAACAAGGAATCAAGCTAGAGTTCAGGCGAATTCGAATACTCCCGACACGAGTGTCATTAATCAAAATCCAACTCCATCACAAGTTAACAATTCCTCAGTCATAATAACTGAGGCAAATTTCCCATTACTATTGACTAAAAATCCGAATCCTAAATTTTCCATCTTGCCAATGCAAGATACAGAACTTGAAAGAGTGTTGGATTCGAAACTAAAATTTTCAGATACATCCCCACTTTCAGAAACTGAACTGAACTTCTTCAAGAAAAAAGAAGACTCATCAATAATCATATCAAAAACTAATTTAACTTCTCGATCCGAAAGAGATAGATCAGACCTCGAAAAGATTTTAACTGAGATCTGCTCATACACAGAAGCAAATCAGTTAAAACAAATAAATATCTCCTTCCCTATATTAGATCCACAGAATCTAATAATCATTAAAAACGCTGTTACCCAAATCTTCGCTACTAAACAAATAAACATAAAGCTTCATCAAGATGCAATAAAATATTTATCCGATAAAGATGACATCGAACAAGTTTTAAAACATTTTCGTTCACTACCGACAGGAGGCCATCAAGAAGTTTCCCGTACTATCAAAAGAATCAAAAAGCAATTCTACTGGCGTGGCATGCAACACGACATCGTAAAGCATGTAAGGAAATGTAAACTTTGTCAGGTAAATAACGTATCCAGAAATCCAAAAATTCCTATGAAAATCTCGAGCATTAGCTCCAAACCTTTCGAAAGAGTGTACCTAGATGTTGTAGGACCTCTCCCAATATCACATTCTGGAAATACATACATCCTTAGATTACAAGACGACATTTAAAAATTTAGTGAGGTTATTCCCATAGTCGACACCGAGTCTAAGACATTAGCGGAAGCCTTCACGACAACGATAGTTTGTCGACATGGTATTCCAGAAAGTATCTTCACAGATCAAGGTTCTAACCTCATAAGTGGCATGCTCGCCGAGGTATCTGAACTGCTGACAATAAAACGGCTGAAAACTACTCCATATCACCCTCAAACGAATGGTACATTGGAAAGAAGCCATAGAACCTTATCAGAATATCTCCGATCTTATGTAGCAAAAGATCCACAAGACTGGGATACATGGATCTCTTATGCCATGTTTGTCTACACTCCTCATTCCAGTACTAATTTTACTCCAGGCGAACACCTGTACGGATTCCCAGCCGAAATCCCAAATAATTTAAAATCTTCTCCAACCGTTTGCTATAATTACGACAATTATGCAAATGAGTTAAAAGCACGTCTACAGCATAGCTCCAAAATAGCTAAAGACACAGCCATGGCCAATAAAGAAAAATCAAAATTGCAATACGACAAAAGCTCCGTCCAAAAATCTTTTATGGTAGGCGATAAAGTCCTACTTAAGAGCAAAGTTCGAGAGAACAAATTCTCACCACTATGGTCAGGTCCGTATGACATAATGGAGATTAATTCCCCCGCAAATTCCACTATTAAAATAGAGATAAAACAGCTAAATGTTACTGCAGGCATTTACTTGGAAGAGATTGGCAGAGCCAATCTCTACTCCAACGAATGGAAAATCGTCACCTATTATAACCTGGGGAATTTTAAATCAAAATTCAACAACATCCAGTTCATCGCCGAACAAATTACAGCGACCTGCCGGAAACTGGACAAACACTCAGCCTTGAGCCACACTTGTAACGGTACGTTGTTACAAATTAATCTTTTATTAGCAAACATAGAATACAAGAACACGTTACTTGTAACTCAAAAGCGTAATGGATTTTCTCCAAAGACTTAACACAAGTCTATTTAAATTATTTGAGGCGACACACTCCTATACTAATGATAAAATACTTTTTAAATCTCTTTTAAAATGTAACGAGTGTCAAGCAGTGGGGGCTATTGAGGATGGGCTAATAAATGCCCAACTCCAAACTTTAGCAAATGTGCATTCCGATAAATCCTTTTCTGCATTAAAGTTACACATCTTGGAGCATGTATCATGTTTAGAACAGAAACAACTCGGTTCCCAAGCATATAACAAGGTAAATTAAACTGCATTTGCGGAAACAATAAATTCAAGTCTTCGCTGCTTCAGATGTAATAGACTGGGGCATGCTGCATCAATCTGCCCCGTCATACAACGCTCCACGCAAAATTTCAACGCAGTTCCAAAGCTAAACTCACAATTACAACGACAGCCACAAAACAGGAACTGGCAGCAGCCAGTATTCCGAGAGAATCGAACTCCGCCGAGATATACAAATGCAAATATCTCGGCTTGATCGCCATCTCCAAAGAGGAGAAATAGCAAAAGTCCATCGGCATCCAGGCAGGGAAACTGGGGGGTCAATTTCGGCAACCCCTTGCAGATAGAAACAACGGCACAGATTCATCGAAAGCCCGAGGCAATGTCGACAGGAAATTAGACAAAACTAAATCAATATGTATTCCCGTTCAAATAAATAAAAATTCACTAACGCTTTCTTTGCCTGCTGATTTATGCTCTGCTCCAAGAGTTACCTTTTTGATTGATACTGGAGCAGAGATCAGCTTAATTAAACTCCATCCATTGAAGCCAGATAGCATCTGCTACAGAGATGCTGTCTGCAATATAAACACATTATTCACAGAGTCCACTTCTATAGAAAGAGTCATTTTTGCTAAGTTAAACTTGAATTCTGAACAAAATAACTCCATCCTAGAACACCCATTTCAAATTGTGGGAAATAACTCCACCCTCTCATACGATAGCCTGCTTAGTCATGATTTTCTATCTCGATACAATGCTACTCGCAACTACCAAAATAAAGCTATGAAGCAAAAACATCATCCATCATTATACACTTCACTGAAGATGAAATCCAAAAATGAATCAAAGAAGTCAAGGAATATCGCTAAATGTTTATCTCCTTGAAATTCTATCGAGTCGGAATCATCGAATAACTCTTTCCAAATTCTACAAAAGGTGGAATCAGATCTCCTTCCTTTTAAAAATCCGAAAGACTCGGATAAATTAAATTAAATTAAAATTCCGGCTCGATCAGAATTCATAATTGAAATTCCAATTCCTTCTATTCAACATCAATCGGTCTGTTTCAAGAAGGAAATAAGGCCAAGTTTGTTTCTTGGAAATTCGATAGTCGAACCAGTCAACGGTATGGCAAAAGTCATATTCCTCAATACATATGAGCAGGACGCCAATCTGGACCCTTGCAAGGTGAACCCAGTTTACCAAGACTTGGACGACTTTGTGGTTATCTCCACAGACTCTGAAAGAGATCCAATTAAGGGCAGAATAAATAAACTGCAAAACCTTATCAAATTGGATCGCTGTTATTCAGAGGAGTCTGAGAGTATTCGCAATATCTGTAGGGAATTCAACGATGTCTTCTTCATAGAAGAGGACTTCCTTTCATATAGAGATGCGATTACCCACAAGATCGAGACCCTCCAAGAGACCACTTCTCCTGGCTCCCAAAAAACCAGATCAGAATGGTAACAAAAAGTGGAGAGTAGTGGTAGACTTTCGTTGTATTAACGACATTACTATTGGCGATGCATACCCACTGCCTAATATCACTGATATATTAGACCAGTTGGAGAAGTCGAAATACTTTATCACACTCGACCTAGCCAGTGGATTTCGCCATATAAAAATGGACTCGAAGGACAGGGAGAAAACTGCCTCTAGCACACCCTATGGCCACTACGAATACAATCATATGCCATTTGGTTTAAAAGAAGCCCCTGCTACTTTTCAAAGAGCCATGAACAACATTCTATCTGGACTTCTAGCCATCTATTGCTTCGTATACATGGACGATATCGTAGTCCATGGATGCAATCTCAAATATCACAATTCTAGACTCACAACAGTATTTAATCGTCTCCGCAATTTCAATTTGATACTTCAACCCGACAAGTGCCAGTATTTAGGGCGCAAATTTTTCCAAGATTTCGAAACCACTTACAAATTTTTTAAAGAAAGATACGCCCTTCAAGTTTGACGCAGTTTTTGATGAAGTATTTTGGAATTGCGAAATAAATTAATTTCAGCACCAATTCTATCATATCCTGATTTCGACAAAGAAGTTTTTGTCACCTCCGATGCCAGTGACTACGCCATCGGAGCAGTTCTTTTACAAGTCGATGATCAAGGAGACCATCCAATCGCCTATGTGAGTCGAGTTCTCAATGGTGCAGAGACTCGTTACTCAACAATAGAAAAAAGCTTTTAGCTATCGTTTTCGCAGTTGAGTAATTCAGACCATACGTTCATAGTAGACAGTTTACAATTATAACTGACCATAAACCATTAGTATAGCTCATGAATCTGAAAGACCACTCCTCAAGAATGATGAGATGAGAATACGTCTTGAGGAAAATGACTACAAAATAGCTCACAAATCAGGCAAGCTTAACACAAATGCAGACGCTCTCAGTCGAGCTATTCCAGATAGTAGCGAAAATGTCACAAAACCTACCACCTGCGTTAATGTGGTAACAAGGAATCAAGCTAGAGTTCAGGCGAATTCGAATACTCCCGACACGAGTGTCATTAATCAAAATCCAACTCCATCACAAGTTAACAATTCCTCAGTCATAATAACTGAGGCAAATTTCCCATTACTATTGACTAAAAATCCGAATCCTAAATTTTCCATCTTGCCAATGCAAGATACAGAACTTGAAAGAGTGTTGGATTCGAAACTAAAATTTTCAGATACATCCCCACTTTCAGAAACTGAACTGAACTTCTTCAAGAAAAAAGAAGACTCATCAATAATCATATCAAAAACTAATTTAACTTCTCGATCCGAAAGAGATAGATCAGACCTCGAAAAGATTTTAACTGAGATCTGCTCATACACAGAAGCAAATCAGTTAAAACAAATAAATATCTCCTTCCCTATATTAGATCCACAGAATCTAATAATCATTAAAAACGCTGTTACCCAAATCTTCGCTACTAAACAAATAAACATAAAGCTTCATCAAGATGCAATAAAATATTTATCCGATAAAGATGACATCGAACAAGTTTTAAAACATTTTCGTTCACTACCGACAGGAGGCCATCAAGAAGTTTCCCGTACTATCAAAAGAATCAAAAAGCAATTCTACTGGCGTGGCATGCAACACGACATCGTAAAGCATGTAAGGAAATGTAAACTTTGTCAGGTAAATAACGTATCCAGAAATCCAAAAATTCCTATGAAAATCTCGAGCATTAGCTCCAAACCTTTCGAAAGAGTGTACCTAGATGTTGTAGGACCTCTCCCAATATCACATTCTGGAAATACATACATCCTTAGATTACAAGACGACATTTAAAAATTTAGTGAGGTTATTCCCATAGTCGACACCGAGTCTAAGACATTAGCGGAAGCCTTCACGACAACGATAGTTTGTCGACATGGTATTCCAGAAAGTATCTTCACAGATCAAGGTTCTAACCTCATAAGTGGCATGCTCGCCGAGGTATCTGAACTGCTGACAATAAAACGGCTGAAAACTACTCCATATCACCCTCAAACGAATGGTACATTGGAAAGAAGCCATAGAACCTTATCAGAATATCTCCGATCTTATGTAGCAAAAGATCCACAAGACTGGGATACATGGATCTCTTATGCCATGTTTGTCTACACTCCTCATTCCAGTACTAATTTTACTCCAGGCGAACACCTGTACGGATTCCCAGCCGAAATCCCAAATAATTTAAAATCTTCTCCAACCGTTTGCTATAATTACGACAATTATGCAAATGAGTTAAAAGCACGTCTACAGCATAGCTCCAAAATAGCTAAAGACACAGCCATGGCCAATAAAGAAAAATCAAAATTGCAATACGACAAAAGCTCCGTCCAAAAATCTTTTATGGTAGGCGATAAAGTCCTACTTAAGAGCAAAGTTCGAGAGAACAAATTCTCACCACTATGGTCAGGTCCGTATGACATAATGGAGATTAATTCCCCCGCAAATTCCACTATTAAAATAGAGATAAAACAGCTAAATGTTACTGCAGGCATTTACTTGGAAGAGATTGGCAGAGCCAATCTCTACTCCAACGAATGGAAAATCGTCACCTATTATAACCTGGGGAATTTTAAATCAAAATTCAACAACATCCAGTTCATCGCCGAACAAATTACAGCGACCTGCCGGAAACTGGACAAACACTCAGCCTTGAGCCACACTTGTAACGGTACGTTGTTACAAATTAATCTTTTATTAGCAAACATAGAATACAAGAACACGTTACTTGTAACTCAAAATAGGAAACAAAGAGCACTATTTAATGCAATAGGCTCAATCTCTAAAGCTCTCTTCGGCACATTGGACGAGGATTAAGCCAAACTGTACGATGAACAAATTCGTAATCTCACCCTTAACCAAAACTCCATATCGCTTATGAAAAGCCAAACTGTAATAGTAGAAGCAACAGGTCACATATTTAATAAGACAAAAGCCGAAATTGAGAAGGAATTCCTGCATATGCATAAAAAATTAATAGCCGTACAAATAGCTACATCATTAATGGAAAACAGAACATTGGACAATAAAATGTCCATTGCACTGGAATCTCTCATTTCACTAGTTTCATTAATGGCATTCAGATATCAAATACCCAGCCAGAATTAAATGATCTTTTAACAGATTCCAATCATGGAAAATTCCATCCTGCACTAATATCACCGAAAAATATTGAAGATCTTTTATCAAAGAATAGGCAAGAATTACCAAATTCACTGATGCTTCCTATAAATTCCAGAGACAATATGTTTTCACAAATCTACAAATTAAGAACGATATCCGCATTTATTTTCAATAACAAAATAATTATAGAACAACGAATTCCGCTACCTTTTAAAGATCCTTATCAAATATTTAAGACGATACCATTACGTATACTCCTTAACGGATCGTTCGTGTATATTAATCCATCAAAGGAATATATCCCGCTAGACAACAATCGTGAACTCCATGTTGAATTAACTCTTCAGGATATCCACAATTGCGCAACGTTGGATCATACGCACTTTTACTGCAAGATCACATCCCCAATTGTGAGATCTGTGCTCAAGCTAAGCTAAGCTAAGCTATAATGATAGAAGTATGTTTCTGCAGCAGTAGTAGATTCCTGCTTAGACGTAAGATAAAATTTAAGCAGAAGTAGATTTCTGCAGTAGGAGTAAATTCCTACTCAGGTGGGAGATAAAATATAAGCAGAATTAAATTTCTGCAGTAGGAGTAAATTCCTACTTAGGTGTGGGATGGAATTAGCAGAATTAAATTTCTGCAGTAGGAGTAAATTCCTACTTAGATATGGGATGGAATTAGCAGAATTAAATTTCTGCAATAGGAGTAAATTCCTACTTAGATGGGAACAAAATTAGGTTTGGATAATTTAGGAAAATCAGAGTAAATTCTGATGTTTTCAGATCAAATTCTGAATTGGGAATGGATGCTTCTGCTGCAGCTCGTCGCCTTTTTATAGCCACCGCGAACCGCTACGTTTTGGCTTCATGATCGGTTGCCTTGACAACGCTCGTTCTCAAAGTTGTTATACTTTGATGGCGGCGTCCCGCAGTGACGTCATATGAGACCATTAAAGTTGCACTGAACTCTGACTGCGGCGAAGGCGAGAACATCTGATGTGATGTGTTGACATTTTGACATGTCAACGTAAATAATCGGAGAGAAGCTTAAGAAATGGTAAGTTTGTAATATTTATTAATACTATTAGTTATTTATAAGAGTTTTTTGTTTATTTCCAGGTGAAATATCATGGAGCAAGCCCCAGGACGGCGTTGGACCAAAGGGAGGAAGTTCCCTTATATTAGATAAGTATCCTTTTTTTAAAATTATTGTAAGATAAGATTCTTTGTATTCCCTTTTTTAATCTTTTTAGGAACATTATCGGAGGAGGAATTAAAGAATCATCGTGGGATACTGGTGTGGCCTGAACACCAATCTTAAATGCAAATACTAGGGTAAATCAATGCGAGTTAAATTTAATAAAAAAATAGCCGATTACATCCGATTGTAAAATTTTAACATTAGAACAAAATTGCTTTTGGACGCAATTATCGCTGCAGAACGCTTGGCTTTTCTCCCTAAAATATTCCATCCACATAGATATTATTTGCGAAAATTCCATTAGCTCACAAGTTCTGCAAGGAACAGGAACAATGTATATCTATCCCGATTGGTATGTACAAAGCAAAGAATTAATCTTGCACGGACATAGCGTAAAAGTTTCTAGATTTAATTCCCAACAATATACATTTCCAGTATAATATCGAATATGACGTCCACCCCATTAGGATCGCATATAAAAGTACAACAATATGGATCTAGATGAACTTCTAGAATCCATTCGTTTCCAAAAAAAAATCAAGAATTAATTCCTTTCAATCCCATAAATAGCACTGTCATAATTATCAGTGTCTTTGATCGTATCTATTCTCTGCATATATCTATACATGAGATATAAATCAAGGGCCCGCAAAGCTAAAAATAATCCGACGGAACCTAAACAGGAGAATATGCCTACTCCGGCACCGAGAGAATCAAAATTCAAAATAACTCCTGCACCACAAACAAGAACCACAGGAAACGTTTAACTTATGGACAATAATAAACGGACAATAGTAACCTTTTCTCCTCAAATTTTTATCACTTTCAACAACCCTTATCCTGATTCCAACAATCAAATGCACTCTATAATGAACAAACATTAATATATTATTAAAAAAAAGGAAGTAAACCTAGAAGAAGAAAAAACGAAAAAATTTAACCTTTTATACCATATGTTTAGGTAATATGTACATGTATATATTTATATAAAATTTATAAAACAAAAAAAAAAAAAAACAAAAAAAACATATTCTTGGTGACTAGGTAAAATAGAATAATGGTTTTTATAAAGAATACATTATTTATTTAAATATCCTAATAAAAATTAATAAATAAATAAGAGAATAAAATTATAGGCATATACATAAAATAACGTAAAAATCATAACATTTAAATAATAATAATAACGCAATAATTTCTCCGTGTAATTGCAAATTTTAGTATATATTAGTTAATATTAAATCGTTTGTTAAAAATTATAATAATAAATAATTAAATATAGCAAATATAGTATAGTATGGTAATAACCTTAGAATACCAAGCAGAAAATATATAAAGAAAATTTGAATCTTATCACAACTTCTTCTTTATTGAAAAGGAAATCAAAAAAAAAAAACAATAGTGCAAGTTTGCCACAAAGTTTTCTATTTTAGTACCTAAGAAAAAAAAACAAAAAACAATTTCTCGTAGAATATTTTAATTAAATTTTACTATAGTCTTACAATTCTGTAATTAGTTAAAGTTTTCAATATAACTGCTGTTTTGATATGTATATATTTTAACTTTGTTTTTTGGAAAGAAAGTTTCCTTCATAAATGAATAAAACTTTCTTTTCCCCAGGGGGGAGGGACGTTGTGACTCAGGTGCCTAAATCACAACCATAAAGGTCTATGCAACCAATATATTGCCCTATGCAATATATTAATGAATCGCAGAAATGACCCTGAAAATCAATATTTGTTTCATTTCAAATTCCAATATAAATTCAAAATGCATTTAGAAATGCATTCCCAAATTATAACAAAATGCAATTAAGCATAAATTGCATTTTGCTATCAGGCACACATTCCACTCACAGGATATGCACACTTAGCTACATACAGTGTCTTCTTACTTTTTTTCCGTATGTACACTGTACATACGTACATTACTTACTTAATCCAATCTAATTGTATGTACATACATACATACAATTATCACAATTATTCGCGCCCTCTTAAAATTAATATTTCAAGACGGGCGCACAAGTGCATATCGGATTACAGTTTTGCATAGATGCATATAGCTTGCATCAAAACTTTTTTACATTTTCTCACGTACGTTTTTTCAACGTCGTGAGAAAACAACAAAAAGAAAAAAGAGCTTTTAAAGCGATCATGCGTACCTGGGGCCGGATTCTGTAGTACGGAGGATTTGGGAATTTGGGAGATGAGAATTGCGTTTTCTTAGAATTTTTAATTCCCTAATTCTCCATTCCTAATTCACTAACATGGTTGGAGAATTAGGGAAAACGTAAGAAATGTGAAAAAGTGCGAATCGCCTGGAACGATTAAGGGTATCAATTCTTGTTGTAGAGGGTTGGACTTTTTTTCGTATGTGAGGTATCTGCTTACTACCTTCCACTGTTGAAATAAATTTAAATTTCTTTTTTGTTGGGGTAGTTTTTGAGGGTTGTAGGAGGGTAGGTTTTCTCGAGTTTTTCCGGTATAACGAGAGAATGGAGAGTAGAAGGAGAATGTATGTGGTATAAAAAAAAAATGGGAGCTCAGCGCGAACAAGATAGGTTTATGAAAGGGGGCGGGGAGAGTGCGGGGTAGAAATGGGAGCTGTTTAAGGGAAATTAAAAAAATTAAGACAATATCAGGAGCTGCAATAATTCGCAGGGGTAAGCTCAGGATCTCTAAGCCCAATAAAAAAAAGTAAGAATTCACTTTGGTAATTAGGCATGCATGGGTATTATAGGCTATATTTTATTTCGATTAACGGTAATTTTCAGATTTGAGAGGCCTCGGCGGTAAATTTTGCTATCGCAATATTCACGGGCGCCTAACTCTATGTGGGAGGGCTGTAGAGTATTGGAAGTTTTTTGATAGATTAAGGGTTTAGAGTACAAAAATATAGGTGAACAATTTTTGGGGCAGGGTGTTTTGGGGGTTAGGGGTCGTACCACCCCTCATATAGGGCTGCTCAAACTACGTCATGTTTGGTACCAAACTAAAGAGGGAGGAGAGGGTAATCGAGTGGTGTAGTTTGTCTTTGATCGTTTTAACGTGATAGCTGACTTTTGACCGCCGAAAAACGATTTTTTTACACTACGGTCATATACACCCCAGTTTCCATATTTTGCATAAATTTCTTCCGTTCTTTGTTTCACATCCATTAGTACCCCATTGTGAACATTTTTATCATGGGAAGTAAATTTCCAGGACTTACCGTTTCTTCGCAATGATAAGATGAAAATATGTCAATTTTTGTACCAAAAACGGCCAATTTCTCACCTTAAAAAGGACTGCTACACTTCTTTTACAGTTATTTCCATAACGGTTTATCGGATTCAAAAATTATTTACATATTTAATTAGGGGACCAAATGTAGATGCGATTTCATCCTACACGCAAAACCTACCCTCCTACATCCCTCAAAAACTACCCCAAAAAAAAAAGAAATTTAAATTTATTTCAACAGTGGAAGGTTTTCGGCAGGTGTACCTCACATATGAAAAAAAGTCTGTTGGTAGCGAAGTGAATCCATGGGCCCCAGGGCTTCGACCAGATCTTCTTGTAGCTGAGCCGCACACGTTAGATGCGTGATGGCCGACAACAGCTCCTATGACTTTCGACGTTTGTTTAGTAAAAAGACAGCTCTTTATTTAATTCACGATTTATTCAATTTGCTCTAAAGTTAAACTTAGCTACTTCTACTCAAAATTTGTTTTACCATCGAAAAATTAAAATTACAAAAATAAACTCTTTATGGTGCGTCTGCTGTTGCCGGCGGAAGAAATGTATAAGCGGGAGAGTGATGCGACATATTGTCATCGTGCCCTCAAGTCACGTACGTACAGCAATGGCGCATGTTAGCGAGCCGAAGTTGTATGCGATTTTCTATGATGGGTGCGTTCACTACATACTCCCCTTCCAGCGGAGCGTTTTATTAATATTCATTACTTTCTCTTGAATTTTACTGTCTTCCTCGTCTTTGGGCGGTCGTGGTCAGAGGACATAATATGAGCTGGTTTTAATCTATCGATTGAGATTTTTATCTCTTTGTTATTTATGTTCACCAGTAATTGTTTACGAAGTCTTCGAATCACTTTGTAAGGTCCGTCGTAAGGCGGGTTAAGACCAGTGCGTACTTTGTCAACTCTGACAAAGACACAGTCAGCTGTGTCTAAGGACGCCGGGACGTGGATATTTGTTTGTTTGGTTTTACGTGTGTCGACTGGGATAGTGGACTGCATTGTACTTCTCAGTTGTTGTAGTAACCTAGGGGATTCGTTGGTGGATTCATTCGAAGTGCATGTTGCAAAGAATTCTCCGGGAAGGTTTGTCCATAGACAAGTTCTGATGCCGAGCACCCAAGATCTTCTTTGATGGCTGTTCGAATGCCTAGTAACACAAATGGAAGCTCATCGCTCCAGTTCATGCAGTTTCCGCGTGCTATCAAGGAGGATTTTAGCTGTCGGTGAAATCTCTCTACCATTCCGTTTGCTTGAGGGTGGTATGCGCATGTGCGAATTCGATGCGATCCTAATAATTTCGTTAACTCTGTGAAGAGCTTAGACTCGAATTGTCTGCCCTGATCGGTAGTGATTTCTATTGGGACTCCGAAACGAGAGACATATTGGTGAACGAAAGTTTTTGCGATATTTTCAGCGGTCATGTCTTTCATGGGATAAGCTTCGGGCCATCTCGTGAATCTGTCGACTATTGTCAGGATGTATGAGTAATCGTTTAAAGGTGGTAGAGGTCCGACTATATCCATGTGGATATGCTCAAAGCGTCCGTTCGGTATTTTAAAGTGTCCGAATTCGGACTTGGTATGACATTGTACTTTAGACCGCTGACATGAAATGCATGTTTTTGACCAGTCATTACAGTCTTTGTTCATGAGTGGCCAGAAGTATCTTGCTGTGATTTTCTTACGTGTCGCGCGGATTCCATCATGCGACAAATTGTGTACTGAATCAAAAACTGCTCTTCGTAGTTGATGAGGAACGAAGGGGCGGTTTGTGGTTGAGCTAGTTTCGCACCACAATTTTTCTCCGGTTACGGGAATTGTGATTAACTCAAACTTGGTGGTTGATTGTGATCCCGTATCTTTTTATCAATTTGTCGCATGATGGAATCCGCGCGACACGTAAGAAAATCACAGCAAGATACTGATACTGATGAGGAGCTTCAAACAATAGTATCTATTGTTTGAAGCTCCTCATCATTTTCTTGCAGTTGACTAAGTGACTTTAATGTAAGATCGAGATTGTGTATCTCTGTTCCGGCTCGTGAAAGTAGATCAGCGACCACATTTTGTTTCCCTGTGATGTGTCTTATATCACTTGTGAATTGTGATATGTAATCTAAGTGGCGAGCCTGGCGAGGACTATGCTCTGTTTTAGAAGGGAGTGCCTTTGTTAAGGGTTTATGATCTGTATAGATAATAAATTCTGTACCTTCAACAAAATAGCGAAAATGTTTCGTTGCTAAATATATAGCGAGAAGTTCGCGATCGAATGCGGAATATTTTTGTTCCGTGCTGGATAGCCTCTTCGAGAAGAAGGCAAGAGGTTCCCATCTACCTTGATTGCGTTGTTGTAAAACAGCACCTACTGCGGTATTAGAAGCATCTGTTGTGATACTGTATATGGTATTCTCGATTGGGTGAGCTAGAAGCGTTCCTGCTGAAAGGGCATGTTTTGTTTTTATAAATGCCTCATTGCAGTGGTCAGGCCAAGTGAAGTGATTTTTCTTTTTTTGTATTTTTAACATGTTTGCCATATGTGCGTGTATGGGAGCTAGTAACTCGGCCAGTTTTGGTATGAATCTGTTATAGTAATTCACCATATAAACGAAATGCTGTATCTGGCGAATGCTAGTGGCTGCTGGTAAGCTCATGATGGCATCAACTCGTTCCTTGAGTGGAAAAATGCCGTCTTTTCTAATTGTATGTCCGAGAAAATTTATTTCCCCAGTTCCAAATATGCATTTCGATGGTTTGATGGTTAAGCCAAAGTCAGCCAGCCTTTGGAAGCTTTGGTGTAAGTGCCTTTTGTGCTCTTCTGCGTTTTTACTTGCGATTAATATGTCGTCGACATAGGCAAACACAAAGTATAAATCCCCTACTACTTCATTTATGAAGCGTTGAAATGTTTGACTTGCGTTCCGCAAACCGAAAGGCATTCTATTGAATTCATATAATCCGAATGGAGTTGTTATTGCTGTCTTATAAACGTCTTCTGGAGCAACGGGTATTTGATGGTAGGCCCTTACTAAGTCAATTCTCGAGAATATCGTGCAATCATGTAGCTGCATCGAGAAGTTGTGGATGTGAGGGATCGGATACCTGTCAGGTATTGTTATGGCATTGAGACGCCTGTAATCCCCACATGGGCGCCAGTCTTCGCTTCCCTTTTTACTAACCATATGTAGTGGGGAAGATATTGGTGAAGAAGATGGTCGGCAAATGCCTAAGTCAACCATGTGTTGAAATTCCATTAGGGCTGCTTTATGATGGGTCGGTCCTAATCTTCTAGGCTTACTGAAGGGTGTCTGTCCCTTAATCACAATATGATGCTGAACCGGAAGGTTAAAATTTGGTGGTTGTACAACGGAAGGATATTCTCTAAGTAATTTCCCGAAATCATTGTCAACCGAAAAGTTTATTGGTGTCGGTGTGTCAACAAGAGCGTTGATAGCGTCAGCTCTGAGGTTTTTTTTCGAGTCTACTAAGCATTTGTTTCGTAGGTCGACTAGCAACCCGAATTTACACAAAAAATCGGCTCCAATTATGGGTCGATTGATCTCCGCGATTGTGAATTGGTGAGTGAAATATCTTCTTAGGCCTAGATTTACTCTTAGCAACTTGGTGCCGTACGTATCTATTGCGGTTCCGTTTGCTGCGGATAGTGAAAAGCAAGGGCTCTTCATTTGATTACGATAGAGTGAGTGTGGAACTACAGACACGTCAGCGCCTGTGTCAATTAAGAAATTAAGGTGATTGTCCGTGTCTCGAACGAATAAGCGGCGTGGCTGTGAGGTTGTCAAACTATTCGCCACACCAAGAGTTGGATGCTCTAGTTTTTTGAAACTTTGTCGTTGTTTAGTGAGAGGTTTTCTGACGTTGATTTACTAAAATTGCAAGGGGTGTGACATTTTCGTGCCAGTTTGCCATATTTTTTATGGTACCAGCAAAAGTTGCTCTCGTAAGAATTTTTATTATATCTCGACCTTGAGTTTGATCGCGATTGTCGTGGTGCTTGACTTTGTTGTCGAAGTTTATTTAGACCGGCTGATAAATTTTTTACCATTGTCTTCATTTCTTGTATCTCATCTCTTAGTGACTGATGCATGGATTGCTCCTGAAAGTGCGAAGTGTTGTGTTTTTGCATTTCTGCCACACTTCGAAATGTTGTGGAAGCTTCCCAGATTTTGTCGGCCAGTTGCGTTAACTCGCTCTCGTCCTTATCTTGATGAGAGATAAGGGCAATATTTATGACTTGCGGAAGTCTCCTGAGCCATAGTTTCCGAATAAAAATGTCATTAAACGTGCCAGAGGCTCCTGCGAATTGCTTGAGTGATCTCAGAAAATCGGAGGGTTTGCGATCACCTATTTCCTCACTGGAGAGAAGTTTCTCTAGGCGTCGCTCTTCACTACGTGAATGTCGTTCAACAAGTGTTTTCTTGAAGGCTTCGTAAACGTTTGTGCTAGGTGGACTTTGAATGAAGTCGAGAACCCTTTCTATGACGTCTTGCGGTAGTGCCGTCACTACGTAATTATATTTCAATGCATCTGCTTTAACTTTACCGACCATGAATTGTGCCTCCGCCTGTAGGAACCAGGTGACTGGAGATTTTGTCCAAAAAGGAGGAAGTTTTATTGAAAACGAAGACACGTCATTTTCTATTTTGATTTCACGATTGTCATTTTTCGCGTTGGTGTCTTCGTTATCTTCCATTTTCCTACTGTTTCGTTATTTATTTATTGTAAAATTCTCGCGATAGTCTAATATTATTCGCACATAACTTGGCTATATGGAGCTCACGGAGTATAATTACTGATTTGGATGTTATTAGGTCTCCCGCTGACAACAACAGAAACGACATATGACAAACGGAACGATAAATTTTCTTTTACAATGCTAATTGACAGAAAATCCTGATTTAAGTATTTATCTTTCTATTGAATTTGAAACTGTTAAGCAATTAATGCAATTAAAATGATCTTCACACCATATATAAGTATGTGACACTAACTGTCTTTAATGCGAATATTTCACTGAAAGAAAATATTTATTCGAAAAAGAAAATGTAAATTTGCAATGAAAATTAATGTAAATGTATAATCAAATAAAAGCTGAAATTAATAGAAAGTTAAATCTAGATACTACTCTAGTTACTAAATAATATAATTAATTTGCTGCAGACTGTTCAAGTTCCAAATGAAATGTATTTTCGCCAAGCAATTTGTGTCATCCAGAATAATTTGCCTGTTGATTAAGTAGATGATTATTTTGAGGTTGGTTTATGTAGACTTCATCTAATTCCACCCACGCGGGTATTCTTGATATATGTGTATGTGTGATGAACCGTAATGTGGTGTACGGATTACTACGTTCCGTTGTTGCCTTTGTTCCGGCGTTATGATTAATCCCGATGCGCTCGTGTGCTGATAGACTTTCTCGGTTTTTAAATAATATTTTATTTGTTACCTTCAGAGATGATTATTACACCTTTTTGACATGTGTGTATGTATCCACATAATAGACTCTTTCCTTGAGATAAAATTTCTTGAGGTGGTTCCTACCTTGGTTCTGTGCACTACCAAATTTTGTTGGCTTTTCGCCTCGGGGTCACCAGTTTGTTGGTAGAGAGGTGAATCCATGAGCCCCAGGGCTTCGACCAGATCTTTAGCTGAGCCGCACACGTTAGATGCGTGATGGCCGACAACAGCTCCTAAGACTTTCGACGTTTGTTTAGTAAAGAGACAGCTCTTTATTTAATTCACGATTTATTCAATTTGCTCTAAAGTTAAACTTAGCTACTTCTACTCAAAATTTGTTTTACCATCGAAAAATTAAAATTACAAAAATAAACTCTTTATGGTGCGTCTGCTGTTGCCGGCGAAAGAAATGTATAAGCGGGAGAGTGATGCGACATATTGTCATCGTGCCCTCGAGTCACGTACGTACAGCAATGGCGCATGTTAGCGAGCCGAAGTTGTATGCGATTTTCTATGATGGGTGCGTTCACTACATACTCCCCTTCCAGCGGAGCGTTTCATTAATATTCATTACTTTCTCTTGAATTTTACTGTCTTCCTCGTCTTTGGGCGGTCGTGGTCAGAGGACATAATATGAGCTGGTTTTAATCTATCGATTGAGATTTTTATCTCTTTGTTATTTATGTTCACCAGGAATTGTTTACGAAGTCTTCGAATCACTTTGTAAGGTCCGTCGTAAGGCGGGTTAAGACCAGTGCGTACTTTGTCAACTCTGACAAAGACACAGTCAGCTGTGTCTAAGGACGCCGGGACGTGGATATTTATTTGTTTGGTTTTACGTGTGTCGACTGGGATAGTGGACTGCATTGTACTTCTCAGTTGTTGTAGTAACCTAGGGGATTCGTTGGTGGATTCATTCGAAGTGCATGTTGCAAAGAATTCTCCGGGAAGGTTTGTCCATAGACAAGTTCTGATGCCGAGCACCCAAGATCTTCTTTGATGGCTGTTCGAATGCCTAGTAACACAAATGGAAGCTCATCGCTCCAGTTCATGCAGTTTCCGCGTGCTATCAAGGAGGATTTTAGCTGTCGGTGAAATCTCTCTACCATTCCGTTTGCTTGAGGGTGGTATGCGCATGTGCGAATTCGATGCGATCCTAATAATTTCGTTAACTCTGTGAAGAGCTTAGACTCGAATTGTCTGCCCTGATCGGTAGTGATTTCGATTGGGACTCCGAAACGAGAGACATATTGGTGAACGAAAGTTTTTGCGATATTTTCAGCGGTCATGTCTTTCATGGGATAAGCTTCGGGCCATCTCGTGAATCTGTCGACTATTGTCAGGATGTATGAGTAATCGTTTAAAGGTGGTAGAGGTCCGACTATATCCATGTGGATATGCTCAAAGCGTCCGTTCGGTATTTTAAAGTGTCCGAATTCGGACTTGGTATGACGATGTACTTTAGACCGCTGACATGAAATGCATGTATTTGACCAGTCATTACAGTCTTTGTTCATGAGTGGCCAGAAGTATCTTGCTGTGATTTTCTTACGTGTCGCGCGGATTCTATCATGCGACAAATTGTGTATTGAATCAAAAACTGCTCTTCGAAGTTGATGAGGAACGAAGGGGCGGTTTGTGCTTGAGCTAGTTTCGCACCACAATTTTTCTCCGGTTACGGGAATTGTGATTAACTCAAACTTGGTGGTTGATTGTGATCCCGTATCTTTTGATACTATTGTTTGAAGCTCCTCATCATTTTCTTGCAATTGACTAAGTGACTTTAATGTAAGATCGAGATTGTGTATCTCTGTTCCGGCTCGTGAAATTAGATCAGCGACCACATTTTGTTTCCCTGTATGTGTCTTATATCACTTGTGAATTGTGATATGTAATCTAAGTGGCGAGCCTGGCGAGGACTACGCTCTGTTTTAGAAGGGAGTGCCTTTGTTAAGGGTTTATGATCTGTATGGATAATAAATTCTGTACCTTCAACAAAATAGCGAAAATGTTTCGTTGCTAAATATATAGCGAGAAGTTCGCGATCGAATGCGGAATATTTTTGTTCCGTGCTGGATAGCCTCTTCGAGAAGAAGGCAAGAGGTTCCCATCTACCTTGATTGCGTTGTTGTAAAACAGCACCTACTGCGGTATTAGAAGCATCTGTTGTGATACTGTATATGGTATTCTCGATTGGATGAGCTAGAAGCGTTCCTGCTGAAAGGGCATGTTTTGTTTTTATAAATGCCTCATTGCAGTGGTCAGGCCAAGTGAAGTGATTTTTCTTTTTTTTGTATTTTTAACATGTTTGCCATATGTGCGTGTATGGGAGCTAGTAACTCGGCCAGTTTTGGTATGAATCTGTTATAGTAATTCACCATACCAACGAAATGCTGTATCTGGCGAATGCTAGTGTCTGCTGGTAAGCTCATGATGGCATCAACTCGTTCCTTGAGTGGAAAAATGCAGTCTTTTCTAATTGTATGTCCGAGAAATTTTTTTTCCCCAGTTCCAAATATGCATTTCGATGGTTTGATGGTTAAGCCAAAGTCAGCCAGCCTTTGGAAGCTTTGGTGTAAGTGCCTTTTGTGCTCTTCTGCGTTTTTACTTGCGATTAATATGTCGTCGACATAAGCAAACACAAAGTATAAATCCCCTACTACTTCATTTATGAAGCGTTGAAATGTTTGACTTGCGTTCCGCAAACCGAAAGGCATTCTAGTGAATTCATATAATCCGAATGGAGTTGTTATTGCTGTCTTATAAACGTCTTCTGGAGCAACGGGTATTTGATGGTAGGCCCTTACTAAGTCAATTCTCGAGAATATCGTGCAATCATGTAGCTGCATCGAGAAGTTGTGGATGTGAGGGATCGGATACCTGTCAGGTATTGTTATGGCATTGAGACGCCTGTAATCCCCACATGGGCGCCAGTCTTCGCTTCCCTTTTTACTAACCATATGTAGTGGGGAAGATATTGGTGAAGAAGATGGTCGGCAAATGCCTAAGTCAACCATGTGTTGAAATTTCATTAGGGCTGCTTTATGATAGGTCGGTCCTAATCTTCTAGGCTTACTGAAGGGTGTCTGTCCCTTAATCACAATATGATGCTGAACCTTGTGCTGAACCGGAAGGTTAAAATTTGGTGGTTGTACAACGGAAGGATATTCTCTAAGTAATTTCCCGAAATCATTGTCAACCGAAAAGTTTATTGGTGTCGGTGTGTCAACAAGAGCGTTGATAGCGTCAGCTCTGAGGTTTTTTTTCGAGTCTACTAAACATTTGTTTCGTAGGTCGACTAGCAACCCGAATTTACACAAAAAATCGGCTCCAATTATGGGTCGATTGATCTCCGCGATTGTGAATTGGTGAGTGAAATATCTTCTTAGGCCTAGATTTACTCTTAGCAACTTGGTGCCGTACGTATCTATTGCGGTTCCGTTTGCTGCGGATAGTGAAAAGCAAGGGCTCTTCATTTGATTACGATAGAGTGAGTGTGGAACTACAGACACGTCAGCGCCTGTTTCAATTAAGAAATTAAGGTGATTGTCCGTGTCTCGAACGAATAAGCGGCGTGGCTGTGAGGTTGTCAAACTATTCGCCACACCAAGAGTTGGATGCTCTAGTTTTTTGAAACTTTGTCGTTGTTTAGTGAGAGGTTTTCTGACGTTGATTTACTAAAATTGCAAGGGGTGTAACATTTTCGTGCCAGTTTGCCATATTTTTTATGGGACCAGCAAAAGTTGCTCTCGTAAGAATTTTTATTATATCTCGACTTTGAGTTTGATCGCGATTGTCGTGGTGCTTGACTTTGTTGTCGAAGTTTATTTAGACCGGCTGATAAATTTTTTACCATTGTCTTCATTTCTTGTATCTCATCTCTTAGTGTCTGATGCATGGATTGCTCCTGAAAGTGCGAAGTGTTGTGTTTTTGCATTTCTGCCACACTTCGAAATGTTGTGGAAGCTTCCCAGATTTTGTCGGCCAGTTGCGTTAACTCGCTCTCGTCCTTATCTTGATGAGAGATAAGGGCAATATTTATGACTTGCGGAAGTCTCCTGAGCCATAGTTTCCGAATAAAAATGTCATTAAACGTGCCAGAGGCTCCTGCGAATTGTTTGAGTGATCTCAGAAAATCGGAGGGTTTGCGATCACCTATTTCCTCACTGGAGAGAAGTTTCTCTAGGCGTCGCTCTTCACTAAGTGAATGTCGTTCAACAAGTGTTTTCTTGAAGGCTTCGTAAACGTTTGTGCTAGGTGGACTTTGAATGAAGTCGAGAACCGTTTCTATGACGTCTTGCGGTAGTGCCGTCACTACGTAATTATATTTCAATGCATCTGCTTTAACTTTACCGACCATGAATTGTGCCTCCGCCTGTAGGAACCAGGTGACTGGAGATTTTGTCCAAAAAGGAGGAAGTTTTATTGAAAACGAAGACACGCCATTTTCTATTTTGATTTCACGGTTGTCATTTTTCGCGTTGGTGTCTTCGTTAGCTTCCATTTTCCTAATGTTTCGTTATTTATTTATTGTAAAATTCTCGCGATAGTCTAATATTATTCGCACACAACTTGGCTATATGTAGCTCACCGAGTATAATTACTGATTTGGATGTTATTAGGTCTCCCGCTGACAACAACAGAAACGACATATGACAAACGGAACGATAAATTTTCTTTTACAATGCTAATTGACAGAAAATCCTGATTTAAGTATTTATCTTTCAATTGAATTTGAAACTGTTAAGCAATTAATGCAATTAAAATGATCTTCACACCATATATAAATATGTGACACTAACTGTCTTTAATGCGAATATTTCACTGAAAGAAAATATTTATTCGAAAAAGAAAATGTAAATTTGCAATGAAAATTAATGTAAATGTATAATCAAATAAAAGCTGAAATTAATAGAAAGTTAAATCTAGATACTACTCTAGTTACTAAATAATATAATTAATTTTCTGCAGACTGTTCAAGTTCCAAATGAAATGTATTTTCGCCAAGCAATTTGTGTCATCCAGAATAATTTGCCTGTTGATTAAGTAGATGATTATTTTGAGGTTGGTTTATGTAGACTTCATCTAATTCCACCCACGCGGGTATTCTTGATATATGTGTATGTGTGATGAACCGTAATGTGGTGTACGGATTACTACGTTCCGTTGTTGCCTTTGTTTCGGCGTTATGATTAATCCCGATGCGCTCGTGTGCTGATAGACTTGCTCGGTTTTTAAATAATATTTTATTTGTTACCTTCAGAGATGATTATTACACATTTTTGACATGTGTGTATGTATCCACGTAATAGACTCTTTCTTGAGATAAAATTTCTTGAGGTGGTTCCTGCCTTGGTTCTGTGCACTACCAAATTTTGTTGGCTTTTCGCCTCGGGGTCACCAGTTTGTTGGTAGAGAGGTGAATCTATGATGGGTGCGTTCACTACAAGTTCAACCCTCTACAACAAAAATTGATACCCTTAATCGTCCCAGGCGATTCGCACTTTTTCACATTTCTTACGTTTTCCCTAATTCTCCAACCATGTTAGTGAATTGGGAATGGAGAATTAGGGAATTAAAAATTCTAAGAAAACGCAATTCTCATCTCCCAAATTCCCAAATTCTCCGTGCTACAGAATCCGGCCCCTGGGTGCAATTTGCCCAAACCTCGGGGAGTTCGTTATTTAAACCCCGTCGAGGAAAGTCGGCTTGCCTGTTTATTATTTTTTTTAATTGTGGAAACAAGGTTCAGAAAAGGTATCCCAAAACTGTGAGATAAGCTAATGTGTTAAATAAAAACTGCCGAAAAATTGTAAAGCTTAATTATATAAATTTGCTACGTACTCCTAAGTACGCGCAAGCTGGCTCATGAGATGGGGAGATCCTTCGATGGTTCGGTAATGTTGGGCGCCACGTGATCTTTCTTCTCACGGATAAACCACGAAACCGGATTTCTGAAGCACCTGAAAAAGGATTAGTACGGTGTATCGCAAACAAAGAAAAAGGCCGCTAGTTTAACCCATATAAATGAAATTTATTGTGCAAAATTCTAAGAATGGTAAAATTAACGCGTTGCCGTCAGCCACACTTCAATATTTACAAAAAAAAAAAAAGATTGATATATATATATATAAATCAAAAAGGAAAATCGAATTGTGCTCAACTTTTTTCCAGTCCAGAGCTCACTTGTTCTAATCTACCCCTTTTTTCCCTTTCTCCAATTTCCAAAAAAAAATATTTCTCCCGATTAAATTTTTTGTCTTTTTCACCTTCTACACTTTTCGTCCACACTGCTGACAATCACTTTCAGAAGACAGGAAACGACCTCCACCTTGTTTCGACCTATCTTTGCAAAAAAACACTTTTTGATTTTTGTGGTGCTTTAGTACAACTTCCCACAAAAATACGGTCTTTCGTCTTTAGTACATACGTTCGCTTACTGAACCTAACTTTTGAATGTAATATAGTTAAACAATATTATCGAAATCCTCTCTTTTTTTGCATTTTTAATTTCTAATAAGATTTTAAAGTATTACTGTTATTTCTTTCCCTCGTTTGCAATTTTAAT
Organism: Dioctria rufipes; assembly: GCA_963924295.1. Taxonomy (NCBI): domain Eukaryota; kingdom Metazoa; phylum Arthropoda; class Insecta; order Diptera; family Asilidae; genus Dioctria; species Dioctria rufipes. Next base: position 107,531,668 of record OZ002744.1, read on the forward strand.
TCCTAATAAATTTTTGAGGTATTACCATTATTTGTTATCCTCCTTTGCAATTTTAATTCCTAATAAATTTTTGAGGTATTACCATTATTTGTTGTCCTCCTTTGCAATTTTAATTCCTAATAAATTTTGAGGTGTTGCCATTATTTCTTATCCTCCTTTGCAATTTTAATTTATGATAAAATTTAAAAAAAAAAAGTTCTTTTTTTTTTTTTTTAAGTGAAGGAATTCTGGACTGTATCTTAAATTTTTCTTGCTGTATTCAAACCGTATAAAGAATAGCAAACAGCGGAAAGATTTAAATTCTGAAGTATGTGGCTAAGTGGCCCCGCGGAACTTAACTAACCTTATAGATAATATTTATTACTCTTCAGTAACTAAGTACGAATGTAAATAAAAAAACAAATATCTGCATTTGAAGAAAGTTGCTTGTTAAGATTAGCAGCACGTAAGCATCTCAGTCCAAGTAATACAATTCAAAATAAAAGTACTATGAGGTAATACAATGCCAAAAATCCTTAACTAATTTTACAATATTCCTTAATGTTACAATATTTCGAGTGTCGGATATCGATATTCCTTTCCTCTTAAATTCCTTCTATGTCCGCAGCGCAGAGTATGATCGTGTAATGGCATGGTACAGGGATTTTCTTTTTATTCTCCAACTTCTCGAATTTTGATCTTTCTATTAATCCAATTAATATGCAGACGACGAAATAGGAGCAACCTTATTTTAATGAGTAATTCCTGAAAAGGGATATTCGCAGTACTTCCAGCTCAAATAGCTACATTTAACACAAATGAGACGACCTTCCCTATTCACCATCACCACATACATACATAACAAATTGCTAAACATCTTTAGGGATCGTTACAAATTGTTTTGAAAAAGCTGTGAAATAATGAAAAAACTACTTCAAATCAGTGAAATTAATGAAGCATAAATGATATTCTTTTTTTACCCCCAATTGCTTCTTTTTTGGAAGTGTCAAGAAGCACGATCCATTGGCAACATAACACGGTTTCAAGTCGAAAACTTTTCATAGATGGAGGTGTGAAATGCAAAAGTAACGAAAATTAGGTACGCTGACGTGCTGTGAAAGAAAGTGCTACCTCGCTACCACTCTGCCGGAAAATATTACACATATATGATATTTGAACTGACAATATAGTAATAAAAAAAAACAATGTTATACTAAAGATATGTGTAATGTCGTAAAATGTTTATCTTATTTCAATTATTAACTTCCTACAATATCTAGCCTTTTTTACTTCTTCAATGATGAAGGCTGCGGCTTCATTCTTTTATCGGGGTCACCAGTTTTGGGTTTGCCCAGGTATTGTGACCTGAGGACCCATCAGATGTCTTTCGTTACATGTCGTCATACAACTGTGAGTACTGAGTCTTTGCTGAAGCTTTGAGGATGCAGTACTCGTTGGCTTGCCGTAGGAGTTCCTGTTAGCTTGTGGAATGTTGTATAATATAGGTACACTTGTGTTTTGACTTGGATCCTTCATACGATTGAGGTCCGTAGCTTAGTAGTTGAATCTATCGTCTAACAAATAGGTCTTGAACTATAGCACAGTCAACTTCCAGGTTAAATTTAAGAGGCAGCTCGGAGCGTGGCTGATGAGCTACCAGCAGCTGGACAGTTATTACCTGGGGTGCACATAATAAGCATGTAAATTTAATGATAAAATTGTAGCCAAAAGGTGATATGGTGTGTTGTAGCACACAAATGTTTTCTTGCGGAGACCATTACAGCTCCAAGCAATGGTATCTCTGCTAACTATGCCGGGTACTACCAGCATATTTGAAATCACCCGTAACGAGCGTGATGGACCAGCTGACCCAATGTCGAGCTGGCCAAGCCGTATCGACTAGCTCTGCACGTTAAGACTGATTTCCTTTCGTAGTCAGACGGTTAGAGGCTATTCGGGCAGATAAATACTGACCAGAGGAACGTAGAACTGTAATGCCAAGTTGACCTCACTTATATGCACTCAGCTAAAATTCTTAGTGTGAATTATATGAGGCGAAGTACTAAAAGTATTTACTTTGTACTCAGCAATTTAGCCCTAAGCGGGAATAGACAAATTCATACAGAAAACTCAAAAAAACTTTTCGTAGAAAATTGTTATCAATTTAAAAAAATTTGTGCATCTGGAAGCGGTCAGGTTCGGCCATTTCTGCTGATGTTTCATACGAACATCCGCTTTGATGAGAAACCCGCTAACCGAGACGGTAACAACTACGGCGGGTTCCGGTCCGAGAAACGGAGAACCAGAACCAGACCTGGCTAGAACTTTCATTTCTCATGTTCCCCATGCGACCAAGAACTGAAGAGACACGTTGTGGTTTAGTATTACGAGTACCTACTTATTATTTTTTTACGGACTTCGAAATAGTCTGTTTCCTCTGACGGTCTATATTTTCCATCAGTTTCTTGTGAATGGATTCTTTCTGCTGCAAGCTGTTTTCAGCCATTTTATGTTTATCCAATAGCTAGTAGCAGTGAAAGTTACTAAGGCGGATTAGAATTATCCATTGAAAGTTCTATATTGTTCAAATTGTAGTGCGCAAAAGAATGGCGTTGGCTGTTAGAAGGTGGGATAGTGAATTAATATCATAAAATATATTTCGATTTTAATGAAGGATTTCTGAGCACCTGAAACCACTTGTAGCCAATTAAGCCGCCTCAGCTTTGGCATTGTCTTAGAATATCAAAAGTAGACATCTTCATTCTTATTTTCTCTAGGCGCACTTCACTATAATACTGTGGAAACTATGAGTTAGAAGTGGAAGCACTGGACGTTTATTGAATAGCTCTCAAAAATAAAGCTATTAAAAGGGATTAAAGAAAATAAATTTACTATACTAATATTATAGATGAATATTGAATAAGATATTAATGTATTTAGTTAAATTAAAGTAAAGTCTCTTGTGAACCAATTAAGTGACATATTTAAAATCTCAACATTTTTTCCTTTAGAAAAGCTATGAATATTAATTGAATTGGATCGCAATATCATGTAGTGTGTAGAGTATAGTGGTAGTGTAGACGACGCCTATGTAGTACACTGCAGTGTCTGCAAAAGAAGATATCATTATAAGTACATTGGCATAACAAAAACGGCTCCATGAATTAACTCCGCACGAAATAACTCCACACTCAAAAAATGCAATAAGTCCGCAAGTTTGGCGAAATTTTTTTTTGCGGAGTTATTTCATTTTGTGCGGAATTATTGCATTTTTAGTTTTGCGGACTTAGTGCATTATGAAATAAGTCCGCAAAATCAGATAGGAAATAAATCCGCAAAATCATTTTTGCGGATTTATTTCTTTCTTTTTGTGAATTTTGGAACGGTAAATCAAAGCAGTAAATACATCATAAGCAGTAAATAGTTGTTTGGTGCAAATAAGTCCGCAAATTTATACTAATATAATTGTAATGTCTTTTCGCTTCGCTTCACGCTATCCGGTGCCCCTGCGTGGGCCGGGCAAACGGCGTAGACCACTAGACGGAAGGCCCGCTCAGTGGCCCAACCCCCTCCTGACCCACCAAAATAGTTGGAATTTTCCGGACACTTTTTGTATGGAAAAAGTGCGCCAGAACCCCCATAGCTCTACTACTGAAAAAAGTGCGGTGTTATTACATACGTGACAATTAAAATGGAAATAAGTCCGCAAGAGTAGTGGAAATAAATTTGTGAATTTTTCTTAACTTATTTCCAAATGTAAAAAGACCGCAAATTTAAAAATGGAAATAAGTCCGCAAATTTATACTAATATAATTGTAATGTCTTTTCGATTCGCTTCACGCTATCCGGTGCCCCTGCGTGGAGCCGGGCACTGGAGCCGCCGTTGCCAGGCCGTTCCGTCTAGTGGTCTACATACGACACAGGGCCTGCTTGGGGGAATTCCTTTCCTATCGTCTGGCTGACCAGGGGATGACGTCATCTGCTGATCCCCGTAAGCTGTTCAAGCTCTTGTCTGAGCTGATTTTTTAAATAACATAAGCCGGCTTTTGCTGGAATCGAACCGAGAACGCTTGGTTTTGTAAAATCCGAGGCGCTCTACCATCAGGCCATGGAGGTGTTGTGTGAATGTTCTTTAAACTTGCTATATACGCTTATGTGGGGACAGAGACATCGGGACACTTGTGCGAGGCTGGAAACACACTCACATACACACACCCAAACCACACACGCACACACACACACACATACACACACACACACACACACACATACACACACTACGTCATACCAAAAGGTTTTCTACCAGGCGGTATTCAGTACCATGTTATTAAATTAGCAACAACAACAACTAACGTAGGTAGGTATGTTGGCTTAGATAAGAAATTGCCTAATTTTGTGTAATGCTTCTAATTTGATTCATTGCATAAACAATTCGTACAGCCGAATAATGTAAACAAAATTCGCACAGAGCCGGGTAAAGTAAACAAATTGAACGATTCCCGATTTCTTTACCTGGAAAAAAACAACAACTGATAAGTTGTCTTAGATGAGTAGTGGAAGTTATAATTGAAAATTTCTTTTGTTGATAAAAAATCAACAACAACTATAGCGTAAGTTATTGTCTGTATGTATCTTTTACAAACAAGAGTGATCATGATATTCGATATCTAAAAAGAGATCACGGTTGCTTGAGATGGTAAGAATGGAAATTAAAGCCTAGAAAACTTTCGCTGTAGGGGTGTGCGTGCACTGAAAAGTCTTATCAGAAATCCTCTACGGGCTATGGTTTTCGTGATATTAGCGATCATACCTTTTATGATGTAATTCATATTACTAATAATTCAAGTCTAGGCTATTTTTTTTTGCATTAAGTTGAGAATTGGTTAAATTAAAATCTTTGTGAGCTATAATATTAATGTGGGATGATGTGACGATTTAGATGAGTAATGAAAATTGTATAGCTGCAGCCTTGTTAGAATTTTTTAGTCTTCAAGTGTAATGGGATGACTGGTAATTTTATATCAAACAAACTCGCACAGCCGAGAAAAGTAACCAAGTTGAGCGATTTTTTTGTGTCTATTGGAAAGTCTTTCGCTCAGTAAAAATCTTATCAGCAATACCGCTTCATATTTATATCCTCTAAAGTATCATCATCCGAAATGGTGTTGTATCAATAGTGCAATAGTGAAGACCGTGGTACTATAATTTAAAAGCTTTGGTGGATGGTATTTAGCATCACATAATTCTAGTAGGATATAGAAGCTTTGGTGAAGACCGGGGCGATGGTCGAGAGTGGTTGGTGTTATTTACTTATTTTTAAATCTTGTCATGAAAGCATTAGGTTGGTTATGGTGGATCAAATTAAAAGTTTTGATGAAAGAAGGTGGCATGATTATATGAATTTAGTTTTGGATGAGTAGTGGAGTGCTGTAATATGTCTCGCTCCAACACATTAGGAAGCTTTAGTGAATACCATACCTTGAAACCATCTCCCTCTCTCAAAACATCTTTCTCTCTCTAGCACACATGTTTGAGGTGGACTTGATCATATACATGCCAGCTTGGAGCTTGCTTGTCAGCTTTATATACTATGATATATCTATATAGTATGGTTGCCTGGAATTATCAGGCTTGTTGTTGAACGGGGCTATATAACTTGTTGGCGGAGATCATTAGCGGCGGGGTGGGGCCACTTTACTGATCTAACTTCTATTCGTACAGAAATGTGGTGTTTTGATAATCCTAAGCCTACTTTCTTATCTTCCGAACCAAATAAATTGTTAACCAAATGACTACGATTCCTCAATCAAGAACTCCCTTTTGAGTAATCATTGTATATGGCGCCGTACCTTGGGCTGATGATATCGAATGTAGCTGCCTACAGATTCGGGCTCCGGCTGCAAATAGACACACATTCACCTGGGAGTTAGTGGGCGTAAATTTGATACCACACTTCCTGTAGGCAGCCAAAAGTTTTATTGTTCCAAGAATTTTACCGATCGAAACGTTTCATTGGAATGTAAACAAATTTTCACATTTTCTTGTATGTAAACAATCTCATTTGCAAATTCGGCCAGCAGAATAAAGTAATCAAATTAATTTGAATGATTTTCTTGTTCGTGTAATGTGCGATGATTATTTTAGCAGCATTATCATTCATGTTTACAAACCGTTCCTATAAAAGCCCAAGCAAACTCTTGGGGAGCATCAGTCAGTTTTAGTGAGTCTCCGTGATAGTACATAAAAAATAAAAATGACAACCGCGCTAGTAAATAAAAGTTTTTCAGTAATTAAAAACATGCGGAAGGATGTGTTGAAGTGTTTAACAAATTCAGAGAATAAAGACTATATTGTTAAAAAGTGCAACAGAAACATACATAAATTTCAAGTTGCATTTCGGAAGTGCAATAACAGTGCTATGAAACGACATTTTGAAAGCTGTCTCGAGCAAATTAAAGCATTGAGAGCACTATTGAGAACTCCCAGTCGAGGTGGAGGAATCACTCGCGTAAGAAGAAGTGATTTTGTAAAGTGGGAGGAAATAAAGACAGCGTTCGCAGACAGAATTCGACAAGTTGTTATTGCAAATTTAAAACATATCGAGCCGAAGCTATTTATGCAAGACTCTGCCAAATTATTTACGGGTCGTGTTAAAAATACCTTAAAACATTATTTTAATATTAAAGTCTCTACAACGTTTTGCGGTGAATTTGTTAAAGAAACTGGTGATAATGAAACTATAAAAGACATTAAATATTTCCAAGCGAGAACTGCTCCAATTAGTGCAGATGATAATTTAGAGGAGTGGTTTAAATCAAACATTTTGGATCCATTACACACTCAGCTGGAAGAATTCCAGGAAAAAGACAGTGGCTGGGCACTGCACTCAATAATACATCTAGCAGTACACATCAGCAAATTTGAACAACTCCGAGGATCTTCATCTATACCTCTACCAAAGGATATTGCATCAAAGAAAGCTTGCATTAGTTTGAAAAATATTGATGAAGCATGCTTCGCATGGGCCGTAACATCAGCGCTATAGCCTACAACTGTCAGCTCCGATAGGACGTCATCATACCCACATTATTCAACTGTACTTAATTTAAATAGGATAACATTTCCCATGACACTTAAGCAAATAACCCAATTTGAAGACCAGAACGAGATATCAGTAAACGTATTCATCCTAGAGAAAGAGCGTTTCTTCACCACAGTTCCAGTTAGACTTACGAAACACAGGAAAGAGCGACATGTAAATCTTCTTATGATACAGGATGACTATGATAATACAAAGGATGAAGATCATATGGATAGCGATAATGATGATGATGACGGTAGATATCATTTCTGCTGGATTAAAGATCTTTCCCGACTCATATCGGCACAAATTTCAAAACATAAGTGTAGAAAGTATATATGCGACAGATGTTTGCTCTACTTTTACTCTGAAGAAAAATTAGCATCACATACTCCCGAATGCGAGAAGCAAAATGATTGCAGAAAAGAAATGGCTAGAATTTAAGAATTATAACCATAAGAATCCAGTCCTGTTTTGTGTGTATGCCGATCTTGAGTCAATATAGAAGCCGATTAAGGGAAACGATCAAAATACACAGCGAATCCAGGAACATGAAGTTCATAGCATAGGGTTCTATTTCCACTGCAAACATGAATGGCTGGAATTTAAGAATTATAACCATAAGAATCCAGTCCTGTTTTGTGTGTATGCCGATCTTGAGTCAATATTGAAGCCGATTAAGGGAAACGATCAAAATACACAGCGAATCCAGGAACATGAAGTTCATAGCATAGGGTTCTATTTCCACTGCAAACATGATTCTAAGCTCTCATATTACAGAGCATATCGAGGCAAGAATTGCCAACAATGGTTTGCATTAGAATTGCAAAAAACGGCATCCATAGCTATACAGGAAAAGCTGAACATCAGGCCAATGCAACCCCTGACTAAAGAGGAACGGCGTTCACATATGGAAAATACTTGCTGCCATATATGTGAAAAAACGTTTGAAGCTGATGAGGAACGAGTTCGGGATCATTGCCACTTAACAGGAAAATATCGAGGACCAGCGCATAATGCATGCAATCTCATGTGTCAAGATTGCTCCATAGTTCCAGTAATTTTTCATAATTTATCCGGATATGATGCCCATTTCATTATTAAGGATATAGCTACATCTTTCCCAGGAAAAGTTGATCTCTTACCAATAAACAAGGAAAGATATATCTCGTTCACCAAGCACATGGAAGGCAGCCATATAAAATTCAGATTCATCGATTCCTTCCGTTTTATGGCAGAATCTTTAAATAAGCTATCATCATTGCTGCCAATGGATAAATTAAACACTACAAGATCAGTATGGCAAGGATTGGATGACGACACTATCAAACTTCTTACGCGCAAAGGTGTCTTCCCATATGATTTTATTAATGATTGGGATAAATTGGATTTCCAGAACTTGCCAACACAGGAAGCGTTCTACAATAAACTAACTGACAGTGCTATATCTCCTGAGGACTACAATCATGCTGAAGAGGTCTGGCAAAAATTTGAAATACAAACACTTGGTGAATATTCAGATCTATACCTTAAGACTGATGTTCTCGTATTGGCCGATGTGTTTGAGAACTTTCGAGAAGTGTCCATGAAGACGTACAATTTAGATACAGCACGTTATTACACCATGCCAGGCCTAACATGGGATGCTATACTGAAATACACTAATGTGAAATTAGAGCTAATAACCGACGTAGATATACTGCTATTCATAGAGAGAGGCATTCGAGGTGGTATAAGTCAATGTTCGAACAGATATAGTAAAGCAAATAATAAATATATGGATGATTTTAAGCCTGAGGAGAAAGAGAAATACTTGATGTATTATGATGTGAATAACCTTTATGGATGGGCCATGTCACAGCATTTACCAACCGGAGGATTTAAATGGGTTGATGTTCCCAATATTAACGTTTCCGAAATTCCTGATGATTCCCCAACTGGATGCATATTCGAAGTCGACTTGGATTATCCTCAACATCTACATGATAAGCATAAGGACTTACCGTTTTGTTCTGAGCATGCAGCACCACCTGGAGAAAAACTAGAAAAGCTCTTGACAACATTACATCCAAAAACTAAATATATTATACACTACCGAAATTTGAAGCAATGCTTATCACATGGACTCATCTTGAAAAAAGTTCACCAGGTTCTTCAATTCGACCAATCAGCTTGGCTTAAACCATATATTGACTTAAATACTACCAAACGGATGCAGGCTACAAGCAATCATGAGAAGGACAGCTATAAAAAGATGAATAATGCAGCTTTTGATAAGACCATGGAAAATGTGCGCAAGTATAGCGATATCAAGCTTTGCGTCAAGTGGGAAGGTCGCTATGGTGCAAAATCTCGGATTGCGGCACCCAACTTCCACAGTGCAACGATATTTGATGAGAATTTAGTTGCTGTGGAATTAAGGCGACTCAAAATATTATTCAATAAGCCTCTCTATATTGGAATGGCAGTTATGAAATTTCAAAGATATGCCTCTACGATTTCCATTACAGTTTTATGCAGCGTCAATTTGGAGATAAATGTAAAGTCATGTATACAGATACAGATTCTCTCATATATGAACTTGAAGAGAAAAATGCATATGAGTTCATGGCTGAAAACATATACAAATTTGATACAAGTGATTACCCAGAAGATAACCAGTTCGATTTACCGCTCATGAATAAAAAGATTCCTGGTCTAATGAAGGATGAGCTTAATGGGAAAATCATGAGCGAATTTGTAGGCTTGCGTTCGAAAATGTACAGTCTGCGTATAAACGATGGTAAAACTGTAAAGAAAGCAAAAGGAGTAAAGACTAATGTAGTCCAGAGGTATATCAATTTCGAAGACTACGTCGAATGTTTGAATAACAAGCGAGTATTAACTGCTAATCAGAGCTCCATACGATCGCATAACCATAATGTCTACACGATCAACCAAAAGAAGATTGCATTGAGTCCATATGATAACAAGCAGTATATTATGAGTGGGACAACGGATACTCTACCATGGGGACATTACTCTATTCAATCAGAACAGCAAGGAGCAGGCGCAGAAAACATATAATCTAAGGCTAGTCTAAGATATGTATTGTAAATAAAAATTGTATCATAGCTAAAATACCATTTAATGAAATAGTTTGTTTTAATTGTAGGTATTATAGTATAAAATATACATTATTGTAAAATAAAGAAAGTGTTATTACAGTTATAGGGAAACCGATTAAAGGAATTGAATGATACACTAAGAATTAAATGTTAATATTTTTCAATTAATAATAAATCAATAATGATATTTTATATATGGTATTCTTTTTATTCAATTTCCCTACTAAGTCCAGAGCTCCCGAATAATATTTGCCCACTACAGCGAACTCCTAATCTTGCGGTTGAGCGTTTTACCCAGAATGTTAGGACGGCTTGAGAAAAAACATTTACACGTGTGCTCGACCTTGACCCCCGGCATCACCTTTGAAACCGGAAGGGCGTCTGACCCTTGACCTTCATCCGGAAGTGTATTATATATGACGGAATCCTCATCATCAGCCAAATCGAAGTTCCCTGTGATGTGCTTGATTATACACACATATATAATACACTTCCGGATGAAGGTCAAGGTACATTTTCGAACGCAAGCCTACAAATTCGCTCATGATTTTCCCATTAAGCTCATCCTTCATTAGACCAGGAATCTTTTTATTCATAAGCGGTAAATCGAACTGGTTATCTTCTGGGTAATCACTTGTATCAAATTTGTATATATTTTCAGCCATGAACTCATATGCATTTTTCTCTTCAAGTTCATAATATGAGAGAATCTGTATCTGTATACATGACTTTACATTTATCTCCAAATTGACGCTGCATAAAACTGTAATGGAAATCGTGGAGGCATATCTTTGAAATTTCATAACTGCCATTCCAATATAGAGAGGCTTATTGAATAATATTTTGAGTCGCCTTAATTCCACAGCAACTAAATTCTCATCAAATATCGTTGCACTGTGGAAGTTGGGTGCCGCAATCCGAGATTTTGCACCATAGCGACCTTCCCACTTGACGCAAAGCTTGATATCGCTATACTTGCGCACATTTTCCATGGTTTTATCAAAAGCTGCATTATTCATCTTTTTATAGCTGTCCTTCTCATGATTGCTTGTAGCCTGCATCCGTTTGGTAGTATTTAAGTCAATATATGGTTTAAGCCAAGCTGATTGGTCGAATTGAAGAACCTGGTGAACTTTTTTCAAGATGAGTCCATGTGATAAGCATTGCTTCAAATTTCGGTAGTGTATAATATATTTAGTTTTTGGATGTAATGTTGTCAAGAGCTTTTCTAGTTTTGCTCCAGGTGGTGCTGCATGCTCAGAACAAAACGGTAAGTCCTTATGCTTATCATGTAGATGTTGAGGATAATCCAAGTCGACTTCGAATATGTATCCAGTTGGAGAATCATCAGGAATTTCGGAAACGTTAATATTGGGAACATCAACCCATTTGAATCCTCCGGTTGGTAAATGCTGTGACATGGCCCATCCATAAAGGTTATTCACATCATAATACATCAAGTATTTCTCTTTCTCCTCAGGCTTAAAATCATCCATATATTTATTATTTGCTTTACTATATCTGTTCGAACATTGACTTATACCACCTCGAATGCCTCTCTCTATGAATAGCAGTATATCTACGTCGGTTATTAGCTCTAATTTCACATTAGTGTATTTCAGTATAGCATCCCATGTTAGGCCTGGCATGGTGTAATAACGTGCTGTATCTAAATTGTACGTCTTCATGGACACTTCTCGAAAGTTCTCAAACACATCGGCCAATACGAGAACATCAGTCTTAAGGTATAGATCTGAATATTCACCAAGTGTTTGTATTTCAAATTTTTGCCAGACCTCTTCAGCATGATTGTAGTCCTCAGGAGATATAGCACTGTCAGTTAGTTTATTGTAGAACGCTTCCTGTGTTGGCAAGTTCTGGAAATCCAATTTATCCCAATCATCAATAAAATCATATGGGAAGACACCTTTGCGCGTAAGAAGTTTGATAGTGTCGTCATCCAATCCTTGCCATACTGATCTTGTAGTGTTTAATTTATCCATTGGCAGCAATGATGATAGCTTATTTAAAGATTCTGCCATAAAACGGAAGGAATCGATGAATCTGAATTTTATATGGCTGCCTTCCATGTGCTTGGTGAACGAGATATATCTTTCCTTGTTTATTGGTAAGAGATCAACTTTTCCTGGGAAAGATGTAGCTATATCCTTAATAATGAAATGGGCATTATATCCGGATAAATTATGAAAAATTACTGGAACTATGGAGCAATCTTGATACATGAGATTGCATGCATTATGCGCTGGTCCTCGATATTTTCCTGTTAAGTGGCAATGATCCCGAACTCGTTCCTCATCAGCTTCAAACGTTTTTTCACATATATGGCAGCAAGTATTTTCCATATGTGAACGCCGTTCCTCTTTAGTCAGGGGTTGCATTGGCCTGATGTTCAGCTTTTCCTGTATAGCTATGGATGCCGTTTTTTGCAATTGTAATGCAAACCATTGTTGGCAATTCTTGCCTCGATATGCTCTGTAATATGAGAGCTTAGAATCATGTTTGCAGTGGAAATAGAACCCTATGCTATGAACTTCATGTTCCTGGATTCGCTGTGTATTTTGATCGTTTCCCTTAATCGGCTTCAATATTGACTCAAGATCGGCATACACACAAAACAGGACTGGATTCTTATGGTTATAATTCTTAAATTCCAGCCATTTCTTTTCCTCTGATGGAAACATAATTCTGCAATCATTTTGCTTCTCGCATTCGGGAGTGTGTGATGCTAATTTTTCTTCAGAGTAAAAGTAGAGCAAACATCTGTCGCATATATACTTTCTACACTTATGTTTTGAAGTTTGTGCCGATATGAGTCGGGAAAGATCTTTAAACCAGCAGAAATGATATCTACCGTCATCATCATCATTATCGCTATCCATATGATCTTCATCCTTTGTATTATCATAGTCATCCTGTATCATAAGAAGATTTACATGTCGCTCCTTCCTGTGTTTCGTAGGTCTAACTGGAACTGTGGTGAAGAAACGCTCTTTCTCTAGGATGAATACGTTTACTGATATCTCGTTCTGGTCTTCAAATTGGGTTATTTGCTTAAGTGTCATGGGAAATGTTATCCCATTTAAATTAAGTACAGTTGAATAATGTGGGTATGATGACGTCCTATCGGAGCTGACAGTTGTAGGCTATAGCGCTGATGTTACGGCCCATGCGAAGCATGCTTCATCATTATTTTTCAAACTAATGCAAGCTTTCTTTGATGCAATATCCTTTGGTAGAGGTATAGATGAAGATCCTCGGAGTTGTTCAAATTTGTTGATGTGTACTGCTAGATGTATTATTGAGTGCAGTGCCCAGCCACTGTCTTTTTCCTGGAATTCTTCCAGCTGAGTGTTTATTGGATCCAAAATGTTTGATTTAAACCACTCCTCTAAATTATCATCTGCACTAATTGGAGCAGTTCTCGCTTGGAAATATTTAATGTCTTTTATAGTTTCATTATCACCAGTTTCTTTAACAAATTCACCGCAAAACGTTGTAGAGACTTTAATATTAAAATAATGTTTTAAGGTATTTTTAACACGATGCGTAAATAATTTGGCAGCGTCTTGCATAAACAGCTTCGGCTCGATATGTTTTAAATTTGCAATAACAACTTGTCGAATTCTGTCTGCGAACGCTGTCTTTATTTCCTCCCACTTTACAAAATCACTTCTTCTTACGCGAGTGATTCCTACACCTCGACTGGGAGTTCTCAATAGTGCTCTCAATGCTTTAATTTGCTCGAGACAGCTTTCGAAATGTCGTTTCATAGCACTGTTATTGCACTTCCGAAATGCAACTTGAAATTTATGTATGTTTCTGTTGCACTTTTTAACAATATAGTCTTTATTCTCTGAATTTGTTAAACACTTCAACACATCCTTCCGCAAGTTTTTAATTACTGAAAAACTTTTATTTACTAGCGCGGTTGTCATTTTTATTTTTTATGTACTATCACGGAGACTCACTAAAACTGACTGATGCTCCCCAAGAGTTTGCTTGGGCTTTTATAGGAACGGTTTGTAAACATGAATGATCCTGCTGCTAAAATAATCATTGCACAGGATGAATTCCAACGAATTTGCTTACAGGCTGAGATGATATTGAATTACACGAACAAGAAAATCATTCAAATTAATTTGATTACTTTATTCTGCTGGCCGAATTTGCAAATGAGATTGTTTACATACAAGAAAATGTGAAAATTTGTTTACATTCCAATGAAACGTTTCGATCGGTAAAATTCTTGGAACAATAAAACTTTTGGCTGCCTACAGGAAGTGTGGTATCAAATTTACGCCCACTAACTCCCAGCTGAATGTGTGTCTATTTGCAGCCGGATCCCGAATCTGTAGGCAGCTACATTCGATATCATCAGCCCAAGGTACGGCGCCATATACAATGATTACTCAAAAGGGAGTTCTTGATTGAGGAATCGTGGTCATTTGGTTAACAATTTATTTGGTTCGGAAGATAAGAAAGTAGGCTTAGGATTATCAAAACACCACATTTCTGTACGAATAGAAGTTAGATCAGTAAAGTGGCCCCACCCCGCCGCTAATGATCTCAGCCAACAAGTTATATAGCCCCGTTCAACAACAAGCCTGATAATTCCAGGCAACCATACTATACTCATAGTATATAAAGCTGACAAGCCAGCTCCAAGCTGGCATGTATATGATCAAGTCCACCTCAAACATGTGTGCTAGAGAGAGAAAGATGTTTTGATAGAGCGAGATGGTTTCAAAGTATGGTATTCACTAAAGCTTCCTAATGTGTTGGAGCGAGACATATTACAGCACTCCACTACTCATCCAAAACTAAATTAATATAATCATGCCACCTTCTTTCATCAAAACTTTTATTTTAATCCACCCTAACCAACCTAATGCTTTCATGACAAGATTTAAAAATAAGTAAATAACACCAACCACTCTCGACCATCACCCCGGTCTTCACCAAAGCTTCTATATCGTAATAGAATTATGTGATGCTAAATACCATCCACCAAAGCTTTTAACTTATAGTACCACGGTCTTCACTATTGCACTATTGATACAACACCATTTCGGATGATGATACTTTAGAGGATATAAATATGAAGCGGTATTGCTGATAAGATTTTTACTGAGCGAAAGACTTTCCAATAGACACAAAAAAATCGCTCAACTTGGTTACTTTTCTCGGCTGTGCGAGTTTGTTTGATATAAAATTACCAGTCATCCCATTACACTTGAAGACTAAAAAATTCTAACCAGGCTGCAGCTATACAATTTTCACTACTCATCTAAATCGTCACATCATCCCACATTAATATTATAGCTCACAAAGATTTTAATTTAACCAATTCTCAACTTAATGCAAAAAAAATAGCCTAGACTTGAATTATTAGTAATATGAATTACATCATAAAAGGTATGATCGCTAATATCACGAAAACCATAGCCCGTAGAGGATTTCTGATAAGACTTTTCAGTACACGTACACCCCTACAGCGGAAATTTTCTAGGCTTTAATTTCCATTCTTACCATCCCAAGCAACCGTGATCTCTTTTTAGATATCGAATATCATGATCACTCTTGTTTATAAAAGATACATACAGACAACAACTTACGCTATAGTTGTTGTTGATTTTTTATCAACAAAAGAAATTTTCAATTATAACTTCCACTACTCATCTAAGACAACTTATCAGTTGTTGTTTTTTTCCAGCTAAAGAAATCGAGAATCGTTCAATTTGTTTACTTTACTCGGCTCTGTGCGAATTTTGTTTACATTATTCGACTGCGATTTTGTTTACATTATTCGGCTGTACGAATTGTTTATGCAATGAATCAAATTAGAAGCATTACACCTGAAGATCAAAAATTAGGCAATTTCTTATCTAAGCCAACATACCTACCTACGTTAGTTGTTGTTGTTGCTAATTTAATAACATGGTACTGAATATCGCCTGGTAGAAAACCTTTTGGTATGACGTAGTGTGTGTGTGTGTGTGTGCGGTGTGTGTGTGTGTGTGTGTGTGTGTGTGTGTGTGTGTGTGTGTGTGTGTGTGTGTGTGTGTGTGTGTCCAGCCTCGCACAAGTGTCCCGATGTCTCTGTCCCGACATAAGCGTATATAGCAAGTTTAAAGAACATTCACACAACACCTCCATGGCCTGATGATAGAGCGCCTCGGATTTTACAAAACCAAGCGTTCTCGGTTCGATCCAGCAAAAGTCGGCATATTTTATTAAAAAAAATCAGCTAAGACAAGAGCTTGAACAGCTTACGGGGATCAGCAGATGACGTCATCCCCTGGTCAGCCAGACGATAGGAAAGGAATTCCCCCAAGCAGGCCCTGTGACGTAGACCACTAGACGGAAGGCCCCCTCAGTGGCCCAACGCCTGACCCACCAAAATAGTTGGCATTTTTCCGGACACTTTTTGTATGGAAAAAGTGCGCCAGAACCACCATAGCTCTACTACTTATTTCATTTTTTTAGTGCGGAGTTATTTCGTGCGGAGTTAATTCATGGAGCCAACAAAAACAGCCTGTGAAGAAGTAAACCGCTTCAAATGCATGACATTTATGTGCGTGGAATGTCATAAATAATGAGGCAGTTGAACAGAAATTGAATGAAATCATAGTTACGGTAAAAGAAAGTGAAAAGAAATCATTTTATTTTGAAAATAAAACTGTAGATCTGCAAAGTGAAATCAAGGATCTTCATCAGCGAGTTAAAAGCATTGAAAGGAAATTGAAATAAGAATTCAGTAAAGATCTAACAACAAGAGGGATTGAAAGCAGACGTGTGCGGAAAAAGTGAAATCAGATTATTTGGAATCTATTGTTCTGTTTAAACCAAACAATACAAATCAAAAACAACAAACTACAAGAAATGATATAAAGCAGAAAATAGATCCGGCAGAGTTTTACATAAATAAAATGCATAGCGTTTCAAAAATTGCTGTTGCATTTGAATGCCAGTCAAAGAACGCGTCAACTGTAGCAAATTGTAGCTGTAAAATTAGGTGATAGCAATTAAAAAAGCTAGAATTGATCTAAAATCAATTCTTATGATACCCTAGATGAATACCCGTATGTAATTTCGTATGGTCACCCATCAGTTGAAGTGGTTTCTCACATATATTTCTAGAACAGTTCGTCGGACAGTAAAAAAAACGGCAAAGTGCGAGTTGGACTCGCACACGAGGGCTCCGTACCATCGTACAAAATTTAACACTATGTACTTTTGTAATAAGCGTACTGCAGAATCCTATGCATAATCAACATATGCATCATTTCTATAAACCCACTTCAAGTGAGATCAATGATCTGCATATATCGTAAAGAATTATTATTAAAACATATGTATCTATACACTTGCATACAAAAAGCATTTCTTCAAACCCACTTCAAGTGAGGTCAACGATTTGCTTATGCATCATCGCAAAGAAATAATATGTACACTCACTGACCTACTCGATCGGTCATTTACACCTCCCCAGCGTAAAATTATGCTGAGACAAAATAAACAAAAGACGGCACTGAATGAATGACTCATGGTCGTGCGCTAAAGATCAAGTTACAATGAGTAACAAACGAAGTACAAATCCAGAGTAAAACGCGAAACTTGGTTTTCCAATAGGAACCAAATTAATTTACCGATACAAATTGGTTCTCATGCAAAATATTGTAAGATAAGTGATTTGTAGGCATGGGAACCAATTGTAAATTAAGTTATCAATGTTGGTATAAATAAGATACGAATTTACAATAAAACACAGTTCTTGACAGTACTTCAAAGAGGCGTTATTCATTTGAGGAGTTAAAGCTGTTTAGCTGCTCCCTTCATCATCCTCTGCTTAGCTTGGAGTTAGCACTCAAAAGCCGCTCCGTCGGAGTTTTGCCTTGTAGCTGCTTCTAGAGAATTATAAGCTGTATGTCAGAATTAATAGCCACATCGAAAATCCTTCAGACTCTGGCTACGCCTCATTACATATAGCTACCGTGGCAACAGCATTAATCAATATAAATTCACCACACTTTTTAGGGTTTCGTATCCAACGGGTGAAGACGACTAAGCCTCAATCCATCCGGGTGTCTGTCGCCGGGCTGCATCTCATGAACCGTACTATTTCCACAGAGTGTGTATTTCTATTGCCGCTATAATAAAAATGAAATAAAATTTAAAATTAAAGTGGGCCTCCATACAAGAAACTTGATTTTTTCAGCATTTTTTGCTCGTTTTCTTATCATTCATTATTATCTTATATTTGTTCAAATGACGCCTATGACGATGGTACGGAACCCTTCTTGTGCGAGTCCAACTCGCATTTGGTAACTTTTTTTTTTTTTTTTTTCAAATGAGAGTAGGCATCATTTGAAAAAAATAATGCCTAGTTAGGCATTGTCCAAATATATAGTGAAAAACGAATTTTTTGTATGGCAACCCTACGAAGGAGTTACCCGATTTGTGCCATTTTCGAACTTAGTCTTACTACTACTGTGTGACGGACAGACGGATGGACATGCAGAAACCAAATTAACTTTCAATATTATGGTTGGGTGCCCAATCCATTTTGCTCTACCATTATTATTTCTTGGTTCTTTCGGAATAACAAATTTAGTCTACCCTATGATTTTATCATCTAGAGGGTATAAAGATGATACTGTAGATAGCATTTTTCCCCCTAGGGTTATGTTTATTCTCATATCTGTCTTAAATTGCGTCTTGGTATTATATTAAAAATTATATATAAAAGTTTATTGGATATAAACAATTTTTTATGGTATATGAGTGGAAACTAGGAAATATTTTTGCAATTTAACTTTTTCATTAAACCACTAACTCAAGCTAGATGTATAAATTTTATCTATAAGAACCTATTAATAATACTAATTAATTTAACTACAGACCAACCAATATAAAATCTTATACAATATTAACAACGAATGAACTGAAGGAGTACTAAATCGGATTTAATAACATGCCTACAATAACAATAAAATTTACTAAAAATATTTTTAAAATAAACAACTTTCGTAAATAAATTGCATTAGAAGTAAAAAATATTTTTTCTTTTTCAGTGATATGTATACACAGGAAAAGTTTCATTGTAAGATGAGAAATGCTAGAACTCAGATTAAATCTTAAAACAGCGGGCATCCTAAGTCACAATTGTCAAAATGCAACTCATGTCCAAACTTTTAAGATTTAATCTGAGTTCTAGCATCTCTTATTTTCCAATGAATTTTTTCTTTTGTAAATCAATGAGAAAGAAAAAAATATTTTTTACTTTTAGTGCAATTTATTTACGAAAATTATTTGTTTTAAAAGTTTTTTTTTTAATATATTTTATTTTTTACTTTTTAGTAATTACATATTCGCTAAAATACATATAACGGTAGATCATCTATCTGACATATTCATTTTAATTCACATCTATGTTCTCTTACAAACATTGTGGTGTAATTTTCTATTCTCTGTGGTAAGTAGTTTAGAAGATTATCGTACTTTAATGTAGGTAGGTCCATGTCAAAAATGTTTACAAGAAAAATCTGGAAAAATTTATTTCACTTCAAAACCCATACAACGGTTAAACAAAATCGAAATGTTCCCATGAAATATGTAAAACATTATGCCAAAACCTTTAAAAGGAAAATCAGCCCTCCGCACCAACCTACAGCTCTCTCTCTGTACACAAATTCGAAAATCACGCATTTTAACGATATTCAGATGAAAAAAAATTTTATAAAGTTTCTCAGAGAAGAAAAGCAAAATGCCATTTAATGGCAGTCAGGTCAAACCCAAGCGGTGTAGTTACCCCCCCCAACCACAAAAACCTCCGCAAAAACGTAACTATTTTTAACCCATTGTAAGGTTCGTCATTCACTCATTCTAAATCACGAAATGCTATCCATCCATCCATCCATAAAGTTATTTAAAAAAAATGACGCCATGCGACTCGAAATTCAAAATCTAGTTTAATTACTTGCATTACATTATTAATGTTCACCTTTACCATTCTCAACTAAATTACTAATTGAAATAAAACAGGAGATGATGATGTTCATAAACAAACGAAAGATATAGATAAAGTTGTTGCAAAAATAAAAGAAAATCTCAAAGGAATGTTACATAAAATTCATCGGAAGTCATTCGCACATTTATTTATATACTTTTGTTATGTATTAGTTATAATTCGACCCAACGATCTAAGAGGTCTCTTCTTTATGGTTATCTCTGCTCGCCTACTATAGAAGTTCAATGATGGAGGTCACTCCAATTGCCCATATAAATACCTTTAAAAAAAGGTAAGTATGAATAATATGGTAGCAAGATTTGAAATTTTCAAATTGAGTGATTGTTCCCCCTTTTTGTATTGCAGCACATGGATAAACTAAGTAGAATTTATAAGAGGAAAATTTTTCGTCTGTAAGACTGAAATTTTTTGAAAGTAATTTCAATAAATTTGCAAAAAGGAGCCGCAAGGCAAAAAAGAGGAACAATCAACCAATTTGAAAATTGCAATGGGAAATGCTCCCACCATATAATTCATACTTTCTTTTTTTAAAAAGGTTTTATATGTGCAATTAGCATGAGCTGCATTATTGAACTTCTATGGTAGGCGATCAGAGATAACATACTGATGAGACCTCTCTGATAACTGGGTCGCAAAATTCACATATTTTTGAAATTTAATGCATTTTGCAAATTTAATGAAGTTATTTTCAACAAGTAAGAAAGCTAGAATTGGTCTAAGACTACTTCTTACGATACCCTACATGAATGCCCGTATGTAATTTTGTATGGTGAACCCTCTGTGCAATTAAAAGTATACATTAAAAGCGTCTAAGACTGATCGTTTTCACAGTATACGTATAAATCCTATATTTTTATATGGAAATACCAAGAAGGGGTTGCCGATTAATTTCATTTTCTAAATTTTATTTACTATTGCTATAAAAACACCATGTACCAAATTTCAGCTCTCTACGTCGACGCGTTCTCAGGCAGTGCTCGAATGTACAGTGAAAAATTAAATTTTTGTATGGCAACCCTACGAAGGAGTTTCCCAATTCGCCCTATTTTTGAACTTAAAATTACTTTAAGCCCTCTAAGTGAACGAGTTCTTCAGTTATCGTGTGGACGGATAGACGGACGGACGAACGGGCGGACATGCAAAAATCAAATTATCTTTTAATATTATGCGTGAGCGTTCAATCCATTTTACGCTACCATCAATATTTCTAGATGCTACAAATGGAATGACAAACTTAGTATACTCTTTAGATTTCAGCTAGGGTATAAATTCAAAATAATAAGTGCTCATGAAAAAAGAGAAGAGGATGAAATTTTTTAGTTTTAGTTTTATTAATTTTGCCAGGTTTTTGTTTAGTAATATTCGGATCAAATACAAAGTTTTACAAAATTTCCATTGCAAGAATTTAAATTTTTTAGTGTTGAACTCTGTTCTTTATTATGAATCCAAAACCACCTGTTTCGGATAAACAGCTTAGTATATATAGCCAAATTAATTTACAAGGGTGCTAAACTTAGCTTAAAATGGCAAATTAAGAATTACACAAGACCATGCCGAGTTTGAAAAATAAAAAATATTATAACCTTTTACTATAAGTTGCCCATACTTGCACTTCTTAAAATATGGACCATTATTTCTGAGACACCCGTATATATATAAATTTTATTATATCAATGAATTAGATATTTATATTAGTCACAAGTAATTAAACAAAAAAAAATTGCATTAGGAGGCATTCCTAGCCAGCAACAACAACTTGCTTTGCTAACAGATTTTAATGACCGGAGAAGAGCAGTGTAACATGGATTAGGTCTGCACATCTGGGTATTTATTTATCATAAAACATTGTTTTAATGTAAAACTTACGTCAATGAAAAACGCGGAGGATTTTCCAGAGTTAACCAGTTTCGCAAATGTGTGATTCTGGATTAAACTAGTGCAACACTAATATGAATATGAAGTTCGTAGAGCGAAAAATTATGACGAACTCACACCAAATTTAACTATACCGGCTTTCTCGCAGCGAATTAAAAAATCACAGATATACCTAAGTAGCAGAACATAAGCTTCCAAGATCCAAACACATTGACCTTACCACTGTTTAATATTAATTAGTATTTAATATTGGCTTTAAGCTTCAAACTTTTAAGAAGTATATTTTGTGTAATTTCAATTCCAGTCAGTCATCTGAAGCTCGTTACTTTTGCGATTCAGTCACCTCGAGATCTTCACTGGAGTGTTATGCGACAGATACAGCGCGCCGTGTGAATGGCTGTTCCAATAGGCTAAATAGATATGGGAGCTTTTTAAACTGACCTTAATTAAAGCTGCTCTCGCAACTTATTTTCATTTCAAGACCAGTCAGTCAGAAAGAAAAGAGAAGTGGCGTTTATATGTGATTGTACGTGATCCAAGTTCAGTTGAGTGTAGCCTCTATGTAGCGTCACACATATAATCGGAGCCTGCTTTAAATCCGAGCGACGGTAAACAATTTTTGTTGACTTCTTCTAAGTGTGTTTTTATTTACCCATTTGATACAAGTATATAATTGCCTACGGGGTAAATCGGCAAGAGTCTGTAGAAAAGTGAAAGCAAATAGATAATATTCTCAAACTCCAAAGTGACATATTTGTGCTTGCGGATATTGTGGTTCAAAATTCCAAATAAATGCTATTTCGTACCGGAGTATACAAATACAGCCATAGACGCCTAGCCAGATAAATATTTTTCCTCAATTTAACTGCATACATGTATATCATATTTGGTGAAATTATTAATTGATATTGAATTGCACTTTATTGAAAGTAAATAAAAACAATGCAAATGTAATCTATAGTGAAAAACGTTTTGTTTAAACTAAAATGTCTACGGCTAGGCTATTTCATCATCCATAATTTCTCCAGCGATCTTACTATAGCTGTTCATTGCATGAAGGCTGTTGGTATGGAAATGAAAAGTACCAACAATCAGTGCAGTGGAAATGTTGACGTTACGGCCAATATCGCCAAACCAAATACAAAATCGGAGCGTATGGCTGGATGTGTTCACTATAAACGGCGGGCAATGTTTGTCGTACGTATAAAAACTTTTCATACTAACTTACAAACATGCATAATATTATTTACCTTAACAGAAAAAAATTCATTACAAATTATTTAATTTGGAAATGACTAGCTATTAGATGCACTCAAATCTGTTCATAACAGCCACATCTCTCGAGAAATACTTCCCAAGCCATCAAACAGACTCTGCCACTAATGCATGAGAGTGCCAACTTTATCCTGATATTCTAAAATGCAGTGTTCTTATGAAAAACTGACAAAAGATTGATTTGAATAGCTCATGCTCTCCAAACTACTATTCATATAGAAAAATGGTATTCTAAAAATCTTGAGCTAGCTTTCTTATCTTCCCAACCGTAATTAAATTTTTATATATGTCCTAAGAAATTTATTGAGCCTAAAATGGTAAAGTTACGTTTTAATCAAAACATAGTTTTTGTAGACTTTGGGAAAATAAGGAGCTTGAAATTACTGGAAGACTATTTTTCTGTATTATGATATTTTAGAACCTATAGCATACATATATAAAATCAATAGCTAGCCAATTTTTCACAAATCTCAATATAGAACATTTTAGAGAATCGGACCAGCACGAATATATATGGATTTCTGTTTCATGGCTTGGGAGCCTTATTTCTCCATTGTTTTGTAACTGCGTAACCGGCTCCCTTCAATAAAATTGATGATTGACACACATCTTCGTGCTTATTATAAAGAGATCTTGCGATCTATGTAACTATCTATGTTGGGGAAATTTATGAAGCAAATTTCAAAAATCAATTAGTTCTCTGGAGTTTTTCCGTAACGTATTTTTGTATGAGGGTGGGGGGGGGGGGGGGGGGGTCAGCTAACTAGATTCGCATCTGCTGCATCTCTCATGCAAAACTAACCAATAGCAAAATGCATTAGAAGCTATTTTTCATAGACAACAAGTCCTTGAAATGTAGTAATTTCGAACAATGTCGAAGAGTTAATACAGAAATCAGCATTTTACGATCCCAAAAATGATGCAAGCCTCTCAAGCCGTCAAACAGCGCTTAAAAGTTTTCAAATCTTTCTTTACTTGAAGCGGATATGTGCTTAAAAAGGAGCGGATGTTGATCCTATTACTGCAAACAAAATCGAAGTTACTAAACGTAAATGATTTTGTATTCATCGTAAAGATATAAGACCCAGACCATTCGACGTAGTTTTTTTATGATTCACTTGGTGTATATAACGTATTTTTGACATTTTGGTCGGTTACAGCAACTATGGTCTAGGAGCGTCGAATATGCTCAATTTTTATATCAAGTATGAAACCTAGCATTTAATTTTGTTCTACGTAATCTATTTTCCCTTAATGAGCTACTACTGGAGGATTCCTTTAGTTTAGGCATACGTTCATTACAATAAGGCAATGGCAGAGATAACTTAATACTTCGTATAAAGATGCGACAGCTAGAATAAAAATATCAAACGCTTTCGCAACTGCACACCTCTGAGATTGCCTCCACTTTAGCAACAAGCAACATATTAAAGTTTCTAGCTGTGAGCTTATACTTCTCAGCCATGGTCCGCAACACAAGAGATGCGGTGAGTTTGTTGATCATGCAGCTAAAATTTTAGAGGGACAAGGAAACAAACTTTAAACAAAATATTTTTCGTAACATTGTCATCGATTGCTTTATGGCTGCTGATGATGAGTGGGAACTTTTGCCTCTAGAGGGGTATATTGAAGAATTGTACTGGAACTGTGTATTTTAACCATTTCTTAGAACATTCAAAACATTTTTCGAACGGAAATTTGTCTGAGAATGTATGTATTTTTAATTTCACTTGATTTCAAGCTCTTGGGGAAAGCGTTTGCGATTTTATTAAAATAGGCACTTGGTTGAGGTTTTGGTAACGGTTTTTCGATAGATTTTGGAAACGGATTTAGGTAATTATTCTTTATTTCATTTTATCTGAATTTTCGCTATTGCCTTTAAATGTTCGATTTTAGCTTTAAGTACTTAGATCTTTTGTTGTAGGTATATTTTGGGTATCGATTTCTGGACACTGATTGTAAATTGGACTTTGGATAGTTGGATTTTGTATATATTGAGTATTGCTTTTGGAATTTTTGCTAGACTTTCGACTTTGATTTTTATATAAATTCTAATTTTGTAAAAAAATACCAAAAAGTCGCACAACCTGGGGGGTTGTTTGCATCATTCAAAGTTGCAAAGCATACAAGCGTACTGAGCCAGATCAGAAATTCTTTAGATTTCCAAAATCTAGAACAAGCGCTTTTGACAAATGGATGACTGCTTGTAAATTAGCATCCCCGCCAGCAAAAAGAAATGCATACGTCTGCTCAAAACATTTCGATCGTAATTGTTTTGGTAAAAAAAAAAATTAAAAATAGGTTCAATACCTTCCTTGATATTTGTAAACTCTTCAATTAATGAAGATGAGGAAACGCTTCATGTCAATTTTTCAGGGAAAACGTATGAAAGAAGGAATTCAGTCTCGGATTTAATAACATGCCTACAATAACAATAAAATTTACTAAAAATATTTTTAAAATAAACAACTTTCGTAAATAAATTGCATTAGAAGTAAAAAATATTTTTTCTTTTTCAGTGATATGTATACACAGGAAAAGTTTCATTGTAAGATGAGAAATGCTAGAACTCAGATTAAATCTTAAAACAGCGGGCATCCTAAGTCACAATTGTCAAAATGCAACTCATGTCCAAACTTTTAAGATTTAATCTGAGTTCTAGCATCTCTTATTTTCCAATGAATTTTTTCTTTTGTAAATCAATGAGAAAGAAAAAAATATTTTTTACTTTTAGTGCAATTTATTTACGAAAATTATTTGTTTTAAAAGTTTTTTTTTTAATATATTTTATTTTTTACTTTTTAGTAATTACATATTCGCTAAAATACATATAACGGTAGATCATCTATCTGACATATTCATATTAATTCACATCTATGTTCTCTTACAAACATTGTGGTGTAATTTTCTATTCTCTGTGGTAAGTAGTTTAGAAGATTATCGTACTTTAATGTAGGTAGGTCCATGTCAAAAATGTTTACAAGAAAAATCTGGAAAAATTTATTTCACTTCAAAACCCATACAACGGTTAAACAAAATCGAAATGTTCCCATGAAATATGTAAAACATTATGCCAAAACCTTTAAAAGGAAAATCAGCCCTCCGCACCAACCTACAGCTCTCTCTCTGTACACAAATTCGAAAATCACGCATTTTAACGATATTCAGATGAAAAAAAATTTTATAAAGTTTCTCAGAGAAGAAAAGCAAAATGCCATTTAATGGCAGTCAGGTCAAACCCAAGCGGTGTAGTTACCCCCCCCAACCACAAAAACCTCCGCAAAAACGTAACTATTTTTAACCCATTGTAAGGTTCGTCATTCACTCATTCTAAATCACGAAATGCTATCCATCCATCCATCCATAAAGTTATTTAAAAAAAATGACGCCATGCGACTCGAAATTCAAAATCTAGTTTAATTACTTGCATTACATTATTAATGTTCACCTTTACAATTCTCAACTAAATTACTAATTGAAATAAAACAGGAGATGATGATGTTCATAAACAAACGAAAGATATAGATAAAGTTGTTGCAAAAATAAAAGAAAATCTCAAAGGAATGTTACATAAAATTCATCGGAAGTCATTCGCACATTTATTTATATACTTTTGTTATGTATTAGTTATAATTCGACCCAACGATCTAAGAGGTCTCTTCTTTATGGTTATCTCTGCTCGCCTACTATAGAAGTTCAATGATGGAGGTCACTCCAATTGCCCATATAAATACCTTTAAAAAAAGGTAAGTATGAATAATATGGTAGCAAGATTTGAAATTTTCAAATTGAGTGATTGTTCCCCCTTTTTGTATTGCAGCACATGGATAAACTAAGTAGAATTTATAAGAGGAAAATTTTTCGTCTGTAAGACTGAAATTTTTTGAAAGTAATTTCAATAAATTTGCAAAAAGGAGCCGCAAGGCAAAAAAGAGGAACAATCAACCAATTTGAAAATTGCAATGGGAAATGCTCCCACCATATAATTCATACTTTCTTTTTTTAAAAAGGTTTTATATGTGCAATTAGCATGAGCTGCATTATTGAACTTCTATGGTAGGCGATCAGAGATAACATACTGATGAGACCTCTCTGATAACTGGGTCGCAAAATTCACATATTTTTGAAATTTAATGCATTTTGCAAATTTAATGAAGTTATTTTCAACAAGTAAGAAAGCTAGAATTGGTCTAAGACTACTTCTTACGATACCCTACATGAATGCCCGTATGTAATTTTGTATGGTGAACCCTCTGTGCAATTAAAAGTATACATTAAAAGCGTCTAAGACTGATCGTTTTCACAGTATACGTATAAATCCTATATTTTTATATGGAAATACCAAGAAGGGGTTGCCGATTAATTTCATTTTCTAAATTTTATTTACTATTGCTATAAAAACACCATGTACCAAATTTCAGCTCTCTACGTCGACGCGTTCTCAGGCAGTGCTCGAATGTACAGTGAAAAATTAAATTTTTGTATGGCAACCCTACGAAGGAGTTTCCCAATTCGCCCTATTTTTGAACTTAAAATTACTTTAAGCCCTCTAAGTGAACGAGTTCTTCAGTTATCGTGCGGACGGATAGACGGACGGACGAACGGGCGGACATGCAAAAATCAAATTATCTTTTAATATTATGCGTGAGTGTTCAATCCATTTTACGCTACCATCAATATTTCTAGATGCTATTTTTCATAGACAACAAGTCCTTGAAATGTAGTAATTTCGAACAATGTCGAAGAGTTAATACAGAAATCAGCATTTTACGATCCCAAAAATGATGCAAGATTCTCAAGCCGTCAAACAGCGCTTAAAAGTTTTCAAATCTTTCTTTACTTGAAGCGGATATGTGCTTAAAAAGGAGCGGATGTTGATCCTATTACTGCAAACAAAATCGAAGTTACTAAACGTAAATGATTTTGTATTCATCGTAAAGATATAAGACCCAGACCATTGACGTAGTTTTTTTATGATTCACTTGGTGTATATAACGTATTTTTGACATTTTGGTCGGTTACAGCAACTATGGTCTAGGAGCGTCGAATATGCTCAATTTTTATATCAAGTATGAAACCTAGCATTTAATTTTGTTCTACGTAATCTATTTTCCCTTAATGAGCTACTACTGGAGGATTCCTTTAGTTTAGGCATACGTTCATTACAATAAGGCAATGGCAGAGATAACTTAATACTTCGTCTAAAGATGCGACAGCTAGAATAAAAATATCAAACGCTTTCGCAACTGCACACCTCTGAGATTGCCTCCACTTTAGCAACAAGCAACATATTAAAGTTTCTAGCTGTGAACTTATACTTCTCAGCCATGGTCCGCAACACAAGAGATGCGGTGAGTTTGTTGATCATGCAGCTAAAATTTTAGAGGGACAAGGAAACAAACTTTAAACAAAATATTTTTCGCAACATTGTCATCGATTGCTTTATGGCTGCTGATGATGAGTGGGAACTTTTGCCTCTAGAGGGGTATATTGAAGATTTGTACTGGAACTGTGTATTTTAACCATTTCTTAGAACAATCAAAACATTTTTCGAACGGAAATTTGTCTGAGAATGTATGTATTTTTAATTTCACTTGATTTCAAGCTCTTGGTGAAAGCGTTTGCGATTTTATTAAAATAGGCACTTGGTTGAGGTTTTGGTAACGGTTTTTCGATAGATTTTGGAAACGGATTTAGGTAATTATTCTTTATTTCATTTTATCTGAATTTTCGCTATTGCCTTTAAATGTTCGATTTTAGCTTTAAGTACTTAGATCTTTTGTTGTAGGTATATTTTGGGTATCGATTTCTGGACACTGATTGTAAATTGGACTTTGGATAGTTGGATTATATATATTTTTATATAAATTCTAATTTTGTAAAAAAATACCAAAAATTCGCACAACCTGGGGGGTTGTTTGCATCATTCAAAGTTGCAAAGCATACAAGCGTACTGAGCCAGATCAGAAATTCTTTAGATTTCCAAAATCTAGAACAAGCGCTTTTGACAAATGGATGACTGCTTGTAAATTAGCATCCCCGCCAGCAAAAAGAAATGCATACGTCTGCTCAAAACATTTCGATCGTAATTGTTTTGGTAAAAAAAAAATTAAAAATAGGTTCAATACCTTCCTTGATATTTGTAAACTCTTCAATTAATGAAGATGAGGAAACGCTTCATGTCAATTTTTCAGGGAAAACGTATGAAGGAAGGAATTCAGTCTCGGATTTGCAATTACAGGATTTATCCATTTTAGAGCCCTCCCTGTCAACAATTATATATTGAGCCCTCAAATATATTCTGCAAACAATGTTTGGAAAGTGAGAAAAAAGTTGGTTACTACCGCAAACGATATTCTGGTTTGTTGATGAAATACAAAGAGTTGAAAGGAAAAATGAAGACAGTTTGTAATAAAAAACGGTCGAAAAACTTCAGCAATAAAACAAACAAAATCAAAAAATGGAGCACTTAAAGAAAATGTGTAGGAGAACACTCAATTATCATATCGATAAAACACCGTTTGTTTCCGAAAAAAGCAAAGAATTTTCGAAAATGATTTTAAAATCAAATACTGTATGGAATGAAAAAAAATTGCTAGCACAATGCATACATTATATATCGTGTTCTTCCTACAAATATATGAGGGATTCATTAAAATTTAATTTGCCCTCTATACGATCAATACAAAGATGGCTGCCTATTAAATGTATTCCGCCTGGTATAAATGAAAATATTATTGAAACATTCCGGGAACATATATTGGAATGGTCTGCTGAATGCAGAGAATATGTTTCGATTTTAGATGAAATCGCTATAAGGCGGAATTTAACATTTAACATGCGGAACCCGGTTGGAAAAGAAATTTGTCTCTTTATGGCAAGAGGAATATTATCCAACTGGAAATTCATCATAGCATACTACGTTACAGAAACCAGTATCACTGGGGAAAATTTATCAAATAAATTAAAAGAAATTCTAGAATGCTGCTCTAATATCGGATTAAATATTAGAGGGGTGGTATGCGATCAAGGGCCAAATAATAGAAATTGTTTCTCCCGATCAGGAGTAACAACATTTAAGTCATATTTTAATTTTAATGAAAAGCTCTATTATGCATTATATGATATACCGCATGTTATTAAATCAATTAAGAATACTTTATTGAAGACTGATTTATGCACCATAGATGGTCCAGTTACGTGGAAATACATAGAAGAGTTGGTTACTATGGAGAAAAATAATGTGACAAAAATGGGCCATAAACTTACGGAAAAACATTGCAGTCCAAATAAATGGGGAAAGATAAATGTTTCTTTAGCTGTACAAGTGTTCAGTCGCACTTGTGCGGCAGCAATCAAATCCGCTGAACAAATTGGAGTGTTTTCTGAAGAAGTTAATAACAAGGCGAAATCTACAGCTGAATTCATTACAAAAATAGACAGATAATTTGATTGCTTAAACAGCAAAAATCCGTTTTGCAAAAATATTTTTAAGGCCGGACTAAGAAGAGAAGGGCTTGTAAAGCAATTCCTGGAAGAAATGATTGAATATATAACATCAATAACTCTAAAAGGAAAGCAAAGAAATTATTGTTTTAATGGTTTAGTCCAATCTATTAAGGGTATTTTAGCCCTTTCAGAAGATATATTTAATATGTACGATAGCATTAACTTTTTCTTGACGTACAAAGTAAACCAAGACGTAATTAAAAACTTATTTGGTTTAATAAGAAGTAGAGGTGGCTTACATAGAAACCCATCAGTGAATGAAATTATGTACATATTGGCCCGATTAATTTTAAATAAAATGTTAAGCTCTATTGGTAGTAATCAATTGAAAAATTGTGAGGACGACAATGACGATATTATCATTGTAGATGCTTTGAAAGAAATTGAAGAAAACAATAAATATATTTCTTCCAATAATGCATTCAATAAAAGTGAAGAAATTAATCGAGAATATGAAAAATTGGAAATGCACGAAGACGATTTTATTGTCGATAATATTGATCCAAAAATAATGGAAGATGACGCTAACACTGAAGGGCTTTCGCTGAGATATTTTGCTGGCTACATAATTTTAAAATTGCTTTTAAAAATTAACAATTGTGAGAAGTGTCTGGAAAAAATGGTGAAATCTGATGAAAGAATTCAATTATGTCATCCTTCTGAGTATTTCTTATATTATAAGAACTACTCCAATAAATCTGATTTTGGAAGTCTTGTTGCGCCGACAGATGATTTCTTTGAAATAACTAAAATACATTTAGCAGTTTTTAAACATATATTTAAGAATACACCACATTACTAACATTAATAGGATGATAATAAATAAATGTATAGAAGAAACCAACGGATCAGAATTGTTTTCTGAATGGTTTTTACAAATCATTCCTGTTTTCAGCATAGAATAGAAGCTATTGATAAATTGGTTGATGTGCTTTTGAAGGAAAATTGTTTGTGGACTACCAAAAACCTTAATAATTCCAGCAAATCTTCACATCCAAACCAAAACTCAAAAAATAAATATAGAATAATATTGTTAAATAAATAAATATATATATATATATATATATATATATATACGGAATTGTATACCAAAAAGATCAACATTTTCAATTTTCAGATCCGACCACCTCCGATTTCGATGAATTTTAGAATTAGTTAAGTATTAAAAAATGTTGGACCCATATTTTTTTGTTTAGCCTGCCGATCTCTGCAGGGTGACTGAATATTTTCAGTGTGGACGTCTTTTTTAATTTGCTGATTACTTGGGATCGGATTACTCGATTCTTTGGTGTGATATTTCATATTTATGGTATTAAATGGTGCTTTCAAAAGAAATAAAAAAAATATCGAAAAAGAAAATATTAATATAATAAAAATATTAATTTTGGAGTTTTCCGGTGGGGATCCGGAAACCCTAAAAAATATATATATTTTTTTAAATGCTCTAATATTAAGACATAAATTTTATAATTTTATCAGTGGCGGTGTAATCTTTTGTTGAAACATCAACGTAATTTACCTTTGAATCTCTTTGTGAATCAGCCCAAACGTACAGGTGTTTGGATGTTTGAATTTCATTATTTTGTAAGCTAGCTTTTTCAACATTTTTTTTTTATTTGTTGACTCCTCCTAAAGCGTTGCAAGGCCCTTTCCCAAGGCAGGTTGCAAAAAAGTGGCATTCTGCCTCAAGATTGAACTCATTCTTCATAAGACATATATTTTACCAGGTCATCTTATTTTTATATTGACCTCCAGAGCCATCCGAAAAATGAATAATTTTTTAACAAAAATCGGGGGTGCTCTATTGACCACGATGGAGGAAACACCCTGTATATGATATTATTTTTTAAATATTATATGTATTTACCTTCTCGAAAAAGGTAAAAAAATTGGAAGGCAACCCATTAGCCCCTTTTCAAAATCAAATCTACAATTTTATTATGACAAGAGGAATAGTTATAATTGGTCTCATACCGATATTATTATACTCTAGAAAAAAATAAAAGTGAATAACTAAAAAAAAGTGCAAGACTAAGAAGGGGTTGCCCGAATTAGTTCACTTTTCAAATTTTATTTACCATATTTTAAAACGCTGTAAAAATCTTATTTTAATATTTTGCTCTACCACCATTTGTTTCTATGCGTAACAAACGGAATGATAAACTTAGTATACCCTGTAAATTTCACTTAGAGTATAAAAATAATGTGCACACAATTTTAGCTCGCTAGATCATTGCGTTCTCAAGTTATTGTACACAATATTTATGTGTTACAAATAACGGGTTTTCCAATAAGAGGTGTTATTTTGATATTAAAAGAAAAATGGCATTTTTTGAGATTAATGATCAGATCCTTATTTCATTATAAAGAGGAAGGTGTGCCGTTAATAATCGAAAATAACATCAGCCAAATGACAACCACGACCACGCCTACAGGACCATATCCTTTTCATGAAATTTTCCATAACCAAATCGCAAAGTGGCTGCCCTATGTCCTCGATAGCCTCACGAATTCCACATTTGAGGTCTTGAATCGACGCTGGGCTATTGGCATAGACCTTCTCTTTCACGTGGGTCCAAAGGAAGAAGTCGCAAGGTGTTAAGTCACAAGATCTCGCTGGCCAATTGTGATCACCTCTTCGAGAGATAACACGGTCCGGAAACTTTTCCCGTAAAAGATCAACGGTTTCGTTGCTTGTATGGCACGTAGCGCCGTCTTGTTGAAAGCAAACGTTGTCCAGATTAATACCATCCAATTCCGGCCATAAAAAATCATTAATCATCTGTCGATAGCGCAATCCATTCACCGTAACTGTTGCTCCAGCCTCATTTTCGAAAAAGTAAGGTCCAATGGCCCCGCGGGACCATAAACCGCACCAAACAGTCACACGTTGAGGATAGAGAGGCTTTT
The DNA here is from genome assembly GCA_963924295.1 of Dioctria rufipes. Lineage (NCBI taxonomy): Eukaryota > Metazoa > Arthropoda > Insecta > Diptera > Asilidae > Dioctria > Dioctria rufipes. The sequence continues at coordinate 107,565,455 of OZ002744.1, forward strand.
CAACAATAACTCTTGGGTTTTCCGAGCCCCAGATGCGACACGTTTGCTTGTTGACGAAGCCATCGAGGTGGAAATGGGCCTCATCACTCAAGATGAGTTTTCGATGGAATTCCGGATCATTTTCATGCATTTCAAGGACCCAATCAGCAAAGACTCAACGTTATTGATGATCGGCCGGCTTGAGTTCTTGTGTTAACTGAACTTTATAAGCCTTAGTACCCAAATCTTTACGCAAAATATGGTGTAATGACGTTTGTGGGATGCCTAATTCCAAAGAACGACGAGTAATGGACAAACCTGGGTTTTCTTCAAAACTTTCGGCTACAGCAGCAATATTCTCGGCTGTTGTTGAGCGACACGGGCTTTATTCTTCACATCACTAACTTGTCCCGACAGCTCGAATTTTTCTACCAATTTCTGTATTGCGGTCCGACAAGGTACTTCACGACGACCCAAAAATGTTCGAGTTTTACGAACCGTCTCTGTCACATTTTCACCATTTTTATAGTGAATTTCAATGAGTTGTTGAATCGTGTATCGTTCCATTTTAATGGCGTAGTTTCTACTTGTCAAATGTCAAAAAATGATAGCTCCAAAAGTGACATCTACCGAAATAGCGGGCTAATTAAAATAACACCTCTTATTGGAAAACCCTATAGAATGAAAAACTTAGTGTACCCTACGCCGCCATGGGGAATTAAAACTCCAGTACAATTCTTCAATATACCCCTCTAGAGGCAAAAGTTCCCACTCATCATCAGCAGCCATAAAGCAATCGATGACAATGTTGCGAAAAATATTTTGTTTAAAGTTTGTATCCTTGCCCCTCTAAAATTTTAGCTTCATGATCAACAAACTCACCGCATCTCTTGTGTTGCGGACCATGGCTGAGAAATATAAGTTCACAGCTAGAATCTTTAATATGTTGCTTGTTGCTAAAGTGGAGGCAATCTCAGAGGTGTGGAGTTGCGAAAGCGTTTGATATTTTTATTCTAGCTGTCGCATCTTTATACGAAGTATTAATTTATCTCTGGTAATGGCTTTTAGAATTTATGAAGGATTAAAGTTTTCTTGTAAGTAAAGAAAAATAAGCTTTTTACCTTTTAATGCGTGCTCTCTAAATGTGTGGTAACGCGACGACAAATTCTTTTACTGGCAATTCCGTGATTTAAAAGTAATTGAAGAGAATATTCTGCAAATGCAGAGGACTCAAATGACTAAAAAAATTTCTTGTTTACCAAATATGTTTTTATTTGCCAAAATAATATAAAATTAATAAACTGCACAGTTATTGGCGCGCTGTAATTACCTACATTACCAAATTATTCGCTTTGAGTTTATTCCAAAATTCCATTTATAATAAGCTTATATTTATATAGTATGTATAGTAGATTTCAGCCGTTCTCAAATTGGACATATTTTACCCAGAGTTAACGATTCAAACTGGGCTCCTATTATAAACTAGATATGTAATTTAGGCTGCAACCACAATATAAAGATTTACAAGTTATGGGATTCATCTATCAAATTTGGAGACAAATGCCACAAATTTGTTCGTCTCAATTTCAATTGTTTTTAGCATAGTGAAGCAGATTTTCTAATTGGGAATTTGTTTGTTTTCCTACTAGCAGCAACATATTTAAAACTTCTTTCAGTTAATATAACACAAAAACTAAAAACAGATTCGCTGGAACTAACATTTGACCAAATGACTTTGCAACAAAACGAGTTCCTTTCAAATCGCCTATACCTTCATATTTGTATCATGGGCTGTAAAAATGAACATAGCGTAGATTCTGAAAAAGATTTTCATATATTGAAACCATGGTATTAATGGCAAGATGTTATGGATGGGTTGTCAAAAAGAATTTCCCCACCAAGTTGTCACCTATTAAAAAACAACAAGAATATTTTAAAACTAAAATTCGGTTTTTTCACATTATTCCTTCGTTTCATTAATTCACTTTCAAATCTATATATATGTAAATTTTAACTGTCTTTATGGAAATTAAAATTAAAATTTATTTACTTATATTTACTTTGTTAAATAAATATCATGCAGTCAAAATTTTATATGTTTTTATACACTAGATCAGTATTTCTCAAACTTTGTACCGCGGCCCCCTAGGGAGCCGTAAAGCTCTTACAAAGGGGGCACGAAATATTTAAAATTTTTGAATTCTTTTTAAAAATATGAAAAAATATGTATTTATAAATTTATTTACTTTTCAAACCCGTCATTTTTTTAAAATTTGATTTCGCGGTATATTTAGTTACTTAGAAAGACAGAAGCTCATTTTTAGTGTTCCGTACCCAAAGGGTAACAACTCTATTACTAAGACTACGCTGTCCGCCCGTCACCAGGTTGTATCTCATGAACCATAATAGGTAGGCAGTTGAAATTTTCACAGACTATTTCTATTGCCGCTATAACAACAAGTTATAAAAATAAAATAAAATGCAAAATTAAAAGGGGCCCCCATACAAGAAACGTGATTTTACGGTGTTTTATTCCTCGTTTTGTTCTCATTCATTATTATTATCACAAGTAGGCATTTTCTTTTCAAATGACAGCTTTATTATTATTTTTTCAAATGATAGCATTATTTTTTCACATGACGCCTAATCTTAATTGAAAAAATAAATGAAATGTACATATTGTTAAATTTTGTACGATGGTATGGAACCCTTCGTGCGAGAGTACGACTTTCACTTGGGCGGTTATTTTGAAATTTTAAGAGATTTTTAGGAAATAATCATTTGTTTCAACCAACCAGGTAATAACTAAAGCAGATGAAAATGAACAAATATCATGTAACCATTTCTAACATATTGACACTACTATTAGTTAACAATTAGGAGTAAGGGCACTTTCACATCAAAACCGAAGACCGATAAAAATAAACCGAAAAACTCAATTTATTCCACTTTAAAACAAGATTTAATAATTAATAATTTTACTAATAAAATAGTATATTTATCTCAGATTTTTAAGAAAAACACAACTTTTATCTTTTTTCGGCCGAAAAACGAAATTTCGGTTGCATCTGTCAATTTCTTTTCGGTTTCCATATGTGGAACGTTTTGGTACGAAATATTTTTTCGATCGTACTAAACCTCTCTTTTGTGTTTACATTGCAAATTAAATTTTTTTATTTTATTATTTATCATATTATTATAATATGGATAGGGATTTCGAAGTACAATTAAAATACGCTTTTTTGTATGAGCTCTCATCATACAACTTTTATGATAATTATAATGTTACTTCTATTTAGCCGAAAAAAAAGTGTTCGGTTTTGATGTGAAAGCAAAAGCGTATTTTCGGTGTAGAATTTATTGGATTTCGGTTTCGATTTGAAAGTGTCTTAAGAGAAAGATCTGTTTCGTGCCCCTTGGGTTATTTCACAGTTTTTTCTGCGGCAATGCGATGAGCCCAAAGTCACTGACATATATATATGTAAATGGAGTGCTCGTTGAACCAAAAATGCATGCAAGCAAAAGGGCACCACTTTCATATTCTTGTCTCTTTCCATGAAAGCATACTTTTTCCACTGAACTGTAACGATGAGAACGAGAAATTGCTTGTAAAAACCCTTGTAAAAAACACTTCCTTCAATTCATAATTAAAATTTAACAAGACAAATAGTCCCAAATACTTTTGTGGTAAATTCGGTAAATCCCACGGCCAAGCATATAAGTAAATTCCCAAATAATTTAAATATAGCGCCAATTTACGACAATTGGGTTATTTTACGTCCAATTGTCTTATGTAGTAGACCACTAAATAGAGCGCGAAATTCAAATCCAGATGAGCCAAAAAACGGAAAAATTGAAATTTTGGACTTAATACCCTTTTGCTCTGAGGTACGGAACTATTTATAATTTAGCCAACAGTCCTTCAAACTTTCATTAAAATCATTCACATTTCACAAATTCAAATTCACATTTCACAAATTTGCACATTTATAGGATAATTTCCTTTTCATATACACAGATTTACATACCTAACAATATTCAGTTTTCTCTTCTTTACTCCATAATTATTGGTGCGAATTTTACTAATACGTCCCATGATTAAATAATAGCTACTCACAATTCGTTACCTATAACCACAATAGAACTGGCAAAAAATTTCTCGCCTCAAAAGCAAAAATGAACAAATTACCAATGATAAAAATTAAAATATTCCGGGATATCTATACACATACATACACCTAATGCAGAAAATAACGGCACACACTCTCCAAGCATGCAGCTACAGCCCGCTGAGCTTTCAAAACAGATGAAAGCCTTCCCAAGCACATTACTCCATCTGACGACGATAGAATGAATTGGAAACGCCAAATTGTATACAAAATATAATAAAACAAGAAATTTTTGCCGTTACCATCATTAACATTATTGACTTTATTTTCTTTATCATTGCACTACAAAATTTGAGTTTTTCAAAATAAACAGGAAAAGGTTCGATCTTTGTTACAAATTGAACTTTCTTTGAAGTAATGTCATAATTTTGATAGTTATTTGTCTCGGAAAATAGCAGCTTTCAAACGAAAATATATTAGTAACCAACATTTTTTGTCTGGTTTTCTTTCCGTCACTGCCTCTTCCAGCCCAAGGTCTTCCATACTCAAGTACAAATTTATCTATTTAATGTACCATTATTACGTTTTGATGTACTAAACTTTGCTAATTTCATGAATTCTAGAGTTTTCTAAAGCTAATTAAATACATATAAAATCCCCAAAATCTTTATTTTTGACATTAATTTTTATTTTAAACAAAAATAATATTCAAGGGATCTTGAAAAAGGTGAATTCGCAGAAATGGTGTCTTAAATTAGTAGCACTTTAATGCTAATTGAAAAATTGAGCATGGCATATTATGACGGTAAGATCTGCCAGCACCAAAGCAGTGTTATTACCTTCCTGCTATATTTGAAAATTAAAATATCCAGCGCCAGACCTTTTCAAGATCCTTGAGGTATCGTAAATACCTGCATGAGTAGTTAGAGATTTGTGCATGTAGGTACATAGCTAAATAAGGAGGTAGTATACTTTCTGGTTCCGCACAAAAAGATGCTGTGATCTGTGACGGAAGAGGTTTATTTTAAAATTATTAGAAAGATAAATTTCATTTTAAGAAGACTCAATTGTTGGAAACGGGAAAAGAGTGAGTTATTTACTCACTGAGTGAAATTTGGTAGTGCTGTGCTAATGATTTGTGTAGTGTAGTGTATTATTAATTAAAAATGAATTAAGTTGTTGCTAGGATATATTTATGTAGTTGTAGTGTAGTGTTGTAGTGTTTCGTTTTGTGGGTCAAGGAAGTAGGGATTGGCTCTCCTCCCGATTGTCTTTAAGAATGGCTCTCCTCCTTGTACCATGATGATGTCATATAAACCACGGATGGCTTTCCTCCCTGTGTTTATGGAGACCGTGCTCCTCTCTAACCCTGCGACGATTTTATGGTTTTAGTTTTGCTATTGTCTTGTTGCTCTTCCTTGACAGTACGACTCGCGAAACGAGCACTCAGCTAGATAATTATATAGTAGATAGTACATAGCAGAATTGGCAAGTTGTGTAGAAAAGTAATGAAATTATGGGCACTGACCTATTGTTTTAATATTTACAGGTACGGTATTCCACCACACGTGTATATAGCTCCGGGACCCTTGGCCTGGCAAATCTTAATAATACTTGTAATGTGAACGAGAAGAGAGAAAAAAAAGTTCTACTGTAAGTCGTCCTAATGTTTTTGTTTTTTTTTTATATTTTTATATGTTACAATTTCTCAGAAGTGGGATTAATAACAGGAGTTTATACACGTACGTCATTGAATTTTTGTGTTAATATTTTGCAAGAAAAAAATAAGTGGTTGGACTGCTGAGCGTATTATTTCATACAACAATGTACTGAATCGTAGAAAACAATAATTAAATATCTACTATTTTTGATTTTATTTTTTGGTTTTATTTATTATTATTTACATACATACATACAAATATACAAAATATATATCATAAAGCAAAGGAAACAAATATAAATAAATAGTTTACTTTCTTCCTGTGTGTTATTGGCTTGATAGGTTTTGTGTGCTGTTCTTTCTTTGAGTTTTGTTATTATGGGTCGCACGAAGAAGAAGTTCGAGATAGTCGACAACGAAGTCCCATTTCTTCCTCTGACACGGAAAGTGATCGCGAATATCGACGAAAATCTAGGCGTACTTCGAGAAACACTACCGATTATTTCGATAGATTCACTGAAGCAGTCACTTCGCTATTGCAACGAAGCAATAGCAAAGTGTTGGTTTTAAAGGTGATCCGGTGCCAACTTTTAACCCGGAAGATCGAAATCAGTGTTCAGAGTTGTGGCGTAAAAAGGTAGATGAACTTTAAGACGTTTTTATGTGTACTGAAGAAGCTACGATCTATTTTGCATTGTCCAAATTGCAAGGTTTATCTGAAATTTGGTATAAAAGCTTACCTTCATTAAATTTTGCATGGGCGGAATGGGAAGAAAAATTGCAAGAGACCTTTCCACCTAATAAGGATTATTACGAGATGTTGATGGAAACGATTAGACGACGGAAAAGAACGGGCGAAATTTACGCGAAATATTATTATGAAAAGCTTGCCTTGCTAAATGGATTGCTCATAACTGGAGAAAGTGCAGTCTCGTGTATAATTGGCAGATTAGATCATCGTATTGTGAAAACTGGAGCTAAATCGGCGCGATATAAGAAACCAGGAGAACTATTCCAATATTTAAATCAACTGAATGATGCCCCCTGATCATCTCAAATTCACCGATCGAAAACTTCATTTAAAAGGAATGACCTTGATAAAAGGTTTAAGAAACAAGATTCAACTTCAATCTCAAATCCAACTTGTTTTAAATGTGGGAAACAAGGACATTTTGCAAATAAGTGCTATTCTAAAGGAAACCCCGATTATTGTTGCAATACATGCAGAAATCATCAACATAATGATTCTAACTGTCCAAGAAAAAGAAAAATGGACCAAAACAAGACATTGACGTTACTCGAAATAGCGTAACAAATAGTAAATACTATAAAGACGTTAAAATTAACGATATGAAATCGAGGGCACACATCCATTTTGGTAGCTCTATAATAACATGGAGTGAACCACAACGATTGGGATTGAATGTTGTTACCGGAGATAAAGTAACACTACATGGTTATGAAAAAGGTTCAACTGTGAGCAAAGGATCGGTTGTAATTAAAATTGAAATCGATAAAGTTTCGGAGTTTGTTAAGGCGATCGTGGTATCTGATGACGAGCAAAATATACCAATAATTGTTGGAAAGACCTTCACAGAATTACCCCAAATTGTCGTAATTTAAATTGATGAAACAATAAGTAAAATCATTCTACGTTCTACCGATACATTTGTTATACCGCCACAGCATCAAGGTATAATTAAACTGGGGTGTGATAATTATTCCGGAAATATATATGTTGAAGCAATTTTACGTCCACAAGAAAGAAGAGAATCATATGTACCGTGAACGATTTTATAGATTGACGAAAATAATACAGCATCAATGCCAATTATCAACTTATCGGATCAGGACATTATTCTCAAAAAGAATGAGGTGGTCACTCAAGCATGGCCTTGTGAAGAAGAATCAGGAAATAACGAAAGTATATGGAAAGTTGAAAGTGATAAAGCGACGGAACTATGCATTGACGAAGTGAATGTGGGACAAGTCAATAAAGAGGAAAGAGGTAAACTGTTTGAGCTTCTCAAAGAATATCGTGATTGCATTGCTCTCAATATGAGTGAGATAGGTTGCGTTAAATCAGCAGAAATGAAGATCCATCTATAAGAAAATAAACCGTTTTCTTTTCGCCCCTACCGAATGGCGAGAATAGAGGAAGACGTAGTGAGCGACATCGTTAATGACCTCTTAGCAAATAATATCATCAGAGAGTCCGACTCAAACTATGCATCCCCTAATGTATTGGTCAAAGAAAATAATGGAGAAGCAAGATTATGCATAGACTACAGAAAGTTGAACTTGCTAACCCACTACCTAGAATCGATGATCAAATTGATAGATTAAGTGGTGGTATCTACTTCAGAAGTCTAGATTTACGATCAGGTTATCATCAAATACCACTAGAAGAAGGATCTAAGCGTTACACAGCATTCGTGACATCATCAGGTCAGTACGAGTTCGAACGTATGCCTTTTGGACTCGCAAATGCACCCAGAACTTGTCAACGCTACATGAATAGAATTCTAACACCGATTAAAGACATAGAAACTGTATATTTAGACGATGTACTAGTACGTGCCCAAGCAGTTACAGAAACAATAACAGGCCTATAGACAACATTGCATATTTTCCGAGATGAAGGCATTACACTCAACATAAATAAATGTTCATTTTAATGACATCGATATCGTTTCTGGGGTTTGAAATTTCGAATGGGTGTGTTAAACCAGGGTGTAATAAAATTAAAGCTGTAGAAGAGTTTGTAGTACCAAGGACAGTTCATCAGGTATGACAATATTTAGGGCTCACCGGATATTTTCGCCATTTTGTTAGAGGTATGCAATTATTGCACGACTACTAACTATGGATCTATTTTATCTGCACTAATGACAAGTACATTAGAAGAAGAACACTGCGACGAAAACGTTAAACAAACTCAATTATCTATAAATAGCATGGTAAATAAAAGCACTGGAAAAGCCCCTAGTGAACTTCTATTAAGATTTAAACCGAGAGGTGGAACTGACGTACTATTAAGCGATGAAATATCTAAAACATCAAAGATGATCGAAAACTTGGTAGCAGAAGGAAATTTAGCAGGAGAAAAGATTAGACAGGCACAAGTAAAGCAAAAACAATATTTCGATAAAAGAGGGAAGAAGCCTAGAAAATACAAAGAAGGTGATTTGGTATTAATTGAAAAGACCGAATTGGCACCCAACACTAGTCGAAAATTGATGTCTCCATATAGTGGACCATTTGTAGTGAAAAAATTATACAAAATGATAGGTATGTTGTCCATCATGATATGCAAGGAACTCATCGTACATTAAAGAAGGGAAATTACAATCAAGTAGTAGCAGTAGATCGAATGAAACCATGCACTTTAATGTTAATTGAAAAATTGAAAATGGCATTTTATGACGGTAAGATCTGCCGGCACCAAAGCAGTGCCATTTCCTGCATGGTGTAATTAAAAATTAAAATATCCGCGGTTCTAATAACATGGCAGTGTATGGTATAAAATACAATGCTGACGACATCGTTAGACGTTGTTGTCGAACTTATGTGAAAATTGAAATTTGTCGCACGTGTAGGGTGCGTTTAGCAAAATTATGATTTTGGGTTGCGTTCATATTAATTGTTATACGTTCATTGCAATCAAATTTATGACTTGATCGATAAGAAATATCAGTAAATAACAATGCTGTGGAAAATATCAAAGTTGGTTGAATAAAAAATGGAAGAAAAATTTATTGAGGTGGTAAAATGTCACCGAGTTATACAAAAAAAAAACACGAATCCGCATAGAAACCCACTTCCGGCTGAGTTTTATATAGCTCTTGGACACACCTCTTCTTCTATGTGACGTGATTTGGATTGATATTACGAGGCGCTTAATTTAGCTAATTTCTGTATTTTCAGTTTTTTTTACACTTTGGTTCATTGCATTTCTTTCAATATAATATTATATATGCTTGATAAGAATCTCCTTTTAAAACGCTCGCAACATTTAACAAATGAAATTTCAGTATCTTCTTCTTTTACAATCGTCGCTCACTGCCTGCCATTGCAATTGTGTTCCCAATGTTTCGACTACCTGTTTCGTAGCGAATTTTCCGCTGTCGTCTGTCGTTCTGTCGTCGCAATTGTGTTTAAGCCTTTAAGTTGCAAGCTCTTGAACGAAAATGTTGCAGAACTGAAATAATCGGACACATGTTAGTGGTTACAATGATGTGCCCACCCTTAAATTCTCTCCCTTTTCCTGTCGCGCCCTTAAGAGATGAGAATTGGTCACCATAGACTTTTTTTATTTAGAATCCTGAATTAAACAAGATTAAAATTTTTTTTTTTAAAAACGTTACCTCTTCCAATCCGCTTTCGCATTCAACAGAACTTGACCGATGCCATCACATGAGCACCTATTTTTATACTTGGGCAAAAAGTTATTTATTTTGAACACCTTTGGGCTTTTCTTAAGTAAGAAGGAAAGAATCCAGAAACAGAGACGCCACTCGTACTTGGCGGCAATAGCAAGCCATGCAAGATTGCGTGCGAGCAATCTAAGTAGTCCAAGATTCCTTCTGGAAAACTCGCACGAGTATGTGGGGTACAGTGGCGTGGCGTGGACTTGTTGTGAGGGGAAGCAATCAAATTTAAATTTATAAAAACGTTAAATAGGCACGCATCGAAAGTTATTGCAGTTATTCTAATAAATTATCTATACCTCTCTCGTCAGCTGCTTCTAAAGCACCCAGGGACAACGATCGAGGATATGAGAGTAGGCACACTGAGTTTTTTTTTAAATACAGTGTTTTGGCCCCCGTGCTGTTAAATTAAAAGAGTTAATCAAATGATCATAGTCAGATTGCAATTTACTTATATAATATATCATACGAAATTCCGAATATGTAAGCTTAATTAAAATATTAGTAGGTAGATAATAAAGAACTTTACTAAAAGTTAATACATTTTTATACATCATGCATTATAAAAATGTATGCACAAAAAAAAAATTAAAACTACATAAAACTAAACTACCAAAATAAACAAAACGAAATACCACTTCAATCGGTTTACACATTTAACAACAAAAACAAGCGTTAAAACCACTTTTTTTAAATGCATAAAAAAGAAAATCAACACACATGTTTCATAAAACCTTTCAAGAAATTCAAAGATTACTCAAATAATTTAATTAAATTTTATACCTAAATTCAATTCTTCTTGCTTTACTGGCAAATTCATCAATAATATCGTAATAAAATTCTTCGGGGGAAAGGAAAGTTTTTAATTTATTGTTTTCAATGGACAATAAAGCTAAGTCACTTAATCTTTCTTCAGACGTTGAGTTTCTAGAGAAAGGTAATATTCTTCTTAGCGTTGAAAAACTTCGCTCCGCGGACGCACTAGTAACTGGCAAAATTGTAATACGTCGTAGAAGTTTAAAACATTGAATAAAACTACCTTGCAAATTGTTGTTAATAAATTATCGATAAGTTTCTTGAACGGTTTTACCGTTGAAGACGTCATCAGAGAACAGCACAATGATTCATCAAGATATTGAAGCAAATCATCAGAACATTTCGTTGTATAATTTTGAAATTTACGAGAATTAAAAAGCTAAGGAAGAAAATCGGGATAAATTTTCTTCATGAATAATATCAATAATTTCAGCGAATAAACGTTTAAAACTTAATTCAATATTTTTTGAGCCATCAACTATACAACGTACTCGTTTACGTTGACGCGGTAGGTCGCACAGCAAAGAGCTTTCATTCCATATTTTGGTGAAATTGTTTCTTAGATGTAGAAGCTGATTTTGAAAGTCTCTAATTTGTTTAATGCAAAAGGTAATGTCACTGTGTTTAGCTTTGAAGATATCAAAAAGGACATCACTTTGCAGAAATATTTTTGAAAACATTTTAAGGAGAAAAGTAAACAGAAAATCGCTTAAAAGTACCGAAAGACCCCGAGCACTGTTAACAGTCTCACTATCCCAAATATCTTCCTCATTTTCGACAATATATTAAAAAAGAATTTTGAGAGAATCAATATTATCGTGAATGGACAAAATCAATCTGCCATTGAAATTCCAGCGGGTGGGAGCTACTTTGGGAAGTCTTCGTTTTAGAAACGAGTCAAGAGCAACGGTTGTTTTAGTTGAATAACTGAAAAAGTTGAAAAAGCGGTGACTGATTGGAAAAACACTTTGCATTCACGAATCTTGTCACATGATTTGGACAGGACCAAATTTAATCGATGTGCGAAACAGTGCACAAAAAGCGCATTAGGAAACGTTGCCCTTACTCTAGTTTGAAGCCCGCTTACTTCACTGCCATAACTGATGCACCGTCATAACACTGGCAAATTAGCATACTATCGCATTCAAAACTCTGCATGACGATCACCACATAGTCATGCAAACGACTTGCCGTTCGGTTGTCAGAAACATTCTTAAAACCAATAAAAGCCTCCTTTATGTCTCCGGAAGAACAAATGTACCGTAGGGTGGTTGACAACTGTAATCGACATGAATTGTCAGTTGTTTCGTCGTAAATAATTCCAACATACTCCGAGTTTTGAATTTCAAAATATGTATTTTTTGTAAGTGTACAGGAGATAGGAGTTATTAAATCATTTTGTATATATTTCGATAAGCCAGAAAGTACCGTTGCCGTATCTAAATGATTTTTAAGTTCTGAGATATATCTGGCCAAAAGCGAAATTAATTTAACGTAATTTCCTAGATTTTTTGAATTTGAGGCTTCATTGTGGTCCCGAAAAGCCTACTCCTGGCATGCCAAATGGTAAACTACATCTATTAAGATTATAATAATTTCCCGGTTCTTCTTAACTAATTCATTATGCTTTATAATTGACGATCTGAAATTACTATCAATTAATTGGTCAACTCTTTGTCCAGAACCAAATTTAGTGAGAGCTAGCACTGATTTGAAGTCATCTGAACATTTTTTTCTATGCCTATCTATTGTTTTATGGAAGTTATTTAAGTTACTAAATCCCGAAGTTCGCCATACGTTATTTTCCGATGAAAAAAACAAGCAAGGAAAAACAAAAAAATTTTTGCTTATTCTAACAATCGGTAATCCAATTTGCGCTATCATATAATTTTACAGTAAAATGTCTAGCGCATGCTCTGCTCTCTGTAGAAATATTTAATATAGACTTCGGTCTTCCATTTTGAATTATCATTTTTTTGTTTTTTTTAAGTAAACGTACGTGAGCCGAAAGACCGTTGCAACAGATCGTCAATTACAGAAAAGTTCCCTACAACAGAAATCTCTGCCATAATAAATAAAAATAATATGAACAAAAAAAAACCAAAATTAACAAACCTCGTGCAGTACACTATTTAACGCACTATGAAAATATTAATAGTTTTTAAAAGCCTTTTTTATTTAAAAGTCAGAATTTAACCCCAAAACCAAACGTGAAGGAAAACTGTTCACTAAAAATATTTAAAATCCACTTTACATTTATTTTCAACTTAATTTCATGCACTACACTATTTAACGCACTACACAAATTTAATATTTTTTAAAAGCCTTGTTTTGTTTAAGTTAAAATTTAAGCCCGAAACCAAACATGAAGAATAGTGGTAACCAAAATTATTTAAAATTTCAGCACTTTACATATAATTGTAATCTAATTGTATGCAACCAGAAATTTTCCCAAATGTTCAAATAGGTAGCTAGCTAGCTGTTATTAGCATTCCAATTGGAGAAATTCCAAAATTGTTCATGACAGGCGTTAAAATATTGCTGAAAACTGCAAACATGAAAATTTTACTAAGCTCATTTGCCCCAGACTGAACGTTTTTGTCATCATATTACAAGACGTCTCTGTTTTAAAATGAAATTCCCCTACCCAGAAGAAAAGAAAGTTCCCTCAATGATTTACAATTGCACCTCGCGAACATATTTGCCAGTCCACAACCAAAATGCTTTCTAATCGACCTACCGACATGAAAGCTCATTTGTCCCCGACTGAACTTTTTTGTCATCATATTACAAGACGTCTCTGTTTTAAAATGAAATTCCCCTACTCAATTACACCTCGCGATCATGCTTTCTAATCGACCTACCGACATGAAATTGATGGAAGCAGAAATAAAAATGCATCCAGTTAAAACAAATCCAGCGATGATCTATTATAAGAAAAATGTTATCATATGAATGAAATTAACCTAACACATGCTACCGGTATAGCTGTGTTTGTAGGTCCCATAGAAGCATTTTTTCAATTGCTTCCCTTAGGCTAAACAGAATTTCATATTGAGTGTAGATACACTGTAATTGGCGAATAGCTAGCAATGCTGTGTGACGTCATAGGTAGAGCCCAGAATTGTTCGCATGCAATAGTTTTCATTGGAAATTGTTCCGTAGTTTTATTGTGATAATTTTTTACTACGGGGGTTGATTTTAATTTCTTGTCTTTCCTGATTTACAGCAAAGGTCGGAAAAAATACCTTCATAAAAAATAATTTTGGAATGAAAATATTTTGAAGAATTTTTTTTATTAATTCAAAAATCCTACGGGAAGCAATACTTCCCTTGCTTCCAATGACGCCACGCCACTGGTGGCGTATTCTAGAAAGCTTGTTCCCACATCACGGTACACTTTTCTGAATGGAAAGCCTGTATAATTTGGAAGTTTCACGTAAACTGCACATTTTTATATAAATTTGTGTCATTTGGAGTAGGGTGTTGTCCTCTTAATGGCCTCCTTATTTAAAACGTCTTGGGATGGCAGGTTTTTCAACGAAAAGATGCCTTAGTTAATTCATTCCTTTATTGCGATAATTCGTGACGCACTTTACTAAAAAAATTTCTTATTATTATTTTAATGTGTAATGTATAAAAATAATTGCTAAGCTTCTCGTGTGTAGTGGCTGACCCTCTCTCGTCTCCTCCCTTGCCGTCGCCATTAACTTTTTACACTGCCGTGTTGGCAGCATTGCATATGTGCTATGTTTTTATGAGGTTAAATTAGAAACTGTTGGTGTGAGCCGTTACATCACTCCCCCTTAATCAAAAAATTCTTTATACTAAGCTTATAATTGTTTGTGTACATTACATTTTTTAACTTATTTGGGTGTTTTTGGTTCTTATTTGCGATATACAATATTCAAATGGAAAACATACTTTTGATTTAATATTATTGTTTAATTTTTGTTTTGTTATTATTATTTTTCTTAAATGCTAACTAGGAATTGTTGTTTAATTAAATTGATTGTCTATTTGTACAGAAATTAAACATTATTAATTAAATTTTAAACATTATTTTTGTTTTTAAATCTGATCTAGTTGTAGTTGTACCTGTGGGTGTTGCATTCTGATTCAAGAAAAATGCTGGTTTTAGTCTGTCAACGTTAATCGTTTCTTCTTTATCATTGACCAAAACTTTGAAAAATTTGTTGTGCTTCTGAAGGACCGGGTGAGGTCCCGAATATGGAGCGCTAAGGCTACCTTTAAAACCGGGTTCTTTGATGAACACATGTGTACAAGAGTTCATGTTTTGGGGGACGAAAATGTTAAGTTGATTTCGCGATCTCAATATCTGTGGCTTAATTTTCACTAAGGTAATTTTGTCTTTGGCTATGGTTGAGGTTAGGCATGTATCTGTTGGTGTGTCTGATATGAATAGTTCTCCTGGAAGTCGTAGCGATTGACCGAATAACAATTGCGAAGGAGTTACTCCTAAATCTTCCATTAGTGCTGATCTGATGCCTAGAAGGATCCATGGGATATTATAATACCAATTTTTAGGATCATTGGTGCTTCTAATGGCAGCTTTTAATTGTCTATGGAAACGCTCTACGCTGCCGTTGGATTGCGGGTGATACGTTGTTGTGCATATGCGGTGACAGCCTAACATGTTTGACAGCTCTTTAAACAGAAGGGATTCAAATTGTTTTCCTTGATCAGTGGTGATTGTTGCTGGAACCCCATATAAAACAACCCAGTTACGGATAAAGACATTGACGATTGTTTTTGCATTTATATCCCTTATGGGAATTGCTTCGGGCCAGTGAGTGAAACGGTCTTTGAAAGTTAAAAGATATTCGTGACCATTTGAAATTTTAAGAGGTCCTACTATACCATGTGGATGTGTTGAAATCTTCCGCTTGGGATTTCAAATTTTCCATGTGGTGTTGAGGTATGTCGATGAACTTTAGCTTTTTGGCACGACAAACAGGCTTTGCTCCATAAATTTATGTATTTATTAATTTTTGGCCAGAAGTATCGCGATGTTACTAGTTTTCTAGTAGCACGGATGCCAGGGTGAGACAAATTATGTAGCGCCTCGAAAATACTACGTCTTAATCTTTCAGGAACGTACGGTCTGTTCGTTCCGGTGTTGATTTCATGCCATACTTCGATGTTCTCGGAGGAATTAAAATTTTTTTTGAGTTTGAAGGAAGAGTTTGGGTTAGCATTTTTGAGGATTTCTTTTAATTCCTTGTCCTCGTTTTGTAGTTTTGCCAGAGTTGTTAAATCGAGTTTTTCAGTAGGATTGATTGAATCAATGAATGCTCTAGACAGTGTGTCAGAAACTACGTTTCGTTTTCCTTCGATGTGTCTTATATCCTGCGTGAACTGTGAGATATAATTTAAGTGATTGCTTTGTTGTGGAGATCTGTCTGTTTTTGAAAATAGTGCTGATGTGAGTGGTTTATGATCTGTGTATATTGTAAAAGATCTACCTTCGAGGTAGTGTCGGAAATATTTAATGGCTAAAAAAATAGCTAAAAGTTCTCTGTCGAATGTGGAGTATTTTTTTTCTGAAAGTTTTAAGCGTTTAGAGAAAAAGTTTAACGGTTGCCATTGACCGTGTTCAGCACTGCTCTGTTGTAACACCGCTCCGACGGCGTCACTGGATGCATCCACGCAAAGACTTATTTTGGCTTTTGAATTGGGGTGAACAAGCATGGTGTAATTTTCGAATTTTGATTTAACGTTTTCGAAAATTTTTTCATGTTCAACCGTCCAGTTCAATGTTTTATTGCTTTTTTGTTTTGTGTTCGAGGACTTGAGAAGATCGTACAAAGGACCACAGCTTTGCGCTATATCCGGAATAAATCGGTGATAAAAGTTTATCATACCTAAGAATCTTTGCAATCTTTTGGACGTTGATGGGGTTGGGAAGTCTTTTACTGCAAGAATTCTACTTTCTGCAGGTGTGATACCTTCTGGAGTTATGGTGTGCCCTAGAAAATCGAATTTGTCAACTCCAAAAATACACTTGGCCGGGTTTATGTTGATACCGTACTTTTGTAAACGAAGGAATAGTGTTCGGATATGATCCTTGTGTTCCTGTGGTGATTTGCTGCCAATTAGTATGTCGTCAACGTATACAAAGATGAACTCGAGATCCGAAAGTACCTCATTTATAAAACGTTTGAATGTTTGTGCACCGTTTCTAACCCCAAAGGGCATTCTAAGGAACTCAAAGAGTCCGAACGGAGTGATAACTGCTGTTTTATAAATGTCCTCTGGTGCGACCGGGATCTGGTGATAAGCCCTGATGAGGTCTACTTTGGAAAATATTGTGCAACTATGTAAGTTTACAGACAAATCTTGAATGTTTGGCAGAGGATACTTGTCGTGAGTTGTAACAGCGTTTAACTGTCTATAATCCCCACAGGGTCTCCAGTCTGGCGAATCTTTTTTTGGGATTATGTGAAGCGGTGAAGCTACTGGGGACGAGGATGGTTGACAAATTCCTAATTTAACCATTAATTCGAATTCTGCCTTCGCTGCTTCGTATTTTTCCGGATTAAGTCGTCTGGGTCTAACGCAAGGGAGGGGTCCGTGTGTGTTAATACGATGGACGACCTTATCGTTTACTGGAATAGTAAAGTCTGGTGGGGCTTTGAGAGATTGAAACTCATCCAATATGCATCCAAATTCGTCCTGAAAGGAGTATAACTTGGGTGAGTTGGTTTTAATAGAACGTGAAATAGAACTTGTAGATAATGTGGTCGTTCCATCGATTACTCTCTTGTTGCGAAGATCGACCAGGAGGTCATATTTGAAAAGAAAGTCGGCACCTATGATGGGATGGTCTACATTTGCGATTATAAAAGAGTGATCGTATATTCGACGTAAATTCAGATCTAAAGACAGATGTGTAAAACCGAAAGTTGATATAGGTGTGCCGTTGGCAGAAACAAGGTTACTGTCATTTATTCTCGTGTATTTTGGAAACAATCTTTTTGGGACTATGGAAACCTCTGCTCCAGTATCAATTAAAAAGTATATTTTCAACCTTTTTTCGAAAATAAATAGGCGGCTTGACGATGTGCCTATCTTCGATGCCGCGCCCGAAGTGGCTATTCTAGGTTTTTTGGCCGATGATTTTCCTTACTTCCGAAGGTACAAGCGTGGATACATTTTTTGGCTGTTTCTTTGAATTTGTTGTGAAACCAGCAAATGTTTTGTTTAAATTGTGACTGGGATTTAGATCTGGGACGAAAACGATTGAAAGAACGTGATCTATCTCTTTCTCTGACTTGACGGGTTTCTAAACCTTTTAGACGCTCGGATAGTTCATTTACTTGTCTCGATAAATTTTTAATACCATTGTCTGATATTTCAGAAACTTTACTAGACGACGTAGGGTCAAAAATCCTGTCGGCGATGTTAAAGATTTCGTCCTGGTTGTTTGTACCCTCTATGGCTATTACGCATGCTTGTATGGCAGTAGGTAATTTATTTATCCATAGCTTTCGTAAGAGAGACTTGTTAACTACACTGTTTCCCCCTGCTAAAGCTTCCATATGCCGAAATAGTTCGGAAGGGTTGTAATTTCCGAGTTCTACTTTGTGTAGCAAGGTGTCAAGTCTCTTTTCTTCCGAATCTCGGCTTCTGTTTAAAAGAAGAGATTTCAAATTGTCGTATCTATCTCTACTGGGTGGATTTAAGGGTGCATCTGCCACGATTTCCATGGTTTCGGTGGGCAAAGATGCGACTAGGTGATCATATTTGGTGTTGGATGCGCTAGTGCCTTTGAGGCGAAATTGCGTTTCTACCTGCAAGAACCATAAGTCTGGTCGACTGTTCCAAAATGGTGGTATCTTTAGAGAATTTAGGGATAAGATAGGGGAAATATTATTGCCGCTGGCTAAATCACTTTGTGTATTATCGCTGGTTTCATGTTCTTCCGGAAGAGTATCGTCTCCAGTCGCGCTTGTGCTTCCGGTGTTTTTGGTCCCCTTTGTTTTTAACATGTTTTGCGGGTAATATTTGTATATTTGTCAGTTAGAAATGTTTTCTTGATTTGGAATAAATTTTTATTCCTATGTGCTGATTAGATTCACTAACTTGAAACTTCCTTAAAACTTAGAGGCAATCTTGTTTAATTTCGACTAATAGAGAGAAAATTTTTATTGTTGTGCCCTAAAAGGGTATTTCCCTCAATTGAACCTTGCGAGCATAACGAAATATAAAAATCTGCAAGAATCTGACGAGCGATTGCCACGGTTTGGATTTATTTCTGCACGTAGAAGGCTAACAGGATAAGATAAAATTTTTAACGAAGAAATATAATAACTCGTATACTAATATGATGATGAATAAAATACTCGGTACAACCGGAATATACTACTACATGTGACACAAACGGCAAAGAAACAAAATTGTCCCAGGTCTACAGATATTTTCAAATGGGAAACCAAAACTGTCCGTACCGATGTGTGAATGCCAGATGCTATTTGCGATTATTTTTATTTTGTCAGAAATGAGAGAGTTCTGATATTTCTATTCAAATAATTTGCTGATTTATTTTGATATGAAGAATGATGAATACATCTATTAGATTATTGAGTTCACGGAGTCAACCACATGTAGGATTTTACGAGAAAAAAAAAATTATTATTATCCCTAAACATTCGATCTCATTTTAAACGTCACTAGTTACTGAGAAGCACTATATGTTTTATGAATTTTATTGAGAGTTTTAAATGTTCTCATTGTATATTCTTTATGATGTGAGAATTTATTTACGTTTATATATATATATCGATATAGCAAGTGGGCTATTGTTGTGGCACTCGCAATTCAAAATTCAATTAGTTAGTAAAATTTCTTGCTGAATCTAATGATTCGTGAAATTAAATTATTTTGGCAATATATTTATGTCATATATGATAGGTTAAAATATTGTAAAATGATAACTTCTTGTGATATGGAAATATTACTCACTTCTTATTTATTTCTTGTGTACTTATGCTTTTAATTCCAAATTCAATTTAAATTTTTATTTTTTTTCTTCGTTTTCCGTAATGCTTATTGTACTATTGTGTTGACTCAGGTACATCACCCGCGTGGTATCAAACTTGTACTTTTATTTAGCTAAAAATAGAGAATGAAAGTTTTGAGTACAAAAAATTTCTATTGTAAATTAAATGAATGATAATTCCCTAATTGTTTAAAATAAGAGCTGCATCCGTGTTCACTTGATGAATTGATAAGGCTTGCGTCGCTCCGAAATGATGCGCGTGTGGTATGATGATAACCTGACGATGATTTTTTTATCCAATATTATGCGAGTCAAAATTGAACATCCAACGCTGGATTTTGTAGTTGAGGCTTCTGTTGTTTTTGTTGAGTTTGCCTTTATGCGACTTTTTTGTTGATTAAATCTGTTTTCTGAGATGTACGTGGCTTGCCTGCAGCACGAGGCTTGCACATTGTATTTGATTGATGATTGTTTTTGTGAAATTCACTGCTTTTTTTAATAAAAGAAAAACAAAAAACACAAATGAATTGTTTGATTCTGCACCATTTTTGCACGTGATGATAATTTTTCATTTCTGCATGCCTTCAAAGCGACGTCGGGGTCACCATTTTGTGGGGGCCCGTATGGCCTCCTTGTTTAAAACGTCTTGGGATGGCAGGTTTTTCAATGAAAAGACGCCTTCGTTAATTCATTCCTTTATTGCGATAATTCGTGACGCACTTTACTAAACAAATTTATTATTATTATTTTAATGTGTAATGTATAAAAATAATTCTAGGAGCTTCGCTGCTCGTGACACTTCTTGCTAAGCTTCTCGTGTGTAGTGGCTGACCCTCTCTCGTCTCCTCCCTTGCCGTCGCCATTAACTTTTTACACTGCCGTGTTGGCAGCATTGCATATGTGCTACGTTTTTATGCGGTTAAATTAGAAACTGTTGGTGTGAGCCGCTATAGTGTTCTGTTAATTTTTTTTTTATTTTATACAGGAGCATGTTCAAAGGAAATTATGGAAGTCCATAGGTGTCTTCGAAGAAATCTTGAAAAACTGGCGGTGCTGGCGTCGAAGTTAAAACAGCTTCTCCCAAAATTGTGTTTTCCGACAGTTTCGCTAAAATTTATTTTTGCATTATTTGCATCCGAAGACACACTACCAGAGTTCGATGCTCTGTACTTTGTATGTTTTAAATGTGGCTTTCTAGATGATCGTACTTATCGATTTTTACTATATGATTAACTGAATTTTCTTTTAATGCACGCAATAAAAAAGTCTTGTTGGTCTTTATCTTCTTTTTCCTTTTCGGTAGTTTCATAGTTGCATAATTGTTTCGTGGCGTTTGAACGTTTTTTCGGTGAGCCTATAAATAATCGTCTTACGTAGTTTTTATTTTCTGTTTCCGAAATCAAAGGCAGAATGGCAAACTGTAGCTGAATATGCCTAATTGTGGTAGTGCATTGCACGCGAAGCATATGTTAATCACAGAAACGGTTGATAGTGGAGCCTCATATGATACCTATGAAAATTGTTACGTTGTTCTTCTTGACCTTGCAAGGATTGCACAGTAAACTTCTGGGAAAATAATGAAACAAGGGAAAATCTAAGCTTCACATTAGATTAGATGTACGAAGGGGTGTTTAGTCGTTAGCCTCGCAATCACTGCGACCAGAAAGATCTATTGTAAGTAAAAAAATAACACTATCCTCCTCCATGCTCATCACTAAAGTTTTCATATCCTACTAGATTAATATAATGTCAAAAACCATCCATCAAAACTTTCCATATAATCCACAACTTCCAGCACCCACTCTCAACCTCCACCACGATCTTCATTATGGGCTAGAAGAATTATCAATTTTTTCTTCCTTCATACAATACCATTTGGATTATACTTAGAGAGATAAATATGAAGCGACCTTGCTGATAAGGTTTTTATTCCTTACTCACAGCTCCCAAACAACTTCCATTACTCATCTAAGACAAGATATCATACGACATTAATATCGTAATACCACGTTCTTTCATCAAACCACTTAATTAAACCCACTCTCAACCTAATGGTAAGAAAATAATGTGATCATCTTATCAGTTTCATGTGAACTATGATAACCAGGTCAATCAAAATCTCATGACAGCGTGACTGATTGAGAAATTTTATTGAAAATAAAAAACAATTCTTCATAAAATGTAAGACTTTTTAATAAGAACTCCTAGTTACAAAAAAACATTAATCACAAAAAACAATTAATCGCTCAGCTCGTCTGCCTTACCCGGCTGTATTTTCTTTAAGCAAGATATCAAATTACCAGCCTCCTGGACACCTTTTCCAATGCTTCAATTTCCATTACTTGTAATGATTTCATATGTTTTAACATCTCAAGCAGCCGTGATCTATTTTTAGATATCGAATATCATAGCATGATCACTTTTGTATATAAAAGATTTTTAATCCACAACTTACGTTATAGTTGTTGTTGTTTTTGTTTTTTCAGCAAAATAAGTTTTCAATTATAATTTCCACTACTCATCTAAGACATCATATCCTACAGATTAATATCAGTTGTTGTTGTTTGCAGCTAAAGAAATTGGGAGTCTTACATTAAAAAACATAAATCGCTCAATTTGTTTACTTTACTCGGCTGCTGTGTGAATTTGTTTACATTATTCGAATTTGTTTACTTTACTGGACTGTGCGAATTTGTTTATGCAAGGAATAAAATTAGAAGCAAAATTAGTCATTTACTAATTTCCATTAATTATGTATATAAGTGAACATATCTACCCACATTCGCCTCAATCAGCTTCGCCTGATCTATTTTTTTAGATATATCGTCACATGGCGCAATGTTTATAAAAGACACCTACAGATTAAGATCATCAAATTTTTAGTCCACAACTTCGATTATAGTTGTTGTTGTGTTTGTTTTTCAGCCACTAATGTTAATTACGCCTGAGAAGGTAAGCGCTAATATCTCAAACCATAGCCCGTAGAAGATTTCTGATGAAAATTTTACCCTCCTAGTACTAATACTATTGGCATGAACAGAAAATTTCCTAGGGTTAACTTGAATTATTACTAATATTAATTATACCTGAAAAGGTAAGATCGCTAATATCTCTAAAACCATAGCTCGTGGAGGATTTCGGATCAAAATTTGGTCCACCCATGCAACTAAGACCCCCACTGACACCTTCTAGAATCTATTGGCATGAAGAAAAATATTCTAGGGTTAACTTGAATTATTACTAATACTAACTAAACTAATTCGCTTAAGGATTTTCACAACATTTCTTATCCACATAAATACACAGCTGCACACATCCACCCACGCCATAGATAACGTTTCCGCAGCCACCAAGTGGCCCAGCCCAAGATACCACAGGCACTCATAGTAAAGTAAACAACTAAAACCAAACTCGAGCTGACAAGTATACAGCCCCGATATAAATTCGCTTTATTTCACATCATTACTTAAGCCGCACACATTCTACCCAAGCTTTGGTACAGGTAACGTAGCCCAGTCCAACACACCCCAGGCAGTCCTAGTCATAGTATCAGATATTGCGACTAAAGCTTTCAGCCCACCTCCAGTACCCAGGCACAGGAGGGTCAAATTGTAACCTCCAAGACCAGATCAAACTTAACCAACAACCTCCACCAACAAAGGTTCCCACTCCTTCACAAATATTTAGAGCTACTATCTCCGAGATGAAAAATAAATGAACTCCAGAAACAAAATCTAAAACCTATGCTATTTCCCTATGCTGGAGAGTACTGAAAGTGATCTCGTATCCTCAAAGTGATCTCGTATCTCCAAAACTCGAGATGAAAAATGTTGATGTCAACTTAGAGGCTACGAGTCTGTGATGAAAAATAAGCGAACTCCAGAAACAAAATCGAAAACCTATGCTATTTCCCTATGATGGGGAATGCTGAAATTGATCGCGTATCCCCTAAGTGATCTTGTATCCCCAAAACACGAGATGAAAAATAAGGGAGCTGCAGAAACAAAACCGAAATCCTATACTATTTTCCTATGCTGGAGAGTGCTAAAATTGAACTCGTATTCCCAAAGTTATCCTAAATTTAGGCGCAGCACCCCAGCAAAACCGTAGTACCTTTGCATTTTACTGCTAGGTGTGGGCATATGGGCAGCAAAATCTGTGAGCCAGTACCCCCATAGAACAACTAGTGTATTTTGCTCTTTTTTATTCGGACTGAGTTACTAGATTTTTTGTACATTAAATCGGTACTAACTCGAGGAGTATGTTCGATCGGAAAATGGGTTTCACCGTTCACCTCAGCTCATTAGAGTACATTTCAAGGCAGCTGATAGTTTTTCGCACATGGGAAATATATGGAAATTTTGTTCAAATAATTTCCTTCGTTTTGCTACTCATACACAACATGCATCAACTTTTTTGTAAATATTAATGACAAGTTTCTCTCCTATATAAAAATTTCCTACACAATAAAAAAAAATAACAGCCCCCATAGCAACCTCCTTTAGCGACTGTCAGAAGCAGACCAATTTATTTACAAATGAGTAAGTTTGTGAGGATGATCTGTTTATCTGTTGAAATTGCTTTTCAGTAAAATTTATCGTAAAGAAGTAAATTGCATTCCAGATTTTAGAGTATTTTAATATTCTTAATTATTGTGAATTTGAACATTTTTCAATTAAAAAAAAATGAAAAGATAAATAGACAACACACCGGGAAAAATGCCATGGGCTGGTTTAGACGGTGTAGTTTTTGCTTTGCGTGATCGCCCATTTTGTTTTGTGTAAGAAAGGAAAAACTTGCTGTGCGTTAATACTGTATAGTTCTTGCATGGTGTGCGAGAAAACAGGAGCAGCCCTTTAAACGCATATTTCGTCATCTATGACATTCTTCTCTGGGTGGCGTTCACGTTGACTGAAAATTATTTGAACTGTCAATATCTTTATTGAATATGTTCTGCATTTTGAAAGATATGTTTATTTGCATATAATAATATCTTTCAAAACTCAAATTATAAAAATATCATTTCGTTTTTAGACATGAATATATTGATAATATGGCACTTTTTCAACTAATTGGCGGTTCCACTTTAAGCTCATTTTTATTCTTTTCCTATGTAAAACCATCACCTCATGTTAACAAATTTTTCTGAACTCCCCCGAATGCAAAAACAAGTGAAAGAGAATTTCATAAAAATGAAAAAATTTCTGAACTCCCCCGAACTCAGAAAGCAAGCGAAAGAAAAATTGATAAAAACTTCATGTTCGTGCGCGATGCTCTGGCGCTGCGCGACCGTAACTTTTTCTATGTTGCTGCTTAACATCATCTAATTTTAAGTGGATTTAATCGTAGTTCAAATTTTTTTTTGAATTGGATTTAAATCGGGATGACAGGGTGGTAGACGTGCTCATAACTCCGAACCATATCATCATATCATTTCTTTGAGTTCGGCGTATTTTAATCAAATTATACAACTGAGGCTTGAAGATATTCTCCTCAAATTGTATGTTATTTTTTCTTAGCCATTGTTGGATTTCAGCCTTGAAGGCCGAAACATAATGATGCCGACACAACATTTACGACGACAAATTTAAATGTTGACCTAAGGCAATACCATGTTGCTGTACAGAATGGCGCGACCGATTTTGTCGCCGTAAGCCAGAGTTGGGAATAATTCAACTTTTGTCGTCGTTGACGTCTTAATTTGATTTTGACAGTTCAGAGTAATGACCAAAAAATGTCTTTCGTGGAGCAATTAATTAATTTATTGAAGGAAATGAAGTATTTTTATGCCAAAAGATATCCTCAATATCGAAATACATATTTAAAAGAGAAACAAAAAAATGGAAAGAAATTGGAGAAAAGTTGAAAATAAGTGGTAGACGATATTTTGTAATCCACATAAACTCAGTATTAATCATAGTTTATTACAGTTTTACAACTTTTTTTTATATAATAAATTTCAACAAATAATTTTACCACCAACATATCTTCATATACGAACGTAGGAATGTCGGTCGGTGTCTTTGGGTTTGGGTTAATTCGGTGACATTTACGACGACAGTGCCGTCGTAATTGCCGTGTCAGCATCATTGTGTTTCGGCCTTTAGTACTGGTAGATGTAACGTAATTGTTTAAATTTGTTTTAATATGATGCATTAACCGATTCCAGTAGTGTCAGCGGTCCATGCTATACATGTCAGCGGCGGGGACCGTATCCCCAGCGGATAAATAGGCTTGTCTGACTTAGATGAGGTTTACTGTAAGCATTACCTGGAATTCATTAGTAATAAGTACATGAATATACCTTACGTTGAACTTGTTTAGGAAGGTGGGCGTCATATATTGGTGCGTTATATTTTTGAGCATGCTATGTACCTTTCAGGGAATACTTAGATGTAAAGATTTTTTATTTGTGCATTGTTTTAGAAGAAGAAGTGGATAATTATCATTTAATTACGATATACGAATAAGTAAAAGCGTGTTTATTTTCCGTACCTTCGAAAGAAATCAGGAAGAGTTCTTCCTTTTACCTCTCAGCGAAAACAGAAAGAATTACTTTCCTGTAAATTTATTATTTATAAGAAAAGCAAGTAAGCCCAAACATATATCATATTTACCTGTTACCTGCAGTACTCTAGTATGTACATAGGTGTCGGAAGAAATATTTTACATGCATGAGATTTTGAAATATTAAGCAAACGAAAAAGTCCTGCAATTTTACAGTGTATTCATTTCATTCTCTCTTGGCTTGTTCGCAAAATTTTAAAGTGGGAGGCGAATGGTACCTACTGCGCATCGAGGGAAATTATCAACTGTATTGAAATGTACTCTACCAGCTACAATTTGTTGAAGAAACTTTTTCTCTAAATACTTTAAGACCCCACACAAAACCCGCGAGAATACTTCAAATATAGTATATTTTGCGGTGTACGCCACTTCTAAGAGGACACTCCGACGAAATTGTTGTTCGGGGGTTGACAGCGGTTAAGCCATACGGTTCAACAGAAAGATAAAGTAAATATATATTTAGTAACTAGACACATAGGTTTACAGCATCAGTTAGGAGAGTTTCGATAACTTAAAAAAAAATAACAAAAATGGTCGACCAGCGAAATTTATTACCGATTTGCATGGAAAATTTTCATCGTTCATAAAAAAAAGGAGGCACTTGATAAAAAAAAAATCCCTACATGTGTGCCACAGAGACTAGATTTTCGAACAGTTTAAGATTTCGCGCATTTAAATCGGTTGTATAGATTTTTAATATGTTGTTGAAAAACGTAGTTTCGAGAAAAACGCGTTCAAAGTTTTTTATTGGTCTCTTTTTTTTTGTTTCTCACCGTTAGTTACAAATTTCTTTAAAACATTTGGTGAGTGTATTCTTAACAAATGCATCTTTCAGAAAATGAAAAAAAAAGAAGAAAAAAATTTGTTCTACCTAGGTGTGTGTCCTTATTTGTGGGGTAGGAGTCCCCGGCGGGGAGAGGTTTGTTCCAATAGGGCATATTGCATATCAAATGTAAGGTCTCGTCGAGTATTATCGGGTGGTGAGAAAACTCTCTCGGAACGTTTTTGCTGCTGAAACCCCCATTTTCATGCACGTGGGTCATATACACCCCAGGTACTACATTTCGCATATCTTTTTGCAGTTGTTTCTTTTGCGACCATTTTTGCTCTCACGAGCTGTCAGAAAGTTCACGTTTTCACCCAAGACAGTCGCTCAAGATACATCCGATCCCAAAGCTTTCTCCAGCTTAATTGAAATGAACATTGCTAATAAAGTATGTTGAGTATCATAATGACGATGCATTAAGATATCTCTCATGTCTATTCATGTCGGACCTAAAGTTGCGTGAAAAGTGGACATTGCCCTTTTAAACACTTTAAATTCTGTTCCAAAAATACAAGACAAATGGATTGGGATATGCAATCTTACTAATATAATTTACCTAGGACCAAAAATGTTTATATCTGTTCCCTGCATTTTCCCGATGTTGATATTGGAAAGAAAAGATTAAAAAGATTTGGGTGAGTGTTTGGCGCTCATCACACATCACGTTAAATATGTTTTTCGTACCATTTATTTACGCAACAGTGTTGTTGCTACCGATTTAGTTTCTCTAAGCGTCCATAGTGCCGATTTTTGTAGTGCATATTAATCTTTTTATATTAAAATGTTGTGGGGGACTAATTTCGGTATTAATTAATACTTTTTTCACTTTTTTTCAACGAAGCATGGTGGGTATTACAAATTTGATCCATCCGGAAATCTAAACTTGGAATTTTCTGATGTGATAATTTGTCTTGAGGACTGAATGTTGCAGGTAATCTTCATACTGAATCTTCAAACTATAATTGTGGAATCGTAGGTCGTCATTGCTCGTGGACATCGTCAGGGGCTGCTGGGTTTAATATTCGCTGTCTTTTGATTTTGGTAGTATTAGCACTGTTCTCGTATACATTTCTAAAAAAAATCTTTCAGTGTGGTGGAGAAGTAGATGACTCTAAAGTTGGCGTTGAAATGCTTATCGCAGATTTACGGGCTCTATTTTCTTGAGCTCACCAGGCTGTCGCTGTTCATTTTCCCTCTAACTTGTTAGGAATCTATTAATTTTTCGATGAAGCTATTGATAGAAAAGTTACCTAGAATTATATGTCGTCCCGAAAGCTGCTTCGTACTGAACTAATATTGTTGATTACCTTTGTACTTCACTTCGAAACTATGTATGATGTGGCAATTTGAATAATTGCTGTACCTTTTCTAATTCAAATAGGCTCGGAGATATCTTGTGGCGGCAAATACAAAACACTTTGTATCTGGCAGGCCCGCAGGGAGTTCGTAAAGTTCGACTCCGAAAATTGACGAAGCACTTGGTGATTTGTAAAATATGGTTAGGCAGTAAGCTTAGAAATATTGAGAATAAAAAAACACAAAAAGTATTGTAAAGAAGAAAGAGACTAGGTTTTGTAATCGTCCTAGTAAAAAGTAAAATTCAACTTGTATGTAGAAAAGAGTTAAATAATCTTTGATTGTAGTAAAAGTTTAAATTAGAAAAGACAACGAGTCCTGTTGGAGTCCTGAGAGACCAAAAATAATTTAATTTACTGTCAATAAAGTTATTCCTTATTATTCATTTTAATAGGTGTTTTATTTGGGACCTGAGAGCTAAGTTCCTAAGTTCTTCAAGTTGCAACAGCAACACCATCCCCACACTGGTGACCCCGAAAAGAGGAAATACATCCCGGAGCACGAACAACAACAAGCTCTCTTACCAAATAGAAGCACAGGATTGACTCTTGCACTTCCAGGACACAATTTACGACAAACTCATTGAGAAAAGGGTTAGTTTTTCCAGGAACAATTCTTCAACCCGGTTTGCATCGATTTTATAAACACAGTTTATATACGTACGAGGGCGAAAAGTGACTATACTTGGGCAAGATATATATCTAATTCTGAATCAACTGGAACTATAACGTATCAAACTCAGCCTTGACCAGATTTTACAAATTTCCATCAACCACATCTGAAGCCTCTCGGACCGGTTTCAATTTTTGGGACTGCAGTTGGAATCCCAAGCAGTAGCGAGCTTGGAAGTTCAAGGTATAGATTATACGAGTTCAGGAGTTCTACAATCTAAACAACAACAACCACAGTTGTCACATTTCCTGTTAACAACAACGTCAACGACAGCCCCAACAACAGATCCAACAACAGAAAGGCTTTGTTGCATAATTGGGACGACGATACCATCTTCAACCCTCGAATTCGGCATTGATAACAGATTGCAAGAAAAAAAAATTTGATTAAAATAAAAGTTATTCTGTTTGTGTTACGTTAACAAAGTTTTGTTCTACCACACTCGAATATTTATTCAGTTATTGATGTTTATTTTTATTTGATTTTGTTGTTTATCATATATTTATATGCGTACATATAGTTGTAATCTGTAAACATTTTGCAAATCACCTAGTCCTCTTCGCTCGGTTCGTTTTGTTAAGTTTGGTTCACTCAATTCGAGATTTGACAATATGGAGGAGCGTTGGGTTTCCCTCGAAGACAAGCCAGGGGCATTCCAAGTAGTTGATATAAATACCATATCAAGCCTCACACAGGGCTCGATTGGCGAACAGACTTCCGATCCAACACAACCTCAAACAGTAAACATTAATTCTGTTGCAATTAAAAACATTCGTTTTTAGAAAAATTCATCCGAGTTGTGGTTCGTTCAATTGGAAGCGCAGTTTACTCTCGCCAGGATAAACCAACAAAAAACTATGTGCTCTTGACGAAAGCGTCGTAAGGTTGGTCAGCAATATGGTATATTATCCTCCTGAAGGGGAGGAATATTCTAGGTTGAAGGAAGTATTGACTTCTCGGTTATCAAGTAGCGAGGAGCACAGAATTAAACGGTTGTTAACTGAACTGTCATTGGGGGACAAAAAGCCCTCTCAATTGATACGTGTCTTGGGTCTTAGGTGGTTTGAAGCTGGGAGATAGGATCTTGAAATCTCTCTGGTTACAACGATTACCTTCGCAGATGCAGGCTATTTTGGCTTGTAATCCAGGGAAGCTGGATGAACTAGCAAGCTGCGCTGACAGAATAGCCGAAATCAATACTCGATCAGAAGTGTATGCTATTAATCCTTCTAGAGACGATTCAAACGTTTTCGAGAAATTTTCTAGCAGAGTAAAGAACTTGGAAAAATTAGTGGAAAAATCCTTGAGTTATTGACAAGAAACTGTCGAAAGTAGGTCTCCTAGATATGAATTAACACAACGCTCGCCGCGGCGACCACAGACTTCGAATGATGGTGTAAAAATGCCAAGCAAATATTGTTGGTACAATGCGAAATTTTGGGAGCGAGCTAAGAATTGTGTTCCTCCCTGTAACTTCAAAATGCATAAACCTAGCAATAAAAGTGTTGGAACCAGCAAAATAGAGTCGGAATTTTCAGCAAACTAGAGTGCCCTCTGCCATTGACGGCGTACGGAAGTGGCTCTATAAACAGTCGTCTATATATTTTCGACAAAGCTTCAAATAAACCCTTTGTAATTGACACAGGTGCTGACGTTTCGGTGCTCCCAGCCTCTTCGGCTGATCGTCGACTAGAGTCAAATTTACGATTATCCGCAGCAAACTCCTCGACAATCGACACGTTTGGCCGAAAATTGTTAATTTTAGTCTTGGGATTAAAGCATGCGTTCCCCTGGTATTTCATTTTAGCAGATATTTCCAGACCAATTTTAGGCGCGGACTTCCTTAGTCACTACGGGTTGTTAGTGGACATTATAAGGAAAGTTATCTTTGATCCGCTCACTTCCTTGAGTTCTCGTGTGGAAAAAATGTCAACAAACTTTTCTTCCCTTTCTTCACTTTTTGATCAGTCAATCAATCCCGAAATTCCAGAATTATTGCATAAATCCCAGGCTATCACTTTAGAGACAAATTTTACTAGTCTAGTAAAACATACAACTACACACCACATACTTACCGAAGGTCCAACAGTCGTCTCAAAGGTGCGACGCCTTGCACCGGAGAAGTTGGCAGTGGCTCAGAAAGAATTCGATTTCATTTTGGCACAGGGAATTTGTAGACCCTCAGACAGTAGCTGGTCTTCTCCGTTACACTTAGCAAAGAAGAAAAATGGCGAATGGAAGCCATGCGGTGATTATAGATCCTTAAATTCACGTACCATACCAGATCGCTACCCGATTCCACTAATACACGATTTCACATATCGTCCACAAGATTGCAGCTTCTCTTCAACGTTGGATTTAAAAAAGACATATCACCAAATTCCTGTTGAACCCAAAGACATTCCGAAAACAGCTATATGCACACCCTTTGGTCTCTTTGAGTTCACTCGAATGACGTTTGGCCTCTGTAATGCGGCGCAAACCTCCCAAAGGTTCAGTCACGGCATTCTCCCAGAATTTCCTTTTATTTTCTACTTAGATGATATTTTAATAGCTTCAAAATCCAAAGTGGAAATTCTCAAGCATCTGGAATTAGTTTTTAAACGTTTAAAGGAATTCGGTTTAATAATCAATGTCGAAAAATGCACATTTTTGAAAAAGGAAGTAACATTTTTAGGTCATTTAGTTGCCCCTCAAGGTATTAAGCCGTCACCAGAACGTGTCGAAATTATTTCAAACTTCAAGCTGCCTACGAATGTCAGGGATTTACGGCGCTTGTTCGGAAAGATGAACTTTTATCGTCGGTTTCTACCGTTGGCGGCCAAGCACCATGCAGCCTTAAACAGTTACTTAACAGGTTCCAAGAAAGACGGTTTGAAAAGGATCGATTGGACAAAGGAAACCGTAGAAACCTTGGAATTTGCCAAAGAGCAAACCGCACTCCTCGCAGAATTAGGGTTTTTCGTCGACGCATCAGATACTGCAATCGGCGCTGCTGTACATCAGAAATGCGAAGATGATTGCCAACTTTTGGGCTTTTACTCAGTTAAGCTTAGTACCACGGAATGTAAATACAGCACATATGACAGGGAATTATTAGCAGCTTATAAAGGTATAAAGTATTTCCGCTATCTTCTGGAAGGCCGTTGTTTTACACTTTTCACGGACCATAAACCGTTAACTTTCGCATTTAAGCAGGATTCAGAGAAAGCCTCCCCTCGACAACTTCGGCATTTAGATTTCATCGGTCAATTCACAACAGATATTAGGTATATACCGGGTAAAGAGAATGTCGTAGCCGATACGCTTTCTAGACTTAACGAGCTCAATCTTCCGAGTATGATAAACTTTGCGGCTATTGCTGAGGCACATGACAAAGACGCAGAACTTCAGAACATTCTCCAAAATTCTCGTTTTACATTATAGAAACTATCGATTTTTGGCACCGGGAAACATTTATGTTGTGAAATCTCCACAAACAAGTCCAGCCCTTTTATCCCTCGTAACTTCCGCAAACAAATTTTCGACTCAGTATACAATTTAGCACAACTGAGTATTCGATCCACTAATAAAATGATCACGGCAAGATACTTTTGGCCCTCTATGAATAGAGATAGTAACGTCTGGTCCTGTCTTGCATGTCAACAAAGTAAAACTTCTAGACACATCCATAATAGTCTAGGCACATTTCCACCCTGTTCTCGACGTTTCCAGGACATCCACGTCGACATTTTAGGTCCTCTACCTCCGTCTCAGGGATATAGGTATTGCCTCACTATCATCGATAGGTTCACGCGATGGCCTGAGGCAATCCCGCTAGTCGACATTAATGCGGAAACGGTGGCAGAGGATCTCTGCCAGGTCTGGATGGCACGTTTTGGGATACCCCGGCGGGTCATTACCGACCAGGGCTCACAGATATTTGGGTTTCGACTGAAGTAAAGTATCTTGTTCCGGGGAGCGACTAGAACACTATCGGTACTAACACACAAACTTTGTTTTGGGTCTGGACTCAAACAAAGTATCTTGTTCCGAGGAACGACTAGAACAAGATAATCGCCATCTATTTACCAACGCCATAAAGTCGATTCCACATTTTAGACTGGTGAGTACTTTTTTGGTTAACCATTTGTTACATATTTAGTTTTCTTTATCACACTTATTAAGTATATTGATACACATATCTGCAGATATTATCTGAAATTAGAATAAGTTGTTTTAGTTAAGTTGATACATACGTGAAATTTTATTTATTAAGTGATCTAGTTAAAAGTGTAATTATCTTAAGTTAGATTAGTGATTGTGAAATTTGGAATTCGGTATTAAAATTAGACGCATTATGAAATAAACCACTAGCTTTGAATGGTCATTCGCGTTAGCATTTATAGTCCTCATCCTCATATTTTGTTTTTTAGTATACTCATTGGACAGAACTTTTTACGATCCTTTGCACCTAGAGTAAAGTATAGTGGTTTATACTTTCACACGTCTAAACATGAGTACACTTCCCAAACTTATTGCTAACCAAGCCACTTCTGCAAAGATTATTGAAAAGTCTTTCAATAACTATAAGAATACTGCAATGGAAAGACGAACAAAAGGATTTATTTCTGAGCGGTTAATCGCCCTAAGTGAAATCTGGTTAGATTACAAGTCTACTTGTTATATAATTATCCAAGTTACGCAGGTTTTGAATGACAGTGAACTTGAGAAGTATGAGTATTTTTCAGACGATCAATTTGTATGGGTAGAGAATAATTTCTTTTGAGGTATTCATAGGGATGTATTAGAGGCTTTAGAACCAAAAGCAGAACGAAACATACTTGCAGAAATTAAAACTGATCAGCAGTCTTCATCTTTTTTGAAGTTGCCTAGAATTACACTTCCAAAATTTTCTGGGTCTTATAATTCCCGAAGATCAGTTCACGACTTGTTTAATTCTCTCGTTCATAAAAATCTCTCTTTATTTCCAGTGGAAACTACATTTTCTTAAAACAAGTTATACAGGCGAGGCTGAACACTTGCTGCGACAGTTTCCAGTAACAGACGCAAACTACGAAAATGCATGGAAAACCTTAAAGGATAGAAACGATACAAGCGAGTATTAGTAAATGCTCAACTGAAAACTCTATAATCTATCTAAAATAACAAATGAATCTGCTAAGGCAATACGATCCTTATTAGACAAATATTCAGAATGTGTTTTTGAACTTGAAGCTCTAGGAGTTTCTACTAAGCAATGGGCTCCAATTCTAATATACGAGTTGTTGCAATGATTACCAACAGAAACCCATTCCTTGTGGGAGTAACAGGTAAATAATGAAGGAGGTTCGCTTACGTTCGATTCACTCAAAATATTTCTAGATTCAAAGTCAGTGCCTTCAGAGAAAACAAATCACTTCATAAAGAAGGTATTAACACACTTCTGCACAATATTAAAAGAACCTCATAGATTATTTAAATGTTCACAATTTATCAAATGTGACATAGACAAAATGTTCAAGTTCGCAACATCGAATCGTCTATGTGTGAACTGTCTATGAAGGCACCACAACTCGAAATATTGCCCAAGAAAATTTGCATGTCGGCAGTGCAGTAGAAAATACCATTCTTGTTTCACAAGAATAGTAGTATATCCAATCAAAGTACTCACCTTTCAACGAATCAAGGCAATAATTCTAGAAAAAAAAACACGTCCACTCAATTCTCTCTCTACATCTGAGGTCATATCAGATACATAGTTCGTTACGAACATTCTATACAAATCGCCCACAGCGCGTTACACAAACTCTACTTGCCACAGCATTGCTAAACATTGCCTCCTCAAAGGGCACCATACTGACATTACGGACTCCAATAGATTTCGGGTCTCAAGTGTCGTTCGTTATACAAGCAGTAGCATGCAAACTGCAATTACCTACCACTCGCGTCGAAATTCAGATTACAGGCTTGCGGAACACACAAATTACAATTGTAAGAGATAAACATCCTTTGAAGTACACTCGTTATCAGACTTACAAAAGGCAACTTCAGTGACAGTACTGATCATGAACAAGATTACTGAGTTCCTGCCCCCTTCTACAATACAAATGCAAAAATGGAACTTATAAAGGAGTTGAAGCTTGCCGATAAATTTTTCCATAAGCCCGGAAAAATATACATTATCCTGGGATCAAGTGTATAC
Source organism: Dioctria rufipes (assembly GCA_963924295.1). Classification (NCBI taxonomy): domain Eukaryota; kingdom Metazoa; phylum Arthropoda; class Insecta; order Diptera; family Asilidae; genus Dioctria; species Dioctria rufipes. Next base: position 107,601,076 of record OZ002744.1, read on the forward strand.
AAGGAAATTCTGTTGGAAGGATTAAGAAAAGGTCCACTCGGAACCACTACTGCCCAAAATAGCACCCTTGGGTGGATTTTCTTTGGAAGTCTATCTCAAGCAGACCTATATCCAAAGTCTCATCTTTAACAATTAATGCGCAAGCTGACCAAGAAGTGTCAATAAATAACATCCTGAGAAAGTTTTGAGAAACTGAGGAAATCAGTCCTCAAGTACGTAAACTCTCAAAACCCGAACAAGAATGTGTACAATTTTATCAAAACTCTCTTATTCATAATGCAAATGGTCGATATGAAGTCCGTTTACCATTCATCGAGAAAAAACTAGTACTAGGCGATTCTCGAAATATGGCCGTACGCAGGTTTCACAGCCTCGAAAATAAACTACTTCAAAATGCTGATCTTTATAAAGCTTATGAAGATTGCATAAATGACTATCATGTCCTAGGGTATATGAAACCAGCTGGAAAGGAAATTAGCAGAGAACAATGCTACTACCGTCCTCATCGCGCTGTTATAAAACCAGATAATATGACTACAAATGTTCGAGTTGTCGTTGACATCTCAGCGAAATCTACTAATGGGAAAAGCTTAAACGAACAGCTTCATTCTAGACCAGTCTTACAATCCGAGTTTTCTCTATCTTACTACGATAGAGAAAATACAAATATGCTATATCCACCGACATAGAAAAGCTGTATAAAACGATTAACATTCAATCATCTGATCAAAATTATCAGAAGGTAATTTGGAGAAATAGTCCCAATGACTATCCCAACGACTATCAACTAACAACGGTAACTTTTGGCACCACTCCAGCTTCTTATCTCGCCGTCAAAGTACTTCATCACCTTGCCAAAGATGAAGCTGAGAACTATCCAATTGCAGCTAAAATTGTTACTCGTGATTTCTATGTAGACGATTTATTTACAGGTGCAGAATCTATCTATGAAGCTGTTAAGATACAAACAGAGATCGCTAGCCTGTTATCTTCAGCTGGGTTTAATTTAATGAAATGGGTTAGTTACTCCTCGGATCTCTTAGCGAGCATTCCAGAGAAGCAAAGGGAATTACAACTTCTCCCGCAGTTTGCAAGTGATGAGTTAGTCAAAACTCTGGCTATCCACTGGTACCCAGGAGCTGATTACTTTAGCTTGCAATATCGACAAATAGCAGATCGTCTATCTACTAAACGATCTGTTTTACCAGACATTGCTACATTGTTTGAGCCACTAGGCTGGATTTCACCAATAGTAATCACTGCAAAGGTCCTGATGCACACTTTATGGCTCTCTGGATGCTCGTGGGATGATCCAATTGCTGCACCCATTGACACCCAATGGTGACAATTTAAAACAGAGTTGCATCATATTGGTCTGCTAAAGATCCCACGTTGGCTATATATGACAAAGAATTCATTAGCTTGTTAGATACACGGATTCTTAGATGCCTCTACTCAAGCTTATTCTGCTGCTGTGTATATTAGGATTGTTGACATCGAAGGAAAAGTTCACATCAATTTGCTAATGCAAAATCTAAGGTAACTCAAGCGAAACTTCCTCGTCTTGAGTTATATGGAGCAGTTTTATTAACTCTGTCATACATCGAGTCAAGACAGACTTGGAGCTTGATCAAGTTCCTATCTATGCATGGACAAATTCGTCTATAGCCTTATCTTGGATACACAATCATCTAAACAAATATATATGCAGCCCGAGGAATATTGGCCTAAGTCAAAACCCTCAGCAAACATGCACATAGAATCTGTACAAAAGCATGTGACACATACTGCTGTAGCCCAAACAATCATAAACGAATGTTTGACAGATATTCATCTTTTATAAAATTAACCGTGTTATAGCATTTTGCCCTAGATTTGTGAGCAATATCGGAGCAAGTCGAAATGTAACAAAAGGTCTAACAAAGTAAATAGAGCAGCTTTCACCAGCAGTGCTGCTGGACTCAAAATACGCATTGATAAGAGTAGCGCAACTACCCAGGATAACGAAATTAAACAATTAGAAGCAGGGTTATCGCTTCCAGCTAAAAGCAATCTCAAATCTCTCAATTTGTTTTTAGATAAACATAACTTATTGAGGGTAGGAGGACGAATACAAAACGCTCATATCCCATATAATCAACAACATCCAGTTATATTGCCAAAAGGAAGTAAATTAAAAAATTTAATTGTAAATCATATTCCTCAAGTACGTAAACTCTCAAAACCCGAACAAGAATGTGTACAATTTTATCAAAACTCTCTTATTCATAATGTAAATGGTCGATATGAAGTCCGTTTACCATTCATCGAGAAAAAAACAGTTCTAGGCGATTCTCGAAATATGGCCGTACGCAGGTTTCACAGCCTCGAAAATAAACTACTTCAAAATGCTGATCTTTATAAAGCTTATGAAGATTGCATAAATGACTATCATGTCCTAGGGTATATGAAACCAGCTGGAAAGGAAATTAGCAGAGAACAATGCTACTACCGTCCTAATCGCGCTGTTATAAAACCAGATAATATGACTACAAATGTTCGAGTTGTCGTTGACATCTCAGCGAAATCTACTAATGGGAAAAGCTTAAACGAACAGCTTCATTCTAGACCAGTCTTACAATCCGAGTTTTCTCTATCTTACTACGATAGAGAAAATACAAATATGCTATATCCACCGACATAGAAAAGCTGTATAAAACGATTAACATTCAATCATCTGATCAAAATTATCAGAAGATAATTTGGAGAAATAGTCCCAATGACTATCCCAACGACTATAAACTAACAACGGTAACTTTTGGCACCACTCCAGCTTCTTATCTCGCCGTCAAAGTACTTAATCACCTTGCCAAAGATGAAGCTGAGAACTATCCAATTGCAGCTAAAATTGTTACTCGTGATTTCTATGTAGACGATTTATTTACAGGTGCAGAATCTATCTATGAAGCTGTTAAGATACAAACAGAGATCGCTAGCCTGTTATCTTCAGCTGGGTTTAATTTAATGAAATGGGTTAGTTACTCCTCGGATCTCTTAGCGAGCATTCCAGAGAAGCAAAGGGAATTACAACTTCCCCCGCAGTTTGCAAGTGATGAGTTAGTCAAAACTCTGGCTATCCACTGGTACCCAGGAGCTGATTACTTTAGCTTGCAATATCGACAAATAGCAGATCGTCTATCTACTAAACGATCTGTTTTACCAGACATTGCTACATTGTTTGAGCCACTAGGCTGGATTTCACCAATAGTAATCACTGCAAAGGTCCTGATGCACACTTTATGGCTCTCTGGATGCTCGTGGGATGATCCAATTGCTGCACCCATTGACACCCAATGGTGACAATTTAAAACAGAGTTGCATCATATTGGTCTGCTAAAGATCCCACGTTGGCTATATATGACAAAGAATTCATTAGCTTGTTAGATACACGGATTCTTAGATGCCTCTACTCAAGCTTATTCTGCTGCTGTGTATATTAGGATTGTTGACATCGAAGGAAAAGTTCACATCAATTTGCTAATGCAAAATTTAAGGTAACTCAAGCGAAACTTCCTCGTCTTGAGTTATATGGAGCAGTTTTATTAACTCTGTCATACATCGAGTCAAGACAGACTTGGAGCTTGATCAAGTTCCTATCTATGCATGGACAAATTCGTCTATAGCCTTATCTTGGATACACAATCATCTAAACAAATATATATGCAGCCCGAGGAATATTGGCCTAAGTCAAAACCCTCAGCAAACATGCACATAGAATCTGTACAAAAGCATGTGACACATACTGCTGTAGCCCAAACAATCATAAACGAATGTTTGACAGATATTCATCTTTTATAAAATTAACCGTGTTATAGCATTTTGCCCTAGATTTGTGAGCAATATCGGAGCAAGTCGAAATGTAACAAAAGGTCTAACAAAGTAAATAGAGCAGCTTTCACCAGCAGTGCTGCTGGACTCAAAATACGCATTGATAAGAGTAGCGCAACTACCCAGGATAACGAAATTAAACAATTAGAAGCAGGGTTATCGCTTCCAGCTAAAAGCAATCTCAAATCTCTCAATTTGTTTTTAGATAAACATAACTTATTGAGGGTAGGAGGACGAATACAAAACGCTCATATCCCATATAATCAACAACATCCAGTTATATTGCCAAAAGGAAGTAAATTAAAAAATTTACTTGTAAATCATATTCCTCAAGTACGTAAACTCTCAAAAACCGAACAAGAATGTGTACAATTTTATCAAAACTCTCTTATTCATAATGTAAATGGTCGATATGAAGTCCGTTTACCATTCATCGAGAAAAAAACAGTTCTAGGCGATTCTCGAAATATGGCCGTACGCAGGTTTCACAGCCTCGAAAATAAACTACTTCAAAATGCTGATCTTTATAAAGCTTATGAAGATTGCATAAATGACTATCATGTCCTAGGGTATATGAAACCAGCTGGAAAGGAAATTAGCAGAGAACAATGCTACTACCGTCCTCATCGCGCTGTTATAAAACCAGATAATATGACTACAAATGTTCGAGTTGTCGTTGACATCTCAGCGAAATCTACTAATGGGAAAAGCTTAAACGAACAGCTTCATTCTAGACCAGTCTTACAATCCGAGTTTTCTCTATCTTACTACGATAGAGAAAATACAAATATGCTATATCCACCGACATAGAAAAGCTGTATAAAACGATTAACATTCAATCATCTGATCAAAATTATCAGAAGATAATTTGGAGAAATAGTCCCAATGACTATCCCAACGACTATCAACTAACAACGGTAACTTTTGGCACCACTCCAGCTTCTTATCTCGCCGTCAAAGTACTTCATCACCTTGCCAAAGATGAAGCTGAGAACTATCCAATTGCAGCTAAAATTGTTACTCGTGATTTCTATGTAGACGATTTATTTACAGGTGCAGAATCTATCTATGAAGCTGTTAAGATACAAACAGAGATCGCTAGCCTGTTATCTTCAGCTGGGTTTAATTTAATGAAATGGGTTAGTTACTCCTCGGATCTCTTAGCGAGCATTCCAGAGAAGCAAAGGGAATTACAACTTCCCCCGCAGTTTGCAAGTGATGAGTTAGTCAAAACTCTGGCTATCCACTGGTACCCAGGAGCTGATTACTTTAGCTTGCAATATCGACAAATAGCAGATCGTCTATCTACTAAACGATCTGTTTTACCAGACATTGCTACATTGTTTGAGCCACTAGGCTGGATTTCACCAATAGTAATCACTGCAAAGGTCCTGATGCACACTTTATGGCTCTCTGGATGCTCGTGGGATGATCCAATTGCTGCACCCATTGACACCCAATGGTGACAATTTAAAACAGAGTTGCATCATATTGGTCTGCTAAAGATCCCACGTTGGCTATATATGACAAAGAATTCATTAGCTTGTTAGATACACGGATTCTTAGATGCCTCTACTCAAGCTTATTCTGCTGCTGTGTATATTAGGATTGTTGACATCGAAGGAAAAGTTCACATCAATTTGCTAATGCAAAATCTAAGGTAACTCAAGCGAAACTTCCTCGTCTTGAGTTATATGGAGCAGTTTTATTAACTCTGTCATACATCGAGTCAAGACAGACTTGGAGCTTGATCAAGTTCCTATCTATGCATGGACAAATTCGTCTATAGCCTTATCTTGGATACACAATCATCTAAACAAATATATATGCAGCCCGAGGAATATTGGCCTAAGTGAAAAACCTCAGCAAACATGCACATAGAATCTGTACAAAAGCATGTGACACATACTGCTGTAGCCCAAACAATCATAAACGAATGTTTGACAGATATTCATCTTTTATAAAATTAACCGTGTTATAGCATTTTGCCCTAGATTTGTGAGCAATATCGGAGCAAGTCGAAATGTAACAAAAGGTCTAACAAAGTAAATAGAGCAGCTTTCACCAGCAGTGCTGCTGGACTCAAAATACGCATTGATAAGAGTAGCGCAACTACCCAGGATAACGAAATTAAACAATTAGAAGCAGGGTTATCGCTTCCAGCTAAAAGCAATCTCAAATCTCTCAATTTGTTTTTAGATAAACATAACTTATTGAGGGTAGGAGGACGAATACAAAACGCTCATATCCCATATAATCAACAACATCCAGTTATATTGCCAAAAGGAAGTAAATTAAAAAATTTAATTGTAAATCATATTCCTCAAGTACGTAAACTCTCAAAACCCGAACAAGAATGTGTACAATTTTATCAAAACTCTCTTATTCATAATGTAAATGGTCGATATGAAGTCCGTTTACCATTCATCGAGAAAAAAACAGTTCTAGGCGATTCTCGAAATATGGCCGTACGCAGGTTTCACAGCCTCGAAAATAAACTACTTCAAAATGCTGATCTTTATAAAGCTTATGAAGATTGCATAAATGACTATCATGTCCTAGGGTATATGAAACCAGCTGGAAAGGAAATTAGCAGAGAACAATGCTACTACCGTCCTCATCGCGCTGTTATAAAACCAGATAATATGACTACAAATGTTCGAGTTGTCGTTGACATCTCAGCGAAATCTACTAATGGGAAAAGCTTAAACGAACAGCTTCATTCTAGACCAGTCTTACAATCCGAGTTTTCTCTATCTTACTACGATAGAGAAAATACAAATATGCTATATCCACCGACATAGAAAAGCTGTATAAAACGATTAACATTCAATCATCTGATCAAAATTATCAGAAGATAATTTGGAGAAATAGTCCCAATGACTATCCCAACGACTATCAACTAACAACGGTAACTTTTGGCACCACTCCAGCTTCTTATCTCGCCGTCAAAGTACTTCATCACCTTGCCAAAGATGAAGCTGAGAACTATCCAATTGCAGCTAAAATTGTTACTCGTGATTTCTATGTAGACGATTTATTTACAGGTGCAGAATCTATCTATGAAGCTGTTAAGATACAAACAGAGATCGCTAGCCTGTTATCTTCAGCTGGGTTTAATTTAATGAAATGGGTTAGTTACTCCTCGGATCTCTTAGCGAGCATTCCAGAGAAGCAAAGGGAATTACAACTTCCCCCGCAGTTTGCAAGTGATGAGTTAGTCAAAACTCTGGCTATCCACTGGTACCCAGGAGCTGATTACTTTAGCTTGCAATATCGACAAATAGCAGATCGTCTATCTACTAAACGATCTGTTTTACCAGACATTGCTACATTGTTTGAGCCACTAGGCTGGATTTCACCAATAGTAATCACTGCAAAGGTCCTGATGCACACTTTATGGCTCTCTGGATGCTCGTGGGATGATCCAATTGCTGCACCCATTGACACCCAATGGTGACAATTTAAAACAGAGTTGCATCATATTGGTCTGCTAAAGATCCCACGTTGGCTATATATGACAAAGAATTCATTAGCTTGTTAGATACACGGATTCTTAGATGCCTCTACTCAAGCTTATTCTGCTGCTGTGTATATTAGGATTGTTGACATCGAAGGAAAAGTTCACATCAATTTGCTAATGCAAAATCTAAGGTAACTCAAGCGAAACTTCCTCGTCTTGAGTTATATGGAGCAGTTTTATTAACTCTGTCATACATCGAGTCAAGACAGACTTGGAGCTTGATCAAGTTCCTATCTATGCATGGACAAATTCGTCTATAGCCTTATCTTGGATACACAATCATCTAAACAAATATATATGCAGCCCGAGGAATATTGGCCTAAGTCAAAACCCTCAGCAAACATGCACATAGAATCTGTACAAAAGCATGTGACACATACTGCTGTAGCCCAAACAATCATAAACGAATGTTTGACAGATATTCATCTTTTATAAAATTAACCGTGTTATAGCATTTTGCCCTAGATTTGTGAGCAATATCGGAGCAAGTCGAAATGTAACAAAAGGTCTAACAAAGTAAATAGAGCAGCTTTCACCAGCAGTGCTGCTGGACTCAAAATACGCATTGATAAGAGTAGCGCAACTACCCAGGATAACGAAATTAAACAATTAGAAGCAGGGTTATCGCTTCCAGCTAAAAGCAATCTCAAATCTCTCAATTTGTTTTTAGATAAACATAACTTATTGAGGGTAGGAGGACGAATACAAAACGCTCATATCCCATATAATCAACAACATCCAGTTATATTGCCAAAAGGAAGTAAATTAAAAAATTTAATTGTAAATCATATTCCTCAAGTACGTAAACTCTCAAAACCCGAACAAGAATGTGTACAATTTTATCAAAACTCTCTTATTCATAATGTAAATGGTCGATATGAAGTCCGTTTACCATTCATCGAGAAAAAAACAGTTCTAGGCGATTCTCGAAATATGGCCGTACGCAGGTTTCACAGCCTCGAAAATAAACTACTTCAAAATGCTGATCTTTATAAAGCTTATGAAGATTGCATAAATGACTATCATGTCCTAGGGTATATGAAACCAGCTGGAAAGGAAATTAGCAGAGAACAATGCTACTACCGTCCTCATCGCGCTGTTATAAAACCAGATAATATGACTACAAATGTTCGAGTTGTCGTTGACATCTCAGCGAAATCTACTAATGGGAAAAGCTTAAATGAACAGCTTCATTCTAGACCAGTCTTACAATCCGAGTTTTCTCTATCTTACTACGATAGAGAAAATACAAATATGCTATATCCACCGACATAGAAAAGCTGTATAAAACGATTAACATTCAATCATCTGATCAAAATTATCAGAAGATAATTTGGAGAAATAGTCCCAATGACTATCCCAACGACTATAAACTAACAACGGTAACTTTTGGCACCACTCCAGCTTCTTATCTCGCCGTCAAAGTACTTCATCACCTTGCCAAAGATGAAGCTGAGAACTATCCAATTGCAGCTAAAATTGTTACTCGTGATTTCTATGTAGACGATTTATTTACAGGTGCAGAATCTATCTATGAAGCTGTTAAGATACAAACAGAGATCGCTAGCCTGTTATCTTCAGCTGGGTTTAATTTAATGAAATGGGTTAGTTACTCCTCGGATCTCTTAGCGAGCATTCCAGAGAAGCAAAGGGAATTACAACTTCCCCCGCAGTGTGCAAGTGATGAGTTAGTCAAAACTCTGGCTATCTACTGGTACCCAGGAGCTGATTACTTTAGCTTGCAATATCGACAAATAGCAGATCGTCTATCTACTAAACGATCTGTTTTACCAGACATTGCTACATTGTTTGAGCCACTAGGCTGGATTTCACCAATAGTAATCACTGCAAAGGTCCTGATGCACACTTTATGGCTCTCTGGATGCTCGTGGGATGATCCAATTGCTGCACCCATTGACACCCAATGGTGACAATTTAAAACAGAGTTGCATCATATTGGTCTGCTAAAGATCCCACGTTGGCTATATATGACAAAGAATTCATTAGCTTGTTAGATACACGGATTCTTAGATGCCTCTACTCAAGCTTATTCTGCTGCTGTGTATATTAGGATTGTTGACATCGAAGGAAAAGTTCACATCAATTTGCTAATGCAAAATCTAAGGTAACTCAAGCGAAACTTCCTCGTCTTGAGTTATATGGAGCAGTTTTATTAACTCTGTCATACATCGAGTCAAGACAGACTTGGAGCTTGATCAAGTTCCTATCTATGCATGGACAAATTCGTCTATAGCCTTATCTTGGATACACAATTATCTAAACAAATATATATGCAGCCCGAGGAATATTGGCCTAAGTCAAAACCCTCAGCAAACATGCACATAGAATCTGTACAAAAGCATGTGACACATACTGCTGTAGCCCAAACAATCATAAACGAATGTTTGACAGATATTCATCTTTTATAAAATTAACCGTGTTGTAGCATTTTGCCCTAGATTTGTGAGCAATATCGGAGCAAGTCGAAATGTAACAAAAGGTCTAACAAAGTAAATAGAGCAGCTTTCACCAGCAGTGCTGCTGGACTCAAAATACGCATTGATAAGAGTAGCGCAACTACCCAGGATAACGAAATTAAACAATTAGAAGCATGGGTTATCGCTTCCAGCTAAAAGCAATCTCAAATCTCTCAATTTGTTTTTAGATAAACATAACTTATTGAGGGTAGGAGGACGCATACAAAACGCTCATATCCCATATAATCAACAACATCCAGTTATATTGCCAAAAGGAAGTAAATTAAAAAATTTAATTGTAAATCATATTCATCTAAAAACTACATAGTGGTGTATAGCTTGTGTTAAATCCTCTGCAAAACGAATATTGGGTTTCACAAGGACGACGAACAGTGAAAAACATTATACACAAATATATTCTGTGTTTCAAGCAAGCCGCCCGGACGAAGACTCAAATAATGGGAAATATACTATATACTATTCCCAAGAGTAAACAGTGCGAGACCCTTCCCACAAACTGGGGTTGATTATGCCGGTCCTATCAGTCTGAAAATGTCCAAGCATAGGGGCAATCGATCCCCCAAAGGATATATACGTATATTTATGTATGGCCACCAGAGCCATACATATTGGACTAGTCTCGAGTTTGTCAACTGCGGCTTTCACCGCGGCTTTTAGAAGATTTTCTATCTGCAGAGGATTGTGAACAGACATCTATTCTGACTGCGGAACAAATTATGTGGGTGTCGGCAAAATCTTCCAGAAGGAATTTAAATTTGCACTAAAAAATGCAAGCATTGAAGTTGCTAAAATGATTGCTCATTAAGGTATTCAATGGCACTTTAATCCCCCCGAAGCTCCACACTTTGGCAGCCTTTAGGAGATGGAGTAAAGTACATTAAATTCCATTTAAGACGAGTGTTAGGAAATTCTCTTTTAACCTTCCAAGAATTTGCAACAGTCCTGGCTCAAATCGAAGCCTGTTTAAATTGTCGACCCTTATGTCCTATTACGGAAGTTCCAAACGATCTCAACGCGTTGACACCTGGACATTTTTTAATAGGTGGCTCCCTAATCTCGCCTCCAGAGCCGATACTTCAAATGCAAACATCGTCATTGACTAGGTTTGGAACCATCTTCAATTTTTTAAATAATTATTTTGGAAGAAATGTTCCACTAAGTACTTAAATTCCCTGCAAAATAAGCCTAAATGGCAGAATGCAAAATCAAAACCGACAATGGAAGAATTAGTTTTACTCAACGATACTAATTTACCAACATCTCGCTGGATATTAGGAAGAATCACAGAATTGCATCCAGGCAACGACAACTTTGTAAGAGTAGTCAGCATAAACAATGGAAATCCAAAACGGTCCATAACAAAAATTTGCTTCTTTCCAAACTCTGTACAACGTTCATAGTAAATATAATATAAAACTATATTGCCCATGCCAAAATCTATCTAAATTGTAGATTAATTACATAAGCGGCGTGAACATAAGCACATACGTATAGCCCATACATACGTCCACGTCAACAACAAAAAATTTATATCTATTTCAAAACACAGAAGTTTCCCACGGGAAATTTTCATCATCCTGCAAGTTCGTTCCACAAAATCACCAAGTGGGAGTTAACTTCATACACGTAAGGTCGTATCATAACACAAGTTAAATCTAGCGACAGCTGCTCAAAAAGAAAATTGCTTCTCGTCGTTATTTCTAAGGGAAAATTCTGCTCACTGTCGATATAAAATTGTAAATTTCAATAAAAAAAAAATCGTTGGGCATGCCTAAATTTTAAATGAAATTGCAATTACAAACAGTTACGTCCACTGACATATGTAACATGAACTGCCTGATTTTCTATTTCATATGGGTAAACGTTTGTTGGCAGGGGCGTGACAATTATCTTGATTTCAAGTTTTACTTTCGCTTTAATTATCATATTAAAAGTTCAATTAATTATTGATGCATTCGAAATTATTTCTCTTCTTGGAAGTTTATCTCCTACAACATCAAATAATTCTTAAACTTGATTTTTGTAGAAATAAAATTAAGCAATCTTTGTCTGCCTGTCCCTAAAAGTAGGTATGGGGGACAGAGAAAGGATTACAAATATTGTATTGTCAGCTATTTCTATTCTAAATAATCATTTGGAAAACCAATGAACTGAAACTGGACTATGGTGTATTTTGTATAGAAGTTATTGTTTGTAGTTCCGCGGAATAAAGTAGTTAAACCAAAAAGAGACAACTATAGAAAAGTGATCCCATAATAATGTCACATAATGTAAGCAATTTCAGTAGTATCAGCAGTCCATTTTATATATGTCAGTGGTGACGTCCTTTTAAATAGCACGCACAGAATGTAAATCGCATCAGTTTTATTTCCAAATTCTACGAAGCAATCACCCAAACGCGAAATTGATAGTGCAGTGGAACTGCCACCAACATCGGGAAGGAGTATTGGGGAATTTCTGAAGGAGTTGAGATTGAGCGCAATCCAGCTTCCAGAGGTCATCTGTGCGGATGATTCACCTCCACCATCCCCAACTACGACGCAGCAGGGGATAGTCAACTCAGCGTTCCGAATATGAGAGTACGCGGCGACACCATTGCAGGCAGAGCCACCCATAGCTCCAACGGAGCAGCAGCCACAGCCGTCCACTTATGCTGTTCCCATCCAGCAGCCACAACCATCACCGTCTTGTTCAGCTATGCAGCAGCCGATAACAAAGGCTACCGAGCTTTTTCAGGAGATTGTCCTACTGCCAGGAGAGAAGGAAAATAATGATCTGCAACTATACATTGTCGACAACATGAAGCCCGATACCCGAGCAAAGCGCGAAATTCACGGCTTCCTATAAAGCATTGAAGGAATCGAAGAAGCGGAGACAGCGTTTCGCCACTCGCGATGGAAAAAAAGTAAAGATCAAATGGTTAGCGAATAGACAAATACACACGGGACATAACAACAATTATGCAATGCCGTTTCTTCTCCTTTCTACAACTCATAATTACTCCAAAATTTCAAATCCTTGTGACATCGCTACGAGATACAGCGCGAAAAATTATCACACTGCATCATTTCAATAAAAAAATGTTTTGTAAAAAACAAACAAAGAAAAAAGGTAATTCCGCCAGACTCGAACCTAAAAGGTAACACCGGATCGGCGCTCAGCCCAACTCGGCTACGCTGCTAACGAAATATAGATTATTAGAGGAGAATGTGATTATCGCTATCCAAAGGGATTCTCTGCTCTGCCTCAGCTAATCAATTAATAGCAACAGACACCATTTACTTTTCGATTCCGATCGCCGGAACTTTTAGGAAGGTAGTAAAAAGTGTTGTTTAGATTTATATTAAAATTGTATCAATTGCATAACATTATAATTCAAAAGATTTTCATTATATTCGTTATTTTATAGAATTTGAAATGTTTGTAAAGTCCATGTAACTCAATTTTGTATTCCACTATCCAAAAATAATTCTGATATTGTTACACACTCCGCGGTGCGTAACTGCTAGCTCAGGTGATGGGGTGGGTTTATGACGAAGATTAAGTGGGACACACACACACAACTAACACTAATAGGGCACCACGTGATTTTTACTAGTTGGAAGGTTAGACCACGAGACCTGTAGAGGCGATGCTGAAATACAAAAGCGGGTATGAAGGAAAATACCCTTTTCTCACCACCACTGGTATCCTCTTTATTAAATGTATTACAAAAAAAAAAACAATGCTTTAGTATAATTGTCCAAAATGTTTACTTATCACGACCCTGTGGTCTCAAACAACTAATCTACTGGATGCTACGCTTTTCAAACGCTTAACTAGTGCCGCAATGCTGGCTTATTTATTCTTAAAAATGAATGATAGGACGATTTGAGTCGAAACATAACATAAACCAAAACTTTCGCCGTCACCAACTAGCCGTAGGCCTTTAATTCTATTTACCTATAACGTACCTACGTCTTATATGCCAACATCTCAATCAAATATTGGAAGATTGTCCCAATAACACTATGTAGGTTACGAATTTTATGCATATGTACATCCATTCACTGATACATATATATACATATATATTATAAATAGGTTACGAATTTTATTCATATGTACTTCAATTCACTGATACATATATGCAGGGTGATTCAGACCAAGATACCTTCCGGTATACCACGTGATTCCTTGAGGTAAGATCAAAAAATTGTTCCACATACCCCCCCTTAGAAACCATCCTTTAGGAGTTGTGGCCAGTTAAGGATTTCGCCAACATTCGTGAGAATAAATGAGTATAAGTTTTGAACCACCCTATAGATTTTAGTTATTGTTAGCTTATTAAATAGCCAAGAATGGTAGCTGTCGAAAAGTGTATTACTCTGTATTTTTTAATTAAGCTTCTTTAAATTATTCTCAAAAATTGCCAAAATTTCGATTTCTTTACACACAAAAGTTTTTGAAATAAATAACGGTATTTATGAAATTTGTGTGTCAAAAAATAAATGTTTTGGAAATATTTGAGAATAATTTAAAGACAACAGCTACTATTCTTGGCTATTTAATAAGCTAACAATAACCAAAATCTATAGGGTGGTTCAAAACTTATACTCATTTATTCTCAAGAATATTGGCGAAATCCTTAACTGGCCACAACTCCTAAATGATAGTTTCTAAGGGGGGGTATGTGGAACAATTTTTTGATCATCTTACCTCAAGGAATCACGTGGTATACCGGAAGGTATCTTGATCTGAATCACCCTGTATATACTATAAATTATATTAGGAAAATATTTGGGTTATGTTATATATATTTAGATTATATTAATTAAGTGATTGCAATTCGATTATATATATAAAAAGAAATTAGATTATTGCTGGGCGGATACTGCCCGCAATCAAATACAAGAATTTGGCATACTTAACTCGTGCAATCTCGATTCCTGGTGGAAAGTCTGCTCCCGTTTGGCGGTACCTTTTCCTCAAAAACTTTCTGGATTAGTTCACTCCAGACTCCTTTAGTCTACTTCTCCCTTTCTTGCATAATGTCCTTTCTCCCTTTTTCTTTAAGCGAATCGTTGCTCTACTCCTAGCTTAATGTTCATAACTCCAATGTTGCGCCGCTTTTTTCTCTGCTTGTATTATTTTCGCTTGTTTCAATCTCTTTTCTTTCGACTTTTAGTTTCCTACGTACTTCTACGGCGTTCTTACCTTATTTTGTTTTTAGTTCTGCCTCTTTCCAGATTCTTCCAGAATTTTTTTCTTTTTGACGCGATTCACAGTTTTCTTCTTGAGAGCTGCCTTTTTAAGAAGAACGGAAAAAGGGAAAAATCAGCGTCCTCGCGCCTTGCCTTTTTTGGTGCTGTCAGTCCGCTCAGCTGATCGGTGTTTTTCACAGCTGAATACTCTTTGGCCAATTTGGCGCGACCGTGCGCTAGCTTAGTTCGGTGTTCACACTGCCACTTTAGGTATTGGAAGAATGTGAATTTATTTTGTCTACCCGTTTTGTTGCAAGTTCTCTATACACATTTATTAATTCGTTATCTCTTTTATGCTGGTTAATTTCTTTTGTTATTGGATACTGTTTATTTGTCGGCACTATAGTTTAATAATTGTTATGTTTTGGTTTTCAAATAGCGTCATCATTTATTTGATGGAAATTCATTATTTTTTATTTTATGAAATTGTTATGTTTGTGTTTAAAAAGCGTGGTTAATTTCTTTTGTTATTGGATATTTTTATTTCTTTTAACTATAGTTCAATAATTGTGTTTTGTAATGTAGCGGTAATTGAACACTACAGCTATATTACCGCATTTTGGGTGGGTTAGTGTAGCGGTATGTTAAAATGACAAGATATGTGAGCTTGTGTTTACTGTTACTTTATTGAGCAAAAATTCCTTATTTTACGTTAGTCTGAATTCTATTTTATTTTTTCACTTCAATTGTACTTAATTAATTTAATTAATTATCTGTAGGTATGTATTCTTGAGGTGTCGTAACGTGACACGTGCTCAATTTTATACCTCAGATTTTCACCAATTTCACTTATATTCGAAAATTCACTGTCTATTATTATTAGTTCTTCATTAATATAATTCACATCACTCTTAATATTAATTAATTCTACTTTGTTTTTTCACATGAAACGTCTAATATGCTTAGCTTGCATGAGTTAAACGCTATGTGAAAAAACCTAAAATTAAAATGTCTGCCACCAAATATATTTTGAAAATGTATAAAAATACTTAGCCTATATTTCCACCAAAACCCTGTAACACCACAAAAGTTAAAATTGCTGCTGCAATCTTTACGTAGCATGTAAATACTGTACCTTGCTTGGCACGTTGATCTATGCTAGAAAGATTTGAAGTAATTTGCACTATTTAATATTTTTCCACTTTAGATTTTTTAAAGAACACTGGATCTATGCGAAGTTGCATTTGCGATCGCTGTCAAACTAATGAGAGCTTAGTTGGGGAGCACCTCCTTTTTATAATGTCCGAGCCGCCATTTTCGGACAAGTTCCACATGAAAAAATGCAATTTTCATATATTTTTTGCACATTATAAGTCCATGCTGTAATGTCAAAATTTTCCAAATTATGTGAATTAATTTATTTTTAATTATCCATAATTTTTCCTAATTGATTTATTGCGATATTTCAATTTTCTAAAATTTATCAATATGGCCGCTCCTTATTATACTATGTTAATTTCCGGTGTGGAACATAAATTCTCTCACGAATTTTCTTCTGTCTCGTTTCCACATCGTTCTCTTTCCCACTCATTATGGGAATTAAAATTACCTTTTTTTGTAAATATTTTCTTACCTGAGCAATTTCGCGTTTTTTAACTATTGCCAACAGGTAGAGCGCGGCCAACTTCGTAAAAGTGATTATTTACTTCGTCGCGGTGACAGTTGGTTTCGCGGTTTTTAAGTCGAAAAGTGCAGTGTTGTTTGGATGGATTTCTCATCAATAAATGGATTAATTGTTAAGGTGAGTTGATTAATATATTCTATAAATGTTAGTTAGTGATTTGCCTGTGCATAATTTGCAAGAATCATGCAAATTATGCGAAAATTTTGTGTTGAAAAAATTGTTAGTGAAATGTCAACAATGGCAACAATTGTTGAATTTCACTAATAATAGTGTGTATGGATTCTGCAAATCCATGTATTTTGCACATTTAAGCATAAATGCATGTTTTGCAAATGTTTACTGTGCAGAAAACATGAACTTCGCTAAGAAATCCCAATGTTTATGTTTGCATGTAGTGTTGTTGTTGTACAAATTTCTTGGCAGTCTGCATGTAAACTATGTAGTTTTTTGTCGTTTTTTTGTTATATTTGATCAACTATATTGTATTGAATTAATTTTTCTAATTCCTTTTATTTCAGATGTGCAATGGACGTATAGGAGGCATTTGCTGACTGGAAGAGGAACTCAGGAAATAGGGAAGTATCAATTATTGTGTATATTGTATTTTAATATATTTTTATTTATTTTCAGCTGTGTTCAACAAATTGTTATGTTTTGTTTTCGAATAGCGTCATCATTTATTTGATGAAAGTTCACATTATTCTTTATTTTATGAAATTTTTTTAATAGCGTTATAACTTATTTATTGGAGATTCATTATTATTTATTTTATGGAATTGTTTGTACTGCCCGTAGTCAGAGCGTACATACAAAAATTGTAAGATGTGATAAAATTTATGCCACTGGTATAAAGTTAGTGGTTGTATTCGTTTATCTACAAATTCTACACTTCAATGTTAAACTAGAGCTTTAATACGCAATAAATCTTAGATACAAATAGTTTAATTTATCAATATTCAATAAATGAGAAATATAAAATATATAATAAATATAGTAATTTTGTTGCAAATAACTTGTACTCACCTGATCTATGTTTGGCAGTTGATTAACTTGATTTTAATAATTTTTACTGAGATTGGGATTGGGATATTCTTTATTCTGGTCGATACCCAGAATAAAGTGAGGTGAATAATTCTTACTGCAGTCGAAACCCACAGAGAATCTTTATTGCAGTCGTTCCCCACAATAAAGTGTTGGTTAGTAATTTTCTTGTTACAGTCGTTACCCGTAACAAGAATCTTTATTGTAGTCGTTACCCACAATAAAGTCTTTATTGTAGTCGTTACCCACAATAAAGTGTTTTATTAGTAATTTTCTTGTTACAGTCGTTACCCGTAACAAGAATCTTTATTGTAGTCGTTACCCACAATAAAGTGTTTAGTGTTAGTAAATTTCTTATTACAGTCGTTACCCGTAATAAGAATCTTTATTGTAGTCGTTACCCACAATAAAGTGTTTAGTGTTAGTAAATTTCTTATTACAGTCGTTACCCGTAATAAGAATCCTTATTGTAGTCGCTACCCACAATAAAGTCTTTATTGTAGTCGTTACCCACAATAAAGTGTTTTATTAGTAATTTTCTTGATACAGTCGTTACCCGTAACAAGAATTTTTATTGTAGTCGTTACCCACAATAAAGTGTTTTATTAGTAATTTTCTTGATACAGTCGTTACCCGTAACAAGAATCTTTATTGTAGTCGTTACCCACAATAAAGTGTTTTATTAGTAAAATTTCTTAGTACAGTCGTTACCCGTAATAAGAATCTTTGCTTTAGTCGCTATTCAAATAAATCTCCTAATCTAGTCTCAACCCAGAATAAGAAAAATTTATTTCAATTGTCAACCTGTTATAAAAATTCACAACACTAGGAAATACCACTAAAGAATTATCAAGTTACTCACTGCACTGCCAAACTGAAAAAGAGATCGAGTCAAGTTAAATTGCTGTTTATATAGCCCTTGCTTGCACACGACACCAATGATGGAGTAGCAGAGGCGCATGATCACAAGAATTGGCCGTGCGTCTGTAATTTTACGGTACTAGAGATAAAATATGCATAGCAACGAACAAAAATGCATAGTAACAAGAAATTTTAAAGCAACCCATGCTGCTGTGTTAAATTGAATTCTGTATATTTGCAAAAAATATTATCTCTATCACGTAGAGAAGAAATTCCCGTTCGATAGTACATATAATGATGATAGTGTTGAAAATTGATCTGCTTGATCTGATTGATTATTTGTGCCATGCATTGTATGCTACATGACAACACATGCTTTGGTTAGATATTTTTGGGAAAATTTGTAATTAGATTGAATTTGTTTTGCTTTAAGAACTCAATGGTAGCATGGCATTTTTGCATATGTTCTTTTTTCAGCAATTGTTTTTTAGCACGAATCTAATTGCTTCGATCATATGATAAGAATTTTAATTTGATCTGCTTAATGAGGCTATATTGTTGTATTGTATTTGTGCAAAGTGTTATGTAGACGACAAATACATGGCTTTGTTAGGTTGTGTACCTGTTTTTTGATTAAGAGGAATCAAATTAGATTTAATTTTCCTAAAATTTGATGCTTTGTTTCAGGATGTTTTCCTTTTAAAAGTAATAGATAAAAACAAAAATATATTCGAACCGATTTGGTTCGAACATACTGCCCCTCGTTGAAAGGCTGTAATGTCTTTCAAATAGTCTCATGTAAATTATGTTAATATATGTACAGATGATAAAAATGGAGGGATTTGTATGCACTGAAGTTTTAATAAGAAAAACTTATTCACACAAACAACAAAAAAAGGGGAAAGACATTAATGAATTGCAACTGGTTAACCTAAAAGGTTCGGTTTGTGTAATAAAAGATGTTTTACTTTCACAGCGTCATTTATTTCAAGCCTTCAATATCTTTATGTGACCATTTTTTAACAAACGTTGAGAATTTACTAAAAAGTTCATTAGTGTTTGACTGAATAGTAGATAAACAACTTACTCGCTTTTGTTCAGATTCTAAGTTGCTTTCCATAACAGGTAATGATTGAGGCTAATCTTCTTCAGGATTCAACAGCCACTGAGTTCCGTACCACCATAAGTGGTGGGAGCTTAATGTTGCAGGTTCAATGCCCCTAGAGTTACAATCGGCAGGATTATCATTAGATCGAACATGATGCCGTGACTGTATATCAGTTAAATTTTGGATTTCTGCGATCCTATTTGCAACAAAAGTTTTGTACTTGTTCGGATGATTGCGGATCCACGATAGAACAATAGAGGAATCTGTCCAAGCGTATATGGGGATCTTAGTAAGTTTTTGATCGGTTCTAACTCGATCAATGAGTCGAACTAAAAGTAGTGCGCCACATAACTCGAGGCGAGGAAGCGTTATAGCTTTGACAGGTGCTATTTTGGATTTTGCAATAAGTAAATTAACATGCACGTTTCCTTCTTGATCTATAGCCCTGATATATACAGCCGCCAAATACGCGTGATTGGAATCGTCGGAAAATCCGTGTATCTGGCACATTGATAAATCACTAGTGGTGAATATCCACAGTGGTATATGGATTGAGCTAATGTGAAATAGCTTTTCTTTAAATTGTCGCCAGTGCATGTCGATATGTGAAGGTATCGGCTCGTCCCATGAGCATCCCGAAAGCCATAAGGTTTGCATCAGACTTTTGGCTGTAACTATGATCGGAGATATCCGACCTAGTGGGTCAAAAAGTGTAGCAATTTCTGACAACACAGAACGCTTTGTAGAGCTGCGATCTGCGAATTGTTTATATTGCAAAGTGAAATGGTCAGTTCCTGGGTGCCAATGTATTCCCAGGGTTTTTACAGATTCATCACTTGCTAACCGTAATGGAAGTTGTACTTCCCTATGTTCTTCCGGAATGCTTGATAGGAGATCCGATGAATTGATTACCCATTTCCTTAGGTTAAAGCCTGCTGACGACAGAATGTTAATCATCTGCGCTTGTATTTCCAAGGCTTCGTTGATGGAATCTGCTCCAGTGAGCAGATCATCAACATAAAAATCACGCTGTATAATTTTGGCAGCTATAGGATATTTTGCGGCTTCATCAATTGCTAATTGGTGAAGGGTCTTGATGGCTAAATATGGAGCTGGCGTCGTGCCAAATGTGACCGTGGTTAACTTATAGTCTCTGATGCTTTCGCTGGGACTATTTCTCCAGACTATTCGTTGAAAATTTTGATCTGGGGGTTGAATTTTGATCATTCGGTACATTTTCTCTATGTCGGCTGCCATAGCGTATTTATATTTTCGCCATCGTAGTAATGTTGAGAAAAGCTCAGATTGCAGTACTGGACCCGTATGCAACTGTTCGTTTAAACTTTTCCCATTAGTGGATTTAGCCGAGGCATCAAAGACGACTCGAACCTTGGTCGTAGTGCTATCCTTGATGACGGCGTGGTGAGGAAGATAATAACATTTATCACGACTGGCTTCTTTATCAGCCAATGTCATGTGCCCTAATGATTTATATTCGTTAATGCAAGCCTTGTATTCCTGACTAAGCTCAGGATTTTGTTGCAATTTGTGCTCTAGACAATAAAATCTTCGTAGAGCCATGCCACGAGAGTCACCCAAGCTGGGAGCCTCATTAATAAAAGGCAAGCGAACTTCGTAACGGCCGGTTGCATTTCGAAGATGAGTTTTTTGATAAAACTCTTCGCAATCGCGGTCTGCCTTAGACAGTTGTCTTCCTGGAGTAACTTCTTCGGTTTCCCAGAACCGCCGCAGAAGTTTATCGAGGGAAGACTCTTCCTCGTACTGAGCATTTACTGTTAAGGTGGACGCAGTGGATATTGTGTGAGTGTTTTTTAAATTGCCGAAAAGGATCCAGCCTAGGGTGCTGTTTTGTGCTATAGGTGTACCTGGAGGGCCTTTTCGCAACCCTTCTAAAAGGATTTCTCCATAAACATCTGCTCCTAAAAGCAGGTCGACTTTTCCTGGCTTGAAAAAGAGTGGATCTGCTAGTTGCAGGCCATGTACGTGGCTCCATTCCTTGCTTGGAATGGTGGACGGAGGCAGTATGTCCGTGATGGTGTTCACGATAAGGGCATTTATCGTGGTTATCTTATTCGAAGTTGAATAAGAGTGAATGTTTACTGATGCTTGTTTGCTAACACTCATAGTTTCTGACTTTCCTAAGCCAGTAATTTGCATCGATGTGTTCATAGTGGCCAATTGCAGCTTGCGTGCAGCAGCCTTTGTTATGAACGTGACTTGAGAGCCTGAGTCAATTAAAGCTCGTAAAGTGAACATGGTGCCCTTTTTTGATGGAACTTTAAGCAATGCTGTGGCAAGCAAGGCTTGTGTAGTTCGCATTGTTTGATTCGCGTGAAGCGTTTGAATTGATCCCTTGGATGTGGAAGGCGAATTACAAGGTTGTACTTGTAGTTGTGGGTTGTCTGATTGCTTAGGTGAACCCTGTGGATTTGTGATATTCCTATGTAGTAAGGAATGATGTTTCCTTCCACATCGCTGGCACGTAAACTTGCTAGCGCAATATTTTGTATTGTGGCTTTTTGAAAGGCAGTTAATGCACAATCGATTTGACGTGACAATTTTGAATTTTGAATCAACGTCCAATTTAATAAATTTGGGGCATTTGAATAATCGATGCTGCTCTTTACACATTATGCATCTGTCACCAGATGATGTAAAGTGAGTTGATGCTCTTGGTATTTGAGCTGATTTATTGGTTGAATTTGGTTTCGCGTCTGAGATTGCTTCGGGAGTTCTAAATCTTGTTTCTAGAAACGTCTTTAAAGATTCAAGGGTAGGCAGTCCATCTGCACTGTTTACCTCTTGTTCCCATAAGCGATGAGTTTCTGCTGGCAAGCACTGCACTAGCATATAAATCAAGATTGTATCCCAGTGCTTAGTGGGGACTTCTAATGCTTCAAGTTCGTATATACATTCGGAAGATTTGTCCAGCACTGTTTTTATAGCCCTGGCTGACTCTTGTGTTGCTTTAGGTAAATTGAATAGAATTTTTAGCTGAGCATTAATTAACACTCGCTTGTTGTCGTACCTGTTAAGCAATATCTTCCATGCGCTGTCATAACTCGAGTTAGTCATAGGAAGTTGACGCAATAAGTGTTCTGCTTCTCCAGAAACACTTGATTTCAAGTAATGAAGTTTCTGCACTGGTGATAGTGCAGAATTTGTATGAACCAAGGAATGAAATAGATCGTGAAACGACCTCCATGATTCATATGACCCTGAGAATTTTGGTATTGTGATGCTAGGCAATCTCAAAAAAGAAGAAGATTCATTATCCGTGCTTGGCTTTGAGTCTACTTTTGTTTCGAATGCATCTAATGCATCTCTGAGAATACCTCGAAACGTGTAATATGTATTTTCCGCACTTGAGAAGTGATCGCTTGTGAAATAATCGTATTTTTGAAGCTCGCTGTCCTCTAAAGCCTGAGTGGCTTGGACAATTGCATAATGTGTATTCTTATAATCGGTCCAAATTTCGCTTAGGGCGCTTAACCGCTCAGAAATGAGTCCTTTCGTTCGTTTTTCTACATCAGTCTTGTTGTAGTTCTTGAACGACTTTTCGAATATTTTTGCAGAAGTGGTTTGGTTAGCGAAAAGTTTTTGAAGTGTAGTCATGTTGGAAAAACTTGGAATATATACCACTAGACTTTAAATCCGGCTCGAAGGACCATAAAATGTACTGCCCGTAGTCAGAGCGTACATACAAAAATTGTAAGATGTGATAAAATTTATGCCACTGGTATAAAGTTAGTGGTTGTATTCGTTTATCTACAAATTCTACACTTCAATGTTAAACTAGAGCTTTAATACGCAATAAATCTTAGATACAAATAGTTTAATTTATCAATATTCAATAAATGAGAAATATAAAATATATAATAAATATAGTAATTTTGTTGCAAATAACTTGTACTCACCTGATCTATGTTTGGCAGTTGATTAACTTGATTTTAATAATTTTTACTGAGATTGGGATTGGGATATTCTTTATTCTGGTCGATACCCAGAATAAAGTGAGGTGAATAATTCTTACTGCAGTCGAAACCCACAGAGAATCTTTATTGCAGTCGTTCCCCACAATAAAGTGTTGGTTAGTAATTTTCTTGTTACAGTCGTTACCCGTAACAAGAATCTTTATTGTAGTCGTTACCCACAATAAAGTCTTTATTGTAGTCGTTACCCACAATAAAGTGTTTTATTAGTAATTTTCTTGTTACAGTCGTTACCCGTAACAAGAATCTTTATTGTAGTCGTTACCCACAATAAAGTGTTTAGTGTTAGTAAATTTCTTATTACAGTCGTTACCCGTAATAAGAATCTTTATTGTAGTCGTTACCCACAATAAAATGTTTAGTGTTAGTAAATTTCTTATTACAGTCGTTACCCGTAATAAGAATCCTTATTGTAGTCGCTACCCACAATAAAGTCTTTATTGTAGTCGTTACCCACAATAAAGTGTTTTATTAGTAATTTTCTTGATACCGTCGTTACCCGTAACAAGAATTTTTATTGTAGTCGTTACCCACAATAAAGTGTTTTATTAGTAATTTTCTTGATACAGTCGTTACCCGTAACAAGAATCTTTATTGTAGTCGTTACCCACAATAAAGTGTTTTATTAGTAAAATTTCTTAGTACAGTCGTTACCCGTAATAAGAATCTTTGCTTTAGTCGCTATTCAAATAAATCTCCTAATCTAGTCTCAACCCAGAATAAGAAAAATTTATTTCAATTGTCAACCAAACAAAGTGTTAAACTGTTATAAAAATTCACAACACTAGGAAATACCACTAAAGAATTATCAAGTTACTCACTGCACTGCCAAACTGAAAAAGAGATCGAGTCAAGTTAAATTGCTGTTTATATAGCCCTTGCTTGCACACGACACCAATGATGGAGTAGCAGAGGCGCATGATCACAAGAATTGGCCGTGCGTCTGTAATTTTACGGTACTAGAGATAAAATATGCATAGCAACGAACAAAAATGCATAGTAACAAGAAATTTTAAAGCAACCCATGCTGCTGTGTTAAATTGAATTCTGTATATTTGCAAAAAATATTATCTCTATCACGTAGAGAAGAAATTCCCGTTCGATAGTACATATAATGATGATAGTGTTGAAAATTGATCTGCTTGATCTGATTGATTATTTGTGCCATGCATTGTATGCTACATGACAACACATGCTTTGGTTAGATATTTTTGGGAAAATTTGTAATTAGATTGAATTTGTTTTGCTTTAAGAACTCAATGGTAGCATGGCATTTTTGCATATGTTCTTTTTTCAGCAATTGTTTTTTAGCACGAATCTAATTGCTTCGATCATATGATAAGAATTTTAATTTGATCTGCTTAATGAGGCTATATTGTTGTATTGTATTTGTGCAAAGTGTTATGTAGACGACAAATACATGGCTTTGTTAGGTTGTGTACCTGTTTTTTGATTAAGAGGAATCAAATTAGATTTAATTTTCCTAAAATTTGATGCTTTGTTTCAGGATGTTTTCCTTTTAAAAGTAATAGATAAAAACAAAAATATATTCGAACCGATTTGGTTCGAACAGTTATATTTGTTTTGTTTCCTTTTTTGATTGTTTATTCAAAATTCCGTCCTTTTGTTTTCCTCTTTCTAAGGAGTCTGAAGTGCATCTTGGCTACCCTCTGGGTTATTTACACTTTCCTAAACTACCCCATAAGGCAAGTAGGTTCAAAAGAAAAAAATCTATTTTGTATATCTAGCTGATTTTGTGTCTGGTCTTACTTGGCTAAACAAATTCTTAACTAATAATGCTATTACTAAAAGAAATGAGGAGTACCAGGTTTAATAATTGATTAGCACAGCTATTCCGGTAGTTACATGATATCAAAGGAAAGCTCGTACAGTCAGATTACGCTTGGCCCTCGATATATTTACCCTTATAATTATATCCTACTCTCTTGCTTTCGTTGTGTTCAATTTGTGTTGATCGATTTTAGCATGTTGTTTCACCAAATCATGTGGAGTGGTCTTAATATTCTTGAGTGCCCGCTAGGGGTTGTAGTTATTAGGCAGCGATATCCTAATCTTTACCAGTTCGGTTCTCCTTGCATCGATATTTGTCCTGAAATTAAAATTACGGCAGAATCAACTCTTTTATGCAGAGACCAGTATTAAAATTATGAACGGAAACGACCAGCTTTTCGAGGGTGTAACAATATATACTTGTCTCATTTACCAGTTGAAATTGCATCCTATTGTATTTATATAACAATAGAATAGACAATGGCATTAAAACAATAGAATCGCTCCGTTAAAGCTAGACATAGAGATGTCGTGATTTTTTGGATGTAGGGCAATTTTTCTTCTAGTTCAAGCGTACGTGAAGTGCAGTTGAAAAAAAAATAAAGTTGTTTGCAAGTTTTATCGAAAATTTATTTTTCTCAATCCCTAACAAACCTTTTAACTCCTAAAAGCTGGATAAATATACAGATCACATATTCGTGGAAATATTGTACGAATAAATAAACATCAAACTTGATTTAGTGCAAAATCAAGAAGAATCTATTCATCAAGATAATCATCCATCAGATTAGTTTCTCGGATCTGAAATTAATCAGAGGATCTCATTTTCATGGTCCTTCGAGCCGGATTACGTATCAACATAGATTTCATCTAAAATAGATCCTACAATCAATAAGAAAAAGGTCCACCGAAAGTATGAATCAAATAAGTACACGTAGTTCATTTTATTATAAGTACTACATACATACATACATTTAAATACTGCTTGCATGTTTAAGAAATTCTCCATGAACGTTATTTACATATTGTTGACATACAATTTATTTCCATAAATAGCATAAGAGTGCCCATTGATTAAATGCATAGATATATACGAACAAAACATATGCAGTGAAACTAAAGTTATAAGATAATCAAGTGAGTGATCTACAAAAGCAATTTCGCTTGAATCCGTTTATTGCACAAATCTGACAAAAGACTTTGTTGTGATATTAAATATCTTTCATTTGAGCACAAGTTGGTGCTCATAAAGGTCAAAGTGCCTCGTTGCCATTATCGGGTGACATTATTTAACTGTAGAGTCATAACCTGAAGGGAATATTAGAATATCGTTAAATCAAATTGTGTGTATCATGACTGAAGGTAGAGTTAAGGGTACATTAACGCGACTGAAAACTTTTGCAGAAAATATTCAAATCATCAATACTGCAGAAGAGTTAATTACGAGGTTGGAAAAAATCGAAGAAGCAAGTGGAGCGTTTAGGGAAATTTATGATGCTTTGTTGATATTTCCTAATCAGGTATGAGAGTTAGAAGAATTCGAAAACAAATACTATGACACAAAAGCTCTGCTACTTCGCGCTCGTAATTCGAGACTTTCCAATCAAGGTCCAACTCATTCTACAATCATACGCCACAATAGTACTGGGAATCAAAATAATAATACAGCTTCAAGTGATAACCTAAATGCTGCACTGCCAAACTTTTGCCGTCTCAACAAGGTTTTTTTTTCGAGAGATTGAATCAATCAGTCCCTAGTGTCTCACCGAACATTTCCAATATCAATCTACCAAGATTACAAATCCCTAGTTTCTCTGGAGACTATAGGGAATGGCCCTCATTTCAAGACCTATTTGAAAATACAGTCGATAAAAGTGTAAACTTAACACGTTGTCAAAAGCTTCAATACCTCAAGGGATTACTGAAGGGTGAAGCAGCGATGATAATTAAGCATCTGAATATCAACGAAAATAATTACCAAGAGGCATGGGATAAACTAAAAAAGTGATATGACAAAAACCGTCAGATTACCACCTCTATGGTTAAAACAGTCATGAACCTTCATTGTGTTGCACAAGCATCACCAAAACAACTGCGCAATTTGTACGATACCTTCGATAAAGTTATTCGGAGGCTAAGCGCTTTAGGAAATGATGCCGATAAAAGGGATCCGTGGTTAATTTTCATAGCTCTCAACAAGCTAGACGCTGAAACTAAACAATTGTGGTCTAAGGAGAGTTCATAAAAAGATTTCTTAACATTTGATGAGTTCTTAATATTCTAAAACAAGCGATGTGGTGCATTAGAAGCCTGTGGTGATATGGGAACGAAGATTCATGTAACTAAAGCTCTACGGGCTACATCTACACCTAGTGTATTTATTTCCCCAATGTGCCATGATCATCACTATTTATTCCAATGTGCTGAGTTTAAGTCCAAGTCAGCTATCGAACGCATGCTCTTGGTTGTAAAGAAGTCCATCTGTTTAAACTGCCTAAAATCAGGTCACTCTGTGAAAACTTGTAGTTCAAAATACCGCTGTGAATACTGTCACATAGCGCATCACTCCAGTCTTCATGGGACGAATGCTACCCAACAACCTCTATCTTCCCCATTGACTATGGGCAAGGATGTTGGTTCTTACATGAAAAATTATCCCATCAACACTTCCTACGCTTCGGAATATTTATCAATCAACACAGTATCCAACTCTGCAATCAACCCCATTTCCTCAATTAACCCAAACATTTCGCCTGTATACAACCAGCAAATTTCATCATTCAACACCTGTATGCAGTTTGAAACAGAAAATAATCTACGTTAAATCTAGCATCACTTCTGCCAACAGCGTTAGTGAATGTTTCAAGCATTTATGGCGAGACCCATACATGTAGGATCCTGTTAGATTCAGTGTCCCAAATCTCCTTTACTTCTAAAGAATATGTTCGTCGTTTATGCTTACAACGAAGGAATGCACATGTGGCTGTATCTCAACGTTGAAACCTACTTTCACGCTTTGATAAATCGAACAAAATCATAATTGAAGCATACGTATTGCCTAACTTGACTTCATTGAGCCCATATACGCCTATTGATATCAGTAATTGACACTTATGCTAGAAAACGCACCCCCATCGATGTGATTGTGGGAGCAGACAAATTCTTTCAAATTCTGAAGGAAGGAAAATCGCAAAATTGTAAAACTCACCCCATCGTACAAGAGACAACTTTCGGGTGGGTCTTGTGTGGTCATTATCCAGCTTCAACGTGCTCCAATATCAGTTTTCATTCAAAGGTGCTCGTGAATATAGATTTGAGCTTAAAACGATTTTGGGAAACGGAGGAATTGATGCTTGAAGAAACTGTATTGACTGAAGAAGAAAAGCACTGTAAACAACATTTTCTATCGACAATTAGTCGTAACGAGTTCGGCCGATATACTGTCTCCCTTCTCTTTAAGACTTCTACACCTCCATTGGGAAATTCCATACATAGCGCCATTAAGCGATTCCACTACATTGAACACCGTTTTAAAAGAGATCCTGTTTACAAGGATCAGTATATAAAATTCATGAGAGATTATTGCGAGCTTGGTCACATGTAACCTATTCCTGAAGGTGAAATTGAATCTCAGAAAAGTTACTATCTGCCTCATCACGCAGTTTTTAAGAACTCATCCATATCTAAGATTCCCGTAGTATTTGACGGTTCAAGCAAGTCATCAACTGGCATATCCTTGAATGATAAACTGATGGTTGGAGTCACAATACAAATAGATCTGGTGTCTGTATTGATACATTTTCGCAAGCATGCTATAGAATTTTCAGCAGATATTGAGAAAATGTACCGACAGATACCCATCGTCGTAGAAAAGATGGCAATTTTCAAAGGGTAGTCTGGAGGGAAAACCCGTCAGACCCACTGCAGCATTTTAGTTTGCTAACGGTTACTTATGGCACTTCCAGTGCATCATTTTTGGCTACCAGGGTCTAAATCAAATTGCACTTGACAATCAACTGACCTATCCCAAGGCTTTAGCCGTTATACAGCAAGACCTTTATGTCGATGATCTTCTTTCCGGCGCCAATTCAACTACCGAAGCTATTCAATTTAAGACGGAATTAATTTAAGCTCTAAAAACAGGCGGATTTAATCTGTCAAAATGCAGGTCGAATAATCATGAATTAACAATAACAATAACAATATTACTTTATTACGGTCAACCGTATAAAGATTACAAATCTTATTGGATACAGATCTATAGGTAGGAGAAGTGATACAAAATTATTGTTTTAAATGGAAAACAAGAAAAACAAGATTAAGCAAATTCAATTAAATCAGAAAGAGAGAGGAAAGAAATAAAAACTAAAGGAGAGGAGAAAAAAAAGAACGAACCATATAAATTCTAAAAAAAAGAAGAAGAAAATGTACTAATTAAAAATTAAGATTAAGAACAGCCAT
The DNA here is from genome assembly GCA_963924295.1 of Dioctria rufipes. Classification (NCBI taxonomy): domain Eukaryota; kingdom Metazoa; phylum Arthropoda; class Insecta; order Diptera; family Asilidae; genus Dioctria; species Dioctria rufipes. The sequence goes on from OZ002744.1 coordinate 107,631,106, forward strand.
GATGTGTACCTAATAAGGCTCCAAAGAGCTTAACAATTCAAGAAAGTCTCTGCCTAAGTTCGTGCTACGTATATTAGATGGTAAACTATTGGACAAAATAAGAGCGCTCTCCGAGAATGACAGCGTGGTAGAAGAATTTTTAAACTTCTTTGAGAGCGCAAGAATTGCAGCTTACTGCAGAGATATTGTGGCCTCCTTTTATGAATTAATTTATGTAAAAAATACAAGTCGCGATGAGCAAAATGGGTATCAAGAGTATGTCCAAGGGCTGCATTAACTTGCATTGAGATGTGGGCACTGCGTGTTCAGTTGAAAACATATCTAGTACAATCATTCAATGCAACTCTCAATCTTCGACGGCAAACTGAGTCTAACTTGGGATATACTATTGTGCCATACATAAAGTGCGGTAAAATCAAACTACGTACCAGTTTCAATCGCATAACGATAGACAATAAATACCCACAGACTCTCAACTGCCGTAAGGACCCATATATTTTGCTTAAAATATTGGTAACGTGGCTGCAGCAAGAAAATTCAGTGTTCGGGACTACACCTAAATTTTTCACAGAGCTAGAGAATGGTAAGGTAAAGTTATTTAAAATAATTCGTGGTAGCTCTGATGCCTCGAGGTGGTTTCACAGACTTGCTAGGATTCAGTTGAAGCTTATTAGCTATCGACCAGTCGTAAATTCTTGTTAAATCTTCATTTACACGAGCAACACAATCTTCTTGTAACCCAATTGGTCTGCTCAAGTAAATTTGTACGTCATCAGCATACAGATGAACGTTCACATTCTTAATCACCTCAGGCAGTAGATATTCTATGGGAGTTCTGGTGCACTGTTTTAGCTTCCAGGATTTCGCCACAGATGGCGCCACAGTCGCCAGGTGGCTTGAAATTTTCATCAGAAATCCTCTACGGGCTCTGGTTTTCGAGATATTAGCGTATTAATAATTCAAGTTATTTTTGCTCATGGAAATGGATTCTTGGCGGTGTGTGGAGTGGGAGTTTTCATCACAAATCCTCTACGGGCTTTGGTTTTCGAGATATTAGCGACATCCGTTTGAGCGCAAACGCCATTTCTTGAATAAGGTACCCTAGCGGATTTAGCCGGAACTACCAGCACGCCTTGGTTTTGCTGTTTTCTGTTATTAGCGGGAGAGTTCTAGATATCGGCATGACGTCCTCATGGTTTTGCTGCACCTAAATAAGTTTTCTTAGCAGGGAGGTTCTAGATGTCAGCATCATTCGAACTTCACAACATGACATCACCGCCGATGCTACCAGCATGCTCCGGTACTACGGCTTCCTTGGATGTGTGGTACGGTTCTCTTGGATATGTGAAGTTTTTTGCTTCACTTTTGGCCCATACGTGGCAGCATGCTACGATTTTGGAAAGTTTTTGCTTCACTTTTTGGATGTGTGGTGCGCCTAAATGCAGGCTTTTGTTGTTTTGAAGTATTGCGCCTGGTTTTGAATTAATATTAGTAATGATTGATTTTTCTTGAGCGCCTAAATGTAGGCTTTTGGTTTTGAACTGATAATTAAAGTTAATAGTAGGAAATTTTTGTTCATACCAACGGATTCTATAGGGGCGGTATGGGGGGGGGGGATAATAGAGATAAGGAGGGGGGTAATGAAATTATCTTCAGAAATCCTCTACGGGCTCTGGTTTTCGAGATATTAGCGTATTAATATCTCAAGTTATTTTAGCTCATGGAAATGGATTCTTAGCGGTGTGGGGTGGGAGGTGGTGCGAAATTTTCATCAGAAATCCTCTACGCGCTTTGGTTTTTGAGATATTAGCGACATTTGTTCAAACAATTAGCTAATTAGCAATTATATAATTACTAATTGGCAATTAGCAGCTTGGTTGGTCATTAGCTAATTGGCAATTAGTAATGTGGTGTGATGCGTAATTCTCAATAGCAGGGAAGTTGAAGCATCATTCGAATTTCACAACATGACATCACCATGAACAGATTCTAGAAGAGAGTTCTGGGTGTCAAACATTAAATGTTGCACCTAGGCTGTTTTTTTTTCCTCTATTAGCGGGGAAGTTGTAGATATCACGTATGACGTCATCATGGTTTTTGTTGTTTTCAAATGCTGCAAGTTTTCTTAGCGGGGAAGTTGTAGATATCAGCAACATTCGAATTTCACAACATGACATCACCTTGGCTTGATGTTTTCGCAGCAAATTAATATTATTGGATTTAGGGGGGTGCTTATATTCACAGTTGCTCTTTCGAGTGCAAACACCGGTTCTCTAGCGGCATTAGCCCGTACTTCATATGTTGTTCACCTCGAGGGAAAGTAAGGTTCCCTAGCGGCATTAGCAGGTACTACCACCATGCCTTGGTTTTGATGTCTTCTTGTTTCACGATTTATTAGTGGGGAAGTTGTAGATATCAGAATGACGTCATCTTGGTTTTGCTGTTTCCAAGTGTTGCACCTAAACAAGTTTGCTCTTTCGAGTGCAAATACCATTTCTTGAGCAAGGTCCCCTGGTGGCATTAGCCGGTACTACATATGCTGTTCATCTCGAGCTTGGCGATACGAGATCACTTTTGAAAAGTCACAGTTGCTCTTTCGAGTGCAAACACCATTTCTTGGGTAAGGTTCCCTAGCGGCATTAGCCTGTACTTCATATGTTGTTCACCTTGAGGAAAGTAAGGTTTCCTAGCGGCATTAGCAGGTACTACCACCCTGTTTTCATGCTTGATGATTTATTAGTTGGGAATTTGTAGATATCATAATGATGTCATCCTGGTTTTCCTGTCTTCAAGTGCTGCGCCTAAATAAGTTTTCTTAGCGGGTAAGTTGTAGATATCATTCGAATTTCACAACATGGTATCACCTTGGCTTGATGTTTTCTTAGCAAATTATTATTATTATTGGGTCTTGGGGGTGCGTACATTGAAAAGTCACAGTTGCTCTTTCGAGTGCAAACAGCATTTCTTGAGCAAGGTCCCTTGGTAGCATTAGACGGTACTACATATGTTGCTCATCTCGCGCTTGGGGATACGAGATCACTTTGGGGACACGAGATCACTTTTAGCACTCTCCAGCACAGGTAAATAGCATAGGTTATCGATTTTGTTTCTAGAGTTCAATTATTTTTCATCTCGGAGATCGTAGCTGTAAATATTTGTGAAGGTGTGCGAAGCTTTATTGGTGGAGGTTGTTGGTTAAGTTTTATCTGGTCTTGGAGGCTACAATTTGACCTTGAGGTGCCCCTCCTGTGTCTGGGTACTGGAGGTTGGCTAAGAGTTTTAGTGGCAATATCTGATACTATGAATAGGATTATCTGGGGTGTGTTGGATTGGGCTACATTACCTGTACCAAGCCTTGGGTAGAATGTGTGCGGCTTATGTGTATTAAGTAATAATGTGAAATACCCTAAGCGAATTTATATCGGGACTGTATACTTGACAGCTTGAGTTTGGTTTCAGTTGTATACTTTAGTATGAGTGGCTGTGGTATGTTGGGCTGGGCTACTTGGTGGCTGAGGAAACGTTACTTAAGTCGTGGGTGGATATGTGCAGCTGTGTATTTATGTGGATAAGAAATGTTGTGAAATTCCTTAAGTGAATGAGTGTAATTAGTATTAGTAATAATTCAAGTTAACTCTAGAATATTTTTGATCATGCCAATAGATTTTAGAAGGTGTCAGTGGAGATCTTAGTTCTAGGGGTGGATAAAAATTTCATTAGAAATCCTCCATAAGCTATGGGTTTCGAGATATTAGCGATCTTGCCTTTTCAGATATAATTAATATTAGTAGTTTACAAACATAAAAAGCAACAACAACAACAACTATAACCTAAGCTGTGTATTAAAGATTTGATGATATTAATCTGTAGGTGTCCTTTATAAACAAGATTATACCATGTGATCATATATCTCAAAATAGGTCAGGCGAAGCTGATTGGGGTGAATGTAGGCAGATATGTTGACTTAGATAAGTAATGGAGATTAGTAACTGCCTGATTTTACTATTCAGGTGCAATGCTTCTAATTTGATTCCTTGCATAAACAAATTCGCACAGTCCAGTGAAAACCAAGATTTCAAAAACTGATCCTTATAAAGAATATTCCTTATGCCTTTAGACCACGGAACGGCATTTTTTCCTTGACCTTGACCCAGAAGTGTGTGTGTTCAGCTCCCGAACAGATCAAACATCAATCAAATCAGCGAAGGTCAATATGCCACAATTAATTGAGTGCAGCAGAAGCTTGCTATATAAACAATTTGCTCACGCTGCATGTTTGCTGCCATTACAGGTGGTAAAACGCTCAATTAATTGTGCGACTCAGTGACATACATATATAATATAGAATAATATACCTACACTCTTTTACAATTGCTTAGGTTTTGATAATTTCTTTCGCAATTGTTTTTTCGTAATTTCTTTTGGTTTCTGTTTACAGTTTGTATAAACAACTTAGTTCCGTAATTTCTTTTGGTTTTTTGTTTACCGTTTGTGTAAACAAATTTTAGTTCCGTAAAATCTTGTTTAATTTTTATATTTTGTAATCTTTCTGTTAAAATATTTTTTACTGTGATAATTTTTTGTATAAAAGTACATGCATTTTTTTAATAAAGCACAGTATAACCAAGTAACGAGTGGCTATTACTTCGTTAGCACTCTCCAGCATCAAGTCAGATTAGACACACTGTGTAGTCTGCACTTAAGTCTTTTTATTACTGAGATACATAGTCGATCTCAACAGCAGTCTTGTTTAGGTTTCAACACACTGTTGAAATCTGCACAAGACTTATTTTTTGGTGGTTCTAACTACGAGAATCATTACAGTGTGTTTTGGAGGTTGCAACCTTAATTTCCCATAATCAACTATGCCGCAGGGGGTTCTATATAACTTTTTCAAAACAGGTCTGATAACAGCTTAAGAGCTTTTGAAACAGCTCTGTACATTATAGCTTAAATCGAAAGGTTTTTTCTTTAGTTCAGGAAAACCAAGATTTCAAAAACTGATCCTTATAAAGAATATTCCTTATGCCTTTAGACCAAGATCGCTTTAGAAGATTCCTTGTGCACCATTTTCATAAATGACATCTCTCCGTCTTTACCTTTTCCGATCTTTGCTGGAATATCCTGATTTTTCGAGCTGTTGGTAGGGGACAGCCGACTCGTTTTTAGATGAAAATCTTTCTTCCTTATTTCTAGAAAGCATCGATTTCATAGATGCAGACTGAGCCTTATATGAATATTCTTTACGACTTTCGTCCGTAAGCTTTAGAAGGTTTGTAGTATCCTTAGAACTCATGTTGAAATTAATACATAATTAGCTTGCCAACAGCGGTCCGTTTGGGTATAGAGCAAAACATCAACTGAAAAACAAGTTATGAAACTATTATTTATAGGTATTTGACACGTGGTCCTGAAGGCAGCAATTTGTCCTTGACCTCTGACGTCACCTTAACCTTAACCGAAAGTGTCTGCTCTTGGGTAACCTTTTGCAACCAACAGTGTTGAGTCTTAGGGGCTACAATTTGACCATGATTCAGCTTCGATAAGAATATGGTAATTTTATCTTCTTAATATTGGTGTGGTGGGCCTAACTAACTTGATCTTTGATTCTAGCATTGTCTGCTCTTGGGCAACCTTTTGATATCGGATGTATCTGGTCTTGGTACTAGATTCCATCTAGTCAGCAACATAACAGGGGGATTCCTCTCTGGTTGATGGTGAGAATTCTGTTTAAATATCAGACCTGTTTGAAAAGCTGTTAAGCTATTATCAGAGCCGTTTAGAAGCTGTTAAGCTGTTATCAGAGCTGTTCGAAAAGCTGTTAAGCTGTTATCAGAGCTGTTTAAAAAGCTGTGAAGCTGTTATCAGACCTGTTTGAAAAGCTGTTAAGCTGTTATAAGAGCTGTTCGGAAAGCTGTTAAGCTGTTATCAGAGCTGTTTGAAAAGCTGTTAAGTTGTTATCAGAGCGGTTTGAAAAGCTGTTACGCTGTTATCAGAGCTGTTCGAAAAGCTGTTAAGCTGTTATCAGAGCTGTTCGAAAAGCTGTTAAGCTGCTAAGCTGTTATCAGACCTGTATGAAAAGCTGTTAAGCTGTTATAAGAGCTGTTCGGAAAGCTGTTAAGCTGTTATCAGAGCTGCTTGAAAAGCTGTTAAGCTGTTATCAGAGCTGTTCGAAAAGCTATTATCAGAGCTGTGTGAAAAGCTGTTAAGCTGTTATCAGAGTTGTTCGAAAAGCTGTTAAGCTGTTATAAGAGCTGTTCGGAAAGCTGTTAAGCTGTTATCAGAGCTGTTTGAAAAGCTGTTAAGCTGTTATCAGAGCTGTTTGAAAAGCTGTTTACCTGTTATAAGAGCTGTTTGAAAAGCTGTTAAAATATTATCAGAGCTATTTGAAAAGCTGTTAAGCTGTTATCAGAGCTGTTTAAAAGCTGTTAAACTGTTATCAGAGCTGTTCGAAAAGCTATTATCAAAGCTGTTTGAAAAGCTGTTAAGCTGTTATCAGAGTTGTTCGAAAAGCTGTTAAGCTGTTTTAAGAGCTGTTTGAAAAGCTGTTTAACTGTTATAAGAGCTGTTTGAAGAGCTGTTAAGGTGTTATCAGAGCTGTTTCAAAAGCTGTTAAGCTGTTATCAGAGCTGTTTAAAAGCTTTTAAGCTGTTATCAGAGCTGTTTGAAAAGCTGTTAAGCTGTTATCAGAGCTGTTTGAAAAGTTGTAAAGCTATTATCAGAGCTGTTTGGAAATCTGTTAAGCTGTTATCAGATCTGTTTGAAAAGCTGTTTACCTGTTATAAGAGCTGTTTGAAAAGCTGTTAAGCTGTTATCAGAGCTGTTTGAAAAGCTGTTAAGCTATTATCAGAGCTGTTTAAAAGCTGTTAAGCTGTTATCAGAGCTGTTTGAAAAGGTATTATCAGAGCTGTTTGAAAAGCTGTTAAGCTGTTATCAGAGCTGTTCGAAAAGCTGTTAAGCTGTTATCAGAGCTGTTTGAAAAGCTGTTAAGCTGTTATCAGACCTATTCGAAAAGCTGCTAAGCTGTTACCAGAGCTGTTCGAAAAGCTGTTAAGCTGTTATCAGAGCTGTTTGAAAAGCTATTAATCTGTTATCAGACCTGTTTTGAAAGAGTTGTATAGAACCCCTGCGGCATAGCTGATTATGGGAAATTAAGGTTGCAACCTCCAAAACACACACTTCCGGGTCAAGGTCAAGGAAAAAATGACCTCCGTGGTCTAAAGGCATAAGGAATATTCTTTTTAAGGATCAGTTTTTGAAATCTTGGTTTTCACTGGGCTGTGCGAATTTGTTTATGCAAGGAATCAAATTAGAAGCATTGCACCTGAATAGTAAAATCAGGCAGTTACTAATCTCCATTACTTATCTAAGTCAACATATCTGCCTACATTCACCCCAATCAGCTTCGCCTGATCTATTTTGAGATATATGATCACATGGTATAATATTGTTTATAAAGGACACCTACAGATTAATATCATCAAGTCTTTAATACACAGCTTAGGTTATAGTTGTTGTTGCTGTTGTTGTTTTTTATGTTTGTAAACTACTGATTTTAATTATATCTGAAATGGCAAGAGCGCTAATTTCTCCAAACCCATAGCTTGTGGAGGATTTCTAATGAAATTTTTATCCACCCCTAGAACTAAGATCTCCACTGACACCTTCTAAAATCTATTGGCATGATCAAAAATATTCTAGAGTTAACTTGAATTATTACTAATACTAATTACACTCATTCACTTAAGGAATTTCACAACATTTCTTATCCACATAAATACTCAGCTGCACACATCCACACACCCCTTAGGTAACGTTTCCTCAACCACCAAGTAGCCCAGCGCAACATACCACAGCCACTCATACTAAAGTATACAACTGAAACCAAACTCAAGCTGTCAAGTATATAGTCCCGATATAAATTCGCTTAGGGTATTTCACATTATTACTTAATACACATAAGCCGCACACATTCTACCCAAGGCTTGGTACAGGTAACGTAGCCCAATCCAACACACCCCAGACAATCCTATTCATAGTATCAGATATTGCCACTAAAGCTCTTAGCGAACCTCCAGTACCCAGACACAGGAGGGGGCACCTCAAAGTAAAATTGTAGTCTCCAAGACCAGATAAAACTTAACCAACAACCTCCACCAATAAAGCTTCGCACACCTTCACAAATATTTACAGCTACGATCTCCGATATGAAAAATAATTGAACTCTAGGAACAAAATCGAAATCCAATGCTATTTCCCTATGCTGCAGAGTGCTAAAAGTGATCTCGTATCCCCAAAGTGATCTCGTATCCCCAAGCGCAAGATGAGCAACATATGTAGTACTGTCTGATGCTACCAAGGGACCTTGCTCAAGAAATGGTGTTTGCACTCGAAAGAGCAACTGTGACTTTTCAATGTACGCACCCCCCAAGAGCCAAAAATAATAATAATTTGCTAAGAAAACATCAAGCCAAGGTGATACCATGTTGTGAAATTCGAATGATATCTACAACTTCCCCGCTAAGAAAACTTATTTAGGCGCAGCACTTGAAGACAGCAAAACCAGGATGACATCACTCTGATATCTACAAATTCCCCACTAATAAATCATCAAGCATGAAAACAGGGTGGTAGTACCTGCTAATGCCGCTAGGAAGCGTTACTTTCCCTCGAGATGAACAACATATGAAGTTCAGGCTAATGCCACTAGGGAACCTTACTCAAGAAATGGTGTTTGCACTCGAAAGAGCAACTGTGACTTTTCAAAAGTGATCTCGTATCCTCAAGCTCGAGATGAACAGCATATGTAGTACCGGCTAATGCCACCAGGGGACCTTGCTCAAGAAATGGTGTTTGCACTCGAAAGAGCAAACCTGTTTAGGTGCAACACTTGACTTGGAAACAGCAAAACCAAGATGACGTCATTCTGATATCTACAACTTCCCCACTAATAAATCGTTAAGCAAGAAAACAGGGTGGTAGTACCTGCTAATGCCGCTAGGAAACCTTACTTTCCCTCGAGGTGAAAAACGTATGAAGTACAGGCTAATTCCGCTAGGGAACCTTACCCAAGAAATGGTGTTTGCCCTCGAAAGAGCAACTGTGACTTTTCAAAAGTGATCTCGTATCCTCAAGCTCGAGATGGACAGCATATGTAGTACCGGCTAATGCCACCAGGGGACCTTGCTCAAGAAATGGTGTTTGCACTCGAAAGAGCAAACCTGTTTAGGTGCAACACTTGGAAACAGCAAAACCAAGATGACGTCATTCTGATATCTACAACTTCCCCACTAATAAATCGTCAAGCAAGAAAACAGCAAAACCAAGGCATGGGAACCTTACTTTCCCTCGAGGTGAACAACATATGAAGTACGGGCTAATGCCGCTAGAGAACCGGTGTTTGCACTCGAAAGAGCAACTGTGACTTTGCAATATAAGCACCCCCCTAAATCCATTCCCCGCTAATAGAAGAAAAAAAACAGCCTAGGTACAACATTTAATGTTTGAGACCCAGAACTCTCTTCTAGAATCTGTTCATGGTGATGTCATGTTGTGAAATTCGAATGATGCTTCAACTTCCCTGCTAATGAGAATTACGCATCACACCACATTACTAATTACCAATCAGCTAATGACCAACCAAGCTGCTAGTTGCCAAGTAGCTAATTGCCAATTAGTAATTATATAATTGCCAATTAGCTAATTGTTTGAACAAATGTCGCTAATATCTCAAAAACCAAAGCCCGTAGAGGATTTCTGATGAAAATTTCGCACCACCTCACACCCCACACCGCCAAGAATCCATTTCCATGAGCTAAAATAACTTGAAATACTAATACGCTAAGATCTCGAAAACCAGAGCCCGTATAGGATTTCTGATGAAAATTTCATTACCCCCCCTCTATCTTTATTACCCCCCCCCCCCACACATTCCCCCCATCTAGAATCCATTGACATGAACAAAAATTTCCTACTATTAACTTTAATTATCAGTTCAAAACCAAAAGCTTACATTTAGGCGCTAAAAATCATGATAAAAAGCCTACATTTAGGTCCATGCTGGTAGTACCAGCTAATGCCACTAGGGCGCAGCCAAGACCAAATGACACATCCCGGTAGTAGTGGTTAATCCCGCTAGGGCGCGTCGAGACTCAATGGCGCATCCAAGACACAATAGTGCATCCAAGGCACAATGGGGAGCATGCTGGTAGAACCGGCTAATGCCACTAGGGCGCAGCCAAGACCAAATGACACATCCCGGTAGTACTGGTTAATCCCGCTAGGGCGCGTCGAGACTCAATGGCGCATCCAAGACACAATAGTGCATCCACGGCACAATGGGGAGCATTCCGGTAGTACCGGCTAATGCCACTAGGGCGCAGCCAAGACCAAATGACACTTCCCGGTAGTACCGGTTAATCCCGCTAGGGCGCAGTCGAGACTCAATGGTGCACCGAAGACACAATGGTGTACCCAAGACACAAATCAATACTTCCAAGACACAAACCTACATTAGTCTGGACTCAAACCCCTCTAGCGACGGTGGCGCCATCTGTGGCGAAATCCTGGAAGCTAAAACAGTGCGCCAGAACTCCCACAGAATACCTACTTCAGGCAAATCATTGATGTATAGACTGAATAACAGAGGACCTAGGATTGATCCTTGGGGTACTCCACAGTATGAGTTCCGAAAATTCGTCCAAGAGTCTTGAACTTTGACTGCTTGTAGTCTACAGGTTAGAAAACCTTTAATCAGCTTGATGGCTGAAGAGGAAAAATTGAAGCAATTCGAGAGTTTGTAAAGGAGCAAATTGTGATCAACTGAGTCAAAAGCCTTACTAAAATCCAATAAGACAAGGATAGTTAAATCGTCTAGATCTAAGGATTCAATAATATCCGTAGAAACCTTCAGAAGGGCAGTTTCGCAGCTGTGTCCACGTCGAAAGCCTGACTGGAAAGCTGACAGAAGCTGATGCTGGTCAAGATGTTTGGTGAGCTGATTGTACATTACTTTTTCAAAGATTTTGCTGAAGTAACATAGCAAGCTATCATTAATTCCATTAGGACGAGGTTTTTTAGGAACAGGGACAATGAGGGGTTTTTTCCATAACGACGGAAATTGAGAAGTTGCAAGACAATAATTATAAATATGTACTAGAATATCAAAAATAGCGGGGGAAATCATCTTGATGAATCTCGGTGGTAGAAGATCATGCCCAAGCGCAGTAGATTTTACCGTAGACATTGCAAAGAGAACATCAGTATCAGCAATGCAATTAAACGCAAAACCCTCAAAACAATTATCACCCACCACTAGATGACTATTAGGGGCTATAGGGGTAGAAGAAGCAAAAAACTCACTTAGGGTCTCAGCATCAATATTGCATTGAGGAGTTTCTCTCCCAGCAACGCCTAGTGAGCGGATGTTGCTCCAAAGCTTTTTTGTTGGAAGATCAGGATTTAATTTAGTGCTATAGAAAGCCTTTTTGGAAGATCGAAGTTTACAAGTCGGAAGGTTACGAACCATCTTGTAGCGACTATGAATTAGAGGGTTGTGCGTGGCTTTATACTGACGCAGTAGTAGATCCCTTTCAGCGATAATCGAATGTATCTCCCTGGTTAACCACGGACAGCGCTGTGATGAAATCTTACGCCTTCGCAGTGGTACATGCCGGTTGAAAAGCTGCAAAAGTAGATTGCTTAGAGTATTAACTTTATCGTCAACCGACTCCATTGAGAAAATATCCAGCCTAGGCAAGTTTATACAGTCTGCATACAGCAGGTCCATGTCAATGTTCTTGTAATCTCTGTAGGAAAATGATTCACAGCCAGCAGAGTGTCGCAGTCCAAAGGAATATGTTATGTAAAGAAAATCATGATCAAAGTTACTCGTGGGACATATTTGGCTATGAAATAACACCTTGTCAGCGTTGGTAACAGCGATATAATCCAACTGCGATGGGTTGTTGGTATTAAAATATGTTGGCATATGATTTACTATCTTCAAGTCATTTGATTGCATCATAAAACATAATTCGTCCATAAAGGCTTGGCTTCGAAACCCATCAACATTGAAATCACCACCGACAATAATATCCGAGTAACTTAGACCAAGACAATAGATAGCATTTTGGAGTTCATTGCACGATGCCGCATTAAAGCAGTTTGGTGGGCAATACACCGCAATCAAGGCACATCTTTCCATTCCAGACTTGACCTCCACACAAATAAATTCTAGGGAAGCCCCTTGGGAAGAGCAAGCTAGAACAGATGCTTTAAGTGATGTATGAATATAAATAGCCACTCCTCCACCACTGCGGTCTGTATGGTCATTTCTAAAAAGTGAAAATCCTGGAATACCTACTGCATTCGAGGATATTTGTGGCTTAAGCCATGATTCGCATATGAGAATAGCTTGTGTATTCTCAAAAGAGAAAACATCATGCAAGATATGTACCTTATTATTTAAGCTACGGGCATTGAATGAACAAATATTTAGTCCCTTGGACTGCTTTGAAAATATATTGAGAATAGCTCTCTTCTTGTCCACGGGAGATAAGGCATCACCCATCATAATCACAGCACGAACCCAGGCAAAGCGGATCAAAATGAATCACCGAAAGAAACAAATTAAAGCATATCATGGCTGTATGTGAAAATAACTAGGTATAGATAAACGTGTTGTAGTTGGAGTGCCGTGCTCCGGCGGAGAGCACTCAAACTATGAACTTTTATCGATTAGGGATTTTTGTCAAAAAAAAACTCTTCCTCTTAAACTTTATAAGTGTAAAGTATTATTTTTTTTATTCCTCTTTGTTTCTCACTACTGGCTGTCACAATATTTAAATGTTACACAGTCTTAAATATCGTAAGAACTTTGATATTCGTTTATAATCCAAATATTGGCTGTTACTATCTCTTTTTTTTATTGCTAGGACACTCAATATAACAATTCTTTTTCACTTAGGAAATCTGGCTCACTACCGATTTTTCTAAATTCTCATTTTTTTTAACTATATATTCCGGGTTTTGTAAAAGACTGCACTCGACGGATTTCAAGAACGAACTCCCCGAGGATCGGCGATTTTGCGCCCAGGCGCCCATCACAACCTTCAAAAAATCTTTTTTATTCTTTTTACTACTTTCCCACGACGTGAAAAATCGTACGTGGGAATGTACAAAAAGTTTAGGCACAGTGCATATGCATGAAATCTGATATGCACTTGTGTCTTGAAAAAGTAATATTTTTATCTGATAAGAATAATTATGTGTATCTATGTACATACGATTAAGTTTTTTGGATTTAGGAAAAAGAAACTGTATGTATGTATAGTACATGCAGATAATTTAGCAGAAAAGCTATATGTAGGTATGTACATAGCACTGCATGTAGGTAAGTATACATGCCGTGTGAACGGAATGTACGACTGATAACAAAATGCAATTTATGCTAGATTGCATTTTGTTACAGTACGAGAATGCATTTTTAAATGCATTTGAAGTACAAATGGGTTTTTTTTTAAATAAAATAAATTTTACCTTTCAGGGTCAAATTCGTAGTACGCCAATATATTGCATAGGGCAAGATATTGGCGTATTTGTTTTATTGTTGTGATTCGGGGTATAGGCACCTGGGTCACAACATCCCTCCCCCCTGGGGAAAAGAAAGTTTTATTCGTTTGGGAAGAAAACTTTCTCTTCAACTAGTTCAATTTTTGTTTAGATCATTATTAAGATTTCATATACATGTTATAATAATATGATAAGGATATACTTGCTATTAGTTTTTATTAAGGAATATACGTATACGGAAAGTTTTTTGATTACTTATTAATATCTCAATTATCTTATTTAATAGTTTTGAGTTTATACAAATGGTTTTTACAAATACACCGATAAATATGTATTTATAAAATGCATATTTGCTTATTTATATTTATTGTAGCCATCTATTTATTTTATATACATTTCCATTTTTATCTTATCAAAGACAAAGAAGAAAGAAGAGAGAAAGTAAAAGGGAAATTTGATCTGGACGATATTTAGATTAAAAAAAAAAGGATAGGAATGGTAGTTGTGTAATTTTAATGTTGTTTTGACAGCGTCCATACTAAGCAGCTAGCTGATAAGCGTTTGCATGGAGTTTTCATTAGCCCTTTGTTTTTCCTCTTTTTTTTTTATTATTATTTTTTTGATTTGGTGTGTTCATATTGTTGTCGCTGTGGTGTAATGATTGGCGTAATTCACTGTGTTTGGGATAGGTTCGCTGTTTTGGTTACCGTTTGTGTTAACGTAAGCGGTTTTGTTGATTGCGATAATGATTGTTGTGTTTTTTTTTTTTGTGTACTCCTTGTATGTGTTCACTTTTGTTTTTGGTTGTTGAGACCTTCTCGATTTTGTGAAGTTCACTTGCAAAAATGATCTTTGTCGAAGAGGTTGGCCGCGACATTTACCGCGTTCCTGAGTCTTACTGCGTCCGGGTCACCGGAATTTGCATCCTATACGTCTTCCCCGGATGGAATGGGCCTTTGCGGTTGGTGTGGCATGCTTTTGGTAGACGTAGTTTGCCCCTTTGGGGTGGGCCACCCATTGCTGACTTATATCATCAGTGCGGCTTTGCACTATATTCAGACTATGGAATGGGGGTCTCTTTCCTTGGTAAGTAGTCGCTTTTAAGTTTTGAAAAAAAAAAAAAAATTTGTTCTGAATGTTACAAAAAAAATTTGTGTTTTTTGTTTTAGGTGGGTATGCCGTACTCATCGGGAAATCTTTCCCCCTTCCCGTCTATCCGTGGGAATATGGTGCTGTTCCGGTGGCCAGTGAGGATGATTGGGACGCGTAGGACGCTTTTTAATTTTTAGTTTGCCAATTTTTCCTCTTTTTTCTTTGTTTTCGATTCCAAAAATTATTGTACAATTTTTGTATATTTTTTTTTTATTTTTATAATAAATGTTTTAATCCTAGGATGATTCTTGTTATTTATTATACAAATTTTTCTATTGGTTTCCGTTGTTTTTGTCATTAGATTGTTCTTGATGTATTTCATGTGTTGTTTGTTTGTGTTTTCCGCTTATGTTTTCAAATTTTAAGTATTACTGTTTTCGTGTTTATTGGTTGTGATTGGTTCGTTTGTTTTGGAGGATCTTACTCAAATCTTATAGCTTTGTGTATTTGGGCGTGAAAGTATTGATGCTCTTGGTAATAGAGGAAGTAGAGGAGAGAGAAAAAAATTTTTGTATATAAAATAAATTTTTGCTACGAATAACGCTATATTAACCATAAACTAAGGTCAACTTTAGTTGAATAACATTATAATGTAATATTATAACTTTCAAGTTTGTAGTTGACTAATAGTTGTTTATTTTTTTTTTTCAGTGTTGAGTATATTTCTAATGGGAACGGGTTTTGTATCTTATATGAGATTATTGTTCTCTTCTAGTTACAGAATTTGCTTTTCTACTTTTCTTGGCGTTATAATTATTTAATATAACATTTATGTTAATTCTTATTATCATATATATTTATAGAAAAAAAAACTTACATTTTATAGATAATTTCGGGTATTTTCTCTAGCTTTGGTTTAGTTTCAAATCCTCTATTGTTTTGTTAAGCTTTGTTCATTATGTTCCATATATATATATTTTTTATATATTTTTTTTCAGCAAACCAGTTTTTGGTTTTTCTTCTTTTTATTTATATGGTATATATGTATATATATTATTTCTTCTCTTTAGAGTAATTTTAAATAACTACTTCAAAAATTCCTTTTCTCCTTTCGTATTTAAAATTGTGTTTAAAAGACTTTTTTTTTTTATATTTAATTTTTGGGAGATATAGGTGTTGAAAATATAGAGGAAAGGTTAATGTGTCAGTTTTCGTTCGTTATCATTTGTACGTATATGTGTGTATCTCGACTGAAAGTATGCGTCCATGAGATATGTGCTAATATATAGTGCATATATTCAGATTATTTTGGGTAAATTCCTGCAGTTCTTTTATTGGGAGCAGGTGTTATTTTGAAGTTAAAGCTTCTTGGTGCCGCCGCAGGCATATCTTCAAGTATATGTTCCGGTTCCAGAGGTATATTTTTACCTTTGCGGACTTTTGATTTGTATTTCATGTATACGTAGGTGATTAGAATAGCGATAACTAATGCTATTGTTAAATATGATAAAGCATAGTGGTGAATGTGGTGATTGTTTATAGGATTTAGAGAATTTGATTCTTGTTCTTTTTGATGGCGTATGGATTTTATAATTTCATCGACATCCATGTTGTTTGTGATATTTAAAGGATTTGTCTTTCTGTACGTTTCCAAAGGGGGAAGCGTCATATTTTCGATTATGTTGGAAATGTTTGTTGTTGGGATGAAATGGGAGTTAAATTTTGATATTTTTACGTTATGCCCGTGCAAGATAAATTCTTTGCTGCGGACATAACAACCTGGGTAGATAAATATTGTTCCTGTTCCCTGCAGGGTTTCCAAACTAATTGAATCTTCGCAAACGATATCTCTATGGAAGGGTTTTTTGAGGGAGAAAAGCCATGCATTTTGCTGCGATAATTGTCTCATATAGTAGTTCTGTTTTAAACTCAAAATTTTACATTTTGATGTAATAGGTTCCTTTTTTATTAAGTTGATTTCACATTGATTTACTCTATTGTTTGTATTAAGGATGGGTGATGAAATTTTACAATAAAAGTGAGTATGGTCCAACGTTGCGCAATTGTGGATTTCCTGTAGTGTTAATTCGATGTAATGATCACGACTGTAATCAATTAATATATATTCCTTTAATGGTTCAATATATATGAATGAACCGTTTAGGATTGTCGGTAATGGCATTGCTTTGAAAATTTGGTAGGGTTCTTTAAAAGGAAGTGGGATTCGAAGTTCTATAATTATTTTGTTGTTGAAAACATTTGCAGATATTGTGCTTAATTTGTAGATTTGTGAAAATATATTGTCTCTTGAATTTATGGGAAGCATTATTGAACTCGGCAGCTCCTGCCTAATTTTTGATAAAATTTTTTCAATCTTATTAGGTGATATTAGTGTAGGGTGAAATTTTCCATGTTTGGAATCAATTAAAAGATCTATTAATTCTGACTGTGTACTTTGATATCTGAATGCCATTAGTGAAACAAGGGAGATTAATGATTCTAATTCAATGGATATTTGATTATCCAGTGTTCTATTTACCATTAGCGATGTAGATATTTGAATCGAAATTAGTTTTTTATGCATATTCAGGAATTCCTTTTCAATTGCGGCCTTGGTTTTATTAAAAATTTGAGCTGTTGCTTCTATTATCGCGGTTTGGCTTTTCATGAGGGAAAGGAGGGAATTTTGGTTTAAAGTGAGGTTGTGAATTTGTTCATCATATAGCTTGGCATCATCTTCATCTAATGTGCCGAAAAGAGCTTTGGAAATTGATCCTATTACATTTAAAAGTGCTCTTTGGTTTCTGCTTTGAGTTATTAGGAGCATATTTTTATATTCTATATTTGCTATGATAAGGTTTATCTGTAGCAACGTACCGTTACAAGTGTGTGCCATTGCTGAATTCCCATCCAATTTCTTGCAGATAGCCGTAATTTGCTCCGTGATGAATTTGATGTTCCTGAATTCTGACTTGAAGTTTTCTAGATCGTAGTAGGTAACGATCTTCCACTCGTTGGTGTAGAAATTGGCTCTGCCAATTTCTTCGAAGTAAATGCCTGCGCTGGCATTTATTTGCTTTATTTCCATCCCTGAGCCGGAGACGAAAAGGATGCAGATTAAAAGGAATACTATTCGCATCATCGTGAGAACCTGGAATAGGATATTGTTTTAATCATTTGCGATGATTTTGAAGTAGATGAAGTTTTGTACTAGTCCGAAAAAAGTTTTAAGTCATTATTGTAGACTCTTTTATTGTTATTATTTATTTTCACCGTGGAGTTCTCAGGAGAATTGATTTCTATAATCACATATGGACCTGTCCAGAGTGGTGAGAATTTGTTATCTCTCACTCTGCTTTTTAACAAGACTTTGTCTCCAATATTGAAAGATTTTTGAACTGTGTTTTTGTCATATTGGATTTTGGACTTTTCTTTATGGGCCATGGCTATGTCTTTCGCAAATTTTATAGCTGTGTTGTAGACGTGCTTTTAACTCGTTTGCATAATTATCGTAATTATAGCAAACGGTCGGAGATGATTTTAGGTTATTTGGGATTTCGGCTGGGAATCCGTATAGGAGTTCGCGGGGAGTATAATTTGTACTCGAGTGAGGTGTGGTATTATAGACAAACATGGCATATGGAATCCATGTATCCCAGTCTTGCGGATCTTTCGCTACATAAGATCTGAGGTATTCTGCTAAAGTTCTCCTCTCCAATGCACCATTTGTTTGAGGGTGATAAGGAGTAGTTTTGAGCCTTTTGAACTTTAGCAGTTTGGATACCTCGGCGAACATGCCACCTATGAGGTTAGATCCCTGATCTGTTAGGATACTTTCTGGAATGCCATGTCGACACACTATTGTTGTGGTGAAGGCTTCCGCTAATGTCTTAGATTCCGTGTTGACTATGGGAATAGCCTCCGAGAATTTTGAAAGGTCGTCTTGAAATGTAAGGATGTATTTATTTCCAGAATAGGAAATTGGGAGAGGTCCTACAACATCTAGGTACACTATTTCAAAAGGTTTTGAGCTTATGCTTGAGATTTTCATAGGAATCTTAGGGTTTCTGGATACTTTGTTTACTTGACAAAGTTTACATTTTCTTACATATCTTACAACATCGTCTGACATGCCAGGCCAATAGAATTGTTTTTTAATTCGTTTGATTGTACGGGAGACACCTTGATGGCCTCCCGTTGGTAGAGAATGGAAATCTTTCAGAACTTGTTCAATATCACTGTTATTAGATAAATACTTTATGGAATCTTGATGAAGTTTTATATTTATTTTTTGGTTAACGAAGACATTGGTAAAAATGTTTTTAATAGTTGATAAATTTTGTTGGTCTAATACCGGGAAGGAGATATTTACCTGATTTAACTGATTTGCTTCTGTGTATGAGCAGATCTCAGTTAAAATCTTTTCAATGTCTAATCTATCTCTTTGTGATCGGCAAGGTAGATTGACTTTTGAAATGATTACTGTGGAGTCTTTCTTCTTAAAGAAGTTCAGTTTGTTTTCTAGTAGAGGAGGTTTGTCTAAAAGTTTTAGTTTATATTTTAACACTCTTTCAAGTTCTGTATCCTGCATTGGCAAGATAAAAAATTTGGGATTTGTGTTTTTAGTTAAAAGTAATGGGAAATTGGTCTCAGTTATTATCACTGAGGAACCGTTTACTACTGATAAATCTGGATTTGTAGTAGTGATATTTGGATTGGGTGTATCTAAGTTCGCCTGAGCTTTGGCTTGATTCCTGGTTACCACATTAACAAAGGTGTTAGGTTCCGTTGATTTTACGGAATTTTCTGGGATAGCTCTACTGAGAGCGTCAGCATTTGTGTTGAGCTTTCCAGGTTTATGGACTATTTTATAGTCATATTCCTCAAGACGAATTCTCCATCTCATTAGCCTTGAGGAATGATCCTTTAGATTCATTAGCCATATTAATGGTTTATGGTCAGTTATGATGGTAAACTGTCTACCATAAACGTATGGCCTGAATTGCTCAACCGCGAAAACAATTGCCAAAAGCTCTTTTTCGATAGTTGAGTAACGAGTCTCTGCACCATTGAGAACTCGACTCACATAGGCGATTGGATGATCTCCTTGATCATCTGCTTGGGAAAGAACTGCTCCGATGGCGTAGTCGCTGGCATCGGAGGTGACAAAAAATTCTTTGTCGAAATCCGGATAGGATAAAATTGGTGCTGATATTAATTTTTTTCTTAATTCGCAAAATGCTTCGTCGCAAATTGCATCGAACTTGAAAGGTGTGTCCTTTTTCAGAAGGTTAGTAAGGGGTTTCGCGATTTTAGAAAAATTTGGAATAAAGCGGCGATAATAGCCGACGAAACCAAGGAAGGCTTTTATATCCTTTTCCTTCTTGGGTCTAGGATAAGATTGAACTGATTTAATTTTTGCCGGGTCTGGCTTGACTCCATTTTCAGTAATGATGTGCCCTAGATACATTATTTCCTTTCTTAGGAAATGGCACTTGTCGGGTTGTAATTTTAAATTGAAATCCCGAAGGCGGCTAAATACGTTTGCGAGCCTAATATTGTGGTCTTTAAGATTGTATCCATGGACTACAATATCGTCCATGTATACGAAACAGTAAATGCCTTGGAGTCCGGAAAGGACATTATTCATGGCACGTTGGAAGGTTGCGGGTGCACCTTTTAATCCAAATGGCATACGGTTAAACTCGTAATGACCATAAGGAGTGCTAAACGCAGTTTTTGCTCGATCCTTCCCGTCCATGCGAATTTGGTGGAATCCGCTGGCGAGGTCTAGCGTTGTGAAATATTTAGACTTACCCAATTGATCTAATATGTCTGTAATATTAGGTAATGGGTAGGCGTCGCCGATAGTAATATCATTTACTCGGCGGAAGTCTACAACGACTCGCCATTTTTTGTTCCCATGCTCGTCCGGCTTTTTGGGAACTAGAAGTAGGGGAGAGTTCCACGGACTATTTGAAGGACTTATTATCTCTGAATCCAACATTTCATTTATTTGCCGAGTAATTTCTCTCCGGCTTGTTTCTGGAAGTCTGTACGGTTTAGTATATATGTGTGGTTTATTCGGGATTGTTTCGATTTTGTGCTCGGCTGCATTTGTAAATGTTAGGAAATCCCCTTCTAAGTAGAAGAGATCGTTGAAATCCTTACAAATTTTCCGAATACTCTCGGCTTCTTCCAAATTACAGTGATCCAATTTAATCAGGGTGTGCAGTTTCTTTATTCTGCCCCTAATTGGATCTCTGTTGGAATCCGTGGAGATGCAATCGAAGTCATTAAGGTCATGGCATTCTGGATTCATGTCATGAATTGCCAGTTCGACGTCCTGTTCATTCGTGTTGAGAACTAGGACTTTTGCCATTCCTTGTAATGGGTTGACTATGGTATTACCTATGAACAACCCTGGCTTTACCTCTTTTTTAAAATATACTGATTCCGTAGTTGACAAAGTTGGAATTTGAATTATGGATTCAGAGCGAGCGGGAATTGTAATAAGTTTATTATGTAATTTGTCCGATTCGTTTCGGTTTTCATTGGATTGTAAAATATTTTCCGTTTTTTGTAGAATATTTGTTTTGTGGTACTTTTCACTTTTGGTATTTAATTCTCGTGAAGTACTGGGTAACTTGCTTTTATTAGCACTTACATTGTTTGTTTCAGACTTCTTGTCATGGTTATCATATCTAAGATATGTATTTGGGTAATCTGAGCGATATTGCTCTATGGGATAGGATGAATGACATTGCTTCACCTCTAAGGAAATGTAATTATTTTTGTAGTTGATACAAGCGTTGTATCTAGACAAGAAGTCGTGACCAATTAGGCCGTCATATGCCAAGGTTGAGTTTTCTCCTACTATTTGGAAGGGATGTTCTATTATACATTCTTCGTTTGATGTATTTGACATTTTTGCCAATATTAATCCTTCTGTAGTTTTAGATTCTGTAAATAAAGTATTTATCTTGCAGATTGCATCTTTATAGTAAGTGCTGCCTGCTTTCAGTGTATTGAACTTTAATAGACTGATTTCTGCTCCTGTGTCTACGAGGAGTTTTGTTTCTTTATTCTGGCATACATTAGTAGATATGGAAATAGTAATGGAATTAGGACTGATAGTAATTGGAATTTTCAGCGTTATTTGATCTTTTAATAAATGTGTATTATCTAATTTGGGTTGGTGTGTATGTCGGCTTTTGTTTGAATATGCGAGGGGCTGCCGACTAATTCCTCTCGCCTTGATTTGTTTTCCGAGTGTGTTAAAAATATTCTCGGATTTTGTACGTGATCTTTGTTTGATATTGGTTCATTTTTCGGTTGTATTGTCGAGGAATGGGAATTTTTTCTAAAATTAGGATTTGGAACCTGGTTGAAGCTGACCTCTTTTTGGGGAATTGTAGTTCTATTGGGACTTTCCGTTCGCTTTCTGAAGTTTTGATCAACGGGATTTATATTTCCTCTGTAGAAACTCCCGTGGTTTGCTATTCTCGCCCTGCATACTTCTAGGGTATGTCCTAATTTATGACAATACCTGCATGTAGGGATGGAGCTGTTTAAGGTGCTAGCCAGCTTAGGAGGATTGCTTTTGTTTAGGGCATTAGAAAAACTGTTATTTGGAATTGGTTTTATACGACTGTTTTGTGGACAATTTGGAGCTAAATGTCCCTGTGTCCTGCATTTATAGCAAAAGGGGTTCTGCACTTGTGTTGAATGAGCAGTGCGAGAAGAGTTCGCTGCTACTTTTGTTGCCTTTGATTCTAGGCGTAATGCTTGCTCACCAATATATGACGTTATGGGCTTTAATGCTCTATTTTCATGGAGCTTGGCTAATGTTTGGAGTTGTTCGCTAATTAGTCCATCTTCTATTGCTCTAATAGCTTGTTTTTCGTTGTCTTTTACGAGAGAATTCAACAGTAGTTTATCTGTTGTATATGAATGCGTGGCTTCGTTCAATTGAGCATGTGTAATATTAATTCGTTGCAGGAATTCTTTGACAGGCTCTCCTGCTCTTTGTCTTGTGTTTTGTAGTTTTGATTGGAGTACTGACCTTTCTAATTTTACTTCGAATGTTTCGAGTAATGTTTTCTTTAAATCTGACCACCTGCTTATATCATTGTACTTAAGTACATTATAGGCATCTCCAAATAGCTTACGTTTAATTATTGAAAACAGGGTTGCTTGGTCAGTATTGGGATAAAGTCTATTAATATCATCACAACATGACACAAATTTATGGAGGTCTTTTGGATCGCCGTTAAAATTTGGTATTAACGATTTAATTTCTGATAGAGAAATATGTGAAAGTTTGACTTCTGTGCTTTCATTGTGAAAGTGTGATGAGTTATTTCGTGTGTCATGTTGGTAATTAGGGAAGCGCGTATCTAGCTGTTCTTGAATAGCAATTGCAGTTTCTTCATATTCTGCTTCTGTTTTACCGAAAACATTTTCAGTAAAGTATTTATTCTCTAGGTCTTGTGGCGTAGATTGCATTTCGATTGTATTGTTGAGTTCTTCGAATTCAGCCCAATGTTTATTTAGGATACTCAGTTTTTGTTCTAGGTATGTTTTACTCACTGTAGGTAAAGTATCAGGGTTTAATGATTGTATAACTCTTGTAATTGAGTTAATTTTTGTATTTAGACTTCTGAAAATACTTTCATTTCGTGGACCTTCTGTTTCCTTATTAGGTTCTGTAACTTGTGATTTGGTTGGAATTCTCCACGAAGCTCTGGGTGATGGGATATGAAAGGGGTTTTGCTGGTTCATAGTACTTTCTGAGATTGATTTCAATCTTTCGGAAAGTGTTGCTTTCGTCAACATGTACCAGTCCTCAGTTTTATCTGAGCACGATTCTTTGAAATAATCGTGGTCGGTCGTGAAGTCTTTATGCTGAACTATTTGTTCTTCTGTTTTTTCGAAGGCGCTCCATATTTCTTCAAGTTGCTGTAATTTACCGTTCACAAAGGTATTGGTACGCTTCACTTTACCGGCTTGGTGATAAGCTCCTAGTATTTGCCTAATTGCACTGTTTTTTTCTATTTGAGATTGGCAAAGCTCATCGAAGGAAACGGTTTCTTCAGTTATTGTAGTTATTTTTTTTTTTGAAGTAACGAATGGAAAAATTGGTACAGCTATGATCTAGAGTTTTTTAATATTAGGAATGTCCGTTTCGAGCTTCGATTTGATTGATCTGAGGGGAACTATAGAAGATGTGACTAAATTGTATGGAGCAAGTAAAAGTCAGCTAATTACAGGACAAACGTTTACGTTTCCCAACAGCAATAACCAGAGAATTAGTTTGTTATGTCTAATTAGTTTTAAAGGAAAAATTTCGTAAATTGTAGGAAGTGAGTAAAGTACAAAAACGGGGGTTATGATAATTTGTTGGATTTGTTGGTGTTTTGAAATTTTCGATTTCTAATAAAAGGAATGCTAAGAGTTCCGATGTATATAAAAACAATTATTATTTATTTATTTTAGGTATTCTGTTAATAATTTTATTTTTGCGGGAGAATTAAATTTGTATGAGAGAGAGAAAAGAAAAAAAATCTTTTATCACAACACAAAAATGATTTATATTTGTTGTCAATGTTTCTTTTTTTAAATGAAGTGCGTTCTTCCAATAAAAAAAAAATTTTGATAATATACATATGTATGTAATGAAGACGAAAAGTGCTTAATTATCTGATCTGTAATCCAAATTGTTAATTGGTGGCTCTTCCAATCAATATCTTTCTCCTGACCGATAGGCTCACGAAGTCCTACCGCAGGGGATCGAATAATGACTTTTGTCGAAGTCCTCTGACCAGCAAGCTCACGAAGTCTTGCCGCAGAGGTCGCTTCTAGGAGGAGCAGATTTCAATTTATATGTGTTGAATTGAACGTTTCTTTAAATTAATCAAAAATTGAAGGGAATGGATGAAATTGTTTTTCTCCTTTCATACACATACATATATATATATTCATATATAATTATATGTAAATGGCGATCGAATGTAAATATATGTATATAATCAGAAAATGTGTGGATGAACTTTCTATAAACAAATGAATTTTGGTATTAATTTCTGTAAACACGCACATTTGAAGAAAAAATTTAGGACTGAGATTAGCAATTATTGATAGATCACTTCTTTTAGCTAAAGGTCTCTTCCATGTATATTCATTTAAAAATAAAAAAAGTAATAAAAAGGCAATATATATATATATATGTTTACAGGTAAAAGAAAAATGTGTGCTGCATTAAACGTATTTGTTGAGAATTAATTGACAATTAAACAATCTGTATATGTGTGTATATATATATAGAGAGAAAACAAAAAACCAAATGAGACGAAAATTGTTTTTCCACGCTACCTTTAACTTTATCCACTTGTAATGATGCAGATGCTGGTATTTACGTTTTCTTCTAATGTAGTTTTGGAGGATGTTTCCTAAGTTGAATGTGTAGGTGGTGAAGTGAACACTAAACGAAACAGAGTTGTTGTTGCGTTGGGCGTACCGTTATTGTCTTCCTTCCTTCCTTCCTTCCTTCTTAAACGTCTTTATTGAGGCAGGGATGAAGCCTCTCAAGGGTCCACCGGTGGAGCGCTATGGCACTCTGAACAGTTATAATTTTAATTTTGATTCGCTGTTTTTATTATTATTTATTCAAGCGTATTGTTATGTTTTCGTTTATTGAGAACACTGGATTTTATTTATTTTTGTTTTTTTTTTTTTGTTATAATTGTGTATTTATAAATTTTTTCCTAGGCACTTAGGTTTTAATATACTTGATTTGTTTAATTTGTTAAATTGTTGTTGCGTCTTTTTTGTGTATTATTATTTTTGATTTTAGTTAAATTAAAAAGAAAAATTTTTATGTGTATTTGTTTGCAAATTATTTATTGGCACTAGTTTTAAGTCCGCTGCCACCAAAATGTTGTAGTTGGAGTGCCGTGCTCCGGCGGAGAGCACTCAAACTATGAACTTTTATCGATTAGGGATTTTTGTCAAAAAAAAACTCTTCCTGTTAAGAACTATTTTGTTCTTCTCGCTAATTTAAGTCAAGGTGTTACACCTTGGCCTTTGATGGGGATGCAGCGGCTCTTAAACCACTACACCAAAAATAGCTGAAAACAAGTTGATTAGTAGGTAAAAGAAAACAAACACTGATTATGCCGATGTGATTGTTGAAAATTAACTGTATTTCTAATTTATTGAGTCCGTACATTTATATTAATTTATTGCTTATTCTAACAATATCATTTATGAGTTCGATGAAACAATGAACCCATACAACGATTACATTGCAAAATAGGAAAGTAGAAATTCGAGACAAAACATATTGCAATTGCAAGTATGTTAAGAATGACAAAATGCGCAAAAATGCAAACATGCACATTTACTCGATGAATGAACTGGGAAACTTGATGCTTCCCTCAGTGCAATCACCTCGCAATGTATGTAAAGAAGCATTGAGAAATTAATGACTAAAAATTAACATGATCTGATTTACTTATTCTATGCCAGAAAATTATATTTTACATCCTCCCCACGTTTGAACCGTGGTTCAAATATGATTGATCTGGTTGATATGCTGCCTTGGCTGAGGTATAGGCCGTGGATTCTTCATGCAGCACTTGCAGGCTTCAGCTCTACATTTCCAGGCCAGATATATGGCGATGAGTAGGACTGTGAAGAGTGCTATGTAACTGATTGATAATTGATGTATGTTGCTCTCCTGGATCCGTTTGGGTAGACTATCGAGGTTTAGAGATGTGACACGCTCGTGTAACTCCAATAGTTCCTTCAGTTCAGGTTGATATTCCCTATCGTACTCGGCGTGTGTTAGTGACTTCGTTGTTTTTAGGTGCTCCACTGACAATCCCAGGATAGTATATGATGTTCTCACATTGGTTGTAGATTGATGATGCCCATGAATTGTGATCAATTTTTCTTTTATGGTGCACTGGGGCTGAATTTTTAATAGTCCTGTTCCCTGTAATATCTTAGAGAACATCTGGTTGTCACATACGATATTTATTGGCGTATTATTACTTGTCGCGAACATCCATTGATTGGCGTCAGACAATTGTAACCAAATGGGCTGCTCCAGTGTCTGGGTCACCTTGCAGTGCTCCGACCTTGGATTATTGTTTAAAAAATCAATTTCACATGCACACATGGTCGCACCTTGATGGTAAATCGGATGTAGTTGATTGCAAAGATGTACCTTCCCTTCTATCGTGGTACATGTGGTCAGTTCTAACTCTGTGATTGGATAAAAACGATCACGGTGTTGCGAAGTCATCAAAAATGGAGAGTGAGTCTGTACAGTGACGAACGAATTGTTGATCCACACAGGGATGGGATAGATCTTCAATAAATTAAACGTTTCCCAATTGACTAGGGGAATTTTAATTTGGAAGATGATATGGTCTTGAGTGATTCCACCCTTTATATTCATCAGTTTGTATAGTTCCAAAATATTGTCTTGATGAATCGGTAGTTTAAGGGTCGATAATAGATTATTTCTTATCACTGCGACAGCTTGTCGCAGCTGGCTGGGTGTTACCAACAGTGGATTTATTTTTCCGTGAGTTGTGTCAGTGATGACATCAGTTATTAGACCTTGAATATGCTGCAAGTTGGTGGTGACTAGGCTCATCTGCAGTGCTAACGACATAAATTGTTGTCGTACTCGTACAGTATCACCTTGCTCATTGAGACGGTTCGTTATCTGAATGATGTAGTTGTCTAAGGAATCGAATTTTTGCTTGATGGCCGCTTGGTCCTTCCTTATGAGGTTTATAGTTGAATCAACCACTGAAGTCTGATTTCTTAGTAAAGTCAGTAGGTGGTCTTCATTTTCGTTGATTGATTGGATTGTTTTAGACATCTCTTCCGCATATTGTTGATCAAGCACTCCGAAAAGAGCATTGGCTACGTTCCCTACTATATTGAGTGCTCCTCGCTTCTGGCGATTAGGACTTGAATAGGGTGAAAGCAATTCGTTTCCAATTTTTATCTCTATTTGAAGATGCTCAAATTGAGAGATTATTTGTCGACATGCGCTTTTGGGAGTCAATTGGTCACAAAGTATTTGAAGTGCCTTAGTTCCACTTTCCAAAATATCTAGTTCCATCCAATATGGTTGTAAGTTGTAATGAACAATTATTTTCCAGTCTGATGTTATTAAGTTTGTCGCTCCAAGGTCCTCGAAGTGTATGCCTAATTGAGGCTCGAACTGCGTGATTTCGATGAG
This sequence comes from Dioctria rufipes, assembly GCA_963924295.1. Classification (NCBI taxonomy): domain Eukaryota; kingdom Metazoa; phylum Arthropoda; class Insecta; order Diptera; family Asilidae; genus Dioctria; species Dioctria rufipes. The sequence continues at coordinate 107,659,034 of OZ002744.1, forward strand.
TTCGCCTTTAGCATACGACGGGACCATGAAGACAGTTAGTAATAACGTAAGTAGCGATGTTCCCAGAGAAGTTTTTGTTCGTTTTGTTGCTATTGTAGGTGATGGCTTAGAACTGGCTTGATCTTCGTTTTGCCGTTTGTTCGAACTTGGTCTAAGGATTTCGTCGTTAGATGCTGTGTAATCCTCTTCAGATGCTCTTTCTTTGTCTGGGCCTTCCTCCATAGGTAATGGAGCCAATTTATGTATTGGTCTGCGAAGGACTCCTGTGGACGTTCTTACATCTGCCACCCGAACATAGCCATCCTTTCCTTTATGAACCTCTACAATTCTGCCTAAGGGCCACTGCTGCACTGGTGTATTATCTTCTTTCAAAATGACAAGCATTCCTGGCTTGGCATTGGATGATTGTTGTTTCCACTTAACTCGATACTGTAGCTCATTTAGGTATTCCGAAGACCACCGTTTCCAAAATTGCTGTTTTATATCATAAACTAACTCCCATCTTCTCAGCAATTTAGTCTTTATAGGTTTTGCTTGTGAATCAATTGGTGCTGTCAGCGGTCCACCTATCAGTAAGTGCCCAGGTGTTAGAGCACTAAGATCATTGGGATCTGAAGATAGTGGCGTTAGAGGGCGAGAATTTAGAATTGCTTCTACATCAACCAGGGCGGTTTCAAGTTCTTCATATGTTAATGAAGCTGAAGATATTGTGCCAACCAAAAGATGTTTGGCTGATTTTACGGCGGCCTCCCACAACCCGCCAAAGTGTGGAGAGCGTGGAGGAATAAAATGGAAGTCGATTCCTTTCTGACTGCACATTGTAGTGATTTTTTGTTGTCCTTGATCGGAGTGGATTGCTTCAGAGAGTCTTGCTAGCTGGTTTCTTGCTCCCACAAAGTTGGTGGCGTTATCGCAGTATAAATTGCGACAGTGTCCTCGTCTACCTATGAAACGTTTTAATGATCCGATGAATGCCTCCGTAGTAAGGTCACTTACAACCTCGAGGTGAACAGCCTTGGTTGCGAAGCAGCAGAATATTGCCACATACGCCTTTTGCGGTCGTTTCCCTCGAATTTTATAGTGAATCCAGATGGGTCCACAAAAATCAACTCCACTGTTGATAAAAGGCCGTGCTGGTTGAACCCTGGCTGCTGGCAAATTGCCCATCATTTGTGTCATCATTTTGGGCTTATTTTTGTTACATTGAATGCAATGTTGAACTATTGAACGTGCAATTCCCTTTCCTTTTAAAGGCCAAAAACGTTGACGAATTGCTGATAGAAGCCCTTGCGGTCCTATGTGATAGTTCCTTTTGTGACTCTCTGACATAATAAGTTTGGTTAGCTCATGTGAGTGTGGGAGCAGCATTGGATGTTTCGAGTCATATGTAAGTCCAGAGTCTTGAAGTCGACCTCCAACTCGGACAATCCCTCTTTCGTCCAAAAATGGTGCTAGCGTAGCTAGTGGACTTTGTTTGGATACCTCTTTATACCGTAGGAGATGACGTATGTCTTCTTGAAATTCTTCTTCTTGCATTCTGTGGAATATTTGAGTCAGTATTAGTCTTATTGGCACCACGCTCTAGCGGAACAGTCCTTCGCTGGGCCTGCTCGTCTCTTTTGCGAATCATCTCTGCAAAATAAGCCTGATACCTTTCAAACGTTTCGCGTGTCGTCTCATAACAGCTGGATGTAAAATAGACGTGCGTAATCTGAGGTTCAGGTAGGAGTCGAATTTCATTGTCCACAGCTTCAAATAAATCCCAGGCTGCTATTAAGCGTCGTAGACGTTCCGTATAGTAAGCTGACGTAGTTTTTCTATCGATGGAGTCTTTCTTATAATTGTCAATGACTCTTAAAATCTCCTCCTTATAACCCTTTTGCTCAGTAGCTAACTGATCCATGTCTCTGTGCTTATTTGCCATCTCTTCAATGGTTGATTGATGGACAAGATGACTCGCTCGATTTGCTTAGTTCTCTGTACTAATCGTCTTTCGCTGGTAAGTGATTCAAGTGATGCACCTGAGATCACGTCTACTATTTTGTTCTTCTCGCTAATTTAAGTCAAGGTGTTACACCTTGGCCTTTGATGGGGATGCAGCGGCTCTTAAACCACTACACCAAAAATAGCTGAAAACAAGTTGATTAGTAGGTAAAAGAAAACAAACACTGATTATGCCGATGTGATTGTTGAAAATTAACTGTATTTCTAATTTATTGAGTCCGTACATTTATATTAATTTATTGCTTATTCTAACAATATCATTTATGAGTTCGATGAAACAATGAACCCATACAACGATTACATTGCAAAATAGGAAAGTAGAAATTCGAGACAAAACATATTGCAATTGCAAGTATGTTAAGAATGACAAAATGCGCAAAAATGCAAACATGCACATTTACTCGATGAATGAACTGGGAAACTTGATGCTTCCCTCAGTGCAATCACCTCGCAATGTATGTAAAGAAGCATTGAGAAATTAATGACTAAAAATTAACATGATCTGATTTACTTATTCTATGCCAGAAAATTATATTTTACATCCTCCCCACGTTTGAACCGTGGTTCAAATATGATTGATCTGGTTGATATGCTGCCTTGGCTGAGGTATAGGCCGTGGATTCTTCATGCAGCACTTGCAGGCTTCAGCTCTACATTTCCAGGCCAGATATATGGCGATGAGTAGGACTGTGAAGAGTGCTATGTAACTGATTGATAATTGATGTATGTTGCTCTCCTGGATCCGTTTGGGTAGACTATCGAGGTTTAGAGATGTGACACGCTCGTGTAACTCCAATAGTTCCTTCAGTTCAGGTTGATATTCCCTATCGTACTCGGCGTGTGTTAGTGACTTCGTTGTTTTTAGGTGCTCCACTGACAATCCCAGGATAGTATATGATGTTCTCACATTGGTTGTAGATTGATGATGCCCATGAATTGTGATCAATTTTTCTTTTATGGTGCACTGGGGCTGAATTTTTAATAGTCCTGTTCCCTGTAATATCTTAGAGAACATCTGGTTGTCACATACGATATTTATTGGCGTATTATTACTTGTCGCGAACATCCATTGATTGGCGTCAGACAATTGTAACCAAATGGGCTGCTCCAGTGTCTGGGTCACCTTGCAGTGCTCCGACCTTGGATTATTGTTTAAAAAATCCATTTCACATGCACACATGGTCGCACCTTGATGGTAAATCGGATGTAGTTGATTGCAAAGATGTACCTTCCCTTCTATCGTGGTACATGTGGTCAGTTCTAACTCTGTGATTGGATAAAAACGATCACGGTGTTGCGAAGTCATCAAAAATGGAGAGTGAGTCTGTACAGTGACGAACGAATTGTTGATCCACACAGGGATGGGATAGACCTTCAATAAATTAAACGTTTCCCAATTGACTAGGGGAATTTTAATTTGGAAGATGATATGGTCTTGAGTGATTCCACCCTTTATATTCATCAGTTTGTATAGTTCCAAAATATTGTCTTGATGAATCGGTAGTTTAAGGGTCGATAATAGATTATTTCTTATCACTGCGACAGCTTGTCGCAGCTGGCTGGGTGTTACCAACAGTGGATTTATTTTTCCGTGAGTTGTGTCAGTGATGACATCAGTTATTAGACCTTGAATATGCTGCAAGTTGGTGGTGACTAGGCTCATCTGCAGTGCTAACGACATAAATTGTTGTCGTACTCGTACAGTATCACCTTGCTCATTGAGACGGTTCGTTATCTGAAGGATGTAGTTGTCTAAGGAATCGAATTTTTGCTTGATGGCCGCTTGGTCCTTCCTTATGAGGTTTATAGTTGAATCAACCACTGAAGTCTGATTTCTTAGTAAAGTCAGTAGGTGGTCTTCATTTTCGTTGATTGATTGGATTGTTTTAGACATCTCTTCCGCATATTGTTGATCAAGCACTCCGAAAAGAGCATTGGCTACGTTCCCTACTATATTGAGTGCTCCTCGCTTCTGGCGATTAGGATTTGAATAGGGTGAAAGCAATTCGTTTCCAATTTTTATCTCTATTTGAAGATGCTCAAATTGAGAGATTATTTGTCGACATGCGCTTTTGGGAGTCAATTGGTCACAAAGTATTTGAAGTGCCTTAGTTCCACTTTCCAAAATATCTAGTTCCATCCAATATGGTTGTAAGTTGTAATGAACAATTATTTTCCAGTCTGATGTTATTAAGTTTGTCGCTCCAAGGTCCTCGAAGTGTATGCCTAATTGAGGCTCGAACTGCGTGATTTCGATGAGTTCGCCTTTAGCATACGACGGGACCATGAAGACAGTTAGTAATAACGTAAGTAGCGATGTTCCCAGAGAAGTTTTTGTTCGTTTTGTTGCTATTGTAGGTGATGGCTTAGAACTGGCTTGATCTTCGTTTTGCCGTTTGTTCGAACTTGGTCTAAGGATTTCGTCGTTAGATGCTGTGTAATCCTCTTCAGATGCTCTTTCTTTGTCTGGGCCTTCCTCCATAGGTAATGGAGCCAATTTATGTATTGGTCTGCGAAGGACTCCTGTGGACGTTCTTACATCTGCCACCCGAACATAGCCATCCTTTCCTTTATGAACCTCTACAATTCTGCCTAAGGGCCACTGCTGCACTGGTGTATTATCTTCTTTCAAAATGACAAGCATTCCTGGCTTGGCATTGGATGATTGTTGTTTCCACTTAACTCGATACTGTAGCTCATTTAGGTATTCCGAAGACCACCGTTTCCAAAATTGCTGTTTTATATCATAAACTAACTCCCATCTTCTCAGCAATTTAGTCTTTATAGGTTTTGCTTGTGAATCAATTGGTGCTGTCAGCGGTCCACCTATCAGTAAGTGCCCAGGTGTTAGAGCACTAAGATCATTGGGATCTGAAGATAGTGGCGTTAGAGGGCGAGAATTTAGAATTGCTTCTACATCAACCAGGGCGGTTTCAAGTTCTTCATATGTTAATGAAGCTGAAGATATTGTGCCAACCAAAAGATGTTTGGCTGATTTTACGGCGGCCTCCCACAACCCGCCAAAGTGTGGAGAGCGTGGAGGAATAAAATGGAAGTCGATTCCTTTCTGACTGCACATTGTAGTGATTTTTTGTTGTCCTTGATCGGAGTGGATTGCTTCAGAGAGTCTTGCTAGCTGGTTTCTTGCTCCCACAAAGTTGGTGGCGTTATCGCAGTATAAATTGCGACAGTGTCCTCGTCTACCTATGAAACGTTTTAATGATCCGATGAATGCCTCCGTAGTAAGGTCACTTACAACCTCGAGGTGAACAGCCTTGGTTGCGAAGCAGCAGAATATTGCCACATACGCCTTTTGCGGTCGTTTCCCTCGAATTTTATAGTGAATCCAGATGGGTCCACAAAAATCAACTCCACTGTTGATAAAAGGCCGTGCTGGTTGAACCCTGGCTGCTGGCAAATTGCCCATCATTTGTGTCATCATTTTGGGCTTATTTTTGTTACATTGAATGCAATGTTGAACTATTGAACGTGCAATTCCCTTTCCTTTTAAAGGCCAAAAACGTTGACGAATTGCTGATAGAAGCCCTTGCGGTCCTATGTGATAGTTCCTTTTGTGACTCTCTGACATAATAAGTTTGGTTAGCTCATGTGAGTGTGGGAGCAGCATTGGATGTTTCGAGTCATATGTAAGTCCAGAGTCTTGAAGTCGACCTCCAACTCGGACAATCCCTCTTTCGTCCAAAAATGGTGCCAGCGTAGCTAGTGGACTTTGTTTGGATACCTCTTTATACCGTAGGAGATGACGTATGTCTTCTTGAAATTCTTCTTCTTGCATTAGCTTGATTATGTTGAACAAGGCTTCATCTAACTCTGAAGCAGTCAGCATTGGTGAAATTATCGCATGTTTTTGTCTGCACCTTGAAACAAATCTTAGCACATACCCAGTTACTCGCTTAAGTCTTTCAAAGGAATTTCTATGATCAATATTGTTGATGAAATGCGTACTCTTGTCTTCAATTTTGGTTACAGTTGCAGAAAGTGCTGCTCGTTTTCTTTCCAAATCGCAATCGGATATCTTTGTGTAAGGTGGAGGCCATATGTCTTCGCTACCATGTAGAAAAAGTGGTCCGTAAAACCAAAGATTACAGGACTTTAATTTTTCGGGTGATAGACCTCTTGAGAGGACATCTGCTGGATTTTCTTCCGATTTGACATGTCTCCATTGTTGAGGAAGGGATAATGTTTGAATGGAAGCTATTCTATTACCAACAAAGGTCTGGTAGGAGGTAGATGTAGAATTGATCCAATCTAATACGATCTTTGAATCACACCAAAGAAAGCTTGCTACTTGTTCTAGCTTGGAAGATGTTTTTACTCGTTGGAGAAGCTCCGCTCCTAGTTTGGCAGCGCATAACTCAAGTCTGGGTACTGTTAATTTTTTCTTGGGAGCAACCCTTGACTTTGCGCAAAGGAGACGCACAATCACTCTTCCTTCACTATTTATTGATCTAATGTATATGACAGTTCCAAAGGCCTTCTCTGACGCATCTGAAAATGCGTGGATTTGAATTACTCGTGGAGTGTTTCCTGCAAACATATGTCTTGGAATACGAATTTCATTTAGTGCTGAGAGATTTGTTCGGAAATTCATCCATTTCGTGTATAGTTCTTCTGTGAGTGAAGCATCCCAATGAAGCTTGAGTTCCCATAGCTCTTGCAAGAAAATTTTTGCCCTGATAACAACTGGAGCCATAATTCCCAGAGGATCGAAAATTCGAGCAATTTCTGATGCCACTGTTCTTTTCGTTGATTTCAACCCTTCATTTACTGTAAGTTTTGTTTGAAATTGATCGGTTTTTGGTAACCATATTAAGCCCAATGTCTTTATACAAGAAGTTTTGTCATCTGAAAAATCTAGTTTTACTTCTTGATCTGCTGGTGGTATGCCATGCAATAGTTGAGAGTGGTTGGCACACCACTTGCGTAGTTTAAATCCAGCTTCCTTCAAAATTCCGGTTAACTGCGTTTGCATGTCTCGAGCCATGGCAAGACTATCTGCTCCTGTCATCACGTCATCTACATAGAAATCCCGCAGGAGTACCTGGGCTCCAACAGGGTACTTAGTAAGCTCTTTCTGGGCTAAGCGCTGTAGACATTTGGTTGCTAGGTATGGCGCAGATGATGTTCCATATGTAACAGTGCGTAGTTGGTAGCACTTTAATTCCTGATGTGGATCACTTCGCCACCATATAAGATGATATTTTCTGTCCTCTTCCTGGAGAACAACTTGCCTGTACATTTTCTCTATATCTGCCGTGAACACAAAGCGAGGCAGACGGAAACGCAGCAGTATTGAGAACAGGTCATCTTGGATTGTCGGGCCCTTGTGGAGAATGTCGTTCAGTGATATGTTTGTGGAGGTCTTCGCTGAGGCGTCGAAAACGACCCTTAATTTTGTTGTGCTGCTATCAGGTTTCAACACACAATGATGAGGAAGGAAGTAATTAGGCGTTGGTACAGATTTCACATTAACTTCTTCCATGTGACCCAAATCTATAAATTCGTTCATAAATGTTGTGTACTGATGTCGCAGGTCACTGTTTTTGTTGAGTTTTCGTTCTAAGGCGTAGAACCTTCGCAAGGCAATCTCTTTCGACTCGCCTAAAGTTTTCGGATCTTCTAAAAATGGAAGCCCAACAATGAATCGTCCTTCTGAATTTGTTTTTACTGTTTGATTGAAAAGCTCTTCACATTGCCTTTCTACCAATGTTGTAGTGGTGGCTTGAGATTCATCTACATCTTCAATTTGCCAAAATTTTTCTAATAAGCAGTCTATATCCATATCATCGGTACACACACCGCACGTTGCTCTGGACTCTGCGGTCTGATTTAGCCTTCCTGTCACAACCCATCCGAGTACAGTGTTTTGAAGAGCGGGTAGATCTTCTCCTAGCTTAATCTGCCCGATGGATAGTAGCTGCATGAAAAATTCAGCTCCTAATAGAAGATCAATTTGATCAGGTGTGTAGAAGGCGGGATCAGCCAGTTGTATATTTTTTGGTATGGACCAGCTTGATATATTTAGTGGTTGGCTCGGATGTGGAGAAATGATGTTGTTTAAAACAAATGCTTCTACCCTTGTTGAAAAGCCATTTATTCTTGAATTAAGCTGAACGTTAACTCTTTTTTGAGCTTTCTGGCTTGCTTGTCCAATGCCTTGAATATGCATGGATGCGTGCGATGGAGTAATGCCGAGCTTCCTGACTGCTCGTTCGCTTATTAGGTTAAGTTGGGACCCGGAGTCGAGAATGGCTCTGCACTCTATTTCGTGTCCCTGGTTGCTTCTGAGTATAACAAGTGCTGTGCTGAGAAGTATGTAATTTCCTTGATTGGATTTGATAGATGTGGCCAATGTCAATGGATGTTGCTCAGAAGTCGTGCTGGCAGCTGAGATCAAGCTGGACTCTTCTTTCGATGAGGCGGATATTGCCCTTGATGACGTATCCAATTTTCTTGCTGATGGCTCACTATGCACTAGAGTATTGTGTTTGCGATTGCACTTTGTGCATCCTCTTACAGAACATGTTGATGCGCTATGTCCTTTTCTTAAGCAGTTAAAGCACAAATTGTATCTTTGTAGTATAGTCCGCCGATCACTTGGTTGGTTGTTGGCATCTGAACAGTGGATGATTCTCATGGCAAATTACACACTTCAGGTTGGATTCGACGACTGAAGCCAATGATGATAATCTAGACACTTCTTGACTCTTGCCAATTCCTTCGGATCTTTTGACTTTGTTTCCCAGAGCTTCTAAGGACTGGAAGCGTGTTTCAAGGAATGCAAGAAAATGTTTCAATGTCTGCAGACCCTTCGGGTTCGATAGCGATTGTTCGTAGAGCGTGTGTGTGATTCTGTCTAGTTTCTTATATAAGATGTGTAGCAATAATGAGTCCCAGCTAGTAGTTGATATCCCAAGATTTTGTAGTCCCATTAAACACTCTTGTGTAACATCGTGCATAGTTTTAATTGAAGTGGCTGATGGGGCATCCGTAGCATGAGATGGTTGATTTAACAATTTGTTAATGAGTGCAGCAACAAGCAACCTTGGGTTTTCATATCTCTCTTGAAGAAGCTTCCAAGCACTATTGTAGTTTTCTTCAGATAAATTGAGATGTCTGACTAATTTTTCTGCTTCTCCAATAAGGTTCGTCTTCAGATACCACATCTTCTGGCAGTTGCTTAAGGCTTGGTTGTGGACCATTTGAGAGAATAGGTCATAAAACTGTCGCCATTTTGCATAATCTCCGTCAAACTTTGGAAGCGTAATTTTTGGTAAACTTAGCATCGTGCTGGATGAGGCTTGGCCTGTGATTGGTACCTGTGGCTGTTCATCTAGTTTGGATGAAATAAGAATAAGGTAGTATTGCACCCTTTCTTCTGTCTTAATATATTCAGTAGCATCGTATCCCATCTCAGTTGGATCTTCGATTAATTCATACATCCGTTGGTTGTATTCTTCTAGCTGGGTCCAGTATTTGTTTATGGACTGCCCTTTCAATTCGTAGAAACACCGGGGATACTCAGCTTGATCTAGATTCTCCAGGCTGTTAATAAGACGACGTAATGTTTCTATTATTGCCTTCTGCCGGCGGATCAATCTCACAACTTCTAATGAATCATCAGCTTTAAATTCAGGTGTTATATCGTCTTCTTTGTTGATTGTATCTGTAGATGCGACTACCTTTGCATTCTGTGGAATATTTGAGTCAGTATTAGTCTTATTGGCACCACGCTCTAGCGGAACAGTCCTTCGCTGGGCCTGCTCGTCTCTTTTGCGAATCATCTCTGCAAAATAAGCCTGATACCTTTCAAACGTTTCGCGTGTCGTCTCATAACAGCTGGATGTAAAATAGACGTGCGTAATCTGAGGTTCAGGTAGGAGTCGAATTTCATTGTCCACAGCTTCAAATAAATCCCAGGCTGCTATTAAGCGTCGTAGACGTTCCGTATAGTAAGCTGACGTAGTTTTTCTATCGATGGAGTCTTTCTTATAATTGTCAATGACTCTTAAAATCTCCTCCTTATAACCCTTTTGCTCAGTAGCTAACTGATCCATGTCTCTGTGCTTATTTGCCATCTCTTCAATGGTTGATTGATGGACAAGATGACTCGCTCGATTTGCTTAGTTCTCTGTACTAATCGTCTTTCGCTGGTAAGTGATTCAAGTGATGCACCTGAGATCACGTCGGGGTCACCAATGTTAAGAACTATTTTGTTCTTCTCGCTAATTTAAGTCAAGGTGTTACACCTTGGCCTTTGATGGGGATGCAGCGGCTCTTAAACCACTACACCAAAAATAGCTGAAAACAAGTTGATTAGTAGGTAAAAGAAAACAAACACTGATTATGCCGATGTGATTGTTGAAAATTAACTGTATTTCTAATTTATTGAGTCCGTACATTTATATTAATTTATTGCTTATTCTAACAATATCATTTATGAGTTCGATGAAACAATGAACCCATACAACGATTACATTGCAAAATAGGAAAGTAGAAATTCGAGACAAAACATATTGCAATTGCAAGTATGTTAAGAATGACAAAATGCGCAAAAATGCAAACATGCACATTTACTCGATGAATGAACTGGGAAACTTGATGCTTCCCTCAGTGCAATCACCTCGCAATGTATGTAAAGAAGCATTGAGAAATTAATGACTAAAAATTAACATGATCTGATTTACTTATTCTATGCCAGAAAATTATATTTTACATCTCTTAAACTTTATAAGTGTAAAGTATTATTTTTTTTATTCCTCTTTGTTTCTCACTACTGGCTGTCACAATATTTAAATGTTACACAGTCTTAAATATCGTAAGAACTTTGATATTCGTTTATAATCCAAATATTGGCTGTTACTATCTCTTTTTTTTATTGCTAGGACACTCAATATAACAATTCTTTTTCACTTAGGAAATCTGGCTCACTACCGATTTTTCTAAATTCTCATTTTTTTTAACTATATATTCCGGGTTTTGTAAAAGACTGCACTCGACGGATTTCAAGAACGAACTCCCCGAGGATCGGCGATTTTGCGCCCAGGCGCCCATCACAACCTTCAAAAAAGCTTTTTTATTCTTTTTACTACTTTCCCACGACGTGAAAAATCGTACGTGGGAATGTACAAAAAGTTTAGGCACAGTGCATATGCATGAAATCTGATATGCACTTGTGTCTTGAAAAAGTAATATTTTTATCTGATAAGAATAATTATGTGTATCTATGTACATACGATTAAGTTTTTTGGATTTAGGAAAAAGAAACTGTATGTATGTATAGTACATGCAGATAATTTAGCAGAAAAGCTATATGTAGGTATGTACATAGCACTGCATGTAGGTAAGTATACATGCCGTGTGAACGGAATGTACGACTGATAACAAAATGCAATTTATGCTAGATTGCATTTTGTTACAGTACGAGAATGCATTTTTAAATGCATTTGAAGTACAAATGGGTTTTTTTTTTAAATAAAATAAATTTTACCTTTCAGGGTCAAATTCGTAGTACGCCAATATATTGCATAGGGCAAGATATTGGCGTATTTGTTTTATTGTTGTGATTCGGGGTATAGGCACCTGGGTCACAACAAACGCTGAAAGAAAAACTAATGAGACTACAATCTAAAACAAGAGACTAAATAACTAAAATGATTGTAAAGTATATACACAAGAAGGAAAACAAAGAAAAAGAAAACAAAAAAATTCATTATGATACTCCTAAATTCCAAAATTCCGGAGACTCGGTATCATCACAGATGGCTAAGGTCAGTAACTCGTACTGCTCTCTCCCCCACAGCTCGAACCACCATCACAAGTCCATCTCTTGAAAAAGTAGAAGAAATTTTACCATTCTTCCTCAATTGGATTGCTTTTTGCAGAATAAAATTATTTTTCGGCGTTAGACTTTCACTGACTCGGATCGGATTATCAGAAGTAAATCCACACTGAAGGTCAGACAATTTAACATTGCCATGCATACGAGCTGATTTTAAAAACATTCTACGCTCGATTGACGATGATAAACGCAGCACAATAGGAGGACAGGCAGAGCGAGCACTGTTTGTATTACAATTCTCGGTTAGTCGGCCAGACTTCAAACGAAAGGCTTCAAAGAAAGGTGATAGTTGATGCTGAATGACTGATGAAATATTTGTCACAATGGAATTTGTATTTTCGTCTGGGACTGCTGGAATATCCCTAATTATGACGTTGATGTCGTTTCAATTCTTCATTTTCTAATTGCAACTTTGTGCAAGACGACTTAAGGTCAGCGACCGATTTATTTAAATGCTTTACGTCACTGCTGAGATCCACAATTGTCTGCTTGAGGTCACTTACGATTTCACTGATGCGGTTATCTAATAACGAATCAATGCTGGCCCGCAAATTCGCAATTCTTTCAGAAAGTATCAGATCAAGTCGAGTTTCAAGTAATTCGGATGACACAGACACACAATCAGTGGGCGCAGCAGTAGCCCTGATAGAATTGGTAGATGATTGCACAGAATTGCCTGCTGCAGCTGGTGTGGACCCGTCAGAGGTGTCACGAGGAACATTGCCCTTTGACTTAGCAGAATTATTTCTCGTTTTACCAGACATCTTCAGCAAGAACAATTGGCGAGGTAATACAAAAATTATGCGAAAATTATTATAAAAATTCGAGTAAAAACTAGCGGCACTATTAGATAGAGTATAGAAATTGCCGGAGCACACAAAAACACGTCTACTCGTTATCACTCATTAAACTGAACTCCTCAATGCATTTCTGAATGGCCTCTCCACATTACTGACAACTCAGACATCTCAAACCTGCTAGGAATCAAGTGGGATTAACAAGAAGACACTTTCTTGTTTAATGTGTGAACACTGTCAGACAAGGCATATACAAAAAGAGGTATATTGTTGGAATTTTCTCGGATTTTCTACCCGACAGATCTACTAGCTCCAGTTACTATATCCATAAAAGTGCTCTTTCAGCAGCTTTGGCTTCTCAAGCTAGAGTGGCATGAAAGGTTACCACCGAAGGTTGCTCAGAAATGGAACGAGATTAGAACTAATCTACCGAATTAAGGATTCTTCGACGAATTTGCGCTTCTCTGGACAAGATAGAGCTACTCGTGTTCTCAGTTCTCTATTGTCGTGCAGTATCTGATAATGGAACTATATCAGTAAATTTGACTGCAGCAAAAACCAAGGTTGCTCCCTTAACGCAAGTCTCAGTACCAAGACTTCAACTTTCTGTTGCAGTTCAGCTAACTAGGGTAATTTCTAAGGTACTAATATATTGTTGGACAGATTCTAGCATTGTATTATCCTGGCTCTCTGATACACCACGCCGCTGGAAAACGTTTGTGGCCAATAGAATGGTAGAAATTTTGAATACAGTTGCGTATAACTGCTGGCAGCACGTACCTTCATCTCAAGATCCAGCAGACTGTGCGACAAGAGGCAGGACTCCAACCCAATTACTTCAATCTCAGTTGTGGTGGAAGGGTCCCTCATAGTTGCTCGTTGACGACTTATCCCGGCCATCAACTGTCAATTCCGTTGACCTGACGAGCGCGAAAGCTGAAGAACGGAAAAATTCCGTCGTCATCAAGAAATCAATGATAATGTCCTGTCCGATCTCTCCGTACGGTGTTCAACTTACTCTAATCTGGTTCGAAGAGTAAGTCTTTGTCTGAGATTCGCGTCGAATTGCCGTGTAGAAGTGAGTAACCTTGAAATAGGTTTCATCAAAGCTCAAGAATGCAGGAAGGCTTCAAAATTATATTCAGTTGGGTCCAAAACGAGGAATTTTCTACAGACATTAACTGTCTCTTAACTAAAATCCGACTCCCATCTAGAAGCAATTTAAGCAGTTTACATCCAATTATTGATGAGGACAAGGTCTTGCGAGTTGGAGGTAGGCTACAAAACTCAAATTCAACTCGAAGCATCCAAGGATTTTACCAAGAAGTCACATCATCACTACACTTATTGTTAGAAACATGCATTTGAGATATTTACACCCAGGCATCTCATTGCTTATCAACATTCTACGACAGGAGTATGGGATCGTCGGAGCTCGACATGTAGTGAAGCAAGTAAGTCACAATTGTATGGCTTGCTTTAAATAGAAGTAAACATCAACCTAGCAGCTAATAGGGAATCTACCTGAACCGATTAACGTTTGTACAAAAATTGGCAGAGGTATCAGACCATTCAAGGGTTGCATATCTTTATTCGTCTGTTTTTCAACCAAAGCGCTCCATCTGGAACTCGTACGTAGCTTATCTGCAGATGCCTTCTTAGCGGGATTACGAAGAGATTAAGAAGAGGTATACCAACCGATATGTACTCGGATAATGGAACTAATTTTGTTGGCGCTAGTCGTCAACTTTTAAATCTACATAAACAAGCACTGACTATTTTTAGTAACAATTCATTAATAACGAATTCTCTTTCTCAAAATTGCATTATGTGGCCCTTCATTCCGCCCACCTCTCCTCACTTTGATGGTCTCTGGGAAGCCGGAGTCAAGTCGGTGAAGTAACGCAAGGATTCTAGAAGCGCTGTAGTCACGAATATTTAACATCATAGCAGCGGAGCCCGAAATGGAGAAGGATCAAGACGTCCCTCAGAAGAGGAGACTTGGTTCTCCTCAGTGAGGATAACGCTCCCCCCAACAAGTAGAATTTAGGTCGCATAATAGAGTTTCATCCTGGAGCGGACCAGCTGGTTCGAGTTGTGACTGTGAAGACTGTAAAGGGCTCATATAGAATATCAATCAACAAGGCTCATCGCCTGCCTATGGAATAAATTTGCAGATTGCAAGTTGAGAAATACATTTCTCAACGGGCGGGAGAATATTTAGATTTTTATTAAAATTGTATCAATTGCATAACATTGTCATTCAGAAGATTTTCATTATGTTCGTTATTTTATAGAATTTGAAATGTTTATAAAGTCCATGTTATTTAATTTTGTATTCCACTATCCAAAAATAATTCTGATATATACTTGTCTCATTTACCAGCAGAAATTACATCCAATTGTCTTTATATAACAATAGAATAGACAATGGTATTAGAACAATAGAATCGCTATACATAGAGATCTGGTGATTTTTTGGATGTAGGGCAATTTTTCTTCTAGTTCAAGCATTAGTGAATTGCAGTTGAAAAATGTAAGGTTGTTTGCAAGTTTTATCGAAAATTTATTTTTCTAAATCCCTAAGTGCTGGAACAAACTCTTTAACTCCTAAGAGCTGGATAAATATACAGATCACATATTCGTGGAAATATTGTACGAATAAATATACATTTAACTTGATGTAGTGCAGAATCAAGAATAGTCTATTCATCAAGATAATCATCCATCAGATTAGTTTCTCGGATCTGAAATTAATCAGAGGAGCTCATTTTCAAGTGTAATGATCCAAACTTTTGGACTTTTAAAAATATATCGCATTAACTTGCCTTGAGCCCTTATGATAAATGCTCATCCGCATGCCATAACATTCAATTCAATCCCACGCTCATTATCGCTTTTCCTACACTCATACTTCATCCACAAGGTTAGTCATTCATACATTTCCCGTATGAATGAATGTCACTCAAGGACATTACCTGTATACCTACATTGCAACATAAAGATTCCTCTCGCCATACAGTGAGTTTGTCCTTTCGGCTTAGTACAGCTCGGCGAACCGAAAAGTCTATTTATTCTAGCTACTACATCACTGAGACAATTTGCGTTCCCGAGTCATATATGGCTCCAAAACGCTACTAACATCACAACGTATCCACATCAACAATTGAAACTAGCACCACGAAGGCAGGAAATCGACTATGACATAGATCAACAACAACATATAGCACCACGAGGGCATGTAGAGCAACAACGCCATATAGCACCACGAAGGCATGTAGAGTAACAACGACATATAGCACCACGAAGGCATGCAGAACAAGAACGACATATAGCAACACGAAGGCATGTAGAAAAACAACACCATTTGTTCTATTATTTTATTCTATACATATATCTATTACTCTTCTTCCTGCGATCCGTTCTAGTCCAAGGCAATCTCATTGAGATCACACCTTTTTCTTTAAATGGTCTGCTGCGTGAACAGAGGTGTATGGTTTCTGATTGATTTGAAGCATGTCAGGATCAGCAAATACATAACGGGCATGCTGAACGACTGCCTTCACCTGGTATGAACCCTTGTATCGTGGAGCTAACTTCCTTGGTTGACCTGTGGCTGGCGGTTCTTGCCTTATAAGAACTAGAATCCCTTCATTATATTTCATAGGTGACTTATGATCCACGTTGAAAACTCCAGCCTAAAGTTATTGATTATCCGCGATTCGCTTCGGAATCACTTCATTTTAATCACTAAGTGGCATGGTCTCTTCGTTTTCCTTTTCTTGAAGGTCATGTAAAGTGAGAATTAATTTGTTTTTTAAAGCATTTCTAGTTTTTTATCCCATTAATATTTCGTGTGGACCTGTCTTCGTGGTATGTGTTTTAGGCTATTGACTGACCACTGTATGGCTGTCATTGCATTTTTCACTGTTTTGAAATAGCTCTCTATCTGGCCTTTAGCTCTTGGGGTTTGCACAGCTGTCAAAATATGCTTTATGGTGTTATCTGCACAACACTTCTCAAAATCTTTTGTGGTAAATGCCAGTCCCCGCTCACTTACAAGCTGGGCTTGCATTCCGAAGTACTGCGTTATTTCGTCCAATGTACGTGTCACTTCCTTGGTTGACGTAGAACATTGAGCTTCAGCATAATGAATTTGCTAAATGCATCAAGTAAACCAATGATAATGTTGCCCTTTTTGCTTTTCGAAAAGGGACCTACGATGTTAAAATGAACGGTGTGAAACAAAATTGATGGCTTGACCCATTTTGTCATGAGCGGACTGTTTCACTCGCCAGCGTGTACCACGTGGAACAAAAAATCTATTTCCATTTGGTGTCTTCTTATATATCCTACCTTTAACTAAGTCGTATGTTCCCTTGATTCCATTAAAATTTGCATGTTCTTCGATAGTACCGTAGAGTACCTTTCGGATTTCTTCTAGCCATAGATCTTGTTGCTGCAACGTAACCACCTAATCTTCTTAGATGTTGAGAACTAAAACCTTTTCTGCGACGCTCTCCACCGACTTTCCTTCTCCTGCTACGTTTCTGCTTAGGGCATTGACATAGGCTAATTTTTGGCCAGCTCTAATTTCTAATTCGAAATTGAACTCAGACAACCCCAACCACCACTTTGCGATTCTTGGTATTACATGCTTTTTCTCCTGAGTTAATCGTAATGAATTGTAGTCAGTTGATTTTTTTTTGTAGAAGACAATACTTGAACCTTTCAAGAATTGCGATTACCGCTAGTGCCTGAGTTCCTAGCTATGATACTTAAATTTTGCTGGTGCTGTGGTTCGACTAAAATACGCAACAGGTTGTAATATTAGAGTCCCCTCTGTTACAATCCTGCTGGCCGTGCTTTCCTTGGAGAAGAGCCAGCTAGGAGGAGTTGGATTTTCGGGAAGAAATAAAGAAAATTCAGTTTCACTTCAACTTTAAAATTTTTATTATTATTATTCCGTACTTTTTAAAAACTATACAAACTTAAACGACTTTTTTTAAATTTCGGGACAAAATGCGTACTCGAGCCGACCAGATATTACATCCAACTCACCGCAAGCAATCCCTATTGCCAGTCTCGACTCTTGAATTTTCTCCTCTTGCATTCTCAGCAAAATATTCCCATGGTCGGGGTCTTGTTCGTGTCATTAGCACGATACAACGGATGTAACCTGATACTTTGATTAGGAATGGACAAGTAAAATTGTTTATTCCTAAGAGATTTTTTGTTTACATTATCAGAAATCGCATTTGTCGTGAAAAATAATTCTTTTGAAAGCTGGACATAAAATGTAAATTTTATGTGTTCATGTGACACGTTAAGAAATAAATTTTGTGGGCACTTGAAATTAATAAGTGCATGGTCATCATACTTAGGTATGGTGTGCATGGTCATCATACTTAGGTATATGTGTATGGTCATCATACTTAGGTATGGTTTAAGTGTGTTCATCACACCTCTCTTTGGAAAAAATTCCAGCTAGACCGTGATTGCTGGCGTCCGTATGAAGCTGGTATTCTGCTGATTATACAATGAAAGTACTGGCCGTTTTATTAGACTTTGTTTCGAGTCTTGAAAATCCTTTTCTGTATCCTCACTCCATTGGAATTTCGCTTCTTTTGTAGCAGTGGAGCTGCAATCGAAGCACAGTTTTTTACAAATCGGCGGAAGTAGCCCGTTAATCCTAAGAACTGTCTGATTTCTCTCACATTTGTAGGTATCTTATAATCAGTGACAGCCAAAATCTTATTTTGTCCTGGTTGAATGCCCTTATATGAAATTTCATACCCAAGGAACTCTAGCTGGTCACTGATGAAAACACATTTCTCTAAGTTGAGGGTAACCTTAGCCCTCCTACAATTCTTTCAAAACTGCAAAGTGTTTTTCACTTGCAATGAGTATATCTTCCATATACGAGACTAAGTCAGTCGGGTGAGTTTGTAAGGCTAAAAGGAAGTCGTTTGTACTGATAGTGTCTATCTGGGGTGACAAACCCTGCAAATAAGTATTTGATGGTAGCCGGATATGAAGTCGAGACTGGTAAATATTATTTTTTTACTGAAAGAATTCAGCGTTTCGTCGATATTGGGGACAGGAAATGTTTCGCGTTTCTTGATAGAATTGAGTCGTCTGTAATCTACACACATGAGTTCTTCAACATTTATCTTTTTGAAGTGGACGATTGGATAATGTCTAACAATAAAAGGTCGTTAATAATGTTTGTTAGGGCTAGCTTTTATGCATAGGGTACGCGACATGGCTCCTAATTTGTTATTTTATTCTCATTCAATACTACTTTCATTTCCACCAGATCTGTACGTCCAATTTCATTTGTATTTTTAGCAAACCATGATCTATATTTATCAATTAAATTAAGGAGACTAACCCGGTTTTCGTTGGAACCCTCGTTACTTACGTTTATATCATCTGTAGTGATAGTTGAAAATAGTGTTTCCTGTCTAATATTTTTATATGCTAATATCTTGAGAACTTCGATTGCTACTTTCATTCTGACTCTGTGGGGTGTATGCTATACGAAGAATTTCGTACTTTCCACAAGCCTTTACCACACTTATATCTGCATTATCCATACAATTTCTTCCGATAATCACTGAGACTGCCTGCGTATGATTTTGTACAATTGCCGATTCTACTTCTATTTCGATATTGTCCTTTTCACCATTTGTTTACTTAGTACAATTACTTTTATCTGAATTCCACCAAAACCGTACAGAACTTTCTTATAAGATTGATAATTGTTTTACTACATCTTCTATTACTGTACTGCACTCACTACCTAGATCTAAATATCCTACTACTTTTTTACCCTTTATGACCACTTCTTTGTAGTATTCACTAGTTTTATGTATTATACACGCTACCAGAGTGCCATCTCTGGCATAATATCCCGTTTTCTTAGACATAGAACACATTCTTGGTTTGCTCACATTAGTCCATTCTGCAGCAAGATCTCCTTCTTCATCACACCTGAAACAACTCCTTCGGTTTTCTGAGGCAATAAACTTTTGTTGTTTACTAGTACTTTCTTCAAAATGCTTGTTTCGTATTTTATAGTTATCTTCCATCGGCTGCATATTCGCCCTTCTGTTTATTGCCGATGGATTTTGCTCTCGTGAGTATATAGAGAAATATCTGCCTTCATCTCTCTTTCTCTTTGCTCTTTTGCTTTCTTCCAAATTTTCGTGGCGCACGTCTTGCATTGTACTTTCTTCATTATTTTTAATTTTTGTTAGAAGTTTTATTTGTTGACGCTGGATCGAATTCAGGTATTAATGCGGCTGCTTCACTGTAAGCCATACGAAAAGCTTGTTGGTACTAATGTGTTACTGCTCGTAGCGAAACTAGTGTCACTTGTTTCACTTGTCGAAGGCTGCAAAGAACCCTCTTTTCCGCAGGTTCGTTCCCGTTCGAGTAGGGCCTTTTGCCTTTGTAATTTCCATTTTTAACAACTTCACTTCACTCATAGCTCCATCAGTTTTGCTATAGTAAGCTGCTCTGCTTTCTCAGAATCTAAATGATTAGCCACGTCTATTTGTTTCCCTCCCGGTGCAATAATTTCTTTTACCTTCACAATAGAAATTTGACTGAAAAATGACGTACTCAGTAGACTCCTTATTTTAAGCGAGTAGATTAAAACACAAGAAACTCTCAGTCAGAATTTTATTTATATAACCTCTATAACCTGTCATGGACTACGCGCTTCTGTTCTTTTTTCCAAGCTTCACTTCTTCTTCTTCTTACCTCTCACTAATTACAAAGCTGACTAAATGCTTACTTCTTCTTCTTATTATATATATTTACAATCTTTAGCATGCATGGTTGCTACAGTTCGGGCATTCTGACTTACAATCGTCCCGATTCCGTCTTTATTTTGCCTATCTTCATTCATCCATAGTTTCATATTCGCCGCTTCCCATATCCCACCATACGGAGTTTGCGTTAATTGGAACCCCTCAACATCCTTCAACAAATATCTGTCATTTGGTAATACTTTGGCTACCCTATACGGACCTTTAAACTTAGGCGATATTTTTTTACAAGCTCCTGGTGTACTAATAAAATTTTTAACTACTACATAATCACCTTCATTATAGGTTTTCTCAATTCTACCCTTATCTTTAAGTTTCTTATTGTAATCTTGACACTTTACTATTTTATCAGCGGCTTTCGTCCTTATTTCTTCTAAATTTCTCATGTCCTCTTTCTCATTGACGTCCTCTAATCTTTCCTTTAAAAAATCTATTACTATCCCCCTCTGATTAATTCCAAACAACAGCTCACTTGCCATCGCCCCGGTACTCCTATGCACTGTATTATTTAATGCAAACTCAATGTTTGGTAGAACCCTATCTAAGCTAGAATTAGTCCCCGCACTCGTTAGTTTAGCTATCATCGGCGCTATACTTCTGTTAACCCTTTCTACTTGGCCATTAGCCTGAGGTGAACCAGTTGCGATCTTTATGTGTTGAATATTACATTCTTCAATAAAACTTTCAAATTCCTTGGAGGTAAAAGCACTACCCCTGTCGGAAACTATCAATCTTGGTCGACTATACGCATTAAAATATGATCTTATGCAACCTATCACTTCGCTTGAATTGGTTGACTTTACCGCATATAACCTCACAAATTTTGTGAAGGCATCTATCATCAAGAAAACATACCTTCTTTTGCCATTCTGTAGTACGACCGGACCAAAATGGTCTATATGTACGGTTTCGAAAGGCACATTTCCTTTTGGTATATTGTGCATTAATCCTTCATGTTTACCACTCTTTGGAGAAAAAACAATACACTTCAAACAATTTCCTATATAACATTTAATCTTTTCCCTCATCTTTGGAAACCAATACGTTTTCATCAACACTCCCATCACTTTGTCACAACCCATATGACCCATTTCATCATGATATTTTCTCAACACATTGTTTTCCATACCTCTTGGCACAAAAAACAAAATTCTTTTTCCCACTTTCCTATATATCAAACCATTCCGCATTTCATATTTATTACTCTCTTCTCTTTCCAATTGCTCTCTTACTTCATTCACCTGTTCGTCTTTGTACTGACATATTGACAAATTTTGTTCAAACTTATTTTCCTGAAGAACTAATATGTTGGTAATTCTACTAAGAGCATCCACATGTTGCATCTTAGCCCCTCCTCGATGTTCCAAACTGTAATCAAAATTTTCTAATTCTAACGCCCATCTCGCGATCCTCGGATTCACCTCCCTTTTGTTTAATGTTAGCTTCAAAGAATTGCAATCCGTAATAATTTTAAATTTCAAGCCCTGCAAGTATATCCTAAATCTCCCCAGTGCATAAATTATAGCCAGCGCTTCTAGTTCAAAACTATGGTATTTTGATTCATGGTCACTCGTTCGTTTCGAAAAGTACATAACTGGATGGAACTTCCCATCACCTTTCTTTTGTAATAGAATGGCTCCAAATCCAATAGAGCTTGCATCGCAATGGAGCTCTGTCTCATCTCTCGGATCATAAATCGCCAATATAGGTGCTTCAATCAATTTGTGCTTTAATCTCTCGAAACAATCCACCTCTTTTTTTCCAAACTTAAAGTTTACATTTTTTCGAACTAAATTGTATAACGGTTGTGCTTCCACCGAAAATCCTTGAATAAATCTCCTAAAGTATGAACACAGGCCAAGAAAACTTTGAACAGTCTTTACATCATGAGGCATAGGGAAATTCATTACTGACTCTATATTCTTCTCATCCGGCCTTATGCCCTCTTTTGAAATGTTATACCCCAAATAACGTACTTTTGATTCCATAAAATGGCACTTATCTAACCTCAACTCTAATTTATTCCTCACTAATCTTTCGAAAACTTCACTCAATATTTCTAAATGCTCTTGCTCAGTTTCTGTAGCAATCATTATATCGTCCAAATATATTGAAACCTTCCCCACTCTGATGAGGTCATCAAACACTTGGTTAACATAACGCTGGAAAATTGCGGGTGCATTCCTTAAACCGAAAGGCATTTTTAAAAACTCATACTGACCCATCGGTGTCACGAACGATGTATATTTCACCGAATCTTCACTCATCTTTACATGATAAAAAGCGCTCTTCAAATCTAATAATGAAAATACACTTTTGTTTATTATTCTATCAAGCAAGTCATCAATTAATGGTAACGGATAATTATCCTTACACGTAGCCTTATTCAGCACCCGGTAATCCACACATAACCTGATATCTCCAGTCTTCTTTCGTACTAACACAATGGGTGATGTGTACTCTGAATTACTTGGTCTTATTATATTTTTAGCTATTAACTCATCTAGAATAACTTGCACTTTTTCTTTCTCATTATATGACAATCTCCGGGGGGGACAATGGAAGGGCCGTTCACTATTCAACACCAGCTTCATTTCGCATTTAACTTCCGGAATATCAGGACGTTTGCAGTACAAATATCTTTCTTTAAATATCCTATCGAGTCTAACCTTGGTTTCAAAGCTTATTACATCGTTGCTTATGCTTATCTCTTTTTCACCAGATTCTATCATCATTAGGTTTAAACATTCTTTATCGAATAAACTTTTTAATTGTAGCTTAGCTATTCTCATAAAATCTTTCCCTAAAAGAATTGAATACTCCATTGTTTCATTGGATACAACATATAAATTCAACTTTATCTCTTTATTTTCATATGAAACAATACAATTTACTTTGCCAACAATACCAAGTGGGCTTTTATTTATACCACAGTAATTTGAAAACATTCCTTCATTTTTAACAAGCAGCACGTCTGGTACGAACTGTTGGCGAACTAAACTGATTGCACTGCCCGTATCTAGTAACGTTCCTAACGAAGTTTTAAAATTATAATTATCTTTTACAAAATTATATTCTAAATTTCTTACATAATCATCGTTGACTTCATCCTTGTCGATATGATGAATTTGATACTGTACCATCTCGTCTCTCTCTTCTGACTGGGTAATATTATGAACTTCCCGATTTTTTCTCATGGGACACTCAGCTACATGATGATCCATTTTGCCACATACATGGCACGCTCCTATTTCTCGCTTCGGCTTACGACACTCACCTGCCATATGTCCAATAGCATTACAGTTATAGCACCTTATATTTTTCACTGATAGTTGTTTATCCTTCACTGTTCCTTCTTGAAGTACTCTCAATGATTGTCTTTCGTTTGGAGTCTCTCGTTGTTTTGCTGTCATTGGCTTGATAAAAGATTTTGGTGGTGGCTTCTCCAATTTCACGCAGCCAACCTTTCAATTGGGCGACGGTATATGCATCAAAACTATTTTCGCGATTGTTGGGCATAGCTAATCCCACTTCTGAATTTTAAGCGAGTAGATTAAAACACAAGAAACTCTCAGTCAGAATTTTATTTATATAACCTCTATAACCTGTCATGGACTACGCGCTTCTGTTCTTTTTTCCAAGCTTCACTTCTTCTTCTTCTTACCTCTCACTAATTAGAAAGCTGACTAAATGCTTACTTCTTCTTCTTATTATATATATTTACAATCTTTAGCATGCATGGTTGCTACATTATCACTTGTAATTATGCGAAAATAATTTTCACTGCAAACTACTCATTCACTTCACTAATTAAGGTTTTGGTTTTTTTTTTTTAATTACACAATGAATTATCTGATTTACACTTTATATTTAGATTGCGCACATAAATTCAGCCACACTCACTTATGCTGTTTTTAAGCTTTTTCACAATCTATATTTAAATTCTAACCTTGTTCATCTATAAATTACTATAAAAAAAAACACAAACTTTGTTCACCCTACACTTGAACTGTAATGATCCATACTTTCTGACTTTTTACCTCGAATCTTTTCCTTTTAAAAATATATCTCGTCAACTAGCCTGAGCCCTTAAGATCGAATGTTCATCCCCATGCCATAACATTCCATTCAATCCCACGCTCATTATCCCTTTTCCTACACTCATATTTCATCCACAAGTGCTGTCATTCATACATTTCCCTTCTTAAGTACATTCTGCATTCAGGTATATTGGACTACAACACCCAAGCCTAGTAGGCAAATGCAATCATGTCTATACGTGTTACTCAGGAGGGATTTCCGTAAGCTCGTTTAATGAATGCAGTAGTTACACTATAAGAGTACCAGATCACTTTTTCCATACAAAAAGTGTCCGGAAATTTCAAACTATTTTGCTGGGTCTGGACTGGGTTCTGGGCCACTGACGGGGATTCCGTCTAGTGGAATACGTCACAGGGTATGCCTGGAGAATTCCTTTCCTACCGTCTGGCTGACTAGGAGATGACATTAACTTTTTAGTAATAATTCAAGTTTTATTGTTTTTGTCCATGGTGTGCTGTGCCTAAATGTAGGCTTTTTTATTATGATTTTGCTGTTTTCAAGTGTTGCGCCTAAATGTGGGCTTTTGGTTTTGAACTAATATTAGTAATAATTAAAGTTAACCCTACGCTATTCTTTTTCATACCAATAGATTCTAGGAGGTGCCAGTGGATAGGGTATTGGTACTGTTGGGGGACAAAATTTTCATCAGAAATCCTCTATGGGCTATGGTTCTCGAGATATCAGCGATTTTACCTTTTCAGATATAGTTAACATTAGTAATAATTAAAGTTAACGCTATGCTATTCTTTTTCATACCAATAGATTCTAGGAGGTGCCAGTGGATAGGGTATTGGTACTGTTGGGGGACAAAATTTTCATCAGAAATCCTCTACGGGCTATGGTTCTCGAGATAATAGCGATTTTACCTTTTGAGATATAGTTAATATTAGTAATAATTCAAGTTAACCCTATGCTATTCTTTTTCATACCAATAGATTCTAGGAGGTGCCAGTGGATAAGGTAGTGGTACTGTTGGGGGACAATATTTTCATCAGAAATCCTCTACGGGCTATGGTTCTCGAGATATTAGCGATTTTACCTTTTTAGATATAGTTCATATTAGTAATAATTAAAGTTAACCCTATGCTATTCTTTTCATACCAATAGATTCTAGGAGGTGCCAGTGGATAGGGTATTGGTACTGTTGGGGGACAAAATTTTCTTCAGAAATCCTCTACGGACTGTGGTTTTCGAGATATTAGCGATCTTGCCTTTCAATAATTCAAGTTACCCTGTGGAGTTGTAGATATCAGCATAGTGTCGCCTTGGATTTGTTGTTTTCTTACTTGAATATTTCTTAGTGAGGAATTTGTAGATATCAAAAGTTCCGGATGACTTTCTATAGGCGTTCTGGGCAGTGTGGTTCTGGGCATCAAATATTAAATGTTTACTAAACATTAGGCATGCGTCCCCTATTTATGATGTAATTTGATATCACCGCTGTAAACAAATTCGCATTTAAGCTGAATGGTTCATACACACCTGTGTAAACTTCCTGTTTAAAAAATTCGCATTTTAGCTGAATGAGTCTTGCACACCTGTGTAAACAAATTTAAGCAATATCAGCACATTTATTCTTTTCACGTAATTTGATACCACACTTAGTGTAGGCAGCCAAAAATTTTATTTTATTGTTCCAAGAATTTTACCGTTCGAAAGGTTTCATTAGAATTCGCATAAAGTAAACAAATTTCCACTTTTTCTTTTTATCTTGAAATGCATTCATGTAAACAATCTCATTCGACATTTGGAATTTCAACCAGCAGAATAAAGTAATCAAATTAATTTGGATGATTCATGTTTTTTTTTTTTGTGTTGTATTGTTTATTCGATATCATCTCAGTCTGTAAGCAAATTCGTTGGAATTCATCCTGTACAATGATTATTGCAGCAACAGGATCATTCATGTTCACAAACTGTTGCTATAAAAGCCCAAGCAAACTCTTGGGGAGCATCAGTCAGTTTTAGTGAGCCTCAGTGATAGTTTAAAAACATATAAAAAATTAAAAATGTCTTCGATGTTAGTAAATAAAAGTTTTTCAATAATTGAAAATTTGCGAAAAGATGTCATGGAGTGTTTAAAACATTCAGTGAATAAAGACTATATTGTTAAAAAGTGCAATAGAAACATGCATAAATTTCAAGTTGCATTTCGGAAGTGCAATAAGAGTGCTAGGAAACGACATTTCGAGAGCTGTCTCGAGCAAATTAAAGCATTAAGAGCGCTATTGAGAACTACCCGTCGAGGTGGAGGAATTACCCGCGTAAGAAGAAGTGATTTTGTAAAGTGGGAGGAAATAAAGATAGCGTTCGCAGACAGAATTCGACAAGGTGTTATTGCAAATTTAAAGCATATCGATCCGAAGCTATTTATGCAAGACGCTGCCAAATTATTTATACGCCGCATTAAGAATACATTAAAACATTATTTTAATATTAAAGTTTCTACAACGTTTTGCAGTGAATTTGTTAAGGAAACTGGTGACAATGAAATTATAAAAGACATTAAATATTTCCAAGCGAGAACTGCTGCAATTAGTGCAGATGACAATTTAGAGAACTGGTTTAAATCAAACATTTTGGATCCAATAAACACTCAGCTGGAAGAATTCCAGGAAAAAGACAGTGGCTGGTCACTGTACTCTATAATACATCTAGCAGTACACATCAACAAGTTTGAATAACTCCGAGGATCTTCGTATATACCTCTACCGAGGGAGATTGCTTTCAAGCAAGCTTGCATCAATGTGAAAAATATTGATGAAGCATGCTTCGCGTGGGCAATAACATCAGCGCTATATCCTGCAAATATTAACACCAATAGGATCTCATCATATCCACATTATTCTACTGTGCTAAATTTAACTGGAGTAACATTTCCCATGACGCTTAACCAAATAACGCAATTTGAAGACCAGAACAATTTGTCAATAAACGTGTTCATCCTAGAGAAAGAGCGTTTCTTCACCACTGTTCCAGTTAGACTTACGAAACACAGGATGGAGCGACATGTCAATCTCTTAATGCTGCAAGATGACTATGACCAAGCTGATGATGATGAAGATCATATGGATGATGATGATGATGATGCGGGCAGATATCATTTCTGCTGGATTAAAGATCTTTCCCGACTCATATCGAAGCAAACTTCTAAATATAATGGTAGAAAGTATATATGCGACAGATGTTTGTTCTACTTTTACTCTGCAGAAAAATTAGCAACACATACTCCCGAATGTGAGAAACAAAACGACTGTAGAATTATGTTTCCATCAGAAGAAAAGAATTGGTTGAAATATAAGAACTATGTATAACCATAAGAATCCAGTCCCG
This sequence comes from Dioctria rufipes, assembly GCA_963924295.1. Classification (NCBI taxonomy): domain Eukaryota; kingdom Metazoa; phylum Arthropoda; class Insecta; order Diptera; family Asilidae; genus Dioctria; species Dioctria rufipes. The sequence continues at coordinate 107,686,969 of OZ002744.1, forward strand.
TTTTGTGTGTATGCTGATCTTGAATCAATATTGAAGGCGATTCAGAGAAACGATCAAAATACACAGCGAATCCAGGAACATGAAGTTCACAGCATAGGATTCTATTTCCACTGCAAACATGATGCTAAGCTCTCATATTACAGAGCATATCGAGGCAAGGACTGTCAACAATGGTTTGCATTAGAATTGCAAAAGATTGCATCCATAGCTGTACAGGAAAAGCTGAACATCAGGCCAATGCAACCCTTGACTAAAGAGGAACGGCGTTCACATATGGAAACTACTTGCTGCCATATATGTGAAAAAACGTTTGCAGCCGATGAGGAACGAGTTCGGGACCATTGCCATTTAACAGGTAAATACTAAGAAGCATAATTCAATTCATTCCTTTTCATAATTTCTTTTAACAGGAAAATACCGAGGACCAGCGCACAATGCATGTAATCTGATGTATCAAGATTGTCCCATAGTTCCAGTCATTTTTCACAATTTATCCGGATATGATGCCCACTTCATTATTAAGGATATAGCTACAGCCATTCCTGGGAAAGTGGATCTCCTACCAATAAATAAAGAAAGATACATTTCGTTCAACAAGCACGTTGAAGGCAGTCATATCAAATTCAGATTCATCGATTCCTTCCGTTTTATGGCAGAATCTTTAGATAAGCTATCATCATTGCTACCAATGGATAAATTAAATATTACAAGAGCTGTATGGCAGGAATTGGATGATGATGATTTTAAACTGCTTACGCGCAAAGGTGTCTTCCCATATGATTTTATTGATGACTGGACTAAATTGGATTTCCAACACTTACCGGCGCAGGAGCAATTCTATAATAAAATGACTGACAGTGATATATCCGCTGAGGACTACAATCATGCTGAAAAGGTCTGGCAGACATTTGAAATACAGACACTTGGCGAATATTCCGATCTATATCTGAAAACTGATGTCCTCCTATTGGCTGATGTCTTCGAGAACTTTCGAGAAGTATGTATGAAGACATACAATTTAGATCCTGCACATTATTACACCATGCCAGGTCTAACATGGGATGCTATGCTAAAATACAACAAAGTGAAACTAGAGCTGATAACCGACGTAGATATACTGCTATTCATAGAGAGAGGTATTCGAGGTGGTATAAGTCAATGCTCGAACAGATATAGCAAAGCAAATAATAAATATATGGATGATTTTAAGCCTAAGAAGAAAGAGAAATACCTGATGTATTATGATGTAAATAACCTTTATGGATGGGCCATGTCACAGCATTTACCAACCGGAGGATTCAAATGGGTTGATGCTCCCAATATCAACGTTTTCGAGATTCCTGATGATTCACCAATTGGATACATATTCGAAGTCGACTTGGACTATCCTCAACATTTACATGATACACATAAGGATTTACCGTTTTGCTCTGAGCATGCAGCACCACCTGGAGCAAAATTAGAAAAGCTTTTGACAACATTACATCCTAAAACTAAATATGTTATACACTACCGAAATTTGAAGCAATGCTTATCACATGGTCTCATCCTGAAAAAAGTGCACCGGGTTCTTCAATTCAACCAATCAGCTTGGCTTAAACCATATATTGACTTAAATACCACCAAACGGAAGCAGGCTACCAGCGATCATGAGAAGGACAGCTATAAGAAGATGAATAATGCAGCTTTTGGTAAGACCATGGAAAATGTTCGCAAGTATAGGGATATAAAGCTTTGCGTAAAGTGGGAAGGTCGCTATGGTGCCAAAGCTCGGATTGCGGCACCCAACTTTCACAGTGCAACGATATTTGATGAGAATTTAGTTGCTGTGGAATTAAGGCGACTCAAAATCTTATTCAATAAGCCCCTCTATATTGGAATGGCAGTTTTGGAAATTTCAAAGTTATGCCTCTATGATTTCCACTACAGTTTTATGCAGCGTGAATTTGGAGATAAATGTAAAGTCATGTATACAGATACAGATTCTCTAATATATGAACTTGAAGAGAAAAATGCATATGAGTTTATGGCTGAAAATATAAACAAATTTGATACAAGTGATTACCCAGAAGATAATCAATTCAATTTATCGCTCATGAATAAAAAGATTCCTGGTCTAATGAAGGATGAGCTGAATGGGAAAATCTTTAGCGAATTTGCAGGCTTGCGCTCGAAAATGGACAGTGTACGTATAAACGATGGTAAAACTGTAAAGAAAGCAAAAGGATTAAGGACTAATGTAGTCCAGAGGCATATCAATTTCGAAGACTACGTCGAATGTTTGAATAACAAGCGAGTATTAACTGCTAATCAGAGCTCCATACGATCGCATAACCATAATGTCTACACGATCAGCCAAAAGAAAATTGCATTGAATCCATATGATAACAAGCGGTATATTATGAGTGGGACAACGGATACTCTACCATGGGGACATTACTCTATTCAATCAGAACAGCAAGGGGCAGACGCAGAAAAACATATAATCTTAAGCTAGTCTAAGATACGTGTTGTAAATAAAAATTGTATTATAGCTAAAATACCATTTAATGAAATATTTTGTTTTAATTGTATTATAGTCTAAGATGATGTACACTATTGTAAAATAAAGGAAAATATTATAATCATAGGGTAACCGATTTAAGGAAGCCTAATATAGAATGATACCTTAAGAATTAAATGTTAATCTAGAATGATACCTTAAGAATTAAATGTTAATATTTTTCAATTTATAATAAATCAATAATAATATTTTATATATGGTATTCTTTTATTCAATTTCCCTACTATGTCCAGAGCTCCCGAATAATATTTGCCCACTACCGTGAGCTCCTAATCGGGCGGTTCAGCGTTTTACCCAGAATGTTAGGATGACTTGAGAAAAAAACTTTTAAACGTGGACTCGACCTTGACCCCGGCATCACCTTTGAAACCGGAAGGGCGTCGGATCCTTGACCTTCATCCGGAAGTGAATTATATATAAGTGTATAATCAAGCACATAACAGGGACACCATATTGTTTTTCAAAACAGGTCTGATAACTGCTTAACAGCTTTTAAACAGGTCAGATAACAGCTAAACAGCTTTTCAAACAGGTCTGATAACAGCTTAACAGCTTTTAAACAGGTCAGAGAACAGCTAAACAGCTTTTCAAACAGGTCTGATAACAGCTTAACAGCTTTTCAAACAGCTCTGTTAATAGCTTACCAGCTTTTAAACAGCTCTGACAACAGGTTAACAGCTTTTCAAACAGCTCTGATAACAGCCTAACAGCTTTTAAACAGCTCTGATAACAGCTTAACAGCTTTTCAAACAGCTCTGATAACAGCTTAAGAGCTTTTCAAACAGCTCTGATAACAGCTTAACAGCTTTTCAAACAGCTCTGATAACAGCTTAACAGCTTTTAAGCAGGTCTGATAACAGCTTAGCGTTTCAAACAGGTCAGATAACAGCTAAATAGTTTTTAAACTGGCCTGGTCGACAGACGGAATGCCCTGTGAAATGTTTGATTATACACTTATATATAATTCACTTCCGGATGAAGGTCAAGGATCCGACGCCCTTCCGGTTTCAAAGGTGATGCCGGGGTCAAGGTCGAGTCCACGTGTAAAAGTTTTTTTCTCAAGTCATCCTAACATTCTGGGTAAAACGCTGAACCGCCCGATTAGGAGCTCACGGTAGTGGGCAAATATTATTCGGGAGCTCTGGACATAGTAGGGAAATTGAATAAAAGAATACCATATATAAAATATTATTATTGATTTATTATAAATTGAAAAATATTAACATTTAATTCTTAAGGTATCATTCTAGATTAACATTTAATTCTTAAGGTATCATTCTATATTAGACTTCCTTAAATCGGTTACCCTATAATTATAATATTTTCCTTTATTTTACAATAGTGTACATCATCTTAGACTATAATACAATTAAAACAAAATATTTCATTAAATGGTATTTTAGCTATAATACAATTTTTATTTACAACACGTATCTTAGACTAGCTTAAGATTATATGTTTTTCTGCGTCTGCCCCTTGCTGTTCTGATTGAATAGAGTAATGTCCCCATGGTAGAGTATCCGTTGTCCCACTCATAATATACCGCTTGTTATCATATGGATTCAATGCAATTTTCTTTTGGCTGATCGTGTAGACATTATGGTTATGCGATCGTATGGAGCTCTGATTAGCAGTTAATACTCGCTTGTTATTCAAACATTCGACGTAGTCTTCGAAATTGATATGCCTCTGGACTACATTAGTCTTTACTCCTTTTGCTTTCTTTACAGTTTTACCATCGTTTATACGTACACTGTACATTTTCGAGCGCAAGCCTGCAAATTCGCTCATGATTTTCCCATTCAGCTCATCCTTCATTAGACCAGGAATCTTTTTATTCATGAGCGGTAAATTGAATTGATTATCTTCTGGGTAATCATCAAATTTGTTTATATTTTCAGCCATAAACTCATATGCATTTTTCTCTTCAAGTTCATATATTAGAGAATCTGTATCTGTATACATGACTTTACATTTATCTCCAAATTCACGCTGCATAAAACTGTAGTGGAAATCATAGAGGCATAACTTTGAAATTTCCAAAACTGCCATTCCAATATAGAGGGGCTTATTGAATAAGATTTTGAGTCGCCTTAATTCCACAGCAACTAAATTCTCATCAAATATCGTTGCACTGTGAAAGTTGGGTGCCGCAATCAGAGCTTTGGCACCATAGCGACCTTCCCACTTTACGCAAAGCTTTATATCCCTATACTTGCGAACATTTTCCATGGTGTTACCAAAAGCTGCATTATTCATCTTCTTATAGCTGTCCTTCTCATGATCGCTGGTAGCCTGCTTCCGTTTGGTGGTATTTAAGTCAATATATGGTTTAAGCCAAGCTGATTGGTTGAATTGAAGAACCCGGTGCACTTTTTTCAGGATGAGACCATGTGATAAGCATTGCTTCAAATTTCGGTAGTGTATAACATATTTAGTTTTAGGATGTAATGTTGTCAAAAGCTTTTCTAATTTTGCTCCAGGTGGTGCTGCATGCTCAGAGCAAAACGGTAAATCCTTATGTGTATCATGTAAATGTTGAGGATAGTCCAAGTCGACTTCGAATATGTATCCAATTGGTGAATCATCAGGAATCTCGAAAACGTTGATATTGGGAGCATCAACCCATTTGAATCCTCCGGTTGGTAAATGCTGTGACATGGCCCATCCATAAAGGTTATTTACATCATAATACATCAGGTATTTCTCTTTCTCCTTAGGCTTAAAATCATCCATATATTTATTATTTGCTTTGCTATATCTGTTCGAGCATTGACTTATACCACCTCGAATACCTCTCTCTATGAATAGCAGTATATCTACGTCGGTTATCAGCTCTAGTTTCACTTTGTTGTATTTTAGCATAGCATCCCATGTTAGACCTGGCATGGTGTAATAATGTGCAGGATCTAAATTGTATGTCTTCATACATACTTCTCGAAAGTTCTCGAAGACATCAGCCAATAGGAGGACATCAGTTTTCAGATATAGATCGGAATATTCGCCAAGTGTCTGTATTTCAAATGTCTGCCAGACCTTTTCAGCATGATTGTAGTCCTCAGCGGATATATCACTGTCAGTCATTTTATTATAGAATTGCTCCTGCGCCGGTAAGTGTTGGAAATCCAATTTAGTCCAGTCATCAATAAAATCATATGGGAAGACACCTTTGCGCGTAAGCAGTTTAAAATCATCATCATCCAATTCCTGCCATACAGCTCTTGTAATATTTAATTTATCCATTGGTAGCAATGATGATAGCTTATCTAAAGATTCTGCCATAAAACGGAAGGAATCGATGAATCTGAATTTGATATGACTGCCTTCAACGTGCTTGGTGAACGAAATGTATCTTTCTTTATTTATTGGTAGGAGATCCACTTTCCCAGGAATGGCTGTAGCTATATCCTTAATAATGAAGTGGGCATCATATCCGGATAAATTGTGAAAAATGACTGGAACTATGGGACAATCTTGATACATCAGATTACATGCATTGTGCGCTGGTCCTCGGTATTTTCCTGTTAAAAGAAATTATGAAAAGAAATGAATTGAATTATGCTTCTTAGTATTTACCTGTTAAATGGCAATGGTCCCGAACTCGTTCCTCATCGGCTGCAAACGTTTTTTCACATATATGGCAGCAAGTAGTTTCCATATGTGAACGCCGTTCCTCTTTAGTCAAGGGTTGCATTGGCCTGATGTTCAGCTTTTCCTGTACAGCTATGGATGCAATCTTTTGCAATTCTAATGCAAACCATTGTTGACAGTCCTTGCCTCGATATGCTCTGTAATATGAGAGCTTAGCATCATGTTTGCAGTGGAAATAGAATCCTATGCTGTGAACTTCATGTTCCTGGATTCGCTGTGTATTTTGATCGTTTCTCTGAATCGCCTTCAATATTGATTCAAGATCAGCATACACACAAAACGGGACTGGATTCTTATGGTTATACATAGTTCTTATATTCCAACCAATTCTTTTCTTCTGATGGAAACATAATTCTACAGTCGTTTTGTTTCTCACATTCGGGAGTATGTGTTGCTAATTTTTCTGCAGAGTAAAAGTAGAACAAACATCTGTCGCATATATACTTTCTACCATTATATTTAGAAGTTTGCTTCGATATGAGTCGGGAAAGATCTTTAATCCAGCAGAAATGATATCTGCCCGTATCATCATCATCATCATCCATATGATCTTCATCATCATCAGCTTGGTCATAGTCATCTTGCAGCATTAAGAGATTGACATGTCGCTCCATCCTGTGTTTCGTAAGTCTAACTGGAACAGTGGTGAAGAAACGCTCTTTCTCTAGGATGAACACGTTTATTGACAAATTGTTCTGGTCTTCAAATTGCGTTATTTGGTTAAGCGTCATGGGAAATGTTACTCCAGTTAAATTTAGCACAGTAGAATAATGTGGATATGATGAGATCCTATTGGTGTTAATATTTGCAGGATATAGCGCTGATGTTATTGCCCACGCGAAGCATGCTTCATCAATATTTTTCACATTGATGCAAGCTTGCTTGAAAGCAATCTCCCTCGGTAGAGGTATATACGAAGATCCTCGGAGTTATTCAAACTTGTTGATGTGTACTGCTAGATGTATTATAGAGTGCAGTGACCAGCCACTGTCTTTTTCCTGGAATTCTTCCAGCTGAGTGTTTATTGGATCCAAAATGTTTGATTTAAACCAGTTCTCTAAATTGTCATCTGCACTAATTGCAGCAGTTCTCGCTTGGAAATATTTAATGTCTTTTATAATTTCATTGTCACCAGTTTCCTTAACAAATTCACTGCAAAACGTTGTAGAAACTTTAATATTAAAATAATGTTTTAATGTATTCTTAATGCGGCGTATAAATAATTTGGCAGCGTCTTGCATAAATAGCTTCGGATCGATATGCTTTAAATTTGCAATAACACCTTGTCGAATTCTGTCTGCGAACGCTATCTTTATTTCCTCCCACTTTACAAAATCACTTCTTCTTACGCGGGTAATTCCTCCACCTCGACGGGTAGTTCTCAATAGCGCTCTTAATGCTTTAATTTGCTCGAGACAGCTCTCGAAATGTCGTTTCCTAGCACTCTTATTGCACTTCCGAAATGCAACTTGAAATTTATGCATGTTTCTATTGCACTTTTTAACAATATAGTCTTTATTCACTGAATGTTTTAAACACTCCATGACATCTTTTCGCAAATTTTCAATTATTGAAAAACTTTTATTTACTAACATCGAAGACATTTTTAATTTTTTATATGTTTTTAAACTATCACTGAGGCTCACTAAAACTGACTGATGCTCCCCAAGAGTTTGCTTGGGCTTTTATAGCAACAGTTTGTGAACATGAATGATCCTGTTGCTGCAATAATCATTGTACAGGATGAATTCCAACGAATTTGCTTACAGGCTGAGATGATATCGAATAAACAATACAACAAAAAAAAAAAACATGAATCATCCAAATTAATTTGATTACTTTATTCTGCTGGTTGAAATTCCAAATATCGAATGAGATTGTTTACATGAATGCATTTCAAGATAAAAAGAAAAAGTGGAAATTTGTTTACTTTATGCGAATTCTAATGAAACATTTCGAACGGTAAAATTCTTGGAACAATAAAATAAAATTTTTGCCTACACTAAGTGTGGTATCAAATTACGTGAAAAGAATAAATGTGCTGATATTGCTTAAATTTGTTTACACAGGTGTGCATGACTCATTCAGCTAAAATGCGAATTTTTTAAACAGGAAGTTTACACAGGTGTGTATGAACCATTCAGCTTAAATGCGAATTTGTTTACAGCGGTGATATCAAATTACATCATAAATAGGGGACGCATGCCTAATGTTTAGTAAACATTTAATATTTGATGCCCAGAACCACACTGTCCAGAACGCCTATAGAAAGTCATCCGGAACTTTTGATATCTACAAATTCCTCACTAAGAAATATTCAAGTAAGAAAACAGCAAATCCAAGGCGACACTATGCTGATATCTACAACTCCACAGGGTAACTTGAATTATTAGTAATATTGAAAGGCAAGATCGCTAATATCTCGAAAACCACAGTCCGTAGAGGATTTCTGAAGAAAATTTTGTCCCCCAACAGTACCAATACCCTATCCACTATTACTAATATGAACTATATCTAAAAAGGTAAAATCGCTAATATCTCGATAACCATAGCCCGTAGAGGATTTCTGATTAAAATTTTGTCCCCCAACAGTACCAATACCTTATCCACTGGCACCTCCTAGAATCTATTGGTATGAAAAAGAATAGCATAGGGTTAACTTGAATTATTACTAATATTAACTATATCTCAAAAGGTAAAATCGCTATTATCTCGAGAACCATAGCCCGTAGAGGATTTCTGATGAAAATTTTGTCCCCCAACAGTACCAATACCCTATCCACTGGCACCTCCTAGAATCTATTGGTATGAAAAAGAATAGCATAGCGTTAACTTTAATTATTACTAATGTTAACTATATCTGAAAAGGTAAAATCGCTGATATCTCGAGAACCATAGCCCATAGAGGATTTCTGATGAAAATTTTGTCCCCCAACAGTACCAATACCCTATCCACTGGCACCTCCTAGAATCTATTGGTATGAAAAAGAATAGCGTAGGGTTAACTTTAATTATTACTAATATTAGTTCAAAACCAAAAGCCCACATTTAGGCGCAACACTTGAAAACAGCAAAATCATAATAAAAAAGCCTACATTTAGGCACAGCACACCATGGGCAAAAACAATAAAACTTGAATTATTACTAAAAAGTTAATGTCATCTCCTGGTCAGCCAGACGGTAGGAAAGGAATTCTCCAGGCATACCCTGTGACGTATACCACTAGACGGAATCCCCCTCAGTGGCCCAGAACCCAGTCCAGAGCCAGCAAAATAGTTTGAAATTTCCGGACACTTTTTGTATGGAAAAAGTGATCTGGTACTCTTATAGTGTAACTACTGAATGCCAATCAAGGACATTACCTGTATACCTAAATTGAAACATAAAGATTTCTGTCGCCATATTTTATGACCACAGTGAGTTATTCCTTTCGGCTTAGTACACAAGGTATAATTCCCTAGGTATATAACAAAGAAGACAACAAAGGTGCTGTGCCTCGTCATTCTACAATTATTTTATAATATCAAATACTTGAAAGGGTGAATTTTCTAATAAAATTCAATCTTCCAACAGGGGGCAGTATGTTGAAACAAACATGAAAAGGGTACCTGAAAGTAAAATCGTTCAAAAGATTCTAATTTAAAGTATTTCTATTTATCGAAACTAGGTTGAAAACAAAACAATGCACACCTACATACAAGCACGTCGATAAAGAAGATTTTAGTGGATACAACACTCGACAAATTATCGACACATTCCACATAAACAAAACCGGCACACAATCCAATTAGAGGAAATTAACTTGTCCTCAATTAGCTTTACGCATATCAAATGTAATTAGATTAAGTCATCTTTTCAGTTAAATTTATCTTTTAAACGGGAACAAATTAAGTAGTATTACAATAGATATCCAATCGTATACTTTGTGGTCTTATCAACTTTTCCTAGGCAAAATCAAGACCGGCAACACACTTGCTCAAAACTGCAATTGCAACGAATAGCCGCTAAGGTCAATGCACTATTATTGCTATGCGTAGTTAAGAATTGTTAGATGGTATCGTGCGCATAGTGGCTAAGGTCAATGCACTATTGTTGCTAAGCCAAGCGTAGATTAATTTGTTGGTGCCGTGCGCAATTCAGAGACAAAATCGACTTGGCTGGTGGGAATAACTTAAAATTATTAACAAATTTACATTATTCTGGGCACTAACATATTAACTTTATCTTGGGTAATGACTGAGATAGAGATATTTATTCCCCGTCTCGACTGAAATAAACCTTACTAACCAATTCACTTTATTTTGGGTATAAGCACAGATAAGCATACAGATTTCCAAGCTAAAGGGAAAAAAGTGAGGCACTATTTGCCTCATAGCCGACAGACCATAGCCGACAAAGAGCTTTCTTCCCAAGTAGCAAAATGCTCTCACGTCACAATGGATGAGTCGAGCTAAAGCTTTTTTACATTCTCTCTCATATTTCATATACCACCCTCCTGCATAGCGAAATGGTTCAGCTCGAATGTCGGTCGTCGGATGCCAGCACAGATAATGCTTGGCTGTTTGTGGGGCTAGTATGCTAACTGGCCTATCGGCTGTGATTTGAGATTTTGTGCACATACCATATTCTCTCATATTTTATGTGTATCCCATGCCCATCCTACCACGCATGCGGAAATGGTTCGGTTCTGGTATTGTGCTGAGTTGCAGTACTGGTGCCTGTTGAATTTTTGAATCTTCGTGCTAATTTGTCATTTTATTGTCACGATTTTCTAATGGAGCCTTTCGATTATCTTGTGTTGATTTCTTTATAACTTTTTTTTCTGCACTGTAATACCTCCGTACTTTTCTTTATTTATCTGTTTTTTGAATTGGTATTCTGAGAGCGACTTTTGCCTGCCCTTGGTTATTGAAGCGATTATTTTCTTTTGGACTGGAATAACTGAATTTTTCCGTTTTTTGATTAAATTCTAAGAACGGCCTTTTGTTTTTAAGATTGAGGAATTTGGATTTTTCAACATTCTTCTATTATTTAAATTTTTTTGGAAATCTGGAATATCTGCTTGGAGTGTTTATTGTTTAGCCGTATTTTTCCAGATTACATATATTTAACAACATGTCTTGGAATAGGACAAAATGCATTATAAGTTGCTGTCGAGCAACTGTAGAGAGTTTCAGGGAAGGCTATTTTTCCTTTTTCCTAAGCCCGAAAATGTGAGCTATAATAAATGGCTTCAAGTCGTCGGTATGTCTGCCGATGAGGTTCAGAAGAGAAAGAAACCTTATATATGCCACATACATTTTGAGGAAAAATATATGGGGAAATAGTTTCTTAAAAAGGGTACGATTCCAACTCTTTTCTTAGGGTTGACTGAGCCAGTATATGTAGCTAATGCAGATAAGTACATGTTTGATCAATCAAATGCTTCAAGAACCTATTCTAAAAAGAGGAATATGAGTAATGTTGACTACAAATTAGATGAATTAGATAAGAGCTCTAAATATTATGGACCATTTAATTCAACACAAAATGAACACGAAGATGAAGGTTTTATGTGTTCACAATGCATTAAAATATCAAAAGCTATTACATACCTTCTTAAAAAAATTCATTTTAGAGAATATAGTAAAAAAATTAAGAGCTGAAAAAACCATTATTAAAAAAAATAGATACCTGCAAAATAAAATACTTCGATATAAGAAATGATATCAAGATGTCAAACGAAAAAGTGTAAATACTTTGAGTGATACAATTGATTTGCTACCTGAGGTAAATTTAAACGCAAAAATATTTGCGAAATTGATTTTGAATTTGGGTAAAAATTGTTACTCAGAGGCTGAGATATGGTTGGCTCAATCCATATATCTCCGATCATCTGCCAGTTATAGATTTTTGAGAGAAAATTTAGAAGTGCTTTACCATCAATTTCGTCCTTACATAATTGGACTAAGATTAAAAGCCTATTACCTGGACCTGATGCTTCAGTTCTAATAGATATTAGCAGGGTGGTTGGAAGTCTCCCAAACCGAGAAAAGGATGTTGTTCTTATTTTCGATGAAATGAGTATTCAAGAAAATATGGTATATAATAAATACAAAGATCGAACAGATGGCTTTCTCGATTATGGTTATAACAGACCAAACACATTAACAAAGTCTGTGTGTGTCTTTATGTTTAGAAGCCTAATCGGCAATTTTAATGTAGCTTTGTATTATGTTGCCTGTCCGGGGTCGATTCCTGCGGAACATCTTAATGATGAAGTAGAAAGATGCTTAAGTATTGCGGAACAGGTTGGTCTGATTATAAAAGCTATAGTTTGCGACCAAGGCTCTACAAATAGGAAATTCTGCAGGAATAATAATATCGCTGTAGAAAAACCTTTCTTAACATGCAAAGAAAAAACCATATATGCTCTTTTTTGATGTACCACACCTATTTAAAAGCATTTGAAATAATTTAAAAAAATCTGACTTAATGACATCGGATGGTAAAATCAGTTGGGCTGTTATAGTGTTCTTATATAACATAGAAAAAAATGAATCAACTAAAATCTGTCCTAAACTGACATCATCCCATATCTGGCCAACGTATTTTCAAAAAATGACTAAATTTTTATACGCCAACACCAAGAACGGGTTGCCGGATTTGGACCATATTTGAAAATATATATTCTATTTTGATAAAAACGCCGTGCACAAAATTTGACCTCTATACGTCGACGCCTTCAGAGACGGTTTTTTTTAAATGGCATAATTGCACGCGTTCTCGAGTAATTGTACGGACGGACAGATTCACAGGCGGATAGACAGACGGAAATGCAAAAAGCAAAATAACTTTTTTTATCATGCGTGGGTGCCCAATTCATTTTGTCTACCATCATTATTTCTATACGTTACAATTACAAACAGAATGGCTGCTAACTTAGTATACCCTATGATTACATCATCTAGGGTACGAAAATCCAGTAAACAAAAAACACAAAAAACCTTTAGATAGAAAAAACAAAGCAGAAAAATTAAAAGTATTTTTAGAAACTTTATTATAATTAGTGGAACAAAAATTTTCAATTATTAAAATAATAAAAAAAAAAAACAAAGCAAATAAAATCACTTTAAAAGATCACAAAAAGATTTGAAAACTTTCAAGCTGCATACATACACACAATCACAGCCGACAGGCCAGTTAGCATACTAGCCCCACAGCCAAGCATTATTTGTGCTAGCATCCGACGACTGACATTCGAGCTGAACCATTCCGCTATGCAGGATGGTGGACGTATATGAAATATGAGAGAGAATGTAAAAAAGCTTTAGCTCAACTCATCCATTGTGACGTGAGAGCATTTTGCTATTTGGGAAGAAAGCTCTTTGTCGGCTATGGTCTGTCGGCTGTGAGGCAAATAGTGCCTCACTTTTTTTCCCTTTAGCTTGGAAATCTGTATGCTTATCTGTGGTATAAGCTAAGATAAAGATAGATTTGTCACGAGCGTGGCCTTAGTTTATTTTTAAAAACACAATATTTCAGATATGAATAAAAAGTTCTTCTTTTATTAAACGTCACTGTTTACTTACAAACAAACAATTACCAAATCAACTCTCTATAGTTATTGCTAGTAGTATTACTTTGCTTTGGGTCTCGACTGAAGTAAAGTTTCTTGTTCCAGAGAACGACTAGAACAAGATCAGTACTAACACACAACCTTCGTTTTGGGTCTCGACTGAAACAAAGTATCTTGTTCCGGGGCATGACTAGAAGAAAATAATCACTAACTATCTATTTACCAACGCCATAAAGTCCATTCTACATTTTAAACTGGTGAGTACGTGTTTGACTAACCATTTATTAATATTATTAATATTTAGTTTTATATATCAAACTTATAAATATATTGATACACATATTTACATATCTTGGTGTCATTCCTAAATGGTGAGCTCTCTATGATATTATCTGAAATTAGCATAAGTTGTTTTAGTTAAGTTGATACATACGTGTAATTTTATTTGTTAAGTGGCCTAGTTAAAAGTATAACACTAACTTTGAATGTTCATCGGTGTTATCATTTATACCTATAGTCCCCATCCTTATATTTTTTTTAGTATTCTCATTGAACAGAACAGTTACCCTCACGACCATGAGGGTTCACAGTGCAATAATTATGAGTACAAATTGTGGGTTTAATTTACAATGTATTATTCATGAAACTGAAAGTCGTACTTTTTAATTGCCGATACTGGTCCTATTTTTTTCGGTGTATAAAGAATATAACATGCAGGCATAAACTGGATCTGGCTCGATAGGACCAAATGTTAATAAGAAGGTGTGCGTTTTCGTTTTCACTATATACATATATCACTTTAATTTCTAATTCAGTAACAACTTTTCTAATTGTTTTTGAAAAATTGAAAAAAATATTGACCATCAGAACCAGCTTAACACAAGCTCGTTGCATGGACACGTTTAATAAATAAACGGTCAACAATACATGCGTTTCATCATTTAGTCGGTGCTAGTACTAGTATGTTACACTAAACATAGATCGAACACCGGATAAAATGACATGCAACATAGAACAAGACAATTTAAAAAAGTTAAAGAAAACAAAATTAAATATTAAATGGGCGTTTTTTTAAAACATGCTTAGGGACGTCAACAACAAAATTCTCACCCATATTATTGACAGTTACAAATGTTACATCGGCAACCAAGCGACGTTTCTCAAGCGAGTGCATATTAAAAAGTTTCAAGCGATCCTCATATGGTGGAAGAATTAAAGAATTATTCCAGGGTAGATGCCTGAGATCGAATCGTAGGAAGTTCCGCTGAACAGACTCGATACGGTCGATGTGTGTACCGTAAAATGGAGACCAGACTTGGCTAGCATACTCAAGAAGTGGTCTCACAAAGCAAGTGTACAAACGCAATGTTATGGTAGGATTTGAAAACTCTCGGGACCAACGTTTCAAGCCCAGCATAGAACTACTCTTTGAAGGGAGACAAAATTCAATCTGTGGTCACATTTGACACCCAAGTCACAGACAGAGTCCACACGGCGAATCGAGGAATCCGAGAACTCATAATCATAAGTGATTGGTGTCTGATTCCTATGGAAAGTCATAACCTCACATTTGTTGATATTAAGTACCAAATTATTGCTCTTGCATCAATTGTAAAATTTTTAAAGGTCACCATGTACCTGTTCACAATCGTTAACAGATTTAATCTGAGCGAAAAGCTTAACATCATCAGCATAAATCAAGACCTTACAGTACTTCACTACAGACAGAGACAATGTCGTCAATAGACAAAATAAAGAACAACGGGCCCAAGTGACTCCCTTGTGGTACGCAAGACGAAGCCTTCAATACTCTAGATACGGAATGGCGGAATAAGATTTGGTATGTTCTGTTATCTATATAAGACTCCGACTGTATAAATACAATCTGTCTGATAGCCTTTTGCAAACCCGCAAACGGTATGCGAGACAAATTCCAACAAATTAGTGGTTGTAGACCTGCCCGAAATAAACCCATGTCGGTTTGAAGAGAGCAAATTCATACAGGAAGATGATAGTTGAGAGTAAATGATAGATTCGAATAATTTGGGCATGCAAGATAATTTTGCAATAGGTCTATAGTTAGAAATTTCATGTTTACTACCTTTTTTGTCGATAGGTATGATAAAGGAGTTTTTCCATAGCTGCGGGAAACAACCACTACCGAGCGATTTTTAGAAGATAATTCTCAGCTGAGCTACCAGGGCGAGGCAGCATGACTTAAAAAAGGCTGGAGGGATCCCATCAGGACCAGTTGTGAAGTCATTTGGAAGTCCATTAATATGATCGAGTATATCCTCTTCTTAAATTGAAGGGATAGTGAATGAAACGTTATGGGAATCGTTAATAAGACTGAAGTTGCTATTTTGAGGATGAAAATTTGATAAGCCAAGGCATTGTCGCAAATTTCAGAGGAATCATCACTAGCAGAATCCTTGTACCTCATGGTATTTGGGTAGTTGTCCGTTTTTTTTTTTTTTGTCTTCATATTAATAAACTTAAAAATGATGCGTGGGTCACTAAATAATTTCGTACGCATCCTTTTGACATACACATCATAAAGTGTAGAAGAAAGTTTTCTGAACTCATTATATGATGTGAGAAAGTTGTTGTGAGCTGTAGTGTCCTTGGCCCTCATATAACTTTTCCACAGTTTATTCTTCCTATTTTTAAGAAGTTTAAGTTCTTTATTGAACCATGGCAGTGATATTTTTTTAATAGTGACAGAAATGTGTAGAAATCAATAGAGGTAAGTCTACTGGAAAGTTCTGAAAAGTCAGCCTTTCTAAAATTGAAGGAGTATTGCACAATATGTGAGGTTTTCGGTTACATAGCAATGTGTAATTAGAAGAGGGGGTGGTATTTTTCAAGAGTAGACATTATAACTGGGCTAGGTTCAACTAATAAGTTACCCCCGTCAGTAGAAAATACCAGATCTAACTGCCTACCCATGTCATTCGTAACATTACTGATTTGGCTGAGACCAAGAGATGAAATAGTGTCAAAGGAAAGTGATTCCCTAGTTGTCAAGTAATTAAGTGGAAGATAGTCATCGTCATTATCATTAAGTACCCATTGTATATTGGGTAGGTTAAAATCACCAATAAGTAGTAATCGTCAAGAGGTTCCATCTTACCATGGATAAAATTAGATGTTAAAATGAGTAGGTCATAAATATTCTGACCTTTGTCGTCGACGACATTTATGGAGTCTGGAGGAATATAGCAACAAAGTATGTACAAGTCTTATTTTAAGAGAGACATCTTAAGAACTATAATTTCAATGTCGAGAGTGTTCGAGAAACTGGGGAGCTCAATTGGCTGCAATTTAAGTGGTTTTTACAGACGAGGAGTACGCCACCGCTTCAGAATCAGTATACCTATATCTCTTCTAAAAATTTGATAAGAATTGTCAAAGATTTCAGCATCGCGAAAACCATGATGCAGCCAAGTTTCAATGAAAGCAACTATGTCAAAACAATTTGCAAGATTTAAAGATTTCTGCAGTTTATGTCCGAATCCCCTTTTGATAGTAAAGGGAGAGCGACTTGAGTTTTTTGTACTTCTTTTGAACTAAATACGTAAGTTTTTATTTTGTGTGAACTGTAAATAAATGCAAAATTATTGCAGTGCGTGCGTTCACGTTGACAGTGAAAAACGAGGTCAAGAAGTTGTCAATTTAAGATTTTCGTACTTTCGTTGTGGACCACTGGCGTTCTTGTTACTTATGAGGAAAAGCATCAGAAAAAAATTATTACTAATTTAGAAAGAGATTTAACAGTGTTTAATATAAATAACTTTTTGCCAAAGTATAAAATTAGGTGCATCGTACAAGTTGACTCGAAAATATACCAGTTCATGTTCATTTTTTTGAATGTAATAAATAAGCTCTGATATTTGATGCAATTTAAATGAAATTTGTAATTCAAAAATCGTTGTTTTAGTGAAATTTCAGAATGCCAGGTGGAAAAATTCTAAGTGGCAAAAACAGGGTAAAATTAATGATCAAGGTTTGTCTACCTGAATGGTAAAAGCTAAAAGACCTAGCAATGTCATAGCTAATTATATTAACATGGGGAAGAAATAAGGTAACAAAAATCAAGCTGGAAGGACACCGACTGTCTCTAGATGAGAAAAAAGAGGATCAAAGACTTACCATTAAAGAAAACCTTAGCGCTAATCGCTAATGAAATTCAGGGGCAGATGAACCTAGGTGTATGTGTACGTAGAATACAAAAAATTATGAAGAGTGATTTTAAATCTTACATATGATGAAAAATGTGGGAAAACTCCACTTGCAAAAAGATACAAAAAACCTACAATTTTCCAAAAAATACCAATAAATGGACATGTATAAATTTAAATATTTCATAAGTTGACAAATGGATATGGAATTCATTTTTCATACCATGATTATATACATATATTCAAACGTTTCAAACTTTACCAAGGATTTAAATGGTTAAAATTCTGAAACGGGGTCTCGCCTAATTAAATAACCACTATTATAGAATAAATAAAAAGAGATTACTCTTTTGGACTTTTTACCGGGTTAAATTTAATTTTCTTCAAGAAAGAATTTTTTGGGATATCTCCGGTATATAGCAAAAGCTAAAAAATGTTCTAATTTGTTATTTCATCACACAACCCATTAATTTTTGGTGACAAGTTTCAAGTCTTGGTTTGACTCATCCATCAACAGGTCCCAAATAGCGAAATTGGGTGATTAGAAAAACAAATGAAAAAATGAAAAAAGAAGAAAGAAATGAAAAGTTCAAGAAAAATAGAAAAAACATTTTTTTTTTTTTTTTTTTTTTTTTTTTTTTTTATAAAAAAAAAATTTAAAAATTTTTAAAGAAACAGATTCATTCGAAGCGAATCGAACCTGTATACGCCATGCAGTGGGCTGAAAAAATGAAGAAGAAAAAGATTCATTCGAAGCGAATCGAACCTGTATACGCCATGCAGTGGGCTGAAAAAATGAAGAAGAAAAAGGTTCCTTTTTCTTCTTCATTTTTTCAGCCCACTGCATGGCGTATACAGGTTCGATTCGCTTCGAATGAATCTGTTTCTTTAAAAATTTTTAAATTTTTTTTTTTTTAATAAATAAAAAAAAAAAAAAAAAAAAAAATTGTTTTTTCTATTTTTCTTGAACTTTTCATTTCTTTCTTCTTTTTTCATTTTTTCATTTGTTTTTCTAATCACCCAATTTCGCTATTTGGGACCTGTTGATGAGTCAAACCAAGACTTGAAACTTGTCACCAAAAATTAATGGGTTGTGTGATGAAATAACAAATTAGAACATTTTTTAGCTTTTGCTATATACCGGAGATATCCCAAAAAAATTCTTTCTTGAAGAAAAACTATTATAGAATGATACCCTAAGTAATTCCACAACATATTATATGTATAGGTCATTATATGCGGAAAGTTATTTAAGGACGAAAAGGACCTCCAAAGTTTGAAAATTCCTTTGCACATATAATGATCTATATAGTTTGTTATGGAATTACTTAGGGTATCATCCTATAATAGTTGGTATTTAATTGGGCGAAACCCCGTTTCGGAAGTTCTTCCAAATAATAGTATAAAAATAAATTAATTGTATAATATTATTTGATTGTATACCACACATGGAGTTTCCTCAGTTTATATGTGTATATACATATTTATTATATATATGCTACATAATACCAGTATCATAATATAACTTTCTTTTTCAGACTCCTTGCTGCAACAAGTTCTACAAATGCCGATATTGTCACGACGAAAATGAATCACATCACTTCAATAGAAAAACACTAACAGAACTAATCTGTACAGAATGTGATACCCGGCAAAAAGTACAAGCTGAGTGTGAGAAGTGTGGAGTACGCTTTGGAAAGGTACATAATGAATCATTATCCTATAGTAAGAATGAACTAAGAATTTCTTCTGGAAAAATTTGGGTAGTTGTTCACTTTGTGATAGTCGAAGTTTAGGACGAAAAGTAAGTAGAGAATTCCCAAATTCTCCATTCCACTTGCTAATTCTCCGGTGTTTTGAAAGTGGAAAAGTAAGTGGAATAATTGTATTGTCTGCTTTCGTTGCGCTTTATGAAGGTATCTAGGTACCTAGGAATTTCAAATTGAGTTATGTAATCACTGCGTATCCTGGCTATATTGCAAAAACAACACAAATTATGGGAATCCATGCAATACTAACAGAGGAACAAGGATTTTGTCTCTCAAAGTACCCGCTAAAAATTATAAATCACGCGAAAATGATCAATTTGGTCGTCGTCCAGTACAGAAGAGATGCTGGAAAATTTCTAAATATACGCGGTAAAGCTTGTGTGCAGGATGATATCGCATCTACATTTTGTCCCCTAATTAAATATGTAATTAATTTTTGAATCCGATAAACCGTTTTGGAAATAACTGTAAAAGAAGTGTAGCAGTCCTTTTTAAGGTGAAAAATTGGCCGGTTTTGGTACAAAAATTGACATATTTTCATCTCATCATTGCGAAGAACCAAAACCCTCGAGAATACTTCACAAGCCATGAAACAGACTCCCTCCCTACCACATGCGAGGCCTATCGGAGTCCTTACATTCTAAAATACTTGCAGTGCTCTTATGTAAAACTGACAAAAGTTTGGTTTGAATAGCTCCTCCGCCCTAAACTACTATTCATACAGAAAAATGATGTTCCAATAATCTTAAGCTTGCTTTCTTATCTTCCGAATCGTAAAAAAATTTTCATACTTTTCCTAACAAAACTATTTAAAAAAATTAATCTTAACCAAATGACTACGATATCTCAAACAAAAATTCTCAGTTGAGTAATCATTGTAATGTCGCAGTGCCGTCCTGGCTTGCCGTGGGCTGATGATATCGAATGTAGCTGCCTACAGATTCGGACTCTGGCTGCACATACGCACATGCAATTATCACTGAGCTGAGATGTATTCGAGCGTTAAATGGTAAGGTTACTGTGTAATCAAAACTATTTTATTATTTTGTTAAGTAAGGTATATAGGAAGTGGAGCCTTTGGGAAGATAAGGAATCAAGCTGTAAATTACTAGAAGACTATTTTCCTGTATGGATAGTAGTTTAGGCTCTGTGGCATACATAAAGCCAATGTTTAGCACTTTTCCATAAGTACCAATATAGAACATTTTAGAAAACGGACTCCGAACGCACACATATAGATTTCTGTTTCATGGCTTGGGAAGTATTCTCGATGGTTTTGGAAGAACTCCTAAGTCCTGGAAATCACACACACATCACACAAATGTTCACAACGGAGTACTAATGGATGTGAAACAAAGAACGGAAGAAATATATGCAAAATATGGAAACTGCGGTGTATATGACCGTAGTGTAAAAAGATCGTTTTTCGGCGGTCAAAAGTCAGCTGTCACGTTAAAACGATCAAAAACAAACTACACCACTCTATTACCCTCTCCTCCCTCTTTAATTTGGTACCAAACAAACTGCGTCAGTTTGAGCAACCCCCTATGAGGGGTGGTACGACCCCCAACCCCAAAAACACCCTGCCGCCAAAATTGTTCACCTATATTTTTGTACTCTAAACCCTTAATCTACCCAAAAAAATTCCAATACTCTACAGCCCTCCCACATAGAGTTAGGCGCCCGTGAATATTGCGATAGCAAATTTTACCGCCGAGGCCGCTCAAATCTGCAAATTACCGTTAATCGAAATAAAATATAGCCTATAATACCCATGCATGCCTAATTACCAAAGTGAATTCTTACTTTTTTTTTATTGGGCTTAGAGATCCTGAGCTTACCCCTGCGAATTATTGCAGTTCCTGATATTGTCTTAATTTTTTTTTAAATATCCGTTAATCAGCTCCCATTTCTACCCCGCACTCTCCCCGCCCATTTTCCTAAACATATCTTGTTCGCCCTGAGCTCCCATTTTTTTTGATACCACATACATTCTCCTTCTACTCTCCATTCTCTCGTTATCCCGGAAAAACTCGATAAAACCTACCCTCCTACATCCCTCAACAACTACCCTAACAAAAAAGAAATTTAAATTTATTTCGACAGTGGAAGGTAATAGGCAGATGTACCACACAAATGAAAAAAATCCAACCCTCAGTAACAAAAATTGATACCCTTAATCGTCCCAGGCGATTCGCACTTTTTCACATTTTTTACGTTTTCCCTAATTCTCCAACCATGTTAGTGAATTGGGAATGGAGAATTCTAAGAAAACGCAATTATCATCTCCCAAATTCCCAAATTCTCCGTGTTACAGAATCCGGCCCCTGGTTGTTGACTGGTACATTGATTTTTCGTGAATAGTTTGAAATATTTTCCGCTAAGCAATTTGTCTCATTTGATGAAATTTCTTAGAATTTTTGGTTCGGATCGCGGTTACAGAAAGCAATACCTTATGACTGTGAACATTATTTTTTTTATACCCTAGATGAAATCTAAATTCTAAGGTTGTCATTCCGTTTGTAACATATATAAATAATGATGCTAGAGAAATACGGATTGGACCCATGCATAAAATTAAAAGTTATTTTGATTTTTAAATGTCCGTCTGTCTGTCCGTCCTCACGATAACTTGAGAGCTCGTGTACTTAGAATGCTGAAATTTTGCACACAGGCTTTTAAACAAATAAAGAAAATTAGGTTTGAAAATAGAGCAAATCTGGTAACTACTTCGTACGGTTCCCATACAAAAATTTTATTTTTCACTACATATTGGGACATTGCCTGAGAACGCGTCAACGAGAAGCGTTCAAATTCTGTGCATAGGGTTTTTATAAAATCAATAAATACAATTTCAAAAACGGACCAAATCGGGCAACTCCTTCTGGATGTTGCCATATAAAAATTTAGGATTGCTACGTATCCTGTGAAAACGATCAGTCCTATACGGTTTTAATGTACATACTGGAAAGTTCTTCAGAATATGAAATTCTATAAAATTGGTTATAATCATTTTTGCTGTTCGACGAACCGTTCTAGAGATATATTCAAAAACCACTTCAAAACTCAAACTTACGCAGATGGGTGACTATACGAAATTACAAACGAGCATTCATTAAGCTAGGGTATCGTATTAGGCTTAGACCAATTCTAGCTTTTTACTTGTTTCTTATAAATTACTGGAAATTTTTCTTCAGAAATCTTATGCATTATTGGTTGCCGAGAACGACCTAATAAAGTTGAATTAATTCGGGTGCTCGCAGCGCGGGTCAAGTCATATTCGACACCATCCTCTAAAAATGTGCACTCAGCACCTACATTTTAATATAACATTCATTCTCCCAATAAGAATATTTTCCCATGAGCTAAGTTAGTTCTTTTTCCGCCGGTTAACTATTTAGTTCGTAAAATATTTTGTTAACACGAAATAAATTAAAATAAAATAAAGTATTATTTTAAATAAGTGAATCTTTTTTATTTCCTATGAGCTTTATCTTTTTTTTTTTTTTTTCTTATTAAATATAATTTAAAATATTTGTGGCGCAGTCGGTAGGATATCCGACGTGGTATCCTCCTTTGTTAAATGTAAAGAGACTTTTTTTTACCGGTAATATCCAATGAAAGTGCTGTATATCTCATAAATATAGTGCACTAAGGATCCCTTACTACTAGGATTGAAGAATTTAGTTCAATAAGTACGAATTTCTAAATGCCACATCTCAACATAGATTGAATCGCATATAAAAGAAAAAAAAGAAGATAACAAAAGTGGATATAAGAAATAAAAGTGAATGATTCCATATAAAGTGTTTACAAAATCGACAACGAAGCGAACTGCAAGAGTTCAAGAGGACAACAACTGAAATTTACAATTAGAAAGAGCCCAGAACATCTTAAACTTCAGTATGTCGACACCGGGAGAAGGAACTCAAACAATGCAGATCCATCACTTGATGTAGCGGAGCATATCAAAAAGTTGAGGAAATCAGCTGAGAAGATAAGATCATTTACTGGCGAGGGAGATTACACCATCCTAAATTTAATTAGTATTACAAATAAAATATGGAGGCAAACTACCAAGGAAAGATTAAGGGATTTGCCAGCGATTAAAGCTTTTCAGAGTGAATTAGGAGAAAGCAGTTAGCAGATTAAATGATTTGTCTTGGCCAAATGTGAGAAAACAACTTACCAAAGAATTTGGAGTCGGGGAATCTTTCGAGTCAATTATCAGTAGAATGCACTAGGTGAGATCTAATAGTGTTAAACAAATTTATTTAGAGCTGAAAGAATTATTACACCAAATAAATTGCAAATATTGGTTAGACGATTATAAGCCAGATGATTTTAGACCTGATAGGAATGAAAGAATAGCTACTGCTGCATTTAAAGGATATTTAGATGGTAATATGAGTTTAGCTGTTGAGAACGAAAGGTCAATTGATGAAATTTATGAAAAATTAGAAAAACATAAAATGTTAAATATAAATCGCCACATTGCTAGTTTAAGTAACCATAATCGACAAAATTATAATAACAATAATCATAGATTCAGTTCAAATCGAAGATCATCTATACAACAAATTCAGGGCAATAACAGTTATAGTAATGTTAATAATAACCAGAATTCAGGACAAATGATAAACTTTTGGAATGACTTTGGTCAATTCAGGCACTGGGGAAATAATAATAACAGTTCTAGAAATAATTTCAGAAATTCTGGAAATTTCAGAAACTTTAGTAATTATAGGCAAAGTTATCCGAATCAGAATAGAATATATAATAATAATAGTAGCAATCAGGTTACGCCAATGGAAATAGATACAGTTGAAAGAAGAAATAAGGTGAATGAGGCGGTAAATTTTCGTGTAGTGCCTCGGGGGGAACATCGCTAGCTACATTTACTATCCAAGGCAGAAAGATAGATTGTTTAATAGATATAGGAGCTTCAGTTTCTATTTTATAGAGTCAATTATTTCCCGAAATACAAAGATTCAAATTAATCAACCCATTAAAAATTACAACCTTAACTGGACAAACCGACATTAGCTACGAAATAATAACAGAAACCCCTGTAGAGTTTAATCATAAATCAACAATGACTTGGAAATTATTAAATTTAAAAGATAGGGACTACGATGCAATAATAGGTTCAAATATTCTAATTCCTGTCAAAGCAAAGATCGACTTCTATAGCAATGAGATAGATGTATACGATAAAATAACGTAATTTAGGGGATATGACTGTCCTTACACTGCAGTTCATACTTTAGAACCTGTGTTGAATGACGTCAATACTCTAGTTAATAAATTGCAGACAGACAAAATGAATAATGAAGAAAAAACTCACCTTCGTACCGTATTAAAATACAATAAGGATTTATTCTTTACGGAAGGTCAAACATTAACCAGTGTTAACGTAGTTAAACATCAAATAATTACTACGAATAACCGACCAATTTATTGTAGACCATATAGGTTCCCACCTGTTCACGAGAAAGAGGTAGAAAAACAAATTGCGGAAATGTTAAAACAAGGCATAATAAAACAAAGTTCAAGTCCTTATAATAGTTCATTGTGGATAGTCGCAAAAAAATGGATAACTCCGGCATCCAAAAGTGGCGAATAGTAGTAGATTATAGGAAGCTTAACGAAGTGACAACAGACGATAAGTTTCCTATACCAAATATCGAAGGTATATTCGACAAACTAGGCAGAGCCCAGTACTTCACGACACTGGACTTGGCAAAAGGGTTTCACCAGATACAAGTCGACGAGAAAGACAGAGAAAAGACTGCTTTTTCGAACCCGCAAGGATATTATGAGTACATTCGTATGCCGTTTGGACTCAAATATGCTGGGGCATTCCAAACAAACATTCCAAAGAATGATAAATGAAGTACTTAAAGGTTTAATAAATCAAATATGCGTCGTTTATTTAGATGACATTCTAATATTTAGCACCTCGATACAAGAACATGTAAAATCCATTAACGCAGTATTTGATAGGCTTCGGAAACACAACCTCAAAGTTCAAGTAGACAAGTGAAATTTTTTTTCTAAACAGACGGAATATTTAGGACATATTCTTACTGATCAAGGAATAAAGCCGAATCCGAAAAAAATCGAGACAATAAAGAATTTAAAGCTACCTGTAAAGCAAATAAAAAGCTTCCTCGGTATTACGGGCTATTATAGAAATAGAAAACCAATAACTAGACTTTTGAAAATGGGAGAGAAAATGGTTGAATCAAATTTAAGCTATATAAATGCCTTTGAAAAACTTAAAGAACTTATCACTGAGCACCCAGTGTTGAAATATCCAGATTTTAGTAAGAAATTTACGCTTACTACTGACGCCAGCAACTATGCGATAGGGGCAGTTTTAAGTCAAAACAACCAACCCATATCTTTTGCAAGCCGTACTCTTAACCAACATGAGCAGATGTACTCAACTATTAAGAAAGAATTGTTGGCAATAATTTGGTCAACAAATTATTTCAGACCGTACCTCTATGGTGTCGAATTCGATTTATACACAGACCATCAACCAATCAAATGGTTAAATTCTAAGAATGATTGCAAAAATGTGAGTCCAAGATTGCAAAGATGGCTACTAAAATTAGGAGAATATAAAATTAATATAGAATACATTAAAGGAAAAGACAATAAAATAGCAGATTTGCTTAGTATGTTAAATACTGATAGGCACCAGATAAATCATATATCATCAAATAGTTTTGAAGTTGAGGAGGAAAATGAAACTATTCACAGTCAGGAAGAAAATTTCGATAATCACATTCCTATATTGGAAACCATCGTTAACAAATACAGTTTGAGGTTGTCTACGGGAAAAGAAAGATTTTCATAGAAAAAAATGATCTGAAGGAAAACAATCTTTATGATTTTTTTAGTAGGTTCATCAAAAGAGGAATTACCGGAATTTCCACGGAATTAGATAATCACGAGTATAACATAGTTCAGCAGAAATTAATTGAACTTTTTAGTAAAGACAGGAAAATAAAATTTCGAAGATGTGCATACAAAGCCAGAGAATTCAAAAACGAAAATGAACTAACCCTTTATATTGCCAATGTTCATAAAAAGGAAACAAATCACCGAGGAATACAGGAAATTTATGAAATTCTAAAGCACAAAATCTATTATCCTAAACTGAAAGAATTTATACAGAAATATACATATATACAATTGTGATGTTTGTAATAGAGCAAAATATGATAGGCATCCTGATAAAGTAAAATTTAAAATTTCTGAAATACCAAGCAACCCAGGAGAAATTGTTCACGTCGATTGGTGGATAATAAAGAAACAATACTTTGTAACCTCCATCGACAAATTTTCCAAACATGCAACTCTATTTGAAATCGATGACAGAAATATGAAAGCGATAATTAGAGCTCTTAGAGCTAGACAAGCGATGTTCGGTAAACCAAAAAAATTCATATTCGATAACGAATTTAATAATATACCCATTAAGGATTTTTGTGGACTAGAAGGTATAGAAATACATTACGCAAAACCAAATTCACATACTGGTAACGCCGATATATAGAGGTTGCACGGCACCTTAAATGAACATATTCGTATTATGGAAATCGAAAGGGAATTCCAAGAACTGAGTATAATAGACAAAGCTATAAAGGCTGTTGAATGTTACAACAACACTATTCACTCAATTACAAAAATTAAACCAATTCAATTCGTTAATTCAGAAGTATCAAATTTAGATAAAATTAGGGAAAGAATGCAAAATTGTAAAGAGAAAGCTATCAATAAATTGAATGAAGGTAGAAAAGACGAGGTTCCTTATAACAAAGAAATGATCTTGATAAAAACTACAGAGCAGTTAGGCATAAACATGAACCAAAGTACAAGTTAGCAAAAAATCAAAATATACACCCAACGAACATAAAAAGAAACTATAAATATTTTTCAGATCAAAATGACAATCCTGCTAATCTTGATGATCGCGGTAATAATAGCAACGGGAGACATGAGCATAGAGAAGATTGAAAATCAAGACGGGTTCTTAAAAATTAAATTAGAAGAGGTAGGCATCATAAGTTCATTTCATAAGGTACTACATATAATAGAACTAGAAGAAGTCGAAAATACAATTAATAAATTAGAATCAGAAGTAAATATCATATCCCAAAATAACTCAAAATCTTATACACAAGTATTAATCAACAGAATAAACGAACTGAGACACATATATAAGACCTTAATACCGCATAGACAGAGAAGAGGTTTAATAAACTTAGGTGGAAAAGTAATGAAATGGTTGTATGGAACCATGGACGAAGATGACAGGGAAGAGATAGAAGAACACTTAAATACAATTGATTCAAACAATCATAAAATTATCGAAAATATTAACAAACAAATTAAAATAAACTCAGACTTCGACGAAAATATTAAGTTATTAAAAGAACACATACAACAAGAACAGGAAGAATTTTTATCATTAATGAAAGAAGCCACTGAGCGAGATAAACAAATTCTAAGAGAACTTCATTTTAGCCAACAATCTAATAGAATCCAAATATTGAAATCAGAGTTAGAAAAAATTCAGGAAAATATAATGTTTGCTAGACATAACATAATGAGTAGGAGTATTTTATCGGTACAAGAAATAGAAGAATATAACATAGATATATTTAAGTTAGAATACATAAAGAGTTCCATCGGTAGAAGAGGGAAGCAGTTAGTTTTTGTCATACAGGTACCCCAGCTTGAAGGGATTAGAGGCATTAAATATATACTAACACCTATTGCAAATCAAGATTCCGAACAGATTGATATATGTAGATACTCAAACAGTTTTATTCTTCAATAATGAAACATACCTAGATAAAAATAAGAGAATATTAAAAGAACTAAATTTTGCCAACAATTGTATTAGAGGATAAATGCATAATAGCTATAGTAGCTGTAATAAGATCAAAAATAAAGAAAGCTCAAATCAAGAACTGGAAAAGGGGATTGTAATAACAAAAAACGCTATTGATGTCGAATTAAGTAATGATTGTAATAATATGACATATAAGTTGAAAAGAAGTTATATAATTAAATTTAGTAAGTGTAAAGTCAATATAAATAATGCTATATTTGAGAATAACCTGAAAGAATTTAAACATGCAATAGTAATACCTAGCTATGAAAGCATTAAGGAATTGAATCTTACATTGTCCAATAGAGAAATACAGTTAAAACAAATAGAAAATATCAAAGAAATCGAGGAACTGAAATATCAAAAGAAGCAACACGTTACCGTAGAGCAAAGAAGGCTAAAATCCAAATCAAGTTTGAACATGTTTCGACTCAGGAGAGTCTCAAGCCTAACGGGGAGGGGGTCAAGTCATATTCGACATCATCCTCTAAAAATGTGCACTCAGCACCTACATTTTAATATAACATTCATTCTCCCAATAAGAATATTTGCCCATGAGAAAAGTCATGTTGAAAACATAATTATCCGATTACGTCTGGGCGTAATATTTCAAATGAGCTTTTCTGCTTTGCTCTATGGGAACGTAAAAATAAAACGACTTTATCTAAGTTAGTTCTTTTTCCGCCGGTTAACTATTTAGTTCGTAAAATATTTTGGTAACACGAAATAAATTAAAATAAAATAAAGCATTATTTTAAATAAGTGAATCTTTTTTATTTCCTATGAGCTTTATCTTTTTTTTCTTATTAAATATAATTTAAAATATTTGTCGCGTGAGCCTAGATAGAACATTCTTTTGATTTACGTATGGCTCCAAAACAAACGAGGGAGATGGAGCAGGAGCATATGGTTCAAGACATCTATAAATTAGGAAAAATATCAAGAGAACCCACAGAAACAAAAATATGTATAATATTTTTTCTGACTACAGAGCTGCATTACTAGCTCTTCAATCAAATAGATTCAACTGATTTGGGACTGCCTGTTGGAGTTAATTAAATTAAGGCACTCCAATTTATTTGCACAAATATGGGTGCCTTTACACTGCAATATCTTAGCCATTGGGATAGGAGTCGAACTAGCCAGGAAAGGATCCGAAATGAAATTCCTACAGCAAATAACCTTCAGTTACGCTGCCTGAAGAGAGGGGTTTCGTTTTCCTATACCCTTTCCGTTACACAGGTGAAAAAGGTAGTTTTAGCAATGATTTTAGTTCGATTGTTTTTCATCTATTTTCATAAACATCGAACAATATAAATTTACTATTTCCAGACAGTTTTCTCATTGCTGACACCGTTCTAGACGTTTTTCTTTTCGTTAAAAGCCCACGTCCTGTCGGCCGCACTCTTACACATTTATTCCCTATTATATTCCAATCGATTTGGCTATTGACAATCAACCGAATTTCTGACTGACAAATTAATTTCATGTGGATCCTTCGATAACTAAACCAGCTCGTATAACAATTACAGCCATAATAAAAAAAACATTTTTTTTTATTTATCGAAAAAAAGCGTCTGGCACATACTAGCAGCAAAAAAACTGCCTGGGAATAATGAAATTATATTATTCAATGTTTATATGTTTATAAAAACTAATAAAAAGAAAAAAAATCGAACTAAGATCATTTTGAAAACTGCTTTGTTTACCTGTGGAACGGAATGGACATAGGTAAATGTAACCCCTCACACCAAACAGATGGGCTGCAATGCCTATTGAGATGATGCCGCTACTAGCTCCTATACTATATGTAAGAATTTTTAATGATTTGCAACTGGCTGCTGCGAAAAGAAGCTGTTAACACGTTGGCTGAAAGGAACCATTGCATAATTGACAAAATTCACCAAAAAATATCTTACGAAGTACTACTCTATATATAAATCTATAAAAAGCAAATTTTATTGTGAAAAAATATGAAATTCCTTTGAATTCCTTTATTACATTTTTTCCACATTCCTAGACATTGTTAGATAGGGAAGAAGAAAAAGACATTTGTTATCGCAGATAACTTAATATCCTCATATTTTACAATTTTTTCTAATAGATGGCGCCATCTGCAAACATGATTTTAGTTATTCAGTAAAAATTTCGCCTCTGTTTTCTAATTTGGTACATGTATGTCCATCTGTCGAGAAGAGGTAACAGATTTGGTGGCACATCTATATGTATAAAATCAATGCCCGATCCCAAGTAATCAGCACATTAAAAACATGACCACAGTGAAAACCTTAAATTTTGAGTCAGCCTGTATCCAAGACTTCAGGTCGTTAGGCTAAACAGAAAAATATGTGTTGAATATTTTTTAATACTTAATTAATTCTGAAAGTTTCTTCGAAATCGGAGGTGGGTCGGGTCTTAAAAGTGGTAGTTTTGTTCGTTTTTGTATGGAATTGCTGTATGTACATATATATCTGCGATAAATTTTTCGTCACGTTTCAGTATTCAGTGACAACCTAAACAGTCATATTTATTTTATGCTCCAAATGTTTTGATTAAATTTTATTATACTTAGAAAGCAAGTACTCTTTGGCGTTTCGTAAATTTATTTCTGAAGAATTCGAAGTCTCTCGTTTGATTTGTCATTACTGCTTTTTCGGATTTTATCCATTTCCCAAGCACAATTTTTTCTTATTCACTCCAAAAGAAAGAATTTTAATATTTTGCATTTATGCTCATAGCAACTGTTTTCATTTTCAAACCAAAAGTTTTGTTGCATTTATACATTCACTTATTATTTTACTCAAGATTTTTTTATTTTTATAACTATTGTAGGATCCACAATCACTTAAAATATGTTTCGTTTTATTGCCATGAATGAATACGTCGCCAGGCAAAATATCAATTAAGAAGGGCAAACAGGCAAGAGACAGACTAAGGGATTAGTCCTAAAGTGAGCCCAATGTACTGAATCGGTGCCATCGATTCAAGACAGGCAAGTAATAAAAGCAGACCCTGGCAATTAAGTGAATTCCAAGAAGGGTGTACAGAACTGCTGCCTCAAAGATGCCGCCGTGAAAGGGCAATAAATGTAGTCTGGAAAATGGTATGATCAACCCTCGGGAAAAACCCACCCGAGTAAATATTTAGCATTAACCTGAAGTCGGCTCGCTTGTTTGAGGATGAGAATCCAGATTAAACTTCTGGATTTGTCATTCTAGTTTTGGGCGAACTCGCGAGTAGATTGATATTCTCTACTACATTTTCAGAAGTGGGATATATTAAACCGCGCGCTTAGAAAAAAAATTATTTAAAAAGTGAAATTCCTTTTTTTCTCACGGTATAGTTCGAAAGTGTAAAAAAAAAATAAGTGATGTGATATTCATATGTGAATAAACATTGAAGTGCATATAAAAAAAAACAGAAACTGCAAAGATAATATTATAAGTATAGTGCAGAATCATATTTGTGTTCAGACTATTAATACAAAAACAAATTAAAATATGGATGACGAAAATAATACCAACCCGACTGAACTGCAACTGCAGATGAGGGAATTGCAGTTACTAGGGCGTGAGAATGAGTTGTTAAGAAGGGAAAAGAACACACCAACTTCTTCAGAGACTGGGGGATCAATAACAAATGATGGAAACGCTCCTTTGAACGACGATAGGAATAACACCTCGCAACCATTACATTTAGGAGTGAGGGAAATAACTGGCCTTATTCCAGACTTTCATCCTGGAAAGTACCTTTGTTCGTCTGCCAAGGAGTGGCTGGACAAAATAGAAAGTCTGAGAAAACTT
Source organism: Dioctria rufipes (assembly GCA_963924295.1). NCBI lineage: Eukaryota > Metazoa > Arthropoda > Insecta > Diptera > Asilidae > Dioctria > Dioctria rufipes. The sequence goes on from OZ002744.1 coordinate 107,719,405, forward strand.
TACCAGTGGGACTCAAGAACGACGATGTTGTATGCCTCAATGCAGTTGAGAGGAGCAGCGAAATTTTGATGGGATACACAGCTAGAGGAGATCACAACGTGGGTAGAATTCAAAGCTGTTATGATACAAAGTTTTCCTGTCTTGGAAGATGAATCATCGATACACATGAAATTAATGACCCGAAAACGAAAAACAGATGAGTGCATTGAGAATTACTTTTACGAGATGGTGTCATTAGCCAAAAAAGCCAAGGTATCTGATGAAGCTATCACACAGTATATCATATCGGGACTAGTTGACAAAAATCTCATTAACGTGCTGACAGCGAGTGACTCTAAAACTCTTCCTCAACTATTGCAGAGAATAAGCAGATATGAAAACATCGAAATTCAAGAGAAATCGCGTAAAATGATAGAAGGACGGACCAAAGGACAACTAGCGAATATTCAGCAAAATCACAACAAATACGACACCCAGCGAAACAGTAACCAGATTGCAAGACCACTGTACGAACGAAGGTCTAATAGTTACAAAGGAAAAACATGTTATAGATGCAGAAAGCCAGGTCATTTTGCTTCTCAATGTCAAGAAATAGATAGCAGAAGGGCGCAGATGCATCGTGATGTAATCAGGCCATTTAGAAGTGAAAACTGGACACAGGGGACCAGACACGTCAGGCAAGTAAACGCTAAATCTTTCGGAAGGAAAGATGAGCTGTATCAAGAAGTAGTCGTAGACAATAAAAAAATGCTGGCCTTTATTGATCTTGGGAGTGACTGCACCACAATGAGAGAACGTGAGGCGGTGGAGAACAAGTGGCAATTCGACAAAAGCAACGTATCTCTGTATGGGTTTGGAGGAGGCTACTGTCGAACCATTGGGAAGATGATGAAAGAACTACAAGTAGGCGAGGTGCAGGCGACAACCGAGATCATCATAGTGAATGACAACGCGCAGGAGACACCAACCATAATCGGGAGAAATTTTATGGACAGACCCGGCGTTAGTGTTATTAAGAAATGGGGTTCATTGGAGGTGAAGAAGGTATCCAAGGAAGGAGCTAATATCGAAGAACGCGGAAGGGAGTCCAGTTCTCCTCTACGGCAAATGGCAATTCATCGCAGGGAAATCAACAAGTATGATGTACAAATTGGAGATGGTGTAGAAGAGCCCGACAAAAAGGCCCTAATAGATTTATTAAACAAATATCGTGATTGTGTTCCGCTTAAACTCAGCGAGCTTGGAAAGACTGACGTCGTGCAAATGGAAATCAAATTTAAATCAGAGCGAGTAGTAAATTACAAACCGTATCGAGTACCATACAGCCTGAAGGACAAAGTGAAGCAGATTATTCAAGAATTACTGGATAACGACATAATAGAAGAATCAATTGCAGAATATGCGAGCCCAGCCCTATTAGTACGCAAAAAGGATGGCACATACCGTATGTGTGTGGATTATAGGAAATTAAACGAGATAACTGAAAAACAGTACTTTCCTACGCCGAACATGGAAGAGCAACTGAATTCCCTTTGTGGAAAAAAAATTTTCACATTTTCCCGTTTCGTTTAACAAATTCACCAGCGATCTTGCGGGAAGACATAAAAGACAAAGACATATTTATATATATGGATGACGTACTCATACCCACAGAAACGGTGGCAGAAGGTTTGCAGGTTGTGAAGGCATTACTCAATACACTATTAAAAATGGGACTAACATTGAACATCAATAAATGTAAATTTTTTGAAGATAAAGTAACATGCTTGGGCCACGAGATTTGTCAAGCTACGATGAAACCTGGAGAACTCAAAACAGCAGCAGTTAAAAATTTTCCCATCCTACAAACCGTTCATCAAGTTCGCCAATTTCTTGGTTTGACGGGGTATTTGCGAAAGTTTGTCCCAAACTATGCATTAATTGCATCGCCTCTAAATGCATTACTAAGAAAGGGAAGAGAATTTGAATGGAAAGTCAAAGAATCACACGCATTCGAGGAATTAAAGCGGAAGTTATGTCAACATCCTGTTCTAGTGCTCTACAATCCAACAGCGAATCACGAACTTCACACAGACGCAAGTTGCTATGGACTGGCTGGAGTATTGATGCAATATAAGGAACAACAACAGAGAAGGGCAGTCTCCTATTTTAGTCGCGCAACAACCTCCGCAGAAGCGAAATATCATAGTTATGAGTTAGAGGCTCTGGCGGTAGTAGAAAGCTTGCAACGATTTAATCCCTATGTAATGGGGAAACATTTTACTATCGTGACCGATTGCAATTCACTAAAACTAACTCAACAAAAGAAAGATTTGGTGCCAAGAATAGCCAGGTGGTGGCTGAAGATTCAAGAGTATAACTTTGACTTGGAATTCCGCCCGGGAAAACAAATGTCACATGTGGATGCATTGAGCCGAAGTCCAAATGAGTCGGGAGTTGAATGCGAAGCGGTAACTGAAAAAGTCATGGTTGTCCAGACCGAAGAAGCAGACTGGATTTCCACATTACAACTACAAGACCCAGAACTAAAAGAAATTCGAGAATTATTAGAAGGAAGAAGTGCTAAACATAATCAAAAATCGAATGTACAACGTGAATATGAGATCCGAAATGGGCGAATATTTAAGAAAACTTCGGAGGGTCTCCGCATTGTGGTTCCCAGAGGAATTCGATGGCGGATTATCAAATCATCTCACGATGATTTCGGACATGGCGGCTTGGAGAGAACGATGGAACACATCCAGAGAACATATTGGTTCCCTAAAATGCGGAATATAGTGAAGAAATATCTAAATATCTGCTTGGAATGCCTTTATCATAAACCAGCGATCGATGAAAACAGCTATCAGTTACATACAGTCAAAAGGATAGCGATACCATTTTACTGCGTGCACATTGGTCACCTCGGACCGTTCCCTAGAAGCCGAAAGGGGAATCTATATATTCTAGGAATCATTGACTCATTCACAAAATTAGTTATTCTGAGAGCTGTACGTAACACCGGAACCAACAATGTAATTAAAACATTAGAAGACGTTTCGCAGTATCTCGGACTTCCAACCAAGTTGGTAAGTGATCGCGGGACAGCATATACCTACAAACGTTTCCAGCAATTCTGTCACGATAATGGAATACAACATTCGTTGATAGCTGTCCGTACACCCAGAGCAAACGGGCAAATCGAACGTTACTTCAGGACAATTACAACTGCTCTAGCAAGGATGTAGATTCGAGGGACTGGGACAGCCAGCTAGCAGCGTTGCAGTGGGGACTAAATAGCCTGAAACACAGAATAACTGGGCAAACAGCGCATAAATTACTCTTCGCATACCAACCAAAAAATCTTCTAATGAACAAGTTAACATTGGCGTTGCAAGGTGAGGAAGAGGATGAAGAAGACAATATTTCCCTGGCTGAGTTAAGGGAACGGGTCAAAATAATAATGGATGAATACGGAAGAAGACAAGCAGAAGAGTTTAATAAGGCACATAAACCACCACGGCAGTACAATGAAGGTGATTTAGTGTTAGTAAGGACCGAGCATGCAGCAACAGGACAATCTCGTAAATTACTATTACGATATAGGGGACCTTATATTGTGGATAAGGTCTTGGCCAATGATAGATATCATATTAGAGATACGCCGACAATGCAGGTAACACAGAAGCCATATGAAGGAGTATTTACAGCGGAAAAATTGAAGCACTGGGGTAAGCTAGACAACTTTACATTTGTCGAATTACAGTCATCCAGCGATGAAGAGGAGTAATTAGTAAGAAGTAGAGCAAAATATTACATCGATCTGTATGAATAAAAAAAAAATAAAAAAAATAATATCGTAATCATGTGTTGGTTATTTTCTGTCATGTGTTGGCTTAGTTAATCGTCTCATCATGGGTTGAGTATTTTCTGTTGTCATGTGTTGGCTTAGTTAAAGTGTTTCATCATGAGTTGATTGTTTTCAGTCGTCATGTGTTGGCTCAGTTAAGCGTCTCATCATGTGTTGAGTATTTTCGGTTGTCATGTGTTGGCTTAGTTAAAGTGTTTCATCATGAGTTGATTGTTTTCTGTCGTCATGTGTTGGCTTAGTTAACTGTCTCATCATGTGTTCGTTATATTCTGTTGCCATGTGCTGGCTTATTCGAGTCATTTGAAGTATTTACGACAATCGTGACTTACCAACAAGCTAGTCGTATGTTCGCCAATTGCAACCATCGCGTGTTAGTACAACTTATTATTAGTAAATTTTCACTCAGGCATGTATATGTTGTTCGTGCAGAATAAGTCTGAGCCGCTTGACTGCTTGATGCGGAATTGCGACGAATGCTATCATTGGGTGTGATAGAGGGGAGCCAGAGTCCTTGGAGCTCTCCAGTTGTACTAGTGCGGAACCCTGGGAGGGTTCGGCTTTGTTTTGACACTAGGAAGGTCAACTACGTTACTAAGAAGGACGCCCATCTGCTGCCGCAGCTAGATGCGCTTCTGAGTCGACTTCCTCCGGCAAACTATATCACGAGCCTGGACCTCAAAGACACTTTCTGGCAGATCCCACTAGAGATTGAGTCCAGAGAGAAGACCTCGTTTACGGTACCTGGTCATCCTCTCTATCAGTACACCGTGATGCCATTCGACCTTTGCAATGCTCCATAAATTATGTGCCGCCTCATGGATAAGGTTATTCCTTCTTCCTTCTTCGTGAGGGTTTTCTCATCTACTTGGACGATTTATTGATTCTGTCATCAGACTTTGACTCTCATCTCACATTGCTATCCCGTGTAGCGGATTGCTTGAGGAAGGATGGCTTCACTACCAACGTTGAAAAGAGTAAGTTTTGCATTAAGGAGACTAAATACTTGGGTTTTATAGTCGGGAAAAGAGGAACCAGGACTGACCCAGATAGGTTCTCAGCCATAGTTGACTATCCATCACCTAAAACTGTTCGGCAAGCACGACGCCTAATAGGTATGGCGGGATGGTATAGACGGTTCATCCCGAACTATGCAGATTTAACTGCCTCCATAACTGACACTTTGAAGAACCCTAGTCAGTTCAAGTGTACACCTGAAGCCCAGACATCTCTTGATTTGATGATATAAAAACTTACTTCCGCTCAGTTCTTAGTGAGCCCAGACTTCACCAAGGCTTTCATTATACAGTGCGATGCGAGCCAACAAGGTATTGGTGGAGTGCTGCTTCAATTAGATTACGATGGCCATGATAAGCCAATAGCCTACGTCTAGAAAAAGTTGAACTAAGCACGACGAAATTACACCGTCACTGAGCAAGAATGCTTAGCTGCCCTTCATAGAACTTATGCCGTTTAAGATAGTAACGGATCATGCGAGCTTGAAATGTCTTGGTGGAGTGCGAAGCTTCAGGGTTTCGACTTCATCATTGAGTACCGAAATGATGCGCTGTCACGCATTCATTGTGACAGTTTGTCCACACCTGAAGATTCTGGCCCGGAAGTTGACCTTAGTTCGCCATATTTCAACTCGTTGGAATATGAAGATCTGAGGCATAATGTTATGGTCATAGCATCTTGCATATAGCAAAATGCTACACGTGCTGAAGCGTGTAGGCCGGCTGTGTCAAACAGAAAAAAAATGAACGCACCCGAACGAGAGAAATGAATTTCCTCACGATCAGGTGCCATGTTGACATGACTGACAAGGCAGAAGAAGACCATCGTCACTGTAGTGTCAGATCTTCTCGAGAGGACGTCGAAAAAATTAGAAACGTATCTTTTCTCTAAACATCGAGCATAAAATACATCCTGTAAGTAATTTTAAGAGATTTTTCATTTATGGTAATAATTTTCTTTCAATTAGTGAAGGTATTTGACACGACCCCGCCGAAATTCATAAAGTAAGGCATCTGAATTCCGGCCGCAGCAAAGTCACCGCTATACAATCAGACTGTAAGTCTGCATCATTGACATCTCACATTGGTCGCAGGAGGAGGATAATAATCCTCAGCTTACAATAGCACTCGTTGCGAGGAAATAAAAATCACTGGGCTCTAGTTACAGCCGAAGGCAGCAGGAGGAATTTCCCTCTTTGTTTTTTTGAACATCGAAGCCAAAACAGCTGGAGTTTTATACGCATTTCCCCCATGGAATTATCTTCTGAACTTCGAAAAGGAATCTATGGCACGAGACAAGTAGGCTCTTGATAAGAAGTTTCAATTACTTTAAAATAACTATTTTAATTTTAAGAAGTGCACTCGAAGTGCCAAAAGAAGAATTTTAGCTTCCCTATATCGGTTGTAAACAGCAGGGATGTTTAGTGTTAGTTTCTTTAGGTAATTTGTGAGCATTTTCGAAAACGGCAAGAAAATGATAGATTTTGAAGGTGAGGAAAACAACAGGTTTCGTCTACAATAGCATATGAAATAGAAAATTAGTGACGACAAGCAAACATAATTATACGCATCGCATCAAGTAGACTTCATGACCTTGTGTGGGTTTTTGTTTGGTCTCATGATCGTTGTGACGTGCTCCTCATTATTTTATACATATATATATACGTTATACATATGACCAGTTAACTATTTAGGAGAAATTCACATTTCGTGAATAAACTCAAACAATCATGTGAGCTGCGTTTATGTCGAGAACGAAATGATAGCGATTCAATTATGCTTATGGTCTGAAATTTACAGTTTTCATTGTTTTTCACGAATTTAGTGCCAAAATCAGAACATTTGGTTTAATTTCCTTAGCATTAGTTGGAATTTTGAATTTTATAAAGTCACAAATTTATTTCAAGTGCCTTTAGTTGTAAGCATTGCCAAGGTACGAGAGCCGTTAGGTAATTGTTATTTTACTCAGATAGAGCCTCGTTGTGAGAAGACCTACCGAACGTAAAACGAACCTAAATTTTAACTTAAATTTTTACTAGGTGGCGGATGTTGAAGCTTCATCATGCCGTGGAATTTCACCGTGAGTATTATTGAAATATTACATATTGTCTTTTAGTATGTTCATGCTTCGGTTTCGATAATTAAATGTTCGGTAGAAGTCTCTTACATTAACATAACAATAAGAAATTTTTTTTTCATTTATAACAAATTACCAAGGTATTTAATTTAATATTAATAATTGTTTTTAATTATATATAAAACATACGAAAAGTCGTATGTTTAAACAAAAAGAAAAAAAATTTTCTATATAGAGGGAAAAGAAAATAGTGCCCTAATGATGAAGAGATTCCTTTCCGGTACCTCTATATATACATAATCTTAGTTTGATAAAATATTCACGTACTTATATAACTAGTTTAGCGAAATCTCTATCTGTGCCTATTACTTTGAATTAATGAAATTGTTGTGTACTTACGTGTACGTCTTTATCTACTTAATACTATACTACTGTACTTTTACATAGTTTCATAAGCTAATGGTATGCTTATCGGTACACCTTTTTTTTCCTGTACTCACTTTAAATCAAGTTTTGTAATTATAACGTGAAAATGAATTCTTAGAGGCTTTAATTTCTTCCTTCACTATCCCGGAGCCCTTTCATGTGAAGTTCGAGTGGGTCCGCTCTAATCTCTTTGCAGGTCAATAAGGGACTTTGGACGATTGTGCCACCCAAAGTCAATGGGAGGATGGGGCTTGGCAAGGAAGGCATGCCATCTGCGCCTTCCATGGAATGCAGGTAAGTGACGTAAGGGTCCCTTCAGGACCGAGTGTGTGCTAATCTTGGTGTAAGTAGGCACGAAAATTTTTTGATTATGGGTGATGACAAGCGGCAGGTTATTTCGGGAACTCCCCACACTCTCCGCCACGCTTAGCCGAGGTGCTAGCGTGCCGACCTGTGCTATCGCTGTCATCGAGTGATCTGTCAGCTTAGGCTGGCAGTTTGCACTTCACGTCCTGACCAATCACTCCAACATACAACCATAACAAAATGGCGCCCAACGCGGGGCCACCTCAGTTAGACTTCGGTGGTCTAAATGTAAATTTTACTGGGGACTGAGACTTTGAGAGAGATGATCATCTGGTGTCTGCTAGTTGATTGACCTCAAGTCTCACATCCAGTAGAAGTTATAGGTGGACCTGAGTCTAATTGGTTTTGTTGAAATTTTTTTTGTAAAGTAACGTAATATTTTGAAAGTTTTATTGGAAGTCTTTGATATTTTGAATTTTTTGGATTAAAGTAAAGTAACGTTTTTTGAATTTAATGAAAGTTTTTTTGGAAGTTGAAATCCGGCTTTAGGTTTGACTTCGGTCAAGCCTCAAGCCTGAACAGTTGTTGAATTTTTTGAATTTTGTTGATTTTTTTTTAAATTGATCTTTCCCGCTGGCCTTCTGCCATGGAAATGGTAGGTGGCCTCACAAATTTTTTTTGGATTGTGTTCTCGCGGACAATTGTTCTGTTGGCCAACTAGCTGGACAGAGTTATGAGTCTGTGAGACGACTTTTTGGCTTCCAGCTAATTAGTTGACCAGATCCATGACTCTGCCCAGCTGGCGAACTATCTGGACATGAGGATCCGGTGAAGAGGAGAGGAAGAGTTCTCTGAGGGTGGGAGTGATGCTGGAGATCTTCAGTAATCAGGAGTTGGCATACTGCTAACTGCCTGGCTGAAGAATCTCTAGTAGCATTCTCAGCCTTTGACACCTCCAACTTGACTTTTCCCAGAGTTCTGTGAGAATCCAACCAAATCTTTCATGCACCACTCACGTCACTTGCCTATATCCTATTTCTGACCTTGGAAGAGAGATTGCGACCTGACCTCTTATGTGGGAGTTAGCTTCGGGAAGTGAGGGAGAAATTGTATGATCTTTGTTAAAGAAATCTTTTTTTGAAACGCTTGAAATGTTTTCGTGATCTTTTTTTGGATCCTTCGTAATTTTCAGAATTTTTTTAGATTTTTATTCGACGAGGCTGTTAACGCTTCCCGACATTGGTTTTTGTCTTGGAATTCATTCTTTACACTATCTCGATTTGAGAAGCCTTAATTAACTTTTCGAATCCTTGTTTTTCTAAATTTTTTTAATTTCTTCGAACGTTTGGGAAAACTTTTGTCTGAATTTGAGTATCTCGCCCAAAGCCTTCGACTTTAAAATAGTATTTAGCCATCATCACATTGGAAAGAGCGTGTCTCTTCCAAACGTGCAAACTTCTAGAATTTTTTTTGGGATAACGATCCGAAACCCTGATTTGACAATTTTTACCTGACTTACGTCTAAATTCATTATGGCTACAGTGAGGACACCACCTCCAGCGACAAACGGTATGACAATGCTGCCTGAACCATGTTCTATCTGCCGGGACGCAAGCTGGTCAGTCGATCGGAAGCCGGTCATGACTGTATGCGAGCATATTTTCCACCAGGCATGCCTGCAGCATTAGATAGGTGAACATTCTAGTTGTCCTAACTGCCGACGTCTCATTACGCAACAGGACTTCAGTGAATATTCTGGTGCAATCCCAAAGAGACCGAAGAAGGTGAAGCCCGCGAAATCGACAAGGCGCGACTCATTGCCAACCTTTGATTTGCCTAACTTTGACTTACCACCTTCGAATCGACGATCCTTGTCTCCAGGAATGCCTGATTTACATTCAAGGACTTTTGTAAACCCGAGTCCTCGACGTGATATTCCAGCGCACACAGCTCAAGACCACAACACCTCAGCTGCTACGGATGCGCTGATAGCAGGCTTGAGCATAAAGATGGAAGACCTAATATACCGAGGTCTCCAGCAGGGTTTAAATGTTTTGCGGTCTGAGTTAGGAAACGATATCAGACAACAAGTAGCAGCAGCAATGCCGCCAGCAGACTCCACACGACCTCCTTCGCCCAGAAGCAATCAGAGGCCGTCAAACGATTTTCCTACACGGGGAAGGCAATCATTTAGGAGTCCATCACCACCTTCTGGTCAACCTTTTGGTCAACCTTTCGGTCAGCCTACAAATCAGTCCAGACCGAACTTTATACCACCTCAACCACCTCAACCCCCTCCACTACCTATGCGTGTTCCTGCTAATGTAGGATACCGACGATCAGGCAGAACAATAAGGAGATGGAACGTGACCTATAATGGGAATAACGCAGAACTATCAGTTGACGAATTCATCTTCAGAGACGAAGCGCTTACGCACTCCGCTCTAGAAGGGGCTTTTGGGTTGTTAGTCAGAAATATGCTTACGCTACTGACAGGACCAGCGAAGGACTGGTATTGGTCGGTACTACGCCAAAATCCGTTTCCAACTTCGGACATCATTAAGATGGGACTGTATACCGAATGGGGAACGCCTAAGGATGATCTGAAGACTAGATTTCAACTGATGTCCAGAAAACAAAAACCTGGTGAACTGTTCGCAATGTATCACCACCACTTGGGGTTACTGCGCGATCAGTTACAGAACGCTATGCCAGACCAAGAATTTCTGGAGATTGTCAAGTCGAATCTCTTGCCAGAGATTCAAGAAAAGATATGCTTGCATCCTACTGATACGATAGGACAGCTGAGATTGCTGGTCACGCGTATCCAAGCTACGCAGACACGCATTGCGACAGCTGGCAGTTGGAACCTTTACAGGAACCAACGGGTGCACGAAGTCGACAATTTTCCAACTTTAGACCCTGAACTGGCATTAGCGACAGGCAATGACAACAGCCTAGGGGATATATCTAGTATTTCGACCAAACACTCTATTGTATGCTGGAATTGTGACCAGTCTGGTCATTTTTATCAAGATTGTAGACAAGAGAGACAAGTTGTGTTCTGCTATGGATGCGGACGCAAGAACGTCTTCAAGCCTGATTGCCGCTATTGCAGACAGAAAAACGAGAGACGGGTCGGGAATACCACCACCTTTTTCCGACCAGCGTCAATGTCGCAAGCAGCAACTGCAACGAACTCTCCAGTTTAAGCTCTGAACAAGGAGGAAAGTCCGCTCCATTAGCAGACACTCATGATAATTCCCTAACATGTCCTCTGATATCATTCAGTGACTCTGGTGATATCAGAAAAACTCCGGATTGTACGATTACTTCATTGGCAGAGGCGGAGAACTTAATAGATTTCTCCGCAGACCTTCAAGCTCCCATTTCCACTTATGGGGAGCCCACGAAACTATTAGACACTTCTTTGGAAGAGTCTTTAATTTTCGATGTCCCGATAACACCGACAGCACCTTTAGCTGACAAGGTTACTGAGCAGGAGAGTTGGGCGTCTGTCATTTCTGTTTTAAAACGGCCACCAAGCTCTGATATGACGAGTGGGCGTGAGCCAGTTTTACATCCGCTGACGCCGTATCATACGCATCTGCAACGATATAGAGCGGCAAGAGACCGAATTTTCTCCTCGGTGGCGGAGTTAGCTGACATCATGTTTGCTGACTTGGATATGAGACGGAAAAAGAAACGATCAACTGTTCGTTGGCGGGAATACTGTCGACGAATGAAACTAGAAAGAAAAAAACTGGCACAGATTTCCGTGTCCATGCCAGACGACATTTGACCGTACGCCGAAGTAAAGCTGCTCGGGCGAACTGAGAATGGATTACTTGATAGTGGTGCCACTGTCAGTATTCTAGGCCAGGGAGCTCTAGAGAAGCTTGCGGAAGCAGATGTCGAATGGAAGAAGTATCAGACACAGGTCCAAGTAGCTAATGGGGCCATGACGACTGTTCATGGTCATGTGAATTTGGACGTCACTTTCCGTGGTAAGACCCAAAACGTGCGTTTTTACGTGGTTCCTGGGCTCACACAGGCACTATATCTGGGAATAGACTTCTGGGGTCTATTTGTGTTGGCTCCAGAAGTGAATCCAAGTGGAATAGCTACCTCTGACACCGACTGCCACGTCCTTTCTAGTTTCGATCAACAGCGCTTAGAAGCCACAAAACAGCTTTTCCCCTCTTTCGCCTCTTTAGGCCTTGGGAAAACATCATTGGTCACTCACAAGATTGAAACGAATGACGCCGCCCCGATAAAACAGCGCTTTTATCCGATTTCGCCGGCAGTACAAAGTTTGATGGATGCTGAATTAGGGCGAATGCGATCGCTGGGTGTGATAGAGGAGAGCCAGAGTCCTTGGAGCGCTCCAGTTGTTCTGATAAAGAAGCCTGGAAAGGTCCGGCTTTGTTTTGACGCCAGGAAGGTCAACTCGGTTACAAAGAAGGACGCCTATCCGCTGCCGCAGATAGACGCACTTCTGAGTCGACTTCCTCCGGCAAATTACATAACGAGCCTGGACCTGAAAGACGCATTCTGGCAGATCCCACTAGACGCTGATTCCAGAGAGAAGACCGCTTTTACAGTACCTGGTCACCCTCTCTATCAGTACACGGTGGTGCCATTCGGCCTTTGCAACGCTCCATAAACTATGTGCCGCCTCATGGATAAAGTCATTCCTTTCGATCTTCGTGAGAATATTCTCGTCTATCTAGACGATTTATTATTTCTGTCTTCAGACCTCTCACGCTGCTACCCCGTGTAGCGGATTGTTTGAGGAAAGCTGGCCTCACTATCAACGTCGAGAAGAGTAAGTTTTGTATCAAAGAGACTAAATACTTGGGATTCATTGTAGGAAAGGGAGGTATGAGATCTGACCCTGACAAAATTTTAGCCATAGTTGACTATCCGTCACCTAAAACTGTTCGGCAAGCCCGACGCCTACTAGGTATGGCGGGATGGTATAGACGGTTCATCCCGAACTATGCTGATTTGACTGCCTCCATTACAGACACTTTGAAAAACCCCAGTCAGTTCAAATGGACGCCTGAAGCCCAGACGTCTCTTGATCTTTTAAAGAAGAAACCTACATCCGCTCCGTTACTAGTGAGTCCAGACTTCACCAGACCTTTCGTTATCCAGTGCGATGCGAGCCAACAAGTTATTGGAGGAGTGCTGCATCAACTAGATGACGATGGCCACCAGAAGCCAATAGCCTACGTCTCGAAAAAGTTGAACTCAGCACAGAGAAATTACACCGTCACAGAGCAAGAATGCTTGGCTGCACTCTTGAGCGTGCAGAAGTTCCGGCCCTTCATCGAACTTATGTCGTTTAAGATAGTGGCTGATCATGCGAGCTTGAAATGGCTGATGTCTCAAAAGGACCTCAGTGGTAAACTCGCTCGGTGGAGTCTGAAGCTTCAGGTCTTCGACTTCACTATTGAGCACAGGAAAGGAAGCCTGAACGTCGTCCCTGATGCGCTGTCACGCATTCATTGTGACAGCCTGAACACCAATGAAGATCCTGGCCCGGAAGTTGACCTTAGTTCGCCATATTTCAACTCGTTGGAATATGAGGAACTGAGGCATTCTGTTAAAACGACTTCTGGTAAACTACCAGATTTTTGCGTCAGGGATGATTTCGTTTATATCCGGACTGCTCCGAGAACAGGCGATCCTATTCAGGAAGAAGAAGCTTGGAAGCTTTCGATTCTACGAGAGCTTGTCAACGACGTCATTTCAAGGGCTCATGATCCGCCACTAGCCTCACAAGGAGGCATAGGGAAAACACTGGAACGTCTGCGAAGACATCTGTACTGGCCACGAATGACAGTTGATGTCAGGAACTATGTAGGCGCCTGTGACGTGTGTAAAGAAACAAAGGCTCCTAATGCTATTTTACGACCACCTATAAGAGTCGAGTCTGAGACAGAACGACCATGGCAAAAACTGTACATTGATTTTCTAGGTCCATATCCTCGGTCAGTAAGAGGAAACGTCTGCATCTTAATAGTTCTTGACCACTTTTCTAAATTTCCACTTCTGAAACCTATGAGAAAAGCGTCTACGCTCAATGTATGCCAATTCATTGAGACTGAAGTGTTTCACGTGTTCGGAGTCCAGGAAATGATCATCTCGGACAATGGAGTCCAGTTTTGCTCGACTCAGTTCACCAGATTACTGGAAAAATATGGGGTGAAGCACATGCGAACAGCAGTTCACTCGCCCCAAGCAAACGCCTCAGAGCGAGTAAATAGGTCTCTATTGTCGGGGATTAGAGCATATATCAAGAAGGAACACACGAGATGGGATGAGAAACTAAGCCATGTACCTAGTTCCCTCAGGAGCTCTTTACATCAAGCTACTGGTTTCTCTCCCTATCGAACACTCTTCGGTCAACAAATGATTGAACACGGCAGCTCCTATTCCGTCTTGAGGAGCCTTGGAACTCTTAATGAGCCATTGAGAGTGGACGCAGAAGACAGAATGAGATTGATCCGTGCGAGAGTGCAGGAAAACTTACAACACGCATTCGAACAGGGTTCACGAGCCTACAATCTCAGGGCGAAACCTGTCGAGTTCAAAGTTGGTCAAGAGGTATTTAGACGGAATTTTGCCCAAAGCAATTTCCAGCAGCAGACCAGTGCAAAACTGGGACCGAAATTTGTCAAATGTCGAGTCAGAGCCAAGAAAGGAAATTCCCTATACGAGCTTGAGGATCTGCGGGGAAAACTGTTAGGTGTCTATCACGCTAAAGACATCAAGCAGTGATCAGCATTATGAAACGTCGTCGACACTTATTGTCGTTATTCCTGGTAGCCCTAAGAAGGCATCCAAACAGCTTCACTGGTAAACTATAGGATATCGCGAAGCCCTCCTATTGCCCCGTCAATGGTGGGTGATATACCTGTTGAAATTCAATCTCCTCAGCGCACCTCTACCTCTTATGAGTAGATAACCTTTTATAGTCCCTTCCGGATCGGCCTCATTAGGCGAAAAAATTTTTTTTGTCGGTCCAGCTACAACATTTCGTTAATCGTCGGAAATAGTAGTACTAAATCTATTCCTGGTAGCCCTAAGAAGGCATCCAGCCAGCTTCACTGGTAAACTATAGGATATCGCGAAGCCCTCCTATTGCCCCGTCAATGGTGGGTGATATACCTGTTGAAATTCAATCTCATATTCGGCTGTCAGCACGTCACCACTTCAACGACGCCTTGGAGGCACACCCTTGAACAATCGCGGTCTGGGATCGGAGCGAAATGTTGCGCCGGGAAGGCTTGGCTATCAGTTCTTTGGGTTGCTGATCGCAGGGCTTCCTCAGCATCTCGGTGAGGAAAGGCATAGAGGCATCGACCGGCCGGATTTTTTGGGTTACCGGCCTGTCGATGTAACTTTGGCTTCCCACACGGAGAAGGATGTCGATGTCTGGTCAAAGACTAACGAGACCTCGGGGATGTGTCCTCGATGCGTCATCGATCAAGTAGAGCCCGAGTGATGAGGAATACGCACTGGGTCGTGGGTCGAGACACACATTGAGCGCCCGCTGCGATGAGGCCTATGTTTAAGACCGGCTAGCTCAGACGACCATTTTTCAGCGTTGTCTGAACCATGGGTGGCGCAGACCACTCTGCCCTGTTATGGTCATAGCATCTTGCATATAGCAAAATGCTACACGTGCTGAAGCGTGTAGGCCGGCTGTGTCAAACAGAAAAAAAATGAACGCACCCGAACGAGAGAAATGAATTTCCTCACGCTCAGGTGCCATGTTGACATGACTGACAAGGCAGAAGAAGACCATCGTCACTGTAGTGTCAGATCTTCTCGAGAGGACGTCGAAAAAATTAGAAACGTATCTTTTCTCTAAACATCGAGCATAAAATACATCCTGTAAGTAATTTTAAGAGATTTTTCATTTATGGTAATAATTTTCTTTCAATTAGTGAAGGTATTTGACACGACCCCGCCGAAATTCAAAAAGTAAGGCATCAGGATTCCGGCCGCAGCAAAGTCACCGCTATACAATCAGACTGTAAGTCTGCATCATTGACATCTCACATTGGTCGCAGGAGGAGGATAATAATCCTCAGCTTACAATAGCACTCGTTGCGAGGAAATAAAAATCACTGGGCTCTAGTTACAGCCGAAGGCAGCAGGAGGAATTTCCCTCTTTGTTTTTTTGAACATCGAAGCCAAAACAGCTGGAGTTTTATACGCATTTCCCCCATGGAATTATCTTCTGAACTTCGAAAAGGAATCTATGGCACGAGACAAGTAGGCTCTTGATAGGAAGTTTCAGTTACTTTAAAATAACTATTTTAATTTTAAGAAGTGCACTCGAAGAATTTTAGCTTCCCTATATCGGTTGTAAACAGCAGGGATGTTTAGTGTTAGTTTCTTTAGGTAATTTGTGAGCATTTTCGAAAACGGCAAGAAAATGATAGATTTTGAAGGTGAGGAAAACAACAGGTTTCGTCTACAATAGCATATGAAATAGAAAATTAGTGACGACAAGCAAACATAATTATACGCATCGCATCAAGTAGACTTCATGACCTTGTGTGGGTTTTTGTTTGGTCTCATGATCGTTGTGACGTGCTCCTCATTATTTTATACATATATATATACGTTATACATATAATCAGTTAACCATTTAGGAGAAATTCACATTTCGTGAATATACTCAAACAATCATGTGAGCTGCGTTTATGTCGAGAACGAAATGATAGCGATTCATTTATGCTTATGGTCTGAAATTTACAGTTTTCATTTTTTTTCACGAGTTTAGTGCCAAAATCAGAACATTTGGTTTAATTTCCTTAGCATTAGTTGGAATTTTGAATTTTATAAAGTTACAAATTTATTTCAAGTGCCTTTAGTTGTAAGCATTGCCAAGGTACGAGAGCCGTTAGGTAATTGTTATTTTACTCAGATAGAGCCTCGTTGTGAGAAGACCTACCGAACGTAAAACGAACCTAAATTTTAACTTAAATTTTTACTAGGTGGCGGATGTTGAAGCTTCATCATGCCGTGGAATTTCACCGTGAGTATTATTGAAATATTACATATTGTCTTTTAGTATGTTCATGCTTCGGTTTCGATAATTAAATGCTCGGTAGAAGTCTCTTACATTAACATAACAGTAAGAAAATTTTTTTTCATTTATAACAAATTACCAAGGTATTTAATTTAATATTAATAATTGTTTTTAATTGTATATAAAACATACGAAAAGTCGTATGTTTAAACAAAAAGAAAAAAAATTTTCTATATAGAGGGAAAAGAAAATAGTGCCCTAATGATGAAGAGATTCCTTTCCGGTACCTCTATATATACATAATCTTAGTTTGATAAAATATTCACGTACTTATATAACTAGTTTAGCGAAATCTCTATCTGTGCCTATTACTTTGAATTAATGAAATTGTTGTGTACTTACGTGTACGTCTTTATCTACTTAATACTATACTACTGTACTTTTACATAGTTTCATAAGCTAATGGTATGCTTATCGGTACACCTTTTTTTTCCTGTACTCACTTTAAATCAAGTTTTGTAATTATAACGTGAAAATGAATTCTTAGAGGCTTTAATTTCTTCCTTCACTATCCCGGAGCCCTTTCATGTGAAGTTCGAGTGGGTCCGCTCTAATCTCTTTGCAGGACAATAAGGGACTTTGGACGATTGTGCCACCCAAAGTCAATGGGAGGATGGGGCTTGGCAAGGAAGGCATGCCATCTGCGCCTTCCATGGAATGCAGGTAAGTGACGTAAGGGTCCCTTCAGGACCGAGAGTGTGCTAGGCTTGGTGTAAGTAGGCACGAAAATTTTTTGATTATGGGTGATGACAAGCGGCAGGTTATTTCGGGAACTCCCCCACACTCTCCGCCACCCTTAGCCGAGGTGCTAGCGTGCCGCCCTGTGCTATCGCTGTCATCGAGAGATCTGTCAGCTTAGGCTGGCAGTTTGGACTTCACGTCCTGACCAATCACTCCAACATACAACCATAACAATAAAGTTAAAACTGCTTCTGGAAAACCACCAGATCTTTGTGTCAGGGATGGTTTTGTTTACATTCGGACTGTTCCGAGAACAGGCGATCCGATTCAGGAGAAAGAAGTTTGGAAGCTTTGGGTTCCGAAGTTGTTTCAAGAGCGCATGATCCGCCACTAGCTTCTCACGGAGGTATAGGGAAAACACTGGAATGTCTGAGAAGACACTTGTACTAGCCTCGAATGACAGTTGGTGTCAGAAATTACGTAGGCGCCTGTGACGTGTTTAATGAGACTAAGGCCCCCAATACCATTCTGAAACCACCTATGAGAGTCCAATCTGTAACAGAACGACCATGTTAAAAGCTGTACATCGATTTCCTGGGTCCATATCCTCGGTCAGTAAGAGGAAACGTCTGCATATTAATAGTTCTTGACCAGTTTTCAAAGTTCCCGATTCTCAAACCTATGAGAAACGCATCTACTATCAATGTGTGCCAGTTCATCGAAACTGAAGTATTCCATGTGTTCTGAGTCCCGGAAGCGATAATCTCTGACAATGGAGTCCAGTTTTGCTCGGCTCAGTTCACCAGATTACTGGACAAGTATGGGGTGAAACACTTGCGAACGGCAGTTTACTCGCCGCAAGCAAACGCCTCAGAGTGAGTAAACAGGTCTCTATTGTCAGGGATTAGGGCATACATCCGGAAGGAACATACGAAGTGGGATGAGAAGCTGAACCAGATAGCTCGTTCTCTCAGGACCTCTTTCCACCAAGCAACTGGTTTATCTCCCTACCGAACACTTTTCGGTCAGCAAGTGATTGAACGCGCCAGCACCTATTCTATTTTGAGGAGCCTTGGGACTCTTAATGAGCCTCTGAGAGTAGATGCTGAAGACAAATGGAGATTGATACGTGCGAGAGTGCAGGAAAACTTACACCATGCGTTCGAACAGGGTTCAAGAGCCTATAATCTTAGGGCAAAGCCTGTTAATTTTAGAGTGGGTGATTAAGTATTTAGACGGAATTGTGCCCAAAGCAACTTCCAACAGTAGACTAGTGCTAAAGTAGGACGAAATTTCGTTAAGTGTCAGGTTAAAGCGAAGAAAGGAAACTCCTTTTACTAGCTTGAAGATCTACAGGGGAAACCGTTAGTAGTCTATCACGCCAAGGACATCAGTCCATGATACTCACATTCGCGGACATGCCATTTGCCTATTGCAACTAAGATCCTGGTAGCCCTAAGAAGGCATCCAGCTAGCTTCACTGGTAAACTATAGGATATCGCGAAGCCCTCATATTGCCCCGTCAATGGTGGGTGATATATCTGTCGGAATTCAACAATCAACACACCTCTACCTCTTATGAGTAGATAAACTTTTTATAGTCCCTTCCGGATCGGCCTCATTAGGAGGATTTTTTTTTTCTGTCCGTCTACAACGTTTCGTTAATCGGCAACCGTCGGACACGGTAGCACCAAATCTAAATCCTGGTAGCCCTAAGATGGCATCCAGCTAGCTTCACTGGTGAACTATAGGATATCGCGAAGCCCTCCTATTGCCCCGTGAATGGTGGGTGATATACCTGTTGGAATTCAACCCTGTATACGGTCTATATCCATTTAAGGAATGAAATCGGCAACGTCAATACTTCAACAACGTCTTGAGGGCATAACATCGAACAAGCGTCGGTCGGAGAGCAGAGTGCGAGGTTGTGCCCGAAAAGCTTAGCGATCAGTTCGTTGGGTTACTGATCGCGGGGTTTTCTCAGCATTTCGGTGAAGGAAGGCAGAGAGGCATCGACCGGCTGGATTTTTATAGGTTACCAGCTTGTCAATGCACCTTTGATTTCTAGCACGGAGAAGGATGTCGAGGTCTGATCGAAGACTGACGGGACCTCAAAAATGTGTAATCGATGCGTCATCTGTCGAGCAACTCCAACTGTCATAGTCGATAGGAAAATTGAAAAAAGGAAGAAGAAGAATCTGAGGAGGAGGTGTGTGACAAGTTGAGCTGAGAAAATGTTCCCGAAAAGTTGAATTGATACATCTGTTGATTGATAAAAATTTTATCTTCATAAAAGTAGTAACGTGAATTTGTTCTGATAAAATTTGACAAGCTGAAGAAAAGTAATTAATGAATGTGCGGTAGAACCACCGATGATTTCGCCCTATCGGTTTAAACAGATCTAACCCAAAAAATTTCCATGAAGGAATGTCACATGAGTGGTTGATTGCAGGAATTAATTTTGGATTGCGCTGTGATGACTGTCCGGCCCCGAGAGAGGATTTTATTTTCGGATCTGAGACCTCAGCACGAGCAGTGCTGCTCAATGTACTAACCGAGCTTTTCATACAGGCTGTAGCGCGGTCTGGACACTGGGTGCTTTCCTCTTCAGACGCGTGCTAGATTCTATTTGGCAGATAGACGTCAGGATTTCAACGCTAATTGGATCAGAAACACGCAGCTGCTAGTAGTCTCCAGTAACAAGTATTACATTTCTTTTAATACTGTTGCCAGTCTTTTTTTATATTACTCAGATAGTTGATTTATGAATTAAAAAAAAAAAACTGATAGAAACTATTAAGACATATACCTAAACAAGGTCATTAACCAAGCAGAGCATCAAGGGTCACGTTGCTGTAGCATAAGAATCTTCGCTATTGTTTTTTCATTATCGCGGCAGTTAATATTATGAATTACAAATATATTTGAGTTGGTTACGAATTATTAATATACGTACGTAGCTATTGTTTTTTTGTTATCGCGGCAGTTAATATTATGAATTACAAATATATTTGATTTTAGTTACTAATTATTCATATATGTACGTAGCTTGTGTTGCATATATGCACGCATTTAAATAATTAATCCAGCAACTCATTCTTCTAGCACTAAGTATTTGTCATTGTTCTTCACTACTTCAGTAGCTACAATTATATATCTCTAATTTTTAAGTCTGATTAATTAATGATGTACAGGTCACATGACAAATATATATATATATTCAGTTTACTAAGTACGTCGGCGATGGACTGCAACTAATGTTTAAATTTAGGAGTAAGCAGCAGTCCGCTAATCCCTCATTATAGGGTTAGGCAATTTCCTTTTATATTTCGAGATTTCATGTATTCTTTTTATTCACGTATTTGGCATTAGGATTAGACATTATGAAATATATATATATATATATACTCATTCCAGTAATTAGGCATGTACATTGCTGTACCCACTGTTAACAGGAAATGTTATCGCTATATACTATCTCGTTATTTGTGCTACGTCAATTTTCCTTATGTATTCGAATACCTGGGGTTATTTATTCATTGGTATAGGTCGTTGAATGATGTATATATGCCCACAATAATCTAACATTAGACATACGTTATTTTGATCAGTTATTCAACTGAATTAATTAGCAAGGATCAGCACATTCCCCAGATTTATAATTATATTTACCGTGGAGTCACATATACCTATGTTGCTCGTCTGGATTGAGTTCATTACGATTTTGCATGCTCATTTATGATCTTTATTATTGTATAACATAGGTTACTAGTTTATTGTACCCACGTTTCAATTAATTGTTCGGCCAGGATTCCTGCTAGAGATAATCGATGAATTAAACTGATTATAACGTGGTAATGTTTTGAAATATTTATTGATTTTCTGCTTTCACTCTCCCGGAGCCCTCCTTCTCCTCTCTTTTCAGGTTTACAACGGACTCTGAAAATATCTGCCCTCAGAGTCAGTTGGGTGGTTGGGGCATTCAGGAAGGCAGACCATCTGCGCCTTCAATGTGGATGTAGGTAAGTGACGTAAAGGTCCCTTCAGGACCGAATGTGGTGCGGCGTTTTTGGTTTAAAGGCTCGAAATTTTTTTGTGTATGGCAGGGGCAGCGGCAGGTTTTTCGTAGAACCTCCCCACATTCTCCGCCAATAACCGAGGCGAGCTAGCTTGCCACCCTGCAGTCAACGCTGTCCGCCGAGTGATCTGTCAGGTCATGCTGGCTGTCGAGACCTAACTTCCAGTTGTCAATCACTCTGACATAGTTCCATAACAGGTCCCTTATTCATTTTTTTTATTTATGGTTTGAGTCGTCGTACGCGGAGCCACCACGTCATCAACATACCTTGAAATACTTCAGTGATTGATACTTGTACCAGTGTGGTATTATTGTTAAGCCTGCAAAATCATTAAAAAAATTACACTAAATTACAAATCCGTTTAACTTAACTGAGAAAATATATTAAATGTAGGTACAATTAATACTGTTGTATTTAAATGTATACATTTGCCATCGACAACAGGAGGAACGTTGTTCTGCCGTATTGATCATTATATTCTCTCCGCTTTCTCGAAGAAATTTCCATGCAAATCGCTCGTATCTTGACGGTATATGGGGAAGAATTCACTGCCGTTCTGCGTTGCATCGTCAGCGAGGGCTGTTGAGTGTAAGAACGGCGACGTCTGCTTTGGGCAATCTTCTGAAAGTTTGCTGTGCCGCTAACCAGATGCTGATGCCTCGCTTAAATCCGGAAGCGTAATAGTACGAAATGAGTGCAGATGAACCTCTTTCAATGACTAGTAAATTTTTGAATATCTGAAAATTAAAAAAGAAAAATTGTAACCAATGGATAAGTAAATGCAAAATATGTAGGACACGGCCTACCATAACTAACGAGCGAAACAACACAAAATTGTAAATCATGAAGGCGTAACGAGTGAAACGACGCAAAGTGGTAGATCCTCAGATCATCGCCTTCATCAATCTCCAAATAATCATCGGGTTCCGTGGAATCATACGGATTTAAGTCCTTACTGTACCAATTCCCCTGTATAACTCCTACTCGATTCACTAACTTGTAAGTCCATGGTGATAACAACCGTTTGACCATGAATGGACCAATGAATTTCGGTGCCAACGTTGCACTAAAATATTTGGTGGCGTCCGACAGCATGAAATTTCTTCTACAGAATATATCGTTTAGATAAAATCGTCTATCTCGCCTCCGTAAATCGTACTTCTTTTTCCCAATCTGCCTGGCCTTTTATAGCCTCTTCTAAGAGTATCGTCTGTATCTTCAATGACCCAAAATAAACAGTCAACAGAAAAGAACGCTTTAAATCTCTACCCAAATAGAGGTTCCCTTCTTTACTATGGAAGAAAATATCTATAAATAAGAGCAATTGATGTAAGGAGTTATTTTACTTGCACTTAATATAACTTTTAAAACACTTACTTGCCCAAAAGGATTATTCAAAACTACTTTCGTTAAAAATAGTACATATATCCTCAATTTAATGAAGAATTTAAAACGATTCCTTTAATTTGCGAATATTATTGAAGGAACGATACAAAATCCAAATAAATATAAAAAAAAATTGTCGTAAATTTCAAAAATTTTAAGAATTCATGGTTTTCAGAAAAACGTACTTCCGTAAAGTGTGTGTTCAAGAGTACTGTTTTGCTTAACTCAAACGAACAACCACAATAAATAAATACATATCCATAACCTCGACGATTAGTAAAAAAAATTTTACTAAGGTCTCAGTAGTTATCAGGTTAATTTACTCGAACTATGCGAAAAGCTACGCTTATCCCAGTTAGCTGACTTTAAATACAAAAATCTGCTATTAGGAAATAAATTCTCAAAAGGTGAGGAGATAATACAAGAAAATTAACAGTTCATTGCAACATTATCTTGATACAACATTAATGCAAAAAAAAAAAAACGAAAACAAAAATCTAGTACAAGTCAGCTATTGTATTCCAGCAGCCTTACAAAATTTTGCAGTCCTTGTGTGTAGTATATTCAAAAATTTTGTTTGTTTATCATGACATTGTGTAGCCAAGTAATTGTAACTAATTGATATATATTTCAAAATTGGTACATTGAATTGCTTGATAATAAACGCACTTAAAGTCTCCTATTCGAAGAACTGAGGTAATGAGCACCGTATGATGCTTCTTGGAAATTTATTTTGTTTTCCAATAAATGTAATATGCTGCTACCATAAACTAACGGATTCGATCAGATCAAATTATGACTCTCCACCGAAACACACCTAAACCTCGCAACAGTCTGGGAATACGTCAGTGTCAGGCGCCAAAATCTAGGATATTCTCAAAAACTGACTAGAAATATTTATTCGAAATGCTTATTGGTAAAGATTAAACTTGAAAAAAAATCGTTCAACTTCAAAAGAAACAATACGCTCCTTCGCAAAGTGCAGAACTGTTTATCTATAGATAATCTATATAACACATAAGAATACTTTAGGAGGCACTTAAACTAGCTTATAAAATTTCACTTCGCACACAAAAACAAATTCAATATATTCTGTACTCAACGTTAATGAAACCAATCTGGCAAAAGAGTATACTGATCACAGAAAACATCAACAAATATTCTGATTTTCAATTGACAATTGTACAACTTCGGCAAAAGCTCCTTCCCATCTGAACTCAAATCTGTTTTGTGCAATTGCTGCTTTTGCAATTTTATTTGGATCACAACCGTATAGAAAGAGAAAAGCAATCACTAGCAATGTGCCATTCTGCGGAGTTTAATTTAAATTAAATAAATTGATCCGATGTCCTTTTCCAAATAAATTCTTAAGGCAACCAAGCTGACAACACCAGTGAGCACAGTATCCTATTTTTCCAGACGATACCACTTCCGGCAGTCTGTGTTCACGATGTCAACAAAAATCAAAATCGCGTTGCTTGAATTTTCCACATTGCATAACCCGTACTAGAACTGAACAAGCCGTAATTCTTGTTGTCAAAATCGAAACACGATATAATGCTACGGCAGGAATGAAACGTGATCCGTCTCTTCTACTCAGACTGAGGAAAGAGTTCAGAACACAAATTCATGGTTTGAACCTGCTTTTACTTATGGATAGTGCTGGAATAAATTTATTGGAAGCCTGGAAACCACAAGTTTATGAAATGAAAATATCCCTGGTGACCAAATTGTACAAGATTTGTAATTCCACTACTACTAGGTTACGATTGATACTTTCCCATGTTCTGCGTCAAAGAGTATTGACAATTGAAACAGAGTTTACCTTGGCGTTCTAGAAACTATTACGGCCCCACTTTGCGCGCCAGAATATGTTACGGGCACCGTTTCTTCACGTAACGAGGAGTGACTACTCAGTGGAGACGGGCTGGATTGAAAATGAAATGTTCTAATATTATGGACACCACGTGTTTTGATTTTTTTATGAGGTGCCACGAAACTCATTATTCTAATGAAACACCAGGATATTACTTATCACACCCACACTTTCATTATTTAACTGTTCACACCGCAGATATCTAATTATTAGTCATTAAAAATGCGCTAAAGCAATATCCGAGCAAAAGAAAATTAATAATTACTCTAACTTCAATATCAATTTCAACACCGCGGGAAAGTATCAACTTCAGAGATTCTATGACAGAACAAAAATGACTTTAAACACAATCACCTGACAACACGATGGCTGGCTGCCTGGAACATTTTTTTAATTTTTAAAATCTTCCTTTTAGGAAAATTTGTCCAGTGCGGCTAAAAAAATCAGACCCTTTTTCGTTTTCCTTTAATTTCTTTTTCTTGTTTTTCGGGTCGAGTTACACTGACACCATTGACCACTTTGACGGCATACGACAGAGAGAGTGCAACCGCTGCTCCCCCTATTGGCCAGATCTCCCATCTTGAAAAATTAAAGCTATGTTGTTCCCTGCCTGGATTATCTTTACACCGGCTGCTGCTAGGCTCTTTTCCAGATTGATTTCTCGCTTAGAATTTGGTCATCTTGTATATAAAATCCTAGGTACATGTATGTCCCATATGTACATATATGTATAAATGGGTTGATATACAAAATGTTGTACCTAAAAACCTAAAATTGGGCATATAAAAGTAAAAAGAAAAAAAATCATAAATTATAAAATTCATGCATCAGCAATTTTCTCCACATTCCAAGCAACTCATAAAATTTTTCCCATAAAACGACTTGGGAAAAACAAAAGTTTCAGCTTTCAACCAAGTCGTGTTATTAGCAACAAGCTCCACGAAAAGTTTTGCCTTCAGCAAAATTTGTCAGTGGAAATAATTAAAATTAAAAAAAAAAGAAATCAAAAGGCAAATCGTACCTTCAGTACGATTTGTCGCGAAATATACAATATGTATGTACATACGTACATACATGTTACGATAAAAGCTTTCGTGATAAGAAACGTGCACCACATAAATGCATTGTATGTATATACGCGCCGCGAATTCAAACGACGGGACGGTGGCTGATGTTTTTAAAAGTGTAAGATGACATTTCTGAAGCCAGCGTCTGAAGCAAATAATTCTGGACATGTTTGAACAAGTCCAGAATTAATCGTAAAATTTTCTCAGGGTAAGAAAATGCAACTAAGCGTTTTCTACCTTGAACAACGGCTCTTGATTACGATGAAGGTGATCAAGAGTTGAGTCGGTTTTTAAGAGTTGAGTCGAGTTGTTTTGGAAGAGTCGAATCGGTCGTTTATAAAAAAGGTTGGTGAATTTTGACCAGTCGAAAGGCAAGTTGATAAAAAAAAAACTTGGTCGAGTTGGTTCGGTTTGAAGAAATAGATAAAAAAAAACGGTCTCGGTTAGGAAGAAGTTAAGTGTATAAAAAAATGAGCAATACATCCATATAGCAAGTTTTCTAGTGAACATATATGTGTATAGGTACATAAGAATAGTTCTAGAGATCAATTAAGTGTTAAAATATAAAGAAGGAAATAAAGAAATTAACATAAAAGGAAAGTGTTGCATTAACTGTGAAACCACACAAGGAATAGAACAGCAATTGACAGAGTGAGTACTTTCTCAGTGTTAAGAGTAAGCAAATATACAACAAAATTGGCACAGCCGGTAGGATCAAGGAAGCTTGAACAAGTAAAGCGATCGTAAACGCTTGAAAAGCCTTGGTCCTACACAAATCTACGTGGAACCTGTGACTCTATCCAAGCTATAAGGCCACGTCACCCCCAACGCTCGGGGTAGATTTCATCTATAGACGCCTCTGCTCCAGGCGAGCAAGCGTTTACCCCATTAAGAGTGAAGCCGAATCAAGGAGGAACTACACTCACCAACCTAAGCCTATCTACAGGCAGCAGCAAGAAGGAGGATAATGAAGGCAGCCCCACTCAAAACCAAATCCAGAGAAGATACCATCGTTCCTGGGTTGAAGGGTATTTCGAAGACGGCTTTAAGCCCCCCTCTCAACCGTATCCACGGGAAATAAGTAGGCCTAGGGCCCCCGGCAGCAAACAGAAAATATAAAATAAGAACTTCGTTCCAGGATTGAAAGGGATCTCGAAGTCGGCCAAAGCCCCCCTTTCAATCTCAGCCAAAGGAATTAAGACGGATGGAGCCGCCCTAGTAGCAAAAATTCTTCCAGAAGGGAACACCATAAGAAGGCTGGAAGCCCCCCTTTTGGACAACGCGGGACGCATATGTCAGAAGGAAACTCATCACCGGTGCCTGAGGCAGGCTCGAGATTAGACTTCATACCTTCATCCGACGCGGAGAAATCCCCAGGTGAAAATCTTCATCATCTCCGGAAAGGTAGAGACAACTCCCCAGAAGACAACCCGACACAATCAAGTAGCCAGCACAACTCAGCTTTACCCCAACAGCAAGAAACAACAGGAGTTCGCCTTCGAAGTGGTACCAATTTAACTGGTTCCACCGTAGCAAATAAAGTAAGTCTAGAAAAGTTTTTAGATAAGTTATTAGAGAAGGCACGCGAATCCGATAAGCTCACTGTCACGCACTGCGATGCTCTTGACCACAGATTCAGTCAAGGCAGAGAGCAGAGGCTGACAAAAATCGAAAAATTTAAAAAACATACAGAGCGATTCAAACAGGAGCTTATCGAATTCGCCGGGCTTTCACGTTCACTAGGTTTAGATAAGAGCTCCGCCAGTATAGTTGTAAGTGCTGAAAGGTATAGTGACGAGACTACGGCCGAAAATCACCTTAGTGGCTGGATGGAAGTATCCTTCACAGAATCAAATCCAGAAACCAGCCCTGAAACTCGACACAACTTGTTCCTCTATTTTCGGGTGAAAATGCCCCACAGTTAGGTCGTGAGCTGCAAACATTTATTCGCTGTTGCAAATAGGCCCTACACTGTTTAAGTGATGAAGAAAAAGCGGCATCCTTACACATCTTGCCCACAAGGCTTCGTGGCGATGCCTATCAGCTCTTTGCTTCGGACGTCCCAACTACTTTTAGTGAGGTGGAGGAATGTGTGAACAGAACCTATCTACCACGAGAGTTATATCAAGAATTGGTCAACAAAGTGATCGTAATGAAGCAAAACCCGTTGGAAACTCTCACTGCCTTCACAACAAGAGTGAAGCAGTTGTTTATGCTTTGCAATGAGGCAGCAGTACTGAAGTACGGCGCAATGGCAGCCCCAGCTGTGAAGACACAGTTGGCTGAATTCGCCAAAAATACCCTCAAAAGTGGAGTGAAAAATCCCCACGTATGCCACTACCTCCTCGCTCTGGTAGAAAATGATCTAGAGCAGCTGATACAAAAGGCTTTATGGAAAAGCTGGAAGCAGGCACAGTTTTCGTCCAAACGACACTAACGCAACAGCCATATCCGATGACACCAGTAGACCCAAGTCGAGCTCTTAGCCGAACTCCTTACAATCAAGCGCCACAGCCGCCCATGTATGCATCACCACGAGCACAAGAGTCCCGACAGTTTAGCCATCCCCCATATATACATGCTCAACCGCTACGCCTGCCATTTCCACGAAATGATTCTAGACAACCAGATACACAAAATCTGGTACAAAATATCACCTGTAATTTCTGCTAGAAGCGGGGACACACCTACGTGGAGTGTCTAAAACGTAAGAATACCCCCTTCTGCGTTAACTGCAGAAGTTAGGAGCATGACATTCGCGACTAGCCAAGCACAGTTTGCATCTCGTTTCGCACGAGGACAACCTAGTAATCCGCAATAGTCAAACACCAACAATACAAAAGGGCCCAGAGCCTTTAATATAAGACAAAAATATGATTTTTGTGGGCGCCGCGGACACAAGATCGACGAATGTCGACAAAAACAAAAATGCGAGGAAAAAAAGCAGGCAAACGACAAAGAGTCGATCCAAAACTCCCCGACTCGACCATAAACCCTACCAGCAATATACAAGGGTCTTCTCAGCCATGCAACTTCAGTGTGCCCACCACCAGACTTGCTATAGACATTGGTCTAAATAGTTAGGCCCAGCTTATAGTGGACATCGGCGCTGAGATCAGTATAATTAAGAAAAAAGCTATCATATCTCGCGAGCTAATAAATCCCAACAAGAAATTAACGCTTCAAAGCCCCTTTGGCATCTGAAAAACCTTAGGAAACTTCATGCTAAAAAGCAACTTACCTTGCAACTTTCAGGTGGTAAAAAACATCCTAGATATTTCCGACGACGGCTTGCGAGGAAATGATTTCCTAGCCAAAAACTGTAATGTTGAGGGACCCAACAAGGTTCTGCGATTTCCTAGCACTGAAACCAATCCAGAAGAGTTTGCTGTTCCATTAGAAACCGCATCGGATAACCCGTGTTCACAAAACA
This sequence comes from Dioctria rufipes, assembly GCA_963924295.1. NCBI lineage: Eukaryota > Metazoa > Arthropoda > Insecta > Diptera > Asilidae > Dioctria > Dioctria rufipes. The sequence continues at coordinate 107,748,714 of OZ002744.1, forward strand.
CAGTCAACAAAAAGACGCTGGTAGAAGATATTAAGCTCGACGGGGATGTAACTTCTAACCCTATTGTTCTCAAAGCTTCTCAGCCAGAAGAAGTCGGCTGAAACTTACAAGAACGCGATAAGGGTGACTTGATTACCGAAGATCCGGCCTGTAAGACTGGCCAGCATCAGGTGAATTTAAATGACCCTGTGTGCGTACCAGAAAGGTCCTAGATCATAGTCAAAGTTCCATTGCAGTTGCAGGAAGAAATGCTCAGTCTGTCAAAAGAAATAGACGACAGAGTCTTCCTAGCAAACAGCTTACTCTCAGTTGGGTTAAAGGCAGTCCCCATAAGAATCCTCAACACACGTAGTTCAAAAGTAGTCCTAAATAGCGTGAACCTGAATCTGGTTCCCATTAAAAACTACACTGTCGTCCCCATAAAACGAGAGCGAGATAAAGATTGTACAAGGCCAATCCGTCGAATCCCATGAGTCGAAATGACGGCGATGGTGAGCATCAAAATATAATTAAATCTAAGATTAAGGAAATAGGGCATAAGAGCCCCAGTCAACTAAGCACTAACAAGAAACAGCTTCAAGATACTTGCGGGTCCCTCATGAAAACCCCAACATCAGGCACTGGCCAGCACACAAACGGTCTGCCGGTAGCAACTCACGCAGATCCACTTGGCCCAGCGCCACTCATATATAAAATGGTAAAATGAATATAGATAATAACAATAGGTCTAGATTTAAGAACAATTCAAACAGGGAAATAAGCGCCGATCAGAAGGCCACCCTACAACACATAAGGTACGTGTTCCAAAACGATGTCGAACAACAAGACTCCAGTAATCAGCCCCGCCTCACCAGATTAGAGCAAGAACTCAGTCTGGATGAAACTCTAAACACTGAGGAAAAAGCCTCAATAACAGATCTCTGTTATGAATATGATGACATATTCTTTCTAAAAGGCGACAGGCTTACACATACTAATGCCGTCACCCACGACATCCCTCTGGTGCAAGACCAAGCACCTATTAAACAAAAGATGTACCGGTTACCATAGACACAGCGAAATGTCATAAACGAGCAACTCATAGAAATGCTGGACAACAATATTGTCCAACCCAGCAAAAGCCCATGGAACCCTCCACTGCCTGTCGTCCCCAAAAAAGCGGGACCAGATGGTGAAAAAAGGTGGCGCGTCGTCGTTGATTTCCGTAAGTTGAACGAAAAAACGATCGGCGACGACTTTCCGCTACCACGGATTGAGGATATACTCGACCAACTGGGCCCCTCACGATATTTTACGACCGTAGCTCTAGCGAACGGCTATCGTCAGGTGCTCGTCGATCCGAAGCATCGAGCAAAAGTGGCTTTTAGTACCAACTACGGGCATTATGAATTCAAACGTATGCCATTCGGGCTCAAACGATCCCCGGCCACATTTCAGCGTTTAATGAATTTCATATTAACTGCCCTACAAGGCCTAGAATGTTTGGTCTACTTAGATGACATCGTCATCTATGGAAAAAGTCTGGTAGACCACAACGAAAAGCTTCGCAAAATCTTCGACAAGTTACGAGAAAATAACCTGAAACTTCAACCAGAGATATGTCAATTTCTCAGGCACGAGGTACTGTATCTAGGACACAAATTTTCTAACCAAGGAGCACTACCTGACCCTAGTAAAACGGCATGCGTCCAAACTTTCCCCATTCCTAATACAGTAATGTAAGTGCAATCAATTTTGGGCCTTGCCAATTACCCGATTTCATACCCGATTTTTCAAAAACAGTACGACCACTAACAAACTTACTGCGAAAGGATGTAAAGTTTGAATGGACTGAGAAATGCCAGGAGGCATTTCAAAGCATAAAAAACGCTATAATATTCCCTCCACTCTTAATATATCCCGATTTTGCAAAACCCTTTACCCTTACCACAGATGACAGCAGCGAGGCTCTTGGAGCAGTCCTATCTCAAGGAGAGGTAGGAAGTGACCAGCTAATTGCCTACGTCAGCCGTATCCTGAACAAAGCCGAACGTAACTATTCCACGATTGAGAAAGAGTTACTGGCTATAGTTTGGGTGACTAAAAATTTCAGGTGTTTTCTGTTTTCACGGTCTATACAGATCACAAACCACTCAATGGGGTTTTCAATGTTACGGAGTTCATTTATAAAATTGAGTATAAGCCCGGAATGTACAACACGAATGCCGACGCTTTAAGCCGCATTTCACGGGATAATGACAAAAACAAGGAAACTATAACCTTCACGGTAGAAGCTATAGTCCATCATCAAATGGACTTGGATATAGAGGAGGAAAAACACTCATCGGACCGAAAGGAGTGTCTGCAATGCAATGCGGTAACAAGAGCCCAGACACGAGACCTTCAGGAAAGCGGAACAAATCCAGACAGCCAGGCCAAACCAATAGAAAATCACGAGCAGACTCAAACGAAAGCAGGAGACCTTGACAGTCCACCTAGTAACAATCCACAAATTATAGACGAAACAGGTCCGCCTGAAGTATTCACGAGCCCAGAGGAGATTCAATTAATCTTAAAAGATTATCATGATTCTGCCTTTGGCGGCCATCAGGGAGTGATAAAAACCTATAAACGGATTCGAAGAAAGTGTTGGTGGAGGCACATGCTTAGTGACACAAAAAAACACATTAAGCTGTGTGCCAAATGTCAAACAATGAAAGCCTCACCACAGTATAAAATACCAATGGTGATTACAGACATAGCGGAACAACAACTCGATAAAATATATGTAGATATAGTCGGCCCACTAGAGGAAACTGAGTCCGGAAACAAATACATACTAACGTTTCAGGATAACCTCACGAATTTTATAGATTGGTATGCCATACCGAATGGGGAAGCTTTATAGCGCAAATTTTCTTCGACGAAATCGTCACGCGCTACCGTATTCCCAAAAGAATTGTCACCGATCAGGGAAGTAATTTCCTAAGTGACCTATTCAGGATAAATAAGCTGCAAGCTTCTGCTTATCATCCCCAATCAAATGGAGCACTCGAACGTGCACATAGACCATTGATTGAATATCTACGATTTATAGTGGACGAAAATCCCAGCTCATGGGATAATTATCTGCGAACCGCTGCTTTCGTGTACAATAACAGTTTACACGAAGGGACAAAATTAACTCCCATGGATTGCTTCTACGGCTTTGCAGTGGACGTTCCGTCCAACTAAAGGCGAGACACCGAACCCGAACTCCCATATTCTCAAGTCTAATTTTAAGAAGACTTACACAATGGCACGGAAAACTTGCTGATGAGTAAACAGCGCTCGAAAAATTACTATGACAAAGCTGTACGTCCGCTGACATATCACAGAGGAGACAAGGTTCTGCTCAAGAGCGAGTGTCGTAAAAATAAGCTGTCCCAGATTTGGGTATGACCCTATACGGTAACCAGCATACCCAGCTCAGTAAACACAACAATAAAAATTCGTAAACGAGAGATAACGGTACACAACAATCGCCTAAAACCTTTCTATGAATACCATGGTGTCAATATAATCTAAGTAATCCTAAGGTACATATATAAAAGCATGTAAGCTACAAAGTCAACAGAAAGCCAATTTTAATATCCTGTATCCTCTCCTAGATAACAATGCGGTCAATAATTTTCTACGGACTGTTCCTGACTAAAATAGGAGCCCTCGCGGAGGAACCTTACTCTATAACGCCTCTAAATAATACGGGAGTATTATTTGAGGACCTTGGAAGCCTATCAGTTTACCACGACACTTGGAGCATCATCACAGAGTTAGATCTAGCCGAGCTAGACAATCAGACAAAACTGGCGGAACCTGCGGAACACTACGTTCATCAATTATGTGGTAAAAAATATTTTGATCAAGATCAATGTACCCTACAAACCAAACATGTACATGCCCTGATGGAAAACATCAAGAGACGCACCAATGTCATTAAAGAGGCAGTGCCTAAGTCACGCAAGCCCCGATCCATCTTTTATGGGATAGGTAATGCGATGCACTAGCTCTTTGGCACTATGGATAGCGGAAACGAGCATGAGGTGTACAGCCCACTAAGCGAATTAGAGGTAAATACTCAAACTTTAGCTGACCTGGAAAAGCAACAGATCAGCTTAATAAAAACCACGTTGGAACAAATTCAAAAACCCTTATACTCACTGTCTGAACGACAACATCAGATAACCAATCAGATTAACCATCTGCAGAACACAACGGATGATTTGATAGCCCACCAAATAAGACAAGAGATCGATTCTAGTTTGACACTACTAATGATAGAGTTGGAATTTAAACCACAAGCTCTACTGGACATAATAGTGTCCAGCAGAAATAATCAAATTCATCCCCTTTTAATTTCCCCGAATCTCTTGCTAGAAATTTATCACAAATCTCACTCCACTTGTCCCAATCTACAGGACTGTTTGTCAGTTCTGTATCATATACCAGATGTTAACACACATTTGTTACAGGATAGATTAGTTATCCGAATCAAACTCCCCATATTTAATATTTCCAGGATGAATATCAAACAGATTAGATGTTTTCCCATATGGGTGGATTCAAACCATTCATTAATACCTGATATCAGATTTTCCCATGTGGTAAGTAAAATCCAGACCCAGGAATTTCTGTTGCTTAAGCCAGAAAACCTGAGATATTTAAAAAAAATTTCAAAGGGAATGGATGAGGATACGTGGGTTGGTAAGCTGAATACACCAATCACCAAGGTTACAAAATCAGATGAATGTACCATCAAACTTTTATTTAACGCACTGGGCGAAAATCCACAGTGTAGTTTCAGGGTTAAATTTCCCCCAAGGGACACAATAATTAAGCTCAATAGACCAAATTCGTGGCTGTAATCCTTAACCGAAACTACTATAGTACATATAACTTGTACTCAACAGTTACTCACTCATCGTCTTACAGGACAAGGAATCATAACAATCAACAAACCTTGCTCTTTGCAAATATGGCCTCATGCGTTTTATTATGAAGCAGAAAATCTGCATCCGCTTAGGATCCCCCAACCAACCTACTTCACAGGCACGAACGAAACCCAAGAGGTATTGGCAGAATATATGTCAAAGATATCCGCTCCTAAAAACCTTGAGAAACAACCAACGTTACTCCTCGGAGATGATACAAACCAACGTATCCACCTAGATATAAAATCTCTAGACGAAATCCGTACCAAAGTGAACAACATTCACTTTGGACCAAAGGCCAACATTCCTCATATACGCTCTATCACATCCTTGTCACTGACAGGAAGGACTCTTGTTTCTAATTGCATCTGTGGTGGCAAAATATATAGTCCCGGCATTCATGGCATGGATTGCTAAACGCAGACAATAGCCCACAGCTGAAAACACCCCCATGGAACCGGCTTACGCTATACCCCAAGCAAAGTTAAAACGTGCTCAAAGTCTCCCCAGAGAAAAATCTATACAATTAGTATAATTCAAGCCCCGCCATACCAATTTTTGTCTTTTCCTTTTTCTTCGCTATTGTTCTGTTACAAGCACAGCCCTCTCTCCTTTTACTACACTGACTGATAGAAAATAAGTGAAATAACAACTAGACATTAAGAGATAGAAAATATATTTCAAAAGAAACAAACAAAGCTCTAGGAATTAAGAAAATAAAAGAAAGAAAAACATAATATAATAGAATTAAAACAAGCATATAACCAGGTAAAATATAATCAAAACTGAAATAAAAAAAAGGGGGTTATAATAGTAATAAATCATAAATAACTAATATTCAGTAACATTAAGTAGTACATAGGAATAATTAACTAACTGGTAATATATATCGGTACAAATACCTAGGCTATACTAAATAGAAATAGAATAGAATTGTAACGTACTAAAAGTATAAATAGAAACGAGCGACTAAAAATAGGAGAAGAGAAAATATAAAAACAAACAAAAAATATATTTCTATGCAAGAAAAAATTAAGGCGTCATTGCAAACGAATTAGTAAAATTAAAGAAAAAAGGGCTTAAAAGTAGATATAAACAAATAAATCAATAAGTAGAACAAGATAAGATAATAGGATTAAGGAAACACTAAATTACAAAAAAAAAAAACAACGTAAGATTGGAATTAGCGAACGCTTAGAAAAACATATAAAACCATTCCGGTAAAAATAACCAAAAATTATACATTCATATGTATATTTTTGCAAAGCAAGAGCAAAGACCCAACCAAAAACCGACCAAGTATTCAGCCCTAAAAAAAAAAAAAAAAAAAACAAAGCCAACAATCTCAACACCGAAACCGCTCTACAACACAAAAAAAAAAGAAACTCTCAATTCCCTGCGAACAACCAGAAGCTATATAAGTCGATACCTGAAAACAATAGATATAGGGATAACCGCAAAGAAAAACAGTAGACCTTGAATTTACTTTTTGTTTATTATAAAGCAAAACTAGAAAAAAATTATTAATGAAACTTAATTAAAATAGGTTTTTTTTCCTCTTCTGCCGGGTAACCGTCAGGATAAACAATCCGGGCCGTCCGTAGTTGCTGCAAGAGAAAAGAAAAATTTATTTAAAAAAAAAAGAGAGAAATTCAAATGAAAGGAGAAATTACCCAGTTCAGCCCTCATTGGGCGGGAGTGCGTCCCAGTCTTCCTCATAATCACGACCAGCTGGAAAATCCGCGCCATCTCGACCAGTGCCTAGCTCTTCACTTGGAAGCCCCTCCTCCTTAGCAGGCTACACGTCCCAGTTCTCTACACTCGAAACCGGGCTGGACACCGCACCTGGAACATTCCAGTCAAACCCAGGAGGATTGTTGGCCCAAGCGATCACGTCATCGCCATGTAGCATGTAGTTCGGGTGGGTCCTACACACCAGGCAGGCACACCAGCCGACCTCTGCCGACAATACTAGGGTAGCTCCTAAAAAGACAAAAAAAAAACAGTAATTAGAACCAATGAAGAGTTATTGTTCACCACAAAATAAACTTACCTAAAGGCACCCAGGAATTCCCGTTATGAGGAGATAGGCAGAGCTCCACCCGGCGAAAGCTACTCACCTTAGCAGGAGCAGACCAGATGCAAATATCTCGGCGCCCATCCCTGCGCAGCAACAGTCGGATTAACCCCCTCCAGCGGGTAGCCACACTCTTTACTGAAATAGCGAGCACCCTAACATACTGGAGCCTGGAGCAGACGTAAGGAGCACGCGGTCCAATTATTTCTCCGAATTCCATTTTAGCAAGACTGTGAAGATAATCACAGAAATCGTTCCATATAAAGGGCAAAACCCCTAACGTTAGCAAAAACTGATGGAGATACGATTAAAATGTATCAGGCCCTTATCTCGGTGAATCCCACGCAACCCCAGTAGAAAAGGTAGTTGTTTTTACTTTTTTTCATTCTTTCAAATCACACAGTATGAGCTCCATACGACACAAATCGCAATTTATGCATTTTGTGTGTCTCAAATATTTTTTTTCTCTATTTTCGAAGCCGGTGCAAAATGCATTTTAATGTATCAGACTCCGACGCTACAGACCAATGCCATTCTTTTTATTTTTTTTAATAACATTTAAGGAGTACGATATCAAATTCATTTCAATTTGATAAAACACCCCATACAGAATCTACACCCACACAATTATTTTTCGAGAATTATTCCTCTTCAAAGAATAATTCTCTCTTTCGCGGGGGGAAGGAATGTTGTATATAAAATCCTAGGTACGTGTATGTCCCGTATGTACATATATGTATAAATGGGTAGATATACAAAATCTTGTACCTAAAAACCTAAAATTGGGCATATAAAAGAAAAAAGAAAAGAAAATCACAAATTATTAAATTCAAATAAACTAATCATGCACAAAACATGATTAGTTTATCTTCCAAAAAGGGTGAAGAAAATTGCATTAGCAATTTTCTCCACATTCCAAACAACTCATAAAACTTTTTCCTTAAAACGGCTTGGGAAAAACAAAAGATTCAGCTTTCAACCAAGTCGTTTTAATAGCAACAAGCTCCACGACAATTTTGCCCTCAGCAAAATTTGTCAGTGGAAATAATTAAAAAAAAAAAAATCAAAAGGCAAATCGTACCTTCAGTACGATTTGTCGCGAAAAATTCAATATGTATGTACATACGTGCATACATATTACGATAAAAGCGTTCGTGATAAGAAACGCGCGCCGCATAAATGCATTGGATGTATATACGCGCCGCGATTTCAAACGACGGGACGGTGGCTGATGTTTTTAAAAGTGTAAGATGACATTTTTTGAAGCCACCGTCCGAAGCAAATAATTCTGGACATCTTTGAACAAGTCCAGAATTAATCGTAAAATTTTCTCAGGGTAAGAAAATGCAGTTAAGCGTTTTCTACCCTGAACAACGGCTCTTGATTACGATGAAGGTGATCAAGAGTTGAGTCGGTTTTTAAGAGTTGAGTCGAGTTGTTTTGGAAGAGTCGAATCGGTCTTTTAAAAAAAAGGTTGTTGAATTTTGACCCGTCGAAAGGCAAGTTGATAAAAAAAAAACTTGGTCGAGTTGGTTCGGTTTAAAGAAACAGATGAAAAAAAAAACGGTTTCGGTTAAGAAGAAGTTAAGTGTACAAGAAAAGGAGCAATATATCCATATAGCAAAATTTCTAGTGAACAAATATGTGTATAGGTACATAAGAATACTTCTAGAGATCAATTAAGTATTAAAATATAAAGAAGGAAATAAAGAAATTAACATAAAAAGAAAGTGTTGCACTAACTGTGAAACCACACAAGGAATAGAACAGCAATTGACAGAGTGAGTACTTTCTCAGTGTTAAAAGTAAGCAAATATACAACAGTCGGTAAAAGTAGTACTGTTCGCTATTTCTGCACGGCGGGGATTTCTTCAATGCCTGCTGCTTTACGCCGTGGAGCAAAGTGTGAGTTCCCTTATTTTTTTTTTTTTATTTATGGTTTTAACATACTTTGAAATACTTCAGTGATTAATACTTGTACCCGTCTGGTATTATTGTTAAACCTGCAAAATCATTAACAAAATTACACTAAATTATAAGTCCGTTTAACTTAACTAAGAAACTATATTAAATTACAATTAATACTGCCATCGACAACAGGAGTAACGTTGTTCTGCCGTATTGATCATTATATTCCTTCCGCTTTCTCGATGTAATTTCCATGCAAATCGCTCGCATCCAGACGGTATATAGGGAAGAATTCACGGCCGTTCTGCACTGCATCATCAGCGAGTGCTGTTGAGTGTAAGTACGGCGATGTCTGCTTTGAGAAATCTTCTGAACGTTTGCGCTGCAGCCAACCAAAAGCTGATGCCTCGCTTTTAATTCTGGGAGCGCAATAAAAGGGAATGAGTGCAGATGAACCTCTTTCAATGACTAGTAAATTTTTGAATATCTGAAAATGCAAAAACAAAATGTCAGCTAATGGATAACAAAATGCAAAACATGTAGGACACGGCCTACAATAACCAATGAGCGAAACAACACAAAATTGCATATCATGAAAGCCTGATGAGTGAAAAGATCATCGCCTTCATCAATCTCTAACTTATCATCGGGTTCCGTAGAATCATACGGCTTTAAATCTTTACTGTGCCAATTCCCCTGTATAACTCCTGCTCGATTCACTAACTCGTAAGTCCAAGGTGGTAACGTACGTTTGACCATGAATGGACCAATGAATTTTGGTGCCAACTTTGCAATAAAATGTTTGGCAGCGTTCGACAGCACGAAGTTTCTTCTCCAGACAAAATCGTTTGGATAAAATTGTCTATCTCGTCTCCGTAAATCGTAACTCTTTTTCCCAATCTGCCTGGCCTTTTTTAGCCATGTATTGACATCTATACTAACCTGTTCCAAGAGTAGCGAATATACCTTTAGTCGAATGAAGAATAAATACATTGATCTCCCTTAGTAGTTACGCTCTGACTGTTCCAGGACCAAGTTTTTTCTTCCAGGATTTCACCACATATGGCGCCACCGTCACTAGGTGGTTTGAGTCCATACTAAAGGTGGGTTTGTGTCTTGGCTGCACTGCTTTATGTCTTGGATGTTGGGGATACGAGATCACTTTGGGGATACCAGATCACTTGTAGCACTCTCCAGCATAGGGAAATAACATTGGATTTCGATTTTGTTTCTGGAGTTCGCTTATTTTTCATCTCGAAATTTGGGGATACGAGATCACTTTCAGCACCCTTCAGCATAGGGAAATAGCATATTCTTTCATTTTTTTTTCTGGATTACGCTTATTTTTCACCTGGGACTCGTAGCCTCTAAGTTGACATTAAGATTTTTCATTTCGAGTTTTGGGGATATGAGATCACTCTTAGCACTCTCCAGCATAGGAAACTAGCACAGGTTTTTGATTTTGTTTCTGGAGCTCGCTTATTTTTCATCTCGGAGATCGTAGCTCTAAATATTTGTGAAGGGGTGGGAAGCTTTATTGGTGGAGGTTGCTGGTCTTGGAGGCTACAATTTGACCTTGACGTGCCCCTTCTTGTTTCTGTGTACTGGAGGTTTGCTGAGAGCTTTAGTGGCAATATCTGACTAGGACTGCCTGGGGTGTGATTGACTGGGCAATGTTACCTGTACCAAGGCTTGGCTAGAACGTGTGCGACTTATGTGTATTAAGTAATGATGTGAAATACCCTATGCGATTTTATATCGGGGCTATATACTTGTCAGCTTGAGCTTGGTTTTAGTTACTTCAAGTTAACCCTAGAATATTTTTCTTCATGCCAGTAGATTCTAGAAGGTGTCAGTGGGGTTCTTAGTTCTAGGGGTGGACCAAATTTTCATCAGAAATTCTGCACATGCTACGGTTTTAGAGTATTAGCGATCTTACCTTTTCAGGTATAATTAATATTAGTAATAATTCAAGTTAACCGTAGTTACGCTATGCGGATCCTGGACCACTTTTTCCATACAAAAAGTGTCCGGAAAATTCAAAATGTATTTTAGTATACATCACAAGGCCTGCCTGCCTGAGGGAATTCCTTCCTACCGTCTGGCTGACCCGGGGATGACGTCATCTGGTTGGCTGATCCCCGTAAGCTGTTCAATCTCATGTCTTAGCTGATTTTTTAATAAAATAATGTTGGATTTTTTTTGCTGGAATCGAACCGAGAACGCCTGGTTTTGTAAAATCCGCGGCACTCTACCATGAGACCATGGAGGTGTTGCGTGAATATTCTTTAAAGTTGCTATATATAGGTAGAGTTCTGGGCCAGAGTTTTTATCTAGAACTCTCACCCGCAGATGGTACCACCGTCGACAGGTGATTTTGAGTACATACCAAATATGTGTTTGTGTTTTGGATGTACATTGAGTCTTGACTGGCTTATGTCTTGGATATACCATTGAGCTTTGACTGGCTTATGGCTGGGATGTGTCATTTGGTCTTGACTGCGTCCTAGCGGCATTAGTCGGTACTACCAGCATGCTCCGGTACTACGGTTTTTACGTTTTTTTGGTGCGCCCAAATGCAGGCTTTTTTATTATTATTTTGCATTTTCAAGTATTGCGCCTACGTTTAGGCTTTTGATTTTGAACTAGTATTAGTAATAATTAAAGTTAAATTTTTGTTCATTCCAATGGATTCTAGATGGTTGGGGTGGGTGTATTAAGGGGGACGAAGTTTTCATCAGAAATCCTCTACGGGCTATGGTTTTCGAGATATTAGCGATTTTACCTTTTTAGATATAGTTAGTATTAGAAATATTCAAGTTTTTTGCTCATGGGGTTGCTGCGTCTAAATATATACTTCTTATTATGATTGTTCTTGAGCTCCTAAATGTAGGCTTTTGGTTTTGAACTAATATTAGTAATACTTAAAGCTAACGCTAGGAAATTTTTGTTCATGCCAATGGAGTCTAGATGGTTGGGGTGGGTGTATTAGGGGGGACGAAATTTTCATCAGAAATCCTCTACGGGCTATGGTTTTCGAAATATTAGCGATTTTACCTTTCCAGATATAGTTAATATTATTAATAATTCAAGCTACGCAGGATAGTTTTGTTGATGCCAATAGATTCTAGAAGATGTTATTGCTGAGGGGTTTAGAAGACGGGATAAAATTTTTGTTAGAAATCCTCTACGGGCTATGGTTTTCGAGATATTACCGTTTTACCTTTTTGGATATAGTTAATATTAGAAATAAAACAAGTTGTTTTGTTCATGGGGGTGCTGCGCCCAAATATAGGCTTTTCAGGTTGGTTTTGAATTTTATATTAGTAATAATTAAAGTTAATAGTAGGAAATTTTTGTTTATGCCAATAGATCCTATATCGTTGGGGTGATAGTATTAGGGGGAAAAAACTTTCATCAGAAATCATCTACGGACTCTGGTTTTTGAGATATTAGCGATTTTACCTTTTCAGATATCGTGAATATTATTAATAATTCAAGTTACCCTGGGGAGTTGTAGATATCAGCATGATGTCGCCTTGGATTTGCTGTGTTCTTACTTGAATATTTGTTAGCGAGGAATTTGTAGATATCAGAAGTTCTGGATCACTTTCTATGGGGATGCTGGGTATCAAATATTAAATGTTTACCAAACATTAGGTATGCTTCCCCCTGTTTATGATGTAATGTGATATCACGACTGTAAACAAACTCGCATTTAAGCTGAATGGTTCATACACACCTGTGTAAACAAATTTAAGCAATATCAGCACATTTGCTCTTATCATGTAATTTGAAACCACACTTCCTGTAGGCAACCAAAAATTTTATTGTTCCAAGAATTTTACCGATTGAAACGTTTCATTGGAATGTAAACAAATTTTCACATTTTCTTTTTATCTTGAAATGCATTCATTTGATATTTGCAATTTCAACCAGCAGAATAAAGAAATCAAATTAATTTGAATGACTTATGTTTTTTTTTGTTTATCGATATTATCCCAGCCTGTAAGCAAATTCATTTGAATTCATCATGTGCAATGAAGTGTTTAACAAATTCAGAGAATAACGACTATATTGTTAAAAAGTGCAACAGAAACATACATAAATTTCAAGTTGCATTTCGGGAATGTAGTAAGAGTGCGAGGAAACGACATTTCGAGAGCTGTCTCGAGCAAATTAAAGCATTGAGAGCGCTATTGAGAACTCCCCGGCGAGGTGGAGGAATTACTCGCGTAAGAACAAGTGATTTTGTAAAGTGGGAGGAAATAAAGACAGCGCTCGCAGACAGAATTCGACAACGTGTTATTGCAAATTTAAAACATATCGATCCGAAGCTATTTATGCAAGACGCTGCCAAATTATTTACGCGTCGTGTTAAAAATACCTTAAAACATTATTTTAATATTAAAGTCTCTACAACAATTTGCGGTGAATTTGTTAAAGAAACTAGTGACAGTGAAATTATAAAAGACATTAAATATTTCCAAGCGAAAACTGCTTCAATTAGTGCAGATGACAATTTAGAGGAGTGGGTTAAATCAAATATTTTGGATCCAATACACACTCAGCTGGAAGAATTCCAGGAAAAAGACAGTGGCTGGGCACTGCACTCTATAATACATCTAGCAGCACACATCAACAAGTTTGAACAACTCCGAGGATCTTCGTATATACCCTTACCAAAGGAAATTGCATCAAAGAAAGCTTGCATTAATTTGAAGAATAATGATGAAGCATGCTACGTAGACTGTACATTTACGAGCGGGAGCCTGCAAATTCTCTCATGATTTTCCCATTCAGATCATCCTTCATTAGACAAGGATTCTTTTTATTCATGAGCGGTAAATTGAATTGATTATCTTCTGGGTAATCACTTTGCATCAAATTTGTTTATATTTTCAGCTTAAACTCATATGCATTTTTCTCTTCAAGTTCATATATTAGAGAATCTGTATACATGACTTTACATTTATCTCCAAATTCACGCTGCATAAAACTGTAGTGGAAATCATATAGGCATATCTTTGAAATTTCCAAAACTGCCATTCAAATATAGATGGGCTTATTGAATAAGATTTTGAGTTGCCTTAATTCCACAGCAACTAAATTCTCATCAAATATCGTTGCACTGTGGAAGTTGGGTGCCGCAATCCGAGCTTTTGCACCATAGCGACCTTCCCACTTTACGCAAAGCTTTATATCGCTATACTTGCGAACATTTTCCATGATCTTACCAAAAGCTGCATTATTCATCTTCTTATAGCTGTCCTTCTCACGATCGCTGGTAGCCTGCTTCCGTTTGGTGGTATTTAAGTCAATATATGGTTTAAGCTAAGGTGATTGGTTGAATTGAAGAACCCGGTGCACTTTTTATAGGATGAGGCCATGTGATAAGCATTGCTTCAAATTTCGGTAGTGTATAACATATTTAGTTTTAGGATGTAATGTTGCCAAAAGCTTTTCTAATTTTGATCCAGGTGGTGCTGCATGCTCAGCGCAAAACTGTAAATCCTTATGCTTATCATGTAGATGTTGAGGATAGTCCAAGTCGACTTCGAATATGTATCCAATTGGTGAATCATCAGGAATTTCGAACACGTCAATATTGGAAACATCAACCCATTTGAATCATCCAGTTGGTAAATGCTGTGACATGGCCCATCCATAAAGGTTGTTAACTCATAATACATCAGGTATTTCTCTTTCCGCTCAGGCTTAAAATCATCCATATTTTTGTTATTGGCTTTAATATATCTGTTCGAGCATTGACTTATACCACCTCGAATGCCTCTCTCTATGAATAGCAGTATATCTACGTTATTTATCAGGTCTAGTTTCACTTTGGTGTATTTTAGCATAGCATCCCATGTTAGACCTGGCATGGTGTCATAATGTGCTGGATCTAAATTGTATGTCTTCATGCACACTTCTCGAAAGTTCTCAACCACATCAGTCAATAAATGGACATCAGTTTTCAGGTATAGATCGGAGTATTCACAAGTGTCTGTATTTCAAATTTTTGCCAGACCTTTTCAGCATGATTGTAGTTCTCTGGAGATATATCACTCTCAGTGATTTTATTATAGAATTGCTCCTGCACCGGTAAGTGTTGGAAATCCAATTTTGTCCAATCGTCAACGAAGTCGTATGGGAAGACACCTTTGCCTGTAGGTAGTTTAAAGTCATCATCATCCAATTCCTGCCATACAGCTCTTGTAATATTTAATTTATCCATCGGCAGCAATGATGATAGCTTATCTAAGGATTCTGCCATAAAACGGAAGGAATCGATGAATGTGAATTTGATATGACTGTCTTCAACGTAGGAGATCCTGTTTCCCAGGAATAAATGTAGCTATATCCTTAGTAATGAAGTGAGCATCCTATCCAGAGAAATTGTGAAAAATGCCTAGACCTATGGGACAATATTGATACATCAGATTGCATGCATTGTGGGCTGGTCCTCGATATTTTCCTGTTAAAAGAATTTATGAAATAATGAATTGAATTATGATTCTCCGTATTTACCTGTTAAGTGGCAATGGTCCCGGACTCGTTCCTCATCGGTAGCAAACGTTTTTTCGCATATATGGCAGCAAGTACTTTCCATATGCGAACGCCGTTCCTCTTTAGTCAGGGTTTGCATTGGCCTGATGTTCATCTTTTCCTGTACAGCTATGGATGCAATTTTTTGCAATTCTAATGCAAACCATTGTTGGCAATTCTTCCCTCCATATGCTCTGTAATATGAGAGCTTAGGATCATGTTTGCAGTGGAAATAGAACCCTATGCTGTGAACTTCATGTTCCTGGATTCGTTGTTTATTTTGATCGTTTCCCTGAATCGGCTTCAATATTGATTCAAGATCAGCATACACACAAAACGGGACTGGATTCTTATGGTTATAATACTTATATTCCAACCATTTCTTTTCCTCTGAGGGAAACATAATCCTACAATCGTTTTGTTTCGCACATTCAGGAGTGTGTGATGTTAATTTTTCTGCAGAGTAAAAGTAGAACAAACATCTGTCGCATATATACACTCTAGACTTATGTTTTGAAGTTTGTCCTGATACGAGGTGCGAAAGATCTTTAATCAAGCAGAAATGATATCTGCCAGCATCATCATCGTCATCATCATCCGTATGATCATCTTCCTGGTCATAGTCATCTTATAGCATTAAGAGATTTACATGTCGCTCCATCCTGTGTTTCGTAAGTCTAACTGGAACTGTGGTGAAGAAACGCTCTTTCTCTAGGATGAATACGTTTATTGATAAATCGTTGTGGTCCTTAAATTGTTTAATCTGGTTAAGCGTCATGGGAAAGGTTACTCCAGTTAAATTTAGTACGGTAGAGTAATGCGGATACGATGAGATCCTATCCCATGCGAAGCATGCTTCATCATTATTCTTCAAATTAATGCAAGCTTTCTTTGATGCAATTTCCTTTGGTAAGGGTATATACGAAGATCCTCGGAGTTGTTCAAACTTGTTGATGTGTGCTGCTAGATGTATTGTTCACAAATATAGGGCTGACATTAACTTTTGAGAAATGAAAGATGTATTTAACTTTAACCATTAAATTTATTCTGCTAGTATTACAATTATTTGCGGGCGACTTAATGCTGCGACGATCAACTGATAAGTGATTTTCTGATTTCAGCAATGGCAATGATAGCAATCGACTGTGCGGGATTGCGGGCGATAACAATGCGAGTACAGTTTAGGAGGTTGTTTCTTTTCTCACTGTGGATAGATTTATTGGCATTTCGACACGAAGAGTTTGTTGACCTTTATGATGATATTTGTGTCAGTGAACTGAAATGCGTAGTATAGATTTAAGCGGTATGTATGTTGATGTAGTAATATGTTGGTTAAGCGAAATTTCTCCAACATGCTCCCCCCGTTAAGCGTCCTTAACAAATTGGTAACTTGCACAATTTTGCGATTGGCCTTTTGACTTCACCAATTGAAGTTCGTACTGTCACAACCCTCACTAGATTGTCTCGACCAGCATGTAGTTGTGTGATGCGTCCTAAGACCCATGCTGCAGGCGGCATATTGTCTTCCTTGATCAGTACAAGATTTCCAATTTCCAGGTTAGTGTGTTCCCGTCTCCATTTGGGGCGATGCTGAAGGGTTACAAGGTATTCCTTATACCACCGGTTCCATAAGTCGTGGTACATTTTTTGAGCAAGTCTCCAGCGTGTAAGCATAGATGTTGGGATGTCCTCTATAGATGGTTCGGGTAGTGCTGCCAACGGTTTTCCAATTATAAAATGACCTGGGGTTAGTACATCAAAGCAGTCGATGTCATCAGTAATTGGAGTGAGGGGACGAGAATTCAAGATCCCTTCTATTTGTGCCAGCAATGTTGTGAGCTCTTCGAATGTAAGTCTTGTCTCTCCAACTGTGCGTCACTCCAGACTTCCAACTCCCTCCAAAATGCGGAGCTGACGGTGGATTGAAATTCCACTTAATGCTGTTGGATGCTGAGAACTCTGCAATTAGACTTTTATAATGATTAGAAGACGTTAACTTAAATAATTCACAAAGTTTTCGATTAGCCCCTACAAAGTTGGTCCCATTGTCACTGTATACACTGGCAGGTATCCCTCGTCTTGAAATAAACCTTTTGAAACAAGCAATAAATGCATCACTTGTCAGATCACTAACAGCTTCTAAGTGCATGGCTCTAGTACTAAGGCAGATGAACACTGCAATATATCCCTTTGTATTTCTTGCGCCACGTCCTCTGTGTAGCAACAAAGACAGAGGCCCTGCGTAATCGACACCAATGTTTTCAAAAGCTCTCGTGAACGATATCCTGGAAGATGGAAGGCTGGCCATGAGTTGCTTTGAGGTCTCTGCTCGTTGTCTTACACATTGTATACACGAGTTAATATGTCTTTTTATAAGCGTGCGACAAGATAGGATCCAATACGTTTTTCTTACTATGCTTAGTAACCCGTTCGTGCCAAGATGAAGATATTTGATGTGTAGATATGCGATTAGGCGTTTTGCAAGGATATGATTCTTTGGTAGAATTATGGGGTGTTTAGTTTCATAGCTACATGAAGATTTGTCCAGCCTACCACCAATGCGTAGGATGTTTTCACTGTCTAAAAATGGAGACAACGACAGTAGAACACTAGACGATGGAAGAGCACGCTTTTTCTGCAGGGCTGTTATTTCACTGCTGAATGCGCTTGCTTGTGCCCATTTGATGCAAACGCGACGAACGGCATCTAATTCTCCGGAAGTGATCCAATCATGTTCCTTGGATGATTCGAGTTTCCGGCAGCGATTTATAAATTGATTGCACATTGCTAGAATACGGAGAATTTTTATGAAGGATGATGACCGTTGGAATATATCCAGCAGGGTATCGTTTTCCACTGAAGCTTGTAGCGACTTGAGGATGCGTGGTTTTCTTTCCATGTCAGTCGAGTCCTCACTTCCAATTCGAACTCCGTCATGAGGGTAGGATTTCCAATCGGATGATAGCCATCTTGGTCCTGTCCACCATAATGTTGAAATATGTAGTTCTGTCGGTAGTATCCCACGAGAAGCCAGGTCTGCAGGATTATCATGGGAACGTACATGATGCCATGCTTTTCTAGGTAAGATGGTTAAGATTTCTGAGGTCCTATTGGCGATGTATGTCTTCCAGGTGCACGGATGTGAAGACAGCCACGATAAAACGACGCTGGAGTCAGTCCAAGCAATGCAATTAATATTAGGTTCATTCAGTGCTGTTTTTATGGATTGTAGAAGTTTTGCTAATAGCAGGGCTCCATTAAGCTCCAAGCGTGGGACAGAAATCTGCTTTACTGGTGCTACTCTTGTTTTAGCTGCGAGTAGAATTGTTGAAATCTCTCCAGTATCATTTTCTGTTCTACAATATACAGCTGCTGCGTATGCTACCTCGGATGCATCCGAGAATCCATGTAGCTCATAATTCTCACCACGAGTTTTTAGCCAGCGAGGAATGTGCAATTGATTCAGATAATGTAAACTTTTATGGATCCTTTTCCACTTAGCTGCTAGATCTGCGCTTATTTGCTCGTCCCAATCATAATTTCCAAGCCATAGCTGTTGTAACATGATTTTGAACATCACTGTAACTGGTGCTAGGAGTCCAAGAGGGTCAAAGACCGTACTTGACTCCGATAGGATTTGTCGTTTAGTTGGAATAGGATCATGTGCTATATTCACATCAAAGGAGAGGAAATCGCCAGAAGAAATCCATTTTAAGCGTAACACCTTTATTATTTCCGGTTGCTGGTCTAATTTTATAGACGAAATTGTGCTGTTCTCTGAGATGGCATCCAAGAATGGACCTGAGTTCGAAGCCCATTTATGTAATGGAAAACCTCTTGATGATAGAACTGTATTTAATTCCTTGTGCAGCTTCACTGCTGTAGCTACATCTCCTGCACCACCCAATAGATCGTCCACATAGAAGTTTTGAAGAATTGTATTTGCTGCTAGTGGATATTGACTCTTGAAATCTTCTGTAGCTTGCTTCAATGACCTTGTTGCCAGAAACGGAGCAGATGAGGTCCCATAAGTTACAGTTGTCAGTCTGTAATGTTGAACAGGTTCATCAGGGTTATCCCTCCATACTATGCGCTGATAGTCTCTATCTAATTCATTGACTAGTACTTGTCTATACATTTTCTGAATGTCCGCGACAATTGCTATTTTAAAAGTTCGGAATGATATGAGTATAGGGAATAAGTCTCTTTGAACTTTAGGTCCGACGCACAATTTCTTATTTAGAGCCACTCCAGAGGACGAAATAGTAGATCCATCAAAGACCACTCGCAGTTTAGTTGTGAGGCTTGTAGGTTTCAATACCGCATGATGTGGAAGATACGCTTGTTCTGTCTTTGAGTTTGATGTTGCCCATTCAGCTGGTTCTAAGTGACCTAAGGCTTTGTATTCCCGCATGAACTCATGATATTCATCTCGAAAGGTTTTATTTGTAACGAATTTCTTTTCCATTGATTTTAGTCGTGACGTTGCAATTCTTAACGTATCGCCTATTACGTCTTCTGTTATTTTAAGGGGCAATCGGACGACATACCTTCCAGAGTCTTTGTCAACAAAATGTGTTTGAGTGAATAGGTGCTCACAAAATCTCTCTTCATCAGTATAATGAGGCTCGCTTTGAGGGATTTCTTCTATTTCCCAAAATGCTCTTAATGTTTTATTAATTTCATCTGTATCCACATGAAGTGATGTAATGGCGCGTGAGTTCATTGATATATCAATAGATCCTGAGACTACGTAGCCAAATATTGTGTTTTGCAGGCTTGGGACTTCTGGAGATGTTGTGTATTTACCGTCCTCGAGGATATGTATGAAATAATCTGCGCCTATCAGAATGTCAATTTTATTTGGATGATTAAAATATGGTTCTGCTAAGTTATATTTCTTGATGAATGTGAAGGCAGTAGGATCGAAATACGCAGACGGCTGCAGCGACGTGAGCTTTGGCAGAACATAAGTAAGAATTGTAATATGTTGAGATTTATTGCATCGAGATTGAAGTTTCAAGTACATGCATCCATGAGTAGTTCCTGATCTGCATGATCCCAGTCCATGCACCATAACTTTCGCGGGCTCTCTTTTGTGACCTAAACGCTGCGCACATTCTTCGGACACAAATGATGCTTGTGAGCCGGAATCAATCAGCGCACGGCACACTTGATGTCTACCGAAAGCATCAGTAACGTTTACCAATGCAGTCGGAATTAGTGGCAATACAGATCGTCTTGTGTGAAATGTTGCCAGTGAAGTCAATGTAGGTTTGCTATTTGGATTAGACATTTCACCTGAATTTAGCAAGAATGGCTCAGCATTGGGGTTGAAATTAATGTTCGGTGACTGTGATAGTGTGGGTGACTCGTTGCTATTTGATTCTGCATGATGGGACTGTATTCTACTAAGAGTTGTATTCGCTTCATGCAGTAATGAACGGTGGGACTTTCCACAATGGTGGCAAGAGTTCTTTGATTTACATCGATTTGCAGGATGACCAGAACATAAGCAGTTGAAACATAATGCATTTTTTGAGGTGAATGCACGTCGTGACACTATGTCAATTTTTTTGAAATCGGGACACTTAAATAGTTTATGCGGCTGTGAGCACTTAATACAGCTCATATTAGTATCAGCATGAAACGTTCTAACTGATGCCCGTGTAACTGGTCTCTTTAGTGGAGCGTCAAATGCTTGTAATGCATCACACCGTTTATTTAAGAATTTAAAGAGTTCTTCAAGTGACGGGATATCATTCCCAACAGTCTCTTCTGCCCATGCCTTTCTACTATCTGCATCGGTTTTACTAAGTATGGCATAGATAAGCCATGGATCTCATCCCTTTGCTTCTTCTCCCAACGCGTTTACACCTCGAATGAGTTCATCGGAGGTATCGGCGAGTTGACGTAATTGTGTGGATGAAGAATATGATACCATAGGTTGATTATAAAATGATTTGATATATTCTGTTAGTATATGTTTTTTCTTATCATACCTGTTCTGAAGCTTTTCCCAAGCCTCCGTATAATTGCCCTCAGTAATAGGTAGGTGTTTGATAAGTGAAGCAGCCTCACCTGTGACTAAACCCTTCAAGTATTGAAACTTTTGTACTAAAGTGAGCCCTGTTCTTTTGTCTACCATGGCCGAGAAAAGATCTTTAAAAGCCGGCCATTCTTTGTAGTCGCCGTTAAAGTGAGGTATGTTTACCTTCGGAAGCCTGACGTCTGATGTATGTGGCAAATGAGAATAACTATCCCATAAATTTCTTTGTTGCTCCACGAATCGAGTCAGAGATGAATTGAATTGGTCAAGCATTGGATGAGAGCTATCATTAAGATTATCCGAACCATTATTTGTACCCAAATTTCTTTCGTGGGAATTCACTGGTGATCGCGATTTAATTGCTTTGCGGTATAGTGAACACGTCATGAAAAAATTGTTTTCAAACTCCTCCATTTCAGAATTTACCGAAAGAGCAGCAAGCGCTTCATCAACACTTTCAAACTCATCCCAAAGTTTTTCTAACCTTTCAAATCTAGCTTCAATTTCTTCGATTGTTGTATCGCTAGTAATACTTTCAATAAATGTCTTCAACCGAGTTAATGAACCCTTTACACGACCGCGTCTTTGTCTAAGCTCAATATCAGCCATATTGACGTGAGAAGGTTCGAGAATACAACACTTTTATCGAATGTGGATGAAGTTCTGTTTATATTGATTAGCTAATCCTTTATCTAACATGTAATTGAAATTCTTATAATTTTAGCGCAGGGTTGCAGCATCTAACATTGAATTGGAGATTCTAAAAATCTAAGTTGAGTTTTTTTTTTTTTTTATAATTATTTTAGTCCGTTACTTAAACACAACCAGCACAGCAGGCTATTTCAAATCAACACGGAGCACATAATTTACCAGAACTGTTTTACCGGTAATTCATTCCAATGTATTGGTATTGGTCAGGGCTTATTGGATGTTATTATATTACCCAACAAAACAAACTCTTGTCGCAATATTTGAGTTGAGATGATAATTTCATTAACAATATACTAGGAACGTATATATTTTGTTCAACGTCTTTTTTTATGTATATATGTCGTACCGTTACCTTATTTAAAAATCCGTTCTATATTAATGTGCTAAACTATTTACCTACATATGCTATGCAATTCTAATTTGTTCATTCTCGTTCCAAATTACAAAATCGAATAAAAGTCCACTCACTGGTTTTTTATTTTAGGCAGTAACAATGGACCGACCTTGATCAGTAAATGAGCAGATATTAATTGAAAAATAATACTTATCTCTGGAATTTGGTATCCAATATGCGATATGCTCGATTCATTGCTTATGTTGTTGTAACTGTGCCTGAACGATGATGCTATGCTTTGTGTGATTCACTTACAAACGTCACAACAGATTTTCACGAGTCCAATGTTTTATAGTTTTTTAAAAGTCACAAATGAAGAATGTTCTTAGTCTTTCACTAGAATTTCTTTTAATTCCCGGGTTTCGGCACCAAAAAATGTTCACAAATATAGGGCTGACATTAACTTTTGAGAAATGAAAGATGTATTTAACTTTAACCATTAAATTTATTCTGCTAGTATTACAATTAATTGCGGGCGACTTAATGCTGCGACGATCAACTGATAAGTGATTTTCTGATTTCAGCAATGGCAATGATAGCAATCGACTGTGCGGGATTGCGGGCGATAACAATGCGAGTACAGTTTAGGAGGTTGTTTCTCTTCTCACTGTGGATAGATTTATTGGCATTTCGACACGAAGAGTTTGTTGACCTTTATGATGATATTTGTGTTAGTGAACAGAAATATTTCGACTAAATGCGTAGTATAGATTTAAGCGGTATGTATGTTGATGTAGTAATATGTTGGTTAAGCGAAATTCCTCCAACATGTATTATAGAGTGCACTGCCCAGCCACTGTCTTTTTCCTGGAATTCTTCCAGCTGAGTGTGTATTGGATCCAAAATATTTGATTCAACCCACTCCTCTATAATTTCACTGTCACTAGTTTCTTTAACATATTCACCGCAAAACGTTGTAGAGACTTTAATATTAAAATAATGTTTTAAGGTATTTTTAACACGACGCGTAAATAATTTGGCAGCGTCTTGCATAAATAGCTTCGGATCGATATGTTTTACATTCGCAATAACACCTTGTCGAATTCTGTCTGCGAGCGCTGTCTTTATTTCCTCCCACTTTACAAAATCACTTCTTCTTACGCGAGTAATTCCTCCACCTCGCCGGGGAGTTCTCAATACCGCTCTCAATGCTTTAATTTGCTCGAGACAGCTCTCGAAATGTCGTTTCCTCGCACTCTTATTACATTCCCGAAATGCAACTTGAAATTTATGTATGTTTCTGTTGCACTTTTTAACAATATAGTCTTTATTCTCTGAATTTGTTAAACACTTCATTGCACATGATGAATTCAAATGAATTTGCTTACAGGCTGGGATAATATCGATAAACAAAAAAAAAAACAAAAATCATTCAAATTAATTTGATTTCTTTATTCTGCTGGTTGAAATTGCAAATATCAAATGAATGCATTTCAAGATAAAAAGAAGATGTGAAAATTTGTTTACATTCCAATGAAACGTTTCAATCGGTAAAATTCTTGGAACAGTAAAATTTTTGGTTGCCTACAGGAAGTGTGGTTTCAAATGACATGATAAGAGCAAATGTGCTGATATTGCTTAAATTTGTTTACACAGGTGTGTATGAACCATTCAGCTTAGATGCGAGTTTGTTTAAAGTGGTGATATCACATTACATCATAAACAGGGGGAAGCTTACCTAATGTTTGGTAAACATTTAATATTTGATACCCAGCATCCCCATAGAAAGTGATCCAGAACTTCTGATATCTACAAATTCCTCGCTAACAAATATTCAAGTAAGAACACAGCAAATCCAAGGCGACATCATGCTGATATCTACAACTCCCCAGGGTAACTTGAATTATTAATAATATTCACGATATCTGAAAAGGTAAAATCGCTAATATCTCAAAAACCAGAGTCCGTAGAGGATTTCTGATGAAAGTTTTATCCCCCTAATACTATCACCCCAACGATATAGGATCCATTGGCATAAACAAAAATTTCCTACTATTAACTTTAATTATTACTAATATAAAATTCAAAACCAACCTGAAAAGCCTATATTTAGGCGCATCACCCCCACGAACAAAAAAGCCTGATTTATTTATAATATTAACTATATCCAAAAAGGTAAAACGGTAATATCTCGAAAACCATAGCCCGTAGAGGATTTCTAACAAAATTTTTATCCCCCCTTTAACCCGCGCTCCTCTAACACCTTCTAGAATCTAGGCATGAACAAAACTATCCTAGCTACCTTGATTTATTAATAATAGTAACTATATCTGAAAAGGAAAAATCGCTAATATCTCGAAAACCATAGCCCGTAGAGGATTTCTGATGAAAATTTCGTCCCCCCTAATACACCCACCACAACCATCTAGAATCCATTGGCATGAACAAAAATTTCCTAGACTTAACTTTAATTATTACTAATATTAGTTCAAAATCAAAAGCCTAAATTTAGGCTCAACACTTGAAAACGCAAAATAATAATAAAAAAGCCTACATTTAGGCGCACCAAGAAAACTGAATGCTGGTAGTACCGACTAATGCCGCTAGGGCGCAGTCAAGACCAAATGACACAACCAAGCCATAAGCCAGTCAAAGCTCAATTGGGTATCCAAGACATAAGCCAGTCAAGACTCAATGTACATCCAAAACACAAACACATATTTAGTATGTACTCAAAACCACCTAGCGGCGGTGGGACCGTCTGCGGGTGAGAGTTCTAGATAAAAATTCTGGCCCAGAACTCTACCTATATATAACAACTTTAAAGAATATTCACGCAACACCTCAATGGTCTCATGGTAGAGTGCCTCGGATTTTACAAAACCAAGCGTTCTCGGTTCGATTCCAGCAAAAAAAAATCCAACATTATTTTATTAAAAAATCAGCTAAGACACGAGCTTGAACAGCTTACGGGGATCAGCCAACCAGATGACGTCATCCCCGGGTCAGCCAGACGGTAGGAAGGAATTCCCTCAGGCAGGCAAGCTCTGTGATGTAGACTAAAATACAGTTTGAATTTTCCGGACACTTATTGTATGGAAAAAGTGGTCCAGGATCCGCATAGCGTAACTACTGTTAACCCTAGAATATTTTCTGTGCATGTCAATAATATTGGGGGTGGGGGTGTGAAATTTTCATCAGACATCCTCTACGGTCTATGGTTCGAGATATGAGCGATCTTACCTTCTCGGGTGTAATTAATATATTACTAGCTGAAAAATAAAAACAACGACAACTATAATCGAAGTTGTTGATTAAAGATTTGATGATCTTAATCTGTAGGTGTCTTTTATAAACATTGCGCCATGTGATGATATATCTAAAAGTGATTGGGGCGAATGTAGGTAGATATGTTCACTTAGATAAGTGATGCAAATTAGTAAATGCCTTCAGGTGGAATGCATCTAATTTGATTCCTTGCATAAACAAATTCGCACAGTCCAGTAAAGTAAACAAATTCGCAGTTGAATAATGTATGCAAATTCGCACAGCATCCGAGTAAAGTAAATAAATTGAGTGTTTTATGTTTTTTATTGTAAGATTCCCAATTTCTTTAGCTCAAAATAACAACAAAAACTGATATAAATCTGTAGGATATGATGTCTTCGATGAGCAGTGGAAGTTATAATTGAAAATTTCTTTTGCTGAATAAAAAAAAAAACAACAAAAACTATTACGTAAGTTGTGGTCTGTAGGTGTCTTTTATAAATAAGAGTGATCATGTTATGATATTCGGGATCGTAAGACACAATGAAATCATTAGAGGTAATGAAAATTAAAGCATTAGAAAAAGTGGCCAGGCGGCTGGTAATTTGAAAACTTGCATATAGAAATACAGACTAGTAAAGCAGACAAATTGAGCGATTAATGGGCTTTGTATTTAGGAGCTTGTATTGAAAAGTCTTACATTTCATGAAAATTGTTTTTTTTTATTTGCAAGAAAATTTCTCAATCAGTCAAACTGTTATGAGATTTGATTGACCCCGATATCATCGTTCACATGAAGCTGATAAGAATATGATAATTCTATCTTCATACTACTGGGGATGATCCCATTATTTCCTTACCACTAGGTTGAGAGTGGGCTTAATTAAATGATTTGATGAAAGAAGGCGGGGTTACGATATTAATGTAATATGATATCTTGACTTAGATGACTAATGCAAGTTATTTGGGAGCTGTGAGTAAGGAATAAAAACCTTATCAGTTATTTGACATTATATTAATCTAGTATGATATGAAAGCTTTAGTTAAGAGCGTGATAGAGGATAGTGTTATTTGTTTACCTTTAAATCTTAAGGTTTAAACTTTTTAGCCTCCAGCAGGAATGTTTTATTTAAGTTGGCTCGGTGGCTAGTTAAGAACGTGTTAATTTCATGTTCATAGTTTCATCTTGTGGTGAGCATATGAAGGTAGCAGAGTTTATTATAAATCAAGCAGTTACGCTGTTATGAGATTTGATTGACTCCTACATCTAAAAAATAGTTCACATGAATCTGATAAGAATTTGATAATTATACCTACATACTATTGGGGCAGGTACATTGTTTACTTACCACTAAGTTGAGATTGGGTTAAATTAAAAGCTTTGATAAAAGAACGCTGTGTTATGATATTAATGTAGTATGATATGTTGTCTGAGGTGAGTAGTGGAAGTTGTATGGGAGCTATGAATAAGCAATACAATCCTAATCAGCAATCTTGTTTGATATTTATCTCCTATAACATATAACCCGAATGGTGGTGTGTGAAGGAACAAATAGTTGATAATTCTCCAAAAGTTTTGATGGATGGTATTTGGTATTAATCTCCTCGAAATGGTGTTGTACGAGTATCAGGAAGGTCGAAAAGAAGTTGATAATCCTTCAAATTCAATAGTGAAGACCGTGATGTTGAGAGGGGGTATTTGGAATGATATAATTCTAGTAGGATATGGAAGCATTATTTATTCAACTTTAAATCTTACTATGAATGTATTAGGATTGGGAGTGGATTAAATTAAAACTTTTTATGAAAGAAGGTGTTGTTGTTATATAATATAGTATAATATGTTGTCTTAGATGAGTACTTGAGAGCTGTGAGTAATATGTGAAATATGTTGTAGATGAGTAGTGAAAGTTGAAAATGTAAGATTCCCAATTCCTTTACTGAAAAACAACAACAACTCTAAATAATATATACCAAATCAAATTTTTACACAATATTTATTCACATCAAATTCATTATTTATTTTTATATCTTAAGTTATAAACTTTTTTCTCTGTGTTTCACCTCCACAAAGCGATACAGAGCAAATGTCTCCCATGATAGTTTTCTGCGTTAGGCTATGAGAGTTCGGCAGCAAAATCTCATGTAATTTCTTATGGAGGTCCAAATTTACATATGCAAACATTTCGCTCTAACACATCACCTCTCTTGCTCTAACACATTAGGAGGCTTTAGTGAATACCATAGTTTGAAACCATCTCACTCTCACCCAACATCTGTTTCTTTCTAATACAAATATTTGAGGTGGACTTGGTTATATACTTGTCAACTGTAGATATGTATGTATGTATGCCAGACTGAGGTGAATTAATGTAGTGTTGTGTAGTGTAACAGAAAAACTTTCATGGGTGATATCGGGATTGAATCGATGTCAAGAGCAGGTTAATACTTGTTTTGAGCATGAACAGAGGAAATCGTGATCTTTGGAGCATGTTATGAAATTCGATATCTAAAAATAGACCACATGAAGGTGATTGTGGTGGAAAAAACATGAAAGCATTAGGTTGAGAGTGGGTCCAATTTCAGGCTTTGGTGAAAGAAGGCGGTAGTAGCTATTAATGTAAGATGATAGGAGGCATCACTCAATTTTGGTAAGCCTCAGCGATAGGTCAAATAAAAAATAAAAATGTCAACCGCGCGAATAAAAGAAAGTTTTTCTAGTAAAAGTAGTGGTGCAAAATGGCATATGGAGAGCTGTATTGGACAGAGTAAATCGCCGAGAATATTATTGAAAGCCACCAGTCGAGGTGGAGATATTACTCAGCATGTAAGAAAAATTGATTTTGTAAAGTAGGAGGAAATAAAATCAGTATTCACAGACAGAATTAGAACTGGGATTATTATTAATATAAACCATACAGATCCTAAGCTATTTATACTGGATTTATTTATATGCCATATTAAGAATATTTTAAAACACCATCTCAATATTAAAGTTAATACAAAGTTGTGTGCTGAGTTTGTTAAGGATATCAGTGCCAATGATATTATAAAACATATTAAATATTTGCAAGCAAGAATTGCGCCAACTAATGTGGACGATAATTTAAATGAGTGGTATAAAGTTAAAATTTTGGATTCAATACTCACTCAGCTGGATGACTTTCAGGAAAAAGTGGCTGGATATTGGACTCCATTATACATTTAGCAGTACATATCAATAAATTTGAACAGCACCGAGGATCTTCGTACATACCTCTACCGAAGGACATTGCTTTAAAGCTAGCTTGCATCTATGTAAAAAATACTGATAGAGCATGCTTCGCTTGGGCCGTAACATCGGCGCTATACCCTGGAATTATTAACTTCTCTAGGATATCATATCTACATTATTCTACTGTGCTAAATTTAATTGGAATAACATTTCCTATGACGCTTAAATAGATTAAACAATTTAAGACCAGAACGATATATCAATAAATTTATTCATCCTAAAGAAAGAGCGTTCCTTCACCACTGTTCTAGATAGACCAACGAAACACAAGATGAAGCGACATGCGAATATATTAATCATTTATTCTGCGAAAGAATTAGCATCACATATTCCTGAATGTGAGAAACAAAAAAATTAATATTGAATTAAGGAAGCCCAACCGTAGAATTAAATGTTAATAGCACAACGGATACTCTACCATTGGGTAACATTACTTAATTACATCAGAGCAGGAAGGAGCAGCCGCAGAATACGTATCGCTCCTTGGGATGAAAAGTGACACAACTCAAAAATCACAACATAATATATATAACTTGCACGATTCCCACGAAATGATATTATGTCACTTCTTTTTCCTGCAAAAAACTCTTGCATCGCTTTCAGGTAAAACGACACTTCTCAGTTGTACTTGTTGCTTCTTACGTGACGGTCGCGTAGTTTGTTAAGAAAAGTGGCACATTTTAAGTTGTGACTGGTTATATTTTTTTATAATAATCAAGAAGAGTATACCATTCAGACTTGTGACAGTTTTCTACAAAAAGGTAAGTACAGGATGAATATTTTCTCATATGCATGCTTCTTTTAATTAATATTTTCACAGCTTACGTATTGCAAAAATGTCCAGCAGAGCCAGTTTGTTTAATGATGAACCTGTCACCTCAGAAGTTTTTAGTTCAGATAAATATGATGCAGAATTCGAAGAGAATATTTGTAACTTAGAGCAAAGGAATACTGCCACTGTCAGTTCAGAAAATACTGCCCAAAAAAGGGGGGGGGGGACGTAAATCAGATGTTGCATCGTGGATTAAGAATCAACCAAAAACATTTCGAAATACGCGACAATCTTATACTTCTACTTCAAAAAATAAGAAAAAAGTTGGAGCTATGACATTGGGGCCCCCGTGTTTGGAAAAATGTAGACTAAAATGCTCACGAAAAGTCACAAAGTCACCGAAAGCGAAAGACAAACTCTTTTTGAAAGATTTTGGGGCTTAGGCGAGCTTAGCAGACAAAGGGAGTTCATTGCTTCACACATTGAACACATTAGCCCTAAATACAGATACCCAACAAGTGTAAGTCACAGACGCCTAAATTCAGCATTTTATTTTCATATAAAAGCCGAAAAGATTCGTGTGTGCAAGACAATCTTTAAATCTACTGTTGCTATTAACGACAGACCTATAAGAACTGTAATAGAGAAACGAATGAGAAGTACAGTTGTATCACAAGAGCTGAGATGAAAACACAACAAGCACCCACAAGTAAATGAAAACATAAAGAATGGAGTTCGAAAACACATTCAAAGTATTCCAAGAATGGAAAGCCATTATCTCAGGAAACAGACTAGGAGAGATGATATAGAAGGAGGAAAGACGATTACTGACCTCCATGAAGACTGTGTAAATGAGTGTAAGTTTCAAAGGTTGCCTTATGTGAATTATATTATGTACCAAAAAATATTCAATGAAGAATTTAATATTTCATTCTTCGAACATAACAAGGACCGGTGTGAGATGTGCTTTTCAAAACGCTGATGGTGAAGATAAAAATAGTTTAAATAGTTTAAATGAAATCGAAAGCTGTGTTTTAAAATTTATTGAAATGCAGGCACGGTCAGCACAAAAGGTGATCTTGAATTAATTTTTTATTCGGATAATTCCTGTGGCCAAAACAAAATAAATTTATTGCCGCCGTGTATCTATACGCCATTCAGAATTTTAACATAAAAAGTATTACTCATAAATACCTAATAAAAGGTGACGCATTTGAAATCATCACCTACATACGTTCCAGATCAATATATTACTATTATAAGAGGGGCAAAAAGAAACAGCCTAAATATAGCGTTAACGAACTAAACACCGACTATTTCTGGGATCTTAAAGAGTTGTCTACCCAAATTGGCAGACTGCCCTTAAAAAAAAACGAGAACCAACCGTTCAGAATTGGTGATGTAAAAATCCTGAGGTTTAGGAAAGAAGACCCGTGGAAGTGTTTCTATAAAACTTCTTTTGGAAGTAATACACCCTACCAAGAAGTGTCTCTAAAGCGAATCGGAAGAAGGTCAAAAGTCATCACACTAAACAAGGCATATAATACCGAGAAGGTACCAATTAGCGAGAAAAAAAAAATGTGATTTGCTTACTTTACTTAGAGGAAATCAAATACCAAAATTCTACTCCTATTTTTACGAGAACTTGTGAAAAAATTTAGATATAGTAAGTAAATTTTCAATGAATTTAAATTAACGATAAAAATGATAAGAAGGCAGTTAATTTCTTAAGGAAACCATTTATACGTATTATTTCTATATTTTATAAAATGTTGAATAAGATAACTTGAAAATAAATGAAGATTTTTGATTTAAAACATAACGTATTTTTTTATTTTTATTGCACACAAACTAAACGGATAAGCGACACAAGTCCAAAAATAATACAAAACAAATTTCGAAAAAGTGACATAAGTGTACATCAGGGATTAACAAATGAATCAGGGTTAATCTTAAAAGAAGATATCTAATCACCATCAAACAACAAAACATAAGACGAAAGCCCAACTTGATTACATATAAGGCCTTTTATTAGGTATTTATGAGTAATACTTTTTATGTTAAAATTCTGAATGGCGTATAGATACACGGTGACAATAAATTTATTTTTGTTTTCGCTTCAAAAACAATATTCTGCTATTTCTTAAATTAGCTATACTGAAAATTATCATTTTGACATGTGTCACTTTTCATGCCAAGGTGCGGTATGTCTACAGTATTGTAAATAAAAAAATGTATTACGTATAGTTATAATTCCATTGATTGAAGTAATTTGTTTTAATTGTATTATAGTCCAAGCCTTAAGTCTAAGATATACAATATTGGAAAATAAATAATATGTTATAGTTATAGATATATTGAAATAAGGAAACCCAAAAATAGAATGACATACTAAGAATTATATGTTAATATTTTTTAATTTATAATACATCAATAGTGATATTTTACATATGTTATTCTTTTTATTCAATTGCCCTACTAAGTCCAGAGCTCCTGAAGGCATTTTTTAATAATATCTGCCTACTACAGAGGGCAATGGCCTGACCTTAGGGGGTATATAGTCAAAAAGTGTGCCGTGTCCGGCTATGTGTTGATTAGCATGTCTGGCCAGGTATTGACTGCCATGTCCGGCTAAATATTAGTAGTATAGCTATGCCGGTTCTGCGACACTTTTTCCATACAAAAAGTGCAAGGTAGATTCTAACTATTTTGATGGATCACTGAGGGTTCTGTGGAGGGGCAGAGGAGGAGGAAGGGGGCTGAGGTCGCTTTTGTACTGAAATTTTGACATTATGTAGAAGTTTTCTTTTAGGAGGATACAACAACAACCAATGTAGGTAGGTATGTTGACTTGGATATGTCCGATAATCAAATTCCGAATAATGTAAACAAAATCGCAGCCGAGTAAAGTACACAAATTGAGCGATATTTACACACACACACAACGTCATACTAAAAGCTTTTCTACCAGGCGATACCGTGTTATTAAATTAACAACAACAACAACTAACGTAGGTAGATATGTTGCCTTAGATAACAAATGGCCTAATTTTTGATCTTCAGGTGTAATGCTTCTAATTTGATTCATTGCATAAACAATTCGTACAGCCGAATAATGCAAACAAAATCGCAGTCGAATAATGTAAACAAAATTCTCACAGAGCCGAGTAAAGTAAACAAATTTATGAAAGATTCTGAATAGCTGAAAAAAAAACAACAACTGATATGTTGTCTTAGATGAGTATTAAAAATTTCTTTTGCTGAAAAAAACAACTGCGGATTAAAAAGCCAAGAGTGATCATGATATCTAAAAATAGATCACGGCTGTTTGTAAGAAGTAGTGGAAATTAAAGCCTCGGTGGGCAGGTGGCTGGTAATTTGATACCGCCAAGTAAAGTAAACAATGGATTTTGCATCTAGGAGTGTGTATTGAAAAGTCATAAGTTTTACGAAAAATTGTTTTTTATTTTAAAGTTTCTTTTTACAAAAATTTGTTTTTATTTCCAATAATATTTCTTATTACAAAAGTATTTCTTATAGCACATTGTCCAATATGAGCTTGGCAAGATGGCGCATTTGTGTTAATCTCTATTAGTTTTCTACAGTTGTATTCATCTTCAACGTTGATAATGATTTCATCCTCTCCAACTATCTTCTGCATCCAATGAACTTTTTCAGCACCTTTTACATATATGGTTTTGTTTCGAAGCAGTGGTTCAACTATAGTGTACAGCTTGTGATAAGGTATGTAGCCATCATCCCAGCGGAATCCATGAAAATTGTGTTGAAGCCATTTTACTTGTATCTTTTTTGCTGAAGTTAAATCTTTGTATCTGAACAGTCGTCTGGTGCAATATCTAGTATTCCTTTATTCATTGTTTCAGCGTTAAGCCTATCGATTGTAAATATGCTGTATTTGTAGGTGTTAATGTAGGTCTTGACCGCTTCAAGGTTGTTCGCTGACTAATGATCTTGTCTGCTCTGAACTCGTATTTATCATTATTGTATATCAACATGCTGTGGCTTCAAATGTAACCTGATGGTTATAGTCTCTCCTCTGAAGTTGATTAAGTCACCGTCTTGGTCAAGGAGCTTCAATATTAGAAAACTTATATGTTTGGTGTTCACAGGCAAACAGATTACATTTTTGGGCACCTCAACTATTTTATACCCAGGCCCAACGTTCGGGGAAAACTCGTGGAGAGTGTGTACTTGTGTGTTGTTGAAGAATGATCCTGATATAATATTACATTCGATGCGTATAGTATTTACTTTAATGATGTTGATTGGCAACTCTGATGTATGCACTGTATTAGCAGTCAAGTTTCTTTTACTGAATCCTAGCAGAGGAGCTATGGATCTCTGTTTTTCAAAATGTATTTCTTCAGTTGACTTAACTTCACTCTTCAATGTATTATTGTTAGCCTTTATCGCAACTTTTATCCTTCTCCCTTCTTTATCCAAGTATTCTTGTACATATTTTGCTATATCATCAATCTCATAGGATCATTCCCTACATGAACCAGATTA
Source organism: Dioctria rufipes (assembly GCA_963924295.1). Lineage (NCBI taxonomy): Eukaryota > Metazoa > Arthropoda > Insecta > Diptera > Asilidae > Dioctria > Dioctria rufipes. The sequence continues at coordinate 107,783,134 of OZ002744.1, forward strand.
TTGCTCACATCAATATTTGGTATAAAGTTGTATGTTTGAAAATCAATTAATCCACAAACATAATCCGTTGCTAGCTCCAGCGGAGGAAAGTACTCAGCAGTGAGTAGAGATGAATTTCCCGTGAGAGTAAGTGTTAATGACATGGTGGTTGATAAAGAACTGCCACAATTTCAATATAGATACATTTATTTATAGATAACAATTAATAGCTATAACAAATATATAAAAACTCTAAACATAAGTGGCCGCAAATTACTGCATCATAGTTCTGATAAGAACTGTAGTTGTACGTAATATTACTACCCAAGTAGTTTATGAGCTCCCGTGTTGGTTGCAGATTGCCAAAGCTATAAAAGTATTCGATGTTATCACCTTTCTTGTAGTACGCTACCCAGTGTGTACCTGCCCCAGTTGAGATGTCCAAGTTAACAATACCGCTTTCTCGCTTCCATGGCTTTTTAGGTAGATTATCACGCATAAATACTCCTCTGAAGTGCGACAAGTGTGTGGTATACTTGTGAAGATCCAATTCGTTTAGCGGTCTTTTGGGTAGCGTCTTTAATAGTTTTTTGGTTGAGGCTGTAGATAGAGTCCAAGTCCTTCTCTGTACGGCTTCAGGAACAGCCCGTTTCCATCTTTACCAACCGCTATAGTTTGCATTGCTTGGTTATGACGTTTGCTTTCTTCCAATTTTGCCTTTGCCGCACTGGTATCATTTACTTCTTTAGCTATGCCTGCTGCACCTCCTGATAGTGCTCCCAATGCTGAAAGCCCAGCAAACAACGGGATGAGGAACGGAAGTGCCCCACCAACCTTTGGTACAGGTATCACTCGTGGAGTTTTAATTGATTTCTTCTTTCTTTTCACAATATTTTTAGCTGCACTAAGAGCTATTTTTGTAGCTTCCATCAAGTCTTTTGGTTTTTTGATTTTTAAAATCTTACGTGCATTTCGTATTGCTTCTCGGCATTTGGGTTGGCGTTCATTTTTAGCCTTAAGAACCATACCTAGCTTAATTTTAGCCTTCATTGCGCTTGTTATAAGCCAGGCGTTGGCACGTTCACTCAAACTTGCATCCGTCGATTTTGCACGCTGCCAGGCTTTTTCAGCTAATATTTTATCAGCTATATGTCGCTCACTTGTATCTTATGTCGCGAGTATGCTATATCGTGTTCCTTGCAGGCTGCATCCAGTGGATTAATGCCTGGATCTCCTCTCGCCAATCTTTGTTGTAACTTTGTTCCTGGCCCACAGTACTGGTATCCCGGTAGATGTAATTCTACAGGTAATTTGTTGATAATTGAATTTAATAGTCCTCTGCCCCTTTCAAAGATTTTCTGGAGCGTTTCGATTTGTGATCTGGCATCTTATAAGGTTCCGATGATACTGATGAAATGTAATAGAAGCAGGTGTATTTATAGGAATCCCGCTAGTCTTCAATATGCGGTTCATTAAACAACAACAAGCTTTTCCTGTTCGAAATGCTGATGTAGCTGTTATGAAGGTGAAAAAGAAGCATGGTCCCCTATTGCCTAATATTATAAGGAGCACCATTGTTGGACCATCCAATTGTGGAAAAACTAATGTTATGATAAGTTTACTGGAACATCCCAATGGCCTGAGATATGAAAATATTTACATATATTCAAAATCTTTACATCAACCAAAGTATGAATACTTGAAGCGAGTGATGACTCCCATATCAGGATTGGCGTATTATACATTCTCAAAAAACTGCGACGTTCTACCTCCAGAGGAAGCCAAATCACATTCAGTGTTTATTTTCGATGATGTAGCATGTGAAAAGCAAGATAATGTGCGATCCTATTGTTATTTCCAATAGTTTTTGGAAAAGGAGAAAAAAAAACAGAAACTCTAACAATTTTCTCGACTTTATGACAATTTTATTTTATGACCAATTTGTGAACAGAGGAAGCTACACGCGCACTAACGCTTGCTGATATTCGATAATAGAGCAAAAATCCAAAGACTTTTCGGAAATATAGAAATGAGACATTGAACTGGATTTGATCTCTTTTAGACTATTTTACAATGCAAATTCGCTATTTTACACTTAAAATTGAACGTGGCGCGAGAGCTATTTTGATTACATTTTTAGAAAGTTCAGAAATTCATAAGCAGATGGCAATCTACGTTAATTACAAAATAAAGAATTTATAGAAACACTTTAATTGTTTTTTTTTATAATGAGTAACATAAGCCGGCCACCTTGGGAGCACTAGCTTCCAACGGATTGATGTCATCTGGTAATGGACACAGCTTGGCCACAGCTCGCTTGAACAGCCCTGCTACCGTCTTGTTGGTAGCGACACGAACATAGCCATCCTTTCCCGGGTGCAATTCCACTATACGCCCTAATGGCCACTTGAGTGGCGGAGAGTTTTCATTCCTTAGGAGCACCATGTCGCCAGCCTTTAAATTGGGATGCGGTGATTTCCATTTTACTCGTTGTTGCAAACCCTGTAAATAATCATTTTGCCAGCGAGACCAAAAGGCATGAACTTTACCTTGCAAATGCTGCCATCGGGATCTCAATCTTACTTCCACTCTTAGAGGGCTGGGCTCAGGAATCATTGTCGGAGGTCCCCCAGTTAGGAAGTGACCAGGAGTGAGTGGTTGAAGATCATTAACATCGTCGGACATCGGAGTCAGTGGACGAGAATTCAGGACGCATTCCACTTGGCAGACCACGCGCTGCAATTCATCTAATGAGTATGATTCTGTTCCAAGAACACGATGCAGATGATGCTTGGCCTGCTTTATCGCCGCTTCCCATAAGCCTCCAAAATGAGGCGATCTCGGAGGTATGAACTTCCATTCGATTCCATCTCTTTGACAGAATTCATGAACGAGGTTAACATGCTGCTCAGAATGAAATAAATCTTTTAATTCCTTTAGTTGCCGACTGGCTCCTACAAAATTAGTCGCGTTGTCCGAATACAAATTTCTCACGTTAGATCGTCTTGCCATGAACTTGGCCAATACCGATAAGAAGGCTTCGGTGGTTAGGCTGCTAGCTACCTCCTAGTGAACAGCCTTGACGCAGAGAGAAATGAAGACACATATGTAAGACTTTGATGGAGGACGATTTCGTATTGAATGCTTAATAAAGAAAGGCCCACAATAGTCTATCCCAGTGTGCGAAAAAACCGGGCTCGGTTGAAATCGAGGTGATGGCAGCTGACCCATAATTTGCTGTAGCATTCGAGGCCGAAGACGAAAGCATCTGATGCAATGATTGACGACTTGCTTTGCCAGGACCCTTCCACCAATTGGCCAAAACCTTGTGCGAATAATTGCCAGAAGCGCCTGACAGCCAACATGCATATGCCTGGAATGATAATGAGCGATTAGTGTTTTAGCGAATGCGGATTTCGGAAGCACAATTGGAGGTTTCGTGGCGAAATCAAGTTTGGAATTTTCTAGCCGGCCACCGACGCGGATTAAGCCGTCTGAATCTATGAATGGATAGAGCCGTGTGAGCACGCTATTAGGCTTTATGTCCCTTTTGCTTAGTAGGAGGCGGTAATCCTCAGAAAGGTCTCTTTTTTGAACGGAGCGAATGACAGATTTAAGCGCATTTTCGAATTCGAGAACACTGATTGGACCATATGCGCGCTTGGATGCGTTTTCAGATTTAATCTTCGAGTTTTTACAGAATCGATAGACGTAGACGAATGTATTGATTAGCTTTAAATAGGAGTTGCAAAACTTTGAGGAGCCTACGATATCCGTTGCTGACATCGATGCGAGAACAACTGCTACTTTACGTTGTTCTGGAATTTCCGTTATAGGTGGGGAAGATGCTTGAGTCCATAGTTGCCCTGGTGCACGGAGAAAGTCGGGACCGAGGAACCAAAGATTGCAGTCGATAAGTTGCTGAGGTGCTACCCCTCTGCTGAGAAGATCGGCCGGATTTTCTGATGAGGGCACATGATTCCATTGGAAATCCCTTGTTAGGTTCTGGGTCTTTGCTACTCGGTTGCCAACAAAAACGCTCCATTTGGATGGTGACGATGACAGCCAAGCTAGTGTAACCTTTGAGTCGGACCAACAATAAACTTTATCTACAGCAGAGGCAAATATCTTGTGGATGCGATCCGTGTGCTCTGCAGCGACTAGAGCAGCGCATAGCTCCAGCCTTGGCACAGATATTGTTTTTAAAGGCGCCACTCTTGATTTAGCTGTAAGCAAGTTGCACGTAATAGACGTTTCGCAGACAGTGCGAACATACACACAAGCGCCGTATGCAGCCATACTGGCATCAGCAAAACAATGAATCTCGAGCCGGGCTGCTGCTGGCATGACGTATCGAGGAATTCTAAGACGGTTAACTGCTTCTAGTTGATTATAAAACGAGGTCCACTCCATGTGAAGCTCCTGCGGTAATGATTCATCCCATGCTATTTTTAGGCTCCACAGACGTTGCAGAAAGATCTTTGCTGCCACAATTATGGGATTTATTAAGCCTAGCGGATCAAAAATGCGACTAATCATGGATAAAACAGATCTCTTTGTCTCTCTAGGCGGATGCTCCAGAATCTTGTATACGAATCGAAAGAAGTCTTTGTCGGGCTGCCAAATCATGCCCAGAGTCTTTACTACGCTATCTCCTGAAAATTGAAGATGTTTTTCGACCTTATCACTGTTGATTAATTCAAGAACCTCAGCATTATTAGAGCACCATTTTGCCAATTCGAAACCCCCGCTACGTAGTATGCCTTCAATTTCCTGCCTAATTATTTTGGCTCCTTCGACTGTGTCGGAACCCGATAGCATGTCATCGACATAGAAATCACGCATCAATACCTTGGCACCAATTGGATATTTCGATTGTTCTTCCACAAACAGTTGTTTTAGACTTCGAGTTGCTAAGAAGGAGGCGGGACCAGTTCCATATGTGACAGTTAAGAGACAATAAGCTTCTAATGGAAGATTTGTCGATTCACGCCACAAAATGCATTGCCAGTTCGCATCAGGGCTCGGCACTCGAACCTGGCGGTACATCTTTGTAATATCTGCCGTAAGTGCTATCTTATGAGATCGAAAACGAATGAGGGTACTGAATAAATCATTTTGGACAACATGTCCTACCATGAGAACGTCATTGAGGGAGTATCCTGATGTTGTTTTGCAGGACGCATCAAATACTACTCGTAATTTTGTGCTGCTGCTTTCAGGGTTTTATTATGCAATGATGAGGTAGAAAATGGCTCTCATTAGGCAAGGCGTCAAAGGCAACTCTCTCCATATGACCAAATTTTAAATAATCGAAGAGAAATTCTGAATATTGCCGCTTGAGCTCCGGATTTTTTGATAATCTTTGTTCCAAATGGAAGAACCTCCTTTTTACTATTTCTAGAGAATTTCCGAGAATTCTGGGCTCCTTAAGAAAAGGCAAGCGAACCACAAAGCACCCATCTTTGTCCCGCCTTACATTTTTTACAAAGTGCTCTTCACAAAGTGCTCTTCACAAAGTGCTTCTTCAGGTGACATAATATCAACAGGTGACTTGAAGTCTTCAACCTCCCAAAACCTTTGAAGTAATTCATCAATGGTGTCATTGGATCCTTCAGGTATGCCAGCCGCTACTAAACAGTTACCCATTAATGTAGATTTTCCACCGGAGATTACCCAGCCTAATAAAGTTTTTTGCAATACAGGCAAATTATTACCTAATCGTATTTGGCCCACTGACAACAATTCGAAGAACAAGCTAGCCCCTATCAAGATATCAACTGGTTGAGGAATGTGGAAGTGAAGATCAGCCATAATAATGTTAAGCGGGATTTTCCAGTCCGAGCAATTTAGACGACATGAGGGCTGATCACTTGTTATCTTAGGTAGTATTAATGCTTCAAAGGAATTTCGATAGTCATTTACACGAGACTTAAACACAATTTGCGTCTTGTATTTGACTGGAGTAAGTGTAGAACCAATGCCTGTGACGCTAATGCTAGCCGTGGATCTCTTTAGTCGAAGCTGTTGCACAACATGTTCCGTAACGAAATGGAGGGAAGAGCCTGAATCAAGCAAAGCTTTGTAAGGAACAAATTCGCCGTAGCTGTTTTGTATTTCGACTATCACAGTCGCGAGTAATGTATCATACCTATTTAGCTCCTGAGGTGTGCTCGAATTTGAACTGTTCATGTGCGAAGTCATAGCAATAGAATTGTGTTTGGAATTATCAGCAGACGTACAGCCTTTATTTAGACAATTGGAGGATGAGGATGCGCCACTGTTGCTGGGAGGGGAATGCCTGTGTAAGAGCGTGTGATGCTTCGAGTTGCAATAACGACAGCGGGTGGACTTGCAAGCCTTCAACATGTGACCAGGCCTTAAGCAATTGATGCACAAACGCAACCTTTTGGCCTCCGAGAATCTTTCAATAGGGAGGAGCTTGATGAACTTTTGGCAATTTGATGTACTATGATCCGCGCCTTTGCAGAAATTACACGAGTTATTGACCTTAACAGTTGTAAATGCAGACTTTCGAGTGTTAATTCTTGCTCTTGGCTAACCTTGATTCGAAGCTTCAGGTTTGTTTCCATATGGATATTGCATATTTTCTAAAGTTTGGCAGCGCTTATCTAAGAATTTTGAAAGGTCATCCCATGAAGGGAGAACGTGAAGTGGTGCCTCTTCTTCCCATTTCACCATGGTCACAGCATCCAACTTTCCTCTGAGCAGCTGAAGAAGTAAACCATCTGCAATGGCTTCAACGTCAGCCATGCTTCGGAACGCCCTCATGTGCGACTTAGCAGAATTGGAAAGATCCCTCAATTGGACGACGGAATCTTTTTCAATTGGCTTTGAAATATTAAGCGCTTGTTTTCGTATCGCTCCTTCAATAAACTAAGAGCACCTCCGAAACCTTCATTGTCTAAGCTGAGATTGCTGATGATTTGCAATGGATTTTCATCTAACGGCCCGCGCAAGTATGATAACTTCTCAACATTTGTTAAATGTTCATTATCTTCTACAAGGGTTTTGAAAGTTGAATAAAAATCAGGCCAGTCCGTAAAATTACCAGAGAATAGTTTTATTTGAATTTTAGGCAAGCTGGCATTAGCTTTTGGTATAGAAACGGCAAAACTGGGATCTATGGAAGGTAATGACACGCGCGGACGCCTTAGATCCATTAGCGAAAGTATTGAGTTTTTTATAGCAATATAAGTGTCTTCAAATGATTGTCGTTTGTCACTTTTAACTTCATCAGGATCTTCGCACTCTAACTTCGATTGAACTTCGTTAAACCGCGAAATATAATTTTCGAGTAAGCCAAGCCTTGTCTCTAACTCGCACAACGACATCGATCTACCCGGCGCTTCTATAAAGTTCTTCATTTTAGTCTGCTGCATGGTCACCGTACCTCTTAAAACACGTAAATCGGCGAGCCTTGATTTATTTGTAGCAGCTGTGCCGGTATCTTTCTTAGAACCATCACCCGATTTAACCCTTTCTCCTTCGCTTTCGCCAAGCATTTTACTAACAACCAAAGGCGATTTGAATAATTCAAACTCAATAAATCAATTACGAACACTTGAGAGATATATATTCGCGTAAAGAATTAAAATTTCGAAACCACTTGATAAGTGTCAGCTTGCTTTTCACAAATAATGCCGCGCACAATTCTAGAAATTTCTCAACGTTCACGTTCTGCCCCGCTTAATGCTACTTAATGTCTGATGTAATAGTTCAATAAATGATTTATATTTTAATTTTTTTTTTATATTTTTTTTTATGCAGAAAATGATTCGAATAAATAAGAGTTCGTCCTTCTATTTTCATATGCTTAGTAATAAAACTGTACTCACACTTTGTCGGCAATATGCAAAACAATTGAGGTTACCGCTATGATTCTTTGTTCCCAAGTGATCTATGAAAGTTCCCACGAATTGCAATCGATATGAATCCAAGCCAAATACAGCTAGCGTGATTCCAAAATCCAAAATGCAACGAAATCTCAGCAAATTTTGTGCGACGGGTACATATGAAATTATATAAAATATGAAAGTGAATAAGGCTAACTGTTACCACAATATTTATACAATTTACGAGAGTTGTACCAATGAATCCCACGATGAGCACTCAATATGTATCGAAACGAAATATATATCTATATATATAGCTACCGTGATTGTCTTCAACTAGCGACAAGCTCAACTAATGCTTCAGCATGGCCTCCTGCGTAGATAGAATTATGCAAAAAAAAATTAATTCCTCAGTCCGAGAATTATGCAAAGATTCCCTCGATGAGCAATGCAATGTGTCGCAACGAAATATATATGCCTATGTAAGCCACCGTGCTTGAATCCAAAAATGCAGGAACGTAATGAATCCCTCAGCAAAGTTATGTGCAGCGCGCACAGATGAACTTGTATACGAAATACAACAAAAAACTATTCCTCATGTCCCTGCTCGGGCGCCAATGTTATTTCCAATAGTTTTTGGAAAAGAAGAAAAAAAAAGAAACTCGAACAATTTCCTCGACTTTATGACAATTTTATTTTATGACCAATTTGTGAACAGAGGAAACTACACGCGCACCAACGCTTGCTGATATCCGATTATAGAGCAAAAGTCCAAAGACTTTTCGGAAATATAGAAATGAGACATTGAACTGGATTTGATCTACTTTAGACTATTATACAATGCAAATTCGCTATTTCACACTTAAAATTGAACGTGGCGCGAGAGCTATTTTGATTACATTTTTAGAAAGTTCAGAAATTCATAAGCAGATGGCAATCTACGTTAATTACAAAATAAAGAATTTGTAGAAACACTTTAATTGTTTTTTTTTTATAATGAGTAACACCTATTTTTGCATGGGTCGTCACGAAGATATAGACAGCTTCTATCTCTGTCAAACATATACGCATATACCAAAGCACTTAATACGTGACAATGCTAATTTAATCATCTTATTCAAGCAAGATGACTTGAATTTGAAACATATCTATAATGATCATGTGAATACAGACATGAAGTTTGATAAATTGCGAAGAGCCTGTGCTGAGTTTTGGAAGGATGAATATGGTTTCTTGATGATTGATAAGGATAGCTCATTAAACAAGGGGCGCTACCGTAAAGGATTTGATACCTTCATTGTACTATAAAAGGGTGAAACATGTGAAATCTTCATAAGTCGAAGTTGTAACTCAGTCGAAAGCATACCGAATCCTGTGGACCTGCTGAGTAGATTAAAGCTGTTCACCTATTATCAGACCTGTTTGAAAAGCTGTTCACCTGTTATCAGAGCTGTTTGAAAAGCTGTTAAGCTGTTATTGGAGCTGTTTGAAAAGCCGTTATCAGTTAATATCGAAGATGAATGAAAATCTATTAAAAGAATTCATCAAGGAATGCAGTGCGAGGGAAATTTAAAGCTCTAAAGATTGGAAGGATTGAAGCAGAAGCTCAACTTGAAGAAACTTTTAAGCCAATCAACAAACCCTTAAAAGACTTTGTTACCAGAGTCAAAAACGAGCCACCAGTCAAATTGGAACCAAAAGAAGAAGAAGAAGGCAACGAAATTGCGGAACCTTTTACTCCTCCAAAAGGAAAATATGTGAAAATGGAGGCTAGTAGCACACCTATAAATTATGGAGATTATTCCTTAACATCTGAAGAAGAATTTGCAACACCTAAACATTCAAGAGCATTGATAGGAAGGTCTCCTGTCACCTCCCCCGATACGTCTGGATACATAGTTTCAAACTATTTAAAGCTATTCACTGATAATATCCCTAAAATTGATCCAACCTATGGAGTTTACTATGATGACAACACGTGGAGAATCGGTAATTCAACGTTTGATGTTGATGATGTAGGAAATATTGTTATCAAGGGGATGAGCTATAAAACAACTTTGGGGTTATGTGAGCTGCTATTTATGAAAGATCCTGTAAAAAGTCTATATACTAAGGAGGATTTAACTAATTATGGATCTATTTTGAGAGATACCAATGCATATAAACGTGACTATGCTGAAGATGGGTAAATAAAAGGTACTAGAGCGGCTAAGTATAAAGCTATAATCAGTAAACTTATACAACATAAAGGCATGGGACTAATGCGTCTGCCTAAGGAAAACATTGATCACATTTACTGGGATGATCCAAATGAATTAGTGGATAGACTGCGCTCTTGGTCCACGTTCACCTGCTATCCCAAGATATCCTCGCTTAGAGAAACGTCCAAACTTGTCAACGCTCATCTGTAGATTGTGTAGAAGTATGGTAATGGAGTAGTATTTAAACTATAATATCTGCTTCTCGCAACTCCTCCAGGATAGATACAATTTCAGTATTGTGACTGGTGTTTTCAGCCTGCTTGAATGCCATTAGAAGGCGCAGTCTATCCACTAATTCATTTGGATCATCCCAGTAAATGTGAGCAATGTTTTCCTTAGGCAGACGCATTAATCCCATGCCTTTATGTTGTATAAGTTTACTGATTATAGCTTTATACTTAGCCGCTCTGGTATCTTTTATTTGCCCATCTTCAGCATAGTCACGTTTATATGCATTGGTATCTCTCAAAATAGATCCATAATTAGTTAAATCCTCCTTAGTATATAGACTTTTTACAGGATCTTTCATAAATAGCAGCTCACATAACCCCAAAGTTGTTTTATAGCTCGTCCCCTTGATAACAATATTTCCTACATCATCAACATCAAACGTTGAATTACCGATTCTCTACGCGTTGTCATCATAGTAAAGTCCATAGGTTGGATCAATTTGAGGGATATTATCAGTGAATAGCTTTAAATAGTTTGAAACTATGTATCCAGACGTATCGGGGGAGGTGACAGGAGACCTTCCTATCAATGTTCTTGAATGTTTAGGTGTTGCAAATTCTTCTTCAGATGTTAAGGAATAATCTCCATAATTTATAGGTGTGTTACTAGCCTCCATTTTCACATATTTTCGTTTTGGAGGAGTAAAAGGTTCCACAATTTCGTTGCCTTCTTCTTCTTCTTTTGGTTCCAATTTGACTCTGGTAACAAAGTCTTTTAAGGGTTTGTTGATTGGCTTAAAAGTTTCTTCAAGTGGAGCTTCTGCTTCAATCCTTCCCAACTTTAGAGCTTTAAATTTCCTTCGCACTGCATTCCTTGTCTTGATGATTTCTTTTAATAAATTTTCATTCATCTTCGATATTAACTGAATAACGGCTTTTCAAACAGCTCTGATAACAGCTTACCAGCTTTTCAAACAGCTCTGATAACAACTTAACAGCTTTTAAATAGCTTTGGTAACAGCTTAACAACTTTCCAAACAGCTCTGATAACAGCTTAACAGCTTTTCAAACAGCTCTGATAACAGGTGAACAGCTTTTCAAACAGGTCTGATAATAGGTGAACAGCTTTAATCTACTCAGCAGGTCCACAGGATTCGGTATGCTTTCGACTGAGTTACAACTTCGACTTATGAAGATTTCACATGTTTCACCCTTTTATAGTACAAGGAAGGTATCAAATCCTTTACGGTAGCGCCCCTTGTTTAATGAGCTATCCTTATCAATCATCAAGAAACCATATTCATCCTTCCAATACTCAGCACAGGCGCTTCGAAATTTTCAAACTTCATGTCTGTATTCACATGATCATTATAGAAATGTTTCAAATTCAAATCATCTTGCTTGAATAAGATGATTAAATTAGCATTGTCACGTATTAAGTGCTTTGGTGTATGCGTATATGTTTGACAGAGATAGAAGCTTGCTTTTCACATGCTACATCATCGAAAATAAACACTGAATGTGATTTGGCTTCCTCTGGAGGTAGAACGTCGCAGTTGTTTGAGAATGTATAATACCCCAATCCTGATATGGGAGTCATCACTCGCTTCAAGTATTCATACTTTGGTTGATGTAAAGATTTTGAATATATGTAAATATTTTCATATCTCAGGCCATTGGTATGTTCCAGTAAACTTATCATAACATTAGTTTTTCCACAATTGGATGGTCCAACAATGATGCTCCTTATAATATTAGGCAATAGGGGACCATGCTTCTTTTTCACCTTCATAACAGCTACATTAGCATTTCGAACAGGAAAAGCTTGTTGTTGTTTAATGAACCGCATATTGAAGACTAGCGGGATCCCTATAAATACACCTGCTTCTATTACATTTCATCAGTATCATCGGAACCTTATAAGATGCCAGATCACAAATCGAAACGCTCCAGAAAATCTTTGAAAGGGGGCAGAGGACTATTAAATTCAATCATCAACAAATTACCTGTAGAATTACATCTACCGGGATACCAGTACTGTGCGCTTGGAACAAAGTTACAACAAAGATTGGCGAGAGGAGATCCAGGCATTAATCCACTGGATTTAGCCTGCAAGGAACACGATATAGCATACTCGCGACATAAAGATACAAGTGATCGACTATAGCTGATAAAATATTAGCTGAAAAAGCCTGGCAGCGTTCAAAATCGACGGATGCAAATTTGAGTGAACGTGCCAATGCTTGGCTTATAACAAACGCAATGAAGGCTAAAATTAAGCTAGGTATGGGTCTTAAGGCTAAAAATAAACGCCAACCCACATTCCGAGAAGCAGTACGAAATGCACGTAAGATTTTAAAAATCAAAAAACCAAAAGACTTGATGGAAGCTACAAAAATAGCTCTTAGTGCAGCTAAAAATATTGTGAAAAGAAAGAAGAAATCAATTAAAACTCCACGAGTGATACCTGTACCAAAGGTTGGTGGGGCACTTCCGTTCCTCATCCCGTTGTTTGCTGGGCTTTCAGCATTGGGAGCACTATCAGGAGGTGCAGCAGGCATAGCTAAAGAAGTAAATGATACCAGTGCGGCAAAGGCAAAATTGGAAGAAAGCAAACGTCATGTAACAGACACTCAAAGTTAATTTAAGTGCTTGCTAAGTGGGCGTAAGTAACTTGAGAAAAAAGGAAGAACTTCGATTTTTGACTGTAAACTTACACTGATTTTTATTGTACTAATGCAAGAACTTAAATACATTTTTTACGCTTACATGATAAATTTCGCTATTATCGTAAGTTCACTTCATTATGTTTACCTTGCAGTCATTGACCCAGATTGGGGCAATGCATGCGGAAATATTTTCGTGAAATATTTTTATGAATGATGCAAGAACATGAGTAAGTGAACTTTCGTTTGATTGCATTTTGACCTGATTGGAGGAAATGTACAAAATAAGCAAAGTGACGAATTCGTTTGCATTTAAAAAATCGGAAGGTAATTGTAGTGAACGTGAACATGAACGTGAAATTGGAACGCGATTAAGAAATTATGTTTTGTTTAGGTATGAACATGTTGAGAAATTATTTTTTGTTCAGGTAGGAACATGATGGCGGCCGCCAGATTCCAATACACGATTGAATCGCTGTTCTATTGAAGCTTGTGGTGATGGTTGTCTTCCTTCCTTGGGTTTTGCTTGTCGCTTGGAACATCCAGTATAACAAAATTGAAAGGTCCTTTTGAGGGTGACCGAGTACTTCCAGATGAGGATGACCAGGAAAGGAATGAAAGCAGATGACATTGATATGGTTGAGTAGAGTATCAGCGTGTTGTGTAGGATAGCTGGATCTATCTTGGGCTCCTCCATATATTGTAAGATTTGCTCGTCTGGTTGAATCAAAACTCCTGGTTACAGCAATGCTGGTGATTTATTAACGTTGGAAATGTTTAATCGTGGGGGAACTTCCCTTATGTGGCTGGAGATGACCTCTATTGTTTGATCCAATTTGGTTTTTAAGGTTATCTCTCTTGTTTTCAGATAACAGTAATCAGCAGTGTGTATAATTCCTGTGGTATTTAGTAGTAATTCCTTTCTGGCTCCCTTGCAGAGTATGGAGGCGACCTTGGTTTCATTAGTCATGTATAACCAAGTGTTTCTCGTCACCAAGGCCTTCCAAACTGTACCAGTCAGCTTGAACTGACGCATCTCACATATGGTCTTTGGATAACGATCATAAATTTCATCAATTACACAAGATGGGCTGTTTTCGATGCTGTGCACTATGGTTGGGCTACACAGGAACACGTGATTGGCTATAGTAGTGCAACTCTTCAATTCCCTTTCGTCTAGATTGAAATATGTTTGATGGGTATAATCAACAGCCAAGGTGGAAGATTTTATGTCGGCCACTGCGAATTCGTTGCCTTTGATTAAGTGTGGAGTTGGTGTTATATGTATCAAATCGTACATGTTTGGTTCAACAATATTTAAGTATCCATACAATATTATCGTGCCATTCTGATTTACCACGTCTAGTCGTTCCTGTGGTGCTGGTAAGATAATGAAGTTGGAACCAATTTTCTGGGCTACCTTTTGAATAACAGTTTGGATTTCGTGTAAAGAAATTAAATTCAAGAGATAGCCGTGATTGTGTATGGCATTTAACCAGTAAGCATACTTCTCCGGGAGCTCGTCGTAGTAATCTTCTGCACTTAGGTATGCGGCTATCACTTCAATGCTAAGCCTATTGTGATCTGCTGCTGAGTACCATGTAGCCATTTCGTTAATTGAAGAGCCAATCTGGCATCAAAATGCTTCAATTTATCTAGTATGATAAAATTGGACTGATTAACCTTCGCGTTGAGGAGCAGCATTTGTTGATTTGTTGAAAGTAAGAGATTTTGTTGATTGTGTTTTAATGCGTCAATATTTGCATAAACCTCCTCATTGACGCCAAATATACTGGTGAGTATCCTACCAAGAAGACCTCTTCTACTTCTGTTCCTTGGTTCTGTAAATCGGATTTCATCTATTGATCTTAAAAGGTTCTTCCTCCTTGTGGATAAGTGCCTGAATAGTTGCGAACAGCGCGTGATTTCAGTGAGCTTCTCAGTCTTGTCACACATTTCCTGTATTTGTTCCCAAGTGGAGTTGATATTTTTCTCATCATAAAAAATGTCAACCATTGGAAGTGACACCTGCAATCGAAGATTTCCTCGTTTTATTTTGGCTCTGCCTAAATTCTCTATGTAGAGGCCGGATTTGGGCTGTATGATCTCATAGTCTTGTGCGAATGCTACAGTCAACCAATAAAGTATCAGCAAGGTGGAATGTAACAGTCTTGAGGCCCAGGTACATGGTGCGATTTTCATTCTTTTGCTATGTCGAGCTGTAGTCGGTTCAGGCCCCTTTTCATCTTTACTGGTGGAAATCGTATCAAAGTGCTCTGGTTTCGACCATAGCTCAGGTTCGGCTGAAATGTCAGGTAACCCCCTTTTTGTGGATTTCTTGAGAGTGGTCAATGCTGTAAAAGTCATGAGGCCGGCATCTTCATGGTCAGATTCATGTATACTCATAGGCAACTGGCATAGTTTGATAAGTGGCCGTTTCTTGATAATGTTTCTATATTGCACAGAAACTACTCGCACTATTCCATCTTCGCCAGGATGAAGCTGTACGATTCGTCCTAATGGCCACTTTTGTGGGGGCAAGATGTCTTCCTTTACTAGAACTAACTCGCCGAGAACTGAGTTCTTTTTGTCTGTTCTCCATTTGCTTCTTTGTTGTAGTAGTGCCAGATATTCTTGTGACCATCTCTTCCAAATGTCCTGGTATAATTTTGTAACAAGCTTCCATCTTTGGTGGATTTCTTTACACTGAATATCTGGTTCAGGCGGTGCTAGCAGAGGCCTTCCGATCAAGAAATGACCTGGAGTTAATGGTTCTAGATCTGTGGGATCGCTTGAATTTTGTCTGATTGGCCTTGAATTCAAGTAAGCCTCCACTTGATGTAGCTAGCACGGTGGTAAATTCCTCATATGTTAGCAAGGTGTCTCCCAGCACTCGTTTCAGGTGTGCCTTAACGGACTTAACGCCAGCCTCCCACAGACCTCCAAAATGTGGGCTGGCTGGGGGTATAAACTTCCACTCTGTCCTATCATTGGCTGTAATCTCTGTGCTCGTTGGGAGGAGCTGGAAATTGCAAGTTGCAGGTCTTTATCTAGCCTGTTTTTGGCACCAACAAAATTCGTCCCATTGTCGCTAAATATTTGCTTGCAATTTCCCCGCCGCGCAACAAATCTTCTATAGGCAGCAAGTAATGCGTCTGTGGTTAAATCGCTTACTAATTCCAAGTGATTGGCCTTTGTTACCATACAGACGAAAAGTGCTATGTAACCCTTGTTTGTTTTGGTGCCTCTTCCTTTGGACATTTTGGTTAAGAATGGGCCGGCATAATCTATTCCGCAGTGAGAAAACGGTGGTGATGGGATTATGCGAACATTACTTGCTGTGTGCTTTGTTGGCGGTGTCTGACACACTTGATGCATTTGTGGATTCTTCCTTGTACTACTCTTTTGGCATCTATTATCCAGAATCGTGCCATTAAGAAATTTAATGTAAGTTGCGTTCCTCCGTGTAGCGTTTGATGGTGAGAATGATCAACAATGAGACTGCTGATATGGTGTTTTGGTGGTAGTAGCATCTGATGTTTTGCATGCATAGAGAGTTCAGAGTTTTCCAATCTTCCCCCGACTCGTAGAATGCCATCCTCGTCTAGAAATGGGCGTAACGAAAGTAATCTACTGGTTTTCTTTAACGGAATTCTCTTTTCGAAAGATTGGATTTCCTCAAAGAATGCTTCCAACTGTGTCATCTTTACAATACACTTCTCTGAATTCTTCAGTTCGTTGTGTGACAGATGGTGCAACATTCTCTGTGAGCGTGGAACTCTACAGTTCATGATGAATCGTCGGCAACATGCAGTAATTCTTAACTGTTTGGTATAAGATGAGCATGAAAAAATATTCTCTGTTGAGAAAATCTATATCTATATCGGCGGGATTTTCTGGAGAGGCTATGTGTCTCCATATTTTTTTGTCAGCTAGGCTCTGAATTTCGCTCACTCGGTTCGCGACAAATGAATGCCAGTTGTTTGGGTTTTTAGCGATCCAAGCTAGTGCTACCTCAGAATCGCACGAAGCAAAAATCTGAGGTGACTTTATCGCTAGAATCTCAATGGTTGATTTGAGCAGCCGGGCAAGGAGTAATGCACCACAGAGCTCTAAACGTGGTAAAGTGATCTTCTGTTTTAATGGTGCTACTTTGGTTTTTGCAGTTAGCAATGTAGTATGTATTTTACCAAAAGCATCCACCGTGCGTGTATACACTACTGCGGCATATGCTTTCTCAGAGGCGTCGCAGAATCCGTGAAGTTGAATTTGTTGGTTCGTGCGATGTCCAACCCATCGTGGAATTCTAATTGCTTTTTAGCCCAGCAGATCTTTTTCGAAGCTTGTCCAGAGTTTGGTTATATCTTCAGGTGGAGGCTGGTCCCAATCTGTTCCTGCCTTCCACAGTGACTGCATGATAAGCTTGGCTGTAACGGTTACTGGTGCTAACCAGCCTAGCGGATCAAAGATGGTAGCAGCCCTTGACAGTATTTTTCGTTTCGTCAATTTTGCCTCATTGTTATGGAAGCGTATTCTAAACTGAAACTCGTCTTGTTTGGGATTCCAATGTATTCCCAGAGCTTTGATTGTTTCATCTTCTCCAATTTCTAATATTCCCTTCTCTATCATGTTCTCGGGGAGGTCATCTAATAGTGCTTCATTATTTGAAGTCCATTTACGCAGATTAAATCCCCCCATATTTAATAAAGAGGTTATTTGTTTTTGTAGTACCCGAGCTTCAGCTTTTGTATCAGCTCCTGACAGCATGTCGTCTACGTAAAAGTCCTCATTGAGCACCTTTTTTGCCAAAGGTAGCTGGTCACCTTCGTCCTTGGCTAATTGTTTTAGTGTTTGGACTGCAAGAAATGTGGCTGGGGCTGTGCCATAAGTGACCGTGTTTAGGATGAATTCTTGAGTGGGTTCTGTTGGTAGCTTCCTCCATAGTATTCGTTGATAGTTTCTGTCGTCTTCTGCGATCTTGATCTGTCGATGCATTTTCTCTATATCCGCAGTGAAAACGTAACGATGTTTTCTCGATCTTAGGAGAATTTGATTTAGATCTTGTTGAACTTTTTGTCCTTTATACAGCAAGTGATTAAGGCTCAATCCAGAATCCGTGTTGGATGAAGCATCGAATACTACTCGCAATTTTGTTGTGGTGCTGTCTCTTTTAAATACCGCATGCTGAGATAGATAGTATATTTTAGACTTCTCACCTGTGTAAGCTCCAGCGGGGCTCATGTGATTTAAGGCGAGATACTCCTTCAGGAAGGCATTGTAAGCCGCCATGTCCTCCGGGGCTTTCTTAAGTTTCTTTTCTATTTGCAAGAGACGAGCAACGGCCTTGTGTCTTGACTCTCCTAAGTTTCCCACATTTTCTCTAAATGGCAGGCGGACAATATACCTGCCATCTTCATCTCTATGGTGTGTCATCTTAAAATGCTCTGTGCAATAATCAGTTGCTTCATTGGATGTGACGCTGTTTTCTATCTCCCAAAACTGTTCGATTTTTTCGTCCATTTCTGCTAGAGAGAGAAAGCTTGAAACTTTGGTGTTCTCTGGTAACTTCTGGGGATAGTTCCAAATAGGATCCAACCTAACTTTGTGTTTTGAGCTGCGGGATGCTCTTATTTGAGCCCCTTTAACAATATACTGGTATAAACATCTGCACCTAGTAGTAGGTCTATTTTCCCTGGTCTGTTAAATGTGGGATCTGCCAAAGTTATATTACCATATTTTCCTATATCAACTGATAATACAGGTGAGTTTGGAAGAAATGAATTGAGTTTAGTCAAGACAAGTGCTTCTACACAAAGATATGTGTGCAATTTGTCCTGAAGCTGGATGCGTATCTTCACTTTACTGAATGCCTTTCCAGATTTAGTCTCGCCAACCCCTAATATGGTGGCTGATATGCGCTCCTTTTGCAATCTTAAATTCTGGACTGCTTCTTCGGTAATAAGCGATACCTGTGAGCCTGGATCAATTAATGCTCTAAAAAGCTCTGGTTGATTGAATATGTTTGTAACTCTTACCATGGCAGTTGGTAATAGCACATTTGGCATTTTGAGCTTGTTGTGGAGAGCAATAACCCCTTTATTTACCGTGGCCTCTGGAATGCTTTCTACAATTGTATTAGTAGTCATATAAGAACTGGATTGATTTCTTGAGTTCTCATCGTATTGATGAAGTAGCATATGGTGTCTTTTTTTGCAATAAAAGCACGATTTGCTTGTTTTGCATTTCTCAGATTTGTTGTGAGCCAAGCAGTTGATACAAAGATTCTTTTTTGCAATGTATGATTGACGATCATGCACGCTGATCTTTTTAAATTCTATACATTGGTAAATGCTATGTTCTTTGTTGCAGAAGATGCATGATCGTTGTAGCATGGTATTGAAAGATTTTTTCTTGTTGGAGGTAAATGCTTCTGGTTTTGTTTGTTTGCTACTCTTGATGCAGTCTAGGATTTTATAGAGCTTATCTAAAAAATTTAACAATTCAGGCGTAGATGGCATCTCCCTTGGGTTCGCAAGGCTCTCCTCAAACAGTCTTATACTTTCTGCATCAAGTTTTCTGATTGCAATGCAGACAATCATAGGACCCCATTCGTCCGTGTGACAGTTTAGATTTTTTAATGCTTCTAGGCATTCTCTTATTATGTCATAGAGGGCTATAATATCTTCTTGAGATCGGAATTCAACCTTCTTTGCATCCATGATGTTGTTGATATATTCTGTTATGATCTTCCTGTTATTATTAAACCTTGATTGGATTAACTTGATGGCAGTTTTATAGTTGCTATTATTCAATTGTAGATGACTTATTACTTTTCTTGCGTCGCCTTCTATATGGTATAGAAGGTATTGCATCTTCTCAACTTCGCTTAGATAGGGGTTGCGGTCTATAACCTGCATGAATATATCGCTGAAAGATTTCCATTCCTTGTAGTTTCCACTGAATCTTGGAATTTTAATTGGTGGCAGTTTTGGAAAGTTATTCTGCATGTTGTCTGACAAATATGGATTGGTATTTATCTGGTGTTTATCAGTAGTAAGAGGTGTGGAAGATGCTGCAGAAGATGCAGGTTGTCTGGTATCCTGCCCTAGCGCAGAATGTGTTAAGGTTGCTGTGTCTGCTGGTTTAGTAGATGTAGTGGTTACTGGAGTTGGATTTATTGCATAGCTTTCTAACAAGTTTAGAATATCATCGGCTATCTTTTTAGTTGTTCCATATAGATCTTCAGTGAAGTAAAGATGCTTTTTAGGAATTAACTCTTTTAATTGCTCATGCCGTGTGGTAAAGCTGTCCCAAAGTTTGTTCATCTCTGCGCTCTTCTTAACTGTGTATTCCCTAGTTTTTCTAGAAGATCCATCTTTTCCGATATTCCTTAACAAATCATCAATCAATTTAGCCAATTGCTTTTGCTCTTTCAAAAGTTCTTGAGACATCTTTGATTTTGTGGCTTCAAATAGTGTTTTCAGATGGCGATGGTTTGAATTTGTTTTTAACCGGCTGATGTGGCAATGACAAATACTCAAATCATGAAACAAACACTCAAACTTAATTTGAGAACTTGTTAAGCTGACCTGGTGATTGGTGAAATTGTTTTATGGCGACTGTGATGACTGTACAACAATACTCAAACTCAATTTGAGAACTGCTGCTTTTCCTGGGGATTGCGGATGATGATTTGTATAACAATACTCAAACTTAATTTGAGAATTGTAGTAGTTAAGCTATAAGAGTTCTGGACCACTTTTTTGAGCCTCCAGGATTTCGCCACAGATGGCGCCACCGTCGCTAGGTGGTTTGAGCCCATACTAAATGTAGGGTTGTGTCTTGGCTGTATTGGTTTGCGCCTTGGATACACCATTGTGTCTTGGGTGCACCATTGCGTCTCGACTGCACCCTAGCGGGATTAATCGGTACTACCGGGATGTGTCATTTGGTCTTGACTGCGCTCTAGCGGCATTAGCAGGTACTACCAGCATGCTCCCCATTGTGCCTTGGATGCACCATTGTGTCTTGGGTACACCATTGAGTCTCGACTGCACCGTAGCGGGATTAATCGGTACTACCGGGATGTATCATTTGGTCTTGACTGCGCCCTAGCGGCATTAACAGGTACTATCAGCATGCTTCGGTTTTCTAGCGACATCTGTTCGGGCGCAAACGCCATTTCTTGAGTAAGGTTTCCTAGCGGCCTTAGCCGGAACTACCTGGATTTGCTGTTTTCTTTTATTGGCGGGAGAGTTCAGCATCATTCGAATTTCACAACATGACGTCACCATGAACAGATTCTAGAAGTGAGACATTAGCCGATACGCAGCGACATCTGTTTGGGTGCAAACGCCATTTCTTGAGTAAGGTACCCTAGCGGCCTTAGCCGGAACTACCAGCATGCCTTGGTTTTGCTAGCGGGAGAGTTCTAGATATCGGCATGACGTCATCATGGTTTTGCTGCACCTAAATAAGTTTTCTTAGCAGGGAAGTTGAAGCATCATTCGAATTTCACAACATGACCATGAACAGATTATAGAAGATGTCAGTGAGGGTTCTGGGGTATGTGTGTGTGTGTTTGAAAAGTCTTATCTTTTATAAACATTTGTTTTTATTTCCAATAAAATTTCTTATTATAAAAGTATTTCTTATAGCACATTGTCCAATATGAACTTGGCAAGATGGCGCATTTGTGTTAATCTCTATTAGTTTTCCACAGTTGTATTCATCTTCGACATTGATAATGATTTCACTCTCTCCAACTATCTTCTGCATCCATTGAACTTTTTCAGCTCCCTTTACATATATGATTTTATTTCGAAGCAGTGGTAAAACTATAGTGTACAGCTTGTGATACGGTATGTAGCCATCATCCCAGCGGAATCCATGAAAATTGTGTTGAAGCCATTTTACTTGCCTCTTTTTTTTGCTGAAGTCAAATCTTTGTATCTGAACGGTGGTTGAAATATAAAGTGCTGTATCTGGTTTTCATTGTTTAAAATTGCCAGTTCTTTAGTGATAAATTCATTGAGACTAGTTTTGAATCCTTGAACGTCTACGATGACAGCCATCTTCTTCTTAATTTAACTTTCTAACTTCACTTGTCAGCGGACTGTATTCCACTATTCGATCGTGTAGAAGCAGACAATATGCTGTCGTATTAGCCGGTATATTTTCAGATGTCTTGAATTCTAGCCTTATGTCAACAGGTCCAGTTTTTATTGTTTCATTTTGATGTGAGCAATCAATGACAGCGATCGGAGCATCGGTTTTGAACTTCTCCCATGTGAGGAACGGCTGATACTGATGACCATAGTATGATTGTGTAAACTTTATATACATGTCATACAGCAATGCGTATCTATTCAAATCAAATTTCAAATTCAAATCATCATAGGGATATGATTCTGAGTTCAAATGAACTGTAACATCGGTGAGTTTGCAGTGATCAAACTTGCTTGGATCTTTGGTTTTATCGTTCCTTCGATCCGTTTGTAATGCTAAGATGATAAATCGAGGTTTCTCCAGTTGAGTGGAAGTCTTAACTGACCAGGTTTGATGCGTGGATTCTGGCAGTACTGGATACTCATATATGTCCCAGCTACGGAATGGTATTTGTATTGGGCGACCTCTCCCGATAATTTTTAATAGTTGCAGCTTTTCATCATCGGATACTGTAACATGTGGAATGCTCCATTGAAGTTTGGTAATTTCAATTTTCACCTCATCTGTGGCTGATATAATGGCATTATCGTCTGTCCTGCTCCGGATCAATATGAGTTCATGTTTGGAATTTATCAGAATTTTCTTGTAATCTTCAGCGAATCCCAATAAATATTTCAGAGGTACACAATAGTTAAACAGTCCATTGGCTGGTATAACGGATGAATCTGGTGACCAACTGCCGTTGAGTAGTATCCTGCTTACATTTGCATTTAGCGATACGTAGTTTTTTAATGTTGTCGCAATCCCAAGATTTCTTGTACGATCGATTTCCACTGCATTCAATTCATAGCGCATTTCATCAAAAAGAAATGGTAGAGCGTTGTTAGCTAATTTTGCAGTTGCTGAAACGGTTCCATCCAGCTTTGTTAGCGACCCCTCAATGTAAAGAAAACTCCTGCTGGGTAGAAGATTCAAGTCCTGATGTTGTACAGAGATACGGATTTCATCGCTGTTTTTAAATGATGTTAGAAATGGTGAATAGGAGTGATGTTCAAATTTAGTAACACTGTTATCAAAGTGAGCGTCTGGTGCAATATCTAGTATTCCTTTATTCATTGTTTCAGCGTCAAGCCAATTGATTGTAAATATGCTGTATTTGCAGGTGTTAATGTAGGTCTTGATCGCTTCAAGGTTGTCCGCTGACTAATGATCTTGTCTGCTCCGAACTCGTATTTATCATTATTGTATATCAACATGCTGTGGCTTCAAATGTAATCTGATGGTTATAGTCTCTCCTCTGAAGTTGATTAAGTCACCGTCTTGGTCAAGGAGCTTCAATGTTAGACAACTTATACGTTTGGTGTTCACAGGCAAATAGATTACATTTTTGGGTACCTCCACTATTTTATACCCAGGCCCAACGTTCGGGGAAAACTCGTGGAGAGTGTGTACTTGTGTGTTGTTGAAGAATGATCCTGATATAATATTACATTCGATGCGTATAGTATTTACTTTAATGATGTTGACTGGCAACTCTGATGTATGCACTATATTAGCAGTCAAGTTTCTTTTACTGAATCCTAGCAGAGGAGCTATGGATCTCTGTTTTTCAAAATGTATTTCTTCAGTTGCCTTAACTTCACTCTTCAATGTATTATTGTTAGCCTTTATCACAACCTTTATCCTTCTCCCTTCTTTATCCAAGTATCCTTGTACATATTTTGCTATATCATCAATCTCATAGGATCCAACAGGTATCTCAACAACCTCATTCCCTACATGAACCAGATTATTGCTCACATCAATATTTGGTATAGAGTTGTATGTTTGAAAATCAATTAATCCACAAACATAATCCGTTGCTAGCTCCAGCGGAGGAAAGTACTCAGCAGTGAGTAGAGATGAATTTCCCGTGAGAGTAAGTGTTAATGACATGGCGGTTGATAATGAACTGTTACAATTTCAATATAGATACATTTATTTATAGATAATAATTAATGGTTATAACAATTATATAAAAACTTTAAACATAAGTGACCGCAAATTACTGTATCATAGTTCTGATAAGAGCTGTAGTTGTACGTAATATTACTACCCAAGTAGTTTATGAGCTCCCTTGGTGGTTGGAGATTGCCAAAGCTATCAAAGTATTCGATGTTATCACCTTTCTTGTAGTACGCTACCCAGTGTGTACCGGCTCCAGTTGAGATGTCCAAGTTAACAATACCGCTTTCTCGCTTCCATGGCTTTTTAGGTAGATTATCACGCATAAATACTCCTCTGAAGTGTGGCAAGTGTGTGGTATACTTGTGAAGATCCAACTCGTTTAGCGGTCTTTTGGGTAGCGTCTTTAATAGTTTTTTGGTTGAGGTTGTAGATAGAGTCCAAGTCCTTTTCTGTACGGCTTCAGGAACAGCCCGTTTCCTTCTTTGCCAACCGCTATAGTTTCCATTGCTTGGTTATGACGTTTGCTTTCTTCCAATTTTGCCTTTGCGGCACTGGCATCATTTACTGCTTTAGCTATGCCTGCTGCACCTCCCGATAGTGCTCCCTATGCTGAAAGCCCAGCAAACAGCGGGATGAGGAACGGAAGTGCTCCACCAACCTTTGGTATAGGTATCACTCGTGGAGTTTTAATTGATTTCTTCTTTCTTTTCACAATATTTTTAGCTGCACTAAGAGCTATTTTTGTAGCTTCCATCAAGTCTTTTGGTTTTCTGACTTTTAAAATTTTACGTGCATTTCGTACTGCTTCTCGGAATGTGGGTTGGCGTTTATTTTTAGCCTTAAGACCCATACCTAGCTTAATTTTAGCCTTCATTGCGTTTGTTATAAGCCAAGCGTTGGCACGTTCACTCAAATTTGCATCCGTAGATTTTGCACGCTGCCAGGCTTTTTCAGCTAATATTTTATCAGCTATATGTCGATCACTTGTATCTTTATGTCGCGAGTATGCTATATCGTGTTCCTTGCAGGCTGCATCCAGTGGATTAATGCCTGGATCTCCTCTCGCCAATCTTTTTTGTAACTTTGTTCCTGGTCCACAGTACTGATATCCCGGTAGATGTAATTCTACAGGTAATTTGTTGATGACTGAATTTAATAGTCCTCTGCCCCCTTTCAAAGATTTTCTGGAGCGTTTCGATTTGTGATCCGGCATCTTATAAGGTTCCGATGATACTGTTGAAATGTAATATAAACAGGTGTATTTATAGGAATCCCGTTAGTCTTCAATATGCGGTTCATTAAACAACAACAAGCTTTTCCTGTTCGAAATGCTGATGTAGGTGTTATGAAGGTGAAAAAGAAGCATGGTCCCCTATTGC
The DNA here is from genome assembly GCA_963924295.1 of Dioctria rufipes. NCBI lineage: Eukaryota > Metazoa > Arthropoda > Insecta > Diptera > Asilidae > Dioctria > Dioctria rufipes. Next base: position 107,808,560 of record OZ002744.1, read on the forward strand.
CTAATAGTATAAGGAGCATCATTGTTGGACCATCGAATTGTGGAAAAACTAATGTTATGATAAGTTTGCTGGAACATCCCAATGGTCTGAGATATGAAAATATTTACATATATTCAAAATCTTTACATCAACCAAAGTATGAATACTTGAAGCGAGTGATGACTCATATATCAGGATTGGGGTATTATACATTCTCAAACAACTGCGACGTTCTACCTCCAGAAGAAGCCAAATCACATTCAGTGTTTATTTTCGATGATGTAGCATGTGAAAAGCAAAATAATGTACGATCCTATTTTTGCATGGGTCGTCACGAAGATATAGATAGCTTCTATCTCTGTCAAACATATACGCATATACCAAAGCACTTAATACGTGACAATGCTAATTTAATCATCTTATTCAAGCAAGATGACTTGAATTTGAAACATATCTATAATGATCATGTGAATACAGACATGAAGTTTGATAAATTTCGAAGAGCCTGTGCTGAGTGTTGGAAGGATAAATATGGTTTCTTGTTGATTGATAAGGACAGCTCATTAAACAAGGGGCGCTACCGTAAAGGATTTGATACCTTCATTGTACTATAAAAGGATGAAACATGCGAAATATTCATAAGTCGAAGCTGTAACTCAGACGAAAGCACACCGAATCCTGTGGACCTAGATTAAAGCTGTTCACCTATTATCAGACCTGTTTGAAAAGTTGTTAAGCTGTTATCAGAGCTGTTTGGAAAGCTGCTAAGCTGTTACCAGACCTGTTTGAAAAGCTGTTAAGCTGTTATCAGAGCTGTTTGAAAAGCTGTTAAGCTGTTATCAGAGCTGTTTGGAAAGCTGTTAAGCTGTTATCGGAGCTGTTTGGAAAGCTGTTCACCTGTTATCAGACCTGTTTGAAAAGCTGTTAAGCTGTTATCAGAGCTGTTTAATAGCTGTTAAGCTGTTATCAGAGCTGTTTGGAAAGCTGTTAAGCTGTTATCAGAGCTGTTTGGAAAGCTGTTAAGCTGTTATCAGAGCTGTTTGAAAAGCTGTTAAGCTGTTATCAGAGCTGTTTGAAAAGCTGTTAAGCTGTTATCAGAGCTGTTTGGAAAGCTGTTAAGCTGTTATCAGAGCTGTTTGAAAAGCTGTTTACCTGTTATCAGACCTGTTTGAAAAGCTGTTAAGCTGTTATCAGACCTGTTTGAAAAGCTGTTAAGCTGTTATCAGAGCTGTTTAATAGCTGTTAAGCTGTTATCAGAGCTGTTTGGAAAGCTGTTAAGCTGTTATCAGAGCTGTTTGGAAAGCTGTTAAGCTGTTATCAGAGCTGTTTGAAAAGCTGTTAAGCTGTTATCAGAGCTGTTTGAAAAGCTGTTAAGCTGTTATCAGAGCTGTTTGGAAAGCTGTTAAGCTGTTATCAGAGCTGTTTGGAAAGCTGTTAAGCTGTTATCAGAGCTGTTTGGAAAGCTGTATACCTGTTATCAGACCTGTTTGAAAAGCCGTTATTCAGTTAATATCGAAGATGAATGAAAACCTATTAAAAGAAATCATCAAGACAAGGAATGCAGTGCGAAGGAAATTTAAAGCTCTAAAGGCGGGAAGGATTGAAGCAGAAGCTCAACTTGAAGAAACTTTCAAGCCAATCACCAAACCCTTAAAAGAGTTTGTAACAAGAGTCAAAAACGAGCCACCTGTCAAATTGGAACCAAAAGAAGAAAAACAAGAAGAAGAAGAATCCAATGAGGTTGTGGAACCTTTTACCCCTCCAAAACGAAAACATGTGAAAATGGAGGCTAGTAGCACACCTATAAATTATGGAGATTATTCCTTAACATCTGAAGAAGAATTCGCAACACCTAAACATTCAAGAACATTGATAGGAAGGTCTCCTGTCAGCTCCCCCGATACGTCTGGATACATAGTTTCAAACTATTTAAAGCTATTCACTGATAATAGCCCTAAAATTGATCCAACCTATGGAGTTTACTATGATGATAGCGCGTGGAGAATCGGTAATTCAACGTTTGATGTTGATGATGTAGGAAATATTGTTATCAAGGGGAAGAGCTATAAAACAACTTTGGGGTTATGTGAACTGCTATTTATGAAAGATCCTGTAAAAAGTCTCTATACTAAAGAGGATTTAACTAATTATGGATCTATTTTGAGAGATACCAATGCATATAAACGTGACTATGCTGAAGATGGACAAATAAAAGGTACTAGAGCGGCTAAGTATAAAGCTATAATCAGTAAACTTATACAGCATAAAGGCATGGGTCTAATGCATCTGCCTAAAGAAAACATTGATCACATTTACTGGGATGACCCAAATGAATTAGTGGATAGACTGCGCCTTCTAATGGCATCAAAGCAGGCTGGAAACACCAGTCACAACAATGAAATTATATCTATCCTGGACGAGTTGCGAGAAGCTGATATTATAGTTTAAATACTACCTCATTACCATACTTCTTCACAATCTACAGATGAGCGTTGACAAGTTTGGACGTTTCTCTAAGCGAGGATATCTTGGGAAACCAGGTGAACGTGGACCAACAGGAGCTCAGGGACCAGCCGGTGAACAAGGAATTCAAGGCCCAGCTGGTAAACAAGGAGCTCAGAGTCCAGCTGGTGAACAAGGAGAGCGGGGTATTGGATTTAATTTAACGATAAACGGAGACTACGATCTGAACTCAAAGTGTATAAAACGACTTGGTGAACCCCTTGAAAATGATGATGCTACAACCAAAGACTATGTTGACAAGAAAATTAAAATAAGTGTGGAAGAAATAAGAAAAACTATTAATGTAGAGGTGGCAAATTTAACGCTATATATCAATGGCGAAATCGCAAAGATTGAAAACTATCTGTTTACTTCAGTAATAAATAAGAAAGACTTGACACCAAAAGATGGTGTATATGAGTAAAAACTTTTGAGAAATCTGTTTCATTTATAATTACGATGAGTAAGAGACAAGTGGTAAATGAGCTGCATAAACCAGCGAGAAAAAATTTTAAACGACGTCGTGTGATTATCAAAGGGCTAGATGACTTGTGGCAGGCAGACTTGGTTGAAATGGATCCCTATAAGTATGTGAACAAGGGTTACCGCTATCTGCTGACAGTAATTGATGCCTTCTCCAAATATGCATGGGCAATTCCAATTAAAAGAAAAACTGGTGTAGAAGTAAGAGATGCCATGCAATCTATATTAAGCGAGGGACGAATACCTAAAAACCTGCAGACTGATGATGGAAAGGAATTCTACAACAGCCTCTTTAAAAATCTGATGATGAAGCATGCAATTAATCATTACTCTACGTACAGTTTCCTCAAAGCATCAATAGTGGAACGATTTAACCGAACTCTGAAGGATATGATGTGGAAGGAATTCAGTTTTAATGGAACTTATCAGTGGATTAGTATGGTAAAGAAACTGCTCACTGAATACAACTCAAGAATACATCGAACTACGAAAATGAGACCACGTGATATCAACACCACTAATGAGAAACAACTGCTTTCAACTGTATACAATCATATAAAGATTGTTGTTCCTGCAAAGTATAAAGTTGGAGATTTTGTACGCATCAGCAAATACAAGCATATATTTGAGAAAGGCTATACACCAAACTGGACAGCTGAGATTTTTAAAATTATTAAAGTTCAAAACACAAATCCCATCACATATCGGCTGGAAGATTATCAAGGAAATCCAATCACAGGAGGCTTTTATGAATTGGAGCTGCTGAAAGTTAAACACCCAAACCTATATCTCGTAGAGAAAATCATAAAGAAGAGTGGAGATAAAGCTTACGTTAAATGGCTCGGATTTTCATCAAAACACAACTCTTGGATTAATAACAAAGATGTTTTATAATATCTTGAAAAACAACTATAACTATAATACAATTACAATACTTTTTTTTTATTTTACAATTATACATGTAGTTATAATGCAAATTACTTGAATAAATGAAACTAAAACTATAATACATTTATTATTTACATTTGACTTAGATTCTTTCTGCGGCTGCTACTTGTTGATCTGATGAAATGGAGTAATGCCCCCATGGTAGAGTATCCGTCGTTTTGCTCATAATATGTCGCTTATTATCATAAGGACTCAATGCAATCTTCTTTTGACTGACAGTGTACACGCTATGGTTATGGGATCGTATGGAGCTCTGATTGGCAGTTAATATTCGCTCGTTATTCAAGCATTCGACGTAGTCTTCGAAATTGATATGCTTCTGGACTACATTAGCCTTTACTCCTTTCGCTTTTTTTACAGTTTTACCATCGTTTATTCGCAGACTGTACATTTTCGAGCGCAAGCCTACAAATTCGCTCATGATTTTCCCATTCAGCTCATCCTTCATTAGTCCGGGAATCTTTTTATTCATGAGCGGTAAATCGAACTGGTTATCTTCTGGGTAATCACTTGTATCAAATTTGTTTATATTTTCAGCCATGAACTCATATGCATTTTTCTCTTCAAGTTCATATATTAGAGAATCTGTATCAGTATACATGACTTTACATTTATCTCCATACTCACGCTGCATAAAACTGTAGTGAAAGTCGTAGAGGCATATTTTCGAAATTTCCATAACTGCCATTCCTATATAGAGCGGCTTATTGAATAATATTTTGAGTCGCCTTAATTCCACAGCAACTAAATTCTCATCAAATATCGTTGCACTGTGGAAGTTGGGTGCCGCAATCCGAGCTTTTGCACCATAGCGACCTTCCCACTTCATGCAAAGCTTGATATCGCTATACTTGCGTACATTTTCCATGGTCTTACCAAAAGCTGCATTATTCATCTTCTTATAGCTGTCCTTCTCATGATCGCTTGTAGCCTGCATCCGTTTGGTGGTATTTAAGTCAATATATGGTTTAAGCCAAGCTGATTGGTCGAATTGAAGTACCCGGTGCACTTTTTTCAGGATGAGTCCATGTGATAAGCATTGCTTCAAGTTTCGGTAGTGTATAACATATTTAGTTTTTGGATGTAATGTTGTCAGAAGCTTTTCTAATTTTGCTCCAGGTGGTGCTGCATGCTCGAAGCAAAACGGTAAGTCCTTATGCTTATCATGCAGATGTTGAGGATAATCCAAATCGACTTCGAATATGTATCCAGTTGGAGAATCATCAGGAATTTCGGAAACGTCAATATTGGGAACATCAACCCATTTGAATCCTCCGGTTGGTAAATGCTGTGACATGGCCCATCCATAAAGGTTATTCACATCATAATACATCAGGTATTTCTCTTTCTCCTCAGGCTTAAAATCATCCATATATTTGTTATTGGCTTTACTATATCTGTTTGAACATTGACTTATACCACCTCGAATGCCTCTTTCTATGAATAGCAGTATATCTACGTCGGTTATCAGCTCTAATTTCACATTAGTGTATTTTAGCATAGCATCCCATGTTAGGCCTGGCATGGTGTAATAATGTGCTGGATCTAAATTGTATGTCTTCATGCACACTTCTCGAAAGTTCTCAAACACATCAGCCAATAGGAGAACATCAGTCTTAAGGTATAGATCTGAATATTCACCAAGTGTTTGTATTTCAAATTTTTGCCAGACCTCTTCAGCATGATTGTAGTCCTCAGCAGATATAGCGCTGTCAGTCAGTTTATTGTAGAACGCTTCCTGTGTTGGCAAGTTCCGGAAATCCAATTTATCCCAGTCATCAATAAAATCATATGGGAAGACACCCTTGCGTGTAAGAAGTTTGATAGTGTCATCATCCAATCCCTGCCATACTGATCTTGTAATGTTTAATTTATCCATCGGCAGCAATGATGATAGCTTATCTAAAGATTCAGCCATAAAACGGAAGGAATCGATGAATCTGAATTTTATGTAGCTGCCGTCCATGTGCTTGGTGAACGAGATATATCTTTCCTTGTTTATTGGCAAGAGATCAACATTTCCTGGGAAAGATGTAGCTATATCCTTAATAATGAAGTGAGCATCATATCCAGATAAATTGTGAAAAATGACTGGAACTATGGAGCAATCTTGGTACATCAGATTGCATGCATTGTGCGCTGGTCCTCGGTATTTTCCTGTTAAAAGAATTTATGAAAAGAAATGAATTGAATTATGCTTCTCAGTATTTACCTGTTAAGTGGCAATGGTCCCGGACTCGTTCCTCATCGGCTGCAAACGTTTTTTCACATATATGGCAGCAAGTATTTTCCATATGTGAACGCCGTTCCTCTTTAGTCAGGGGTTGCATTGGTCTGATGTTCAGCTTTTCCTGTACAGCTATGGATGCAATCTTTTGCAATTCTAATGCAAACCATTTTTGACAGTCCTTGCCTCTATATGCTCTGTAGTATGAGAGCTTAGCATCATGTTTGCAGTGGAAATAGAATCCTATGCTATGAACTTCATGTTCCTGGATTCGCTGTGTATTTTGATCGTTTCCCTGAATTGGCTTCAATATTGATTCAAGATCAGCATACACATAAAACGGGACTGGATTCTTATGGTTATAATTCTTATATTCCAACCATTTCTTTTCCTCTGAGGGAAACATAATTCTGCAATCGTTTTGCTTCTCGCATTCAGGAGTGTGTGATGCTAATTTTTCTTCAGAGTAAAAGTAGAGCAAACATCTCTCACATATATACTTTCTACCATTACACTTCGAAGTTTGTGTTGATATGAGTCGGGAAAGATCTTTAATCCAGCAGAAATGATATCTGCTGGCATCATCATCATCATCATCATCATCATCCATATGATCATCATCATCATCATCCTGGTCATAGTCATCTTGAATCATTAAGAGATTTATATGTCGCTCCATCCTGTGTTTCGTAAGTCTAACTGGAACTGTGGTGAAGAAACGCTCTCTCTCTAGGATGAACACGTTTATTGATAAATCGTTCTGGCCTTCAAATTGCGTTATTTGCTTAAGCGTCATAGGAAATGTTATTCCAGTTAAATTTAGCACAGTAGAATAATGTGGATATGATGAGGTCCTATCGGAGTGAACATTTGAAGGATATAGCGCTGATGTTACTGCCCACGCGAAGCATGCTTCATCATTATTTTTTAAATTTATACATGCTTTCTTTGATGCAATCTCCTTTGGCAGAGGTACATAAAATGATCCCCGAATCGGCTCAAACTTGTTGATATGCACCGCTAAATGTATTATAGAGTGCAGTGCCCAGCCACTGTCTTTTTCCTGGAATTCTTCTAGCTGAGTGTTTATTGGATCCAAAATGTTTGTTTTAAACCACTCCTCTAAATTATCATCTGCACTGATTGGAGCAGTTCTCGCTTGGAAATATTTAATGTCTTTTATAATTTCATTGTCAGCATTTTGTTTAATAAATTCGCCACAAAACGTTGTAGCAACTTTAATATGGTGTTGTTGTTTTAATGTATTTTTAATGCGGCGAGCAAGTAATTTGGAAGCATCTTGCATAAACAGCTTAGGATCTAGGTGGCTTAAATTCACGATAACACCTGCCCTAATTCTACCTACGAATGCTGTTTTGATTTCTTCCCACTTAACAAAATCACTTCTTATTAATCGTTGATTAATTCCTCTACCTCGATGGGGAGCTTTGAGTAACAATCTCAACGATTTAATTTGAGCAATACAGCTGTCCAAATGTCGTTTTCTAGCATTCTTATTACACTTTCGAAATACTGCTTGATATTTACGAATGTTTCTGTTACACTCTTTAACAATATTGTTTTTATTCACAAAATTTGCATCACTTAAACACTTCAACACATCTTCTCGCAATTTTTTAATTAATGAAAAACTTTCATTTATTACTGTGATAGACATTTTTAATTTTTTTCTTATTCGGCACTAACACTTTGAATTACTTAGATTGACTGGTGCTCCCCAAGAGTTTGCTTGCGCTTTTATAGCAACGGTTTGTAAACATGAATGATCCTGCTGCTACAATAATCATTGCGCAGGATGAATTCCAACGAATTTGCTTATAGGCTGAGATGATATCGAATTACACGATAAGAAAATCACTCAAATTAATTTGATTACTTTATTCTGCTGGTTGAATTTGCAAATAAGATTGTTTACATACATGAAAATGTGAAAATTTGTTTACATTCCAATGAAACGTTTCGATCAGCAAAATTCTTGGAACAATAAAATTTTTGGCTGCCTACAGGAAGTGCGGTATCAAATTACTTGAAAAGAGTAAACATGAATCATTTGCTGATATTGCTTAAATTTGTTTACAACAGGATGTTTACAAATTCCAATGAAACGTTTCGATCAGTAAAATTCTTAGAATTGGGTTGCTTACAGGAAGTGTGGTTTCAAATTACATGAATCATTCAGCTTAATGTGCTGATATTGCAAATTTGCTTTAAGCAGGATTAAACTTGTTTTGGAACCATGACTATAAATTGAGGAGCTGAATCAGATTTGCAATCAGTTTCATTTTGGAGTTCAAACGATAAACAACCAAGGAGAAAGTAATCTGAAATGGCAAACGCAATGGAGGAACTGAAGAAGCTGGAGCAGTACCCACCTTCTCTAAAGACAGCTGAAATGGAATTTAATAAGGAATACAGGATTCTGAGCGCCAGAAGATGTAAGACTGCATTTGGATCTCGTATCATCCTGGACTTGGAAGACTGTCAACTTTTCCTTCCTGCACGGTACAGCACAATTACTGATGAAACTATACTGGAGATAAATACTGCAGGAGATTTTTATGTTATAAATAGAGGTCCTATCGGTCGAACGTTTAAAATAGAGTTTATTCGCCATGATGTTAATTTGTACCCAATTAATTATTATATTCATTAAATAAAAAAAATAAATAATGTGAAACTAGTTTTTTTATTAGTAATATTTCTAAATTATTAGTGATAATGAAAGTTACATTTAGTACCAGTGCTCCACAACTTTATATAATTGAATATGAGCCAAGAAAGGGACCTTGGGAGACATATGCTCTGGATCGCTTTCGTTTCCAAGATAGGATTCATAGAACTTCACTTATATTGCTACCAATTTTGAATATAGAACATAGGAAAAAAGTTTATAACTTAAGATTTAGAAATAAATAATTAATTTGATGTGAATAAATATTGAAATTTAATTTTGGTTTGACAACATTATTTTCGGCAAAAGAAATTGTATCAATACACCTCCCAGCAACCATATTTTTACCTTAAACTTGAAGTTTTCTATTAAATATTTACAGCAAGTGGTGATATTACTTAAATTTGTTTATTTTATGAGAATTCCAGTAAAGTGCATCACACCACATTACTAATTGCCAATTAGCTAATTGCCAATTAGCTAATGACCAACCAAGCTGCTAATTGCCAATTAGCTAATTGCCAATTAGTAATTATATAATTGCCAATTAACTAATTGTTTGAACAAATGCCGCTAATATCTCGAAAACCAGAGAGGATTTCTAATGAAAATTTCGTTCCCCCTCCCACCCCACACCGCCAAGAATCCATTTCCATGAGCAAAAATAACTTGAATTATTAATACGCTAATATCTCGAAAACCAGAGCCCGTAGAGGATTTCTGATGAAAATTTCATTACCCCCCCCCTCCTTATCTTTATTATCCCCCCCACAAACCCACCATCTAGAATCCATTGGCATGAACAAAAATTTCCTACTATTAACTTTAATTATTAGTTCAAAACCAAAAGCCTACATTTAGGCGCTCAAGAAAAATCAATTATTACTAATATTAATTCAGAACCAGGCGCAAAACTTGAAAACAACAAAAGCCTACATTTAGGCGCACCACACATCCAAAAAAGTGAAGCAAAAAACTTCCCAAAACCGTAGCATGCTGCCACGTGTGGGACAAAAGTGAAGCAAAAAACTTCCCAAAACCGTAGCATGCTGCCACGTGTGGGCCAAAAGTGAAGCAAAAAACTTCCAAGGGAACCGTAGTACCGGAGCATGCTGGTAGCATCGGCTAATGTCTCACTGACATCGTCTAGAATCTGTTCATGGTGATGTCATGTTGTGAAATTCGAATGATGCTGAACTCTCCCGCCAATAAAAGAAAACAGCAAATCCAGGTAGTTCCGGCTAAGGCCGCTAGGAAACCTTACTCAAGAAATGGCGTTTGCGCCCGAACAGATGTCGCTAGAAAACCGAAGCATGCTGATAGTACCTGTTAATGCCGCTAGGGCGCAGTCAAGACCAAATGATACATCCCGGTAGTACCGATTAATCCCGCTACGGTGCAGTCGAGACTCAATGGTGTACCCAAGACACAATGGTGCATCCAAGGCACAATGGGGAGCATGCTGGTAGTACCTGCTAATGCCGCTAGAGCGCAGTCAAGACCAAATGACACATCCCGGTAGTACCGATTAATCCCGCTAGGGTGCAGTCGAGACGCAATGGTGCACCCAAGACACAATGGTGTATCCAAGGCGCAAACCAATACAGCCAAGACACAACCCTACATTTAGTATGGGCTCAAACCACCTAGCGACGGTGGCGCCATCTGTGGCGAAATCCTGGAGGCTCAAAAAAGTGGTCCAGAACTCTTATAGCTTAACTACTAATTGTTATTTGAAGAATATTTCTGACGATGATTGCACAGCAATACTCAAACTTAATTTGAGAACTGCTGTTTGTAGGTAGTGGATGTATGTTTGATTGTGAACTTGCGCTTACCACTGGTGGGGGCACAGATATTCACTTTGTACAGGCGTTAGTTTCACTTCTTGAGGCTCGAAGGATCATATAACAGACACTCAAACTTAATTTAAGTGCTTGCTAAGTGGGCGTAAGTAACTTGAGAAAAAAGAAAGAACTTCGATTTTTGACTGTAAACTTACACTGATTTTTATTGTACTAATGCAAGAACTTAAATACATTTTTTACGCTTACATGATAAATTTCGCTATTATCGTAAGTTCACTTCATTATGTTTACCTTGCAGTCATTGACCCAGATTGGAGCAATGCATGCGGAAATATTTTCGTGAAATATTTTTATGAATGATGCAAGAACATGAGTAAGTGAACTTACGTTTGATTGCATTTTGACCTGATTGGAGGAAATGTACAAAATAAGCAAAGTGACGAATTCGTTTGCATTTAAAAAATCGGAAGGTAATTGTAGTGAACGTGAACATGAACGTGAAATTGGAACGCGATTAAGAAATTATGTTTTGTTTAGGTATGAACATGTTGAGAAATTATTTTTTGTTCAGGTAGGAACACGTCATAACCAAGCAATGGAAACTATAGCGGTTGGTAAAGATGGAAACGGGCTGTTCCTGAAGGCGTACAGAAAAGGACTTGGACTCTATCTACAACCTCAACCAAAAAACTATTAAAGACGCTACCCAAAAGACCGCTAAACGAGTTGGATCTTCACAAGTATACCACACACTTGTCGCACTTCAGAGGAGTATTTATGCGTGATAATCTATCTAAAAAGCCATGGAAGCGAGAAAGCGGTATTGTTAACTTGGACATCTCAACTGGAACAGGTACACACTGGGTAGCGTACTACAAGAAAGGTGATAACATCGAATACTTTTATAGCTTTGGCAATCTGCAACCAACACGGGAGCTCTTAAACTACTTGGGTAGTAATATTACGTACAACTACAGTTCTTATCAGAACTATGATGCAGTAATTTGCGGCCACTTATGTTTAGAGTTTTTCTGTAATTGTTATAGCCATTAATTGTTATCTATAAATAAATGTATCTATATTGAAATTGTGGCAGTTCATTATCAACCACCATGTCATTAACACTTTCTCTCACGTGAAATTCATCTCTACTCACTGCTGAGTACTTTCCTCCGCTGGAGCTAGCAACGGATTATGTTTGTGGATTAATTGATTTTCAAACATACAACTCTATACCAAATATTGATGTGAGCAATAATCTGGTTCATGTAGGGAATGAGGTTGTTGAAATACCTGTTGGATCCTATGAGATTGATGATATAGCAAAATATGTACAAGAATACTTGGATAAAGAAGTGAGAAGGATAAAGCTTGCGATAAAGGCTAACAATAATACATTGAAGAGTGAAGTTAAGGCAACTGAAGAAATACATTTTGAAAAACAGAGATCCATAGCTCCTCTGCTAGGATTCAGTAAAAGAAACTTGACTGCTAATACAGTGCATACATCAGAGTTGCCAGTCAACATCATTAAAGTAAATACTATACGCATCGAGTGTAATATAATATCAGGATCATTCTTCAACAACACACAAGTACACACTCTCCACGAGTTTTCCCCGAACGTTGGGCCTGGGTATAAAATAGTGGAGGTGCCCAAAAATGCAATCTATTTGCCTGTGAACACCAAACGTATAAGTTCTCTAACATTGAAGCTCCTTGACCAAGACTGTGACTTAATCAACTTCAGAGGAGAGACTATAACCATCAGGTTACATTTGAAGCCACAGCATGTTGATATACAATAATGATAAATACGAGTTCAGAGCAGACAAGATCATTAGTCAGCGAACAACCTTGAAGCGGTCAAGACCTACATTAACACCTACAAATACAGCATATTTACAATCGATAGGCTTAAACCTGAAACAATGAATAAAGGAATACTAGATATTGCACCAGACGGTCGCTTTGATAACAGTGTTACTAAATTTGAACATCACTCCTATTCACCATTTCTAACATCATTTAAAAACAGCGATGAAATCCGTATCTCTGTACAACATCAGGACTTGAGTCTTCTACCCAGCAGGAGTTTTCTTTACATTGAGGGATCTCTAACAAAGCTGGATGGAACCGTTTCCGCAACTATAAAATTAGCTAACAATGCTCTACCATTTCTTTTTGAGGAAATACGCTATGAATTGAATGCAGTGGAAATCGATCGTACAAGAAATCTTGGGAATGCGACAACATTAAAAAACTACGTATCGCTAAATGCAAATTTAAGCAGGATACTACTCAACGGCAGTTGGTCACCAGATTCATCCGTTATACCAGCCAATGGACTGTTTAACTATTGTGTACCTCTGAAATATTTATTGGGATTCGCTGAAGGTTACATGAAAATTCTGATATATTCCAAACCTGAACTCATATTGATCCGGAGCAGGACAGACGATAATGCCATTACATCAGCCACAGATGAGGTGAAAACTGAAATTACCAAACTTCAATGGAGCATTCCACATGTTACAGTATCCGATGATGAAAATCTGCAACTATTTAAAATTATCGGGAGAGGTCGCCAATACAAATACCATTCCGTAGCTGGGACATATATGAATATCCAGTACTGCCAGAATCCACGCATCAAACCTGGTCAGTTAAGACTTCCACTCAACTGGAGAAACCTCGATTTATCATCTTAGCATTACAAACGGATCGAAGGAACGATAAAACCAAAGATGCAAGCAAGTTTGCCAACTTACCGATGTGACAGTTCATTTGAACTCAGAATCATATCCCTATGATGAATTGAATTTAAAATTTGATTTGAATAAATACGCATTGCTGTATGAGATGTATATAAAGTTTACACAATCATACTATGGTCATCAGTATCAACCGTTCCTCACATGGGAGAAGTTCAAAACCGATGCTCCAATTGCTGTCATTGATTGCTCACATCAAAATGAAACAATAAAAACTGGACCTGTTGACATAAGGCTAGAATTCAAGACATCTGAAAATATACCGGCTAATACAACAGCATATTGCCTGCTTCTACATGATCGAATAGTAGAATACAGTCCGCTGACAAGTGAAGTTAGAAAGTTAAATTAAGAAGATGGCAGTCATCGTAGACGTACAAGGATTCAAAACAAACCTCAATGAATTCATCACTAAAGAACTGGCAATTTTAAACAATGAAAACCAGATGCAGCACTTTATATTTCAACCACCGTTCAGATACAAAGATTTAACGTCAGCAAAAAAGAGACAAGTAAAATGGCTTCAACACAATTTTCATGGATTCCGCTGGGATGATGGCTACATACCGTATCACAAGCTGTACACTATAGTTGAACCACTGCTTCGAAACAAAACCATATATGTAAAAGGTGCTGTAAAAGTTCATTGGATGCAGAAGATAGTTGGAGAGGGTGAAATCATTATCAACGTTGAAGATGAATACAACTGTGGAAAACTAATAGAGATTAACACAAATGCGCCATCTTGCCAAGCTCATATTGGACAATGTGCTATAAGAAATACTTTTGTAATAAGAAATTTTATTGGAAATAAATACAAATTTTTGTAAAAAGAAACTTTAAAATAAAAAACAATTTTTCATAAAACTTATGACTTTTCAATACACACTCCTAGATGCAAAAACCATTGTTTACTTTACTTGGCGGTATCAAATTACCAGGCACCTGGCCACCGAGGCTTTAATTTCCACTACTTCTTACAAACAGCCGTGATTTATTTTTAGATATAATGATCACTCTTGGCTTTTTAATCCGCAGTTGTTTTTTTCTGCAAAAGAAATTTTTAATACTCATCTAAGACAACATATCAGTTGTTGTTTTTTTTTTCAGCTATTGAGAATCTTTCATAAATTTGTTTACTTTACTCGGCTCTGTGAGAATTTTGTTTACATTATTCGACTGCGATTTTGTTTGCATTATTCGGCTGTACGAATTGTTTATGCAATGAATCAAATTAGAAGCATTACACCTGAAGATAAAAAATTAAGCCATTTCTTATCTAAGCCAACATATCTACCTACGTTAGTTGTTGTTGTTGTTAATTTAATAACATAGTATCGCCTGGCAGAAAAGCTTTTAGTATGACGTTGTGTGTGTGTGTAAATATCGCTCAATTTGTGTACTTTACTCGGCTGCGATTTTGTTTACATTATTCGGAATTTGATTATCGGACATATCCAAGTCAACATACCTACCTACATTGGTTGTTGTTGTATCCTCCTAAAAGAAAACTTCTAGATAATGTCAAAATTTCAGTACAAAAGCGACCTCAGCCCCCTTCCCCCTCCCCTCCCCCTCCCGAGAATCCATCAAAATAGTTGGAATCTACCTTGCACTTTTTGTATGGAAAAAGTGTCGCAGAACCGGCATAGCTATACTACTAATGTTGTATGTGTTTTATATGTGTTTGTATTATTTTATTATTGAAAGTTGTTGTATAGTTATATGGTTGTATTTTGTTTTATGTTTATTATAATTTGTTTATGTGTTTGTGATTGTATTGTTATTTATAATTGTATATGTATTATTTTTGTTGCGTTGTTGTGTATAGGTCGACGGAACACAAGTAAGTTTCATGAAATTGAAACTACCGTTACCGACGCCACGCTTAATTCACTGTTCTAGTTGATAAGATCAACTGATGAGTAAAACTTTTGACGAACACTACACACTAGACACCAAAAACATATATCCGAGAGATTGCAAGTCCAATGATGCATTGAAGGCATGACCAGGGAAAAAGAATCTCCCGGAAAACCCCTAATCTGGTCCAACCGCGTTGATGTACAACTTGGAACTGTTTCCACAATTCATTGCATACTTCTATAAATATTGCGACAGTTGAGACGCCCATGCGGAAAGACCAAGCAAGGTAATGCCTCGAAACTCATTGTGATAAATATCTGAAATACAGTTGAAATAAACAGATGTACTAATCATAGCTGTGAAATGTTTACGCTAAGGTTACCGCCAGGCGTCATTTAGCACTTTTTGGATGTCTAATTGAGGATTTAATAAGACCATTTTCAACCATTGCCAATAGTAAGTCGTATTGTATCCTCTGCATGCTCGTATATTTAAAAAACAATTCCTCATCATAATTTTTTATATACTTGAATGTTGTTTCAGAAAAACCAAGCTTTGCCCTTTTTGATACACCGGTCTCACCCACCTGCTCCTGCGTTTCTGCATGTACTTACATACTAAATAAAATAATGTCAACGATTTTACTGTAAATAACCTTGTTTCTTCTGCTCACTCCCATTTTGGCATTAAACAAAAAATTCGAACTTCAAATAAAAATGTACTGTCAATTTGACACGCAGCCTCAAAATAAGCTACGTGCTACAACATTCTATTCGTTCAGAATGACGAAGCGCTACAGCTGGTGTAAGCCCTTTAGCCGCAGCTCCAGCTATGTAATACGCGCTGCATATTCTGCTCCAACCTTTAGCCTTACAGTATTATAATCATGGCTACACTGCTGACGAAACCATCTTACGATTACTCTTCTGGTCGCACGATTTCTCGATATGAATTTTTCGAATTCAAGTCAATTGAATATCTCAGGATATCGCGCGAACGTCTTGTGAAATAAGAATTACGAAAAATTAATTTCATGTGTACGTGCAAAATCGGCATTGTGGAATCAACAATTGAAAGATAACGTGAATTGTCGCTTCTAAATATAACCGGTCATAATGAGATTACAAGCAATAACTTGGTCGCCTAGTGTCGTCTATTTTTGTGCGATGAAAGCTCATCCGCAATCTCTTGCATTTTAACCACAGTGAGTAGGGTGGGGATTTTATAAAGCAGATTGAATTGATTGATAACTAATAGTTGCGTAAATTGGAGTTACAATAATTTTTTGCATTTATTTCCATAGAACACAACATCAGAAGTCACAAAATAATGTAAATTTCATTATTTTTAATTTAGAAAAATAAATAAATTTAAATTTTCACTAACTTACAAAATGGTATGTTTCTAAGATATATAGTTTATTTAAAGAAAAAATTGGCGCTGATTATATTTTTGGGTAGGTACACCTGCTGCTACCAAAATTAATGTCTTGTGGACCATGTTTCCCTGGTGAGCATACAGTTTGTAATTTTTCCTTAAGGCTGAATAAATTTGCAATCATTTTGTTCCTCTTTTTATTTTTAAACAATTTTTATGATATTGCGTTGAAACCTTCGGCAAAATATTAGAAACTCTTTAGTTCAAATACTTACATTTTTGAAAAAGGTGTTGGCGCTTTTTGTAAAAATCAAAAACCCCAAAAAACAGTGTTATTCGCCCCCCCCCCCCCCGCCCCAACTTTTTCATGTACACAACAATTTTTACTATTTTTCGTACATAGGTTTTCCAAACATATTTCTAAATGCTACCGGAGCTGTTTCTCAAATTTGTTAATATTTTTCATTTTGTCATTACTTTTATAACAAGAAAATTGAGACCCCTAACTTGAGTAAAATTTATTGGTACACAGTTATTTTAACACGAGAATGAAGATTGAGGTGATTCTATTCAGTGACCCAGAAACTAGATAAAACCCAAAAGTAGTTTATTTTATAAAAGTCAATTTGTAAACCTCTATCGTGATATAAAGTGAATGATAATATTATGTTTTATTCAACTTAATTCTCACAAGCTTCCTGAGATGGCCACAGGCTCCAGTACAATATGTCAAACAAATTTTTCTTATGTGACTCTAAAGATGAGTATCTATCCTATATGTACATATGTACATAATGTATATTTACGGCGCTTCATAGCGCTAGCGTGGCCCGTCTGCTGCTAGCTGTATGTGCAACTTTGTTGCTGGAGTGGATTAGGAATGTAATAAGAGAAAACGGAAAATATTTGTTAATAGTTTTCGTTTACGGTTTAGTTAAAAAGAGACGAATGATATTTATTTAAAATACAAGCCGAGGGAAAATTATTTGGAACTCTGTTCTCTTTTCACTTTTTTATTGCATATTTGTTTGAGATTGAGAATTTGTTTTGTAATCCATGTAAATACTCGGATGTTTTCACTCCACGTGTACTCGGAAAACAAATTAATTTTGTTAAGTACGGTATATAGTAAGTGTAGCCTTTGGAAAGATAAGGATCCAAGTTTAAAACTACTGGCAGACTATTTTCCAAAACTACTATCTATTTTCCTAAACTACGACTCTATAGCATTATAAAATCAATGCCTAGTGACTTTACCATAAGCTGAGACCACTTACATCTAGATGTGCAAAACCGCGATCCAACTTAAACGAGCTAATGGCCCTCTAATAGAAAACACTACACATTCTCTCTCTCTCTTGCTGTAGTAAATTATAATGAATATAAATGAAATATAAATTCAATATATAAAAACATTACTATTCTAATTTATATAATTACATCTTGTGTACTGTTCGTTAATAGAACGTACACGCAAATTTTATTAAGTGACTGAAATGAATGCACTGGTAAATTTGGATCAAGATCAGTGGTCTATTTCTTAACAACGAATCAACACTATTTACTTTATTTTAACTTTCAAGCAACTACTGCACTTATTTTGTTGATACATAAATAGGTATTCAATATATGGGGTTAATATAGAGCAAAAGGTAGAATAACTTAATTTCAAGACACTGGCACACTTACTTAGCTAAAATATATTGAGTAATCGTATTAAGACAGAATTATACATATTGTTGGGTCAGAGATCAACACACACTTGAAAACATACTTATTGACACCGATTTATGATGTACGATTTTCAGAAATAGATATTTTGAGACAAAACTTAGTACATAAGTTTGGGTCAGAGAATTTTGTATCATAATGAAAAACTAATTGGCAACAAGTTGTAATATAAGATCGTCAAAAATGTAATATAAATATATATATAAAAAGTAGATATGCACACGAAATGTATAATATATATATATATCAAAATATAGTCAGATAGATATATGAATAAAATTAAAATGTTACAAGTGGTTGGTACTCACCGATCTCAAACTTGGCACTTCAGGAATTGGCTGTAAGCTAATGTTAAACCCTTTGTTCTTAGTTAGAACAATTCTTTATTTCCGTCGAGACCAGAAATAAAGTGTTAATGTTAGTAATATTACCTCAGTCGAGACCCGAGATAATGTTCATTAAGTCAGTCGAGACCCGACTTAAAGAGTTACCTTAACTTCAGTCGAGACCCGAAGTAAAATGTAAAATTCTTTATTTCCGTCGAGACCAGAAATAAAGTGTTTGTTAGTAAATTATTATCTCAGTCGAGACCCGAGATAATGTTCATTAAGTCAGTCGAGACCCGACTTAAAGAGTTATCTTAAGTTCAGTCGAGACCCGAAGTAAGATTCTTTACTTCCGTCGAGACCAGAAATAAAGTGTTTGTTAGTAAATTATTATCTCAATCGAGACCCGAGATAATGTTCATTAAGTCAGTCGAAACCCGGCTTAAAGAGTTATCTTAAGTTCAGTCGAGACCCGAAATAAGATAATTTAATTTCCGTCGAGACCAGAAATTAGTCGCTAATATCGAGATCAGTCAGCTTGTCGTTTATATAGCCCTTGTTTGCACACGACACCACTTATGGAGTAGCAGAGGCGCATGATAAAATTTGCATAGCAACGAACAAAAATGCATAGCAACAAGAAATTTAGAGTTTCACATGCTGCTGTGTTAAATTGAATTATATCTGCAAAAAATATTCTGTCTATCACGTAGCGAAGAAATTCCCGTTGGATATTACTTGTAATAATAATAATGATAGAGTTGCAAATTGATCGGCTTGATCTGATTATATTTGTGCCATGCATTGTATGCTACATGACAATACATGCTTGTGTTGGATGTTTCACGTATTTTTTGGGAGAATTGCAATTAGACTGAATTTATTGTCTTTTTGGAACTCAATTTTAGCATGATATTTTGAATGTTCCCTTTTCAGGAATTGTTTTTAGCAGGAGTCTAACGGTTAAAACATATGATAATGATTTCAATGTGATTTGCTCTATCTATCTATCTTTCTTATAGTATTTGTTCAATATGTTATATAGATGACAAATACATGGCTTTGTTTTGTTGTGTCTCTGTGTTTTGAATGAGAGTGATTAGATTAGATTTAATTTTATAAAAATTTTCATGCTTTGTTTTCAGGATTTTTTCTTTTCAGAATGCCACATAAATTCTTCGCAATGGTAGCTTTCTTTGGTTGAATAAAAAGTAAAAGAGCTCTCAAAAAGTGATCCGGGTTTATATGGAGTTTTGCACATCTAGTTGCAATTTGTCTCAGCCATAAGTATCAATATAGAACATTATTAGAGCAAGCTTTTTTGCTCTTGGTTAACGAGGTGAATAAAAAAATTAAACTAGACTGTCAAGATTGAGAAGTATGTTTATTTGACGACAATCAATAAGCTAATATAATAAGAAGTTCTTTTACCATTTCTAGAACCGATTTTCGACTATAATTTTTGTACAATGGAATTCGAAATTCATACATAAGCTGCGTTTACACAATAACCAGCTTGTACATTGTTGTAATGTACTAAATGTTTTATTGGCTATTATTGAATTAGTTTATACAAAGCAATGAGTTTATACAATACAATTATTTAATTGGAAATTTTTAATTTTTATTTAAGCAATTAATGAATTTACAAACATGCCGCCAGCGTTGAAAGTATGTACAGGTGATGGAGGTACTTTCAAACTTCTGCATCTACCGGAAGCGGGGCAATTTTGTGCAGTGCTCCCTAAATAATACCTGCCGAAGTCCGGATATCTGCAATCCTCACGTGGCCATCTGGTCTGTTAGAAGTTTTAATTACTCGACCCAATTTCCATTTGAATGGTGGGAGATCGTCCTGATGAATCAAGACTAGCATGCTTTCGTAACGTCAGAGCGCTGCAATTGCCAGCGGAACCGTTCTTGGAACTGCTTGCATATTCTCGCGACCATCTTCGGCAGAAGTGCTGTAACAGAGCCGAAATTCGTTGCCATCGATGTAGGTAGTTGATCTTTAGCATGGATAAGTCTGGCTCTGGAAAATAATTAACTGGAGCTTGAACTAGGAAGTGAGCAAGAGTTAACGCCTCCTCGTCGCTGAGGTCGGACAACAATGGCGTAATAGGCCGAGAATTCAGCACGGCCTCAATCTGAACCATCACGGTAGTCAATAATGATGCCTGAAGTGTACGGGATAGGTGCACCTTTGCTGATTTTATGGCCGCCTTCCAAAGGCCACCAAAATGAGGCGATCGTGGTGGAATATGGTGGAAATCAATCCCATTGTTGGAGCACCACTGAGAAATTTCTCCTTGCGTTTGCTGCTTGTAGAAGGCTACTTTGAACTCTTGTAGTGTTTGTCTGGCTCCCACTAAATTGGTAGCATTATCGCAGTAAATGTGTTCACATAAGTTCCGGCGGCCTATGAATTGCTTTAAAGCGCCAATAAAACTCTCGGATGTCAGATCCGAGACGACTTCGATATGTAGAGCTTTTGTGGTGAAGCACACGAAGACAGCTACGTAGGACTTATAGGTCTGTTTTCATAGCAGATGATACGTTGTATTAAAGGGCCTGCAAAAATCAACTATACTGTGATTGAATGGCGCTGATGAAGTAAGTCCGTTGCTAGGCAGGTCTCCCATAATTTACTGCGCTAACTTCGGGCGATATTTAAAGCAATGGAGGTGACAGCGTACAATTTTTCTGGTGTAATCTCTCGCATTGATCACCCAAAAGCGCTGCCGCACTATAGCATCCACTGCCAACGGGCCTGCATGAAAATTCTTGAAATGCAGATATTTTATATATGATACTAAAAATGGATTGTTTTGGGGAAGAAGAATGGGGAATTTAGTCTCGTTTGGCAGATTGGCATTTCGCAATCGACCTCCTACTCGTAATAGTCGATATGCAAAACTGTCATCCAAAAACGGGTTCAGTGATTTCATATTACTTTTGGAACTTAACTCCTTCTCATCTGAGGCGATTGCTTGTTCCCTAAATTCCTTCCTTTGAATGCAGCTCACAATTCGAAGCAAAAAATTATCTATTTCCGTGGCTGAGAATGGGCCCCTGATTACCTCCCAATTCTCCTTTTTTAGATTATAGTTTTTGGCGAATCTAAGTATTAAAGGAATTCGACGACAATTATTTATGAAGTCACTGAACGAGTAGACTTTTTCTAGCAAGTGTTCTGCGGAATTTCATGGATATCATAATTTCGTCGAGCTTTGCTTATGGGCCAGAAGTCTGGCGGCTGTTGAAGATAAGCTGGTCCCGAAAACCACACTGAATTTAACAATTCCGCAACACTTGATCCCCTTGAAATTATATCTACTGGGTTTGCTTTGGAATTTACGTATCTCCAGATTGAATCCTTTGTCAGCTCTTGGATTTCTGACACCCGATTCGCAACATATGCTTTCCACATGGATGGATGACAAGCTAACCAATCTAGAACTATTTCCGAGTCCGTCCAAAGAAAGGTTTGATATTTTCTTCAGAAGTCTCGAAAGTAATAATGCAGCACACAACTCAAGGCAAGGTAGAGATCGTGCAGTTCTAATAGGCGCAACTTTAGACTTAACTGCGAGAAGAGTTGTTGTAACATGTCCGTCTGTATCTTTAGAGCGAATATGTAAACAACAGCCGTAGGCTCTGATCGATGCATCCGAATAGCCATGAAGCTCCGTTGTGGTTACAGAGCCTGATGAAAATGCAAAGCGTGGAACCTCAAGATGTTGCAACTGGCTTAATTCCTCGATAAATTTTATCCAGCGATTCTCAAGTTCCATGGGTAGGGACTCATCCCAATTCAGCTTCAAAATCCATAACTCCTGCAGGAAAATTTTGACTTTGACGATAATCGGGTTGATGATTCCTAGAAGATCGAAGAGACTTGCGGTATCCAAGAGCACCTTCCTTTTGGTTATTCTCGCTACGCCACTAGTACTTGGCTTATACTTGTATTTGAAATTGTCAGCTGCTGGATCCCAGACCTTACCCAGAGTCTTCACAATGTTGACATCATTGAACTTTAACGGCTTTTCCCTAGTATTTTCTGGAATTTTACTAAGTATATCTGCATCATTCGAATACCATTTACGTAATTTGAACTGTGCAGAGCTTAATATGACATCTACCTCTTCTTTAATACGGTGCAGATTTTCGCTGGTGATTATACGCGAAGCTTCCGACCTAGTAGATGAAAAATCCTCAGCTAGTTGAATAAGGCATCGTGTGGCCAAGAATGAAGCTGAGGCTGTGCCGTAAGTAATGGTATTAAGTTTGAAGACTTGAAGGTTATTGCTTTGAGATGCCCGCCACAGGATCAATTGAAAGTTTCTGTCTTCTGGATATACCAGGATCTGTCGAGACATCTGTTGAATGTCTGCAGTTAGCGCAAATTTGTATGAAGGAAATCGAAGGATAATCGAAAAAATATTATGTTGAACCGTAGGACCCGTCATTAGCAAATCATTGAGCGAGTTATTGGACGAAGTCTTACACGACGCATCAAACACTACTCTAAGTATCGTAGTGGTACTTTCAGGTCGAATGACGTACTGATGTGGCATGATGTAATGTAGTTCTGGGATATTTTCCATCTCAATTGCTTCCATGTGTCCAGATTCGAGATAGTGTTGAAGGAATTCTGCATAATTTTCCTTCAACTTTGGATTTTTGTCAAGTTTCCTTTCAAGGCATTGAAGACGATTTCTTTCATTTCTTAGCGATTGGATAGCCCGAGTATTTGGTAGGCATTAATCTACTAGTGTATCAGCCCGCTACAATTCAGCCGAACAATATTTTTTTGTAATATTGGCAATCCTTCGCTTACCTTGATCTGAACTACACACAGTAGTTGAAAGAATAAGTCAGCTCCAACTAACAAGTCCACTTGCTATGGCTCAAAGAATAAGGGGTCGGCCAATTGATCGTTCCCTGGAATTCCCCAATTACCTATATCAATTTTCCTTTCAGGCTGAGAGCTTGTGATATTTGGAATAATGTACATTTGGAGACTGGTTTGAAAGTTGGTAGTTAGCGGTTGTATAGTACTTGCGTGGAGTATCGACTTTGTGACGCGGTATCCCCAATACCACTGATACTTGCCTCCACCTTAGTTCTTGACAATTGTAGATACTGAGCGAATCTCTCAGTAATGAAATTGAGTTGAGATGCTGAATCTAATAAAACGCGAGCTTGATGCTCACAGCCGAATTTATCTCGCACATTTATGATGGCCGTGGCTAAGAATACTCGATCACTATTTATATCCCTAAGGAAGGTCTGCAAAGTAGTATTATTAGCAACTGCTCTATTATCGGATCTATTTGGACGAGAGTCGTGTACTGTATCTACAGGACAGGTAACATGAAGATCTGCTTGTGGTGACATGGAAAGATTGTATTTATGCAACTAGGTATGATGTGGCATGTAAACACGCGACACTTCTACTCTCGGCAGTTTTTTACAGTATGTCCCTTAGATAGACAATTTACACATAAAGATTTTCGCTTGGTTTCGTAAAAAATTTCCGATACAGGTACCCGAGAGAAAATTCTCGCACTTATAGATGTTGTGGCCACTTCCACTACAGAAAGCACAGGAATTATTGGTGGTTGTTAAAGTAGTCGCATGAGTATTTGGCTTTTTGCCAACCCTTTGTTTATTTCTTTCATTATGAGAACTAGTTCCTCCGGACCAACTAGATTTGGAGTCTCTGGATTCTAAGTATTCACATCGTTTGCTAACAGTGTCGAAACAATCGCTCCAAGGCGGGAGGATTGCAAAATCTACTTTCGCTTCCCATGAATCTTGAGATTCGTAATCCAATTTTGAAGTAACTATGTGAATGAGGAATGCATTTGCAATATCTTCTGAATAGCCTAACGACTTTAAAGCACTTAGATGGGCATTTGCAGAATCAATCAAATGTCGTAACTGATCTGGCGAAGTTTTTGAAATTTTAGGCAAGTTAAACAAGTCTACGCTATGCTCTTGAAATATCAGGTACCGGATGTCATACCTTGCCTTATCGCTTATCTCCAAACCCTTTACCGTTCTCATCGCTGCTCCACTTAGACACGAAAGTAAAAGGTTAAACCTTTCCAAATCAGTTAATGTTTCATTTTTATCGACTGGTTTTTTGAAGCATCCCCAAAAGTTTTGAAACTCTGAATATTTTACCGAGAATTGAGGCAACCTTAGCTTAGGTAGATTATTGATTGGCGGACTAGTGACTACGATTTGATTACTATCTGAACTTTGCTTGTGTGTCAGATCGAAGAAACAACAACTGTTGGCACAAGTCTCTAAATTGAAGTCTGATAAGATAGAGCTTGTTTGAAGTACGACTCTAAGATTCCTAATCTGCATTCGATCTCAGACGTGGTCAAGGTGTCACCTTTCTGTTCAACGAATGTTTTGAGCCGCGAAATACAACCTTTTGGGGAGGCTCTTTGAACCTTTAGTTCTGCTGACTGTTCAGCCATCTTATAATACTGAGCAGTATGTACGAGTGTACTCCGAAATTATTATTTCCGTGAAAGATTTAATTTTAAATACCGAAATTACCACAAAGGTTACGTTCTCACTAAACTCTAACACAGCGAGCGCACTTATGTTCAGGTAGAATACGTAATCTTGTTTTAAAATATTGTTCAAACGTGAACATAAAGAAACGCGAACATAAAATTTGACATAAAACCATATTAAATAAATCTGCGTGTAGATATCTAAAAAAGATAAAAGAACCCAGCATAACGCAAATAAGCAATAATTGTTCGCAATAATTATTGGACTCTTGCTTACTAGGCAAATTGCGCAAAATAAGCAATTGCTCACAATAACTTATTGAACTCGAGACAATATTGCTTACTAGACATTATTCATTAAGTGTATTTTATTAAGTTCATTTCATACAAAGTTGCTTAGTTCGTAAAATTTAGTTATTATAAAAACAATGTAAATGTAAGAAAGGCACAGTCTTGATTAAAGATTTAAAGTAGCAACGTTCTAGTTCTTAATTTGCGCCCCCACCCGTGGTAAGCGCAATACCTCCTCATTTAAAATACAAGACCCTGCACCACCAGCAGGGTCTAAACATTGGTCCTTCGAGACAATCTGGGCCAAAAGATGACCACAATGGAAGAAATTCAACAGCCCACAAAGAGCAATTCCAACTTGGGAAAATGATAGCCAGGTTGCTGGAAAACATGAGGAAAGATGGGTCCTGCAGAAAAACGCAGCAGTACATTGACGAGAAAAGGGAAACTTTCTTGAAGTACTGGCAAGAATTTGAAGAGCGAGACCACTCCATCAAAAAGCTGAATATCACAGAACACGGATATTTTCAGAAAGGCTTTTACGAACAAGTAAAGGCCACACTTGAAGAGGCATTACAGCTATTGGAGAAATACCAGAACTGGTTAAAGGAGGATGATTTGGTCAAGCAGACGACAAGATTAACGAATCCAAGCAAGACAATGAAGGAAAATGCTGGGATATCTATTCAACAGACTACGAACGAAATGGATAAAACCAAGGAGGCGGAAAAAATACCTAATAAAGAGACCACAAGCGGCGTGGAGCATACGACATCTTCAGACTCGAGTACTACCCAAAATACGAGGAAATCGGACTCTGAGCAACCAAGTAACCATGAAGAGTGTGATTTCACACTTCATAATAACATGAATAACGATAAACGGAAGTTAAGATTGAAGAGACAAATGGTCAAAATGAGCACGAACGACATAATAAGACATAAAGACCAATCGCACCCAACGATGTACTATGAGTACTATGATTCTTATTTTCGTCAAGACGCATTAGGACAACTTGAAACAGAAATTCAAGAAATAATGGTGTGGCTACATGAAATACAGAACTCAGGTATTAAACAGTCAGTAGGAGATGCTTGGACACGATTACCTAGGCAAACAATACCTACATTCGAAGGGAACTATAATGACTGGACAGGTTTTCGAGACATATTCACCAAAGTCATTCATAACAACATTCGCCTATGTAACGCAGAAAAGTTACAATATCTAAAAACAAACCTCATAGGTGAAGCAGGAAGGCTTATCAAACACATACAGACTTCAGACGCCAATTACTTAGCCGCATGGGATCTGATTAACGATAGATACAACAACAAACCAGCACTGTTATTTGCTCAACTAGATCTATTATTCAATCAACAGTATCAGAATTTGGAATCCTCTGGAGGGTTAAAAAGCATTCATGATATTACACGTGAATGCATCCATGCCATCCAGAATCTAGGAATTGAGACAGACACCTGGGGACCGATTATTGTCTTCAAATTATAACTGGAAACACGGTTTCAGTCACTAGAAAATCTGAAAGAACAGAGAAGGAATAATGATGTTATAAAACCATCGCTTAACACAAGGTTCCCTGCAAAAAGCTTTCATTCCACACAGACACAGTGCAAGTATTGTAATGGTACGCATTTGATTTATAACTGTAAAAAATTCGTGTCCAGTGCAGTTGGTGAACGATATAAATTCGTAAAAAACAGCAAATTATGCCTAAGTTGCTTGAACCACAAAGAGGATGCAAAATGTTACAGTCAGCAGCGCTGTGGAGTATGTCGAGGCTATCATCATACTCTACTCCATCTAAGTCAAGGCAAGACTGAGCAGGAAATAAGCAGACAGAAACCTGTGGCAACTCATAGCGTGATGACGAGAAAAGAACAACCGCCAAATTCTCCTAGACACTTGATTTTAGCAACAGCGCTGGTAAAGGTGAAAACAGTTTTGGGTAATTATGACCTACTACGAGCATTAGTCGACCCGGGCTCTCAGGCATCATTCATAACCGAGAGAGCAGCTCAATTTATTGGACTACCTAGAACAAAAACTGATATCGAGATATCCGGAGAAGGCAACGTACAATCGGGGAAATCTAAAAGTAAAATAGTTCTTCAAATATCGCCCAGATTTCCGTCAGATTTCCAACTACGACTGGAAGCGTTAATTCTTCCAAGTTTAGCAAAGCTCTTACCAAACGAGACTATCCCATATCTGGATATCCAACATCAAGATAACATGATGCTAGCCGATCCCACACTAGATGGTCCTGGTCCAATCGATATTTTGATAGGAGCAGATGTCTTTAGTTTAATCGTCATGGACGGTGTAAAACGACCGACTGAAGGGTTGCTAGCTCAGAAGACAGGGTTCGGCTGGATACTTACGGGAAGACCATCAATAAATATAGCTAGTCCTTCAAAGATCATAAGCATGGTTTCAACAACCGAGTTAAATAAACAACTTGAAAAATTCTGGGAAGTAGAAGAAGTCACAACAAAAACTATACTCTCTGAAGATGATCAAATATGTGAAGACAACTACCAACACACATATAGACGAGACAAGAATGGGATTTATACAGTACACCTTCCATTAAAAGAAGGTTTAAACAAAATAGGAGAAACTCGCAAAATAGCTGCCGCAAGACTCTTACAACTGGAGCAACGATTTCTTGTAAATCCCGAACTTAAGAAAGAGTACTGCAAATTTATGAAGGAATATCTAGAACAGGGTCATATGAGAAGAATAGAGCCAGAACTCCAAGTCCCAAAACCACATTACTACCTAGCCCATCAAGCTGTCATTAAAAATGATAGTACCACTACAAAACTTCGAGTGGTCTTTGATGCATCTGCGAAATCTAGTACTGGCTACAGTTTGAACGACATGATGCACACAGGACCGTGTTTGCTGGAAAATTTGTCAGATATTCTATTAAGATGGCTAAAATATAAATATGTATTTAAATCTGACATAGAAAAGATGTACAGGATGATAAAGGTCGCAGATGAACACCAAAACCTACAAAGAGTACTATGGAGATTCTCAAATAATGAGCAAATAAAGGAATATGCTCTTGCAACAGTAACATATGGTACAGCAGCAGCACCATACTTGGCCATTAGAACGTTGAAGCAACTAGCTATTGATGAGAAAAACGCATTTCCTAAAGCCGCAGACATAGCATTGAAAGACTTTTATGTAGATGACTTAATGTCTGGAGCTGACTCGATGGAAGAAGGCAAAATGTTACAAATGGAACTATTTAATCTACTACGAAGTGGCGGATTCAACCTCAGAAAATGGGCAAGTAACAGTAGAAAGCTTCTGAGTATGACTCCAGCTGAACTAAGAGAAAAGGGTCAAATCGAAATTAATGGTACAGAATCTATTAAGACATTAGGTATCTATTGGAGTCCAGCAACGGATACTTTTCACTTCAAGACTAATGTCACCAAAGAACTGCCAACAAAAAGAAACATCTTATCTGATATTGCCAAGCTGTTTGATCCGCTTGGGTGGCTTTCGCCTATAATGATAACTGCGAAAAGATTGATGCAAGAGCTCTTGATTGAAGGAACCCCTTGGGATGAACAAATACGAGAAGACCTAGCAAAAAAATGGCACAATTTCAAAACAGAACTTCCACAGATCCAAGAAACAATAATACCAAGATGGATGAATCACACAAAAAGTAACCTTGATATCGAATTACATGGATTTTGTGATGCTTCCGAGAAAGCATATGCTGTGGCAGTGTATAGGAAAACAACGACCAAGGAAGGAAAAACCCATACAACTCTTTTAACAGCAAAGACCAAAGTAGCACCAATCAAAATGAAGAAGACTTTACCAAGGCTCGAATTATGTGGTGCAGCATTATTAGCGAAACTACTGCATCAGGTAAAAGTTACGCTGGAGTTCCCTGATGTAACAACATACGCATGGACAGACTCCACTATTGTAATAGCTTGGAATAGGGGGTGGTCCAGAAAAATGGAAAAGTTTTGTTTCAAATAAAGTATCCGAAATACAAGTCTAAACTACACCCAGCATGTGGCGTCATGTAAGATCAGAAGACAATCCAGCTGATGTGGCATCTAGAGATATTAATCCCTCAAAATTACGCGACTCAAAATTGTGGTGGACAGGACCACACTGGCTTAAAAAGAAGAAGGGGAATTGCCCTATTTTACAAGGGGAGGTACTCACAACAGAAGAAATAAAACGTAATGAAACCATATATGGAGCCACCGTTTCGAACAATAATCTTTGTGAAGAGATAATAACACGGTATTCCAAACTTCCCAAGTTACTACGAGTCTGGGCATATTGCCTGAGATTTATCAATGACTGTTGCAGGCACGGCATCATACGTATGATGCAACGAAAAGAATTTTCGTTGGAGATTAAGAGAATCCAGAAGGGTCGTACAGTAGACAACCAAAGCTGTATCGCAGCGCTCAATCCTTTTATAGACCCTGAAGGTCTTCTAAGACTAGGAGGATGCATTGGGAACGCAGATATATGGTACGATGAGAAGAATCCAATAATATTGCCACATAATCACCACATAACAGAACTAATTGTACGTGAAGCTCACGAAAGTACCCTCCATGGATCCACCCAAGTAACATTGGCGTTTATACAACGAAAGTTCTGGATCTTAAAAACGAGAAGTGCGGTTAAGAGTGTAATAAACAAATGCATTCGATGCATTCGTTACAAAGCACAAATTCCAACGCAGCAAATGGGACGTCTCCCTTCACCAAGAGTAACACCATCGAAACCATTTAGTCATACTGGAGTTGATTACGCAGGACCTATAAAGACTAAAGCATCTAGAATACGAGGCAATACAACGCACAAAGGTTACATAGCAGTCTTCATATGTTTCGCCAGCAAAGCAATACACTTGGAGTTAGTAAGTAGCCTTACAACAGAAAATTTCCTGGCAGCACTCAGACGTTTCTTCGCCAGAAGAGGGAGGTGCACACATATATATAGCGACAACGCAACAACGTTTGTCGGGGCACAGAATATTCTTGATCAAGATCTGAAAAAGCCATAAAAAACAACAACAGTCTAGCAAATACTTTAGCAGGCAAAGGCACAGAATGGCATTTTATTCCCCCGGCAGCTCCTCACTTTGGAGGAATATGGGAAGCTGGAGTAAAATCCGTTAAGTACCATTTAAAAAGAGTCACAGGTGAATCAATCCTTACGTTTGAAGAAATGACAACGCTCCTCTGTCAAATTGAGGCATGTCTAAACTCGAGCCCACTATGTCCCCTGACAGAAGATCCATCGGATCTTAACATTCTAACCCCGGCACATTTTTAATAGGTGAAGTTCTAATAGGGCCTCCTGAGCCGCAGGCTCTGACTGAATCTCATTATTACCATTCTGGATGGGAACACATTCAAAGAATGAATAGAGATTTTTGGAAGGCGTGGTCCACATACTACCTAAATTACTTACAACAACGACCAAAATGGAGAAACCGGGCTAACAACATGCAAATCGGGCAAATAGACTTACTGAGAGATGAAAACTTGTCACCAACAAATTGGCCACTAGCAAAGATTAAAGAGGTTCACCCAGGTAAAGATGGACTAGTGCGAGTCGTAACTGTGCAATATAGGGGATATAATGAGCTCAAACGACCTATATCAAAAATATGTCCTCTGCCTATCAACCTCCCGGAACCTCAAGAAACAGCAAATAGTAATAACAGAAGTAATGAAGAAAAGCTAACTGGAAACGTAATAGCCTGTGCCGGTATAACAAAACCAGACTCAGAGATGCAAGAACCTCAAATACACAATAAGGATTCTCCATTACCATCCCGACAATATAGTAACAAACTGAAACAAGAAACTAGTGCAATAGTTGCTCATTCACCATCAAAACGATCGCGTAAGGAGTAAGGTCATGAAGTTGAAGATAGAACCACAGCGTATGGAAGCCGGATCGAACAAGCAAAACAGGAAGCGAAACAATTGAACCCAAAACGTTGTCGCATTCACCCAGTCACTACAAAATATGATTGTCTTATACCGATAGGAAAGCAAAAGCAACTAACAGAAAAATATAGAGCTCGGATGGGATATGCAGAGCCTATGCAATCTGCAAAGAAGCGTATTACACTAAACGAGTATAGAAACCGAAAAAAGGGTCTAAACACAAAATTCATAACTGTGCTATTACTATCACTACTGTTTAAATTAGGCAAATGCTCTCTGAACATTACACGCCCGAAACCAGGACTGTATGTTGAAGACATTGGCGAAATACAACTCAAAAGAGGAACATTCAGAGTTGAACTCAAGTTCACTGCTGACGAAATAAAAACCGATATAACCAAGTTAAATCAAACGATCAAGCAAGTAAACCTACTGTGTGATGAAACACTTAAGATATCATAGGACACACACTGTGATGGATTAATTCATCACCTGACAGATATCCACATCGATTTGTATAAACATATCAAGACTTTGCAAGCTGAAACAATTAGAGGAAGAAGGAAAAGAGGAGTTCTTGGTAATATCTTGCAGACGGTGTTCGGAGTGAATGACGAAGTTTACGCAGACATCAAAGACTTAGAACACAACCAGCAACATCTTAAGCAAGCCGTTAACCACCAAACCAATATCATGCTTACAACCCTCGCGACGGTCAACGAAACTGAGATGATAACAATCAAAAAATTGAATAGCTTTACCGACAAACTCAATAAAGGGTTAGAGGCAATTAAGGTGATGCAACAGCAATGGTTCGCTGGACCTGATGCTAACAAATTAAACATACAGTTCCTTGCAATATATCACGCAGCAACAAACTACATCAATGAATGCATACACCCAACACGGAAATTTGTTAGACTTTCTGCAACCTGCAGATCTTCTCAAAATCATCGGTAACGCCAAAGCTAAACTACCATCAAACCTAGACATCCTGAACTATTTTAAGACGCCTATAGAGATGAAACTATATAATGATGAAATTAAGATACATGGTTACCTTCACATCATCGAACACAGCCGGTACACCCTGATAAAATGCACTGCAATACCACAAAGGCTAAAAGAAAGACATTACGCTGTGATGGAACTACCTGCATCAACCTTCGCAATTAATTACTATATGCAAACTTACTTCATGTTAAGGGAAGACGAGCTCGATCACTGTGTGCAAATAAAAAAGCACAACTTCATGTACACACTCTCGGTTGTACGGAGTATAGAAAACAACCCCAACTGCGTCATTGACGAACTATGCCAACATCAGGAAGGTCATCGGTGTACAATAAGGGAATTCGAGTTAGACGAAATCATATTGAAAAAATTATACATGACTAATGCATGGTTATTCATCTCGAACAAACCAGTAACAGCGGCACTACAGTGCAAAGCTATCAGAGAAGATATAAGTCTCAACGGCACTGGAATACTAAAAGTACCACAAAATTGTATCGTCCAAACCAAACGAAATATACTCAAATCAGGAGTGGCAATAAGCGTACCCGTGAGAGCATCCTTCATAAAACCAGTAGAAATAAACTTCGAAACCAGCATGACAAGACCGATCGTCCCGGACACAGAAGTAGATGCGGAGCCGGTAATAAAAACATGCGAACAGATATACACCAGATTACGTAAAGAAGGACAAGAGATCCAAGTCACCAGTCACTGGAGAAACATACGTACACACGCAGTTGGAACAAGTCTAAGCGTACTTGCGATAGGTACAATTATAGGACTAGTCTTCGCAGGAAGGTTCACATGGAAAAGGTGGCAGGCTATGAAAACAAATAAAAGCTCAGCCAATGACTCACCACCAGCAGACCATACAGACGCCATCTCAGAGTTCAATCTTTACTCATCACCGAGTCCCCGGCAAAATGTTCAAACGTGAACATAAAGAAACGAGAACATAATATTTGACATAAAACCATATTAAATAAATCTGCATGTAGATATCTAAAAAAGGTCAAAAAACCCAGCATAACGCAAATAAGCAATAATTGTTCGCAATAATTATTGAACTCTTGCTTACTAGGCAAATTGCGCAAAATAAGCAATTGATCACAATAATTTATTGAACTCGAGACAATATTGCTTACTTGACCTTATTCATTAAGTGTATTTTATTAAGTTCATTTCATACAAAGTTGCTTAGTTCGTAAAATTTAGTTATTATAAAAACAATGTAAATGTAAGAAAGGCACAGTCTTGATTAAAGATTTAAAGTAGCAACGTTCTAGTTCTTACTTTGAGCCCCCACCCATGGTAAACGCAATACCTCCTCATTTAAAATACAAGACCCTGCACCACCAGCAGAGTCTATTCTAATTACAGGTCACTTGACGTCTAAACACTATTATTATATTATTTAATGTTCAGTTCTTAATTTAAATATATTATAGCTTTGAATGCTCAAATTATATTGTACGCATATCATTTATTTATCTTTGTGCACCATAAATTTTGTGGTTTGAATGTCTGATATAAAATTTTCATCTTACTTATGCGTATCTAATTCCAATTTCCAACAATAATTCAAATGTCCAGATTTTCTCAAAATTCACTTCCTACACATAGGAATCATTAGCGAAGCGGTGTAATTTTGATCCTAACCTCCTTGGTTTGGTAGAACAAGTTCGCGCGAATATTTGTAAGAATAACTAAGAAACTGTGGCACCTGTAGCCTTACTGAACGAATTACTTTCTAAGAAGAGAAATTGCTGTTACTCCAGGCACATTTAATTTATTGGATGCTTTTCTGCGAACTCTATTTGTTTCAAGAATTCTTAGCTATAACAACTTCGACGAATTTTGTAATTGAATTGTTACATATAAATGATATCAGCGAAATATTGTACTTCTCACATTCCGTACACTTCAAAATATGTATCCAGTTACTTTGAATTAATATTCTCAATTGTTTTATGGAAAATTTATATATGAAAAAAAAACTTTCTCGAAGCAATGGAGCCGTAATATTTACCAGTGAACCACGCGATAACCACAATTGCAAAAATAGACAATAAAAATCTTTGTTCTCTACCAAATTTCTTGCCTTGAGTTGCTTTCCATCGACTATACGTTCAAGGTGACCTTTGGACTCATACAGCACCTGACTTGCGGTTGCAGTCATGAATTTCATTGAATGCTGGAACTATTTCCCACGATGATTATTTGCAAAATTGAGTTGATCTAATCGATTATTTGAATTAATCCTCTTTAATTATACAAAACTATAAAATAGTCCCTGCTCGCACGCCAAATGTTAGAGCAAGCTTTTTTGCTCTTGGTTAACGAGGTGAATCAAAAACTGAAACTCGACTGTCAAGATTGAGAAGTATGTTTATTCGACGACAATCAATACGCTAACATAATAAGAAGTTCTTTTACCATTTCTAGAACCGATTTTCGACTATAATTTTTGATCACTAGAATTCGATTTTTTTTTTTTTTTTATATTATTAAGCCAAGCTCAGGGGATACCCTATGATGCAAAGCACAGCGTGGCAGGAAGGAGATAGGGAAAGGATTAAGGGATATGAGGAGAGTGGCGGAGATGCCGATGTATGTCGCCCTTAAACTTTTGCAGGTTGTATGCCGGAGGAAAGACAGAAGATGGTAGACTGTTCCACATTCGCACAGTTCGGGATAAGAAAGCATCACGGAATTTAAGTGTACGGCCGAAGGTAATTTGAAGGGTAAAAGGATGAGCGCGGGATGCAGCGCGGGTATTGCGTGCAGGAACTATTCTACAAGGGATCAGACTAGATATTTCATCAGAACATTGGCCATGCATATAGCGATAAAGGAGCGAAAGGCATCCAACACGAGTAATTGCCACATCGCCAATGAGCTTGCAGGCTCTCTTTTGGACAATATCCAATGAAGCTAAGGCTGTGCGACCAGCCCC
This sequence comes from Dioctria rufipes, assembly GCA_963924295.1. Classification (NCBI taxonomy): domain Eukaryota; kingdom Metazoa; phylum Arthropoda; class Insecta; order Diptera; family Asilidae; genus Dioctria; species Dioctria rufipes. The sequence continues at coordinate 107,844,063 of OZ002744.1, forward strand.
GGCCCAGATATGGGAATTGTATTCCATTCTGGGTCTGATGTAGGACTTGTAGAGGAGCGCTATATTTGATGGGCTGAAATATTTCTTACACCTTTTCAAAAAACCAAGACATTTGGATGCTTCTTTGGCAACCGAGAAGATGTTATCTGTCCAGCTTAACTTACTGGAAATATTAATGCCAAGAATTCTTAGTGACGGTGATTCAGAAATTAATGCACCATCAAACGAAACGGGAGTGGTTAAGTGATGGTCTTGTTTTAATGAGATGAGACAGCTTTGGGTCTTAGATGCATTGAATTCGACGCGATTCACTTTGCCCCAAGCGAGAATATTGTCAAGATCGTTATTCAATGATCTAATCATGCAGTCTCGTTTAACACATGCGGCGTTCCCTCTGGAATCCGCAAGGGTGTCAAAGGAGTATGCGAAATCAAGGGTATTGTCATCAGCAAAGCTATGGATAGGATTGAAAGTAATACATACATAAGCTGCGTTTACACAATAACCAGCTTGAACTTTGTTGTAATTTACAAAATGTACAATTGGCTATGATTGAATGAGTTTATACAATGAAATGAGTTTATACAATACAAATATTTAATTGGAAATTGTTGATTTTTATTAACGCAATTAATGATACATTCATTATAAGTATGATAAATTCCTAAAAAATGAATGCTTCACTATTTTTGGCATGTTGTCGCCTCGGCCACCAATAGCGCGTCAATTTGACAAGGAAAAAATTTCAAGTAAATTTCATCTTTTCTACGCTCATCCAAAATTGGTATCAGTCCAGACATGGTACTCATATTAAAACTAATCCAACTGTTTGTCAGCCACCAATATACAAATTCTAAAAAATAAATTGCAAATATATTTCTAAGAAAATATGATGCCTCATATTTAATCCAATTTGTTTGAATCCTTGTGTATATACATATGTACATAGAAGACAAGGGATTTTATATTAAGATCCAAAAGTCTGTATGAAAAGCAATAACAAAATTACAAAAACAGTTTACGCAATTAAATTCCGAACACAAACAACAGCAGCACTATTCCCTTCAGCTTTAATATCGCAGAGTTGTTTTCTAGGGAAAAATATAGAAGAAAAAATGTTTGCCATGTCAATATATCAATGATTATATATAGTCCAGTCAAATAAGCTGAAAAATTGCTAAAGATCGCATTTAATTTGTTTCAGGCTGCAATTTTGAGGGTTGGTGTAGGGTGGTCCTGGGAGTATTGTCGCAAAAATGCAGCCTCGCAGGGCCAAAAAAAGGGTTGAAAGACAATAAAAATACCCCGAACGCGTGATAATCTATTTGCCGTGCGTGCGGTTTGGAAGAGGTAAAATTTTTGGAAAAAATTAAAAATGCTGTATTATTCAGAATATGTTTCTAAATAAAAAAGTCTATGGTGGCCAACCCCTATCTCGTAAGGGCGCGACAGGAAAACCGAAAGAAGCTAAGGGTGGACACATCGCTATATCCACTAACATGTGTCCGATTACTTCAATTCTGCAACATTTTCGTTCAAGAGCTAGGCAACCAAAAGAAGCGTGAATTTTTCTAGGATAGATTGGAAAAACGGGGGGAGTGAAGAAAGTTATCGGACTATATGTTGAGCAATATTTGCGCTCATGTTTTGCTGTGGTGACGTACTTGGAACATTTTTGAATTTTTCTTAGAATTTTGGCTGGTTGTGCAAAGCAAGACGAGATATGATAATTTTTGCCTTAGAATTTTTTCTTTTTAGTTCAATATGGCTGCAGTTTTGCGCATTCGATGGTTTTAGGTGAAATTTTTATTGGGTATGAAAGCGAGAAAAGATATGATGGTAGCAATTTTTCCTTAGAATTTTTTAGATTTTAGGTGAAATTTTTTGATTGGGTGTGAAAGCGAAAAGATATATTATGGTAGCAATTTTGTCTTAGAAATTTTTGTTATTATGTTTGTAGTTTTGCACATTTAATGTGGTTTTAAGTTGTAAGTTGTGCGCGACAGTTTTTTGGGAGTTAATTAAAATTTTTATATTAAAAACAAAAAATTAAAATAAGAAAGCAATCTATTCAATTGGTATTTTGTGATTAAATGTAGGTAATTAGAAATTTAGTTTTACAGTTTCCTTGTGGCTAGTGATAGTGAGTCTTTTACGAATAGTTGACAACCGACCAGCTATGGACAGGTCTCGGTTAGACAAGAAAAATTGCAGTACAAAACTTTTGAAAGGGGGAGGGGGAGGGTGGGGTCGTAAATCGTTTCAGTGAAAGTTGTATTCTTCTAATTTTATGAATTAGCTATAACTACTGTACGAAACATTCTAATAAATGACCTTTATCTCAACACTTTCTTGCAATTTGCAAACCACAGAGTATTACAGGCCATTTAATTGGAACGCTTGGACTGTTTACTATCATCTGAGGTGAGAGGCATCTTAATAGGATATATTGTTCAGAAGTTATAGTATAATTCATAGGATTTGAAGAAAAAAAACCTTTTTTTAATTAAATTTAAGAAAAAAAGCACCTGCAAATTTTATATAACTATGATTTGTCAGTAATAAATTATCAAATAAGGTAACGCTTCTATTTTTAACCATCTAACCCACTCTGATCCCACCCATCTAGTCTATACCATTAATTTATTATATCCCATTCTTCCTGTATAGCCTGCAATCCCATATCCTATCCTTTACAACAATTAAAAACAAACAACAAATGCACACAATCACATAACATTATTTTCTTCCCACGCTAACGCAACCGCAGTCACCTAAAACCCTAAAAACCATCGCAATGCGCAAAACTGCAGCCATATTGAACTAAAAAGAAAAAAATTCTAAGGCAAAAATTATCGTATCTCGTCTCGCTTTGCACAACCAGCCAAAATTCTAAGAAAAATTCAAAAATGTTCCAAGTACGTCACCACAGCAAAACATGAGCGCAAATATTGCTCAACATATAGTCCGATAACTTTCTTCACTCCCCCAGTTTTTCCATTCTATCCTCGAAAAATTCACGCTTCTTTTGTTTGCCTAGCTCTTGAACGAAAATGTTGCAGAATTGAAGTAATCGGACACATGTTAGTGGATATAGCGACGTGTCCACCCTTAGCTTCTTTCGGTTTTCCTGTCGCGCCCTTGCGAGATAGGGGTTGGCCACCATAGACTTTTTTATTTAGAATCCATATTCTGAATAATATAGCATTTTTAATTTTTTCAAAAATTTTACCTCTTCCAAACCGCACGCATTGTCACGCGATCGGGAGTGTTTTTATTGTCTTTCACCCCTTTTTTTTGGCCCTGCGAGGCCGCATTTTTGCGACAATACTCCCAGGACCACCCTACACCAACCCTCAAAATTGCAGCCTGAAACAAATTAAATGCGATCTTTAGCATTTTTTCGGCTTATTTGACTGGACTAATATTGCTAAGAACAGGTTATATATACTCACTGGCAAAAAGGGCGCCTAACAGCCGTCCTGAAGCGCTTCCCTGGAAGCTCGTAGCGCTTCTTTTTTCTATCCCAGTTTCTTGCTTTTTAACATAGGCATGTCCGCAGAGCAAGCGCTTCAATGCTTCTGCTAAGAAGCGCTATAGGAGGTCTCTAAATGATGGCCGTAGAAGTTTTTTGATTGAGTCTTTTCGAAAGCTTTAATGAGCTTTTTCCTTAATCTATTAAGAGGCCTTTAAGAGTGCTTCCTTAAAGGTGCATTGAAGCGTTTGCTTGTGATTATTTGTGATATTAAATATTATGAAGTTGATTAAATATATTATATACATATATATATATGATAATCCAAAATTTTTCCGTACTGAAATTATTGTAGATTTTGGCAAAAGTAAGAGTAGCAACTCTTTGGAAAGCTACCGCCACTCCACACTGAACTTCACACTAAAAATAAAGGAGCGTTTACAATGACAGAGTAGAGTGGAGTGAGCTTTTACCAGAGTAGCGTGCATGCACAGTTCAGAGTGAGCTTCATTCAGATTTTCGAAATGATATGTAAATTGTGTGACAGATTATCATGTGTTTACATTTAGAATATATTTCAAAACAGATCACAAATTTTGTTAAATTACAGAAAATATTTCTATAATTACAACAGAAGAGCTATGAACGATGTGAATTATCACAAAGTAAAAACTAACATTTATTACGGACACTTTCGAAATGAACGACTGCCAATTCGAACATAAGAAAATTGTAATTCTTAATTGACTTTATTTTGTTGAAATTGTATCATAAAAATACTAAATGCATTTTTAATTTCTTATAAAAAATATTTACTTTGGGGTTTTTTGTTATAATTTATTAATTTTCGTTAGTTAAATTTTGTATTTATCAGTGCGACATCTGTTAGAAACTAGTATTTCGAAACAAATGGTAGAAGCTTTCGAAACTATCAACGTGAGATTGGGAATTGTTCCAATCTGACACTACGCTGTGAAATCCACTCTGGTGGGTAGCGCGAAGAACTTAAATGAGAGTGCAAGCTTGAGTAAAGGAGAGAAAATGCAATCTGGTGAGTCCACTCTACTCTGCCATTATAAACGCTCCTTAAGAAATGCATTTCTTCGCACAATAGTGGAAAAATTCACCGTTTAGATTCGTGGAAAATTTGATGAAGTCATCCCTCGTTTCTATTGTTCTGCTGGAGCTCATCAAATAATCTTCTATAGAGCTCCCAAATGATGGCTCTAGAAGCATTTCTGTTACATACTTACGGCTTTTCTTATTTTTCTGGATAGATAGGTGACTATGCTTATAAATAGCTGCCAAATGATGGCTAGAGAATCGCTTAAATTATGCTCCAGTCAAAAGCGCTGGTTTTTCGTCCCAATGGTTACAGCCTATAACACAGTTTCCTCTCAATTGCACAAAATACCTGTCAATATATATTATGTAATTATAAGATTTAAGAGCCACTATAAATATCCCATATGCAATTAGCAAGCATTAAAATTCATGTTCTTGAATATTTTTCGGATTAGATAAGAGTTAGATAATTTTAATTAAAATACAATATAAAAATAATAAGCGCATCTATAACTTTAATTAAATAAATTCTAAACTGAAATAAAAACAAATATTCCAAAATAAAAATAACATGCTGAAACTAAACAATAAAAAATGAATTAGTGGAATCCAAGTGGAAGCAGAAGACATCTAGCGAACGTAGCAAGATCGACTTGTCGATAAGTCATATGGCAGTACGACGAGTCAACGATGTGGATTATGCAGAGAAGAAAGGTTGTCGGTCTTTTTTCTCGGCCACTTCCTTTTTTCTCTCGTAGCTTGTCAGCGAACCACGAGTGAAGTAAATTTTACAATACTGAATAAAACAAACGGACAAGTATTTTTTTGCCACAAAAGGTCTTTAGGAGATCCCAGGTCTTGATCACCAATCTCGGATATTCTTGGGAAAAGAAGAACTGAAAAAAGGAAGCAATCCAGCGAGAAGCAGCAGTTAGCCTACGTCCAGACCACGAGGAACTTCAAAAATTCAGGGAAGTAAGCGCCTCATGGGCCCCAACGATTCTCCCTACTAACACTAATTACAAAAATAATTATATAATAAATAATGAAATAAAATAACTTAAAAAAAAGAGAAAAGAAAGTAACATAACCTGTGCTAACAATGATTAATTATCTTTAATATAAGCAGGACGGCCGATTAGGGAAACATATTAGAAAAGATCTATGTAATAAACGAAAAACAAAACAAAAGCATGAATTCTATATTATATACCACTTTAATCTAATTAAAACCTTTTTCTTGCTATTCCTAAATTTTCATCCACGAAATTTATGAAGCGTTAAAAGCCAAAACCCTCGAGAATACTTCACAAGCCATGAAACAGACTCCCTCCCTACCCCATGCGAGGCCCAACGGAGTCCTTACATTCTAAAATAAAGGTTTTCCAATAAGAGGTGTTATTTTGATATTCTAAGAGAACTGCCATTTTTTGAGATAAATGATGGGATCTTTATTTCATTATAAAGAGGAAGGTATGCCGTTAATAATGGAAAATAACATCAGCCAAATGACCACCACGACCACGCCTACAGGACCATATCCTTTTCATGAAATTTTACATAACCAAATCGCAAAGTGGCTGCCCTATGTCCTCGATAGCCTCACGAATTCAATCTTTGAGGTCTTGAATCGACGCTAGCCTGTTGGCGTAGACCTTCTCTTTCATGTGGCATCAAAGGAAGAAGTTGCAAGGTGTTAAGTCACAAGATCTCGGTGGCCAATTGTGATCACCTCTTCGAGAGATAACACGGTCCGGCAACTTTTCCCGTATAAGATCAATGGTTTCGTTGCTTGTATGGCACGTAGCGTCGTCTTGTTGAAAGTAAACGTTGTCCAGATCAATACCATCCAATTCCGGCCATAAAAAATCATTAACCGATAGCGCAATCCATTCACCGTAACTGTTGCTCCAGCCTCATTTTCGAAAAAGTAAGGTCCAATGACCCCGCGGGACCAAACAGTCATACGTTGAGGATAGAGAGGCTTTTCAACAATAACTCTTGGGTTTTCCAAGCCCCAGATGCAACAATTTTGCTTGTTGACAAAGCCATCGAGGTGGAAATGGGCCTCATCACTCAAGATGAGTTTTCGATGGAATTCCGGATCATTTTCATGCATTTCAAGGACCCAATCAGCAAAGACTCGACGTTGTTGATGATCGGCCGGCTTGAGTTCTTGTGTTAACTGAACTTTATAAGCCTTAAGACGCAAATCTTTATGCAAAATACGGTGTAATGACGTTTGTGGAATGCCTAATTCCAAAGAACGACGAGGAATGGACAAACCTGGGTTTTCTTCAACACTTTCGGCTACAGCAGCAATATTCTTTCCTGTTCTTGACCGACGTGCACGGGTTTTAGTCTTCACATCACTAACTTGTCCCGACAGCTCGAATTTTTCTACCAATTTCTGTATTGCGGTCCGACAAGGTGCTTCACGACGAACCGTCTCTGCCACATTTTCACCATTTTTATAGTGAATTTTAATAATTTCAATGCGTTGCTGAATCGTTTATCGTCCCTTTTTTATTAATGGCGGAGTTTTTGCTTGTCAAATGTTAAAAAAGCCCTTTATTTGCAGTGCTCTTATGTAAATCTGACAAAAGTTTGATTTGAATAGCTTCTCCGCCCAAAACTACTATTAACACGGAAAAAATCGTAAGCTTGCTTTCTTATCTTTCGAGCCGTACTAAAATTTTCATACCTTTCCTAACAAAATTATTTAAGAAAATGTATCTTAACCAAATGACTACGATTCCTCAAACAAAAATTCTCAGCTGAGTAATCATTGTAATGTCGCTGTGCCGTCATGAGATGCCGTGGGCTGTGATGATATCGAATGTAGCTTCCTACAGATTCGGACTCCGGCTGCACATTCCCACATGCAATTATCACTCAGCTGAGAGGTATTGAGCGTAAAATGGTAAGTTTACTTTGTAATCGAAACTATTTTATTATTTTGTTAAGTAAGGTATATAGGAAGTGTATCCCTTGGAAAGGTAAGGAGCCAAGATTTAAATTACTAGAAGACTATTTTCCTGTATGGATAGTAGTTTAGGCTCTATAACATATAGAAAGTCAATGTTTGGAACTTTGCCATAAGTATCAATATAGAACATTTTAGAAAACGGACTCACTACTCATTCATATAGATCTCTGTTTCAACATTTAAGCAGTGTTTGAGTGAACTCAATCCTTGGACTTACTGCCTGAATGGATGCATTATTTGAGTTTAGCGTACTCAAACCATGTTTTAACTGACATAAGTGGAATATGATGTTTTGTCTGAAATTTCAATCCAATAAGAAAAGAGCTCACAGAAAGTTCATATATTATGTTAGTTTAGCTTCAGTTAGTGTTATCTATATTTTTTTATCTTTGATACGTAGTATCTTTTGCCTTTAACATTTTTTCTAATTTTGACGACATCTATTGGAAGTTAGTTTTTATATGTTAAATAGTCTTTCCACCGAACCACTACAATTAGCATACATGTAAAATATCACAGTTATTACAATTTCCATTATAATACATGTAATTGGCATTGAGAAAGAAATTTTTTTTATTTTATTTTATACATGACGTTTTTATCCATTTCATATGTAATGAAATAATTATGTTATCAGTGCCACCGTGCAATGGCTAAATACAATAAAGGTTATTGCACAGTAAAGAAGTTTATTGAACTGATTAATAATCATTGAGACATAAAGAGGCATATATTATTTTCAAAAATAAAAAAGTAAAAAAGCTAGAATTTGTCTAAGGCCAATTCTTATGCTACCCTAGATGTATACCCGTATGTAATTTCGTTTGGTCAGAGCAAGTGTGATCGTTGTAGTAATTTGTCGTATATATATCTAGCAAGGTTCGTTGGAAAGTAAAAATGCTTATAACTATTTCATAGTATTGTTATATTTTCTTTTCTCTTTTCTAACACTGAGGGAGTACTCACTCTGTCAATTACTGTTTTATTCCTTGTGTGGTTATAGAGTATGTAGCTGTTGTTGTTTTTTCAAATTTAGTGCAACGCTTTCTTTATATTTTATTTTATTTATATCTTTCTTTTATCAACACTTAATTGATCAATAGAAGTTTTCCTATTGCCCTATATTTCCCTTTTTAACTTATCCACATATATTTGTTCACTAGAACTTTTTCTATATATATATATATTTCTCTTTTTTTTTTTTTTTGTAACACTCAACTTTTTCTCAACCAAAACCGTTTTTTGATTTTACAATCTATTTCTTTCAACTTTCCTTTTGACGGGTCAAAAATCAACTCAACTCTTGATCACCTTTGCTAAAGGCAAAATTTGTCGTGGTAATTGTTTCTGTTAAAACGACTTGGTTGAAAGCTGACATTTCTGTTTTTCCCAAGTCGTTTTACGGGAAAAATTTTATAAGTTGTGCGGAATGTAAAGAAAATTGCTGATGCAATTTTCTTTATTCATTTGGTAGGTAAGGTAATCATGTTTTAAGCATGAGTAGCTTATGTGAAAAATTTATTGAATATAATATTTATTTCTTGCCCTTTTTCGGGTTTATATGAAAATTTTATTTATTTTAGGTATATAACAATCCTCTCCCCTGAGAAAAAGAGAATTATTCTTTGAAGAGTAATAATTCTCAGGGGAAGTTTTTGTTGGTGCATTTTTGGTGGCTGGGTCTTGGTCGGTTTTCGGTTGAGTTTTTACATCTTTTTTTTTTGTTACATAGATTTTTTTGTGTTTGTTGCAAAATTAAGTTATTCTAATTTTTGGCTGTGTATCATATATATTTGACTTATCCTATTTGCTATTTTCTATGCTCCTTATGAATTTATCTTATTGTCTGTTAAAAATAGATATTTTGTTTTTGTTTTTAGTGCATTTTTTTTCGTTCTTTATATCTACTTTGTGCTATTGGTTTTTTATTTATCATTATTCTTTTCTATTTATAATCTTAATACATTACATTTCTAGTCTATTTCTATTTAGAATAACCTAGGTATTTATGCCAATCTCTTAGTAGTTAACTAATTGCTCTTATGTATTACTTAATGTTACTAAATATTATTTATTTATTATTCTTCTTATTACTATTTTTGTGTAAAAAAATGTTGGTTATATTTTATATTTTAATTGGTTACTTGTTTGTTTTAATTCTACTATATTATGCCTTTCTTTCTTCTATTTTCTTAATACCTAGAGCTATTAATCTATTCTGTTGAGAACTTAGTTGGCGGTTTTTTTAAGGTTTATATATGTTTCGTTTGTCGCAGCAATTTTTTGCAAAAATTTCTTGTCTATCCTAGGTTATTATAAATTGATTAATCGTATTATTTGGTTCGTTATCTTATTTATTATCTTAGTTTTTAGCTTATTTAGTTCATTATTACCACTTTGCCAAGTACTACTTATGTTTAGTAATTTTTTCTTATGTACTACTAAATAAATTTTATTCTTATGTACTACTAATTTTACGTGGTCGCTTTATCTCTTATTTGTTACTATTATTTCGACTTATTTTCAAAACCAGTGTATAGAAAGGAACGGAAGCTGCGCCGGAAACAAATGAATAAGGCGAGGACAACAACTGAGTATCGGTATCTCTTATTATACTAATTGTATTGATCTAGCTCTTGGGAGACATTGAGCACGTTTAAACTTCTCCTGGGGTTTCGCGTAAATATGTTCCATGGGGGTGTTTTCAGCGGTGGGCTGTTGTCTGCGTTTAGCAACCCATGCCATGAATGCCAGTACGACGTATTTAGCTATTGGCACCACTTATGCAATTAGCAACCAGAGTCCTCTAAATGATATAGATGTTAGAGAGTACATTATGAGGAATCTTTGCGTTTGGTCCAAAGTGAATGTTGTTCACTTTGTTACGAATTTCATCTAGAGATTTTGTATCTAGGTTGATATGTTGATTCGTATCATCTCCGAGGACTAATGTTGATTGCTTCTCAAAGGTTTTAGGATATTTAGATATATTTCTACCAACTCATCCTGAGTTTCGTTTGTACCTGGGAAGTAGGTTGGTTGGAAAATTTTTAGCGGATGCAGATTTTCTGCTTCGTAATACAGAGTGAGAGGCCATATTTGCAAGGAGCATGGTTCGTTGACTGTCATGATTCCTTGTCCTGCGAGACGATGAGTGAGTAACTGTTGAATACAGGTTATTTGAACTATAGTGGTTTCGGTTAAGGAGTACTGCCACGAATTTGGTCTACTGAGTTTAATAATTGTGTCCCTTGGGGGAATTTGAGCCCTGAGGCTACACTCTGGTTTCCTACAGTGGGTTAAATAGCAGTTTGATAACACATGCATCTGATTTAATGGCTTTTGTGATTGGTGTGTTCAGCTTGCCAACCCACGTATCCTCATCGATCCCCTTTGAAACTTTCCTGAATGATTTCAGGTTTTCTGGCATACCACATGGGAATATCCGATATCAGGTATTATGAGTGCTTTGAAAACATCTAGTCTGTTGTATTTTTATCTTGGGGATATTAAAAATCGGAAGTACGATTCGAATAATTAATCTGTCTTGTAACAAAGGTGTCTTCATCTCTGCCGTGTGATACAGAACTGCTAAACAGTTCTGTACATTGGGACAAGTACAATTAGATTTGCAGTAAATCTCTCCCAAATCATTCGGGTAAATTAAAAGGGGATGAATTTGGTTATTTCTACTGGACACTATTATATCCAGTAGAGCTTTTTGTCTAAATTCCAACTCTATCATCTACTGTGTTAGACTTGAGACGATTTCCTGTCATATTTGATGGGTTGTCAAATGGTCTACGCAGCGTTCCGCTCGCTCTGCCAGTCTCGTCTGATTTTCCAACTCGGCCAGATCTAGCTCGATCATGGCGCTCCAGGTGTCGCGGTAAACTGATAAGCTTCCAAGATACTCGAATAGCACTCCCGTATTATTTAGAGGAGTGATGGAATAAGGTTCCTCAGCGCTGGCTCCTATCGTGATCAGGAACAGTCCGTAGGAAATTATTGACCGCATTGTTATCTAGGAGTGGATAGGAGGGGAAATTAAAATGGGTTTTTGCTATCTTTGTAGCTTACATGCTATTATGTATGTACCTTACAACTACTTAGATTCTATTGACACCATTTTATTCGTAGAAAGGTTTTAAGCGATTGTTGTGTACCGCCACCACTCGTTTCCGAACTTTAATTGTTGCGTTTACTGAACTGGGGATGCCGGTTAACATATAGGGTCCTACAAAAACTGGGAGAGCTTATGTTTACGACTCCCGATTTTGAATAAAACCTTGTTTCCTCTGTGAAATGTTAGGGGACGTACAGCTTTGTCATAGTAATTTTTCGACCGCTGTTTACTCATCAGCAGATTTTTCCTTGCCATGGCGTAAGACTTCTGAAGCTCATACCTGAGAAAATGGTAGTAGCTCTCGTAGTTATACACGGGTTCGGGGTCTCGCCTTAACTTGGACGGAAAGTCCGCTGCAAAGCAGTAGAAGCAATCCATGTGAGTTAATTTTGTCCCTTCGTGCACACTGTTATTGTAAATGAAAGTAGCAGTTCGCAGATAATTAACCCATGAGCTGGGATTTTCGTCCATTATAGTTCGTAGATATTCAATCAATGGTCTATATGCACGTTCGAGTGCTCCATTTGATTGGGGATGATAAGCAGAAGTTTGCAGCTTATTTATCCTGAGGAGTTTGCATACCTTTTTGAATAGGTCACTCAGGAAATTACTTCCCTGATCGGTGACTATTCTTTTGGGAATGCAGTAGCGCGTTACGATTTCGTCGAAGAAAATTTGCGCTACCGTTATAGCTTCCCCGTTGGGTATGGCATACCAATCTACAAACTTCTTGAGGTTATCCTGAAACGTTAGTATGTAAAGGGTTTTCCAATAAGAGGTGTTACTTTAATTAGCCCGCTATTTCGGTAGATGTCACTTTTGGAGCTGTCACTTTTTGATATTTGACAAGTAGAAACTACGCCATTAATAAAAATTGAACGATACACGATTCAACAATGCATTGAAATTATTAAAATTCACTATAAAAATGGTGAAAATGTGCCAGAGACGGTTCGTAAAACGCGAACATTTTTGGGTCGTCGTGAAGCACCTTGTCGGACCGCAATACAGAAATTGGTAGAAAACTTCGAGCTGTCGGGACAAATTAGTGATGTGAAGAATAAAACCCGTGCACGTTGCTTAAGAACAGCCGGGAATATTGCTGCTGTAGGCGAAAGTGTTGAAGAAAACCCAGGTTTGTCCATTCCTCGTCGTTCTATGGAATTAGGCATTCCACAAACGTCATTACACCGTATTTTGCATAAAGATTTGGGTCTTAAGGCTTATAAAGTTCAGTTAACACAAGAACTCAAGCCGGCCGATCATCAACAACGTCGAGTCTTTGCTGATTGGGTCCTTGAAATGCATGAAAATGATCCGGAATTCCATCGAAAACTCATCTTGAGTGATGAGGCCCATTTCCACCTCGATGGCCTCGTCAACAAGCAAAAAAAACCCAAGAGTTATTGTTGAAAAGCCTCTCTATCCCCCACGTGTAACTGTTTGGTGCGGTTTATAGTCCCGCGGGGTCACTGGACCTTACTTTTTCGAAAATGAGGCTGGAGCAACAGTTACGGTGAATGGATTGCGCTATCGACAGATGATTAATGATTTTTTATGGCTGGAATTGGATGATATTGATCTGGACAACGTTTACTTTCAACAAGACGGCGCTACGTGCCATACAAGCAACGAAACCATTGATCTTTTACGGGAAAAGTTGCCGGAACGTGTTATCTCTCGAAGAGGTGATCACAATTGTCCACCGAGATCTTGTGACTTAACACCTTGCGACTTCTTCCTTTGGGGCCACGTGAAGGAGAAGGTCTACGCCAACAGCCCAGCGTCGATTCAAGACCTCGAAGATGGAATTCGTGAGGCTATCGAGGACATAGGGCAGCCACTTTGCTATTTGGTTATGGAAAATTTCATGAAAAGGATATGGTCCTGTAGGCGTGGTCATGGTGGTTATTTGGCTGATGTTATTTTCCGTTATTAACGGCATATCTTCCTCTTTATAATGAAATAAAGATCCGATCATTTATCTTAAAAAATGGAATTTTTCTTTGAATATCAAAATAACACCTCTTATTGGAGAACCCTTTATTTGTTTCCAGATTCAGTCCCCTCTAGCGGGCCTACTATATCTAGATAGATTTTATCGAATCGTTGTTCCGCTATGTCTGTAGTCACTAATTTTATTTTATACTGTGGTGAGGCCTTCATGGTTTGACATTTGGCACACCGCGTAATACGATTCTTGATGTCACTAAGCATGTACCTCAACCAGTACTTTCTTCGAATCCGTTTATAGGTTTTTATCACTCCCTGATGGCCGCCAAAGACAGAATCATGATAATATTTTAAGATTAATTGAATCTTCTCTGGGCTCGTGAATACTTCAGGGGGACCTATTTCGTCTATAATTTGTGGATTGGCATTGGTGGACTGTCAATATCTCCTGCTTTCGTTGATTGATAAGTCTGCTCGTCTTTTTCTATTGGTTTGGCCTGGCTGTCTGCATTTGTTCCACTTTCCTGAATGTTTCGTGTCTGGGCTCTTGTTACTGCATTGCAGATACTCCTTTCGGTCCGATGAGTGTTTTTCCTCCTCTATATCCGTGTCCATGTGATGGTGGACTATAGCTTCTACCGTGAAGGTTGTTGTTTCTTTGTCTTTGTCATTATCCCGTTGAATGCGGCTTAAAGCGTCGGCATTCGTGTTGTACTTTCCGGGCTTATACTTAATTTTATAATTGAACTCGGAAACTTTATGGTGAAATCTCACCAGACGGGATGTGGGGTCTTTAACATTGAAGACACCCTTGAGTGGTTTCTGATCTGTATAGACCGTGAACTCTCGGCCTTGCAAATAACACCTTAAATTTTTAGTCGCCCAAACTATAGCCAGTAACTCTTTTTCACTCGTGGTATAGTTACGTTCGGCTTTGTTCAGGGTACGGCTGGTGTAGGCAATTGACTGGTCACTTCCTACCACTCCTTGAGATAGAACTGCTCCAAGAGCCTCGCTGCTGGCGTCTGTGGTAATGTTAAAGGGTTTTGAAAAATCGGTATATATTAAGAGTGGAGGGGAAATTAAAGCGTTCTTAATGCTTCAAAATGCCTCTTGGCATCTCTCAGTCCACTTAAACTTTACATCCTTTCGGAGTAAGTTTGTTAGAGGACGTACTGATTTCGAAAAATCGGGTATGAATTTTCTGTAGTAATTAGCAAGACCCAAAAATGATTGCAGTTGCCTTACTGTCTTATGAATTGGAAAAGTTTGGACGCATGCTGTTTTGCTAGGGTCAGGTAGTGCTCCTTGGTTAGAACATTTGTGCCCTAAGTACAGTACCTCGCGCCTGAGAAATTGAAATTTCTATGGTTGAAGTTTCAGGTTATTTTCTCTTAACCTGTCAAAGACTTTGCGAAGCTTTTCGTTGTGGTCTGCCAGAATTTTTCCATAGATGGCGATGTCATCTAAGTAGACGAAACATTCTGGTCCTTGTAGGCCAGTTAGTATGAAATTCATTAAACGCTGAAATGTGGCCGGGGCTCCTTTGCGCCAGAACGGCATACGTTTGAATTCATAAAGCCCGTAGTTGGTACTAAAAGCCGTTTTTGCTCGATCTTTCGGATTCACGACCACCTGATGATAGCCGTTTGCTAGGTCTAGGGTGGTGAAGTATCTTGAATAGCTCAGTTGATCGACGATATCCTCAATCCATGGTAGCGGGAAGGCGTCGCCAATCGTTTTTTCGTTCAACTTACGGCAATCAACGGTGACGCGCCACCTTTTCTCACCATCTGGTCCCGCTTTTTTGGGGACGACTAGCAGTGGTGAGATCCATGGGCTTTTGCTAGGCTGGACAATATCGTTGTCCAGCATTTCTCGGAGTTGCTAATTTATGACATTTCGCCATGGCTCTGGTAACCGGTACATATTTTGGTTAATAGGTGCTTGGTCTTGCACCAAAGGGATGTCGTGGGTGATGGCATTGGTATGCGTAAGCCTATCACCTTTTAAAAAGAATATGTCATCATATTCATAACAGAGATCTGTTATTGAGACTTTCTCCTCAGTGTTTAGAGTTTCATCCATACTGAGTTCTTGCTCTAATCTGGTGAGGCGGGGCTGATTACTGGTGTCTTCTTGTTCGAGATCGTTTGGGAACAAGTATTTTATGTGTTGTAAGGTGGCCGTCTGTTCAGCGCTTATTTCCCTGTCGTGTCCCTAAAGCAATCGAACGATAATCCAACGATTTATTCTAATAAAACTCCTTGAAAATGATAGCACTCGAGTTACTCACATATAAATCTTTATTTTAATCAACATTGATCTAACTTAATACATAGTTCACGCAATGGAGAACAATCTTACTACAAGATATTCAAATTTAATATATCAGATCAAAAGCAATATATATTTCTGAGTATATTTCTTTTTGAATGACTCAAATCCGTCAAAAAATGACAAAGTTATTGAAGTTTAAAAAAACGGAAATTAAAAACGGCGAATCTGGTGATGACGTCACGGTACACAACACGCACGATGCAAGTTTGCACAATATATTATTTATAAGACGATATTTTAGGAAATAAATCCAAAACAAATCCAATCCAGTGCGCTTTCTATCACGGCGGCGCAGCAACTACACTCACGCTACGTTAGACCGGGAATTGTATCGTGTATCGTGACGTCATCATGCTAGAGCGCGTTTTTGAGAATGCGGCACTAAAATAGCTATAACTTCGTCATTTTTTATCCGATTTCAATAATTCTTTCACTGAATTAATTGTTTTTTTTGTGACTATGATTCTGCATAATTAACTAAAATAGTCATTGTTCTCCATTCTAACCCGAACCGAACGGTAACTTGACACCTTAAAACAAAAGTTAACTCGCGACTGAACCCTGGACTGCACTCGCCAGGCCAGTCATTGGACTTTTATGCACCAATATTCGGAAGTAAACTTTACTAACAACGCGGATGTAAACAAACGACAACAACCTTGACGTTTGTTCTACCGGTTGCAGCACCTGAGTCGCTCAGTAGTAAACAATCGCTTTAGATAATAATTACCATGCGAGGTTAATTATTATTGTAATCGTCGATTGCTCCACTAAGCGCTTATCGCACCCAGTTGTTGAGCTAATCAGCAAAATAACCGACAGTTGCAGAATAGTACCATGCGAGGTTACTGTTTAGCAATTGCTAATTATTTCACTAAAATGCGCCCTTGGCTTCTGGAAGAAGAATCTTCCTTATATTGGGCCACAACATCCCTCCCCGCTTGGAAAAACTAGTTTCCGCAGGGAACTAGATCTTCAGAGAGCAACAGTCTTAATTAACAATTGAGAACATTTTAATCCTCGTTCGGTTCAGATTCCCTTACATAATTATTATCAAATTTTCTTATTTTCCTACGTTACATATTTCATTTACTTTTATTTGATTTCTTGATCTCTATTACATTTTTAATTTCATTGTTTCATTTTTCGCCATTTCTCATTTAATTTTTCTTTTTAATTTATTATCACATTTAATTTCTTGTTTTTTCTTCCCATATATAATTTTTCTATTTGCATCTCCTCTTTAAACTTTTTTTTCTTCTATATTTCATTTCTTAAATTTTTTTCTTGCTTTTGTGCTTTCTGTATTCTATTCTTATTTAGTTTTGTTATTTTTCCGTATTTACTTTATTTCTTATGGCTTTTCACATTTAGTTTTATTAAAATTTTTTTTTCTTTAATGTCTTACATTTATTTTTTTTCACGTTTCACTTATTTTAAAATTTGCTCTTTCCATTTTTACATTATAGGTATCTCCTTTAAATTCCACACAAAAATTATTTCTATTACACATTCTTATCTATTCTACATTTCTTTCTCTTGATTCAACTTAACTCAGTACCTCAATTTTTATTTGTTCAATAGAGCAACTATTTTAACTTTATTTATATATATTGATCCAATCCTCTTTGCCTTATTTTCGAATTGACTACTTCGCTTAATATATAATTATGCCTTAATTCTTTAATACAATTACGGGCCTTAAATTTAGTGAATTCGCTCGAACCTTTTGTTGATGATGGTCGGAAAGTATGGTCTGTATTCACTGCAAGGATGATGTCATATCAACGGTAAGATGGACGTCTGCTTCAACTTGCTGCTGTTCTGAATTACGCGTTTGGAGGAACGGCTCATCTGTTGCTGTTGGTCTGAGTCTTCTGTGGTTCGAACGATTGATGATAATATTTGTAGAAATTTATTTATCTTTTCTTGATTTTCTTATGGGTACGATGGAGTTCTCTCAATTATATCGAGAGTCCATCCGTACCTAACGAAATAGACATTTTTAATTCCACATAATAGTATATACATATGTGTCACCAGAATACCTTCTCAACATTCAATTACGCACTAGTAATTCTGTACTGTTTCTTAATTGTAGATTTCCAAGAAAAATTTATCTATTAGATAAATAGATACAAGGTAACTACGGAATTTACTCATTAATTTGCATGCAGATCTGTAAGTTAAACTCCCCAGGGCTCCGTATAACCATTGCCTTTCCTCTCACTTACTTTTTTCTTCTGCTTACTTCATGGTGTGGCTGTCAGCTACATACCGGAACTTTGCACATCTCGGTTGCTATACTGATCCCCTATTTATGTAAATTTCCATCCCGCTCTTTAGGCTAACGCTACACTGCTATTATAATTTCCTATTTATATTTAATCCTTCTTAGCCTCTAAAATATACAATTACAGTAATGGTTATTGCTCTTTGTTTATGAATCTCGATTTTTGAATATTACATTTTTCTTTATTTTCACTACCCTTATCAATAACTATAAAAGTACAACATGTATTTCTTATTCTGCTAACTTTTCATTTCTATTCCATCTCCTTCTTCAATTAAGTTAAGTTTTTCTTTAAACTTCTCTTTATTTTAAATATCTTACTTCTTTGTTTCAACTTTTTTTCTTTTACATCTCCATTTTTTTCCTTTTTTTTCAAACTTCTGTTCACTTTAAATCTCCTGTTTCTTTTTTTTTAATTCTCATTATTTGCATAATTAAATAACTCTCTTTTTCTAATTTCTTAATACATATTTTCTTAAACACATTTCCTTACCTTTACGTCTCCAAATTTACCTTACATTGGGCCCACTGGGTTTCCTTCATACTTCATTTTCATCTGTTGCCGGCCATAGACTATTGAACTCCGCTCGTCGAATTTCTTCTGAAATTGGAGGGAATTCGTTGGAAAAAATCTTTGGTTAAGTCTCCCGATTCCTGGGTCGTAACCATTACTTACCTTGTACCATTCGGCAAAACTTGGCATTCTATTTTCCTCCTCAGTCCTATTTCGGGCCAGAGCTACCGGAGTCATTTTATCAATATATTTTCGTAGCTTCAACTTACCCTTTTGCGGCACTCCCTGAGATCGCCGTCGTTGCAGATGGAAGTTGTAACTACTCTTATGTTTCCATACCGGTCGTCTAGAAAATTTACGAAATTCTAGTTGCCTATGCGAAGAACACGGGGCTTCTACGGAATAGGCGGTTGCATTAGCAATTCTTACAAATGCACGCTCAGCCTCCAGCCTATTTCCACTGTACCCTGTAATGCTTGCACTTGTAATCGTCTTGTATACTTCAGGCGAGAAAGCTCAGCCGAATACCTTAACGTGGTGCAGGCGAGAATGCTCAGCCGATATTGTTATCTGAAGGCGTCAGAAACTGCCCTATCTTCTGGCGAGATTGCTCAGCCGAATATCTTCGTATAGTGCAGGCGAGAATGCTCAGCCGATATAAATAGTGGAGTGCAGGCGAGAATGCTCAGCCGATATTAGCACTGTATGGCGTCAAAGACTGCCGAAGTTACTGGAGAAATTGACAATAAAAACACCTTTTTCCGTCTTCAAACGTTCTGAATTTCTTTATTCTAATCAACTTATTTATATCATTATTTGCTATCCCTACCTAACGTATAAATCTACTAAATAATCAATTTATTGCAATACATTGCAATATAGATTATTGACCTGGAGTAGCGCAATCAAAAATTCGCAAATCCATCCAAGAATTTGTCGCAATGCACATTCCAAGCTTTTCAAGCATTCGGGTTCATTGAGGTCAGAATGGTGTGAAATGTTGTGTCAGCAAACTGCCGTGTGTTGCACTGAAGTGCATTGCCCTTGCAAGTTCATTTCATTCACATTGTTCAATTTATGAACGAAAATATGTGTGAATGAAATTATTGAACTTGAATGCTTGCTTAGCTTGTTTTTCTTTTTTTTGTGTACATATGTGCATCTATGAAATGTTTGATGCGCTACAACCCTTTATATTCCGGTTTCCTCCTACCCTTACTAAATTCTTCGACATTTACATTATGAAATATCTCACTGTCATAAGATGTGGATAAAGACTTCTCCCATAATTGTGCCCCGAATGGCGCCACCAATATGGGTACACTTTTCTCTCCTTGTCCCAAAGCTTTCTCTGCCTTGCGTGCCGCACTTTTCGCTTTGAAGTGTCGGTGCTTTCCGCTTTTTTAATCTTGTTATTCTCTATCCTGGCCTGAAACGGACTTCCTTTACTGGTACTTTGCCAAGCTGTGGGTCCCACTCATGCACAAGCTGCAACGCTTTTACCAGAGGCACTTGACTCGTTGCCTCTTCCAGCACCTTGTACCCAAAGTTTTCTATTTACACAGTCAATAATAACTCTGTCACTGAGGAAATCCATTCCAAGGATACCATCAGCTGGAATCGAGTCGGTATCACCAATAATGTTAAAATTGCATTCTTGCTGACCGTTGTCTATCAACAACTTTGCCTCACAGGTGCCTATGGAACTCCTAACAAATCCAAATAGTACCCCAATTCTTATTTTCGGGTACGCATTTATGGCTGTATCTCTTTTTATTCTAGCGACCTTGATTAAGCTACAGGTGGACCCAGTGTCAATGAGAAGCCTAAACTTACCTTCTAAAGCTATGTCCGATGGCACTACTACTTAAATTCAATTTTTCACTTTCTTTCTCTGCTAAATACTTCTTAAGACAGTTCTCCGTGTAGTGGTCACGTGTTCGTCAGAATTGGCAATAAAGCCCCTCTTTTCTTGAATAGAACTCATCATGATTGCTAGCTGCACAGTTTGCCACTCTGACGTGGTGAATTCGGCAATTGGCCACCTCGTGCCCATATTCCTAACATCCAGTACAGAAGAATACATGTTGACACTCTTTGGAAATATGTCTCGGCTGTCCGCATTTAAAACATTTGATTACTCTGTTTTGTCGTGTTGTGCTAGTCGCAGTTTCCCAGTTCATTCCTGATTGGGTCGGTATTTGGGACTGTCTCTGCCTTTCATCAGTAAAATTCCTGGTTCTCCATCCTTCCTGCGATGGTTCTCTGGAATATTTTGGCGCTTGTTTCCCTGTACCTGTGGTCATAGCGTCAAGCCTTTTTGACTCTTTTTCGAAGTAAAGAGCTTCTTCTCGAACTTCTTTCAGTGTTTCAAACTTCCTTCCAGTAAGGTATAACCGTGTGGCCTGACTGCCGACACCAGCTTTAAAAGCAGCTACCACGTCAACCTCTAGTTCAGCTAGCAGACCTCCATCCTTATTGGTGTATTTGGCAGATACCGCAGACTTAATCTGGTGCAGCATCTCCACCATCCTATCCGCAAACTATACAAGATCTTCACCCGGCCTCTGCCTACATGCTAACATTTCAGTGCGTAACTCACTGAAAGATTTCCACGGCATGTAGGCGGTCTTAATCGCCTGTTCCAAAGATGCAGAGTCCTTTGGTTCATGTGAACTTATTAGGTAATAAGCGTCATCGGATAAGCGGTACTTTATGCATTTAATAAAAATGCTTTGCTCTGCTGGTTTCAGACGGTCGTACAAGTCTTTGCTGCAACTAAGGAATCGAAATATTTCCTTTGCCAACTTCGGTGACCTTTCTCCTGAAAACATCGGCACATATTTAGAAATCAGGTCCATAATCTTCTCGTATGAATCTGCCATCTTGTAAACAGTTGGTGATTTTCTATCTATTTTTATCGCTTTTGCATATACCTCGATCTGGTAAATATACTCACTTCGAACTTCCTTTTTCTCTAATAACATTTATACTTCATTCATTAAAACCGAAAAATTTGAACAACGCGCTCTAGAAAAGACCTTTTACGAAACTGAAGTCTTTATTAGAGGTGATAATCGAATAGCAATGCTCTATATAACCTTATATATGCAAAATTATAATATAATTACCCCACTCAATTATTATGAATTCAGCTATTATTCGTACATACAAAACAGACACGCTTTCTCTAAATTTTTTATTTTTCCTTACTCAGATGCATACAGTAAAAACAAACAACAAAATATACTCCCAAGCATTATATCCTCCCATAAATATTATACCCAGCCCAATTTCTTTGCTTTAAAGCTATCACCCCGATATTAGAAACTCATCGGAGCACAGAAATTTTCCCTACTTCACCAGCACAAGCAAACAAACCCTTGAAATCTACCACTTTTATTACTATGGTATACTAAAAATATGAAAAAAAGAACACCCAAACGAAATCTATATTTTTATAAAATCATTTCTAAAGTATATCACACTAAATATCTTGGAATAACTTTTAACTCTTAAAAACAAAACTCCGAAGCTTTATCACATTTTAAAATTAACACTTTTTATCTGAAAGGAAAATTTTAGTGAATAGTGTCTATACTGGATGCGGAATCTCATCAATGTATGCTGGAGTAGCTTAATTTCACAAAAAGAAATCACAAAACACAAAAAATTAAATTCAACACTTCTGAAATACCTGAAACGCAAATGGAGCAGCTAAAAGAAGCAGAACTCCCACAATTAACAAAAAAAAATGGAGTAGCTAAAAAAGCATAACAACCACAATTAAAAAAAAACGGAGTAGATAAAAAAGCATAACTCCCAAAAATAATAAAAATGGAGTAGCTAAAAAGCATAACTCCCAAAAATTAAAAATTCACCAAACTTTTTTACCGGCTGCGCCAAAATGTCGTATCCTTAAAGCAATCGAATGATAATTCAACGATTTATTCTAATAAAACTACTTGAAAATGACAACACTCGAGTTACTCACATATAAATCTTTATTTTAATCAACATTGATCTAACTTAATACATAATTCACGCAATTCTAACCCGAACCGAACGGTAACTTGACACCTTAAAACAAAAGTTAACTCGCGACTGAACACTGAACTGCACTCGCCAGGCCAGTCATTGGACTTTTATGCACCAATATTCGGAAGTAAACTTTACTAACAACGCGGATGTAAACAAACGACAACAACCTTGCCGTTTGTTCTACCGGTCGCAGCACCTGAGTCGCTCAGTAGTAAACAATCGCTTTACATAATAATTACCATGCGAGGTTAATTATTATTGTAATCGTCGATTGCTCCACTAAGCGCTCATCGCAGCCAGCTGTTGAGCTAATCAGCAAAATAACCGACAGTTGCAGAACAGTACCATGCGAGGTTGCTGTTTAGCAATTGCTAATTATTTCACTAAAATGCGCCCTTGGCTGCTGGAAGAATCTTCCTTATATTGGGCCACAACACCCTATTTGTATTATTCTTAAATCTAGTCTTCTTTAATGATTTTATATTGGTACTATCCTTAGTGATTTGACATCTTAACCTACTTGTTTTATATATGAGAGACGCTGGGCTAGATTGATCTGCGAAAGTTTCTAACGGCAGACCTTTTGTATGCTGGCCAGCGCCTGACGTTGGGGTTTTCATGAGGGACCCGCAAGCGTCTTGGAGCAGTTTCTTATTACTGCTCGGTCTACCTGGGCTCTTATTCCCCACTTTCTTAATCTTAGGTTTACGTATATTTCGATGCTCACCATCGCCGTCATTTCGACTCGTGGGATTCGAAGGATGAGCTGCTTTATCTGGCTCTCGTTTGATGGGGACGATAGTGTAGTCTTTAATGGGAACCAAATTTAGGTTCACACTGTTTAGGACTACTTGTGAACTGCGTGTGTTGAGTATTCCTATGGGGACCGCCTTTAATCCAGCTGAGAGTAAGCTGTTTGCCAAGAAGACTCCGTCGTCTATTTCTTTTGACAGACTGAGCA
The DNA here is from genome assembly GCA_963924295.1 of Dioctria rufipes. Classification (NCBI taxonomy): domain Eukaryota; kingdom Metazoa; phylum Arthropoda; class Insecta; order Diptera; family Asilidae; genus Dioctria; species Dioctria rufipes. Next base: position 107,867,820 of record OZ002744.1, read on the forward strand.
TTTCTTCCTGCAACTGCAACGGAACGTTGACTACGATCTGGGACCTGCTGGTACGCACACAGGTACATTTAAATTCATCTGATGCTGTGCAGTCTTACAGGCTGGATCTTCAATAATCAAGTCACCCTTATCGCGTTCTTGTAAATCGCAGCCGACTTCTTCTGGTTAAGAAGCTCTGAGAATACCTGGGGTAGAAGTTGTATCCCCTTCGAGTTTAATATCTTCTACCAATGTCTCTTTGTTGACGGTGTTTTATGAACACGGGTTGTCCGATGCGGTCTCTAATGGAGCAACAAACTCTTCTGGATTGATTTCCGTGCAAGGAAATCGCAGAACCATGTTGGGTCCCTCAACATTGGACTTTTTGGCTAGGAAATTGTTTCCTAACAAGCCGTCGTCGGAAATACCTGGGATTTTTTACCACCTGAAAATTGCAAGGGAAATTTCTTTTTGGCATGAAGTTTCTTTGGCCACTTCATAAGGTTTTTCTGCTGCCAAAGGGGCTTTTAAGCGTTAATCTCCGGTTGGGATTTATTAGCTCGCACGATTTCATGGATATTTTCTTAACTATACTGATCTCAGCCCCAGTGTCCACAATTAGTAGATAAAAAAGCATAACTCCCAACAATAATAAAAATGGAGTAGCTAAAAAGCATAACTCCCAAAAATTAAAAATTCACCAAACTTTTTTACCGGCTGCGCCAAAATGTCGTATCCTTCAAGCAATCGAATGATAATTCAACGATTTATTCTAATAAAACTACTTGAAAATGACAACACTCGAGTTACTCACATATAAATCTTTATTTTAATCAACATTGATCTAACTTAATACATAATTCACGCAATTCTAACCCGAACCGAACGGTAACTTGACACCTTAAAACAAAAGTTAACTCGCGACTGAACACTGAACTTCACTCGCCAGGCCAGTCATTGGACTTTTATGCACCAATATTCGGAAGTAAACTTTACTAACAACGCGGATGTAAACAAACGACAACAACCTTGCCGTTTGTTCTACCGGTCGCAGCACCTGAGTCGCTCAGTAGTAAACAATCGCTTTACATAATAATAACCATGCGAGGTTAATTATTATTGTAATCGTCGATTGCTCCACTAAGCGCTCATCGCAGCCAGCTGTTGAGCTAATCAGCAAAATAACCGACCTGACCATTTAAACCTATGCCTAGAGGAAGTCTAGCTGTGGGCACACTGAATTCGGGCGGCAAAGAAGATCTTTGTTTTTTGCTGGTAGGGTTTATAGTCGCGCCGGGTAGTTTTGGTTCGACTCTTTGTCGTTTCCCTGCTTTTTATCCTCCCATTTTTGTTTTTGTCGACATCCGTCGATCTTATGTCCGCGGCACCTCAAAAATCACATTTTTGCCTTCTGTTAAAGACTCTGGGGCCTTTTGTATTGTTCGTTTCAGTCTTTTGAGAACTGTCAGGCGGTACTTGTGTAAAACGTGTTGCAGACTGTGCTTGGTTGTTTCGACAGTCGCAACTGTCATGCCCATAACTTCTGCAGTTAGCGCAGAAGGGGGTGTTCTTACGGTTTAGCCACTCAGTGTAGGTGGCTCTGTAGCGTATTCCCCATACGCTACCCTTTTCCTCCCCCAATTCGGTCTCTTTACCCTTTTTCGGATTCTCTACCTTCTGTGGAGAAACCCCCCCCCCCTAACTTCCGCAGGCTTCCTGAAAAGAATAATAAAAAAAGGGAAAATAAAATGAAAGCTAAATATTTTCGAGAAGTAGCCCTATGCTACTTCTCCATACAAACTAAAAATCCTCAAAATAAAAGCTAAATATTTTCGAAAAGTAGCCCTATGCTACTTCTCCATACAAATTAAAAAATCCTGAAAGTAAAAGTTATATATTTTCGAGAAGTAGCCCTACGCCACTTCTCCATACAAATAAAAAACCCTGAAAATAAAATTTATATATATACCTATACACATTTCTGAGAAGTAGCCCTCTGCTACTTCTCCATATTTTAAAAATTCTGAAAAGAAAAGCTAAAGAAAACATATCCATACATACCCGCATATAAATCCAGATCATAAACAAAAAAAGAAAAAAGTAAAAAGAAAAAATATTCAAAAGCGTTAAAACTCCAAATTGGACAAAACACGCACAATTTACAATTTCCATGTAAAAACTTACCGCTAGTCACCAACCTCCAGGAGACGAAAAACGGCAATTCGCCTAGCCGTAAAATATGGCGTGATACCCACACACAATAGACTATTGCACGCCCGACCGAAAAAGAATTCCAAGTAAATTCCATATAAAATAATTGGTAGCAACAATTTTGCCTAAAAATGATACACGCACACCCGTACGTAGCTAGCAGCATCGCTGCCCGGAAAGATTTCGGCAGTCGACCGATCGAAAACAAAAGAAACGAAAAACCCTCGCCTGTCGGTGGCGAAGAAGTGAAGAACGACCGAATCTGAGGAGACTGGTGGAATCGAGTCAGTCGAGTTTAAAACGCCGAGGTGGAGATCTGAAAGTGATTTTGAAAAGCGCCGGTGCGACTGGTCTCCTTTTTTTTTTGCATAAGTTTGTTTCTGGAAAACGGTGGTCGATATGAATTATAGTTGCGCGGGCAGCGATTTTGAGTTTTGATGGGATTTTTGATGATATTTCGTAAAAACTAGTGCCACTCCGGCATTTTCGCTTCGGGAGAACTGTATAGAAAATAAACATTAATTACCTGTGTATTGTGCCATAGTGCCGCTTATTAATTTTCATTGCGGAAAACTGTAAAGAAAATATGAAATTAGTAAAGTTTTCTTCGATTAAATATTTCAAAATCAGATAAAGTGTCGCTTATTACTTTTCATTGCGGAAAACTGTAAAGAAAATATGAAATTATTGAAATTTTCTTTGATTAAATTAATTCGTAACTAAAAATGGATTACCTGTATATTGTGCCAGAGTGCCGCTTAGTCATTTTCATTTCGGAAAAGCTGTGAAGAAAATATAAAATTAGTAAAGTTTTCTTCGATTAAATAAAGTGTCGCTTATTACTTTTCATTCCGGAAAACTGTAAAGAAAATATGAAATTATAAAAGTTTTCTTTGATTAAATTAATTCGTAATCAAAAATTAATTACCTGTGTATGGTGCCATAGTGCCGCTTATTAATTTCCATTGCGGAAAACTGTAAAGAAAATATGAAATTATTGAAGTTTTCTTTGATTAAATTAATTCGTAACTAAAAATGGATTACCTGTATATTGTGCCAGAGTGCCGCTACGTCATTTTCATTTCGGAAAAGCTGTAGGAAAATATGAAATTAGTAAAGTTTTCTTCGATTAAATATTTCAAAATTAAATAAAGTGTCGCTTATTACTTTTCATTGCGGAAAACTGCAAAGAAAATATGAAATAATTAAAGTTTTCTTTGACTAAATTAATTCGTAATTAAAAATTAATTACCTGTGTATTTTGCCATAGTGCCGCTTATTAATTTTCATTGCGGAAAACTGTAATGAAAATATGAAATTAGTAAAGTTTTCTTCGATTAAATATTTCAAAATCAGATAAAGTGTCGCTTATTACTTTTCATTGCGGAAAACTGTAAAGAAAATATGAAATTATAAAAGTTTTCTTTGATTAAATTAATTCGTAATCAAAAATTAATTACCTGTGTATGGTGCCATAGTGCCGCTTATTAATTTCCATTGCGGAAAACTGTAAAGAAAATATGAAATTATTGAAGTTTTCTTTGATTAAATTAATTCGTAACTAAAAATGGATTACCTGTATATTGTGCCAGAGTGCCGCTTCGTCATTTTTATTTCGGAAAAGCTGTGAAGAAAATATGAAATTAGTAAAGTTTTCTTCGATTAGATATTTCAAAATTAAATAAAGTGTCGCTTATTAATTTTCTTTGCGGAAAACTGTAAAGAAAATATGAAATTATTAAAGTTTTCTTTGATTAAATTAATTCGTAATCAAAAATTAATTACCTGTGTATGGTGCCATAGTGCCGCTTATTAATTTTCATTGCGGAAAACTGTATAGAAAATATGAAATTATTGAAGTTTTCTTTGATTAAATTAATTCGTAACTAAAAATGGATTACCTGCATATTGTGCCAGAGTGCCGCTTCGTCATTTTCATTTCAGAAAAGCTGTGAAGAAAATATGAAATTAGTAAAGTTTTCTTCGATTAAATATTTCAAAATTAAATAAAGTGTCGCTTATTACTTTTCATTGCGGAAAACTGCAAAGAAAATATGAAATAATTAAAGTTTTCTTTGACTAAATTAATTCGTAATTAAAAATTAATTACCTGTGTATTTTGCCATAGTGCCGCTTATTAATTTTCATTGCGGAAAACTGTAATGAAAATATGAAATTAGTAAAGTTTTCTTCGATTAAATATTTCAAAATCAGATAAAGTGTCGCTTATTACTTTTCATTGCGGAAAACTGTAAAGAAAATATGAAATTATTGAAGTTTTCTTTGATTAAATTAATTCGTAACTAAAAATGGATTACCTGTATATTGTGCCAGAGTGCCGCTTCGTCATTTTTATTTCGGAAAAGCTGTGAAGAAAATATGAAATTAGTAAAGTTTTCTTCGATTAGATATTTCAAAATTAAATAAAGTGTCGCTTATTAATTTTCATTGCGGAAAACTGTAAAGAAAATATGAAATTATTAAAGTTTTCTTTGATTAAATTAATTCGTAATCAAAAATTAATTACCTGTGTATGGTGCCATAGTGCCGCTTATTAATTTTCATTGCGGAAAACTGTAAAGAAAATATGAAATTATTGAAGTTTTCTTTGATTAAATTAATTCGTAACTAAAAATGGATTACCTGTATATTGTGCCAGAGTGCCGCTTCGTCATTTTCATTTCAGAAAAGCTGTGAAGAAAATATGAAATTAGTAAAGTTTTCTTCGATTAAATATTTCAAAATTAAATAAAGTGTCGCTTATTACTTTTCATTGCGGAAAACTGCAAAGAAAATATGAAATTATTAAAGTTTTCTTTGATTAAATTAAATCGTAATTAAAAATTAATTACCTGTGTATTGTGCCATAGTGCCGCTTATTGATTTTCATTGCGGAAAACTGTAAAGAAAATATGAAATTAGTAAAGTTTTCTTCGATTAAATATTTCAAAATCAGATAAAGTGTCGCTTATTACTTTTCATTGCGGAAAACTGTAAAGAAAATATGAAATTATTGAAGTTTTCTTTGATTAAATTAATTCGAAACTAAAATGGATTACCTGTATATTGTGCCAGAGTGCCGCTTCGTCATTTTCATTTCGGAAAAGCTGTGAAGAAAATATGAAATTAGTAAAGTTTTCTTCGATTAAATATTTCAAAATTAAATAAAGTGTCGCTTATTACTTTTCATTGCGGAAAACTGCAAAGAAAATATGAAATAATTAAAGTTTTCTTTGACTAAATTAATTCGTAATTAAAAATTAATTACCTGTGTATTTTGCCATAGTGCCGCTTATTAATTTTCATTGCGGAAATCTGTAATGAAAATATGAAATTAGTAAAGTTTTCTTCGATTAAATATTTCAAAATCAGATAAAGTGTCGCTTATTACTTTTCATTGCGAAAACTGTAAAGAAAATATGAAATTATTGAAGTTTTCTTTGATTAAATTAATTCGTAACTAAAAATGGATTACCTGTATATTGTGCCAGAGTGCCGCTTCGTCATTTTTATTTCGGAAAAGCTGTGAAGAAAATATGAAATTAGTAAAGTTTTCTTCGATTAGATATTTCAAAATTAAATAAAGTGTCGCTTATTAATTTTCATTGCGGAAAACTGTAAAGAAAATATGAAATTATTAAAGTTTTCTTTGATTAAATTAATTCGTAATCAAAAATTAATTACCTGTGTATGGTGCCATAGTGCCGCTTATTAATTTTCATTGCGGAAAACTGTAAAGAAAATATGAAATTATTGAAGTTTTCTTTGATTAAATTAATTCGTAACTAAAAATGGATTACCTGTATATTGTGCCAGAGTGCCGCTTCGTCATTTTCATTTCAGAAAAGCTGTGAAGAAAATATGAAATTAGTAAAGTTTTCTTCGATTAAATATTTCAAAATTAAATAAAGTGTCGCTTATTACTTTTCATTGCGGAAAACTGCAAAGAAAATATGAAATAATTAAAGTTTTCTTTGACTAAATTAATTCGTAATTAAAAATTAATTACCTGTGTATTTTGCCATAGTGCCGCTTATTAATTTTCATTGCGGAAAACTGTAATGAAAATATGAAATTAGTAAAGTTTTCTTCGATTAAATATTTCAAAATCAGATAAAGTGTCGCTTATTACTTTTCATTGCGGAAAACTGTAAAGAAAATATGAAATTATTGAAGTTTTCTTTGATTAAATTAATTCGTAACTAAAAATGGATTACCTGTATATTGTGCCAGAGTGCCGCTTCGTCATTTTTATTTCGGAAAAGCTGTGAAGAAAATATGAAATTAGTAAAGTTTTCTTCGATTAGATATTTCAAAATTAAATAAAGTGTCGCTTATTAATTTTCATTGCGGAAAACTGTAAAGAAAATATGAAATTATTAAAGTTTTCTTTGATTAAATTAATTCGTAATCAAAAATTAATTACCTGTGTATGGTGCCATAGTGCCGCTTATTAATTTTCATTGCGGAAAACTGTAAAGAAAATATGAAATTATTGAAGTTTTCTTTGATTAAATTAATTCGTAACTAAAAATGGATTACCTGTATATTGTGCCAGAGTGCCGCTTCGTCATTTTCATTTCAGAAAAGCTGTGAAGAAAATATGAAATTAGTAAAGTTTTCTTCGATTAAATATTTCAAAATTAAATAAAGTGTCGCTTATTACTTTTCATTGCGGAAAACTGCAAAGAAAATATGAAATTATTAAAGTTTTCTTTGATTAAATTAAATCGTAATTAAAAATTAATTACCTGTGTATTGTGCCATAGTGCCGCTTATTGATTTTCATTGCGGAAAACTGTAAAGAAAATATGAAATTAGTAAAGTTTTCTTCGATTAAATATTTCAAAATCAGATAAAGTGTCGCTTATTACTTTTCATTGCGGAAAACTGTAAAGAAAATATGAAATTATTGAAGTTTTCTTTGATTAAATTAATTCGTAACTAAAATGGATTACCTGTATATTGTACCAGAGTGCCGCTTCGTCATTTTCATTTCGGAAAAGCTGTGAAGAAAATATGAAATTAGTAAAGTTTTCTTCGATTAAATATTTCAAAATTAAATAAAGTGTCGCTTATTACTTTTCATTGCGGAAAACTGTAAAGAAAATATGAAATTATTAAAGTTTTCTTTGATTAAATTAATTCGTAATCCAAAAATTAATTACCTGTGTATGGTGCCATAGAGCCGCTTATTAATTTTCATTGCGGAAAACTGTAAAGAAAATATGAAATTAGTAAAGTTTTCTTCGATTAAATATTTCAAAATCAGATAAAGTGTCGCTTATTACTTTTCAATGCGGAAAACTGTAAAGAAAATATGAAATTATTGAAGTTTTCTTTGATTAAATTAATTCGTAATTAAAAATCGATTACCTGTATATTGTGCCAAAGTACCGCATCGTCATTTTCATTGCGGAAAACTGTAAAGAAAATATGAAATTATTGAAGTTTTCTTTGATTAAATTAATTCATAATTAAAAATTAATTACCTGTGTATTGTGCCATATTGCCGCTTGTTAATTTCCATTGCGGAGAGCTGTAAAGAAATTATGAAATTATTAAAGTTTTCGTTGATTAAACTAATTCGAATTCAAAATTGAATTACCTGCATATTAGGGAGGACATTAACATTCTGTAAAAGAAAAAAAAAGCGAGATAAATTAGTGAATTTTATAAATTTTAAATTCGAAACAATACTCTCCTCGTATGTGTATCATACAAATTAGTTGCATATTGGTGACGATAGGAACATCCTGTGCAAGAAGCCCGGCGATAATCTGTAGAATAACACCAGGAAGCCATGCGATGTTCAGGAGTAAGTTTTTAAGGATCACGTCCTGTTTGGTGCAAAGATTTACACGGCTACGTCTGTATACGGTGCTGAAGATAACATGCTAATTGGTAACGATGTCCCAAAGCTTTCTCTGCCTTGCGTGCCGCACTTTTCGCTTTGAAGTGTCGGTCATAAGCGCAAGATGCGATGCTTTCCGCTTTTTTAATCTTGTTATTCTCTATCCTGGCCTGAAACGGACTTCCTTTACTGGTACTTTGCCAAGCTGTGGGTCCAACTCGTGCACAAGCTGCAACGCTTTTACCAGAGGCACTTGACTCGTTGCCTCTTCCAGCACCTTGTACCCAAAGTTTTCTATTTACACAGTCAATAATAACTCTGTCACTGAGGAAATCCATTCCAAGGATACCATCAGCTGGAATCGAGTCGGTATCACCAATAATGTTAAAATTGCATTCTTGCTGACCGTTGTCTATCAACAACTTCGCGTCACAGGTGCCTATGGAACTCCTAACAAATCCAAATAGTACCCCAATTCTTATTTTCGGGTACGCATTTATGGCTGTATCTCTTTTTATTCTAGCGACCTTGATTAATCTACAGGTGGACCCAGTGTCAATGAGAAGCCTAAACTTACCTTCTAAAGCTATGTCCGATGGCACTACTACTTAAATTCAATTTTTCACTTTCTTTCTCTGCTAAATACTTCTTAAGACAGTTCTCCGTGTAGTGGTCACGTGTTCGTCAGAATTGGCAATAAAGCCCCTCTTTTCTTGAATAGAACTCATCATGATTGCTAGCTGCACAGTTTGCCACTCTGACGTGGTGAATTCGGCAATTGGCCACCTCGTGCCCATATTCCTAACATCCAGTACAGAAGAATACCTGTTGACACTCTTTGGAAATATGTCTCGGCTGTCCGCATTTAAAACATTTGATTACTCTGTGTTGTCGTGTTGTGCTAGTCGCAGTTTCCCAGTTCATTCCTGATTGGGTCGGTATTTGGGACTGTCTCTGCCTTTCATCAGTAAAATTCCTGGTTCTCCATCCTTCCTGCGATGGTTCTCTGGAATATTTTGGCGCTTGTTTCCCTGTACCTGTGGTCATAGCGTCAAGCCTTTTTGACTCTTTTTCGAAGTAAAGAGCTTCTTCTCGAACTTCTTTCAGTGTTTCAAACTTCCTTCCAGTAAGGTATAACCGTGTGGCCTGACTGCCGACACTAGCTTTAAAAGCAGCTACCACGTCAACCTCTAGTTCAGCTAGCAGACCTCCATCCTTATTGGTGTATTTGGCAGATACCGCAGACTTAATCTGGTCCAGCATCTCCACCATCCTATCCGCAAACTATACAAGATCTTCACCCGGCCTCTGCCTACATGCTAACATTTCAGTGCGTAACTCACTGAAAGATTTCCGCGGCATGTAGGCGGTCTTAATCGCCTGTTCCAAAGATGCAGAGTCCTTTGGTTCATGTGAACTTATTAGGTAATAAGCGTCATCGGATAAGCGGTACTTTATGCATTTAATAAAAATGCTTTGCTCTGCTGGTTTCAGACGGTCGTACAAGTCTTTGCTGCAACTAAGGAATCGAAATATTTCCTTTGCCAACTTCGGTGACCTTTCTCCTGAAAACATCGGCACATATTTAGAAATCAGGTCCATAATCTTCTCGTATGAATCTGCCATCTTGTAAACAGTTGGTGATTTTCTATCTATTTTTATCGCTTTTGCATATACCTCGATCTGGTAAATATACTCACTTCGAACTTCCCTTTTTCTCTAATAACATTTATACTTCATTCATTAAAACCGAAAAATTTGAACAACGCGCTCTAGAAAAGACCTTTTACGAAACTGAAGTCTTTATTAGAGGTGATAATCGAATAGCAATGCTCTATATAACCTTATATATGCAAAATTATAATATAATTACCCCACTCAATTATTATGAATTCAGCTATTATTCGTACATACAAAACAGACACGCTTTCTCTAAATTTTTTATTTTTCCTTACTCAGATGCATACAGTAAAAACAAACAACAAAATATACTCCCAAGCATTATATCCTCCCATAAATATTATACCCAGCCCAATTTCTTTGCTTTAAAGCTATCACCCCGATATTAGAAACTCATCGGAGCACAGAAATTTTCCCTACTTCACCAGCACAAGCAAACAAACCCTTGAAATCTACCACTTTTATTACTATGGTATACCAAAAATATGAAAAAAAGAACACCCAAACGAAATCTATATTTTTATAAAATCATTTCTAAAGTATATCACACTAAATATCTTGGAATAACTTTTAACTCTTAAAAACAAAACTCCGAAGCTTTATCACATTTTAAAATTAACACTTTTTATCTGAAAGGAAAATTTTAGTGAATAGTGTCTATACTGGATGCGGAATCTCATCAATGTATGCTGGAGTAGCTTAATTTCACAAAAAGAAATCACAAAACACAAAAAATTAAATTCAACACTTCTGAAATACCTGAAACGCAAATGGAGCAGCTAAAAGAAGCAGAACTCCCACAATTAACAAAAAAAAAATGGAGTAGCTAAAAAAGCATAACAACCACAATTAAAAAAAAACGGAGTAGATAAAAAAGCATAACTCCCAAAAATAATAAAAATGTAGTAGCTAAAAAGCATAACTCCCAAAAATCAAAAATTCACCAAACTTTTTTACCGGCTGCGCCAAAATGTCGTATCCTTAAAGCAATCGAATGATAATTCAACGATTTATTCTAATAAAACTACTTGAAAATGACAACACTCAAGTTACCCACATATAAATCTTTATTTTAATCAACATTGATCTAACTTAATACATAATTCACGCAATTCTAACCCGAACCGAACGGTAACTTGACACCTTAAAACAAAAGTTAACTCGCGACTGTACACTGAACTGCACTCGCCAGGCCAGTCATTGGACTTTTATGCACCAATATTCGGAAGTAAACTTTACTAACAACGCGGATGTAAACAAACGACAACAACCTTGCCGTTTGTTCTACCGGTCGCAGCACCTGAGTCGCTCAGTAGTAAACAATCGCTTTACATAATAATTACCATGCGAGGTTAATTATTATTGTAATCGTCGATTGCTCCACTAAGCGCTCATCGCAGCCAGCTGTTGAGCTAATCAGCAAAATAACCGACAGTTGCAGAACAGTACCATGCGAGGTTGCTGTTTAGCAATTGCTAATTATTTCACTAAAATGCGCCCTTGGCTGCTGGAAGAATCTTCCTTATATTGGGCCACAACACCCTATTTGTATTATTCTTAAATCTAGTCTTCTTTAATGATTTTATATTGGTACTATCCTTAGTGATTTGACATCTTAACCTACTTGTTTTATATATGAGAGGCGCTGGGCTAGATTGATCTGCGAAAGTTTCTAACGGCAGACCTTTTGTATGCTGGCCAGCGCCTGACGTTGGGGTTTTCATGAGAGACCCGCAAGCGTCTTGGAGCAGTTTCTTATTACTGCTGGGTCTACCTGGGCTCTTATTCCCCACTTTCTTAATCTTAGGTTTACGTATATTTCGATGCTCACCATCGCCGTCATTTCGACTCGTGGGATTCGAAGGATGAGCTGCTTTATCTGGCTCTCGTTTGATGGGGACGATAGTGTAGTCTTTAATGGGAACCAAATTTAGGTTCACACTGTTTAGGACTACTTGTGAACTGCGTGTGTTGAGGATTCCTATGTGGACTGCCTTTAATCCAGCTGAGAGTAAGCTGTTTGCCAAGAAGACTCCGTCGTCTATTTCTTTTGACAGACTGAGCATTTCTTCCTGCAACTGCAACGGAATGTTGACTACGATCTGGGACCTGCTGGTACGCACACAGGTTCATTTAAATTCATCTGATGCTGTGCAGTCTTACAGGCCGGATCCTCAATAATCAAGTCACCCTTATCGCGTTCTTGTAAATCGCAGCCGACTTCTTCTGGTTAAGAAGTTCTGAGAATACCTGGGGTAGAAGTTGTATCCCCTTCGAGTTTAATATCTTCTACCAATGTCTCTTTGTTGACGGTGTTTTATGAACACGGGTTGTCCGATGCGGTCTCTAATGGAGCAACAAACTCTTCTGGATTGATTTCCGTGCAAGGAAATCGCAGAACCATGTTGGGTCCCTCAACATTGGACTTTTTGGCTAGGAAATTGTTTCCTAACAAGCCGTCGTCGGAAATACCTGGGATTTTTTTACCACCTGAAAATTGCAAGGGAAATTTCTTTTTGGCATGAAGTTTCTTTGGCCACTTCATAAGGTTTTTCTGCTGCCAAAGGGGCTTTTAAGCGTTAATCTCCGGTTGGGATTTATTAGCTCGCACTATTTCATGGATATTTTCTTAACTATACTGATCTCAACCCCAGTGTCCACAATTAGTTTGGCCTGACCATTTAAACCTATGCCTAGAGGAAGTCTAGCTGTGGGCACACTGAATTCGGGCGGCACAGAAGATCTTTGTTTTTTGCTGGTAGGGTTTATAGTCGAGCCGGGTAGTTTTGGTTCGACTCTTTGTCGTTTCCCTGCTTTTTATCCTCCCATTTTTGTTTTTGTCTACATTCGTCGATCTTATGTCCGCGGCACCTCAAAAATCACATTTTTGCCTTCTGTTAAAGACTCTGGGGCCTTTTGTATTGTTCGTTTCAGTCTTTTGAGAACTGTCAGGCGGTACTTGTGTAAAACGTGTAGCAGACTGTGCTTGGTTGTTTCGACAGTCGTAACTGTCATGCCCATAACTTCTGCAGATAGCGCAGAAGGGGGTGTTCTTACGGTTTAGACACTCAGTGTAGGTGGGTCTGTAGCGTATTCCCCATACGCTACCCTTTTCCTCCCCCAATTCGGTCTCTTTGCCCTTTTTCGGATTCTCTACCTTCTGTGGAGAAACCTCCCCCCCCCCCCCTAACTTCCGCAGGCTTCCTGAAAAGAATAAAAAAAAAGGGAAAATAAAATAAAAGCTAAATATTTTCGAGAAGTAGCCCTATGCTACTTCTCCATACAAACTAAAAATCCTCAAAATAAAAGCTAAATATTTTCGAAAAGTAGCCCTATGCTACTTCTCCATACAAATTAAAAAATCCTGAAAGTAAAAGTTATATATTTTCGAGAAGTAGCCCTACGCCACTTCTCCATACAAATAAAAAACCCCTGAAAATAAAATTTATATATATACTTATACACATTTCTGAGAAGTAGCCCTCTGCTACTTCTCCATATTTTAAAAATTCTGAAAAAAAAAGCTAAAGAAAACATATCCATACATACCCGCATATAAATCCAGATCATAAACAAAAAAAGAAAAAAGTAAAAAGAAAAAATATTCAAAAGCGTTAAAACTCCAAATTGGACAAAACACGCACAATTTACAATTTCCATGTAAAAACTTACCGCTAGTCACCAACCTCCAGGAGACGAAAAACGGCAATTCGCCTAGCCGTAAAATATGGCGTGATACCCACACACAATAGACTATTGCACGCCCGACCGAAAAAGAATTCCAAGTAAATTCCATATAAAATAATTGGTAGCAACAATTTTGCCTAAAAATGATACACGCACACCCGTACGTAGCTAGCAGCATCGCTGCCCGGAAAGATTTCGGCAGTCGACCGATCGAAAACAAAAGAAACGAAAAACCCTCGCCTGTCGGTGGCGAAGAAGTGAAGAACGACCGAATCTGAGGAGACTGGTGGAATCGAGTCAGTCGAGTTTAAAACGCTGAGGTGGAGATCTGAAAGTGATTTTGAAAAGCGCCGGTGCGACTGGTCTCCTTTTTTTTTGCATAAGTTTGTTTCTGGAAAACGGTGGTCGATATGAATATAGTTGCGCGGGCAGCGATTTTGAGTTTTGATGGGATTTTTGATGATATTTCGTAAAAACTAGTGCCACTCCGGCATTTTCGCTTCGGGAGAACTGTATAGAAAATAAACATTAATTACCTGTGTATTGTGCCATAGTGCCGCTTATTAATTTTCATTGCGGAAAACTGTAAAGAAAATATGAAATTAGTAAAGTTTTCTTCGATTAAATATTTCAAAATCAGATAAAGTGTCGCTTATTACTTTTCATTACGGAAAACTGTAAGGAAAATATGAAATTATTGAAGTTTTCTTTGATTAAATTAATTCGTAACTAAAAATGGATTACCTGTATATTGTGCCAGAGTGCCGCTTCGTCATTTTCATTTCGGAAAAGCTGTAGGAAAATATGAAATTAGTAAAGTTTTCTTCGATTAAATAAAGTGTCGCTTATTACTTTTCATTCCGGAAAACTGTAAAGAAAATATGAAATTATTAAAGTTTTCTTTGATTAAATTAATTCGTAATCAAAAATTAATTACCTGTGTATGGTGCCATAGTGCCTTTTATTAATTTCTATTGCGGAAAACTGTAAAGAAAATATGAAATTATTGAAGTTTTCTTTGATTAAATTAATTCGTAATTAAAAATTAATTACCTGTGTATTTTGCCATAGTGCCGCTTATTAATTTTCATTGCGGAAAACTGTAATGAAAATATGAAATTAGTAAAGTTTTCTTCGATTAAATATTTCAAAATCAGATAAAGTGTCGCTTATTACTTTTCATTGCGGAAAACTGTAAAGAAAATATGAAATTATTGAAGTTTTCTTTGATTAAATTAATTCGTAACTAAAAATGGATTACCTGTATATTGTGCCAGAGTGCCGCTTCGTCATTTTTATTTCGGAAAAGCTGTGAAGAAAATATGAAATTAGTAAAGTTTTCTTCGATTAGATATTTCAAAATTAAATAAAGTGTCGCTTATTAATTTTCATTGCGGAAAACTGTAAAGAAAATATGAAATTATTAAAGTTTTCTTTGATTAAATTAATTCGTAATCAAAAATTAATTACCTGTGTATGGTGCCATAGTGCCGCTTATTAATTTTCATTGCGGAAAACTGTAAAGAAAATATGAAATTATTGAAGTTTTCTTTGATTAAATTAATTCGTAACTAAAAATGGATTACCTGTATATTGTGCCAGAGTGCCGCTTCGTCATTTTCATTTCAGAAAAGCTGTGAAGAAAATATGAAATTAGTAAAGTTTTCTTCGATTAAATATTTCAAAATTAAATAAAGTGTCGCTTATTACTTTTCATTGCGGAAAACTGCAAAGAAAATATGAAATAATTAAAGTTTTCTTTGACTAAATTAATTCGTAATTAAAAATTAATTACCTGTGTATTTTGCCATAGTGCCGCTTATTAATTTTCATTGCGGAAAACTGTAATGAAAATATGAAATTAGTAAAGTTTTCTTCGATTAAATATTTCAAAATCAGATAAAGTGTCGCTTATTACTTTTCATTGCGGAAAACTGTAAAGAAAATATGAAATTATTGAAGTTTTCTTTGATTAAATTAATTCGTAACTAAAAATGGATTACCTGTATATTGTGCCAGAGTGCCGCTTCGTCATTTTTATTTCGGAAAAGCTGTGAAGAAAATATGAAATTAGTAAAGTTTTCTTCGATTAGATATTTCAAAATTAAATAAAGTGTCGCTTATTAATTTTCATTGCGGAAAACTGTAAAGAAAATATGAAATTATTAAAGTTTTCTTTGATTAAATTAATTCGTAATCAAAAATTAATTACCTGTGTATGGTGCCATAGTGCCGCTTATTAATTTTCATTGCGGAAAACTGTAAAGAAAATATGAAATTATTGTAGTTTTCTTTGATTAAATTAATTCGTAACTAAAAATGGATTACCTGTATATTGTGCCAGAGTGCCGCTTCGTCATTTTCATTTCAGAAAAGCTGTGAAGAAAATATGAAATTAGTAAAGTTTTCTTCGATTAAATATTTCAAAATTAAATAAAGTGTCGCTTATTACTTTTCATTGCGGAAAACTGCAAAGAAAATATGAAATTATTAAAGTTTTCTTTGATTAAATTAAATCGTAATTAAAAATTAATTACCTGTGTATTGTGCCATAGTGCCGCTTATTGATTTTCATTGCGGAAAACTGTAAAGAAAATATGAAATTAGTAAAGTTTTCTTCGATTAAATATTTCAAAATCAGATAAAGTGTCGCTTATTACTTTTCATTGCGGAAAACTGTAAAGAACATATGAAATTATTGAAGTTTTCTTTGATTAAATTAATTCGTAACTAAAATGGATTACCTGTATATTGTGCCAGAGTGCCGCTTCGTCATTTTCATTTCGGAAAAGCTGTGAAGAAAATATGAAATTAGTAAAGTTTTCTTCGATTAAATATTTCAAAATTAAATAAAGTGTCGCTTATTACTTTTCATTGCGGAAAACTGTAAAGAAAATATGAAATTATTAAAGTTTTCTTTGATTAAATTAATTCGTAATTAAAAATCGGTTACCTGTATATTGTGCCAGAGTGCCGCTTCGTCATTTTCATTGCGGAAATCTGTAAAGAAAATATGAAATTATTGAAGTTTTCTTTGATTAAATTAATTCATAATTAAAAATTAATTACCTGTGTATTGTGCCATATTTCCGCTTGTTAATTTCCATTGCGGAGAGCTGTAAAGAAATTATGAAATTATTAAAGTTTTCGTTGATTAAACTAATTTAAATTCAAAATTGAATTACCTGCATATTAGGGAGGACATTAACATTCTGTAAAAGACAAAAAAAGCGAGATAAATTAGTGAATTTTATAAATTTTAAATTCGAAACAATACTCTCCTCGTATGTGTATCATACAAATTAGTTGCATATTGGTGACGATACTAACATCCTGTGCAAGAAGCCCGGCGATAATCTGTAGAATAACCCCAGGAAGCCATGCGATGTTCAGGAGTAAGTTTTTACGGATCAAGTCCTGTTTGGTGCAAAGATTTACACGGCTACGTCTGTATACGGTGCTGAAGATAACATGCTAATTGGTAACAAGCCAGGAGGAACACCCGTAAATAGTCCTGACTACATGGTGGCCAGTAGCAAAGGGTGGCGGTCAGAGGCAAGCAACTTATTCGCCCTCTCACTTTGGCGCTTGGCAGATTTTGACTGGAAGCTGTAGAATGATCTGAAGAACACTCGTAAGTCATGTGTTGCAATGTAAGTTTTATTGTGAATTTTCTTTATATCGAGTGTATACATACGTTTGCTTAGATTGTTTTTTTTTTTGTCATAATTTTCTATTTACATTTATGTTAGGAAGTTTGTCTGTACGAAAATTCTATAATCATCAGACGCTTAGTTTTAGGTGCAGTTTAGTAGGGCCTAGTCTTTAGTTAAGAATACCCGGTGAGAACGGAGGAAATGTGAAAGATTCAGAAAGGAATAATAATTTTTTTTTGTCTTTGCTACGACTGAAAAGCAGTAGCTACCGTATAACAGTGTCTTTCCATTTGCCTGCCTTCCTCCTCTGGTACCTATAAATTTATTTACAGGTTTTCATTGTACACCATGGATGTGATGTCAAAGGCAGAGTGATTGCGGTGGGTGATTCTTAAGACCTGCCCTCCCGAGACAGTCGTTGGGGTTCCCTTTTTGCTTTCGTTTCTTTTTTTTTTCTTTAAGCCTGATGCCGATCTAAGGTGCACTTATACGGGAGGCGTGATGGCAGCGGGGTAGACACACACACATACACATCATGGGGCTAAGGACAACATTTCGGCTTTGACATCATAGCCAGGGTGGATGGGGGCGTTGGGGCCCATTCGCGTCAAAGCCAGGACTCCCACAACAGCTGGAGTCCACATTAGCTCACACTCTCTCGTTTCTCCTCTGCGTCGAATGCTCTCCGGGTGAAAGTCATTTGTCCGGCGTTGTGCTATTTTTCTATTTTATCCTTACAGCTTTGAACATGCTCGCATTTTTTTTTCCTCTTTTTTTTCTCTTGTTATATTCTCCCAGGTTTCTCTTTCACAGTTTGCAGACTGCACGAGCGAAGCGGGCAAGGAATCGAGCCGTCATACTGGGTTTTTTTTTGCTTTTTTTTTATTGTCCGTCTGTCCGTCCGAGGTCCAAGTAAAAGAGGAGTTGGTATCTTATTTCGCGGAAATACGCACAGCTTACAAGCATCGAGGGGATATGGGTGGCAAGAACCACCCCAGCCGGCTGACCGCTAGCGGCAAAATGCTGTGCGGCCACCCACTCTATGCCTGAGATGATTTTGCAGCTGGAGGTGTCAGTTGCGGGCCTATTTATCTCCAGGTCAAAGCGAAGATAGATAGATCCGACGACAGACCCGCTCTTGTGCTACAGGTCCCTACCTCTGGCATAAATTACAGGTTAGGTTTTGTACCACATTTTGTGTATCTAGTTGTCTAAAATCCCTCCGTGGATATGGAGGGCGTAGCGTTTGAACGTGTACATAAGGAGGTTTATTACACTGCCGGGGCTCTTGTGCTCGTGGTGATGCATACATGGGTGACTGTGGTGCTTGACTCTAAGGAGTTCGGCTAACAGCTCGAACTCGAAGACTTGGATCTATTGGTGTCATTGGATATGGCTGTTGCGTTAGTGGCGTTTGGTCGAAGACTGTGCCTACTTGCAGTATTTCCATGTCTAAAGCCTTTTGAATCAGCCGCTCTAGATCGTTTTCTACCAGCCTGAGGAGGTACTGGCAGAAGTGGGGATTATTTCCTCCAATTTTGATGGCATTCTTGGCGAAGTCCGCCAACTCTGTCTGCACAGCTGGGGCTGCCGTTTCTCCGTATTCAATACCGCTGCCTCGTTGCAAAGCATCAACAACTGCTTCACTCTTATTGTTCTCGTGGTAAGTAAGTTCTGTTCAGATGTTCCTCCACCTCACTAAAAGTAGCTGTAACGTCCGAAGCAAACAGCTGATAGGCATCGCAACGAAGCCTTGTGGGCAAGATATGTAAGAAGGCTGCCTTTTCTTCCTCACGTAAACGGTGTTGGACCTATTTGCAACAGCCAATAAATGTTTTCACCCGAAAACAGAGGAACATGTTTTGCCGTGAGCTTGGCCAGCTTTGTATAGTCTACCATTGTGATTACTTTTTTTTTTTGTAGGCATGTGGGGCAGTCTGCTTGTGCCTTTTCGGCTTTCAGGGCTGATTTCTGGACTTGATTCCATGAAGGATACTTCCAGCCAGACGCAAAGGTGGTTTTCGGCCGTAGTCTCGTCAGAGGGATTACTACTAATGTCACTAACACTGGTATCACTTTCAGCACTTACAGCTACACTGGCTGTGGTTTTATCTACACCTATTGAGCGTGAAAGCCCGTCGAATTCGATAAGCTCCTTTTTAAATCGCCCTCTATCTTTTTAAATTTTTCGACTTGCGTCAGGCTATGCTCTCTGCTTTGACTTAATCTATGGTCAAGAGCGTCGCAGTGCGTGAGAGTGACCTTATCGGATTCCCGCGATTTCTCTAATAACTTATCTAAAAAACTATCTAAACTGACTTTATTTGGTACTATGGGCCCTGTTAAAATGGTACAGCTTCGAAGGCGAATTCCAGTGGCTTGTTGCTGTTGGGGTAAAGATGAGTTGTCCTGGCTAGTTTATACTGACTTCTGTGGCGTGTCTCGTACCTTCCCGGAGATGTTGTAAATTCTCACCTGGGGATTTTTCCGCGTCGGGAGAAGGTAAGGAGTCGTTGAGTGATTCTGCTTCAGGTGCCGGAATTGAGTATATCTGGTGCACAAGCGCACCGCGTTGTCCAAAAGGGGGGGGGGGGGCTTTTAGCCTTCTTAAGATGCTCCCTTCTGGAAAGATTTTTGCTACTAGTGGGGCTCCTGTCGTCTTAAATCCCTTGGCTGAACTTGAAAGGGGGCTTTTGCCAGATCCCTTTCAATCCTGGAATGAAGTTTCTTTTTTCCGGTGCTTCTGTTTGCTGTCGGGAGGCCCTATGCCTACTTAATTTCCCATAGATATGGTTGAAAGGGGGGCTTAAAGCCTTATTCGAAATCCACTTCAACCCAGGATCGATGGTATTTTCCTTCTGGAGGTGGTTTTGAATAGGTGTCCGTTACCCCTTGTCCTTCTTCACGGTGCTGAAACAGAGCTTATGGTCAGGTCCCTTGTTGGTGTTTCTTTTTTTCACTCACTTGGGGGAACGCTTGCTCGCCTGGAGCAGAGGTGCCTATAGATGTTATCTACCCCGAGCGTTGGGGGTGAGGTGACCTTATATCTTGGCTGGTGTCACAGGTACCCCGTAGATTCGTGTAAGACCAAGGCTTTTCAAGCGTTTATGATCTTTTGATTTGAACAAGCTTCCTTTTTTTAGATCAACTTTCCTTTCGACGGGTCAAAAATCAACTCAACTCTACTCAACTCTTGATCACCTTCATCGCGATCAAGAGCCGTTGTTCAGGGTAGAAAATGCTTAATAACATTTTTCTACCGTGAGAAAATTTTACTATTAATACCGGACTTGTTCAATCTTGTCCAGAATTATTCGCGTTGGACGGTGGCTACAAAAAATATAATCTTACACTTTAAAAGACATCAGCCACCGTTCCTTCGTTTGAAATCACGGCACGCATATACATACAATGCATTTATGCGGCGCGCATTTCTTGTCGTGGGAGCTTTTGACGTAATATATATGTACGTATGTACATACATATTGTATTTGTATGGCAAATTGTACTGAAGGCACGATTTGCCTTTTGATTTCTTTTTTAATGTAATTATTTTCAGTGAAAAGTTTTGCTAAAGGCACAATTTGTCGTGGTAATTGTTTCTCTTAAAACGACTTGGTTGAAAGCTGACACTTTTGTTTTTCCCAAGTCATTTTACGGGAAAAATATTATAAGTTCTGTGGAATGTAAAGAAAATTGCTGATGCAATTTTCTTTATTCATTTAGTAGATAAGCTAATCATGTTTTAAGCATGAGTAGCTTACGTGAAAAGTTTATGGAATATAATTTTTATTTCTTGGCCTTTTTCAGGTTTATATGAAATTTTATTTAATTTAGGTATATAACAGTATTGCATATTCTGAAGAAGTTCTCAGTACATCAAAAACGTCTAGGATTAATCGCTTTCAAAATATACATAAAAATCTTAAATTTTTATATGACAACACCAAGAATAGGTTGCCCGATTTAACCCATTTTTAATATTATATTTACTATTTTTATGAAAACGCATTGCACAAAATTTCAGCTCTCTACATTGACGTGTTCTTAGGCAATGGTCGAAATATGTAATCAAAAACGAAGCTTTTGTATGGAAACTTTATGTCTCTTTTTCGAACTTAATTTTACTTTTTTTTTAAAGCCATTGTTCGCGAGTTATCGTGTGGACAGACAGACGGACGGACAGACGGAAGGCCATACAAAAATCAAAATATCTTTCAATATTATAAGTGGGTGTCCAACCCATTTTGCTTTACCATTATTATTTCTAGGCGTTATATACATTTTATCTGAGATATAAAAGGAGCACAGTATCACAGCTACTTATCATTTCCCACGTATATGTAATCGCATTCACCTAAAAGTGATAGAAACGCATAGACTGTAAGAAACTTCAAGCACAACAAACTATAAAAACGGAATATTCTAAGGAAAACCTTATCGCATCATATCTCTTCTCGCTTTACCAACAGGTAAAATCAACCCAACATTTCTAACAAAAAAAATTTCTAAGATGTGTCACCACAGCAAAACATGAGCGCAAATATTGTGCAACTTTATATGTATGCTAGAAAAATTCACTCTTCTATTTGTTGTTAAATCTTGAACCGAAATAGGACACATTTTAGTGGATATAGCGCTGTGTCCATACTTAATACCTCTCGCTTCCCCATTCGAGGGGGATGATTAAGAAAATATGTTGGGTTTTCGGAAAACACCCTGTATCTTAAAGAGCTTAGGGTATACGATCACCGTCTAAAGCTGGTTTTATGTAGAACTACATGGCCCTTCCAACGACAGCTCAACCAGCCTCGTGCTCCTCTCCCCTCAGGAGTTATTGTAATCTAAACTAAAAATTTCGGATTTTATTACCGTTGTTCTTAATTTGAAAAAATAATTTAAGGCCATTGTAAGTGCATATCCAACAAATTTATTGTCAGGACATACCTACGGGTCATTAAATTTCACATATTTTTGAATTTCACATTCTACAAGAACAAACATGTCAAAGGGTACACAATCCAGAGATATGGATCAACTAGCTGCTGAGCAAGAGAAATATGTGAATTGAGTGAATCAAGTCACTGCTAACTATGATAAAGATAGGAAAACAACAGTAACTTACTATGAAGAGAGGTTTTGTTGTCTGGAAGCAGCATGGTCGTTCTTCGAGAAGATGGATGAAGAAATCAGAAATCTGCCTTCTCCGCCTATAAGTCATTCATATTTCATCACGGGATGCTATGAAACGACGGCTCAATTTTATAAAAATATGTTGAACATTTCAACGAACACGAAGACGCCAATAGTCAAGTATCTGAAGAGCTACTAATTTCAATGGCTAACGATGAACAACAAAATCAATTAACGAATGCATCAACCACAAGAGCAGTTTTCAAAGGGATCAGGCCCAAGCCTTTGGTAGCAGACCGTTTTCCTGAATCTGCTAAGCCATTATCAGAGATTACCAGAATAATGAGAAGACAAAGAGTGATAATTCAGTCACTTTATTGCTTACTCGCCACACTTGAGAATTTGGACACCAACCAACATCCATAGTCCTTATTCTATTTAAAAGTAAAAACAATTCACCACTACTGGTTCCAAGTGGAAGAGCAAAACAGCACCATATGGGAGCTAGTGAGGACCCCGCCACAATGGGTTATGATACAAAAGGCTAAATTCAGCTAGAAGACAATATGCATCGCCATCTAATTGAATTATCTGCAATAATAGAAAACAAGGCCATTCTCCACTACCATCAACACAGGCTTCAGCATCTAATATAGCTAGCGCAAATTTAACAAAAATAACGTTATCAAAGTTTGATGGTAACTACGCAAAATGGCGAAAATTCTTCGATATATTCTCTCATATGGTACATAATCAGGCAATGAGCAATTGTCAAAAGATGTGGTACTTGTAGCTAAATCTAGTGCGAGAAGCTGAGCAAATGGTGAGACACTACACGGTATCTGATGAAAATTACTGCACTGCCTGGAAATTACTACAGGGCAGATACGAGAACAAAAGATAATTAGTCGCAGCACTCATCAACAAACTACTAAACTAGTCATCTCATGAGGCAGAAACTTCATCGGCCACATCAATAAAGAAAATGCATGACACATCGAAAGAGTGATATTTGGATTGGAAAATCTTGGCATACCTACCAACAATTGGAATCCACTTCTGCTTCACATCTCTTGAATCATTGGGCGATAAGAGCAAGGGTCCAAAGCATATAAAGATATACAGAAAGCAAAAACTAAAACAAAAGAATTCGAAGAGAGCAATATAAAAATTACAACAGGCTCCCAAACAGGCCAGTTCATTGAACGCATGACAATCAGTGCTAATTTGAATGAATGAGCGTATCATGTCACCTGAGTGGTTTCGTTGCCGTAATGAATGTAATATGATTTACGAAATAAGAAATTATGTGAACATACCAGGCAAGATTAACACACCTGACAGGAGCATACGTCAATTTGCTGACGCAGCATTCTTCACCATTCATACGCTGCATGAATTTAGTGATCCCGCATGTTTGGAATGTCTGGAATGCATGTCAACGAATTGTTGGCAAGAGTTAAGATCAATAACTGATACATTACAGATTTGTGTAAGTATTAAGTAGGGAGAATAATTAATAGGATCGGAATTATATAAATAAATTGTTCAGAAAATAAAGAGGAATTAGTGTCTTGCACTTGAAGAAGGAGTTTTATTTATATCGGCAACCTTGCCCTAACCCGCTCCTCTTAAAAGCAATTCGACAGAATTTTGACGCCATACACATAGATATTGGCTGAATTCATCTCACCTATACTAAAATCACAAAGGCAGTCTTTGACGCTATATACTCAGGTAGGCTGAGCTAAGCTCGCTACAAGATAATAAACAGCTGAAGAGGACCCGAGAAGCATCATCCTACGGTGATCCTGAACTGGTTCAACATAGTAGACAATCACATCAAAATATTGAAGCAATCCTTACAACAGAGTACAGCCATAACTCTAGCTTCAACTATATCATCAAATCAAAAATGTGTAACATGCAGTGATTCCTGCAAATGTCACCCAGCTGGAGGCTGAATTTACTACGTAAACATAGCCTGTGCATTAATTATTTATTCCAGGTCATTCGGCTTGTATCCCCAGAGGATGCACCAGATGTGCCAAGAGGCATAACACCCTAGAGCAAACTTAAAGGACTGAAACTCCGAAGGTATTCAGCAAACAAGCAGATCATCAATTAAGGCTTAACGTTCAGGAATTAATCCCTTCTCCTTCAGGTAACATTGGAATAAGGGATCAACCACTTACTTCAACTGCCTACAATAACAAAGAAAAGATGGATCATGTACTTCTGAGTACTGCGCGAGTCAAATTAGTGAGTGAGAGTGGAAAGAAAATAGCACTCGTTCCACCCTTGAGTCAGGCTCACAAATAAACCTGATTACCACAAATATTGTTAAAAGGCTAGGGGTGAACCCAACGCGAGAATCATTGCATATACATGGCATTGAAAGTGGAAGGCAGCACTCACAGAAGAGAATACGTGCCACTTAATTGGGTTTCTACCAGATTTGAGGCCTTTGTCCTCACTCATATAATTTCAAATCAACCTAGTCAACCAATGGACACATCATCTTGGGAAATACCACAGAATATCCCACTAGCCCATCCAGCATTCTATCAGCCAGATCGCGTTGACCGTCTCCTCGGAGCCGAGTTTTATCTTCAGCTTCTATCTAGTGGACAAATTAGTTTGGGACCAAATTTGCCAACCTTACAAAACACTGTTTTTGGTTCGATCCTAGCTGGCAAGATTAGTGATACAACGTCAGTGAAGTATCCACAGATTCTCAGGTAGGTTTAGAAAAGGCCTTCCAAAGATTCTGGAAGATTAAGGAAAGGGAATATATACAAAAAAAAAAAAAACTTCACGCTCCCAGAACAACACTGCGAAGCTTACTTCAACCAAACGTTTCAATGGGACGATACTGGACCACTTATTGTACGACTGCCATTTGCAGGAGAACCATGCACCCTTGGCCAGTCAAGAGATATTGCTGTACGAAGACTTAATCCATTATAAAAAAGGCTTATAAGAAACGAAAACATACGTAAACAGTATACCGATTTTACGGACGACTACATACGACTAGGGCACGTGAAAGAAATCAATTCAAGATTCATTCCATCACAAAACTATTTTCTTCTTCATCATTGTGCAGTAAAGCCAGATAGTAGCACCACAAAGCTAACAGTGGCTTTCGATGCTTCAACGAAAGCATCCACAATCATTACTTTAAATGATATTGTACACACTACTACTCAAAGAACCAAGTTTCAAACTACACAAATAGTGCGCAAACCAACTATCAACAGTGAAGGAAGAATCATTGTCAATCTTTTATGTGCAAAATCAAGAGTCGCCCAAAAAAAAAATGTAAGCTTCCCACGGCTAGACCTATATGCCACCAAGTTAGCCGCAGAGCTCATGGTCCGTGTAAAAGAATTTTTGAACTTCAGATAAACACCCGGTTATCTCTGGACTAATTCGGACATCACGCTCGCCTGGATGAACGCTATATCCACTTCATTCCAGACCTTTGTAGCAAATAGAATTGCAGCCATTGAAGAGCCTTTAATCCCCGAACAATACAGACACGTAACATTCAAAGAAAATCCTTCCAATGTAATTTCCAAAGGAATCGACCCAGGGAAGTTAAAAACCTGCAATCTTTGGATCTACGGCCCTACATACCTGCATGGAAACGAATGCATATGGCCCCCGCCTTTGTAAAAAGAGTGTTCCGTGGAACGAAGAAAGAATAGCATTGGTATTTCCTATAACTGTGTCAATGGAACATAAGGACAGTTCAATCCACACTATATATAAGATAAGTCGCAAAAATTCCTTCCGCAAGCTACAACGGATGGTTGGATATATTCTACGAAAGTAAAGCACTAGGTGATAAACTCATGAGGGAAGGTCACTTACTGTTAAAGAGATGGAGCAACAAAAGGAATTCAAAGAAGAAATTCACCAACTACAACGATACAAGGCGGTTAACAAAACAAGCTCATTGGCCACTCTGTCGCCATTTTTAGACCACAGATTTATCTGATGAGTAGGAGGTCGTTTGAAAACTACCAACCACTCATATGACATAAATTTCTTAAAACTCTATAACCAGGTATCTTAAGCGCATTATCATTGATTATTGGTTTTAACCAACTCTCAAAAATGCAAATTACATCCACTGGGTAATTCCTAAGAATATCACGTAATTCATCAATTCTAGGGAGTATCCTATGCTGCTGCCCTAAACATACGAATTAACCAAATTCTTAATGGTCGATATGCATCAAGGAAACTACCACATTGGCCTACCATCCAAATCAAGATAGCGGTTTTGGCCTATTAAAGGAAAGACTCTCGCTCGTGCTGTAGTTCGACATTGCGTCAAACACAATTAATGGGCAACCTACCACCATTGAGACTTCCATTCATCCACTCAAGACTCAAGCCTTGGTTTCTGTAGTCCTCTCCGAATTCACTACAAAATAAGAGGAAAACGATCGCATAAATCCTGTGTGGCAGTGACTTGTTGTTTTGCCACAAAGGCTGTACACTTGGAACTAGTCAGCGACCTTTCAACCGACGCTTTCATTGGAGCATTAAAATAATTTATTGGTAGAAGGCGACACTGTAGAAATCTATTCTGGGATAACGACTCAAATTTTGTAGGCGCAAAAAATCAATTAGCAGAACTGCAGGATGAAATATATTCAGATCCAGCTCAGGCGAAAATAACATCATTCTGTAGCAACAAGAATCTCGATTTTTATTTTATTCCACCACGAGCCCCTCACTTCGATAGGTTATGGGAGACTGTAGTCAAGTCAGCGAAACACGTGCTACAAGAAGCATCTCATTAGCATCGCTCAGATATAAGAAATTATAAGCTGCATTTGTAGAAATAGAAGCAATCCTCAATTCACGTCCTCTGACGGCAATGTCTTCAGATACAAATGACTTGAGAGCACTCAAACTTGGAAAAATTTTAGTAGAGGAACCTCTAACCACCCCAGTAGATGCTCAAGCGAAACCTAGTAACGCCAATCTATTAAGACACTGGAAGGCAGTATCTCACCTCAAGCACCTATTCTGGAAACGTTGTCGAATACTTGCATGGGTTTCTGCATCGTCTCAAGTGGAAGCAAACATACTAAGGTATTAAGCTAGGGACGATAGTTGTTATAAAGGAAGATAATGCACCAGTAATGAAATCGTCTTTAGGGAGGATTTTAGATGTACACAAGGGCGACGACGGCCGAGTACGGGTAGCCGATGAGCGCATGTCAACGAATGTATTACGACGTGCAATCCATAAGCTTTCCCGTTACCCATGTGAAGAAAAGCACACACGTGAGTTCCTAGCAGATCAAGAGGATTAGATTAAATAACCTCCTCCGAAACAGCACAGCATAGACCACAATGCTGCAGAAAATTCCACCACCACAAATCAGCCACCTCTAAAAAGAGTACGAGCATCGCTCGGTATCTCAATAGCAACATTATTGCTTGTATGTCTCGTACTCAAAGTCATAAAAGGAGACCCTGTTGAAGTTACTCAATTTAAGACCGAACTTGGCATGTACTTTGAAAATCTTGGAAAAAAAAACCTGATAACGACTGACTGGAAGCTGATAGTATACTACGATTTGCAACCTTATTGGATGGAAATAAGCACACTAAGGAACGAGACCCCAGCATTACAACATTGTGCAATCAATTAGATATAACTAACAAGGGCTCCTGCCTACAATTAGTCCACCAATTTGAGCATATCCTGGACGAATTAAATAAAGAGAATGAACTAATATCGCAACAATATCCCCTAGACAGACAAAATGAGGGGCAATCAACATCGTCGGTAATATAGCGAATGCATTGCTCTGCGTTCTTGATTGTCAATCGCAGAAGAGATGTCTAGAATATTAAATTCGGTTCAGGAGAATGATTGATCAACATGATTGATTGATTGGAGTGGACTGTAAATTAAACCCGCTGGTTTCCGAACGATTGGAATTAGCAATGTAAAATAAAACAACTGAAATTTGTTGTTAATTAAAATGCAATTATTAAGGTGCACTAGATAACAATATTTTAATACAAGGTTTCTGTATAAGCTAACGATACTACTAATTGTTGCAACTGTGACTCACAAAATCGAAGTGTCTGAGTATAATTGTTTTACAAATTACCGAGATGGGTAGCGGTATCTTCTAACAATGATGATACTGATAAGAGAAATTCTCTTGAAAATGTTGTGCTATTCTACTCTATCTTACAAGCTTATACAAAGCAAAATTTTACTCATGTAAAGCGAAACAAAAGCGAATAGAAAAATCGTAAACTACAAAGCAATTGATAATTAAACGAAATATGTACTATATTAATGAACAATGAAAGAAATATAAATGACAAAATTCAAATTTAATTTTAATGTTTTAGCAAATTGATATTAATTAATTAAAAACAAACATGCTGATTTAAAGCATATACTTGTTGGTATTGCGACAAATGGGACAGTTTCAAGTCGGTTACATCTGGTTGAACAATCGCTATGAGAGGCTCCCGAATCAGGAAGTGACCTGAAGTTAAAACTTCAAAGTCTGTTGGGTCACTCGACAACGGTATTATAGACCGAGAGTTTAATATGGCTTCTTTCTGCACGACAATGGTATTCAGCTCTTCGAAATTAAGTGATGTGCTGATAATACTCTTGTGAAGATGCGAATTCGCAAACTTAACTCCTGCCCCCAAAAGTCCTCCGAAGTGAGGAGATCGAGGTGGAATATGACGAAAATATATTCTGTATTCAGCGCACATCTTGACAATGAACTCCTCTCGAGACAAGATCTGGTGGATTGTTACGTGAAGACACATGATTCCAGATAGCCATAGGGTGTAGTTCCTGAATTGATGAAACTCTTTTAGCTACAAAGGTAGTCCAGTTAGAGGGATGAGTAGCTAGCCAATCTAAAACAATTTCAGAATCCGACCAGCAGAATATGACGCTAATCTTATTCCACACGATACCATATACTCGAGACATCAGTGGAGCTAAGAGATGAGCTAGACAAAATTCGAGATGAGGCAGTGAAATAGTTTTAACTAGTGCTACACGCGATTTAGCACATAAGAGACTGGCTGCAGTATGACCTGATAAATCTATAGCACGAACATACAAACAGCAACCATAGGCTCTTGTGGAGGCCTCTGCAAATTCATGAAGCTGTAGATGAGAGTTCAACTAATTATTGAGCGAAATGAAACGAAAAAACTTTAGTTAATTCAGACATATTAATTGACTGTAGAACTCCTCAAACTTTCGCTGCAGATTTAAAGGTAGATGATCGTCCCATTCGAGCTTTAAAATCCATTGTTCCTGCATAAGTGTTTTTGCAAATACCGTTACTGGGTTGATAAATTTCATGGGATCAAAAATGCGGGTCATTCTAGACAATACCTCCCGTTTGGATAGGACAGATGGACTATAGTTTACTTCAAAGGAAAAGCAGAAGTTATTACAGCTGGGGTTCCAGGCAATTGCCAATACCCTCTTAACTTGTGTGTCATTAAGCTTTAGCATTTCATCTTTACGTTCCAATGTAATTGACTTTACCCCACTTGGTTCATTAGAGCACCATTTCATTTTTAGTATTGCCTGAACTTCGTCGACAATCTTGGAAGCTCCATTCGGGCAATGATTATTTTCTGAATCTGGGCTCACATCATTTGGTATTGACGGTGGAGTTCTACCTTGGTTAGGTGTGACGTGGGGGGTGAATGCTGCGAAACCATTTGCGAGTTTTCACACACTGTCTTTGTACGAGCAGACGATCGGTGAAGTAAATAGTGATGTGGACCATCACAAGAAGTATATGTGTTAGCACAGCAGTTTTTAATTGGATGATCTCGCGAAAAACAAATGAGACATAAACCAAGTCGTTTAGTTTCAAAAAACGATTACAATGACTGATAGAATGATCGCGATTAGTACAGCAAAGACACTGCTTACCACTCCATGATGAATTGAACGTTGAATAATTCTTTGAAACCGATGCACGTAATGATCGTCTATGTGAATTATACTTTACTACTGACTAACAGGAGTGCTAGACTTCAAAACAATACCTACACTCTCAAGCATAGTGCTGCGCTTATTAAGGAATTTTGAGAATATGTCCCAATCTGGAAGATCGTCGATCGATTTATGTTTTTCCACTTCGAGATAGTCTCAGGATCAATTTTATTATTTACTATATATACTAAAATAGCATCTAAAATGTTCTGTGTATTTCCGATTGATTTTAATGCACGTAGGTGAGCGTTAACAGAGTCTATCAAAGTACGTAACTGAAAACCCGAACACTTAGAAACACTTTGTAATTTTATCATCTCTTTAACATGAGCTTGTATGATAATATTTTTATTTTCAAAACGAGATTTTAAAAGTTCGAGAGCGATTTTATAATTATCGGAAGTGTTTTCCAGAACTTGAATTACTTTAAAAGCTTCTTCACTAAGGCATGATCGCAAGTGTGCAAATTTTTCTATATCCGCTAAATCACTATTTTCATGCATTATTGTTTTAAATGAATTTAAAAAATCAGTCCAATCTATCTGTATATCTACCTGAGAATCTTGGTAGTGTTAATTTCGGTAACTGTACAGACCGATGTGAAGGCATACAAAATGATGTTTGAGTGTCTATGCCTCCAACCGTAAATTAAATTAAGAATCGTGGCCTTGGTCAAACAATATGAATCTTCTAGCACATTCCATTTTTCCAGACCGACATTATCAGCTTCTTCTTTATGAATCTCATGTTGGATTAAAAATGCTTGCTCGAAATATTAGTCTAAAAGATTTTGTCTAGTTTTCAGATCGTAAATATTTAACGAATCTTTATTACTCTAAATGTAGGTTTTTGTTCCCGTTATTTGCCATTGAAATGTTGACCTTTATTAAGCCTTGTAATGTAGACATGTTGCCGATAATTGTGCTTGCCGTTATCATACCAAGGCTACTGCACAAAAAAAGAAAATAATAATCAAACAGGTTACATGGTTGTAGCAAGAGATGCAATGCTACGTATGTATATCCTTTTAATTTTCAATAAAATGTGTGAAAATATTCGCAGAAATGATTTCAAAATCACTTAGCTCACCACATGCTTTATTCACTTATGTACCAAAATCCACAAAAAATGCGACAAAATTAACGCGAGGATTTAGAAAAACGACTTAAATCCACTTTAGTCAAATTTTATTTTTATGGTTTTTCACAAAAACTAGATTTTTATAGTTTTTCACAACACAATTCTACTTGCAATCGGCTCGAAGGACCAAAATGATTCATTAGAGTGGACTATAAATTAACCCCGGTGGTTTCCGAACGATTGGAATTAGCAATGTAAAATAAAACAACTGAAACTTTGTTGTTAATTAAAATCTAATTATTAGGGTGCAATAGATAACAATATTTTAATACAAAGTTTCTGTATATGCTAACGACTCGACGAGTTGTTGCAACTAGGACTCACAAAATAAAATTGTCTGAGTATAATTATTTTACAAATTAGCATAATGGATATCGGTATCTTCTAACAATGATGACACTGATAATAGAAATTCTCTTGAAGCTGTTGTACTCTATCTTACAAGCTTGTACAAAGCAAAATTTTATTCATGTAAAGCGAAACAAAAGCGACCAGAAAAATCGTAAAGTACAAAGCCTTTGATAATTGATCGAAATATATACTAGATTAATGAACAATGAAAGCAATATAAATGACAAAATTCAAATTTAATTTTAATGTTTTAGCATTTTAATTAATTTAATTTCAAAACCAAACAATCATCAAACACGATCAAGCTACAACAGAAGAGAAGTTCAAGGCACTAGATGCTCAACCACGTCAAATAATCAGCAGAATAAATAACGAAGACGAACAAGGTCAGCAAACCAAGATCCAGCATTTTTTCAATTCATTGGCAATTCAAATGTCACTCGTCGCCAGCAACCTCCAACGATCTCAATCACCAATTATTGAAGTACTTTCAGACACTCGCCGTTGAAAAATAAACCCGCTGTTATTATCGGGTAAACATCTAAGGCAAGTAATTATGAGAATTCGGAATGTGTTGAATAAAGTACTCAGTTTTGTTTTTAACCAAGCAACAGTATTTTCATTACAATTACTAATCCCGTTATCTTTCAGTTAATTATATCTGGTGTAGTGGTTTATGTACCGCTTGCACCCCATTAAATAACAGTCAGGTTTCAAAACCTTGACTACAAATTCTACGTGAAATAAAGGAATTTCACTGTACTCATTCAAGAGTTATTAGCTCATAACCTATTCAGGTTATGCCGAAATTAGATAACTTTTTTGTAAAAATTGCGATTTTCAGTCACTAAGGGAACAAAAGTATTTCTGAAAATAGGTTCGTGCTAATAATTCTTTAGCGGAATTTTCCAGCATCTTTTGTCGACAAGTTGCTATTTCGTCATTTAGCATTGTTCCCTTACTATAAAGAATTCTTACGGATTCTTAGAAAATTTAAGAAAGCTGTTCCTGCACTTATTATAGCAACAATTTTACAGAAGCTCTAGCTTCCTAGAAGTAAAGGACAGGCCTATTGAGTTAAACAATATTGAACCATTAGTTGAATCTCGTTGAATCACTTGCCAGCGACAGATTTTCGCCAACATTGTTTCGTAGCTATAAGTTAAGTTTATGTTCATTCAATGCACTCCTCTTCCCTTAACTACGTTTATGAATTCTAATGGATTTAAAACAATTAAATTTAAATATTTAAGTAACGAGGGGGAGTTTTCGGAATATGAAATACCTATATGATATTTTGGACAAAATAATTATTTCATTTTTTGAACGGTGTTGCTATTAATTAGACTTTAGTAAAATGAAATAAATATTTATTTGCAGTATACTTGCCTAATATGCAACTTATTTGATGATGATGAACACAAAAACCAATTTCATTGTGAGGGATGCGGTATTTGCCGAATAGGGGGACGCGAAAATTTTTTCCATTGCGAAGTGTGCAACATGTGTCTACCAATACAACTTAAAATAGATGGACATAAGGTAAGAACCAAAAAAATACTATTACTAGCCAGAATACCAATTCTGTTTCATTCGTAAACCAGTGCGTGGAGAATATTTCTAGAGGAAATTGTCCTGTATGCTTAGGGGACATACATACATCTAGAATACCTTGTCACATTCCAGATTGTGGCCATCTGTTGCATAAAATGTGCTTTGATCAACTAGTAAGAATAATCATATCCTAATTTGCGATATAGAATATCTAGTTAAAATTTCTTACAATAATATAGTAAGGTTTTCGTTTTAATTCTATTTTTAAAAGCTAGCTTCAGGCCACTATGTTTGTCCGACGTGCCAGACCTCCATTATTGATATGACGAAAATGTGGGAATACCTTGACATGCAAGCACTTATCATGCCAGTTCCTAAAGCTTTTGAAAGTCAACTTGTTAATATATTTTGTAATGATTGTCACAAGGTAATTATTATTTGCTTGCGCAAAGTTAGAAATATTTTCCAAACGATCTCATTTATATTTCAGTCTTCTAAAGTCAAATATCATTTTATCGGACTAAAGTGTTTCCATTGTGGAGGATACAATACATCCCAAGATATAAAGAGAGAAAGATCATGGACATCAGGTACAATAAACTATGTTACATTAATCGTATAATTTCTACTTAAAAATTATAGGTGGTTAAGAGTATACTATCTTTGTTCTGAAGATTTCCTCTTCAAATGAAGAAGTAATATTTCGTTTACTTTTAAACTCATAGCTTTCGATGTATATCGCAAGAAGTGATATGTTTTAGCAGGGTCATGCATAAAATTCAATGACGGAGAAATCAAGCATGCAAATAAACTACAGTCTTACGGTTGGAAACAGATCAAATAGGTCCAAAGTGTTAATATTTATTTCATACAAACACATCCGCTTTCTCGAAGTAATCTCGAATTTGATCAAGAAATGAGAATTTTGAGCTTCTCCCGAGATTCCTTCGTTTCTCTGATTCTGTTACAAATAAAAGGAAAATAGACAGTTCAGCACGACAATTCCGCTTTTTGTCCGAGATTTCTCCATTCCTCTGATTTCGGAATTACAATGAAATGAGAATTTACTACGAGATTCCTTCGTTTCTCTGAGTAAAATTCAAATGACTCATCACTTACTGATAATGTTTAGAACAAAAATAACTCATCTATTTAATTGAATGTGCTAAGATGCTTAGTGTTTATCTGATAAGTGATATAATTAAAGGTGCGATGAAGTGACCAAAACAATAATGTTCACGGACCTTATTTTCCTCGGCTCTAATTAAATGTCCATAAAAACTCGCTCTGCGAATCGGTTACAACTCGGGAATAGATCGCTTCCTTTATATAAGCATAATTGTATTAAAAGCTATCTCCTTCCACACGTCTGATGTCTAGTTATCTAATAGCAAACAACAACATCATACCAATAACAAGATATCGTCCCGACGGCTGTATTAACAAAATAGTGATGATGATTATAAGAAATATATAACACTACTAACACAAACACATTGTGCGCATAATTTCGTTTTAACATCAATTTAGGTTCGTCTTATGATCTAAAGCAATTCGCTATAAAGAAAGAATATCGGGTTGATAAGTCAAGATTCATATTCCTCGAAGTTTAAGCCAGAGATTACGATTTGCTGGCAAATCGTTTTCGAATCATGATGTTTGCAGGGTAAATTTGTAATAAGCACAAACCCGATCCAATGTCTTCAATTGGAACAAATGAAGACAAGCATCGTCTACTTTTTATCAGTGGCTCACATTACGTTGTCAACATTAAAGCTCTGTAAAGGATTTGTGTTTTCAATTTTTTACACTGACTTATCTAGATTAAAAAAAAATATTCAAGGTGACTTTCTACTACCGCCATCCTATCGTCGTAAATAAGCACGACCATAGAGATTTCATGGAATTTCACATACCTCACCCATGGTATTAAGATTAATAAGTATGGCCTTCTCGAACTGTCAATTGGCAGCTGCATCATATGTTGGCGATTTCGTTCGCTTCAGTTTTAATACAACTCAAAGAATTGTTTTCTTTTTCCTTATGAAATGAAATCATAGAGTATAAGTAAACGAAGTTTGCCGTCCCGTTTTTAAGTCATGGAAATAATTTATTTATTTATTTATGAATTTATAGCGAGATTACGATTTGCTGGCGAATAGTTTTCGAATCATGATGTTTGCAGGGTAAATTTGTAATAAGCACAAACCCGATCCAATGTCTTCAATTGGAACAAATGAAGACAAGCATCGTCTACTTTTTATCAATGGCACACATTACGTTGTCAACATTAAAGCTCTGTAAAGGATTTGTGTTTTCAATTTTTTACACTGACTTATCTAGATTAAAAAAAAATATTCAAGGTGACTTTCTACTACCGCCATCCTATCGTCGTAAATAAGCACGACCATAGAGATTTCATGGAATTTCACATACCTCACCCATTGTATTAAGATTAATAAGTATGGCCTTCTCGAACTGTCAATTGGCAGCTGCATCATATGTTGGCGATTTCGTTCGCTTCAGTTTTAATACAACTCAAAGAATTTTTTTTTAAGTCATGGAAATAATTTATTTATTTATTTATGAATTTATAGCGATAGCTTACAAACTAAAGTCTCTATTAAAAACTACCGGTTAAGCGTAAAATCCGAATATTTTATTATTTCATATTTCATTGCGAAGAAGAGTAAAATATTGAAAATAAGTAATCTATAATACTAAATTATTAACTATGACTATGGACTAGATATGTACGTACAAGAATAACTTAAAAACAGAGCAAGGAAGCTAATTTTGCGGAATAATTCGGGGCAAATAATAAGGTTAAAATAAGTAAAAAAGCTAGAATTGGTCTAAGAACAAATCCTATAATATCCTAGGTGACTCCGTGTATGTCATTTAGTAAGGTCACACATCTGTGCAAGTTTGATTTTTTAAGTAGATTTTCGCATATGTTTCGAGAACTCCGCGCAGAAAAAATGATTATAAACAATTTTATAGGATTTATTATTCTGAAGAAGTTGTCAGTACATTACAGTACAGTATAGGACTTATCGTTTTCACAGTATATGTAAACATCCTAAATTTTTATATGACAATACTATGAAGCCATTTTCTAAATTTTATTTACTATTGCTATAAGAACACCACGTACCAAATTTCAGCTTTCTACGTCGACCCGTTCACAGGCATTGTCCAAATATATAATGAAAAACGAAATTTTCGTATGACAACCCTACGAAGGAGTTGCCTAATTTAGCCAATTTAAAACTTGGATTTACTTTTTTTTTTTTCAAAACCCGTGTACAAATTTTCATCCCTCTAAGTGAACGCGTTCTCGAGTTATCATGCGGACGGACGGACATGCAAAAATCAAAATAACTTTTCATATTATGGGTGGGTGTCCAATCCGTTTTGCTCTACTATCATTATTTCTAAGTGTTACATACGCAATGAGAAACTTAGTATTCCCTATAGATTTCATCTAGGGTATAAAAACAAGACGCTTTTCCAGAGAAGAAATGGCATATTTGTCGAGGCGAGTAAAATAATCAACATAACGCCCTCCTGTTTTATGTAAAAGAAGTCTAGTGAATTTTTTCTGAATTGCTCTAATTTACTGTACATGTACACTATTAAAAGGGTTTAATATAGTGCATGCGTACTCTGGAAGACTTTTTATTAGAAATATATAAAAGGTTTATTAATGAGGTAGTATGTAAACTTCAATTATTTACAAATTCGAAATACAAAACTCATTAGTTTAAAAGGTTTAGTGGTAATCCAGTTAATATTGTCAGAAATAATAATTTTTTGTCGAAAATTACCCCTAAAAGTTTCATTTCGGTAATGCGATTAAGAGATGAATCAATTATGTAGTGATAATATAAGGTATTGGCAGAGATAACTTAATACTCCGTATAAAGATGGGACAGTTAGAATAAAAATCCCAAACGCATTTCGCATCTGCAGACCTCTGAGTTGCCTCCACTTTGGCAATAATTTGATCCACTTTAGATTCAGCTTTATAGCGATTTCATATAAAATCAAAACAAATTCTCTGCTTTCAGCAGACCATTCCAAAATATGTTCTCGGAAAGTTTCAATAATATTTTCATTTATACCAGGCGGAATGCATTCAATATTCAGCCACTTTTACAAAGACCGTGTAGAGGAAAAATTAAATTTTAGTGAATCTCTCATATATTTGTAAGAAGGAGACGATACCTAATGTATGCGTTGTGTTAGCAGCTTCTCTTTTTCATTCCACACAGTAATTGATTTTAAAACCATTTTCAAAAATTCATTACTTTCTTCCGAAACGAAAGGTATTTTATCGATAATGATAATTGAGTGATCTCCTACACATTATCCTTAAGTGCTCCATTTTGATTTTGTTTGCCTTGATTTTTCCTTTCAACTCTTTATATTTTCTCAACAAATTAGAATATTAGTAGGTACACTAGGACAGCACAGATGGCGCCACCGTCGCTAGGTGGTTTGTGCCTTGGATACACCATTGTGTCTTTGCTGCACCATTGAGTCTCGACTGCGCCCTAGCGGGATTAACCGGTACTACCGGGATGTATCATTTGGTCTTGACTGCGCCCTAGCGGCATTAGCAGGTACTACCAGCAAGCTCCGGTACTACGGTTTTCTAGCGACATCTGTTCGGGCATTGTGTCTTCGGTGCACCATTGAGTCTCGACTGCGCCCTAGCGGGATTAACCGGTACTACCGGGATGTATCATTTGGTCTTGACTGCGCCCTAGTGGCATTAGCAGGTACTACCAGCATGCTCCGGTACTACGGTTTTCTAGCGACATCTGTTCCGGCGCAAACGCCATTTCTTGAGTAAGGTTCCCTAGCGGCCTTAGCTCTACCAGCATGCCTTGGCTTTGCTGTTTTCTTTTATTAGCGGGAGAGTTCAGCATCATTCGAATTTCACAACATGACATCACCATGAACAGATTCTAGAAGATGTCAGTGAGACATTAGCCGATACTACCAGCATGCTCCGGTACTACGGCTTTCTTGGATGTGTGGTACGGTTCTCGTGGATATGTGAAGTTTTTTGCTTCACTTTTGGCCCACACGTGGCAGCATGCTACGGTTTTGGGAAGTTTTTTGCTTCACTTTTTTGGATGTGTGGTGCGCCTAAATGTAGGCTTTTGTTGTTTTCAAGTGTTGCGTCTGGTTTTGAATTAATATTAGTAATAATTGATTTTTCTTGAGCGCCTAAATGTAGGCTTTGGTTATGAACTAATAATTAAAGTTAATAGTAGGAAATTTTTGTTCATGCCAATGGATTCTAGATGGTGGGTATGTGGGGAGGGATAATAAAGATATGGAGGGGGGTAATGAAATTTACAACAGAAATCCTCTACGGGCTCTGGTTTTCGAGATATTAGTGACATCTGTTTGGCGCAAACGCCATTTCTTGAGTAAGGTACCCTAGCGGCCTAAGTCGGAACTACCAGCATGCCTTGGTTTTGCTGTTTTCTTTTATCAGCGGGAGAGTTCTAGATATCGGCATGACGTCATCATGGTTTTGCTGCACCTAAATAAGTTTTCTTAGCAGGGAAGTTGTAGATATCAGCATCATTCGAATTTCACAACATGACATCACCATGAACAGATTCTAGAAGATGTCAGTGAGGATTCTGGGGTATGTGTGTATTGAAAAGTCTTATGTTTTATAAACATTTGTTTTTATTTCCAATAAAATTTCTTATTATAAAAGTATTTCTTATAGCACTTTGTCCAATATGAACTTGGCAAGATGGCGCATTTGTGTTAATTTCTATTAGTTTTCCACAGTTATAATCATTGTAATGCATTTACAATAAAATAATTAGCATAGTAAAAACAAGCTAACAGAAAGATGCATTACAAGAGTACATGCATAAGAAAAGATAATTTCAACAGAGCTAAAAAACACGCATATTATGCAGACAGAATTTTCATAGAGCGGGAAGTACAATTGAACCAAAGAATCATGAAGAAATTCTGTTCAAATAAGTTAAACGCTTTCACTTCCGCATATCAGCACATATGGCTTAAGAATTAAGTAATTGATTTTCATGCATAAAGCATGAAGACCTGAAAATATAAACAATGCGTTGAGCAATTAAATGCACTCAGGCGCCAGCCAGCTGATTCTTGCATTTTCACTTTTTTACGATGTACTGACCCTCAATAAATCCGCCTGCTGATATGGGTCACTGTTGTAAACAAAGAATATTTTCCGATGTTATTTTTGTGTCATTATTTTCGTAAGTTATTTTTGTATCATTATTTTCGTAAGTTATTTGTGTGTCATATTGCTTCACGTTTATGGTGTTTTGTTAAGTGACCGAAATTATGTTAGGGAAGGGTAAGCATTTTGTGTAAGAATTTTGTATAAATTGAATGAATTACTATTGAATAAACAGAGTATAATTTTGACCTGTGAAGGGAGAAGATCAGTTTTTCATTTGCAACTATCACACCCTACTCTTTCTATAATTCAGGCTGTCGCAAGACGCCAAGTAATCTCAGTGAGAGATATAGGCTGAGCTCGCTCGCCAAACACTGAACCATTATAAAGAAAGCAGATATAGTGATTGAAAACATCCGATTAAGACGTCCAATCATTACATCATCTTCGACATTGATAATGATTTCACCCTCTCCAACTATCTTCTGCACCCAATGAGCTTTTTCAGCTCCCTTTACATATAATGTTTTGTTTCGAAGCAGTGGTTCAACTATAGTGTACAGCTTGTGATACGTTATGTAGCCATCATCCCAGCGGAATCCATGAAAATTGTGTTGAAGCCGTTTTACTTGTCTCTTTTTTGCTGAAGTCAAATCTTTGTATCTGAACGGTGGTTGAAATATAAAGTGCTGCATCTGGTTTTCATTGTTTAAAATTGCCAGTTCTTTAGTGATAAATTCATTGAGGTTTGTTTTGAATCCTTGGACGTCTACGATGACAGCCATCTTCTTAATTTAACTTTCTAACTTTACTTGTCAGCGGACTGTATTCCACTATTCGATCGTGTAGAAGCAGGCAATATGCTGTTGTATTAGCGGGTATATTTTCAGATGTCTTGAATTCTAGTCTTATGTCAAGTTTTTAT
Organism: Dioctria rufipes; assembly: GCA_963924295.1. Taxonomy (NCBI): domain Eukaryota; kingdom Metazoa; phylum Arthropoda; class Insecta; order Diptera; family Asilidae; genus Dioctria; species Dioctria rufipes. The sequence goes on from OZ002744.1 coordinate 107,908,224, forward strand.
TGTTTCATTTTGATGTGAGCAATCAACGACAGCAATCGGAGCATCGGTTTTGAACTTCTCCCATGTGAGGAACGGCTGATACTGATGACCATAGTATGATTGTGTAAACTTTATATACATCTCATACAGCAATGCGTATCCATTCAAATCAAATTTCAAATTCAAATCATCATAGGGATATGATTCTGAGTTCAAATGAACTGTAACATCGGTGAGTTTGCAGTGATCAAACTTGCTTGCATCTTTGGTTTTATCGCTCCTTCGATCCGTTTGTAATGCTAAGATGATAAATCGAGGATTCTCCAGTTGAGTGGAAGTCTTAACTGACCAGGTTTGATGAGTGGATTCCGGTAGTACTGGATACTCATATATGTCCCAGCTGGAATGGTATTTGTATCGAGCGACCTCTCCCGATAGTTTTAAATAGTTGCAGCTTTTCATCATCGGATGCTGTAACATGCGGAATGCTCTATTGAAGTTTGTTAATTTCAATTTTCACCTCATCTGCGGGCGATATAATGGCATTATCGTCTGTCCTACTCGAAATCAATATGAGTTCATGTTTGGAATTTATCAGAATTTTCTTGTAATCTTCGGCCAATCCCAATAAATATTTCAGAGGTACACAATAGTTAAACATTCCATTGGCTGGTATAACGGATGAATCTGGTGACCAGCTGCCGTTGAGTAGTATCCTGCTCACATTTGCATTTAGCGATATGTAGTTTTTTAATGTAATCGCAACCCCAAGATTTCTTGTACGGTCGATTTCCACTGCATTCAATTCATAGCGTATTTCCTCAAAAAGAGATGGTAGAGCGTTGTTAGCTAATTTTGCGGTTTCTGAAAACGTTCCATCCAGCTTTGTTAGAGATCGCCCAATGTAAAGAAAACACCTGTTATCAAAGCGAGCGTCTGGTGCAATATCTAGTATTCCTTTATTCATTATTTCAGCGTTAAGCCTATCGATTGTAAATATGCTGTATTTGCAGGTGTTAATGTTGGTCTTGACCGCTTCAAGGTTGTCCGCTAACTAATGATCTTGTCTGCTCCGAACTCGTATTTATCATTATTGTATATCAACATGCTGTGGCTTCAAATGTAACCTGATGGTTATAGTCTCTCCTCTGAAGTTGATTAAGTCACAGTCTTGGTCAAGGAGCTTCAATGTTAGAGAACTTATATGTTTGGTGTTCACAGGCAAATAGATTGCATTTTTGGGCACCTCCACTATTTTATACCCAGGCCCAACGTTCGGGGAAAACTCGTGGAGAGTGTGTACTTGTGTGTTGTTGAAGAATGATCCTGATAGAGTATTAAATTCGATGCGTATAGTGTTTACTTTAATGATGATGACTGGCAACTCTGATGTATGAACGATATTAGCAGTCAAGTTTCTTTTACTGAATCCTAGCAGAGGAGCTATGGATCTCTGTTTTTCAAAATGTATTTCTTCAGTTGACTTAACTTCACTCCTCAATGTATTATTGCTAGCCTTTATCGCAATCTTTATCCTTCTCCCTTCTTTATCCAAGTATCCTTGTACATATTTTGCTATATCATCAATCTCATAGGATCCAACAGGTATCTCCACAACCTCATTCCTTACATGAACCAGATTATTGCTCACATCAATATTTGGTATAGAGTTGTATGTTTGAAAATCAATTAATCCACAAACATAATCCGTTGCTAGCTCCAGCGGGGGAAAGTACTCAGCAGTGAGTAGAGATGAATTTCCCGTGAGAGTAAGTGTTAATGACATGGCGGTTGATAATGAACTGTCACAATTTCAATATAGATACATTTATTTATAGATAATAATTAATGGCTATAACAATTATATAAAAACTCTAAACATAAATGACCGCAAATTACTGCATCATAATTCTGATAAGAACTGTAGTTGTACGTAATATTACTACCCAAGTAGTTTATGAGTTCCCTTGGTGGTTGGAGATTGCCAAAGCTAGAAAGTATTCGATGTTATCACCTTTTTTGTAGTACGCTACCCAATGTGTAGCAGCTCCAGTTGAGATGTCCAAGTTAACAATACCGCTTTCTCGCTTCCATGGCTTTTTATGTAGATTCTCACGCATAAATACTCCTCTGAAGTGCAGCAAGTGTGTGGTATACTTGTGAATATCCAACTCGTTTAGCGGTCTTTTGGGTAGCGTCTTTAATAGTTTTTTGGTTGAGGTTGTAGATAGAGTCCAAGTCCTTTTCTGTACGGCTTCAAGAACAGCCCGTTTCCATCTTTTCCAACCGCTATAGTTTCCATTGCTTGGTTATGACGTTTGCTTTCTTCCAATTTTGCCTGGTATCATTTACTGCTTTAGCTATGCCTGCTGAACCTCTCGATAGTGCTCCCAATGGTGAAAGCCTAGCAAACAACGGGATGAGGAACGGAAGTGCCCCGCCAATCTTTGGTACAGGTATCACTCGTGGAGTTTTAATTGATTTCTTCTTTCTTTTCACAATATTTTTAGCTGCATTAAGAGCTATTTTTGTAGCTTCCATCAAGTCTTTTGGTTTTTTGATTTTTAAAATCTTACGTGCATTTCGTACTGCTTCTCGGAACGTGGGTTGGCGCTTATTTTTAGCCTTAAGACCCATACCTAGCCTAATTTTAGCCTTCATTGCGTTTGTTATAAGCCAGGTATTGGCACGTTCACTCAAATTTGCATCCGTAGATTTTGCACGCTGCCAGACTTTTTCAGCTAATATTTTATCAGCTATATGTCGATCACTTGTATCTTTATGTCGCGAGTATGCTATATCATGTTCCTTGCAGGCTGCGTCCAGTGGATTAATGCCTGGATCTCCTCTCGCCAATCTTGTTTGTAACTTTGTTCCTGGTCCACAGTACTGGTATCCCGGTAGATGTAATTCTACAGGTAATTTGTTGATGACTGAATTTAATAGTCCTCTGCCCCCTTTCAAAGATTTTCTGGAGCGTTTCGATTTGTGATCCGACATCTTATAAGGTTCCGATGATACTGTTGAAATGGAATATAAGCGGGTGTATTTATAAGAATCCCGTTAGTATTCAATATGCGGTTCATTAAACAACAACAAGCTTTTCCTGTTCGAAATGCTGATGTAGCTGTTATGAAGGTTAAAGAGAAGCATGGTCCCCTATTGCCTAATAGTATAAGGAGCATCATTGTTGGACCATCCAATTGTGGAAAAACTAATGTTATGATAAGTTTGCTGGAACATCCCAATGGTCTGAGATATGAAAATATTTACATATATTTAAAATCTTTACATCAACCGAAGTATGAATACTTGAAGCGAGTGATGACTCCCATATCAGGATTGGGGTATTATACATTCTCAAACAACTGCGACGTTCTAGCACCAGAGGAAGGCAAATCACATTCAGTGTTTATTTTCGATGATGTAGCATGTGAAAAGCAAGACAATGTGCGATCCTATTTTTGCATGGGTCGCCACGAAGATATAGACAGCTTCTATCTCTGTCAAACATATACGCATATACCAAAGCACTTAATACGTGACAATGCTAATTTAATCATCTTATTCAAGCAAGATGACTTGAATTTGAAACATTTCTATAATGATCATGTGAATCACATGAAGTTTGAAAATTTCGAAGCGCCTGTGCTGAGTTTTGGAAGGATGAATATGGTTTCTTGATGATTGATAAGGATAGCCCATTAAACAAGGGGCGCTACCGTAAAAGATTTGATACCCTCATTGTACTATAAAAGGATGAAACATGCGAAATCTTCATAAGTCGAAGCTGTAACTCAGACAAAAGCACACCGAATCCTGTAGACCTGGTGAGTAGATTAAAGCTGTTCACCTATTAACAGACCTGTTTGAAAAGCTGTTAAGCTGTTATCAGAGCTGTTTGAAAAGCTGATAAGCTATTATCAGAGCTGTTTGGAAAGCTGTTAAGCTGTTATCCGAGCTGTTTGGAAAGCTGTTAAGCTGTTATCAGAGCTATTTTAATAGCTGTTAAGCTGTTATCAGAGCTGTTTAAAAGCTGTTAAGCTGTTATCAGAGCTGTTTGGAAAGCTGTTATTGAGTTAATAACGAAGATGAATGAAAATCTATTAAAAGAAATTATCAAGACTAGGAATGCAGTGCGAAGTAAATTAAAGGCCCTAAGGATGGGAAAAATTGAAGCAGAAGCTCGACTTGAAGAAACTTTTAAGCCAATCACGAAACCCTTAAAAGAGTTTGTTAGAACAGTTAAATACGAGCTGCCGGATATAGTCAAATATGAGACATAAGATGTAAAAGAAGAAGAAGAAGAAGCAGAAGCAGAAGAAGAAGAATCCAATGAGGTTGTGGAACCTTTTACCCCTCCAAAACGAACATATGTTAAAATGGAGGCTAGTAGCACACCTATAAATTATGGAGATTAATCCTTAACATCTGAAGAAGAATTCGTAACACCTGAACATTCAACAACATTGACAGGAAGATCTCCTGTCGCCTCCCCCGATACGTCTGGATACATAGTTTCAAACTATTTAAAGCTATTCACTGATAATAACCCTAAAATTGATCCAACCTATGGAGTTTACTATGATGATAGCGCGTGGGGAATCGGTAATTCAACGTTTGATGTTGATGATGCAGAAAATGTTGTTATCAAGGGGAAGAGCTATAAAACAACTTCGGGGTTATGTGAGCTGCTATTTATTAAAGATCCTGTAAAAAGTCTATATACTAAAGAGGATTTAACTAATTATGGACCTATTTTGAAAGATATCAATGCATATAAACATGATTATGCTGAAGATGGAGAAATAAAAGGTACTAGAGCGGCTAAGTATAAAGCTATAATCAGTAAACTTATACAGCATAAAGGCATGGGACTAATGCGTCTGCCCAAAGAAAACATTGATCACATTTACTGGGATGATCCAAATGAATTAGTGGATATACTGCGCCTTCTAATGGCATCAAAGCAGGCTGGAAACAACAGTCACAACAATGAAATTGTATCTATACTGGAGGAGTTGCGAGAAGCAGATATTATAGTTTAAATACTACTCCATTGCCATACTTCTACACAATCTACAGATGAGCGTTGACAAGTTTGGACGTTTCTCTAAGCGGGAATATCTTGGGAAAGCAGGTGAACGTGGAGCAACAGGAGCTCAGGGACCAGCCGGTAAACAAGGAATTCAAGGACCAGCTGGTAAACAAGGAGCACAAGGTCCAGCTGGTGAACAAGGAGAGCGGGGTATTGGATTTAATTTAACGATAAACGGAGACTACGATCTAAACCCAAAGTGTATAAAACGGCTTGGTGAACCCCTTGAAAATGATGATTATACTACCAAAGACAATGTTGACAAGAAAATTAAAATAAGTGTTGAAGAAATAAAAAAAAAACTATTAATATATATTAGATGTAGCAAATTTAACGCTATATATCAATGATGAAATCACGAAGATTGAAAACTATCTTTTTACTTCAGTAATAAATAAGAAAAACTTGACGCCGAAAGATGGTGTGTATGAGTAAAAACTCTTGAGAAATCGGTTTCATTTATAATTACGATGAGTAAGAGACAAGTGGTAAATGAGCTGCAAAAACCAGCGAGAAAAAATTTCAAATGGCGTCGTGTGATCATCAACGAACTAGATGACTTGTGGCAGGTAGACTTGGTTGAAATGGATCCCTACAAGTATGTGAACAAGGGTTACCGCTATCTGCTGACAGTAGTTGATACCTTCTCCAAATATGCATGGGCAATTCCAATTAAAAGAAAAACTGGTGCAGAAGTAAGAGATGCCATGCAATCTATATTAAGCGAGGGACGAATACCTAAAAACCAGCAGACTGATGATGGAAAGGAATTCTACAACAGCCTCTTTAAAAATCTAATGATGAAGCATGCAATTAATCATTACTCTACGTACAGTTTCCTCAAAGCATCAATAGTGGAACAATTTAACCGAACTCTGAAGGATATGATGTGGAAGGAATTCAGTTTTAATGGAACTTATCAGTGGATTGGTATGGTAAAGAAACTGCTCACTGAATACAACTCAAGAATACATCGAACTACAAAAATGAGACCACGTGATATCAACATCTCCAATGAGAAACAACTGCTTTCAACTGTATACAATCATATAAAAATTGTTGTTCCTGCAAAGTATAAAGTTGGGGATTTTGTAGGCATCAGCAAATACAAGCATATATTTGAGAAAGGCTATACACCAAACTGGACAGCTGAGATTTTTAAAATTATTAATCTTCAAAACACAAACCACTTAGAACAAACTACTTAGAACTAAGAAAGAATCCTAAAAAATAACAGATTCAACAAACTGTTACAATTATGGTAAGCACAATAAAATTCAGCATAAGCCAGAAGATATTCGATATAATTGGATCACCTATGAATAACAAACACAAAATTTGAAATGTAAAACAAGTAATGGAATGTACACTACATGTTGTAGAAGACGAATTTCTAAACTCAACTAATGATCTAATTGGACTAGACACTGTGACCAAACTCGGAGGTAGACTTAACAAGGATCTGTTCGATCCAATCAGAGATTAATAACACTGAAATAACGACCATGACCAAGACACAAAGACCCATCAACATGACAACAATTCGTTTAGAATTATCTGAATATAACTTTGATATTATATACAACAAGTAAAAAAGCTAGAATTGGTCTAAGACCAATTCTTATGATACCCTAGCCTGGATGAATGCCCGTATTAAATTTCGTATGGTCACCGATCTATTCAAGTTTGATTATGAAGTTGTTTTTCGCATATATTTCTAGAACGGTTTGTCGCACAGAAAAAATGATTATAACCAATTTTATAGGATGTCGTATTCTGCAGAAGTTTTTAATACAATAAAAATATCTTGGACTGAGCGTTTTCAAAGTATACGTAAAAAACCTAAATTTTTATATGGCAACACCAAGATCGAGTTGCCTGATTTAGTCCATTTTTTACATTTTATTTGCTAATGTAGTAAAAATATCATGTACGAAATTTCAGCTCTCTACGTCGACTCATTCTCAGGCAGTGTCCAAATATATAGCGGAAAACGAAATTTTTATATGGCAACCCCACGAAGGAGTTACCCGATTTGTCGCATTTTCGAATTTAATTTCACTTTTTTTTTAAAGTCCGTGTAAGAAATTTTAGGTCTCTAAGTATACGCGTTCTCGAGTTATCGTGCGCACGCCCGGACGGACGGACGGACATGCAAAAAGCAAAATAACTTTTAATATTATGAATGGGTGTCCAATCCATTTTGCTCTACCATCATTATTTCGAGGTGTTACAAACGGAATGACAAACTTAGTATACCCAATAGAATTCATCTAGGGTATAAAAAGGGTTTATTAAATACGAATGCAGACGCACTATCCAGAATAAAACTTAACTCAGATATGCTTAAAGAACTGATACCAATAGCGCCAGATCAAGATAACTACAAGAAATAAATCAAAAGAATCAAGAGCACGCGAACTAGAGATAATGAAAGTGTTGATGAATCGTCAGGCCAACTGTTCATCTAGGAATGAATTTCAATCTTCCAAATAAGAAACGTATAGTAAAACAATTAAAGTTCATATAGATAAATGCGGGCGTCCCAAAAAGAAAGAATAATGAAAAGAAGAGTATACTCATATCAAAAAAGAAAGTTGAAATCGAGTACAGTGATATTATGAATTTGGACTTACGATCGATATTGGAGAAGCTTACTCACGAAATGATTGACAACAAAATTCAAATGCTAGCAATATCAATAAAAGAAGATATATTTAAAAAAGTCGACAAAGAAGAATTTAAGAAAGAATTTAATGAACTGCAGAATAAAATAAATACAAAGGAAAAGAAGAGTTTGCGAATTATAATATTTAAACCCCCGAAAAGGACAGTGAACAAGGAAGAACAATTCAGCATAATCAAGCAATTTCATGCCACTCCACATACAAGTGGACTTTCAGGAGTCAAATGCACAATCAACAAAATTAATTAAGATACTGTTGGAAAAATCTCAGCAAAATGGTCAAAACCGATATAAAAAGCTGTGAGACACTCAAATGCAATAAACTTATAAGACACACCAGAGAGAGAATGGTAGAAACAAACACACCAAGTTTAAGTTTCGAAATATTAGAAGTTGACATGGTAGGACGTTTGAAACAAAGCAAATTGTACAGATATATTCTTACATATCAATGTCAATTAACCAAACATGTAGAAGCATTTCCCGTGGAAAATAAAGAGGCGAAAGCAGTCGCAAAAATATTAGTCGAAAAGGTAATCCATTTTACCATGAAACTCTGGGTGCAACCGAGAAAAATCATCGAGTGCTGAATGAGTACCTACTATCAATAAATCAGAATGGCGAATGGGATGAATGGTTACCCTACTACACATTTCATATCACACCACATTCCGAAACCATCTTGAGCTTTAAGAAGGAGTTTAATTTATACCGGCAAGATTGCCCTAACCCGTTCCTCCTAAAAACACTTCGGCAGTCTTTTGTCGCCATACACATAGATATCGACGCCATATATAAATATAGGCTGAGCTCAGCTCACTACATGGTAACAAACAGTTGCAGAGGGCCCGAGAAGAATCATCCTACGGTGAATTGGTTCAACATAATGGAGCGAATTAGTGAAGCGATCATTACACTAGCTTACCAAATAAAAACGAATTAAATAATCTATATTTCTTTAGTGCAATTTTTCCCTTTTTCCCGTCCCAATTTAAGTCTAAGGACATTTTGTTTCCCATTAGACTCCTAAAAGTTTTCGTTATTGGGCATCTTCCAATTTTTTTCTAATACATGTAATCTATACACATCAAAAAATAAATTTCAATTAACTAATTTGTTAATTTAATTTTAATACAATTATACTCACTAATAAATTTTTATCATCCAGTTCATTTATTTCCTGTTCTATATTATTTAAATCATCTTTAAGCTCTTTTTGACCAGAGTATTAGACAAAGAATCTTGGCAAGCCGCAAGGGTAGCAAAGGTTTCTGGTCTCCCGTCAAAACCATTAGCAACAACTTCAACACTTCCTCTATAATTTCACTACTTAACAATGGTGAATCGTAGTTGACTCCTGGATAAAGCTAATATTTTAGCTGGTAGATTCGCCTCAAATTCTCGTCTTCCACCCACTTCACACATACTTGTTTTGCATCTTCCGTGTGGATGTGTACAATAGCCAATACACATCCGATCGACGTATCAAAAAGGACAGGTTAACGATCCCTCAAATTATCGACCAATTGCAATCACTTCGATTCTTTCGAATGTTTTTGAATCTATCATTAATTCCAAATTAATAAAGTATCTGGAAACTAATCAGCTCATCAACAATCGCCAATATGGCTTCTGGACTGGACGCTCGCTGGAGATTTGCTGACTTGCTTACGGAAAGTTGGAACCGTATTCTCCGCAATTTTGGTGAATCCAAAATCGTGGCTTTGGATATTTCCAAGGCCTTTCGTAGATTCTGGCATCCTACCCTTTTAGCTAAACTTACAACACTTGGTCACTCCCCTCCTCTTCTATTATGGCTTGAAAGTTTTCTATCTGTTCTCCTAATTCGTGTTGTATTATTATGGCGTTACATCTGAGCCTCACCCAATAAAATCCGGTGTGCCCCAGGGCTCTGTTTCTCTCCATTTCTCTACCTAATTTTCATTAATTATCTAGTTTCCCTTACTTTCTATCCCTTCCATGGCTTTGCCGATGACAGTACCCTTGATTTCGCTTTCTCCCTTGAACTTTTGCGGACTCCAGAGAGAATGCCACATGTGTCAAACGAGATTGCATGACAAGATCACTAAATAACGATCTTGACATTATTCTCCCTTGGGGCAAAGCGAATCGTATCGAATTCAATGCATCTAAGATCCAAATCTGCCTTACCTCTTTAAACTTTTAAACAAGATCACCATTTAACCAGTCCCATTTCATTTGATGGGGTCTTAATTTCAGATTCACCTTCACTAAGCATTCTTGGCATTAAAATTTCCAGTAAAGTAAACTGGACAGACCTCAACTTTTTCTGTTACCAAAGTATCATCATGTCTTCGATTTCTGAAAAGGAGTAGGAAATATTTCAGCCCGTCAATTCTAGTGCTCCTTTACAAGTCCTATATCAGACCTAGAATGGAAGACAATTCTCACATCTGGGCCGGGGCTTGTCTTACAGCATTAGCTTGATTGGATATTGTGCAAAAGGGAACCTTTAAGCTCATTGGCGATTTAACAATAACTTATCATATCGACTCACTCGAGCACCGCCGCAATGCTGGATGTCTTTCGCTCCTTTATCGCTACACGAATGTCAATGTTCCGATGAAATATTTAGTCTGATCCTTTGTAGATTAATTCCACGCAATACTCGCGCTACAAGTCACGCACATTCTCTCATCCTTCAAAATACTTTCGGATGCTTTCTTATCCCGAACTGTACGAATGTGGAATAGTCTACTATCTTCCGTTTTCCTCGGGCCTACAATCTGTGAAGGTTCAAGAGTGACATATACATCGACACCTCCGCTGCTTTCCTCATGTGCCCTAATCCTTTCCCTATCTGTTTCCTGCCATGCAGTGCTTTGCATCATAGGATATCCCCTGAGCTTGGCTTAATAATATATAAAAAAATCTTTAGAAAAATGTCGAAATTTGTAGCAGGTCGAAAAATTGTTTGTGCATTTTCTTTCTAATAATACTAATACCGCTGCAACGTTTTTTCAATACTGGAAATTTTTTCCTCTTGTGTAATAAGTGGTTTTTTAATATCTAGAAATTTTTGAAGTTTTTTACCGAAGCCAAACAAAAGTTTTTTTCATAACAAACCTTTCAAGGTAATTTCTCCATTTATTATAACCACATGAAACAAAGCGCTCAACTATTACCTAATAAATGCAACTATGTAACATTGGAAATAATACGTAAGTTTCCTCAGTTGAAAAACTGACAGCTTTACAGGAAATTTCAGTTACTTGCAAGTTTCTAAAGTATCAATGAGATCAGCAGCATAGAAAATTCCTAATGCTTCTAAACAATTTTCCAAACAAGAATTTTATTTACCTGATATTTTCCTAATATAGAAGGAGGTAGTTTATATCTATGGAATTATAAAATTAAGATTCATTTTTTGCATGTACTTAGGTTAGGTGCATTTATCAAAACATTTAAGTATTATCTTAGTGTGTAACATTTATGGTTGGGATGAAAATTTTAATTTCAGACTTAATTTTAGTTTCTCACAAAAATGATAATAAGAATGAGATAAACTTATATTAGATCTTAGTGTGCTGTGTATGTGGTGTAGGATATATTATATTTAAGAAAATATGACATTAATTTCGCTTAATATATTGTGCGGTATCGTACACTAAATAATTTACATTAAAAATCCTTTATGGTAGTAGAGGAGTTGCTCATTTGGCGCGACGAGGTCGTAGGCGATTAACCATTTTAGGTGTAACGGTGAGTGATATTTAATATTTGTGAATGGGTTGTAGACTATATTGACATCCTGAACTAGTGTATTTTCAATAAGCTCAGTTTTAGCAATAAATTTAGCTGCAAGAAGTTTGAGAAGAAAACAGTCTATTCATTCTATCTTGGCCTTATTTTAGAGATTTTTATTACTTATCCATTTAAATGAGCCAGGTTTTCGTTTAAAGTTAATAATCGTTAATACTCGTACTTTTCCGTGACGACATTATTTAGCTTTACGGATAATTTAGAGTTGGGTCTAAAAGCTCTTTTAAGGGCCAAGTAGCATTTTGCTGCTTTATGAATTGTATATTCGATGTGTTTGTAAAAGAAAAGATTATCTGTGAATATAACACCAAGTATTTAATTTTGTTTTTAACAGGAATAATATGGTTATTCAGTTTTAAGTGATAGTTTTGAAGCCCGGACCATGCATTTGGTGCAGAATTTCTTTTCCTACCTTTAAAGATATTTGTCTCGCATTTGTCGATATTAATTTTGACTTTCCAGGTGTCAAGATATTTGGAGAATGCCTTTAAATATCTATTTAATTGTGCTTTTAGGACGTGTTTTTGAGTCCAGCTGCAAATAGGAGAGTTTCATCTGCATAACAAAGGGTGTTCACTTTGCTTTCATTTCTGCCAGGTTTGGGTAAGTCCGCTGTGTAGATATTATATAAGTTTGGTTCCCTGGCACAATGTCGAAAGCTTAAGAAAGTACGTCATGTACTCTTTCGGTAAAAGATCTGTTTGTTATGTAATTATAGATGATTCGGTAGATATAATTATGGAACCCAAACAGGTTTCTCATTTTATAAGCAAGTCCCTCAATCCAGACCGTATAAATTGCCTTGCTAGTGTAGGTTTCCTGCTATTCAGATTATGATCTACTTGTAGGGCATACGTGGTGGAGTGTTGCCTCATGAAGCCAAATTGATTTTGAGGTATAACCTTATTGTCATCGCAATGAGACCTAATTTTACCCAGGAGAAATGCGTCATAAATTTTGCTTATGCAGGACAGAAGGGAAATTTGCCTATAGCTAGAGATCAGATTAGACGTTTTTTAACCTTTGGGATTGATATGACAATGGCCTGTTTACATTTTTTTTGGGTAATATCCTATATTAAAGAGATGATTAAATAATAGCGCTAAAAAAACGAACAGGCTAAATGGGGATTTTTTGAGCATAAAGTTAGATATTTTGTCATAACCAGCTGTTTTCTTGTTGTTCCGGGATTTAATAAGGTCCCTAATTTCACTAGGCGTGGTGAAATTCAGATGTTGTACATTATTAGCCCTAAGAATTATGCTACCAGTAAGTTGGGATTCTGGTTGTTATTCGAGAGTTTGGTCAGAAAATCTGTCCTGAAATGGGAACGGGCTATTACTTTCGAAGTCAGCTTTAAAATCGTTTGGAAATATTAAAAGGGAGGTTGTTTCCTTTTGGTAATTTGATTGAACAGAGGTGTTAATTTGCGTACTGAATGTGGGGTTTTCCATGCAAAGATTTGCCTTGTGTATATCACAAAAGCACGTTTAAAGCGCAAGCACCGTATCTTCATTATTAGCAATTAGGTCAGAGCTACTCGCTAATTGTAGTGGCGGTATATTATTACTTCTCAGGAGTCCCATATAGTGTTTAACAGACCTAATAGCATTATTATCCATTTTAACACTTGGTAATTTTTTATGCCAGAAGTTAATGTAGTGAATCTTGAGCGAGTCTTTTATTATTTTTTCGAGACATTTATTTTGGGATTTGAGCTAATGCTACAGAGGATTTTAATGTAGTCTATACCATCTTCTTCTAAGCCTATTTTTATACCCAATAATCCTAAGCAAGAGGGGGGAAGTGGAATACAGGTATTATTGTCTAAAGAGATTTTCGGTACACTTAGGTCGATAGGTGTATTAGCACTTTGTCAAGATAATCGATTATATTATCCAGGTCAGAGAATGTGGGACAGCAGTTATCGGGTAGGTTTAGTTGCGGAAGATTTTGTTCTATGTATCCTCTGAATTGTATCCAATCCGTGTTGCCGTAGTCAAGTATTTGACCAGTCTCTGTAATGATTGGGCTTCTGCTTAATGAAATGTTTAGTTCTACCGCAGCGTGATCTGATGGATAATCTAATATGGAGTGTTTGCCCTGTTATTATAACGCTAGATATAATGAAGAAATCAATCAATGAGGTGTGCCATGATTATGAAGTTTGTAGTTATCTGAGTGCTCTAATAATAACCTCTTATTGATGGAGTTACTTAGGTAGCATTGGTGAAGGGATCTGCCCGAATTGTTCTCTATAGCCTTGTCATTACCTCAAAGCTGATGGGTGGCATTGAAATCGCCCTAAATGATATAATAGTTAGCTTTAACTCTATTAGGGAGACCGCACATTGCCGAGTTAATAGATTGGCCAGTCAGCGACTGGACTGTTGACTTGTCACGGACTGACTGATTTTTAATCGTTGCTGATTTACTGTCGCTGCATATGCGCGTATTGCATCGTCTTCTGTCAGCTTAGTAATCCAGTTAAAGACATTGAGTTTGAGTGGTGTTTCGATTTTCATTAAAATTTCACACTGTTGTTAAATACTAGGTAACTGATTTAAGAATTGTAATAAGAAACATAAATCCTTTATTAATTTGGTAGTGGTTGAGGAGAAGAAGAAGAAGGATTTCAAGGAAAAGAATTTGGAAGAATCCATTCATCCATTCCGAGTATAAACATAAATACGATATAATATCATATGAATGTTTTTAAAATATAATAAAATAAACCGAACTTTACTTAAAAGTTGAAAATTTCATCAAAGTTGTAAGATTCATAAATTCCTGGCGGCTTCGAGGGAATTCACAAATAATACAAATTTTTCCACTCTCATTTTCAAGATGTTCTCTTCAGAAAAGCATTAAAATCTCACTCCGTAAATATTATACTATATGTACACTCCATTTTAAAAATTTTACACAAATATTTGCTTTAGTCAGGACAAACTTTATTACGATTTAACAAAAGAAAAACCTTAAGGCAGGCCGCACACTGCACAATCACCGACTGTAGTCCGTGCCTAAAAAGTCAGTTGACTTTGCTCGCTATACGCAACAGCATTTGATACCGCAAACTGCTCTATTTTACGTCAGTCAGCAACTCAAAAATCAGAAGGGAGTTGACGACTGGCAACTGACTGAATCGAACCGACTGCCGTGCTCAGTCTGCATCAGCAGGTTTTTTTTTTTTGTTAAATTGTAAAAAATTTTGTCCTGACTAAAGTACATATTTCTATAAACATTTTAAAAAGGGATTTACATATAATATTTACGGGGTGAGATCTTATTGCTTTTCTGAAGGGAACATCCTGAAAAATTAAAATGGAAAAAAAACGGTTTATTTGTATATTTCCTTGAAGCCGCCAGCAATTTAGCAATCTTATAGCTTTAATTAAATTTGCAACTTTTAAGTAAAGTTCGGTATATTTTATTACATTTTAAACACATTCATATCTAATTAATTACGTTAATGATCGGAAAGCATGGATGGATTTTTCCACATCCTTCTTCTTGAAATCCTTCTTGTTCTTCTCCTTCTCCACAACCACTAGTAAATTATAAAGGATTTATATTTCATACCGCAATTTTTAAATCAGCTCCATAGTATTCAGCAACACTGTGAAATTTTAACGAAAATCAAAATACCACTCAAATTCATCGTCTTCGACTGTATTACTAAGCTGGCAGAAGACGATGCAATATGCGCACATTCTACGATAGTCAATCAGCAACGATTAAAAGTCAATCAATCGGTGACAAGTCAACAGACCAGTCGCTGACTGGACAATCAACTGACACGGCAGTGTGCGCTCTCCCTTACTTAAGGCGGAAGCAATCAACAACAATCAACTGATTGCAGACCGAGCAATATAGTCGATTCGATTAAGTCAGTTGTTAGTCGACAACTCCCTTTTGACTTTTAGTTGCTGACTGACGTAAAATAGAGCAGTTTGCGGTACGAACGCTGTTGCGTGTAATGAGCAAAGTCAACTGACCTTTTAGTCACCAACTACAGTCGGTGATTGTGCAGTGTGCGGCCTGCCTTAAACAGCCTGCTATCGGCGAGCTTCCGATCCTATTGTATAGCGAGATTATTGCTAGTATTTTACTGCTGGATAAACTTGCAATGATTACTGTTATTTCAATAAATTTTAATTTTGTACAATTGGCGACATGTGTATACTTAAAGTTGTTTTTAATTAAAACAGCAATACCCCCACCGCCTTCAGAGAGCCTGTCATTTTTGATCATGCTGTAATTTTTATAGCTTACATTATGCTTTGGTTTCAGCTTTGTTTCACTTATTAGTACCGCATTTGGTTTGTGTTCTGGTAAGAACGTATTGAGCTGTTGCCGTTTGTGTGCTGAGATAAGCGAATTTATATTTATGGCTATAATTTTTAAGTTACTTATTATGTTTCTTCGATTTTGGGGTCAATTCATACTTGGCTATTTACCATTAATTCTATTAAAATTGACAGCAGTGCCATTCTTTTGCCATTTATATCGGATAGTTCTCTGTAGTTAGGCAGGAAGTTGGGAACTGGTTTACTTTAGGCGCACTAGCTAAGATTCTTTTCAAACTTTTTGTACTAGTTCGAATTTACTCACAAAGCACGAATATGCAAATTTTATTTGGAGCTCACTTATAGTTTCCCAGATATTTAAGTCTAAAATTCGGGGAATTTGCACTGTACTTGATAACACAATTTGACATTCTCGCAATCAATTAACTCTTCTTCTTCTTTTTAGTATTAAAAGAGGCAGTGGTACGTATATACATACCTTCCGAACATTCGGTTTACCAGCATTGCGTGAGTGTATGTGCCACTGCCAGCCTGCCTGTGTGCGTGTGTGTATTTATTTAATAAATGTTGTTTTATTCCATTTTAACTAAATGCTGCTTTACTACACATCAATTAATATACGGAATGAATAAAAAAACGCAATGCTGGTAACCCGATTGTTCGGAAAGTATGTATGTATATACCTACCACTGCCTCTTTTTAAGAGTTAATTAATTGCGAGAATGTCAAATTGTGTTGTGAAATGCAGTGCAAATTTCGCGATTTTTAAACTTAAATATCTCGGAAACTATAAGTGAGCACCAAATAAAAATTGCATATTCGTGATTTGTGAGTAAATTCGAACTAGTACACAAAGTTTGAAAATAATCTAAACTAGTGCCCTTATTGTAAAATAATGCCGGAAGCTGTCTATTTTATGTAGACATTCAAATAAACTCAGCCCAAATAGCATACTATACTCATCATTCAAGAATTGAATGTTACCAGATCGCTGGTTGCTTTCGCTTGTCTCTCTTTCGGTTCTTCGCGGAACACTATGATCTCTCCTAAGCATGAAGGCAAGTCTTTTTACGCTTTACTTTTTAGATTTGACTTTTCTTGCTTCCTAACACAGTTAACACATCGGGTACAAAACCTTTTTCAATACCGAGAGTACCGCCGGGATTTTCCTCAAATCTAGGTACATATATATTCGTTTAATGGGCTATCCTTTGGGGGTAACATGCAATTCCGAGCACCGTGATTACTTTTACACTTAACACATCTATAAGGTATCGAGGAATTGGTAGCAACATGACCAAATCTCTGACAGTTTTTGCACTATCATTATAGATGGTTTAATCTTATAGAATTTAACACCTTCGTTCAGAATGAGATTAGTTTTAATTATGTCCGAAATATCACTGTGTGATTTAATTTGCACGAGCCACAAAGGTTACCTATTTCTCACATTTCAAGATTTTATTAAGTCTATAAGTTTGATAATTTGTATTCCTGGGAATAAAAATTGAAACTCCTCTTTAATGTCATTCTCGTCATATGTCGAATGGAGAAATTTAAGCACTACACTAACACGCTTACTCTCCTTAGGCGTGTAGGAAAAATTATGAATTTTTTCACCTTTCAACAAGGCCAAGGCAATTTTATAGTCCATTTCATCCTTTAGAGAAATGTGTGTAACGTTCTTATTAATTTTTTTAAACTTGTAACTTTTACTAGCCAGAGCTAAACTGAGCTTGCTTAAAATTTCCTTAACGTTTAAGTTATATACAACAATAGGAGGAGGTGGTTTAGTGTTTCCCTTTTTTTTTTTTTTTGTGTATTTATAACGTGTTTCGTTATTTTGTTAGTATGATTGACCTCTACACACTCTGTTTCGGAATCATCCATAAACTCGTCATGACCTAATATTTGAAAGCTGTTGGTATTGTTAAGTTTTGGGTGCTCAACATAATTATTATATTTATTGTAGTCTTTCCTTTTTAATTCTTTAGTGTCACTAGTTTTACGTGAATGTGTTGTGTGTCTAGTCTGATTGTTTGCTTGGTTTTTTTTATAGAAGTCATTAAATCTTTTGTTGAGTATGGCATATCTATTTTGCAGATGGTTATATGAATTCTGCATTTTTTTAAACATATCAAACACATAGCTTTTAAAAATAGGTGATGTTTCATATTGCTTAAATGTTTGATGTCTAAGTCCTGTTTTACTTCCTTTTTTATTCATACAGAATTTTGAACGTTCGTAATATCTATTAAATATTTCTTCTACTACCATTGTCGGTTTCCGGCATAAAGTTTTCAAACTTATATGCTGAAATGTTATCCACTGCCCATTCCTCGACACATTCTGTAATGTGCAGTAATTTATGGACGTAGCTTACTGAGTCTTCTCCATATAAAACTGCATAGTTAGTCTTTTTTGACAATTTCGGGGGTATGCTATTAATCTATATGCACCATAATAAAAACTGGTCATATAAGTCATTACTTAAAATATTTGCGAATAGTAATATTCCCGAGTACATATGACTTGTCTAAACTCTATACCTTTCCATCTGTAGATTTCATCAAATGCTCAAGATTTTCTAGTAAATTCATCAGGCATGAACCCCCTTAATGAAAATGTTTTGCTCCATAATGTTTCCTTTTGATTAGCCGTTAATTTGAAATTGATCAGATGCATGACATCAAGTGGAAACTGCCAAATCATATTGATATTAAGCTTTTCAAGCAGATGCTCATTTGATTAAAGTATGAAATGTGATATAATTTATCTGATCTACCTTTAAAAGATGCATTGGTTCTTGGATCTTTTTTCTCAGTGGCAATTGCAAGCCTCTTGTTGATTTTTTTGCTCTTTGCAAACACATAGAGCATCTAATTGACGATGTATGTCCAACGATACCGCACGGATATGCGCGTGCTGGGGCACCACACATTAAAATTCTTATTTTAATTTTTACTTTTTCACTTGCCTCGTTTATTTTTAAAAAAAAAGGAGTTAGATATTCACAAATACTATTAGGCTTTTTCGTACCAATGTACACTCCTATTATAAATGAGCTTATATTATTGCAATTCGAAATTGCCCCTAATATGATGAGCTTTTACATAATGACAATCCATCTATTCCAATATCAATGGAAATATTGTATTCCGTAACTGTTACATTGAAATTTATAAGCTTTAGGGCATTTCCCAGTGCAAAGTAATGGTGTTCTCCAGGACTACCGGATATTTTTGGGATATATTTTTTTAATACCAAGCAGGTAACGCTTTTGTATAAATTGGTACCTGTAAGTTGTCTTTGACTAAAATTTTGAATTATGGCTGATGTTATTGTTCACAATCCAACTAGACAGTTCTTCAAGAAAACCATTTTTTTGCGAGTTAGTTTCTGTTTGGCTGTTATTATCTCCTCTACAGTGTGTTATATGCAATATTCGGCGTTGTAGAAATGTTTTCGAGTGATACTGTTATTTTTGTTTTTACTAGGTATTTGTGAGAGTTACTGGTACTAATTGACTGGGTAATTAAATGAAACAGAAGCCTATTTTCTGATTATTTATAATTTTCTTGAGCACTTGATCGGTACATAGTTGAAAGCAGAGTGACTAGATTTGCAACAATTAACTTACTATGACTTGATAGAGAACTCAAACTGATAACAAAACTTAGTATGAAGTAAACGGTATTTAAAATTCTACTGCATGTTAACTAGTATCACATTTTATGTGTGATCATTGTATCAATATATGGGTATTGCTGCTTCTATATAATGCTAAGTACAAATATTAATTAATTAAGGATAAAAAAGAATTTTTTTAAGAACTTTTATTTTAAACGATTCTAAATCAAATTCACAAATACAAGAAGAAAGAACAACCGCCTCGTCCGGGGTTTGAAACCCGGAACTTCCGGCTTGCGGGGCGACTGCTCTTACGACTGAGCTAACGAGACAGATGATCTTCCCTCTTGGACTTATCAATTTGTTACTGGGACTACAACTCCAATTGTGAGCCGACTATACTTATGTCCGTATACCGTTGCGATTCTACTTTCTCTGACTCTAGCCTTGCAAGCTTTAACACTCTTTTGAACAATCTAGTCAATAGGTACTCGAGAGTTTTTGTTGGAGTTGACTTTAATTTTGACATGGGGGGAACTCCATTCTCAATGCTGTGCTTCGTGATCTACTCTCCAGGCGAGGTGTGCGGCTTACCAATAACTTTCCCACCCACCATAGTCCTACTTCAGCTACAGTGTTGGACCTTATGATTTTGTCTGCCGACTTTCGTTCTATCCGGTCTGGACAGGTTACTGGTGTTTGTGACCAAGAGGCTTTGTTTATGTCTTTCGATCTCTCATGCACGCAACCCTTGCAATGGATCATATTTAGAAACTTTGCTGCAATTAAATCTAAAGCTTTTGAAGCAACCTTACTGAAGCCTGATTGGACCCCTATGATTAACTCCCCGGACCCTGAGTTTGCAGCACAATTATTCACAAATGTTGTGCAAACTCTTTTCACCACGCATGTACCACTCAAATCGATCCGGTCCAAACTACTGATAACCAGAATTTCACAACTCCTGGATGCCATGCTTAGATGTCATATGCGGGATATTGCATATGGAGCCTGGAAGAGCCTAAAAATTGTCTAGAATTACAAAGATTTTAAGCGTCTTCGCAGTGAGGCAAGCCATCTCATTAGTGCAAAGACTAGAGAGCTTGCACTTCAGAGCTTCACGAGCTAAATCAATTGCAAGAATATTAGGAGGATGTGCATTGTATTCAAGACTGGAATGAGTTCTAGTGTTGACACGGATGAGTCCAGTAACTATATTTACTCTGAAACTACAGCTGGTTCTCAAGGCCCTGCACATGTCTACTCTCCTGATAGTGACTTTAATGCTGCAACTCTTAGTAATGAAGAAGGCTTTGCTTTTAGAAATGTTAATGAGGAGGAGGATCTTTGTTTTATATCACGAATCAAGTCCAATTCTATTGGCCATGATGGTATCGCGACCAAATTCATAAAAAATATCTTCCCACAATCATTGCCGTTAATTACCCAATTGTTTAA
Source organism: Dioctria rufipes (assembly GCA_963924295.1). Lineage (NCBI taxonomy): Eukaryota > Metazoa > Arthropoda > Insecta > Diptera > Asilidae > Dioctria > Dioctria rufipes. Next base: position 107,929,192 of record OZ002744.1, read on the forward strand.
CAAGTTTTTCACATGTTCATACTTCCCTATCTATTGGAAGCTTGACGTCATTATTCCAATTCCAAAGATTTCCTCCCCGATTACGGTGGGTGATTGGAGGCCCATCACTGTGTTACCCTCGATCTCAAAGGCATTTGAATCACTACTAACTAACCAAATTATAGAACACATAAATTTGAATGACTCCATATCGAAATTTCAGTCTACTTGTTCTGCTCTCAGAATAGTGGTCTCTGATATCCGTTCGCTCTGCGATACAGAGAATGATGTTATTCATATTCTCCTTGATTTTAAAAGGCATTTGAGTCGATGCCTCATCTACTTCTGGTTGATACGCTTCGGAGTCAATTTTGCTTCTAATCTTCTGCATGTAATTTGATCACTTACTATTTGAGTAATAGCATGCAGACTGTGGTGTCTAATGGGAGAATACCTTCCTCTAAGTCGGTTTTATCTGTAGTACCGTATAGAGCCGTATTATTAACCCCCCTTTTATTCACACTGTTTATCAGCGACACCACCTTGGAATTACATGACGCTCACTTTCATCTCTATGCGGACGACATACAAATTTATGCTGGGACCCCAAGGGACAGCGATTCTGATAGGTGTAATATAAATGGGCTCAAACTGAACCCGGGCAAGATGCAAGCCATTATGTATTCAAGCGGGTATTACCCTGTTCCGTCAGCTACTCTTCCTCCTATTTCTCTTCTCGGTAAAGACATATCGTTTTCCTCTGATCCAGTTGAGAACCTTGATTTACTAATGGACTAGAAACTCACATAGGGCTCTCAAGTTAATCGTATTTAATTTCGGGTCGATTTTGGTCTGCGGCCGCTATATTATGTGTCGGTTCTTATCCCTGAAGTGATTCGAGCTGGACTTGTCCGAGCCCTGATTCCTCCTCATTTTCTTTTTGTAGATATTGCTGTGTACCCTCTTCCTGCAAATGCGCTTTCAGAATTATCTCGGGCGTTTAAATAAGCGGACACATATATCGGCTCTTGCTGAGGAATTTCGCTCTTGCCCACTTTCCAAGTTCCTTGAATTCAGAACCATGTGCTTTATCTTTCGCTCCAAACTCGGTGTGCTGCCACTTTGTCATACACCAGAGAATAAAAAGACGTTTTATGGTAACTATAACTGAATTTGCATTTATTTACTAACGTTCTTACAAACTGCTCCCTCTGAATAATGTTGTTAATGAACTATACGCATATTAATAAGAATAATGAACTCTTGTCAATTAAAACGTAGTGTTAACATTATACGAACATTGGTAAGGCTCTAAGTGTTTGACGTTTACTGGCATGACATCTACCAGAATTAGTAATTGATGTCGGCACAGTGGACATGGTCCAGATCAGGCAATTTTTCGATTGAGGTTCTCTCTCTCACTTGGACGGCATCTTGAGGCACACGTATTCATCCATCAGCAAATTAATTAAATTCATCGAAGTTTATCTGACGAATCAAGATTGTTTTTAAAGTTAAAGTTAGTTTAAAGCATATATGTAAAGTTTTGAGTTTGAAATAAATTGTAGTTATTGAAAAGTCGAAAAAGCTCGGGTTTTCCTCAACATTTTTTGGTCCTATCGAGCCGGATGGTACGTGTGCCTACACAGGAGATTAAGCATCGACATTTATGATCATCAATCATAAGTGACGCAGCAAGCATCGCACAATTGACAAATTATCGAAAATCAGATAATTAAGTGCCAGCACAATCGCTCAAATTAATCGAGCAGAACACGTGCATACCTTGCTGTTCATCAAGTTGCAGAGCAAAGTAACTATAACTACACAACAAGTGCGTAATCTGGTTTCGCTGCACCCTTGGTATTGTATTAGCAGCAAGAGGAATTCGCAATTTCCACTGAACGCTGAAGTGACAACACAAAACGTCCAGCTGTAGCGAGATTCATCAAATCATTATTTCTAGCTCAGAAGCAATAACTCATTTGGGAGTTACGCCCAAGCAGCCAGATCACCATAGTCTAAACGGAATAACAATATCTTAGTATCGTTCTAAGCATTCTCTTTGTGTGCAAAATCTAGTAAATCTTTTCACATATTTTAGCTGAAGCGCAAATATATGTACGTAAAACGAAGCAATATAAAAGTCACAACATTTCAAGGAAATAATTGCTGTCGATTGCTATCATTATTATCACCGAACAAGGCCACTTATAGTCCAATACCTTCAGCGTCCACTGTGCCGGCAACTGGTAAGCCAGTTTTACAATAAACAAATCAGCTGCTAGTGGGTGAGTGTCAGGAGCAATTGCCGAAACAATTAATTAAGAATTCTATACTAAACCAGTCACATATATACTGGGAAATTTAGTCAATAAACACTTATATAAGACATACATATTACTAATCTCTAGATAAGTATTGAATTTTGAGATATTAAGATAAAAATAGTGACTCTAAGACATCACAAAAGACTAAAAGTTCAATTAACGTGATTCAAAGTGCAATCTACTCGTAAATATTACATAGCATTTATTCGTAATCGTAATAATTGAACCCTATATATCGCGAAAGTATCGTAAGGATGACTGAAAAAAAGTTGCAAGGTCTGAAAGCACAACATGCCTTGCTTATTGATCAACAAGAACGAACCAAAGAATTTATCCTACAAGAGGCTGAGGGGCATGCTTAGAATCTTTGGAATTGCGATTTTTTCATGTCGAGAAACAAATGTCCAAATTTTTAGAGATTCAAGCGGAGATAAAGAAGCTTAATGATGATGAACTTGCAAAGAATAGTCGTTCATCTTATGAAGAGACGTATTTTACTCAGCAACAAAAATTAACCACGTTAATACGGAAAATTAAACAAGAGCAGACACCTTCTAAAGTTGACAACAACGCGCCTATTAGTCAAAACAATATTCGATTACCGAAAATAACGTTGTCCACTTTTAATGGAAATGTCACCCAGTGGACTGAATATTATGAAACATTCAGGGTTCTGATTCATGAAGAGTCATCCTTAAACAATTTACAAAGATATCAGTATCTGAAATCAACACTGGTAGGTCAAGCTGCGGCACAAATCGCCTCACTTGAACTTAATGCAGAAAATTACGAAGTTGCTCTGAATCTTCTTAAAAATAAGTATGGCGACAAGAAGATGGATAAAAGCAATGTACAACTTCAAGCACTAGAAGTAGTAGGTCAGCCCGTCAAACAATGGGATGATGTCCTTGTACATTTGACATTACAAAGGCTTGGTGCACCCCTAAGATCAGCCTGGGAAGACAAAGCACCAGAATCAAGACTAGCTACCATTCAAGAGCTTCTCTCATTTCTGAGCAAACAATCTGAAAAGATCGAGACTACCAGGAAGGCAAAGGGTGATAGCTACGCACACGTTGATCTAAATAAAGGGTGATTAGTAAAAACTTCTCTAATTGTATCCAAAAATTGCTGCGTATTCTGCAAAAAAGATGGACACTTAATTTACAAATGTAAAATCTTTCTTAAATTAACAGCACGAGAGAGACAAAACAAAATTCGGGATCTAAGACTATGTAGCAATTGCTTGCGGGATCATGACAAGGCCAATTGTAATTCGTCACATACGTGCCGAACTTGTAATCAAACACATCATACGTTACTACACTACACTAATGGGAAGGTTGAGATCAATGCGCATGAGCCACAACTACAGTTATCATCAAATTCTATCACAAGCAATTCAATATCGTTACACTCAATACAACATGACAAAATTAAGAAGTCGTCCTATATCCTTTTGTCAACCGTCATGATCAACGTAAAGGATGCCTGCGGAAATCTCTTCCCTTGCCGGGCAATCCTAGATTCTACATCACAACTAAGCTTTGTATCTGAAAGGTTAGTACAACGGCTTGGTATCAAAAGGCGAAAGACATCTATTACAATCAACAGCATTGGAGATTACTCTACACTGAAATCTCATCACCAGACACATTTGCATATATTCTCAAAGTTCAATGACTTTACAGCAGAGCTCGACGCTATCATTTTACCTAATATTTCTGCGCCTCAGCCATCAAACTACATTAATGTATCCTCCTGGAGCATTCCGAGTAACATTCAAATGTCGGATACAGATTTTAATAAGCCAGGTCGTATAGATGTTTTAATTGGCGCTGAGCTTCACTACCAATTATTACAAGTGGGTCAAATAACGTTAGGAAAAAATCTACCAGTACTGCAAAAAACAATGCTAGGCTGGATTATAGCTGGTAGAACATTTTCCGATCTGCCACATCATTATAGCTGCAATGAATCATCCATTGCATCTGGGAACTTGAAGGCCATACAAATGTTCCTACAACGTCATGTAGAATAAAGGAAGAAAGCCTTTGTGAAGATCACTATATGTGCAACTATACGAGAAACTCTCAAGGACGCTTCACAGTTAAAATTCCGTTTCGTTATCCTACAAACTACTTAGGAGAAACGACAGAAATGGCCATCAAGAGATTTTTGAATTTAGAGCGTCGATTTATAAAAAATGAGGAACTATTTCAGCAGTACAAGAGTTTCATTCATGAATATTATCAACTAAATCATATGCAATCTCTCAATGATACAGAAATCTCCTCAGTTAAATACGTTATGCCACATCATTGCGTTTTAAAGCCAGAGAGCTCAAGTACCAAGTTGAGGGTAGTATTTGACGCATCGGCCAAGTCAACAACGAATTATTCATTAAATGACATCATGATGACAGGACCAGCGGTACAGCGAGATCTTTTTACAATTTTCGTGAGATTTAGAAAACATCCCATTGCAATAACTGCTGACATTTGTAAAATATATAGACAGGTACTTGTCGATCCTGAAGTCTGTGTGTTTCAGAATATAGTTTGGCGTGATGATCCAAGTCACGAGTTGACTTTCTTCCAGCTGAAGACAGTTACCTACGGAACATCAGCAGCTCCATTTTTGGCGACGCGGTCTTTGCTTCAGTTAGCGATTGATGAAGAAAGTAAGTTTCCTTTAGGCTCCCAAGTAATAAAGTCAGATTTCTACGTAGATGATCTCATCAACGGAGCTGATATGATTGACGAAGCTAAGGAAACAAAACGTCAAGTTGAAGAGGCTCTAATCACTGGAGGCTTTGAGTTAAAGAAGTGGTGCTCAAACAATAAAGAACTATTAAACAGCATACCCGCATACAGTTGCGAGAACTCCATTCAGTTCAATGACTCTGATGCTATAAAAACTCTAGGACTTATTTGGCAACCACGAGAAGATAACTTCATTTTTAAAATCAATCTAAGTAAAGAAAGCATTAAAAGAATCACTAAAATAGTCATTTTATCTGATATCGGAAAATTATTCGATCCTATGGGTTTCATAAATCCAGTTGTTGTGTTAGGAAAAATATTGTTACAACAATTATGGAAACTATCATTAAATTGGGATGAATCTCTTCCCTTGAAATGCATACAATGTGGTCAAGGTATAGAAGTCAACTCAATCTTATTGAACAATTTAAAATTCCACGGAGACTTTTTCCGTTCGACAAACTAATAGATGCTCAAATCCATGCCTTTTCCGACGCAAACGAGAAGGCTTACGGATCTTGTGTATATCTGCGATGCGTTGATGTATTCGGAAACATACATGTTTATTTGATATGTTCTAAGTCGCGAGTGGCTCCTATCAAACACACAACAATTCCACGTTTAGAATTATGCGCTGCACAATTAATGGCTGAATTATTATCTCGACTTAAAACTATTACAAACATCGCTATTAATACTACGTTCTATTGTTCTAACATGGTTGGCGGAACCGTCCAGTACTTGATGCACCTTTGTAGCAAATAGAGTGGCCATTATACAAGAAACATCGGATATTGAGTGTTGGCGCTTTGTGAAAGGTGTGAACAATCCACCTGATTTGGTATCACGCGGTGCACTACTAGACGAGTTTCTAAAATGAAGTCTATGGTTAAATGGACCCAACTTTCTTCATGAAAGCGAACAAAAATGGAAGGAAAGTTATAAGCCATCAAGCTTCGAGACTTCAATTCCAAACGATAGGCATAAGCAAAGGTCAGCATTCATCATTTCTGACCAATTGGACATTGTACAAACGACAAAATACATAAATTAATTTTTAAAGCTTCAAAATGTTTTCGTGTACATACGTCGATTCTTAAATAACTGCAAGTTACCAGCATCACTCAAACAGACAGGAATTATTACAGCCCAAGAAAGGCATACGGCTCTAAAGGAGATGGTAAGAATTGTTCAAAGGCATGAATTTGCAGATGATTACCTATCGTTAGCCAATCATCAACAAGTGAAGAAGCGCAGTCGATTACTGAGCTTAGCACCATTCCTTGACTTCGAACAAATCAGGAGAGCAGGAGGAAGACTCGAAAATGCTACAATAACTTATGGCGCCAAGCACCCAATGCTTTTACCAGCATCTCATCCCTTTACAAAATCTTTACTTACTCATCTGCATTTCAAAAATATGCACGCTGGCCCAAAGAGTCTACTTGCTATAACCCGACAAAGGTTTTGGCCTCTTAGGGGTACCAGCATCGCAAGAAAAATTGTCCCCGCATGCATAAGATGTTTTCGAGCCATACCTAAAACTATTCAGCAAATGATGGGAAATTTACCAGCAGAGAGGGTTCAACCATACCGGCCTTTCGTCAATTCTGGCGTGGATTTCTGTGGACCATTTTTTATCCACTTCAAACTAAGGGGAAAGCAGCCCATCAAAAAATTCGTAGCTTTTTTTATTTGCTTCTCCACAAAGGCAGTTCACTTAGAGCTGGCAAGCTATCTGTCTTCGCAAAGTTTTATTGCTGCCTTGAAACGATTTATTGCCCGTAGGGGTCTATGTGCCAACATATACTGCGACAACGCTACCAATTTCATAGGAGCAAGTACACAACTGAAGGAATTGCGCGATGCTTTCATGTCAGAAGAAAATAGAAAGGAAATCATCGAGCTATGCAGCAAAGACTCCATTACGTTTCACTTTATACAACCTCGATTCCCCCATTTTGGTAGTTTATGGGAGGCAGCTGTAAAATCGTCAAAGTGTCATCTTCGCAGAGTAGCAAGCGGACATTCTCTTACCTCTTTAAGAACTTCATACACTAGTAGTGCAAGCCGAGGCCATACTGAATTCGAGGCCTATAGAAGAAATGTCGTCAGACTCTAATGATATCTCAGCCTTATCTCCCGGGCATTTTTTAATTGGAGGGCCTTTAACGACCATTATAGAACCAAACCTTTCTCAACATCGGCTAAACACACTAGATCGATGGCAACGACTACGGTGGATACAGCAACAATTTTGGACTAGATGATCGAAAAGCTATTTAAATCAGCTCCAGTGCTGTAATAAGTGGACTTCATCAGCTCCGAATGTAATCATGAATAGCTTGATGTTGCTCAAAGAAGACAACTTACTGGCCATGAAATGGGTTCTCGGTCGCGTCGTAGATATCCATCACAGCGATTGTAATGATTTCAGTCTGATTCAGATGTACAGCTTCTGTTTTTCAGATTAGGTTAGGTGCCTAACTTAGATCGTCATTACATGTAGGATACTAATGGCGTCAGCATTGCTAAGCAGCGTATACACCGATATTGCTAAGAGGAACAGGTTCAAAAATAAAAAGACATGCCGAAGAGCAGCGTATAAATCTATTGAAAAAAACTGTTATTGATCAATACATCGTATTTATACACGAATTCTCCTTACGTTGACATAAAATTTCTCGTAATCACAATTGCTTACAATAAATCGATTACGCTCTATAGCGAGTGAGTCTCACCTACATTTCTTTTGTTTACCTACGACATAAAGAAGTTAACCTACATACATTTCTGTTTATTTCTTGCCTAATAATAATAATCATCACAGTGATCATTATGAATATACATACCGTGACTCATATCATAGAAGCGCTTTACTTTGTACTCAACTCAGTGCAGAGTTTCATAATATCATGCCTGCACTTGTTATGCGCGTAAAAATTATGAGTCAAAGTGTGGATATTGCATTGACAAAATGAAATAGTTATTAGGTCACTGTGTAATTACCGCAAGCGTGATATGTGCCGTAATGAGATCATGACATCGTGACATCCCGATATCATGAGTTCATCATAACAAGATCATCACACCCTCGCCCTTTCTGTTGAGTCTTTCAATCTCAAGTAGTTTACATATCTCTCGCATTAATCCATGAGTGAACTCTGTACCTTGATCTGTTTTTAAGACCTTGAAATGTCCATATTTTAGAATGAATTAGTTTACTATAGCTGATGCTACAGTGTTAGCATCCTTAGTTTCTAGGGGCGATGCTATCACGAATTTTGTTAGTTCGCATTGCATGGTAAGAATGTATCGATAATTATTTGAGATCCTAAGTGGTCCTACTATGTCCATGGCTACGTTCTTGAAACTTGTTGTAGGTGTGTCGGTTTTAATCATTTTCTCTTTAGTGTGTCTTACTTGTTTGTTGAGCGCACATTGTTCATAATTGTTAATATTGGTTTTTACCATATTGTTCAAGTTTTTCCAACAAAAACGTTGTATAATGTTTAGTACTGTCTTTCTTATTCCTAGATGACCTCCGTGTGGTGAATTGTGATATTCATCTATTATTTTATGTTGTGTTTTAGTGTTATTTATTCATTTAGGGGGTTCATATAATATTATCTTAAGTTTCGCGCGGTTACTATTTTGTTTTCTCTGTTGCAACATGTTGAATAAGTTTTTAAAATTTTCCTTTCAAATGCATTCAAATATATTATCTTTGTTTGATAGAGCTAGCTCATGTATATTCATTTCATGTGTAGCATTCAATAACCTTTTCATGATAGAAACGTATTTCATATCAGAGTTATCGTCATTGTCTTGCTTATTGTCACCTCGTATCTTCCCTGTGATAGAATCTTGTTTCGTATCAGGATTATCGTTATAATATATTATTATTTCATGGTTTGTACGATTTCTATTTGTTTCTTATAATTGCGCAATATTAAAAATTTTATCTTTTTCATGTTTCTGATATCAGATATGGAAGTGCAATCCAAAGCGTAAAGTTGATCAGGCTTTAGGTGTGGCTGGGGAACATTTCCAATACTTGTTTTCTTATTATCGCATGCTTTTTGTTTCTCTATCATACCCCTTGTTAACACTAGTACTTTACTTACTGCAAGTTCTCTTTCTTTCGGAACCATATTTTTTAGAATATCTGAGTCTAATTCTATTCTTGGTGTTTAGTTTACCTTTTTTGAATATTATATCGAAATCATAGTCTGCTAAATCTAGTCTGATTCTTGTGAGTTTTGACGAAGGATTTTTATGTGTGAATAATGATACTAATGGTCTATGGTCAGTGACTACAATGAATCTTTTTCCGTATAAATACGGTTTGAAAAAGTTTATACCCCAATGTATCGCAAGTAATTCCTTTTGAATAGTAGGTTTGTTTATATCGTGCTTCGATAACGACTTACTAGCGTAGGATATTGGTAAATCCGAACCAATTTCACCTTGTGAGAGGATTTCTCCCAAAGCATAACTAGATGCGTCTGTTGTTAAGATGAATGGCTTGTCAAAGTTCGGATATTGAAGTATCGGTGGTTGTATAAGCTTTTTCTTTAATGCTTCGAATGGTGTTTGGCAAGGTTTATTCTATATAAATGGTGTGTTCTTTTTTAGAAGAGAATTTAGGTTCTTTGCTGTCTTTGCAAAATTAAGAATAAATCGTCTGTAGTAATTGCAGAAAGCTACGAATCTACGAACTTCGTCGGCATTTTTGGATATTGGGTAATTTTTGATTACATCGTACTTGGAGGGATCTGTTTTTATGCCTTCATTCGTTATTAAATGCCCTAGATATACAACTTCAGTTTTAAGGAATTGGCATTTGCTGGGGTTGAGTTTGAGATTGTAATTGCGCAATCTCTGAAATACTTTGCCCAATTTTGTATTATGGTGTTTGACACTACAACCGAAAACTATAATATCATCTACATAAAGGAATGCCTCAGAACTAAGTCGCGTTAGAGCAATGGTCAACATTCTTTGAAAACTATTGGAGGATACTTTAATCGAAAAGGTAATCTTTTGAACTGAAAATGACCACTTCCCGTCGAAAATGCTGTGAGGGGTCTTGAGTCCTCCTCAAGTTCGATCTGGTGGAATGAACTAGTCTTGTCAAGAGTTGTGAAATACTTCGCTCTTCCTAACCTGTCTAGAACATCTTCCAATCTAGTTAAAGGGAATTTGCCGCTGACTATCCTGTTGTTCAGTTTTCTGAAGTCTACGACTAATCGCCATTGTTTTTTATCACCAGTACCCTTTTTAGGTACTATGAGTAATGGAGCATTGTAGGGGCTAGTAGATGGTTCGATGATATCGTTTGATTCTAACTCCTCGACTTGTTTCTTCACCTCCTCGTTGTGAGTGTGTGGTAGTCGGTAGTTCTTTATGTATACGGGAGTGTTATCTATCACTTCGAGTGTTTGTTTATAGAAGTTATTCGTAGTTAAAATTTCGTCTTGAAGGTGAAATATATCATTGTATTCTTTAATTATCTCCAGCACGCTTGCTTTAGCTTCTTTCTCTTCGTGGTTTATTTTTATTGCCTGTAGCAGTTTGTTTATTCGTTCCGTGTCACGTCTATTTCTTGTTTTTGTTAGTATAACATAGTTTTTCAGAGGTTCTATTTCTACGTTGAAGTTTGGTATCATTACATCCTCCTCGTTAGTATTTAGCATTTTAATGTGGCATGCACCTTTCGCTGGTATTATTGTGTTTGCTATAAATACACCACTTTGTAATTCTTTATTCAGCACTATGCTGTCTTCTTGTCTGGAGAGACATATTGGTAATATCGCTTCTGTTCTTGCTGGAAGTGTTATTTGTGCAATTTTTAATGGTTTCATCTCCATATGTAAGACGATTTCGTGTTCATTCACGTTAAATGATATAGTAAAAGTTTCGTAGTCTATTTTGCATAGGAATTTCTTTAGTATGTCCCGACCGATAATCGCGTCTGTGTCAATTGGAAAATTCTCATCTACCAAGTAAAAGGAATTGTTGACTCTGTGGTTTCCTATTTCTTGCATTAAGCTTATTGATCCTAATGAAGTTATTGCTTCCTTAGTAATTCCAAACAATTTGCATTTATTGTTTTGGGTTAATATCGAAGTTATTAATGTCTAATTTATTAATTTTTACTATTGAGACGTCTGGGCCTGTGTCCACTAAGAATCTAAGATGTCGATTCATATTCCCGCAGTATAATGTTATATAATTCGTATGGGTGTATGAGATTTTGTACATCTTATTGTATTCTCCGGGAGGTTGCTTTACTCCTCTCCGGAGTCCTTGACGTTTCCCTGGTCCTGGACATAATTAATATTTCTTTAAGTTTGTGCGGTGTTGTTATTTCTATAGGCGTTTCTATTATAATTATTAATATTATTATTATTTGTCGCAGTGTCCGGACGTGTCAATTTTAGCTCCCCGAGAAACGTAAGAAAAACCCGCAAAAAAGGCAGTGAAAGTGATAAAAAGGTGAATAAGAGTGATTCCAGCGTTACTTGGCTTTAAAAAATTATTTTTGTGTGAAATATTCTTTTGGAAAGCTTTGAAAATAAATTGTTTAAATCGTGAAAAAATTCTGACATTTGGAAATTAACATTTGGAATTAATAATTTGATTTCGTCCGTTGCCATGACAACATGGCAACCGTGTAAAATTTGTATAGTGCTAAGTTGCAAATTAAAAATTGTTTAAAATTAACATTTTGCAATAAAAATAAAAACTTTAATTTAATCATAAATAATCTCTTGATATACAAAAGTGATAACTGCTCTGCCGTACTCAAAATGAGTATGAGCACCAGCGATTCGGGGGGAATGATGATCCCCTCAAATTGAAAGGAAGGAGGAAGAAGAACAAAAATGGTTCTTCTTCTTTTTCTATAAAAAAAACCCCAAGGGCCCACAGAAAAGGCCATTAAGGGCCCAAGTGAAGAGGCCAAGGCAATTGCCAGGAAAAGTCCGACTGCCCGAGAAGAGCCTGGAGCAACAGCTCAAGAAACTACTGCTATTGCTACAGAATCTGTGGCTGCAGCTGTAGCAAATGCTGAGTCGATATCTTCGACCCCAAGACAGCATCCTACCCTGAAGGAAGTTGTCGAAAGGGCTTCGTCGTCAGCGCAAAATCTAGCGGCTTGGTAATGAGGCCAACGCTTTCTTCAAGCGTCTCCAAGAAGCAGCAAGCACTACCAGGAGGACAAGCAGCAGCACCACAATCCTCGGCGTTAATGTCAGGCATATCATATGAGCAGGTAAGTGGTGGTTCCAAGAACGTTACCACCATCGAAATTAAGAGTAGAGGCATCACTCCTCGTCCAGCCCCATTGGACGCAGGTAAGCCTCGGCCTAAGACCGGTGCGGGTCTTCAGGCTTTTTTCGACGGGAGGTGGCAGGATGAGAGCTACGGTATGCAGCTAGAGCACATCAATAGTTGTCCTCAGAGCGCATACCTGAAAGCAATCTTTCAGGTCATCTCTCATGAGGAGATATTCTCCATGGGAGTAATAGCTGGGGGAATGGTTGAGGTGTATACCACGACCCTCGAGAGTGCTACCAAGCTTATGCTTGCGGGCATCGAGGTGGATGGTAGACACCTTGTGCCGTTCCCACTCAGGGAAAGCCCACGGAGGTCGTGTTTTCACAAGTCCCAATGCGAGCCAGTCATGAAGACCTCCTGAATCTCCTAGGGAGATTTGGGAAGGTTCATGGCAGCGTTCGCGCTATTCCCATTAAAATTGGGACGAGGGTCTTGGGCGGGGTATTTTCGGTACCAGCCGGGACGCGTCCATCACTCTAAATAAGGGGTGCACGCTTCCAAGAGGCTTCTACCTGAGTATATCCGGCTCAAGACATTGGATTCATGTGAGCACCGAAGCGAAATGCATGCTTGCCATTTAGTAGGGCATTTTATTGCTGACTGCCCCAAGAGAAGCGGGAAGAAGGCTGAACAGAAGGCTCCCTCGAAGGAAACCCCTGCTACAGTAGTCGCTCCGGAGAAGGAAATATCTGCCAGCACTCAACCTGCTATTTTGGAGCAGCCAGTGGCTAAGGTGCCTGAAGTTGCCCCTGAGGCAAAAGCTATTACAGCTATAAACGGTGCCACGTCCGCACGTGAAAGCATGGCTACTTCTGACGAGGAGTTGATTAGTCATGTAGGCAGAAGAAGGAGGACGAGGAGGAAGAAAGTCGACCGGGTAATGCTGCCTACTCCAGAGCACCAGCAAAGCCAGTCGCTTCAAAACGGCCCCACTCGGAGGAGGACGATAGTGGTGCTCGCGGTTCGAAGGTTGTTGTGAGAGACACGGAAGTGTCTCTCGAGCAGCTTTCGGACTGCGATATGACCGGTTTTGATGAGACTGGTCACTCGAGTTTCAGTGGCTACGAGTCTGTGGTAGCACCTTTACGACTGGTAGCCAATTTGAAGTCTCGAAGGGGATGCAAACCCTTCCTAGGGAGAAGAACTCCAACATTCTTGCCCGGCTCCTGTACAAGAAGAATTCAGATAAAATCTGGAGTATTCTTGTGAGCTGGGGAGGCCGGAGTTGTTACTTCCTCAACTTCTACTCCTACAAGTGGAGTGCAAGAAGAGGGGGAAGTACAACGATGCATCTCGGCTAGATCGACTCCATAGGAAGGTGGGGGAGTTGATACAGGAGCATCGCTTGGTCGATTCTCCTCGTCAGTAGACGTCGCACATTCATCGTTTGAGCTTTTCATCTCTTTCAATGTGCAGGATAGCTTCTATCAACACCGGGGGTTCTATCAACACCGGGGATATAAACATTACACTTCTGCAGGAGACGAATTTTACACAAGACACGTATACACACCTTGAGCGCTATGCTTATTTACACACTGGCTATGCAATGTTTGCCACACCTGCGCCTCGCCGAAGCTCAGGAGTGGCAATCATTGTATCCAACAAATTTACACTATCGTCTCCTGTATATACAGATATCTTCCCAGGCTTCGCTTCTTTCTTGGACTTTGTCGTTCAAGACTAACATATCAATGTAGTAAACGTGTACCTTCCTCATGACCAGGACATTACAAGACAAGTTCTTGATAGTGTTCAATCCTTTCTGGTGAATTTTAGTGACGAAACTATCCTCGGAGGTGATTTCAACTGCACGCTAAATCCCTCAATGGATCGGCATTCCGGAGTTGAGTTCAAATCTGTCAATGCTACTAGGTTGAGGAATTTTGTCCGTGTTTTCAGACTCGTGGATATCTATCGTTGGATGCATTCTACGACTAGATCATACACGAGGGTCTCGCGAAATATCCATGGAAGTCTCGCAGGCTCCAGAATCGATAGACTTTACGTCTCACCTGGAATACTAGAACAATTCGTTGGTGTCACTCATGAAGTGTGTTTCGTTAGCGACCACCTTCTTGTAGTGGCAACCAGCACTCTAATTGAAAGAAGAACTGCATACTGGATATTCAACAACTATTTGTTGAATTCCGAGCAGTTCATCAATGAATTCACTGAATTCTGGCACGATTGGCAAGAGAGGAAAGGTGACTTTCCTCTTCTTAGTCAATGGTGGGATGTTGGAAAGCTCCAAATTCGATCTTTTATCGAAGCGAATTTCAATCGAAGTGGGTATCAAGCTTCTAGATTGTCGGCCGAAGTATCTCGGGTGGCAGCTCTTCTCCCAACTCAGCCGGAGTTGATTCTTTATTTTAACAGAATAAAGGAACGCTTGGCAACACAAACTTACAAGCACAGCTTGGAGTTTGTGCTGCGCAGCCAATCACGCTGGCTGAGGGAAGGCGATTCTCCAACCGAGTACTTCTTTCAGGCAACTAGACGACGTACTGCTTCTTGTGAAGTCGAATCGATAGTTGATGAATCTGGACAAGTCCTCAACGGACGACAGCTATCAGAATTTATTCGAGACTATTACAGTAGTCTCTACTCTGAATCGACGTCGACAACATCCTCGACCACTCATGAATTTCTTGAGAATATTCCCATTTTCTCTGAAGACAGCAAGGCTCCTGGATACAGTAATCGCATTGGAGGATATGATCGCTGCGACAAACGATCTAAGGCGACACACTTCACCTGGTTATGAGGGCTTGACTCCAGAATTCTTCATACGTTTCAGAGATTTATTAATTCCTGACCTTTTGGAAGTCTTCAATTCGGCGGTTAAGACACATTCAGACTTTCCTTCTAGTTGGAGGAGGTCTGTTATGAGATTGATTCCAAAGAAAGGAGATTTGCAGAGGATGGGGAAATGGAGGCCAGTAACCCTATGCAATGTGGACTATAAAATCGTCTGCAAAGCATTAGGGGCGATATTCCGCTCAGTGATTTCTTCGGTAATATACCCAGAACAGTCCTATTGTGTCCCTGGTCGCAGTATCTACGACAACATCGCGGTAGCCAAACATTTGTTTGCCTACCATGAACAGACAGGTACACAAATGGCCATGATTTCACTTGACCAACAAAAGGCTTTTGATAGCGTCTCGCACGAGTATCTCCTGACTGCTCTCGAGGCATTTGGGTTCCCGCCCAGGTGGCTCGATATCATCGGGAAATTATATAGAGATTCAGCGATTTTGATTAAGCATCAAGGACAAGTTCTGGCTCCTATCTCGTTTCATCGAGATATCAGACAGGGCTGTCCACTGTCAGGTATGCTTTATGATCTTTCGTTGGAGCCGCTACTGGTGAATCTTCGTCGAATGCTCGGACAATATTCAGTGCATCTCCATATATCAATGTGAGGCCTCTTATGTTGGCATATGCGCGGATGACCTTTCTATTTTCGTGACAAGAGACGAAGCTTTTCCGGTCGCTCGTGCTGCTTTCGAACAGTACGAACGTATAGCGGGCGCTAAAATCAACCTTAGCAAGAGTCAAGGCTTGTGGTGTGGAAGGTGGAGAGATCGTACAGGTACTCCACTGAACACCCAATGGACTAATACTTGCCTGAAGTATTTAGGTGTGTATATCGGACGCGAGAGTAAATCAAATAATAGCCGCATCGCTCTTGAGAAACTCTCTAGAGCTGTAAACTCATGGCGTAGTCGACTGTTTCCACTATCCCTAATGGGAAGGCCAGTCGTGATAAGCTATTTGATTACCTCGTCCATCGTTCATCTGCTAAAGTCCGAGACGTTTGATGAAGGCTTCGTAGGTCTTCTTCAAGCAAAAGCGATAGACGCCTTTTGGTGCTAAAGACGATGGGTTGCTGAAAGCACGCTCTGTCTGCCAGTCAAGATGGGTGGATTAAGTCTCACTAACTTGGTTGTGAAATCAAGGTGTCTGCAAGTGCGTACCTTCCAATGAGTGTTTTGCCAGAGAGACACCTTGATTTCTCAACTGTGGGTGAATGAAGTGGGAGGGATCGGCATAGCGGAGTACTACTACCTGCTCTCTGTTCGACCACCCTATCCTCGTGACTGGCTGCAAGATCTAATCTCAGCGATTCAGACCTGGGGCAGAATCAGGCCAGCATTTCACCTCAAGTGGAATGCTCTACGGTACACGCAATTCGCGTCGATTCCAATCAGGTTTAATCCTGAATTAATAGATTCAGTGTTCAATAATGCTCGAGGTTTTTAAGCTGACACGCATACACTGACAGTTCTCGGAGATATTATTGATATCTCTGGCAACTGTCGAATAAACACATACACTCCACAACTACACGTACTGGTGGCTTCTGCGCTGGAGAGATTTCGCCAACTTGGGACCAGTGACCCTGGCACTAAGTTGGAAGATGCTTTCGTTCTGGACAGACCGCCTCACACACCTTTCGGCACACTTACAACACGTGTGCTCCGTGACATGCTTATGTCAATAAGACCTCCGGAGTATACAGGATACAACAGATGGCGAACACACCTCGGGGTGAATATGGGCGTGATGGGAGGGATAACTTGCCGAGTAGTCTACAGTTATCCTTCTAGTTACAAAGATTCTGATGTAGCATTCAAATTGCTGCATCACAGTCTTATGCATCCTAATAAGTTGTCAAAATTTTTGTGTCGTTTTTTAGTCTCTTTTGAGAATTTTGTCTTGTTTGTTTTCCTTCTTGTGTGTCATTTCTATTGTATTAATTGTTTTAATTGTTTTTAATTGTCCCTTTTGACTGTTTATAATTTAGTTTAGCTAGTATCTATTTTTTACAATTTTGTGCCTTTTGCCAATTAGTTTTAAGGAATATTTAAAAGAGCCACAAAAAATAGCCAAAAAATAAAGAGCGCATATAAATAAAAAAATAAAAAAAAAAAAATTATTATTCTGAACAGAGTCGACGTGTCATTTTAGCTCTGAGCAATAATAAAGAAAACTAAAACGCGATTCTTACGGAAAAAGTGCAGGATAAATAGTGACATCTAATAGGCACCTTGTGTCTGCGAAGTGATTATAAAAAAAAAACTGAAAGAAAGAAAATATTTAAAGAATTTAAATTTGAAAAAGTCTGAAAGTATATGACAGTTTATCATTTCGATTTAATTTAATTTTTTCGTTGCCATGGCAACTGCAAAATCGTGAAAAATTTCAGTGTGAACAGTATAATTTATATTTGAAGTGAAAAAATTTTTAATATATTAAGAAGAAAGTTTTCTATTGCAAAAACTAAAAATATTTACTGCCGCACGCAAAATGAGTGTGTGCAGCAGCAGCGAATCTGGGGGGAATGAAGATTCCCTCAAATTAAGTGAAAGGGTGAAGAAGACCGCCAAATCTTCTTCATCGAAAAAACCCACACAAGGGCCCAAAGAAAAGGCCATTAAGAGCCCAAGTGAAGAGGCGGACGCAATTGTCGGGAAAACTGCGACTGCCCGAGAAGAGTCTGGAGTAACAGCTCAAGAGACTACTGCTATTGCTACAGAATCTGTGGCTGCAGCTGTAGCAAATGCTGAGTCGATATCTTCGACCTCAAGACAGCATCCTAGCCTGAAGGAAGCTGTCGAAAGGGCTTCGTCGTCAGCGCCAAAACCTAGCGGATTGGTAATGAGGCCACCGCTTTCTTCAAGCATCAACAAGAAGCAGCAAAGAGTACCAGGAGGACAAGCAGCAGCACCACGATCCCTGGCGTTAATGTCAGGGATATCATATGCGCAGGTAAGTGGTGGTTCCAAGAACGTTACCATCATCGAAATTCAGTGTAGGGGCATCACTCCTCGTCCAGGCCCATTGGACGGCAAGCCTCGGCTCACGACCAGTGCGGGTCTCCAGCGCTTCTTTGACAGGAGATGGCAGGACGAGAGCTACGCGATGCAGCTTGAGCACATCAGAGGATGTCCTCAGTCTGCATACCTGAAGGCGATTTTCCGCGTCATCTCTTCTGAGCAGCTATTTTCTATGGGGATTATAGCTGGAGGAATGGTCGAGGTGTACACCACGACCCTCGAAAGCGCTATCAAGCTCATGATTGAGGGCATCGAGGTGGAGGGTAGACACCTCGTTCCATTCCCACTAAAAGAGAAGCCCACGAAAGTCATGTTTTCACGGATCTCTATGCGAGCCCAACATGCAAAGGTTCGCGCCATTCCCTTTAAAATTGGGACGAGGGTCTCGGGCGGGGTATCTTCGGTACCAGCCGGGAAGCGTCCATCACTTTAAATAAGGAGTGCACGCTTCAATCAGGCCTTTACTTTAGTATATCCGGCTGGATATACTGGATGCCATGCTTGCCATTTGGTAGGGCATTTTATTGCTGACTGCCCCAAGAGAAGCGGAAAGAAGGCTGAACGGAAGACTCCTTCGAAGGAAATCACTGCTCCAGTAGTGGCTCTGCAGAAGGAACTTTCTGCCAGCACTCAATCTGCTATCTTGGTGCAGCCAGTGGCTAAATTGTCTGAAGTTGTCTTAGAGGCCAAAACTATTACGGCTGTAAACGGTCCCACGTCAGCACGTGAAAGCATGGCTACTTCAGACAAGGAGTCGATAAGCCATGTAGGCAAAAAAAGGAGGACGAGTAGGAAGACGAAGGTGGAACGGGTGATGCTGCCTCCTCCAGAGCCAGCAAAGCCAGTCGCTTCAAAGCGGCCCCACTCGGAGGAGGACGATAGTGGTGCTCGCGGGTCGAAGGTTGTTGTGAGAGACACGGAAGTGTCTCCCGAGCAGCTTTCGGACTGCGATATGACCGGTTTTGATGAGACTGGTCACTCGAGCTTCAGTGGCTACGAGTCTGTGGTAGCACCTTTACGATCTAATCTCAACGATTCAGACCTGGGGCAGAATCTGGCCAGCATTTCACCTCAAGTGGAATGCTCTACGGTACACGCAATTCGCGTCGATTCCAATCAGGTTTAATCCTGAATTAAAAGATTCTGTGTTCATTATTGCTCGAGATTTTGAAGGTGACACGCATACACTGACAGTTCTCGGAGATATGAGTGATATCTCTAGAAACTGTCGAATAAACACTAACACTGCACATCTACACGACCTGGCTGCTTCTGCGCTGGAGAGATTTCGCCAACTTGGGACCAGTGACCCTGGCACTAAGTTGGAAGATGCTTTCGTTCTAGACAGACCGCCAAACACACCTTTCAGCACACTTACAACACGTGTGCTCCGTGACGTGCTTATGTCAATAAGACGTCCGGAGTACACAGGATACAACAGATGGCGAACACACCTCGTGGTGAACATAGGCGTGATGGGAGGTGTGAGAGCTAGTCTCGGACGTGGTAGGGAGTGCCGGTTTATAAATGACAACTCAGTCGATTTAACAATTCAAATATAAAATTTTATTAATAAATACTTCAATGCTTATAACTATATCACAATTCATTTACTAAAAAAATTCAGAACTAAACTAACCTACAAACTATTATAAAATTCAATACAAAATTCAACAATAAATCCAAACAAATTAAATAATTTAGCAATAATTGTGACGATCGCGTAGTCCGCCTCCTTTAATTCGTCTTATTCTAGAAAAAGGAAGAAGAAGAATTAATCGTCTATGAGAAAAGTATTCCTATATAAATTTAAGAGTGCTATTTTTAGGCACACGGGCAGCAAATTCTACTATAAAAAAGAAGAAGATTGCAGATTATTCTCTGCGGCAGAATTAATCTTCTGCTTAGGTGTGGGCAGCAAAATGCTATTATTAGGAAGAAGATTGCAGATTATTCTCTGCGGCAGAATTATTCTTCTGCTTATACGTGGCCAACAAGATGCTATAAAAAGGAATAAGATTGCAGATTATTCTCTGCGGCAGAATTATTCTTCTGCTTAGGTGGGCAACAAGATGCTAGTATAAAAAAGAAGAAGATTGCAGATTATTCTCTGCGGCAGAATTATTCTTCTGCTTAGGTGGGCAACAAGATGCTAGTATAAAAAAGAAGAAGATTGCAGATTATTCTCTGCGGCGGAATTATTCTTCTGCTTAGGTGTGGGCAGGAGATTGCAGATTATTCTCTGCGGCAGAATTATTCTTCTGCTTAGGTGTGGGCAGGAGATTGCAGATTATTCTCTGCGGCAGAATTATTCTTCTGTTTAGGTGTGGGACGGAAATTAGAAATAATAGGAATTTCAGATTATTCTCTGAAGTATAGAATTATTCTTCTATTTTGGAGGTTGGGAATAATATTCTTGTTAATCGGATTAATCTCCGAATCAGATGAGCTCTGAACCAAGAATGATTTTCTGCTGCGGCTCGTCGGCTTTATATAGCCGCCGCATCCAGTTATGAGTTCTCGCCTTTCGGTGTTGCCCTAGCGATGTTTATTGAATTTGATGAATGAGGCGAAATCAAACGATTTGACGTAATGTCACGATGTGACATTACAAAATGTAAATATACAGGAGGGATGTATAATTTAGGTAAGTTTATGATATTTTTATAGAATTTTGTTATAAATGATAATAATTTTGTATGTTTTAGGCGTTGAATCTCTTTATTGGAGTGTTTAGAAGTCACTAGGCCAAAGGAAAGGAGTTCCCAACAATCAGATAAGTGGTTTTTCTTTTAATATATTTTAGTCTTGTATTCTTTGTGTTTTCTTTTCTTATCTGTTTAGGAGATATTGTTTTGGACTGCAGCGAAGGATCAAGGTGTTATTGATGATTTGACTGGGAGATTCTACGAGGGATTATATACTTGTAGGTGGACTGAACATCCTCCCGCCTCAAAGAAGAAACTTGTAACAAGCAGTATAGGAAGGAGAGTGAAGCTAACCTCCTTCATATTCGAAACTTGTTTATGTACATAACACAAAAAAAGGAATTTTTAATGTTTTAGTAATAAACTTACATTTTTTCTGGTGAAAGTTGTGTATTTTTTCTCCTTTCTTCTTCATTTTCAGAGTGACATCTCCAGGGAAACTCCACTTAAAAAAGCTTGCTGTGCTCCTGACTCTGTCCTAAGGTACTTCAGTTGTTTCTAATAATTTAAATATGATGGGAGTAGAAACAATTTTTCCTATTAGGTCTGCAGGGATCCCAAGTTTGGCCGTAGGTTGATCTTGAAATTGCTTCTGTGGGCAATTTGGGGGATCCATAAATTGAGCGGGTGGATCAATAATTTGGTCTTCTAAGTTAATAGACTTGGTTGGTGATGCACTTAACTTAGGCGTGTACTTTGCTGGCTCTTGTGTGGTATCTGCATCAATTATTTTGGGTGCCTCGGCGGGCATCATCATGTTCAAATCTGGCATACTTGTTGCTGTATGTTTCCTTTTTGTAGATCGTGATGTCGTTGGGACAAGATCTCTTGCGGCCTAGGATTAATTCTGGGTTTGTTGTCACTCGCAGTATACAGCTCTGGCATGCTCAATGGAGTGGAACGTGATGCTGTAGGAAGCCTTAGCCGAGTTTGTACCCGAACTTCTGGCCGGTACTCTCTTGACCTCGGTTTAAATTTGAGGCTATCTTGGTTTTCCGATTCCTTTAGCAACCTTTTTATTTCAGGTGATGCCAGTCTTGCCTCAAATGGCCTTGCCTTCCTCTTAATAGGCGAGGAATGTACAGGTGGTGGTCGTACGATCGCTGATCGGGGTCTGCGTGCCTTTTTCGGTGTTGGTGGCAGAGGGCTGATAGGCCTGATTGGCTTGAAGGGAGCCAGTAATTCTGGTGGAGTTGGTGATAGGCCTGTATCCACAAAATCCAAAGATTCTGAGTTGAAAATTTCCAACAGCTCATCCATGGTCGAAAATAAAACAAATGAAAAAATGAAAAAACTGAAAAAATATAAACGAATTCAAAAGGAATAAAACCACTACGCGCACTTGTCAACTTTCAAATTTGAAGTGACTTTTGGCGGATTCAGGATTCGTTTATATTTGAATATAACGGGTGTTTTGAAATTTGGTAATGCCAGAGAGCAATCGATTTTGGTGGGGATATTTTGATATTTATTAGGATGATTTGGTGAAAGGGAGAGGACAAATTTTTGAAATTGGACGGGTGAGAATATTTTTCGGGGTTTTAATTGAGACTGCTCTCACTAGATTGTTGTGACCAGTGTGAATATCAATAATTCTACCTAACGGCCATTTTCCGATGGGAGTATGTTCATCTTTTATTAGAACGAGAGTTCCTATTTGTAAGTTTTCCTTTTCTATCTTCCATTTATGTCGTTGGTGCAATGTGTGTAAGTAATCTCTTGAACATTGTTTCCAAAAATTGTGGGAGAGAGATTGGATGTGCTGCTATCTCTTGAGAGGATGTTGTGGGTTAAGTGGGGGAGGTTCTAGTACGGTGAGATTGTGACGACCTGTCAGGAAGTGTCCAGGAGTGAGAATATTACAGTCTGTTGGATCATTGGATAGAGGAGAGAGAGGTCTGGCATTCAAACATGCCTCAATTTGAACCAACATTGTGTACAACTCTTCATAGGTGAGTTTTGCATCTTTGATGGTTTTGTGTAGATGGCGTTTGGTGGATTTTACACCGGCTTCCCATAAGCCACCAAAGTGTGGTGCTGCAGGAGGGTTGAAATGCCAAGTTATGCCTTGGTTAGCAAATTGGCTGGCCAATTCGACCTCGATTGTTCTGATGGATTTTTGTAAGTTTGATTGTAAAACTCTATTCGCTCCTACAAAATTTGTTCCCTGATCTGAGTAGATGTGTGAGCAAAGGCCTCTCCTTGCAACAAATCTTTTAAGAGCGGCTAGAAAGGCTGGTGTAGTCATATCAGAGACAAGTTCTATATGTATGGCCTTAGTGGCCAAGCAAACGAACAGGCAAATATATGCTTTCGTTAATTTCGCTCCTCTTAGTGTTGATGTTTTCATATCGAGCGGACCTGCGTAGTCTATCCCAGCGTGTTGAAAGGGTAGAGATATATTGACCCTTGCTGCGGGAAGTGAACTCATTAACTGAGAGCTAGGTTTCGCATTGAATCGAAAACAGTCAACCCATTTATGGATACGATGTCTAATCGTATTGCGGGCATTTATTAACCAATACTGATTTCTTATAGTACTCAATATAACTTGTGTGCCTCCATGTAATGTGTAATGGTGTATATGGTCTATAAGAATATTGGTTATGTGATGGTTATTGGGGAGAATTATGGAATGTTGTTGGTCGTAACTTAACTGAGACTCTCTGAGACGACCCGCAGTCGAGTATGGGATTGAAAGACAGAATTCGACTCTTTTTAGGAAGGGGTAAATTTTTCTGTAACTGGAAAATTTCAGTGGGAAAGGAGATCTTTTGGAGAAGTTTAATTATGCAATGTTCTGCTCTTTTCAACTCAGAGGTTGAAAGATGTTGAGTAGTGGACTGTATTTTGCGCATGCTGTTTATAAATCTAATACAATATGCAGTTATTCTTATAGTTTTCTGGAATGAAGAATACTTGTGTAGTAAAACCATTTGTTCATCAATAGTAATAGTGAGAACTTTCGGTTTTTTATGCTCTAGTTGAGTATGTATACCTTGTAATTGTTGCGGCCAGAGATCCTCATCTTGGAGTATCCAATCGGGGCCATTCCACCACATTGAAGTCGTGGCTAGGATGTTTGGCAGAATGCCTCCTGATGCTATGTCTGCTGGATTACTTTTGGATGACACATGTTTCCAAACAGCTTGTGGAATGTTTTCGTGAATCTCGGAGATACGATTGGCCACGAACGTTTTCCAGGTGGAGGGATGTTTCCGAAGCCAAGCCAAAACTATATTGGAGTCTGTCCAAGCTATCAGTCTGACCTTTTCTAACTCCAAGTTGTTAGTGACTTGTTTGATCAGTCGTGAAAGCAGGACAGCACCACACAGTTCTAAGCGTGGAATTGAAACTGGTTTGATGGGAGCAACCTTGGTTTTTGCTGTTAAAATTAGTACTCTGGAGCTTTCGTCTGAATGAATTTTCAGATATAGGACTGCAGAGTATGCATTGTTGGATGCATCACAAAAACCATGGAGCTCCATTTTTGTTGAATTAGGCTGATAGCCTAGCCAACGTGGAATCTGAATGTGTTGTATCGCATGTAGTTGTTCTTTAAAATGATTCCATTCTTTTGAGAGTTCTGTGGGTACTACGTCATCCCAGTCGCATTTTGAGAGCCAAAGTTTCTGAATTAGGATTTTTCCATTGATTATGCATGGGGCCAGCCATCCCAATGGATCGAAAAGAGATGAGACTTCCGATAATATTATTCGTTTTGTATATGAGTTTCTCGGCTCGGGAATATTAACCTTGAATGAGAAACAGTCCGTGGTTGGATACCAATGAATGCCAAGAGTTTTTATGGACTCGTGTTCAGAGAATTGTAGATTCGTTTTTAACTCTCGGTGGTCCATTGGTATATTCTTTAAAAGATCATGGTGATTGGCTGTCCATTTCCGCAAGTTGAATGTTCCTGTGGCTAGAGCTTCAATAAGCTCGCTTTGTAATTGTCGAGCTTCGCTCAGACTGTGTGCTCCTGAGACCAAATCGTCCACGTAGAAATCTCGCAAGATGCTCTTTGCTGCGAGGGGATAATTGCTCTCTTCATCCTTTGCTAGCTGCTGTAACGTTTTGATAGCTAGGTATGGTGCTGGTGTAGTTCCAAATGTGACGGTAGTAAAAAAAAATTCTTTTAATTCTTCATTTGGACTGTCTCTCCAGATTATTCGTTGGAAATTTTGGTGTTGAGGTGTCATTTGAATCATTCTGTACATTTTCTCGATGTCCGCTGTAAATGCGAATTTGTACAGACGCCATCTCAACAAGGTGGTCCAGAGCGTTGGTTGGATTGTGGGTCCAACTAGTAATTGCTCGTTTAGTGATTTGCCATTTGAAGTACGAGCTGAGGCATTAAAAACTATCCGAAGTTTTGTAGTTGTGCTCTCTTTTAGCACAGCGTGGTGTGGTAAATAGTAAAAGGATATGTTGTCGTATGATTTATTTTCTGACAATATAGGTGGGATAGGCTTTATGTGGCCAAGATGGATGTACTCATCTATACAATCCTTATATAGCTTATGTATAGTTGGATTATTGGACAATTTTTTCTCTAGTTGTAGGAATTGTTTTACCGCCATATTCCTAGATTGCCCAAGCTGTGGTCTATCTTGACTCTTGAATGGTAAATGAACCTCGTATTTACCAGAGGGTAGACGTCTTGTTGTGTCTTTGTAGAATGTTTCACACATTTGATCTTCGTGTGATAATGTTGGTCGGGTGATACATTCTTCAAGTTCCCAGAATTTTCGTAATTGATTGTCCGCTTCAGTGTTCAGATTAGTGTAGGTGGTTAGCATAGTTGTCATTGTGCTGTTAGCTTCTGGTACAGCTCCGATCAGAATCCAGCCTAATTCTGTATTTTGAGCCGTGGGAGCGTTGCCAGATCCGCGCTTTATACCATTTTTAATAATTGCTGCATAGATGTCAGCTCCAAGAAGAACGTCAATTTCCCCTGGAGTTGAGAAGGCGGGGTCTGCTAAAGTGAGATTGTTGATATGTCTCCAGTTTGCCACTTCAATAGTTTGGGCTGGCAGTAATTCCGTGATTTTCCTGATAATGAGCATGTTGCTCTCTATTTTAAACTTGGTGCATAAAGAGTTAATAGTAACAGTAGCCTGTTTTACTGCCGTATTGGTGGGTTTCGTGCGCAATCCAATTAGTTGATGGGTGGTCGGAGTTCCTTTTAGCTGTAGTGCTTCAGGGTTCTTTCTGTCATAATAGATACTTGTGACCCAGAATCTATTAACGCTCGGAATGTCATTGCGATTCCGGATGGTGCTATGATATTAATCAGGGCTGTAGAAATAGGGGCTCTTTTCAGATTTGAGGTTAGAAAGTTTTGAACTTGTTGTTCATTATTTCTATCGGTGGGTGATAATTGCTTAGCTTCAATATTGGAACTTTGGGTGTGTTGAATGGGTGACTTTGTAACCAAATGGTTTTTTTCGTAATGGACAATGTGTTATGATTTTTCTTGCAATGATAACACCTTTTACTGCTGGTGCAATTTGAGGTTGAATGGTTGGGTGATAAGCAATTTTTGCATAAGTGTTTGTTTGCAACAACTTCATGCCGTTGTTGGATGGTCAGAGTTCTGAATGTAGGGCAGTGGAAAATTATGTGTTCCCTTTTGCAATGGCTGCAATTTGTTTTATTATTCGGTGGGTGATTTTGTGTTGAACTCTTACTCCTGTTTAAGAGTCCATACATTTTTTTTTCTCTGTGTCGTATTTAACGACGTGGTTTTATTTCCTATCATTTCCAGAGTCCGGAATCGAGACTCTAAGAATTTTGTTAATGTGTTTAATTCGGGTAATTCTGTGCTACTGTGTAGGCTCTGCTCCCATAGTTGGTGTGTGTCTGAGCGTAATTTTTGTACAGTCAGATAAATAATTATAGGATCCCAGTTCTTAGTTTCTATTCCTAAGTTTTGTAGTGCTAATAACGCTTCGGTTATGTTATCTAATAACCTTTTAATATTGTCGGCGGTGGCATGATTTATGGTTGGGAGAGACAATAATTTTTTTTAATTGTACGTTGACTAGGATCCGCTTGTTTGAGTAGCGTTCCTTTAATAGCTGCCACGCTGGTTTATAAGTTGCGTCGCATACTTCATAATGCCTGAGCAATTTTTCAGCTTCTCCTACTAGATTTGCTTTTAAGAAATACAATTTGTCAACGTCTCTTAAATTATTGTTGTAGTTAAATAAATCATGGAATGAGATCCATGTAGAATATTCACCATTGAATGTCGGCAGCTTGATTCTAGGAAGTCTTTCGCTATTGCATGACATTGTGCTAGCAGAATTTGTCTGTGTGTAAGGTGGATTGCTGACAGATGGTGTTGGTGTTAATCTGTCTATGTCTTCTTCCATGCTTGCTGCTTTCTCAATGTAATATTCCTGTACTTCGCTAAATATCTCTTTGGTGAAATATTCTAGTTGTCACTCTCCTTTGTATAGACCTATGTCGAGTTTGGAATTCTTTCCAATACTCGGTGAACGTTTGTAGGCGTTTTTCTGTCGATTTGACAGTTTTCTTTTTTCCTTCTCTTTGGTGCCTTTTAAATAATTCTTCCATTAAATCTTTGACTTCTTTTTGGGACTGTACCAACTCTGACACAGAGTCAATGGTTTCGTCTCCAACGTCAGATGAAATGGATTCGCCATCATTCGGCATTTCTAATCGAGAAGCTTGAATTATGTGATATTAAGCAATATTTCAATTTTATATTTGACTGACTGCGTTATCCGGACTTGAAGGACCAACGTGAGAGCTAGTCTCGGACGTGGTAGGGAGTGCCGGTTTATAAATGACAACTCAGTCGATTTAACAATTCAAATATAAAATTTTATTAATAAATACTTCAATGCTTATAACTATATCACAATTCATTTACTAAAAAAATTCAGAACTAAACTAACCTACAAAATATTATAAAATTCAATACAAAATTCAACAATAAATCCTAACAAATTAAAAAATTTAGCAATAATTGTGACGATCGCGTAGTCCGCCTCCTTTAATTCGTCTTATTCTATAAAAAGGAAGAAGAAGAATTAATAGTCTATGAGAAAAGTATTAATATATAAATTTAAGAGAGCTATTTTTAGGAACACGGGCAGCAAATTCTACTATAAAAAAGAAAAAGATTGCAGATTATTCTCTGCGGCAGAATTAATCTTCTGCTTAGGTGTGGGCAGCAAAATGCTATTATAAGGAAGAAGATTGCAGATTATTCTCTGCGGCAGAATTATTCTTCTGCTTATACGTGGGCAACAATATGCTAGTATAAAACGGAAGAAGATTTCAGATTATTCTCTGCGGCATAATTATTCTTCTGCTTAGGTGGGCAACAAGATGCTAGTATAAAAAAAAAGAAGATTGCAGATTATTCTCTGCGGTAGAATTATTCTTCTGCTTAGGTGGGCAACAAGATGCTAGTATAAAAAAGAAGAAGATTGCAGATTATTCTCTGCGGCAGAATTATTCTTCTGCTAAGGTGTGGGCAGGAGATTGCAGATTATTCTCTGCGGCAGAATTATTCTTCTGCTTAGGTGTGGGCAGGAGATTGCAGATTATTCTCTGCGGCAGAATTATTCTTCTGTTTAGGTGTGGGACGGAAATTAGAAATAATAGGAATTTCAGATTATTCTCTGAAGTATAGAATTATTCTTCTATTTTGGAGGTTGGGAATAATATTCTTGTTAATCGGATTATTCTCCGAATCAGATGAGCTCTGAACCAAGAATGATTTTCTGCTGCGGCTCGTCGGCTTTATATAGCCGCCGCATCCAGTTATGAGTTCTCGCCTTTCGGTGTTGCCCTAGCGACGTTTATTGAATTTGATGAATGAGGCGAAATCAAACGATTTGACGTAATGTCACAATGTGACATTACAAAATATACAGGAGGGATGTATAATTTAGGTAAGTTTATGATATTTTTATAGAATTTTGTTATAAATGATAATAATTTTGTATGTTTTAGGCGTTGAATCTCTTTATTGGAGTGTTTAGAAGTCACTAGGCCAAAGGAAAGGAGTTCCCAACAATTAGATAAGTGGTTTTTCTTTTAATATATTTTAGTCTTGTATTCTTTGTGTTTTCTTTTCTTATCTGTTTAGGAGATATTGTTTTGGACTGCAGCGAGGGATCAAGGTGTTATTGATGATTTGACTGGGAGATTCTACGAGGGATTAGATACTTGTAGGTGGACTGAACATCCTCCCGCCTCAAAGAAGAAACTTGTAACAAGCAGTATAGGAAGGACAGTGAAGCTGGACTGAACAGGAGGGATAACTTGCAGAGTAGTCTACAGTTATCCCTCTAGTTTCAAAGATGCTGATGTAGCATTCAAATTGCTGCATCACAGGCTTATGCATCCTAATCAGTTGTCACATATCGACCGGCGAGTTCAGAGAATCTGCACAGTTTGTTCTGGCGAAGGCACCTTGTTTCACAGGTTCTTCACTTGTCCAGCTTTGCCGAGTCCAATGGAACTGGTGCGCGATATGTGTCAGTTGATCAACCCGAATTTCGGCATTACTAGGACATCGTTTCTATGGGGACCAAAGGTTTGTAGTCGGATGAATTGTTTGATTAGCTTTGTGTTGACACTGGCCAATTCTACAATTCACTTGTACTACATGAGAGCCGGAGATGGGAATCAGAACACTGACCCACAACACCACGCACAAGCACTTAAGCGCCACTTCGTTGACAGATTGAAAGAAGTTTACGTCTTGAATATCTGGCAACGAACGCAGACACATTTAACTGCACATGTCAACCACTATCGTCGGTGCAGGACGGAGCTCTTGTTTTTCGCTGGCGATAGCAGGCCACAGCATTTGCAACACTAGTCCATGGGGCTTCTCCCCGCTTAGGAATCGTTGTATGTGCTGTGGGAATGACAAGTACTCTGTTAGAGATGCTAAGTTGCAGGGATGATGAGGACAGTTTGTAGAGGTCTATGATACTACAGGCTGCCCTCGCGGGACTCTATAACGGTATCGCGCAAATTTTTCGTTCGTTCGGCTATTAAGTTTTTAATTCGGTTAAGGTCTCGGTCGTAAATTGCAAAATTTTTTGTTGAAATTCGTTCGTTTAGATCATTACTTTTATTAGATAATTTGGAAATTGGAACTTCTTGGAACTGCCACTTTCCCAATTGTCAAAATTGGGACTTTTAAATCGTTTGTCTATCTTTTAGATCGTCTTCAAAATTCTTGTATCCGTTTTTTAGTCTCTTTTGAGAATTTTGTCTTTTTTGTTTTCCTTTTGTTTGAGTCTTTTTCTTTGTTCTTTAGTTTTTCTAATTGTTTTAGTTGTTTAATTGTCCCTATTGACCTTTTATAACGTTTAGATTAGCTTGCGACTTTTTGTTTACACTTTGTAGAGCCTTTTGCCAATTAGTTTTAAGGAATTTTTAAAAGAGCCACAAAAACAGAGCCAAAAATAATGAGCTTATATAAATTAAAAAAAAAAATTATTATTGTTGCTATTTCTATTATAGTTTCTATTGTTATTTTGGTTATTTTTTCTGTTATTTTGATTTAACCTTCTATTACTGTTTTGATTGTTATAACTAATCCTAGTGTTATTGTTATTATTTCTGTTATTATCATTGGGTCTGTGGCTGTTATTCTGGCTATTGTTTTGCCTATTTTGACTATTTCGATCGTATCTGCCATTATATCTGTTAATTTGTCGGGGTCTGTTTGAATTGTTTTGTCTTTTGAAATACATAACATTATTAATTGATTGTGGCTCACTTTTTTTCCAATTCTAGTGTGATCTCAGTTGCTTCTTGGAAAGTCTTTGGTCTTGACGCGAATACTGTGCTTCTATATTGATCACTGAGTCCATTCTTAAAAATTGTCAAGGCGTATGTATCGTTAATGGTCTTGACTGCTGCTTTCTCTGCTGTTGTAGCAGATGTGCCAAGTGCATATATCTGCAATTGATTTAGTTCTCTTACAAGAGTTAATACTTATCTTTATAAGCCGTAACTGTCGATCTTTTCTGACATAAATGGTTTAGTGTTGTGTGGATTTGGGATACTGTATTGTTGTTTTTATATCTCGAACTAAGTTCTTTCTTTAAAGCATCAAAAGTTGTTGGTGTCCGAGCACCTAACGCGGTTTGAAAGTTTAATGATAATTTTGTGCTGAAAACAAAGTCCAACAAATCCAATTTCGCGGTGTCGCTTGATGAATTCTACGATTTTTAAGAATGCGGTTAATTCGCTAAATTTCCCTTCAAATACAGGGATGGCTTTCATGGCCGTTCCTAAATCAAAGTTGGCCATTTCGCTGTTTTCTTCCGTCAGTGATTCTTGTAAAGCTGCTACTAGTAATAGTTTTAGTTCTTTTGAGTATGTAATAAATTTAATCTTAATATCAAGTGCCTTGGCCTCGTCTAGTGTAGCTATTAGAGCTTCAAATTCTTGATTTATTTTCTCTAATCTTTTTGATTTTGATTTCAAGGTTTCAGTTGTAAAACCACGATTTTGGCCTTTTTTAAAATTCGACAAGAGATTCTTAACTTCGTCTTTTAGTTCTTTTATTTTGTCCATTCAGGAGAAAAGGAATTGAATACTGTGTTTATTATTTATTATATTATATTATTGATTTATTAAGAAAATAAAGTTAAAACATTATATATACAAGAAAAGAAAATTTAAACATTAATAGACCTACTTAACTGTTTCTTAACATAATTCCTATTATATTTATTATAAATGTATACAACTACTGCTACTAATACGAAAATTGCCGATGTGGTTAACGTCTGCTTATATTCGACGAAGAAACTGTTTTGGATATTTGTGGAGCTGCAGTTTCCCATGATTACCGTAGTTTCTCCAGGTCTTCAAATAGTGCTGCTTTGTTTGCTCCTACTGCGATGGGAATCAACCTGTGTGGCTCGGCGCGCTGCTTCCTCAAAGTTACTCTCTTGCCTCCTCTCTTTTTCTGCCACTTGACCGGATTCTTCTTTTCAGGCTTGTTGATTTTAGTCCTGCGCCGGTATTCGTCCAAAGTTAAGGGTTTTGGTCCTCTCTGCTTTAATTCTTCGATAGGTGTTTATACTTGGCCGTCGATTGAGTCTCTTGTGGAGCCTGCGGAACATATTCTAGTTCGTTTTCGATCAACTCGGTCAATCTGGAGAATAGTGCATCGAACTCTACTTGTGTCGATAATTCCGTCATCTAGCTAAAATGATGTTGATATCCAGAGAGATTGTAATCTTCCAAAACTAGTAGTAGAGGATCTCAGCTTATTTGTAGTTGGTTGAATATCTCAGCTTGTTCGTAGTTGGCAGGGTCGCCATGTAATGATTTCAGTCTGGTTCAGATGTACAGCTTCTCTTTTTCAGATTATGTTAGGTGCCTAACTTAGAGCCTCACTACATGTAGGATACGCTAAGACTAATGCCGTCAGCATTGATAAGCAGCGGATACGCCGATATTGCTAAGAGGAACAGGTTCAAAAATAAAAAGACACGCCGAAGTGCAGCGTATAAATCTATTAAAATAACTGTTATTGATTGAGTATCAATACATCGTATTTATACACGAATTCTCCTTACGTTGACATAAAATTTCTCGTAATCACAATTGCTTACAATAAATCGATTACGCTCTATAGCGAGTGAGTCTCACCTACATTTCTTTTGTTTACCTACGGCATAAAGAAGTTAACCTACATACATTTCTGTTTATTTCTTGCCTAATAATAATAATCATCACAATGATCATTATGAATATACATACCGTGACTCATATCATAGAAGCGCTTTACTTTGTACTCGACTCAGTGCAAAGCATAATATCATGCTTGCGCTTGTTATGCGCGTAAAAATGATGAGCCAAGTGTGGATATTTCATTGACAAAATGAAATAGTGTGTAATTACCGCAAGTAGCGTGATATGTTCCGTAATGAAATCATGACATCGTGACATCACGATATCATGAGATCATCACAACAAGATCATCACACGATGATGGAATGGTTCATGTCGCGACGGTCAAGACCATGAATGGACTGTTTAAAGGATGTGTAACTAAAATATGCCCTCTTCCCAGTAATTGAAATCCGCTAAGTCATTTCAAAGCGGGCGGAATGTTAATGAATTATACGCATATTAATAATAATAATGAACTCTTGTCAATTAAAACGTAGTGTTAACATTATATGAACATTTGTAAGGGTCTAAGATCTAAGTGTTTGACGTTTACTGGCATGATATCTACCAGAATTAGTAATTGATGTCGGCACAGTGGACATGGTCCAGATCAGGCAATTTTTCGACTGAGGCTCTGTCTCTCACTTGGACGGCATCTTGAGGCACACGTATTCATCCATCAACAAATTAATTAAATTCATCGAAGTTTATCTGACGAATCAAGATTGTTTTTAAAGTTAAAGTTAGTTTAAAGCATATATGTAATGTTTTGAGTTTGAAAAAAATTGTAGTTATTGAAAAGTCGAAAAAGCTCGGATTTTCCTCAACAAATGTCATACACTTATACCCGACACCGCACTCAAAACTCGTAGAGGCTTAGTCTGAAACTTCACGCCAACTGCTCAAGCCAGACAATTCTTCTTCGCTTTTAACTTTGTCGCGGAAATTCACCTAGGTACAATGTTTATCAATTGCAACGACAGAAGGTGGTTGCCATATCCGCATTCAAGCAGCTGTTACTTCAGTGACCACGCACTTGGCGCATAGGTTATATTAATCTCAGCTGCTTTGTCAACTGTGTATAGCTCCCAGCTATCGAGTTAATTTGTACTTTGTTTAGTAGTCGGCTGCTGCTTAAAAAATTTGCCGTTGGCTTTTGCTTGTCTTAGGCGATTGGAAAATGAGCCACAATAACCCTCCCCCTCGAAAAAAATCAAAAAATGAATGTATGAAGAATCAAGTCTGGCGTGATCAAGTGGAACGACTCACTAAAGTTTTTTTTTTTATATTTTAAGAACTGGCTATATCTAAAGCTTATACCAGATATATTAAATATGTACACTGATTAATTTATTATTGTTTTATCTTTATTTGTATTTTTTTAAAACATACCTTCACATATCTTCAGTTCACATGTAAAAAAAATACTACTTATACAATCTCAGATTTCTTAATGAATGGCCATTACCACATACATATATATATTATTTATGTTCATGGGATAAAGTGCATTTAAAATTACATTTTCCTATCATGCGGGTCTCACAGAGTCACTATACTTAAAATATATACATAATAACACACACTACTTACAAACAAGCCTGAATTTCTAAGGTTGCCATAGTTACCTGACAATTACGTTTACATATTTATATAATACTACATTATTCTACTTCTAAGGTAGCTATTCCACCTGAACCAATTGTGTTCCCTTCGGCGGTTGGTAGGTTGGCTGTTGGCAAGTGGGCTGTTGTGGGGATGACTAGTTCAATGCCGTTGTAAATCCCTTTATACTCGGTGGCTGCGCCGTCCTCGCATGCTTGGTTGATTTTAGTATTGTAGGTAGAGTCGACAATCTCCTGACGTTTATCCGATTTTGCTTTTTCTGGCACCGTCTCAAGTGGCTCAGGATCAGGACTCCTATGATTAACGTCAAACTAATGATACCCAATCACCCAGTGATGGTACTTTGCTACTATAGCAAAATTGCTACCTTTTAAGCATGTTTGCTACCTTGCTACTTTAAATCCAAATTTACTGCTTTTTTGCTTTTCTCATTAATCGTAAAAAAAAAAAAAAACATTAAAAATATTTTTTTTAAAATCTACTGTGAATGTTGATGTTTCAGATTTTCTTGGATTTTTTGTTCATATAAAAAAAAACTACTAATACGAGGAAAGAAAAGGAATTATGGAAAAAAGAACGCGCGGATTCTAATTACGTACGTTGCATACGTTTACATCTTGTTTGCGTGAACGGCGCCGAAGCCGATGCCTTTGCCTCGCTGTTGCTGGACAAGACAAAACTGCCATTCAGTACGTTTATATGAATTCTTGAGTCCTAGACTTAAAAACCCTTTCAAACTCAAGTAGGGTTTCTGATTGAATTAGTTCCAATTACTTGACTTGAAATTTTCTTGAAATTTACTTGAATTGACATTGACCTTTGACAATCCTGCATTAGGTTCAATACGTAAGTGCGGATTTTTAGACAATCCGATAAATCCGATAAACCGTTTTGGAAATAACTGTAAAAGAAGTGTAGCAGTCCTTTTTAAGGTGAAAAATTGGACGTTTTTGGTACAAAAGTCCTGGAAATTTACTTCCCATGACAAAAATGTTCACAACGGAGTACTAATGAAAGAATGGAAGAAATATATGCAAAATATGGAAACTGGGGTGTATATGAGCGTAGTGTAAAAAAATCGTTTTTCGGCGGTCAAAAGTCAGCTATCACGTTAAAACGATCAAAGACAAACTACACCACTCGATTACCCTCTCCTCCCTCTTTAATTTGGTACCAAACATGACGTAGTTTGAGCAACCCCCTATGAGGGGTGGTACAACCCCCAAACACCCTGCCCCCAAAATTGTTCACCTATATTTTTGTACTCTATGCCATTAATCCATCAGAAAAACTCCCAATAGTCTACAGCCCTCCCACACAGAGTTAGGTGCCCGTGAATATTGCGACAACGAAATTTACCGCCGAGGACGCTCAAATCTGCAAATTACCGTTAATCGAAATAAAATATAGCCTATAATACCCATGCATGTCTAATTACCAAAGTGAATTCTTACTTTTTTTTATTGGGCTTATCCTGAGCTTACCCCTGCGAATTATTACAGCTCTTGAAATTGTCTTTATTTTTTGTTAATTTCCGTTAATCAGCTCCCATTTCTACCCCGTACTCTCCCCGCCCCATTTCCACCACCTATCTTGTTCGCCCTGAACTCCCATTTTTTTTTTTTATACCACATACATTCTCCTTCTACTCTCCATTCTCTCGTTATCCCAGAAAAACTCGAGAAAACCTACCCTCCTACGTCCCTCAAAAACTACTCCAACAAAAAAGAAATTTTAATTTATTTCGACAGTGAAAGGTAATAGGCAGATGTTCCTCACAAATGAAAAAAATCCAACGCTCTGCAACAAAAATTGATACCCTTAATCGTCCCAGGCGATTCGCACTTTTTCACATTTCTTACGTTCTCCCTAATTGTCCAACCATGTTGGTGAACTGGGAATGGAGAATTGGTAATTAGCAATTCTAGGAAAACGAAATCTCATCTCCCAAATTCCAAATTTTCTGTGCTACAGAATCCGACCCCAGGGCTTTGTTGTATCGCCACATCTCGTGCTTTCCTCTCGGAAAAAAAGAAGAAGCTGGAGCTGGGAAGAAATTTAATACCAAGAGTATTGAAATAATAGTAATAAAAATCACTTTCACTTTTAATGTGCTTTATTATTATTTAATTTTATTACTTCACTCCCGTTTAAGGCTTTTTCTTTCATTAGGGCAACTTGAACTAATTATATTAAACTATTATGTTTACTCGACTGGATAATATATTTACGCGAACCGACTCGTACAAAAGAATATTTCCAACTCAACTCAATTCAATTTGATTTTTAAAAAGGTGGCCTCTCAGACGCTCGCGTTATCAGCTACAAAAAGGCATTTGTATATGCTCAATAGATCTGATGCCGAGCATGTGTATAAATAAGTGAAGACGAGCTTGGTCAATAAAAATAAGAAATTTATGATGACGTTTGCAAGAACATTGCTCATTGAATACTTTACGAGGCATTTTTGGAAATTTTTTTGATTCGTTCATGTAGATGAGTGCATGAAATAAAAACTAATTTGATGCGCTCATGTAAATGAAGGTATGAAATTAAGAATTTTCGTGATGTGCCACGTGAATTATGGTGACATTGCGATAACTGGGGTATCATCATAACAGCGCTTCCCATTCTGCATCAGCCTGCGCTCGTGATGCATTACATACTATACGTCGAAGGTTGATTTCATTAATGTCGTTTGTTCGTTCAGAATGTTAAAAGTACGATTCCCGCTCCCTTCGAGATCATGAAGTCTGTTATTATCATCTGAGTCGGCCTGATCCATTGTTCCAAAAAGCGTATTAAAAAGGGACCCCACTCCACAAAACCCTTATGGTACCATCATGAATTGAAGGAGCTACAGGCACGCCTAGTTTCAAAAACATTGTTTCGAGAAAAACCTGTTTAAAGTTTCAAGTAGCATAATTTTAATTCGAGAAGCCAAACATTAACTTGCGCATTCTCACGGACTTTCTACAAACAGCTGTTTGCTCAGGCTTAAAATGGGTAGGATAGACATATATTAGTCAAAATTGGAAGCTGGAAACTAATATGTATCGGTATAATTTACACAAGGAATGATAAAGGCCCCAAATGCATGCTTTTCCGAGCAGTCGAAAAACCGTCAATTTTGCTTCCCGACTATGCTCGTCAAAGAAGCTAGCCCCCCTCCCCCTCCCCCCATTCAAAATGTTTTACTCTCATAATAGACTGTTTTGATCATTCTTAAAAGTTTTTTACTCTCATAATAGACTGTTTTTATCATTCCTGGATACATTAAGCAGTGCTTAAGCAAAAAAAAGGGAAAAAAAGGTTACAAGGTGATATTACCAAAAGTCATATAACTTATAAAGATATCGCATACCGAACAAATTACATGTATAAGAAAAATTTTTCATGGGATGTAGCTCTACATCCCAAGCAACGTATGTCGACGCATAATCAGTCAACCAAGTCGTTCAGCCAGCACTCAGCGCAGCCGCACGGCATAGCGCGCAAGTAGTCAGCCAACTTGAGTACCGCTGTCGCCTGTAGTTCTGTTGAAGTAGTAGGATTGTTTGTGGGTGGAGGGAAGGAAAAGTGACGTTGCCACCGTCATCGCCAAGCAGGAATTGTCTGTGTGGAGCTCAACAGGCCTGGGATTTGCGGAGTGCGGTGTGGTGTGACTTTATGTATAGTGATGCCTTGTCGTGATGGAAGGGATTCATGAAAATATTTATTTGCCTTTAATTTCATTTTGAGTTATTAGTCGAGTACATTCATTGTGGAATTTTTTTGTCACTGCTGTTTGAGATTAGATTTTGCTATTGAAATTTTTTCTTAGAACTCGTATTTGTTTGTTTTAAACACAATTAAAATGATTTCTACTTCAAGGAAATCTGGCAATAAATGCAGTTTGGTACACTGTCAGAGATCCAAAAGATCAATTACAGATCTGAGATTATTTAAATTCCCATGTCCGGATACAGATCTTGGTAAAGTATGGCGTGAAAGGTGCGGTGTTCTCGATAGCAACAAACAGCCTTATATTTGCCATTATCATTTTACTGAAGATTGTATTGGGAAAAAATATTTAAAAAGACATGCTGTACCATCCGTGCAATTGCCGAAGCAAAATCAGGTGGATGACGATTTCAGTTTGAATGATTTTTTTCTTTTCAGAACACCACCTAAGAAAAGAAAGCGATCTGAGAGCCCAGAGGGACTTTGTTCGTCCTGTTTAAAAAATTTAAGAAATTGTAGCAGGTATCAGAACAAATACAATAAACTTTACCGTTTATACAATTTGATAAAAAAGAAACTTGCAGTTGTAGAAGAAAAAGGAAAGAAGCTTAAAAGGACGAACACACAGCTCAAAATAAATCATAAACGCCTTCTTCATAAATCTCGTCTCTTGAAGGAATCAAAGTCTTCATTTGAAAATGAAATTGATACCATGGATATAGAGAATAATGCGAAAACATTTATTAAAATGTTAATTCGAGATAACTCTAAGCAGACATTGATGGAAAAACTTTGGCACAAAATATATTTTATAGATCTCAATCTGCTTATAATTTCTTAAGAGATGGTCTTAAATTAAATTTGCCTCATATATCATCTTTGCACAGATGGTCACCTATAAAAAATCTTCAACCTGGTTTTTATAATACCGCACTTAATCATTTAAAAGCAAATATTAATGACATGGATAAACAGCCCCTAAAAGCTGTTTTGATATTTGATGAAATTTCAATTAGAAAAGAGCTGACATACAATTCTGCTGTTGATATAATTGATGGACTGGAGGATGTAGGATTTAATAGATCTGCTGCTATTGGCAAACAAGTATGTGTATTTATGCTACGTGGGCTGATTAATAATTGGAGTGTGTCTTAAACTATTTTGTTTCAGAAACAAGTATCAGTGGATCCACACTAAAAGAAATTGTTCAAAAAAATCTAGGCATCGCATTTGAATTAGACTTAGATGTGAAAGTAATAACATGCGATCAAGGTCCTATTAATAGGAAATGTTTCAGAGAGCTAGGTGTAACTACGGATAAGCCTTATATCTTAATTGAAAATTAAAAAAAAATTTGGTTGTACGATTTTCCACATTTACTTAAAAGTGTGCGAAATACCCTAATACAAACAGATTTTTTAACACCAGATGGAAAAGTGAGTTTCAATGTAATGAGAGAACTATGGGACCTAGAACAGGATAAAGTCACAAGGATGTGCCCAAAACTCCAGAAAAACATATAAATCCAAATAGTTTTGAAAAGATGAGAGTATGCTTATCTGCTCAAATATTTAGTCGATCAGTTGCGGCAGGAATTCGCACTGCAGTAGAAACTGGAAAGTTTCTAAAAAATTCAAACGATATTGCATTGTCTACAGCAACTTTTATTGAGAAAATTGATAAAATATTTGATTGCATGATTAGTAGCTCTTTAAATGATAAAAATATTTTTAAGTCGGCCTTAAGGAAAAATAATTTAGTTCATGAATATATTAAGGAGTTTATTGAATATATGCAGAAAATAAAATTGGAAAACCAATCTATGAAAATTTACTGCATGAAAGGCTTGGAGCAAACTTTAAGAGCCACCGTACTTTTGGCAGATGAAATATTTCATGAAGGTACAAATTTATTTTTTTTGCTTACAAGGCGGTTTAATCAGGATCCCGCAGAAAATCTCTTTGCTCAAATTAGAGCGAAAGGTGGAAATTCAAGAAATCCATCTGTTTATGAATTGAACTTATTGTTGGCTAAAATTATTACAACAAATCTTTTTCGATTTAATTCATTAAGCAATTGTCAAGAAGATAAAGATGAAATGATCTAAATGCCCCTGTCAAGTTCCGAAATACATTGTGAAAATTCACTTGATTCTGCATTAAACACAAGTTCCCCCATAGCTGAATATGAAAAATTAAAAGTTGATTATGTCGATATTCTAGACCCGCAGTCATGCGAAATGTTAACGCAATAATATAATGATAAGATGAATTTAAAAAATGCTTATCAATGTTTGGATAAGGAAAATTACCCAAATTTGTATGAAAATGGTGTACGTTACGCTTAACATATATTAGTGAACAAACCTTGATAATAATGAACCTCAACAAAAGCTAATTGCGATCGCGTATTTCAGACGAAAACTTGGAAGCAGTTTTAAGTTGGCCACAAAACAATTAGTTCAGGGCATTTCCAAACATTTCCGAAAAATTTTTAAATTCCTTTTATATTAAATATACGGCTGCGCTGAGTGCTGCCTGAGCGACTTGGTTGACTGACTATGCGTCGACATACGTTGCTTGGGATGTAGAGCTACATCCCATGAAAAATTTTTCTTGTACATGGAATTTGTTCGGTATGCGATATCTTTATAAGTTATATGATTTTTGGTAACAGTTTGCGCTTAATGAATTTTTACATGATGTGTCTGAAATTTAGTCACGCCGATAGTGTAATACCAACCGACATAACCCACATTATACGCCGGCATGTGTGTGTGTTGTGTTCCAGTCGCGGGCGTGTGGGTAAGTGTGTATGGTTATTTCGCAGTTTTGTTTGTTATATAGTACTGCTCTATTACAGCATTTAATGTTTCTGCGAACATAGTTGCTTGGAAAGCCGTGCGAAATGATCCCTTTCCAAACAGCCCCTTACTAAATAGGTTTCTGTGATACATTTGATTCTGTAAAGAATCATTTGCAAAATTGCATTTCTCGCAAAGCGATATTTTGTAAAACGTGTTTTTTGCGAAATTACCTTCGACGGAGAAAGTTCATTTTGTCATATGTTTTTCGCCCAAATGAGTGGTATCCGGATGTCCTGTGAAAACTGAATCTCTGCTGAAGAAGAACCGTAATGATGTGCGTAATCTTACCACTTATTACGGTACACTGCCTCTTTGGAATGACTTCTGCAGAAGCTGTATGGACGAGGAGGAGCTGGAGAGCGTTAAGCACCTGGTTTCTGAATGCCCTAACCTTGCTAATCGTAGGAGAAATACGCTTGGCAGTTAGTTTTTCTGCGAACTGGGGGAATTAGCACACAAAGAGCTAGCTCTTAGTATATCTTTTCCAGGCAGGGTTCCAATATAGTGGCATCATAATGGAGCAGAGATGATATAAGTGTGGCTGATCGTACACATTTGCGCAATGGGCGCCACTGTAACCCAACCTAGCCTAACCTAAAGTAGACCGTATACCCTGTACTTTTCAAGATATAGGGTGTTTAATGAAATAAGGGCGTATTTTATTAATCACCTTGTAACTTGGTAAGATGACATTTTGACCCCCTCTGTCATACATTTGGAAAATATAGT
This sequence comes from Dioctria rufipes, assembly GCA_963924295.1. Taxonomy (NCBI): domain Eukaryota; kingdom Metazoa; phylum Arthropoda; class Insecta; order Diptera; family Asilidae; genus Dioctria; species Dioctria rufipes. The sequence continues at coordinate 107,970,802 of OZ002744.1, forward strand.
CATATATGTATATATATATACTATATACTATTTCGTAAAGAAGTGTTCGAACATATGCAAATCGATTCCTTACAGCGTTGTGATCTGCGTTCATGACGAGTATTTTTTCGTAAAGTCTGCTTTACCCATTTTTGAACGAATAAAAATATTTGGATATGTATTCGTATATCACCCTGTAACTTCTAAACATTACACCCTATGATGATAATTTAAACTTTTGGAGATAGACAATCGTTGGACCCTTTCAACGGTCTATAAGTTTCGTGCCTTCTTCTATCCGTTTTGAAGTTATAACAAAACAAAATTAAAATTTTGGAATTTTTGCTAATTTTTTTATTATTTAACTACTATTTTTATTATAAAAAACGCGTCATCAACACCAATTTTTGGCTATAAAATGAGCCATCACACTCTGAACCCAAAATGTAACCTTTTCATTACATTTTGTGGACAGAGTGTGATGGTTTGTTGTAAAACTAAGCTTTTGGGTTTTTTAAGTCCGGTATGAAAAATTGGTATTGATGACGTGTTCTTCAATAAAAAAAAAAAATTGAGCTAAAATTTCGAAATTTTAATTTTGTTGAGCCATTGCTTTAAAACGGAGAGAAAGAGGCGAAAAGCTTATAGACCGTTATGAAAATATACCCAAATATCTCTATCCGTTGAAAAAGGGGTGAAGGAGGGGTTTACGAAAAAATTGTTCATTGTGAACGATGATCACAACACTGTAAGGAATCGATTGGCACATGTTGGAACACTTCTTTAGGACTCACCGTGTATAATCCATTTTATATGCATATAAAAATCACTCTTTTTAATCATGTGTCATTTAATTTAAATTCGATTAAGTTTAGCACCGCAGTCCGCAATTTCCCAGCAAGAAAATGTTTCGTTGAGTCATCGAGGAGTCAACGATATTTTGTATCGTGGACTTATCTTATGACTATTTTTAAGAGAGTGGCACAGTTTTTCAACGTTGAAGTCATCAATCCTTTGTCATAACTTGCCATAGTGGACAAAACAATAAATATGTAATACATGACGCAACAATGACAACCGACAAAAGACACAACGTTGACAAGCTCACCCATGATACCACAATGACAAAAAATCGATGAAAATGTGTTGACAGAGTCATACATGATGCAGTAGCGACAAAAGTAATGTAACACGACGTTGTCATAATAATGTGTGATATCACGTTGACATCACTACAGTAAATTTCCCATTGTTCTTAAATGTTTTGTAGATCGGAAAATAAACGAAAGTACATATTGTATGTAACCGAAAAAAATATTGTATCTTGTAACGTCCAATTATTATATTTAAATATAGAAAATTTATGACTCTTTAATTTTTTTTAAATGAATTTATATGAATTTTCACATGACTGAACGTTGACTTTACTATTAACAGTTGCAAATTGTTGCCTCAAATTATATGACTCATACAATGTCAACGCTATTTCATCGTTGACCAGTTATTGATGTGTCAACAAAACATATACGCTTAAAATATTTCAACTATACATGCTCATTTTGAATCTACTGTTGACACATAGAGTAAACGGTCAACAATGAAGCATTGTTGACTTCGTAGTCGTTGACTACATTTCCTGCTGGGTGTATGCAAACAAATGCCAGATTTTGGAGGTTATTTTTCCGTCGAAGTTTAAATTTCCTCAACTTCTCCGCCCCATTTCGCCCCATTGCAGTTGCACAATATTAAGTAAGCTTAAATATAACAGTTTTACGTGACGTAATGGAATGGGCGCTATGTAACCAGCACTTGAATGCCCGTGGGCTGTTCCAAAATAACAGAAGACCAACTACTACAAAAAATATTGTGAATCATCGCACCAGCATTATTACATGGCGACCGTGACATGTTACTACATGATGTTGACATGTAACACCGAAAAAGGGTGACCGGATTTGGTCCTTTTTTGAACATGTATTAGCAATTTTTGAGAAAACATAGGGCGTGTATCTTTTTTCCGCTCCGTAGATCGAACATATTTTTTAGAACGTTCAGAGCACTCTGGAAAAATGATACAAATCCGGAGTGCTCTGAGTGTTCTGGTAGTTTTTTTTTATATTGGCAGCACTTATGATTTGTGAAATATCTATCGAAAATACAAAATTTTTTATAAAAATAAATAAATAATAATAATAAAGTTATAAAAATAAATAAGGGGTGAAGGAAAGAAAGGAAATATGGAATTTAAAAAAGTATTCACATTTTTAATAGGATTTTTTTGCGCTCTATTGGTATTACTGACGGATTGCTCCAAATGCTCCGAGGTTTATCTACGATTAGTTAGAGCACTCTGAGAAATAATAAAGATACACGTTCAGAGCGCTCAGAGTACTCTGAAAGTAAATAAAGATACAAGAAATCGGTGTTCAGAACGCTCAGAGTGCTCTGAGCAGAATAAAGATACACGCCCACAGTGTACAAAATTTACAAATATATAGTGGGAAAAAAAAATTTTTTTTTGTATATCAACACCAAAAAGGGATTGCTCGATTCAGCTCATATTTAAAATAGTATTTACCATTGCTATGAAAACACTATGTACCAAATTTAAATTCTCTACATCGACGCGATCTTAGGCAGTGCCCAAATATATCGTGAAAAACGAAATTTTTGTACGAGAACCTTACGAAGGAGTTACCCGATTGGTACCATTTTCGAACTTTAATTTAGCTTTTTTTTTGAAAATCCCCTGTTCTCGAGTTATTGTGGTGTGATGTAAGTTATTCACATTTTCACTCGTCTTTATTGCCGTCTCCCGTCTCATCACCTTCGCGACAACTAAATTGTCTGCCATTTTACAATTGAACATAAAAATCATTTTCTGCTGTCATAAAAAAAGCTGCCGTTATGATATCACGTTTTTCAACTGATTTTTTTTAAGCTTTCGTGGCCGTCCTGTAGTGCCCTCTATTACTGGAAGCTAGGCAGACTTTCGAATAAGTTATCAACTATGTTAAGAGAGTGTGATAAGGTGGAAAAGTTCGATTATGAAGTGACATAAGTATTTTCATCGCCAGTCTATTATGTTCAATTCACTGGAGTTTTAGGAAAATTTTCCTTCCGTTTATCCAATCCAGCATTGTCTGTTCCTAATGCGTTACAAACAAAATGGCAATCTAAGTATACCCAATGAGATTTTATCTACGGAACAAAAATGTACATTATACAATTTGCTCGAAAATAAAACATATTTCTCACAAAATTCCAACTGTTATTTTATTTATTAGTTTTCCAAACTTGTGTTGAGTTTTTATGCATAGTTATTATAATAATCGTACAATGTATATATATAATCGTATATTTTAATACTATTTCACATTAAAATAATAAATATATCCTTTTATTTACAGAAAACGCTTCAACGTCTGCCTAAAAATGAGATCATGTAGGTATAAATAGCTAATTGGTATTGTACGTTAGTAGTATTTTAAATGCTTAGTATATACAAATATATGTATTAAATAACTGATGAAGCAAACAACACTTGAATGTATACATTTTCAAATAAATTCAATACTGTTTTTTAAAGAAGCCTTTTCTATTGAATATGACCTACTCTCTCTAGATATGAGCCTATATGCTATAACGGTGTTCGATCCACTAATCTGAAAGCATAAAGTTAACAAATTCATAACAGACAAATTTTCTACCAAATATTGGAATCCCACTTCTCAGCTCACACAAAGTACATTAATTTTTTATATGAACATAAAAATACTTATCTGACAATAATCAGCACCCAGCGATTTCAATTATGACATATACAGATGTCAACAGCAACAAAATAAGAGGACAACACACAGCTGTCTTTATTCACCACTCAACCACGCCCATTCACAATGGTGAACAACAGAGCCCATTTGACGCAATGCTTTTCGAAGCGTATATAAAGCGCGCTGCTCAAAGCAGTGGGCATTGCGATCTAATCCCAGGCGGGTAAATTGGATTTAAATTGACATTAGTCTGTAGTTACGGGCAAGCATTGACGACCAAAACAAAATAAAATAAATTTTACTTTTCAGCTTCGCCCCAAAAAGGCCGGAGGTACTGAAATCGGTCCCATTACAAGGGCATGCTCTGACGCCTAGTATGATAAAAAAAAAAGTTAGTAGAAAACTAAAGTAGTTACGCTATGTATGTTGTGGCTCACTGTTTTAGCTTCCAGGATTCCACAGATGGCGGCACCTTCGCTAGGTGGTTTGAGGCCATACTAAATATGGGTTTGCGTCTTGACTGTATTGGTTTATGTCTTGTATGCACCATTACGCCTTGGCTGGTTTATGTCTTGGATGCACCATTGAGCCTTGACTGGCTTATGTCTTGGGTACACCATTGAGCCTTTACTGGCTTATATCTTGGATACACCATTGAGCCTTGTCTGGGTTATGTCTTGGATGTGTCATTTGGTCTTATCTGCGGTATTAGCCGGTACTACCAGCATGCTCCGTTGGGGATACGAGATCACTTTTAGCACTCTCCAGCATAGGAAAATAGCATAGGATTTCGATTTTGTTTCTGGAGTTCGTTTATATTTCATCTCGAGTTTTGGGAATACGAGATCACTTTGGGGATACGAGATCACTTTTAGCACTCTCCAGCATAGCGAAATACCATAGGTTTACGATTTTGTTTCAGGAGTTCGCTTATTTTTCATCTCAGACTCGTAGCCTCTAAGTTGACATCAACATTTTTCATCTCGAGTTTTTGGATACGAGATCACTTTTGGGAAACGAGATCACTTTCAGAACTCTCCAGCATAGGGAAATACCATAGGTTTTCGATTTTGTTTCTGGAGTTCACTTATTTTTCATCTTGGAGATCGTAGCTCTATATATTTGTGAAGGGGTGGTAAGCTTTATAGGTGGAGGTTGTGCTTAAGTTTGATCTAGACTTGGAGGCTACAATTTGACCTTGAGGTGCCCCTCCTGTGTCTGTTACTAGAGGTTGGCTGAGAGCTTTAGTGGCAATATCTGATATTATTACTAGGACTGCCTGGGGTATGTTGGACTGGGCTACGTTACCTGTACCAAGGCTTGGGTAGAATGTGTGCGGCTTATGTGTATTGAGTTATAATGTGAAATACCCTAAGCGAATTTATATCGGGGCTATATACTGCTTTTTTGCTTTTTCTCATTAATCGTAACAAAAAAAAAAAACATTAAAAATATTTTTTTTAAAATCTACTGTGAATGTTGATGTTTCAGATTTTCTTGGATTTTTTGTTCATATAAAAAAAACTACTAATACGAGGAAAGAAAAGGAATTATGGAAAAAAGAACGCGCGGATTCTAATTACGTACGTTGCATACGTTTACATCTTGTTTGCGTGAACGGCGCCGAAGCCGATGCCTTTGCCTCGCTGTTGCTGGACAAGACAAAACTGCCATTCAGTACGTTTATATGAATTCTTGAGTCCTAGACTTAAAAACCCTTTCAAACTCAAGTAGGGTTTCTGATTGAATTAGTTCCAATTACTTGGCTTGAAATTTTCTTGAAATTTACTTAAATTGACATTGACCTTTGACAATCCTGCATTAGGTTCAATACGTAAGTGCGGATTTTTAGACAATCCGATAAATCCGATAAACCGTTTTGGAAATAACTGTAAAAGAAGTGTAGCAGTCCTTTTTAAGGTGAAAAATTGGACGTTTTTGGTACAAAAGTCCTGGAAATTTACTTCCCATGACAAAAATGTTCACAACGGAGTACTAATGAAAGAATGGAAGAAATATATGCAAAATATGGAAACTGGGGTGTATATGAGCGTAGTGTAAAAAAATCGTTTTTCGGCGGTCAAAAGTCAGCTATCACGTTAAAACGATCAAAGACAAACTACACCACTCGATTACCCTCTCCTCCCTCTTTAATTTGGTACCAAACATGACGTAGTTTGAGCAACCCCCTATGAGGGGTGGTACAACCCCCAAACACCCTGCCCCCAAAATTGTTCACCTATATTTTTGTACTCTATGCCATTAATCCATCAGAAAAACTCCCAATAGTCTACAGCCCTCCCACACAGAGTTAGGTGCCCGTGAATATTGCGACAACGAAATTTACCGCCGAGGACGCTCAAATCTGCAAATTACCGTTAATCGAAATAAAATATAGCCTATAATACCCATGCATGCCTAATTACCAAAGTGAATTCTTACTTTTTTTTATTGGGCTTAGAAATCCTGAGCTTACCCCTGCGAATTATTACAGCTCCTGAAATTGTCTTTATTTTTTGTTAATTTCCGTTAATCAGCTCCCATTTCTACCCCGTACTCTCCCCGCCCCATTTCCACCACCTATCTTGTTCGCCCTGAGCTCCCATTTTTTTTTATACCACATACATTCTCCTTCTACTCTCCATTCTCTCGTTATCCCAGAAAAACTCGAGAAAACCTACCCTCCTACATCCCTCAAAAACTACCCCAACAAAAAAGAAATTTTAATTTATTTCGACAGTGAAAGGTAATAGGCAGATGTTCCTCACAAATGAAAAAAATCCAACCCTCTGCAACAAAAATTGATACCCTTAATCGTCCCAGGCGATTCGCACTTTTTCACATTTCTTACGTTCTCCCTAATTGTCCAACCATGTTGGTGAACTGGGAATGAAGAATTGGTAATTAGCAATTCTAGGAAAACGAAATCTCATCTCCCAAATTCCAAATTTTCTGTGCTACAGAATCCGATCCCAGGGCTTTGTTGTATCGCCACATCTCGTGCTTTCCTCTCGGAAAAAAAGAGGAAGCTGGAGCTGGGAAGAAATTTAATACCAAGAGTATTGAAATAATATTAATAAAAATCACTTTCACTTTTAATGTGCTTTATTATTATTTAATTTTATTACTTCACTCCCGTTTAAGGCTTTTTCTTTCATTAGGGCAACTTGAACTAATTATATTAAACTATTATGTTTACTCGACTGGATAATATATTTACGCGAACCGACTCGTACAAAAGAATATTTCCAACTCAACTCAATTCAATTTGATTTTTAAAAAGGTGGCCTCTCAGACGCTCGCGTTATCAGCTACAAAAAGGTATTTGTATATGCTCAATAGATCTGATGCCGAGCATGTGTATAAATAAGTGAAGACGAGCTTGGTCAATAAAAATAAGAAATTTATGATGACGTTTGCAAGAACATTGCTCGTTGAATATTTTACGAGGCATTTTTGGAAAATTTTTTGATTCGTTCATGTAGATGAGTGCATGAAATAAAAACTAATTTGATGCGCTCATGTAAATGAAGGTATGAAATTAAGAATTTTCGTGATGTGCCACGTGAATTATGGTGACATTGCGATAACTGGGGTATCATCATAACAGCGCTTCCCATTCTGCATCAGCCTGCGCTCGTGATGCATTACATACTATACGTCGAAGGTTGATTTCATTAATGTCGTTTGTTCGTTCAGAATGTTAAAAGTACGATTCCCGCTCCCTTCGAGATCATGAAGTCTGTTATTATCATCTGAGTTGGCCTGATCCATTGTTCCAAAAAGCGTATTAAAAAGGGACCCCACTCCACAAACCCCTTATGGTACGTACCATCATGAATTGAAGGAGCTACAGGCACGCCTAGTTTCAAAAACATTGTTTCGAGAAAAACCTGTTTAAAGTTTCAAGTAGCATAATTTTAATTCGAGAAGCCAAACACTAACTTGCGCATTCTCACGGACTTTCTACAAACAGCTGTTTGCTCAGGCTTAAAACATGGGTAGGATAGCTGGTAGGAAGCTGGAAACTAATATGTATCGGTATAATTTACACAAGGAATGATAAAGGCCCCAAATGCATGATTTTCCGAGCAGTCGAAAAACCGTCAATTTTGCTCCCGACTATGCTCGTCAAAGAAGCTAGCCCCCTTAACCCTCCCCCCATTCAAAATGTTTTACTCTCATAATAGACTGTTTTGATCATTCTTAAAAGTTTTTTACTCTCATAATAGACTGTTTTTATCATTCCTGGATACATTAAGCAGTGCTTAAGCAAAAAAAAGGGAAAAACAGGTTACAAGGTGATATTACCAAAAATCATATAACTTATAAAGATATCGCATACCGAACAAATTACATGTATAAGAAAAATTTTTCATGGGATGTAGCTCTACATCCCAAGCAACGTATGTCGACGCATAATCAGTCAACCAAGTCGTTCAGCCAGCACTCAGCGCAGCCACACGGCATAGCGCGCAAGTAGTCAGCCAACTTGAGTACCGCTGTCGCCTGTAGTTCTGTTGAAGTAGTAGGATTGTTTGTGGGAGGAGGGAAGGAAAAGTGACGTTGCCACCGTCATCGCCAAGCAGGAATTGTCTGTGTGGAGCTCAACAGGCCTGGGATTTGCGGAGTGCGGTGTGGTGTGACTTTATGTATAGTGATGCCTTGTCGTGATGGAAGGGATTCATGAAAATATTTATTTGCCTTTAATTTCATTTTGAGTTATTAGTCGAGTACATTGATTGTGGTATTTTTTTGTCACTGCTGTTTGAGATTAGATTTTGCTATTGAAATTTTTTCTTAGAACTCGTATTTGTTTGTTTTAAACACAATTAAAATGATTTCTACTTCAAGGAAATCTGGCAATAAATGCAGTTTGGTACACTGTCAGAGATCCAAAAGATCAATTACAGATCTGAGATTATTTAAATTCCCATGTCCGGATACAGATCTTGGTAAAGTATGGCGTGAAAGGTGCGGTGTTCTCGATAGCAACAAACAGCCTTATATTTGCCATTATCATTTTACTGAAGATTGTATTGGGAAAAAATATTTAAAAAGACATGCTGTACCATCCGTGCAATTGCCGAAGCAAAATCAGGTGGATGACGATTTCAGTTTGACCTACTCTCTCTAGATATGAGCCTATATGCTATAACGGTGTTCGATCCACTAATCTGAAAGCATAAAGTTAACAAATTCATAACAGACAAATTTTCTACCAAATATTGGAATCCCACTTCTCAGCTCACACAAAGTACATTAATTTTTTATATGAACATAAAAATACTTATCTGACAATAATCAGCACCCAGCGATTTCAATTATGACATATACAGATGTCAACAGCAACAAAATAAGAGGACAACACACAGCTGTCTTTATTCACCACTCAACCACGCCCATTCACAATGGTGAACAACAGAGCCCATTTGACGCAATGCTTTTCGAAGCGTATATAAAGCGCGCTGCTCAAAGCAGTGGGCATTGCGATCTAATCCCAGACGGGTAAATTGGATTTAAATTGACATTAGTCTGTAGTTACGGGCAAGCATTGACGACCAAAACAAAATAAAATAAATTTTACTTTTCAGCTTCGCCCAAAAAAGGCCGGAGGTACTGAAATCGGTCCCATTACAAGGGCATGCTCTGACGCCTAGTATGATAAAAAAAAAAGTTAGTAGAAAACTAAAGTAGTTACGCTATGTATGTTCTGGCTCACTGTTTTAGCTTCCAGGATTCCACAGATGGCGGCACCTTCGCTAGGTGGTTTGAGGCCATAATAAATGTGGGTTTGCGTCTTGACTGTATTGGTTTATGTCTTGTATGCACCATTACGCCTTGGCTGGTTTATGTCTTGGATGCACCATTGAGCCTTGACTGGCTTATGTCTTGGGTACACCATTGAGCCTTTACTGGCTTATATCTTGGATACACCATTGAGCCTTGTCTGGGTTATGTCTTGGATGTGTCATTTGGTCTTATCTGCGGCATTAGCCGGTACTACCAGCATGCTCCGTTGGGGATACGAGATCACTTTTAGCACTCTCCAGCATAGGAAAATAGCATAGGATTTCGATTTTGTTCCTGGAGTTCGTTTATATTTCATCTCGAGTTTTGGGAATACGAGATCACTTTGGGGATACGAGATCACTTTTAGCACTCTCCAGCATAGCGAAATACCATAGGTTTACGATTTTGTTTCAGGAGTTCGCTTATTTTTCATCTCAGGCTCGTAGCCTCTAAGTTGACATCAACATTTTTCATCTCGAGTTTTTGGATACGAGATCACTTTTGGGAAACGAGATCACTTTCAGAACTCTCCAGCATAGGGAAATACCATAGGTTTTCGATTTTGTTTCTGGAGTTCACTTATTTTTCATCTTGGAGATCGTAGCTCTATATATTTGTGAAGGGGTGGTAAGCTTTATAGGTGGAGGTTGTGCTTAAGTTTGATCTAGACTTGGAGGCTACAATTTGACCTTGAGGTGCCCCTCCTGTGTCTGTTACTAGAGGTTGGCTGAGAGCTTTAGTGGCAATATCTGATATTATTACTAGGACTGCCTGGGGTATGTTGGACTGGGCTACGTTACCTGTACCAAGGCTTGGGTAGAATGTGTGCGGCTTATGTGTATTGAGTTATAATGTGAAATACCCTAAGCGAATTTATATCGGGGCTATATACTGCTTTTTTGCTTTTTCTCATTAATCGTAACAAAAAAAAAAAATATTAAAAATATTTTTTTTTAAATCTACTGTGAATGTTGATGTTTCAGATTTTCTTGGATTTTTTGTTCATATAAAAAAAACTACTAATACGAGGAAAGAAAAGGAATTATGGAAAAAAGAACGCGCGGATTCTAATTACGTACGTTGCATACGTTTACATCTTGTTTGCGTGAACGGCGCCGAAGCCGATGCCTTTGCCTCGCTGTTGCTGGACAAGACAAAACTGCCATTCAGTACATTTATATGAATTCTTGAGTCCTAGACTTAAAAACCCTTTCAAACTCAAGTAGGGTTTCTGATTGAATTAGTTCCAATTACTTGGCTTGAAATTTTCTTGAAATTTACTTAAATTGACATTGACCTTTGACAATCCTGCATTAGGTTCAATACGTAAGTGCGGATTTTTAGACAATCCGATAAATCCGATAAACCGTTTTGGAAATAACTGTAAAAGAAGTGTAGCAGTCCTTTTTAAGGTGAAAAATTGGACGTTTTTGGTACAAAAGTCCTGGAAATTTACTTCCCATGACAAAAATGTTCACAACGGAGTACTAATGAAAGAATGGAAGAAATATATGCAAAATATGGAAACTGGGGTGTATATGAGCGTAGTGTAAAAAAATCGTTTTTCGGCGGTCAAAAGTCAGCTATCACGTTAAAACGATCAAAGACAAACTACACCACTCGATTACCCTCTCCTCCCTCTTTAATTTGGTACCAAACATGACGTAGTTTGAGCAACCCCCTATGAGGGGTGGTACAACCCCCAAACACCCTGCCCCCAAAATTGTTCACCTATATTTTTGTACTCTATGCCATTAATCCATCAGAAAAACTCCCAATAGTCTACAGCCCTCCCACACAGAGTTAGGTGCCCGTGAATATTGCGACAACGAAATTTACCGCCGAGGACGCTCAAATCTGCAAATTACCGTTAATCGAAATAAAATATAGCCTATAATACCCATGCATGCCTAATTACCAAAGTGAATTCTTACTTTTTTTTATTGGGCTTAGAAATCCTGAGCTTACCCCTGCGAATTATTACAGCTCCTGAAATTGTCTTTATTTTTTGTTAATTTCCGTTAATCAGCTCCCATTTCTACCCCGTACTCTCCCCGCCCCATTTCCACCACCTATCTTGTTCGCCCTGAGCTCCCATTTTTTTTTATACCACATACATTCTCCTTCTACTCTCCATTCTCTCGTTATCCCAGAAAAACTCGAGAAAACCTACCCTCCTACATCCCTCAAAAACTACCCCAACAAAAAAGAAATTTTAATTTATTTCGACAGTGAAAGGTAATAGGCAGATGTTCCTCACAAATGAAAAAAATCCAACCCTCTGCAACAAAAATTGATACCCTTAATCGTCCCAGGCGATTCGCACTTTTTCACATTTCTTACGTTCTCCCTAATTGTCCAACCATGTTGGTGAACTGGGAATGGAGAATTGGTAATTAGCAATTCTAGGAAAACGAAATCTCATCTCCCAAATTCCAAATTTGCTGTGCTACAGAATCCGATCCCAGGGCTTTGTTGTATCGCCACATCTCGTGCTTTCCTCTCGGAAAAAAAGAGGAAGCTGGAGCTGGGAAGAAATTTAATACCAAGAGTATTGAAATAATAGTAATAAAAATCACTTTCACTTTTAATGTGCTTTATTATTATTTAATTTTATTACTTCACTCCCGTTTAAGGCTTTTTCTTTCATTAGGGCAACTTGAACTAATTATATTAAACTATTATGTTTACTCGACTGGATAATATATTTACGCGAACCGACTCGTACAAAAGAATATTTCCAACTCAACTCAATTCAATTTGATTTTTAAAAAGGTGGCCTCTCAGACGCTCGCGTTATCAGCTACAAAAAGGCATTTGTATATGCTCAATAGATCTGATGCCGAGCATGTGTATAAATAAGTGAAGACGAGCTTGGTCAATAAAAATAAGAAATTTATGATGACGTTTGCAAGAACATTGCTCGTTGAATATTTTACGAGGCATTTTTGGAAATTTTTTTGATTCGTTCATGTAGATGAGTGCATGAAATAAAAACTAATTTGATGCGCTCATGTAAATGAAGGTATGAAATTAAGAATTTTCGTGATGTGCCACGTGAATTATGGTGACATTGCGATAACTGGGGTATCATCATAACAGCGCTTCCCATTCTGCATCAGCCTGCGCTCGTGATGCATTACATACTATACGTCGAAGGTTGATTTCATTAATGTCGTTTGTTCGTTCAGAATGTTAAAAGTACGATTCCCGCTCCCTTCGAGATCATGAAGTCTGTTATTATCATCTGAGTCGGCCTGATCCATTGTTCCAAAAAGCGTATTAAAAAGGGACCCCACTCCACAAACCCCTTATGGTACCATCATGAATTGAAGGAGCTACAGGCACGCCTAGTTTCAAAAACATTGTTTCGAGAAAAACCTGTTTAAAGTTTCAAGTAGCATAATTTTAATTCGAGAAGCCAAACACTAACTTGCGCATTCTCACGGACTTTCTACAAAGAGCTGTTTGCTCAGGCTTAAAACATGGGTAGGATAGACATATATTAGTCAAAATTGGAAGCTGGAAACTAATATGGATCGGTATAATTTACACAAGGAATGATAAAGGCCCCAAATGCATGCTTTTCCGAGCAGTCGAAAAACTCTCATAATAGACTGTTTTGATCATTCTTAAAAGTTTTTTACTCTCATAATAGACTGTTTTTATCATTCCTGGATACATTAAGCAGTGCTTAAGCAAAAAAAAGGGAAAAACAGGTTACAAGGTGATATTACCAAAAATCATATAACTTATAAAGATATCGCATACCGAACAAATTACATGTATAAGAAAAATTTTTCATGGGATGTAGCTCTACATCCCAAGCAACGTATGTCGACGCATAATCAGTCAACCAAGTCGTTCAGCCAGCACTCAGCGTAGCCACACGGCATAGCGCGCAAGTAGTCAGCCAACTTGAGTACCGCTGTCGCCTGTAGTTCTGTTGAAGTAGTAGGATTGTTTGTGGGAGGAGGGAAGGAAAAGTGACGTTGCCACCGTCATCGCCAAGCAGGAATTGTCTGTGTGGAGCTCAACAGGCCTGGGATTTGCGGAGTGCGGTGTGGTGTGACTTTATGTATAGTGATGCCTTGTCGTGATGGAAGGGATTCATGAAAATATTTATTTGCCTTTAATTTCATTTTGACTTATTAGTCGAGTACATTGATTGTGGTATTTTTTTGTCACTGCTGTTTGAGATTAGATTTTGCTATTGAAATTTTTTCTTAGAACTCGTATTTGTTTGTTTTAAACACAATTAAAATGATTTCTACTTCAAGGAAATCTGGCAATAAATGCAGTTTGGTACACTGTCAGAGATCCAAAAGATCAATTACAGATCTGAGATTATTTAAATTCCCATGTCCGGATACAGATCTTGGTAAAGTATGGCGTGAAAGGTGCGGTGTTCTCGATAGCAACAAACAGCCTTATATTTGCCATTATCATTTTACTGAAGATTGTATTGGGAAAAAATATTTAAAAAGACATGCTGTACCATCCGTGCAATTGCCGAAGCAAAATCAGGTGGATGACGATTTCAGTTTGACCTACCCTCTCTAGATATGAGCCTATATGCTATAACGGTGTTCGATCCACTAATCTGAAAGCATAAAGTTAACAAATTCATAACAGACAAATTTTCTACCAAATATTGGAATCCCACTTCTCAGCTCACACAAAGTACATTAATTTTTTATATGAACATAAAAATACTTATCTGACAATAATCAGCACCCAGCGATTTCAATTATGACATATACAGATGTCAACAGCAACAAAATAAGAGGACAACACACAGCTGTCTTTATTCACCACTCAACCACGCCCATTCACAATGGTGAACAACAGAGCCCATTTGACGCAATGCTTTTCGAAGCGTATATAAAGCGCGCTGCTCAAAGCAGTGGGCATTGCGATCTAATCCCAGGCGGGTAAATTGGATTTAAATTGACATTAGTCTGTAGTTACGGGCAAGCATTGACGACCAAAACAAAATAAAATAAATTTTACTTTTCAGCTTCGCCCCAAAAAGGCCGGAGGTACTGAAATCGGTCCCATTACAAGGGCATGCTCTGACGCCTAGTATGATAAAAAAAAAAGTTAGTAGAAAACTAAAGTAGTTACGCTATGTATGTTCTGGCTCACTGTTTTAGCTTCCAGGATTGCACAGATGGCGGCACCTTCGCTAGGTGGTTTGAGGCCATACTCAATGTGGGTTTGCGTCTTGACTGTTGTTTAGACTCATCATCGATAGCCGGAGACACATTTAAAGAAATCATACAATATTCATAATTTAAAATATTTACGATAGTCAAACATAAGTAATTCACACAAAATAATAAAATTCTGCTGAAACATTGTTTTTCCATAGATCTAATTACGAGCACACAATTTTTACCTGCAAAAGCTTTTGTTACCGGAGCCGCCCGACTCGCGGTGTGAAAATTTCTGCATTAAAAACAACAAATGCTTACGCAGGTGAAAATTTGTGCTCGTAAATAAAAATGTGAATTAAAAACATAAAAATATTATATAATTTCCTGTTTTGTTCCCAACTCGATTTTGAGTGTGGGAATATGGTCATCATACCTGTGCGATGGCTGTATAATCTATATAAACAATAAACTGAACCCCGATGGGGTCATAAGTGAAAAATAAGTCAAATTGAAAAGTGCGTTTTTATTTTCTTCTCCATACATCATTTTAGCTGTATGCATAGGTATTGTACCTAAGCATCACTTTCATCAGTGTCACGGTATTGTACCCTGACAAATCAACATCCACAGCGGCTGATAAAAGAATCGGTCGCTTAATAAACATTTTGGTGACCCCGACGTGATCCAGGCGATACGCTTGTGATACGTTCATTCAATAGTATCAAGGCTTCAATCGTTTCACGCTGAAGAGACGTGATCCAGGCGATACGCTTGTGATACGCTCACTCAATAGCATCAAGGCTTCAATCGTTTCACGCTGAAGGGACGTGATCCAGGCGATACGCTTGTGATACGTAAATCTAAAAATCAACAATTATTGCACAAAAGGTCCAATCCTCTCAACTAAGGAGTCGTGATCTAGGCGAGTTGGTTATCATCACATGACAATCAACTCAGCGAATTGCAAGCTGAGAACAAGGATAATCTCTACTTCTCTAAAAATTACTTTGAGAAGGTTCAAGTACAATATCTAACGTTCTTAAGAAAAATAGTGGAACGATTAGAGAAATGGCCAGAATCTGGTGGCAGTACACAAGCCACGGAGGTGCACAAAACAGGGGAAGAGAACAATGCTGAATCTCAACCATCTCAAAATAATATTAATGCAGCAGAAGAGGTAGCCAAGATGGCAAGGAAGCAGAAAGCAATAATCGAATCTCTGCGTCGACTTTTGACAAGACTCAGCGAGGATAATCAGCACATCTCGAAGCAGGCATGCGAAGCAAAAACATCAACTATTACGCGCTATTGAAATCAAATTGAGACGTTTCATCAAAGTATTTGCGAGCTTACCGATGATCCAACTAGTCACGGTTTTAATTCTGCTGATTACTTTAACTTGGAGGAACTTGTACAAGAAACTCTAATACAACTTTCAGAAAAATTATCCAGGTTGTCCCCGGCTATTTCGAATACCGCGACGTTATCTAGTTCAATAATGAAGCTACCAAAGATAACCTTGCCCAATTTCGATGGGGACTATTTAAAATGGCGGCAATTCTATGACCTCTTTAATCAAATGGTCCATAATCAAGCCATAGGGGCTTGTCAAAAAATGTGGTATTTGAAATCACACTTAACCGGGGAAGCTGAAAAACTTGTTCGCCATCTAAGCTTGTCTGATGAGAATTACGTCGCTGCCTGGACAATGTTAAAAGACCGCTATGACAACCATAGGCTATTAGTCACGGCATTATTGAATAAACTACTGTCTCAACAGACCATAATGTCCGAAAGTTCAGCTGCAATCAAATCACTTCATGACACCACTCAAGAATGCCTGTTGGGACTAGAAAACCTTGGAATCAATACCACCAATTGGGATCCTTTGCTGTTTTATCTGTTAACCAGAAAGTTGGATAAAACCACTCATGGATTGTATGAGCAGTCATTGTCCCATCCTAAAAAGCTGCAGCCCATAAAGGAGTTTCTAGATTTTTTGGAAACTCGTTTTTAATCATTAGAGGCTTTGGGAAGCAAAGCCAGAGGCCCCGAAAAGTATCAAGGGAGACTTTCAGCTAAATCACTTACTTCAATCGCCAAGGTTACTCAACAATGTATGCTTTGTAAGGGGAATCATCCGCTGTTCGCGTGTCAAGAATTTCTACGAATACAGCCATACCGTCGACTGACCTTCCTTAGAAAGACAAACTTGTGCACGAATTGTCTCAAGCCTGGACATTGTGCATCGCAATGTACCTCAAGAGGATGTTCTAAGTGCTCAAAAATGCATAACACTTTGGTGCACCTAGAGAAGGTGTCAACTCCAGTTCCTAAGAAGAGCCAGCCATCATACACAAATACACAATTGAAGGTCAAACAAGCAGTCGTCAATTCGCCTCAAGAGAATGTGCATATATTGAAAGAGAATGCAACCACACTGTCAATACACGGTACTCGCCAAAAGAGAGGTTACGTCATCTTGGGCACTGTACTTATCAAACTCGTTAATCATGAGGGCAAAACCGTGGAGTGTAGAGCCATTCTCGACTCCGGATCGCAGCTAAATTTCGTGACAGAGAAATTGGTTAAAGAGCTTGGATTAAACGAAACGCCTGAGCTCATGCAAATTCAAGGTGTTGGACAAAGCAAGCAACACACACAAAAACGAGTCAATGTTCTATTACAGTCAAGAACAAATGGGTTTTCTAGCAGACTGGAAGCCTTTGTTTTACCCAGGATCACCTCTCATCAACCAACGCAATTAGTAGACACTACAGATTGGCCGATTCCCTGTAATGTGACATTGGCCGATCCGCAGTTCCACCGACCAAGTCGAGTCGATTTTCTGATCGGAGCAGAAATATATTGTCAAATCATGTCAATTGGTCAAATAAGGTTGGCAGACAACTTGCCAACCTTACAGAATACAGTGTTTGGATGGGTGGTATCTGGCAAGGTTGACGTAGAATCCCCAAATACATTAACATGTGGCATTTGTAGCGAGGATGAAAGGACTGAACAACAAATAGAAAAATTCTGGAAGTTGGAAGAAATTGATTCAGCATATGAAGAAAACAACATAACAATTTCAGAACAGCGATGCGTAAATCATTTTAATCAAAATATGAAGAGAACCCAAGATGGAAGGTTCATAGTAAGGCTGCCCTTCTCACAGAATCCCAAGGCATTGGGGGAATCAAAAACCGTTGCACTTAACAGATTCCTATCATTGGAGCGGAAACTTGGCAGGCAACCTATCCTCAAGGCACAGTATATTGACTTTATTCGGGAATGTATCAGGCTAGGCCACATGGACCAAGTCGATCCTCTTGAAATAAGGAAGCCACACTATTTCTTACCACATCATTGCGTCAAAAAACCGGATAGCAGTACCACGAAGCTCCGAGTAGTATTCGACGCATCTGCGAAAACGTCATCAAACATTTCACTCAACGACATCTTGTACAAGGGGCCTACTATCCAGGACGAATTGTTCTCCATTCTGTTACGATTCAGGCTACCGAGATTCGTCTTCACTGCCGATATAGAGAAAATGTATCGGCAAGTTTGCTTAGATGATAAAGATCAAATGTACCAGCTCATTTTATGGAGGGAAGATCCAAATAAACCCGTAAATTATTACAAACTTCGAACTGTGACATACGGGACGACAGCTGCTCCTTTCCTAGCAACAAAGTGCTTAGAATCCCTAGCGGAAGCAGAAAAGGCAAGATTCCCACTAGGATCGGAAACTCTCAGAAGAGATTTTTATGTTGATGACGTGATGACTGGTTCCAACAGTCTATCTGAAGCAAAGGAAATTCAAAGGCAGCTAAAAGAACTTCTTCAATCAGGAGGTTTCAACCTCCGAAAATGGTGCGCGAACCACCCGCAATTACTGCACGGAATTCCGGCAGAAGATATCGAGCTACAACTGGACTTCACTGAAGCAACTGAAGGTCACATAAAGACTCTCGGTTTAACTTGGCTTCCGAAATCTGATGTGTTTTCCATAAACACAGCATGGAGTGACAGTAAAAAGGTTACAAAACGATCAGTATAATCGGACACTGCTCACATTTTTGATCCCCTCGGATTGGTAAATCCTGTTACAGTGACTGCAAAATTATTCATACAAAAGCTGTGGACACTTAAGCTGGACTGGGACGCAGCCTTACCACTAGAAATGCACACTAACTGGCTCATATTTCGTGAAGGCCTCAAGGCGCTTAATGATATAAAGGTTCCGCGACATGTATTTTCAAATCAACAGCCGCGGTTTACACAGATCCATGCCTTTTCCGACTCATCTGAAAAGGCATATGGCTCCGCGATCTACATCAGGTCGACATCTCAAGATGGTGTTGTAATTGTACGACTATTATGTGCAAGATCCAAGGTAGCACCCATCAAAACTGTAACACTTCCTCGGCTGGAATTATGTGCCGCAAAATTATCTGCTCAGTTAGTTCAACGGGTTACAAGAGACCTAAGACTGCACAACATACCAACATACTTCTGGACAGACTCAGAAATTGTGCTTGCTTGGATCTATTCTGAGTCTTCATCTTACAACACTTTTGTGGCTAACAGGGTTGCCAGCATTCAAAGGTTATCGGATATAGAGCAATGGCGTCATGTTAAGTCCAGTGATAATCCTGCCGACATTGTGTCACGCGGAATGCTTGCAGAAAAATTAGCTAATTGCAGTATGTGGTTCTATGGCCCTCCGTTCCTGCATGGATCAGAGGGATATTGGCCCCCCAAATATTCGAAGGTGAGTGTTGATTTAGAGAGAAAAAGGTCCAAAGTCGTACTCACTACAAGCAACATATGGTCACCATTCATCAGTACCATCAATCATGGTAATTCATTCAAAAGGCTCCAAAGGGTGATCGGATATACGCTGAGATTCGCTCATAATGCAAGACAACGTGAGCGACAAATGAGACACAATGGCTCCTTAAGAATCGAAGAATTGGACAGAGCACTCATCATCATTCTGAAGGAAATACAACATGAAGGGTTCACAGA
Source organism: Dioctria rufipes (assembly GCA_963924295.1). Lineage (NCBI taxonomy): Eukaryota > Metazoa > Arthropoda > Insecta > Diptera > Asilidae > Dioctria > Dioctria rufipes. Next base: position 107,990,543 of record OZ002744.1, read on the forward strand.
AGACCTGAGGCAATTGAATCAAACTGGAACCATTAATAATGGAAGCCCCTTAAGTAGCCTAGCTCCTTTTCTTGACGACGAAACCGGAATCATCAGAGTAGGGGGCAGACTAGAGCACTCTAGCTTGTCGTACGATGCAAAACATCCTATGCTCCTGCCTTATTCTCATCATTTAACGAAGTTAATAATGACCGACATCCACATCAACAATCTACATGCTGGTCCACAAACACTACTTGCAATCACCCGACAAAGGTACTGGCCAGTCAAGGGAAAGACAATTGCTAGATCAATTGTACAGAACTGCATTCGCTGCAACAGAGTGAAACCTAAGCTACTGACCCAGCTCATGGGAAACCTTCCTTCAGCCCGAGTCCAACCCGCAAGACCGTTCATAAGATCTGGAGTAGACTTCTGTGGTCCAATTTGGACACATTATAAGTTAAGGGGAAAACGTCCTCAAAAGACTTATTTGGCAGTATTCTGCTGCTTTGCCACAAAGGCAACTCACCTTGAAGTTGTCAGTGACTTAACCACGGATGGGTTTCTTGGCGCACTTAAACGTTTCATCGCCAGACGAGGTTATTGCAAGGACTTGTACTGTGATAACGCCACCAATTTTGTGGGAGCAAGAAATCGAATCGAGGAGCTCCAACACATATTATATCCCAGTGAAGCTCAAGAAAAGATTTCGTCATTATGTCACAAAAAAGGAATAGAATTTCATTTTATTCCACCACGTGCGCCACATTTTGGTGGTCTGTGGGAAGCTGCAATAAAGTCGGCAAAGACTCTGCTACAAAAATCGCTATCATCAGCCTCTCTGACTTACGAGGAGTTGTCAACAGCAGCAACTGAAATCGAGGCAATTTTAAACTCGAGGCCAATTACTCCATTATCAGATGATCCTAACGACTTGACGGCATTAACACCAGGACATTTTCTTATCGGAGAGCCTCTAACAGCAATCGTCGACCCACATTCAAGCGAGCATAAATTGAGTTTAGTGCAAAGATGGAAGCTAGTCTCACACGTTAAACAGGAATTTTGGCGTAGATGGTCAAATGAGTACCTATGCGACTTGCAACACAGACATAAGTGGAAGCGGCCATCCCAGAATGCTCATCCCGGAATGATGGTGCTCGTAAAAGAAGACAATTTGCCACCTCTCAAATGGCAGATCGGACGAATTACTCAGATTGTCAAGGGAAATGACGGCCTTGTGCGAGTTGCTGATGTTAAAACTACGTCTGGAATCATGAGAAGGCCAATACACAAACTAGCACCACTACCAATAGACACTGAGGATAATCAACAATCGAACCCGTGTACGGAAGAACCATCAAGACCGTCAAGAGACAGTGAGAGAGATCAGCATCCTGAGTCCACTCCTGCCAAAAAAAGACGATCATCTCAAAGCTCAGCATTGAGCGCATTTTTACTAACATGCCTTATTATGCCCATACTTGGAAGTCCACCAGTAGAAATAATACCATTCGTATCGCAGCCGGGAATCTACTTCGAGAGTCTAGGATCAACCCATCTAATCTCCAATGAGTGGGACCTAGTCGTATACTATGACATGAAAGGCTATTGGAAGGAGTACCAATCTATAAAAGGCGGCATTCATAAGCTACATACCACATGCGACACTACTACAGGAGGAGCTTGGCAACAGCAATGAGCTACTAGTCGCAACACCTCGGAATAGAATTGCACGAGCACCGTTAAATATTGTGGGTAATTTGGCTAGCTCTCTGTTCGGGGTACTCGACTCCGAATATGCGGAAAAAATGGCTCTCACTATTGACAAGGTCAGAATTAATGAAGAACATCTGTTAAATTTAGTCAAAAATCAGACTTCCATAATTGAATCAACTACAAATATACTGAAAAGAGATGAGGACCGTATCCAAAATCAATTTAAAGAAGTAGACGCTCATCTTGATCAAATAACAAACTATGTCCACAATATTACCGAAGCGCTACATCAGCAGAAATTATCCGAGCTGTTCACATCACTAGCTTTACAGATAACTTTAATGTCTTCAAGCTTTCGATACGCACAGAATGCCATTGTTGATGTATTGATGGATACCCACCACGGAAAAATCAACCCTCAACTTCTCACTCCGAAGCAATTAAAGGAAGCTTTGACTACGGTAAAAGATCACTTGCCATCCAGCCTCAGGTTACCTGGACAACGTGACAATCTGCTTAAACTCTATAGCCTGATGACAGTAGAAGGCCGGATGACTTCAAGATATGCTATATTTAGAATAAAATTACCGTTGTTCGCATTTGAAGAATTCGAATTATTCCGCATCATTCCCGTTCCCGTAGCAATAAACAACACCATTGTGGCTATCAAGCCTTCAACTGATTTCATGGTAGTTAACTTGCACCGCGATCAATACTACCCACTCAGCGAACAAGAGCTGAACACTTGCGTATGTTTTGGCGAAGCTTCCCACATATGCAAACAGAAACATCCAATCTACCGAAAGGGGGCAAATATCACATCCTGCGAAATGAGCTTCATGAATCATCTGCCACCATCACCTAGTTGTCGAACAATGAATGCTGAAAATATCCCCAAGTGGATTCAACTATATAATCCAAATCAATGGATTTACGCAATGAAGGATAAAACCACTATAAACGTAGTCTGTGGAACAGATGTAATTCAACAAATCCTGGAAGGTTCCGGAATTTTGAAAATTCAAGCCAACTGTGCAGTGAAGCAAGAACTTGTTACTCTCCAATCGCACAATGTCTACCCCAGCACACTTCGAGCCTCATTCATGCCAACTGTAAATCTCACGGATTTCATGTCATCAGATCAACTGGCGGACCTATCCTACACACCAATTCAATTTCAAAATCATCAAGCCGAATTTACCCAATTACAGCAAAGGATCACCGAACTAAAGGAGACCCAAAAGCTACCAAAGGACTTAAAATCAACAGATATTCATCAATTCGCCTTAGGATACATAGCCCTAATTCTGGGAACCAGTATTGGTGTCAGCATATCATACAGATATGTGAAGAAAAGACTCAACCGCCATAAAGTAAATAGACCAACTCCGAGACCGCGTCAAACAACCCCTCAGATGTTTACGGTCAGCATAAACGAAGACGATGGTTGAACTAATAGTCCAACGAGGGGGAGGATGTTTAGACTCATCATCGATAGCCGGAGACACATTTAAAGAAATCATACAATATTCATAATTTAAAATATTTACGATAGTCAAACATAAGTAATTCACACAAAATAATAAAATTCTGCTGAAACATTGTTTTTCCATAGATCTAATTACGAGCACACAATTTTTACCTGCAAAAGCTTTTGTTACCGGAGCCGCCCGACTCGCAGTGTGAAAATTTCTGCATTAAAAACAACAAATGCTTACGCAGGTGAAAATTTGTGCTCGTAAATAAAAATGTGAATTAAAAACATAAAAATATTATATAATTTCCTGTTTTGTTCCCAACTCGATTTTGAGTGTGGGAATATGGTCATCATACCTGTGCGATGGCTGTATAATCTATATAAACAATAAACTGAACCCCGATGGGGTCATAAGTGAAAAATAAGTCAAATTGAAAAGTGCGTTTTTATTTTCTTCTCCATACATCATTTTAGCTGGATGCATAGGTATTGTACCTAAGCATCACTTTCATCAGTGTCACGGTATTGTACCCTGACAAATCAACATCCACAGCGGCTGATAAAAGAATCGGTCGCTTAATAAACAGACTGTATTGGTTTATGTCTTGTATGCACCATTACGCCTTGGCTGGTTTATGTCTTGGATGCACCATTGAGCCTTTACTGGCTTATATCTTGGTTTATGTCTTGTATGCACCATTACGCCTTGGCTGGTTTATGTCTTGGATGCACCATTGAGCCTTTACTGGCTTATATCTTGGATACACCATTGAGCCTTGTCTGGGTTATGTCTTGGATGTGTCATTTGGTCTTATCTGCGGCATTAGCCGGTACTACCAGCATGCTCCGTTGGGGATATGAGATCACTTTTAGCACTCTCCAGCATAGGAAAATAGCATAGGATTTCGATTTTGTTTCTGGAGTTCGTTTATATTTCATCTCGAGTTTTGGGAATACGAGATCACTTTGGGGATACGAGATCACTTTTAGCACTCTCCAGCATAGTGAAATACCATAGGTTTACGATTTGGTTTCAGGAGTTCGCTTATTTTTCATCTCAGACTCGTAGCCTCTAAGTTGACATCAACATTTTTCATCTCGAGTTTTTGGATACGAGATCACTTTTGGGAAACGAGATCACTTTCAGAACTCTCCAGCATAGGGAAATACCATAGGTTTTCGATTTTGTTTCTGGAGTTCACTTATTTTTCATCTTGGAGATCGTAGCTCTATATATTTGTGAAGGGGTGGTAAGCTTTATAGGTGGAGGTTGTGCTTAAGTTTGATCTAGACTTGGAGGCTACAATTTGACCTTGAGGTGCCCCTCCTGTGTCTGTTACTAGAGGTTGGCTGAGAGCTTTAGTGGCAATATCTGATATTATTACTAGGACTGCCTGGGGTATGTTGGACTGGGCTACGTTACCTGTACCAAGGCTTGGGTAGAATGTGTGCGGCTTATGTGTATTGAGTTATAATGTGAAATACCCTAAGCGAATTTATATCGGGGCTATATACTGCTTTTTTGCTTTTTCTCATTAATCGTAACAAAAAAAAAAACATTAAAAATATTTTTTTTAAAATCTACTGTGAATGTTGATGTTTCAGATTTTCTTGGATTTTTTGTTCATATAAAAAAAACTACTAATACGAGGAAAGAAAAGGAATTATGGAAAAAAGAACGCGCGGATTCTAATTACGTACGTTGCATACGTTTACATCTTGTTTGCGTGAACGGCGCCGAAGCCGATGCCTTTGCCTCGCTGTTGCTGGACAAGACAAAACTGCCATTCAGTACGTTTATATGAATTCTTGAGTCCTAGACTTAAAAACCCTTTCAAACTCAAGTAGGGTTTCTGATTGAATTAGTTTCAATTACTTGACTTGAAATTTTCTTGAAATTTACTTGAATTGACATTGACCTTTGACAATCCTGCATTAGGTTCAATACGTAAGTGCGGATTTTTAGACAATCCGATAAATCCGATAAACCGTTTTGGAAATAACTGTAAAAGAAGTGTAGCAGTCCTTTTTAAGGTGAAAAATTGGACGTTTTTGGTACAAAAGTCCTGGAAATTTACTTCCCATGACAAAAATGTTCACAACGGAGTACTAATGAAAGAATGGAAGAAATATATGCAAAATATGGAAACTGGGGTGTATATGAGCGTAGTGTAAAAAAATCGTTTTTCGGCGGTCAAAAGTCAGCTATCACGTTAAAACGATCAAAGACAAACTACACCACTCGATTACCCTCTCCTCCCTCTTTAATTTGGTACCAAACATGACGTAGTTTGAGCAACCCCCTATGAGGGGTGGTACAACCCCCAAACACCCTGCCCCCAAAATTGTTCACCTATATTTTTGTACTCTATGCCATTAATCCATCAGAAAAACTCCCAATAGTCTACAGCCCTCCCACACAGAGTTAGGTGCCCGTGAATATTGCGACAACGAAATTTACCGCCGAGGACGCTCAAATCTGCAAATTACCGTTAATCGAAATAAAATATAGCCTATAATACCCATGCATGCCTAATTACCAAAGTGAATTCTTACTTTTTTTTATTGGGCTTAGAAATCCTGAGCTTACCCCTGCGAATTATTACAGCTCCTGAAATTGTCTTTATTTTTTGTTAATTTCCGTTAATCAGCTCCCATTTCTACCCCGTACTCTCCCCGCCCCATTTCCACCACCTATCTTGTTCGCCCTGAGCTCCCATTTTTTTTTTTTATACCACATACATTCTCCTTCTACTCTCCATTCTCTCGTTATCCCAGAAAAACTCGAGAAAACCTACCCTCCTACATCCCTCAAAAACTACCCCAACAAAAAAGAAATTTTAATTTATTTCGACAGTGAAAGGTAATAGGCAGATGTTCCTCACAAATGAAAAAAATCCAACCCTCTGCAACAAAAATTGATACCCTTAATCGTCCCAGGCGATTCGCACTTTTTCACATTTCTTACGTTCTCCCTAATTGTCCAACCATGTTGGTGAACTGGGAATGGAGAATTGGTAATTAGCAATTCTAGGAAAACGAAATCTCATCTCCCAAATTCCAAATTTTCTGTGCTACAGAATCCGATCCCAGGGCTTTGTTGTATCGCCACATCTCGTGCTTTCCTCTCGGAAAAAAAGAGGAAGCTGGAGCTGGGAAGAAATTTAATACCAAGAGTATTGAAATAATAGTAATAAAAATCACTTTCACTTTTAATGTGCTTTATTATTATTTAATTTTATTACTTCACTCCCGTTTAAGGCTTTTTCTTTCATTAGGGCAACTTGAACTAATTATATTAAACTATTATGTTTACTCGACTGGATAATATATTTACGCGAACCGACTCGTACAAAAGAATATTTCCAACTCAACTCAATTCAATTTGATTTTTAAAAAGGTGGCCTCTCAGACGCTCGCGTTATCAGCTACAAAAAGGCATTTGTATATGCTCAATAGATCTGATGCCGAGCATGTGTATAAATAAGTGAAGACGAGCTTGGTCAATAAAAATAAGAAATTTATGATGACGTTTGCAAGAACATTGCTCGTTGAATATTTTACGAGGCATTTTTGGAAATTTTTTTGATTCGTTCATGTAGATGAATGCATGAAATAAAAACTAATTTGATGCGCTCATGTAAATGAAGGTATGAAATTAAGAATTTTCGTGATGTGCCACGTGATTTATGGTGACATTGCGATAACTGGGGTATCATCATAACAGCGCTTCCCATTCTGCATCAGCCTGCGCTCGTGATGCATTACATACTATACGTCGAAGGTTGATTTCATTAATGTCGTTTGTTCGTTCAGAATGTTAAAAGTACGATTCCCGCTCCCTTCGAGATCATGAAGTCTGTTATTATCATCTGAGTCGGCCTGATCCATTGTTCCAAAAAGCGTATTAAAAAGGGACCCCACTCCACAAACCCCTTATGGTACCATCATGAATTGAAGGAGCTACAGGCACGCCTAGTTTCAAAAACATTGTTTCGAGAAAAACCTGTTTAAAGTTTCAAGTAGCATAATTTTAATTCGAGAAGCCAAACACTAACTTGCGCATTCTCACGGACTTTCTACAAACAGCTGTTTGCTCAGGCTTAAAACATGGGTAGGATAGACATATATTAGTCAAAATTGGAAGCTGGAAACTAATATGTATCGGTATAATTTACACAAGGAATGATAAAGGCCCCAAATGCACGCTTTTCCGAGCAGTCGAAAAACCGTCAATTTTGCTCCCGACTATGCTCGTCAAAGAAGCTAGCCCCCCTAACCCTCCCCCCATTCAAAATGTTTTACTCTCATAATAGACTGTTTTGATCATTCTTAAAAGTTTTTTACTCTCATAATAGACTGTTTTTATCATTCCTGGATACATTAAGCAGTGCTTAAGCAAAAAAAAGGGAAAAACAGGTTACAAGGTGATATTACCAAAAATCATATAACTTATAAAGATATCGCATACCGAACAAATTACATGTATAAGAAAAATTTTTCATGGGATGTAGCTCTACATCCCAAGCAACGTATGTCGACGCATAATCAGTCAACCAAGTCGTTCAGCCAGCACTCAGCGCAGCCACACGGCATAGCGCGCAAGTAGTCAGCCAACTTGAGTACCGCTGTCGCCTGTAGTTCTGTTGAAGTAGTAGGATTGTTTGTGGGAGGAGGGAAGGAAAAGTGACGTTGCCACCGTCATCGCCAAGCAGGAATTGTCTGTGTGGAGCTCAACAGGCCTGGGATTTGCGGAGTGCGGTGTGGTGTGACTTTATGTATAGTGATGCCTTGTCGTGATGGAAGGGATTCATGAAAATATTTATTTGCCTTTAATTTCATTTTGAGTTATTAGTCGAGTACATTGATTGTGGTATTTTTTTGTCACTGCTGTTTGAGATTAGATTTTGCTATTGAAATTTTTTCTTAGAACTCGTATTTGTTTGTTTTAAACACAATTAAAATGATTTCTACTTCAAGGAAATCTGGCAATAAATGCAGTTTGGTACACTGTCAGAGATCCAAAAGATCAATTACAGATCTGAGATTATTTAAATTCCCATGTCCGGATACAGATCTTGGTAAAGTATGGCGTGAAAGGTGCGGTGTTCTCGATAGCAACAAACAGCCTTATATTTGCCATTATCATTTTACTGAAGATTGTATTGGGAAAAAATATTTAAAAAGACATGCTGTACCATCCGTGCAATTGCCGAAGCAAAATCAGGTGGATGACGATTTCAGTTTGACCTACTCTCTCTAGATATGAGCCTATATGCTATAACGGTGTTCGATCCACTAATCTGAAAGCATAAAGTTAACAAATTCATAACAGACAAATTTTCTACCAAATATTGGAATCCCACTTCTCAGCTCACACAAAGTACATTAATTTTTTATATGAACATAAAAATACCCAGCGATTTCAATTATGACATATACAGATGTCAACAGCAACAAAATAAGAGGACAACACACAGCTGTCTTTATTCACCACTCAACCACGCCCATTCACAATGGTGAACAACAGAGCCCATTTGACGCAATGCTTTTCGAAGCGTATATAAAGCGCGCTGCTCAAAGCAGTGGGCATTGCGATCTAATCCCAGACGGGTAAATTGGATTTAAATTGACATTAGTCTGTAGTTACGGGCAAGCATTGACGACCAAAACAAAATAAAATAAATTTTACTTTTCAGCTTCGCCCCAAAAAGGCCGGAGGTACTGAAATCGGTCCCATTACAAGGGCATGCTCTGACGCCTAGTATGATAAAAAAAAAAGTTAGTAGAAAACTAAAGTAGTTACGCTATGTATGTTCTGGCTCACTGTTTTAGCTTCCAGGATTCCACAGATGGCGGCACCTTCGCTAGGTGGTTTGAGGCCATACTAAATGTGGGTTTGCGTCTTGACTGTATTGGTTTATGTCTTGTATGCACTATTACGCCTTGGCTGGTTTATGTCTTGGATGCACCATTGAGCCTTGACTGGCTTATGTCTTGGGTACACCATTGAGCTTTTACTGGCTTATATCTTGGATACACCATTGAGCCTTGTCTGGGTTATGTCTTGGATGTGTCATTTGGTCTTATCTGCGGCATTAGCCGGTACTACCAGCATGCTCCGTTGGGGATACGAGATCACTTTTAGCACTCTCCAGCATAGGAAAATAGCATAGGATTTCGATTTTGTTTCTGGAGTTCGTTTATATTTCATCTCGAGTTTTGGGAATACGAGATCACTTTGGGGATACGAGATCACTTTTAGCACTCTCCAGCATAGCGAAATACCATAGGTTTACGATTTTGTTTCAGGAGTTCGCCTATTTTTCATCTCAGACTCGTAGCCTCTAAGTTGACATCAACATTTTTCATCTCGAGTTTTTGGATACGAGATCACTTTTGGGAAACGAGATCACTTTCAGAACTCTCCAGCATAGGGAAATACCATAGGTTTTCGATTTTGTTTCTGGAGTTCACTTATTTTTCATCTTGGAGATCGTAGCTCTATATATTTGTGAAGGGGTGGTAAGCTTTATAGGTGGAGGTTGTGCTTAAGTTTGATCTGGACTTGGAGGCTACAATTTGACCTTGAGGTGCCCCCTCCTGTGTCTGTTACTAGAGGTTGGCTGAGAGCTTTAGTGGCAATATCTGATATTATTACTAAGACTGCCTGGGGTATGTTGGACTGGGCTACGTTACCTGTACCACGGCTTGGGTAGAATGTGTGCGGCTTATGTGTATTAAGTTATAATGTGAAATACCCTAAGCGAATTTATATCGGGGCTATATACTTGTCAGTTTGAGTTTGGTTTCAGTTGTTTCCTTTATTATGAGTGCCTGTGGTATGTTGGGCTGGGCTACTTGGTGGCTAAGGAAACGTTACCTAGGGTGTGGGTGGATGTGTGCAGCTGCATATTTGTGTGGAGAAGAAATGTTGTGAATTTTCCTAAGTGAATTAGTGTAATTTGTATTAGTACTATAATAATTCAAGTTAACCCTAGAATATTTTTCTTCATGCCAATAGATTGTAGAAGGTGCCAGTGGGGAGTCTTAATTCTAGGGGCTGACAAAATTTTCATCAGAAATCATCCACGAGCTATGGTTTCAGAGATATTAGCCATCTTACCTTTTCAGGTATAATTAATATTAGTAATAATTTAAGTTAACCCCAGGATATTTTCTGTTCATGCCAATAGTATTAGTACTAGGGGGGTAAAAGTTTCATCAGGTGGCCAGGCGGCTGGTAATTTGATATCTTGAGTAAACAAATACGTCCGAGTAAAGCAGACAAATTGAGCGATTAATGTTTTTTGTATCTAGGAATTTGTATTGAAAAGTCTTACATTTTATGACGAATTGTTTTTTATTTTCAATAAAATTTCTCAACCAGTCACGCTGTTATGAGTTGATCGACCCCGATATCATAGTTCACATGAAGCTGATAAGAATATGATAATTTTATCTTCATACTATTGGGGTGATCACAAAATTTTCTTACCATTAGGTTGAGAGTGGGTTTAGTTAAATGTATTGATGAAAGAAGGTGGTGTTATGATATTAATGTAGTATGATGTGTTGTCTTAGATGAGTAGTGGAAGTTATCAGCAATATCGCTTCATATTTATCTCTACAGGAATCATACGAACTCTGTTATGAGATTTGATTGACTCCTATATTTAAAAAATAGTTCACATGAAGCTGATATACTATTGGGGGCAGGTAAATTGTCTACTTACCATTAAGTTGAGAGTGGGTTAAATTAAAAGCTTTGATAGAAGAACGCTGTGTTATGATATTAATGTATTATGATATGTTGTCTGAGGTGAGTAGTGTAAGTTGTATCGGAGTTATGAATAAGCAGTAAAATCCTAATCAGCAATCTCGCTTGATATTTATCTCCTCTAAAGTATCACCCGAATGGTGGAGTATGAAGGGAGAAATAGCTGATAATTCTCCAGGGCAATAGTGTAGACCTAGGTGGGGGGTTTAGAGTAGGTACTGTAAGTTATATATTAAGTTAAAAGTTTTGATGGATGGTATTTGGTATTTATCTCCTCGAAATGGTGTTGTACGAGTATCAGGAAGGTCGGAAAAAGTTGACAATGCTTGAAATTCAGTAGTCAAGACCGCGATGTTGAGAGTGGGTATTTGGAATTATATAATTCTAGTAGGATATGGAAGTATTATTTATTCATCTTTAAATCTTACCATGAAAGTAGGTTTGGAGTTGATTAAGTTAAAAGTTTTGATGAAAGAAGGTAGAGTTATTATATTAATATAGTATAATATGTTTCCTTAGATGAATACTTGAGAGCTGTGAGTAATATATGGAATATGTTGTAAATGAGTAGTGAAAGTTGAAAATGTAAGATTCCCAATTCCTTTACTGAAAAACAACAACAACTGTAAATAATAGTATATAGCAAATCAATTTTTCACACAATATTTATCCACATCAAATTCATTATTTATTTTTATATCTTAAGTTATAAACTTTCTTTTCTGTGTTTCACATCCAAAAAGCGATCCAGAGCAAATGTCTTTCATAATCCTTTTGTTTGTTAGGCTATGAGAGTTCGGCAGCAAAATCCCATGTTATTTCTTATCTTTCTTATCTTATCTTGCTCCAACACATTAGGAAGGTTTAGTTAATACCATAGTTTGAAACCATCTCAGACGGGACTTGGTCATATACTTGTCAGCTGTGGATATGTATGTATGCAAAACTGAGGTGAATTAAATGTAATGTTGTGTAGTGTAACAGAAAAAATTTCATGGGTGATATGGAGATTGAATCGATGTTTGTTACGCACTAGATTGATGGTATATGTTCTTATTTGATTGAAGCAAAATAGTTTCACGACTACCTTACCAAGACTTAAATATAGTTGAAATTCATAAAAATGTGGAATCGATGTCAAGAACATGTTAATACTTGTTTTGAGCATGAGCAGTGGAAATCGTGATCATTGCAGCATGTTATAAAATTCGATATCTAAAATAGACCACATGAATATTATTGAGGTGGTAAAAAACGTGAAAGCATTAGGTTGAGAGAAGGTTCAATTTAAGGCTTTAGTGAAAGAAGGCGGTAGAAGATACTAATGTCAGGTGATAGGAGGGGTCAGTTAATATTGGTGAGCCACAGCGATAGGTCACATAAAAATAAAAATGTCAAGCGCGCTAATAAATTAATGTTTTTCTAGTAAAAAGAGTGGTACCAAACGGCATATGGAGAGCTGTATTCGGCAGACTAAATCGCCGAGAGTATTATTGAAAGCCGCCAGTCAAGGTGAGAAATTACTCAGCGTGTAAGAAAAAGTGATTTTGTAAAGTGGGAGGAAATAAAATTAGTATACACAGATAGAACTGGGATTATTGTAAATATAAACTATGCAGAACCTAAGCTATTTATACAGGATGCTGCTGATTTATTTATGCGCCGTATTAAGAATATTTTAAAACGCCATCTCAATATTAAAGTTAATACAAAGTTGTGTGCTGATTTTGTTAAGGATATCGGTGACAATGAGGTTATAAACTATATTAAATATTTACAAGCAATAACTGGTCCAATCAATGTGGACGATAATTTAAACGAGTGGTATAAAGTTAACATTTTGGATTCAATACTCACTCAGCTGGATGAGTTTCGAGAAAAATATAGTGGCTGGATATTGGACCCCATTATATATTTAGAAGCACATACCATCAAATTTGAACAGTACCGAGGATCTTCGTACATATCTCTACCGATGGAGATTACTTTAAACAAGCTTGTATCACTGTAAAAAATATTGATAAGGCATGCTTCGCTTGGGCCGTGACATCAGCACAATACCCTGGAAATATTAACTCTTCTAGGACATCATCATACCCACATTATTCTACTGTGCTAAACTTAACTGGACTGTCATTTCCTATGACGCTTAAACAGATTAAACAATTTGAAGATCAGAACGATATATCAATAAACGTATTCATCCTAAAGAAAGAGCGTTCCTTCACCACTGTTCTAGTTAGACCAATAAAACCCAAGTTGAAGCGGCATGTAAATCTATTAATGATACAAAATAACTATCAGCAGGATGATGATGATGATGATGGTGAAAGTAGCAGGTTTCATTTCTGCTAGATTAAAAATCTTTCACGGCTTGCATGGAAACAAACTTCAAAACATAAGGCTAGATTGTATATGTGCGATAGATGTTTGTTCTATATTTATTCTGCTAAAGAATTAGCATCACATATTCCTGAATGTAAGAAACAAAACATTAATATTGAATTAAGGAAGCCCAACCATAGAATTAAATGTTAATAGCACAACGGATACTCTACCATTGGGAAACATTACCTAATTCCATCAGAGAAACAAGGAGCAGCCGCAGAATATATATGATGTAAGTCTAGTGTATTGTAAATAAAAAAATGTATTACATACAGTTATAATTCCATTTATTGAGGTAACTTGTTTTAATTGTATTATATATATATATATCATCAATCTAGTGCGCAACATACATCGATTCAATCGCCATATCACCCATGAAAGTTTTTCTGTTACACTACACAACATTACATTTAAATCACCTCAGTTTTGCATACATACATATCCAAAGCTGACAAGTATATGACCAATTCCCGACTGAGATGGTTTCAAACTATGGTATTAACTAAAGCTTCCTAATGTGTTAGAGCAAGACAGATGATAAGAAATAACATAGGAGTTTGTTGCCGAAATCTCATAGCCAAACGAAGAAAGGATCATGAAAGACGTTTGCTCTGGATCGCTTATTGGATGTGAAACACAGAGAAGAAAGATTATAACTTAAGATATAAAAATAAATAATGAATTTGATGTGGATAGATATTGTGTGAAAGATTGATTTGCTATATACTATTATTTACAGTTGTTGTTGTTTTTCAGTAAAGGAATTGGGAATCTTACATTTTCAACTTTCACTACTCATTTACAACATATTCCATATATTACTCACAGCTCTCAAGTATTCATCTAAGGAAACATATTATACTATATTAATATAATAACTCTACCTTCTTTCATCAAAACTTTTAACTTAATCAACTCCCAACCTACTTTCATGATAAGATTTAAAGATGAATAAATATAACTTCCATAACCTACTAGAATTATATAATTCCAAATACCCACTCTCAACATCGCGGTCTTCACTACTGAATTTCAAGCATTATCAACTTTTTCCGACCTTCCTGATACTCGTACAACACCATTTCGAGGAGATAAATACCAAATACCATCCATCAAAACTTTTAACTTAATATATAACTTGCAGTACCTACTCTAAACCCCCCACATTGGTCTACACTATTGCCCTGGAGAATTATCAGCTATTTCTCCCTTCATAGTCCACCATTCGGGTGATACTTTAGAGGAGATAAATATCAAGCGAGATTGCTGATTAGAATTTTACTGCTTATTCATAACTCCGATACAACTTACACTACTCACCTCAGACAACATATCATAATACATTAATATCATAACACAGCGTTCTTCTATCAAAGCTTTTAATTTAACCCACTCTCAACTTAATGGTAAGTAGACAATGTACCTGCCCCCAATAGTATATCAGCTTCATGTGAACTATTTTTTAAATATAGGAGTCAATCAAATCTCATAACAGAGTTCGTATGATTCCTGTAGAGATAAATATGAAGCGTTATTGCTGATAACTTCCACTACTCATCTAAGACAACACATCATACTACATTAATATCATAACACCACCTTCTTTCATCAATACATTTAATTAAACCCACTCTCAACCTAATGGTAAGAAAATTTTGTGATCACCCCAATAGTATGAAGATAAAATTATCATATTCTTATCAGCTTCATGTGAACTATGATATCGGGGTCGATCAGCTCATAACAGCGTGACTGGTTGAGAAATTTTATTGAAAATAAAAAACAATTCGTCATAAAATGTAAGACTTTTCAATACAAATTCCTAGATACAAAAAACATTAATCGCTCAATTTGTCTGCTTTACTCGGACGTATTTGTTTACTCAAGATATCAAATTACCAGCCGCCTGGCGAGCTTTTCTAATGCTTTAATTTCCATTACTTATATTGATTTCATGTATCTTACCACCCCAAGCAGCCGTGATCTATTTTTACACATCGAATATCATAACATGATCACTCTTGTATATAAAAGACACGTACAGACCACAACTTACGTTATAGTTGTTGCTGTTGTTTTTTTCAGCAAAAAAAATTTTCAATTATAACTTCCTCTACTCATCGAAGACATCATATCCTACAGATTAATATCAGTTGTTGTTGTTGTTTTCTGCTAAAGAAATAGGGAATCTTTCATAAATCGCTCCATTTGTTTACTTTACTCGGCTGTAGTGCGAATTTGTTTACATTATACAACTGCGACTTTATTTACTTTACTGGACTGTGCGAATTTGTTTATGCAAGCAATCAAATTAGAAGCATTCCACCTGAAGAGCAAAAGTGGGCATTTAGTAATTTTCATTACTTATCTAAGTGAACATATCTACCCACATTCACCCCAATTAGCTTCGCCGCCTGATCTGTTTTTAGATATATGATAATATGGTGCAATCTTGTTAATATCATCAAATCTTTAATCCACAACTTAGCTTATAGTTTTTGTTGTTTTTTTTCTGTTTTTCAGCTATTAATGTTAATTACACCTGAGAAGGTAAGATCGCTAATATCTCAAACCTCAGCCGGCAGAGAATTTCTGATGGAAATTTTACCCCCCTAGTGTTAATACTATTGGTATGAACAGAAAATATCCTAGGGTTAACTTGAATTATTACTAATATTAATTATACCTGTAAACCATAGCTCGTGGAAGATTCCTGATGAAAATTTTGTCCGCCCTTAGAGCTAAGACTCTCCACTGACACCTTCTAGAATCTATACGCATGAAGAAAAATATTTTAGGGTTAACTTGAATTATTATAATACTAATACAAATTAAACTGATTCACTTAAGGAGTTTCTCAACATTTCTTATCCACATAAATACACAGCTGCACACATCCACACATGCCTTAGGTAACGTTTCCTCAACTACCAAGTAGCCCAGCCCAACATACCGCAGGCACTCATACTAAAGTAAATAACTGAAACCAAACTCAAGCTGACAAGTATATAGGCCCGATATAAATTTGCATAGGATATTTCACATCATTACTTAATACGCATTAGCTGCACACATTCTACCCAAGCCTTGGTACAGCTAACATAGCCAAGTCCAACACACCCTG
This sequence comes from Dioctria rufipes, assembly GCA_963924295.1. Classification (NCBI taxonomy): domain Eukaryota; kingdom Metazoa; phylum Arthropoda; class Insecta; order Diptera; family Asilidae; genus Dioctria; species Dioctria rufipes. The sequence continues at coordinate 108,007,016 of OZ002744.1, forward strand.
TTCATATTATCAGATATTGCCACTAAAGCTCTCAGCCAACCTCCAGTACCAGACACAGGAAGGGCACCTCAGGGTCAAATGTAGCCTCCAAGACCAGATCAAACTTAACCAGCAACCTCCAGCAATAAAGCTAGCCACCCCTTCACAAACATATAGAGATACGATCTCCGAGATGAAAAATAAGTGAACACCAAAAACAAAATCGAAAACCTGTGGTATTTCCCTATGCTGGAGAGTGCTGAAAGTGATCTCGTTTCCCCAAGGTGATCATGTATCCCCAAAACTCGAGATAAGAAATAAGCGAACTCCAGAAACAAAATCGAAATCCTATGATATTTTCCTATGCTGGAGAGTGCTACAATTGATCTCGTATCGCCAGAGTGATCTCGTATCCCCAATGGAGCATGCTGGTAGTACCGGCTAATGCCGCTAGGGCGCAGTCAAGACCAAATGACACACCCAAGACATAAGCTAATCAAGGCTCAATGGTGTATCCAAGAGATAAGCCAGTCAAGATTCAATGGTGCGTCCAAGATATAGACAAGCTTAGATCCAATGGTGCATTCAAGACATAAACCAATATACTCAAGACACAAACCCACATTTAGTATGGGCTAAACCCACCTAGCTTCGGTGGCGCCATCTGTGGTGAAATCCAGGAAGCTAAAACAGGGTTGCTCTATGCTTGTTTGCTAAACGCTGCAGAACAGTGCTGCTACACGCCTCATTTGCCAGCACCGTGCTGCATGCGTCTTTTTTTGCGCCAAACACATATTTTTGCACCAGTTGAAGTATAACTTGGATTCGTTTTTTTTTTATATTATTTTTTCCGATTTGTTAATATTTTTGATTGCTATATTTACATTTGCTTCTATTTTCCTTTTGAATTTTGCTATATTTTTTATTTTGGATTTTCGAAGAATGGAAGTAGTTATTCTGTGCCGATACGGCGACACAGTTTTTATTCAGAGCTCTCACCTACAGATGGCGCAGCAGTCGCTAGGTGGGTTTAAGTCCATTCTAAATGGGAACTTTGGTTTGTGGCTTGGATGCAATAACCGTGGAACATGAGTTTGCGTCTTGGGTGGGTGTGTGGTGCGCCTAAATTTAGGCTTTTATGGGGTTAGCGGATTACTTTAGGGATACGAGATCACTTTCAGCACTCTCCCGCATGGGGAAATAGCATATGTTTTCAATTTTGTTTCTGAAGTTCGCTTATTTTTCATCTAGAGTTTTGGGAATACGACATTACTTTCAGCACTCTCCAGCATAAGGAAATAGCATAGGTTTTCGAGTTTGTTTCTGGAGCTCGCTTATTTTTTATCTCGAGTTGTGGGGATACGAGATCACTTTGGGGATACGAGATGACTTTCAGCACTCTCCAGTATAGGGAAATAGCATAGGGTTTCAAGTTTGTTTCTAAAGTTCGCTTATTTTTCGTCTCGAGTTTTGGGAATACGAGATCTCTTTGGGGATGCGAGATCACTTTGGGGATACGACAGCACTTTCAGCACTCTCCAGCAAATGGAAATAACATAGCTTTTCGATTTTGTTTCTGGAGTTCGTTTATTTTTCATCTCGAGTTTTAGGGATACGAGATCACTTTCAGCATTCTTCAGCATAGGCAAATATAGCATAGGTTTACAATTTTGTTTCTGGAGTTCACTTATTTTTCATCTCGGAAATCGTAGTTCAAAGTTGACGTCAACATTTGTGTAGGAGTGGAAAACTATACTGGTGGAGGCTGCTGTTTAAATTTTATCTATTATTGGAGGCTACTATTTGACCTTATGGTGCCCCCCTCCTGTGTATGGGTACTGGAGGTTGGCTGAGAGCTTTAATGGCAATATGTAGGACTGCCTGGGGTGTACTGGACTGGGCTACGCTACCTATACCAAGGCTTGGGTAGAATGTGTCCGGCTTATGTGTATTAAGTAATTATATGAAATACCCAAAGCGAACTTATATCGAGGCTGTATACTTATCAGCTGGAGTTTGCTGTTAGCTGTTTACTTTACTATGAGTGCCTGTAGTATTTTGGGCTGGGCTACTTCGTTTTTGAGGTAACGTTATCTAAAGAGTGGGCGGATGTGTGCAGCTGTGTATTTATGTAGATAATAAATGTGGAATCCCCTAAGAAAATTAGTGTTAATTAATAGTAGTACTAATTCAATTTAACCAATATCCAATTGTGTTAGTACTAGAGGTAAAACATGCATCAGAAATCCTCTACGGGCTATGGTTCGAGATATTAGCGATCTCACCTTCTCAAGTGTAATTAATTTTAGTAGCTGAAAAAACAACAACAGCAACATTGATTAAAGATTTGAGATCTTAATCTGTAGGTGTCTTTTATAAGCAAGATTGCGTCATGTGATGATACATATAAAAATTTATCAGGCGAAGGTGGTTGGGGTGAATGTCGGTAGATACTTTGACTTAGATAAGTAAGGGAAGTTGCATAAACAAATTTGAATAGTTCAATAAAGTAAACAAATTCGCGGTCGAATAATGTAAACAAATTGGCACAGCAGCCGAGTAAAGTAATCAAATTCGCACAGCAGTCGGGTAAATTAAACAAGTTGAGCGATTTATGTTTTTTAATGTAAGAACCCCAATTCTCTAGCTGAAAACAACAACAACTGATATTAATCTGTAAGATATGATGTCTAAGATGAGTAGTGGAAGTTATAATAGAAAATTTCTATTGCGGAAAAAAAACAACAACTATAACATATGCTGTGGATTAAAAATCTTTTATAAACACGAGAGATCAGACTATGATATTCGATATCTAAAAATAGATCACTATTGCTGGAGATGGTGTAGCGTACTACATACTTACATGTATGTGTGTATACATATGTTTGTAAGTGAGAATAACAATAAAAAAATAATCAAGTTAAAATAATAGAAAATTTTGGAAAAGCTTTGAATATAAAATTTAGAAACGACATAAAGAATAACTGTAGACAAATACAAACAAAAATGAATCAAGTGTACATATACTTTGTAAAAAATAAATTTGTATAGAAAACGCAAAGGCATCAAAAAAACTTAGTATACATAGAAGTGTATAGATACAAAAATGTCAATAGAAATATCTAGTAGTATTCAGAACTTCATCGCAAATGCACATCTGAATAATTTGATGTACTTTCATACTAAAAAGTTTTTAAAAAAAGATAGTACCAAAACAAATAAAAATAAATAAATAAAAATATTATTTAAAATTAAAAATTAATAAAAGGCTTATTATTTTCTACGCTCTTATATACATATATGTATATATATATATATATGTATAATTATTATCATTTTTCAAAGCGCAACAAAATAATTAAAAGAAATCTTTTCTTTCTCCCATATATACGAGAGAAAATCAAGAAAGAATAGAAATCTAAGATTAAAAATAAATCGATGTAAAGAAAAGGAAAATCAAGAATTCAACTAAAGATTTTAAAACATCAAACTTCACAACGTCGATAGATGGTAAAAAACCTGAAGTACTGGAAATTAAAGCCAATTCTCTATGTACGACTGTGTATATTGATAAGTCGTGGAAGTTGTATGGGTATATTAAAAGACTTTTCATCAAATTTTTTGTGATAAGGTGTAATGGCATGACCAATTTTGCCACACGAAATCTTTCGATAGTACCTTGCTAGCGTAGCCTGAAAGCAGTTTGATTACCCACATCTGAAAAATTATAAAAAATTTCAAATCTTACATAAATGTAGCTCTATAGAGTAATTTACTGAAAATTTGTCTTCAGAAAGCGTAACAAATTATACTACATATACACTGCTACATTCTTATAATTATAATAATCAAAAAATATTGGAAATATTGTTGCCACAAATTCTAAAATTCTCTAGTCAAAATATAAGGGGTAGTATGCCTGTAGCCAAACTTCGTCCTAAGTAACCATTTGTTACGAGCAGCCGAAATGGGAATACTGGACATGATTCAGATTATTATAGAACGTACCAGGATCATTCATGTTTACGAGACGTTCCTATAAAAGCGCAAACAAACTCATAGGAGCTATCAGTCAGCTTTATTAATCTTAGTCAATAGTGTATAAAAAAATTAGAAATGTTGCGAGGATCTTCTTACATACCTCTACCAAAGGAGATAGCTTCAAAGAAAGCTTGCATCAACATCAGCACTATACCCTGCAGATATTAACAGTGATAGGATGTGGATATGATGAGGTGTATCCACATTATTTTACTGTACTAAAATTAACTGGAATAATATTTCTCATGACGATTAAACAAATTATGCAATTTGTAGACCAGAACGATTTATCATTAAACGTATTCATCCTAAAGAAAGAGCGTTCCTTCACCACTGCTCTAGTTAGACCTACTAAAAACAAAATGGAAGGACATGTCAATCTATTAATGATACAAAATAATTATCACCAGGATGATGCTGATGATAATGATGATGACGAGGGTAATAACAGATATCATTTCTGTTGGATTAAAAATTTTTCACGCCTTGTATCGAAACAAAATACAAAACATAACGCTAGATTGTGCATATGCGACAGATATTTGTTCTATTTTTATTCCACCGAAAAATTAACATCACATATTCCTAAATGGGAGAAACAAAAAAAAGAAAACGAATTAAGAAAGCCCAACCATAGAATTAAATGTTAATAGCACAATGGATACTCTACAATGGGGACATTACTCTATTCCATTAGAGCAACCAGGAGCAGCCAGAGAACCTAGTGTGTTGTAATAAAAAAAATGTATTTTAGTTATAGTTCCATTTATTGAAGTAAGTTGCATTATAGTTATCGATTTATTGTATTAAACTTTTTTTTTCATGCAATTATAAAATGTCTTTTTTTTTATTAATGCAATAATTGTGTTTTGATGAAAATTCAAGCCATTTAAAGTTAGCTTTATCGATTGATACCGATATCTAAACATAGATTATGCAAAACTGCTAAAAACGTGATAATATTGGGAGGGGTACAGTATTCTCTTACCATGGTAGCTGAGAGTGTGTTAAATTACAGCTTTGATGAAAGAAGGTGGCAGTCTGATATTCACCTAATATCGCATGTTGACTTGGTGATGTCTTAGCTGAGTAGTGGAGGTTGTATGGGAGCTATGAGTAAGCAATAAAAGTGTTATTAGCAAATTTTTGTGCTTAAGATTGACAAACAGGCAGTATGTATATAAATTTTTGTTTAGTGGATATTTCATATAATGATTAAGAAAGCTTCATGATATATACAAAAAGTGATACTAATGGATTAAATAAGGAATGTAGGTTCACTTAATCTGCAAACAACAAATTTGACTGAAAGCGACACACGATGTGAGTAATGATCTTTCCTAAATCACTTATCACTCTTAAGCGGCGTGTGCCGCAGAAAATAAGTCTAGTCTAAAATACGTATTGTAAATAAGAATTGTATTATGGTTATAATGCCATTTATTAAAATAATTTGTTTTAATTGTACTATAGTTTAAAACTTTTCTTAAGATATATAGTGCAAATAAAGAATATATTGTACATAGTTATAGTTTCATTTACCTATTGAAATAATTTGTTTTTATTACATTATACCTTAAGTCTAAAAATCTTTTTCTTTAGTTCAGGAAAGCCAAGATTGCGTATATGTAGACTCGTCCTTATAATGAATATTCCTTATGTCCTTAGACCACGTGGCTTCAAAAGGTTCGTTGTGCATAATTTTCACAAATAACATCTCTCCATCTTTACTTTCTGCGATCTTTGTAGGAATATCCTGAATTTTCGAGCTGGTAGCGGACAGTCGACTCGTTTTTATATGAAAAACTTTCTTCTTTATATCTGCAAAGCGCGGGTTTCATAGATGTATACTGAGTCTTATATAAATATTCCTTAAGACTTTCGTCCGTAGGCTTTTGGAGGTATGTAGTGTCCTTAAAATTCATGTTGAAATTATTGTGTAATTAGCTTGCCAGGGGGTCTGTTTGGGTAAAGAGCAAAACATCAACTGGAAATCTAGTTATGAAACTATTATTTATATGTATTTGAGATGTAGTTTTGGAGGCAGGAATTTGGCGTTGACCTCTGACATCACCTTAACCTTTGAGACCGAAGGTGTCTGCTCTTGGGTAACCTTTTGAAACCGGCAGTGTCCGGTCTTAGAGGCTACAATTTGACCTTGGTTCCGCTTCAATATCTAAAAAATAGTTCACACGAAGCTGATAAGAATATGGTAGTTTTATCTTCGTAATACCGGTGTGCGGGAGCATCATTTTCTTACTATTAATAAAAGTATTGTATCATAGAGTGAATTAATAAGTCTAGTCAATGAATTTAATAAAGATCGTAGCGGCAGAGCGTACAGTGTAAGTTGCAATGTTGACTAAGAAAATCACTTGGATGATGAGTATAGTACAAGTGGTATGGGAGATTAGAATTACCTGTGAGTAAACAGTAAAGAAGAAGATTTCTGGTAACAGTATGCCCCATACATAATCTTACCCATCGTACCTAAACCGAGCTATAAATTTTTGTTCTATAGGAAAACACATTCTTCGAGAACTATTTTCACAAATCTGTTGTAGATGAAAGCATATCCTATAATATCTAAAAATAGATAGTGGTAAAATTTTACAAGAATTTGGTAACAGTAGGAGGACATTTTATTTGGTATGTTGTATACAAAATCTAAAAGTGGAAAAGAAAATTGTATGAGAATTTGGTTAGTGGTTAGCGTCCTCCCGAATGTTAGACTATTAAAATGGATAGTGAGGAGTTTTTAAGGGAATATAATAACATCGAACTCGATGAGCATAAAAAACAAATTCAAGAATGCTATAACTTTTTAAAATTATATGAAAATATGGAAAAAGTCGAATCAAAATTTGGTGAGCACTATATAAGCTGCCCTTGATCAAGAGATGATTCAACAGATGACCCAGATACATGTGAATGTTATGATGTTGCCAGATGCCTAAAACAAGTTGTAAAACTATATAAACTCTACCAAAGATTAACAAAAAATAATTGCGAGGTTAGCCCTAAAAAGTGTTATTTAATTTAGCACTAGAAATACCGATTTCTGTATTCCCGGTCAGCTCATAAATGATTGCCGACGCTTACACGGGAGGGAGATGTAGATTTCAACGACATATTCACCATACAGAGGAAATTTGGACACATCTAATATCAGAATTACAGCTCTGTACCATAAAATTATAAAAGGAGAAATAGAATGATATATAAAGAATTGAATGTTAATATTTTTTAATTTATAATAACGGATATTTTAAATATGGCCATCTTTTTACTCAATTTCCTTAATAAGTTCGAAACTCCTTAAGGTATTCTTTAATAATATTTGCCCACTACAGCGAGGTCCTAATCGGGTGGTTGAGCGTGGAACTTTTACTCAGGAAAAAAGCGTTGACACGTGATCTCGGAAGCTAAAATTTGGCCTTGACCTCTGATGCCACCTTGACCTTTGCAATCGAAAGTGTCTTGGATGGCCCTAGAAAGCGGTATTTGATACGTAGTCTTGGAGGCTAGAATTTGATTTTTACCTCTGACGTCAACATCAGGAAGTGTGTCTTGGGGTTGGCTTTTCTCAGCGCTATCATTTTATTCTGAATATTTTCTGTAGGTTTACAACCGTTTTTATTGGTGAACGTTTATAATAAAGTATCCTCGGGTATATTTTCTTTTTCATGCTTTGCACTTTTAAGTGAATGTGTCCACCATTTCTTATGCCGGAAAAGACTATCTTGATGACTAAACGATTTGCTACATTCTATAGATTTAAACATATTGGCGGTTGCTAAACCACTAAGAAAGCACAGCTGAAACAGGTATTTGTAATCGCTCACCAGATAATAGCTAAACAACATCAAAACAGCATCGGGTAACAACAAGCATTGCTAAATAACACCAAATTAACACCAAAGCAACACCTGGAAATACCAAATACCACCAAACACCAAATGATTCCAAATTACACCAAATAATGCCAAATAACACCAAATTAACACCTGTCGTGGCCTGAACTTGTATGCGGAAGCGGAACTGCATGGACCCGTAACTGCCAGGTGCATTGTGTGGACTAGCAGTAAGTGATCGCAGAGCGTATTGCTTCATATAGCAAAATGTTGGGCTATTGGGCGTTGTTTACCACTGACTGCCTAATTACTTCACGGCACAGCTGTGTGCCTAATCACTTCACTGGCACAGCTGTGTGATTGTTCACAAACGAAACAACAAATACCAAGCATGTTAATTCGCACAATAATCTGCTTGACGGTTGCCGGTTTGTACACTATAGCCCAGTTGCTGACTAGAATGACAGTGACCGGAAGGCAATTTGGTCAACGGCAGTAGAATATTACCGCATCACAAGTATGTGAGGGTCATGTTCTACCTCCCAGTTTCGCATCTAAGTTAACGAGGTTAGCGACCGACTGGAGGTAAGCAGTTTTTTTTATTTTTTTATTTATTTCGCTAAAAATGCTAGTTACTATGGTCAAAAAACAATATCCAAGTAAAAGCTATAAAACGGAAGAATTTTTAAAAATTTCTGTTAATTGGGACTTATTGATGTTAAAGTCAATCGAATGAAAATTCAAATTACAAGTACAGCACATGCTAGACAATGGCTCAAAGTGTCCATAGTTGGTGTGATGGGAGTACAAGTAAATAAAATCATTCGATCGTAAGTGTCGATTTCGTGAATTGAATTTAATTTTATTAAGCATCAAAGGCATGTCGATGTCACCCTTCATAAGTTGATAAGTATAGATTATATCATATATTTTCCTACGAGGTTTTAGAGTGGGAAAGTGTATTAAATTTAATCTTTCGTTATAAGGAGAAAGATGAAGTCTATCCCTCCATTCGAGATGTCTTAGGGCAAAAAGTAAATATCTGCTTTGCACGCCCTCAATACGTGTGATTTTTGTACGAGGCAGACTAGACAGGACTGGCATATTCCAAAATGGGTCTAACAAGAGTGGTAAAAAGAGCTTTAGTAATGTAGACATCATCAAGCTCCTTTGCCCAGCGCCTTACAAAACTTAACATTGAGTTCGCTTTACTAACAATGTGATCAATGTGGAGGTTAAAAGTCAACTTAGAGTCAAACAATACCCCCAAGTCAGATATTTTATCAACTTTCGAAAGCAACAAACCATTCATAACATAGACATCAATCGAAGGAACTCCCTTACGAGAGAAAATGGTTAGCTTGCATTTATCAATGTTCAAAAAGAGAGAACTCTTAGTACACCATTCAACAAGTCTGTCCAAGGTCCTACTGCAATTTAAGACAATCCGAATACGAATCGATAGATTTATACATCTGCGTAAATTAGTATATCAGATTTGTTGACTATATAAGAAACATCATTTATAAATAATATGAAGAACAGGGCTTTACATGGCTACCATGTGGAACGCCAGAGTAATCCGTTATTTCCTTAGAAAGAGCAGAAAGGCACTTAATCCTAAGCTTACGATCCTTAAGATAGGATGATAACCAATTCAACAATCAAATCGGGAAATCCAAGGATTTCAGTTTAAATGACAGAAGAGAGTGTGGAAGCTTGTCAAAAGCCTTGCTGAAGTCTGTATAAATACATTGAGTTTCGCAACCACGCTCAAGCGATTCGATACAAGTAGATGTAAAAGAAAGCAGATTTGTTGTTATTGATCTTCCCTTCATAAAACCATGTTGATGAGGACTAAGAGATCTACTACAATGTAAATACAAAAATTCATACAAAGAAGCTTCAAACAGTTTGGGAATACAAGACATTTTAACGATAGGACGATAGTTGGTAACAAGCTCCTTTTTACCGGACTTCAAAATTGGGATAATAAGCGACTCTTTCCATAACTCAGGAAATTTACCGAGCCGCAGTGATAGGTTAAACTGCAATGTTAACGGGTAAGAAAGTGTTCCACTGCAGTTCTTTAGGACAATAGGTGGTAACCCATCTGGCCCAGCGGAATAACTTGGGGTTAGCTTTAGTGAAGTATGTGATATCCACTTTAGGAAGTGTCGTTAAGTAACTAAAATTAGAAAAATCAATTTGAGTGTCATTAGTTAAAAATGATTCACTAAAGTAATCAGCAAAGAAATTAGATATCACAGATGGATCATACTTAAATAGTAGCACAGGAGGAAAATTATTGGATTTCTTTTTGGTATTTACAAAACGCCAAAATTGTTTAGGATCCGATCTGATTACAATTCTCATCTTAAACAAGTACGTATCATAGGCATGCAAAAGAGCAATACGAAATTCGCTCTTCAATAACAAAAATTGGTTTAGGTCTTCATAAGACTGAGACCGGTGAAACCTTCGCCAAGAAGGACACGAAGAGCCATTCCTCATATAAGACAATGGAATACAATCATTTAAACAATCTCACATAACATTATAAAAATATCCTGTAACTTCATCTACATTATAATTGTTTAAGGGAAAGGACCAGTTAATGGACGATTAATTAGAATTAAGTAGGTTAAAATCAGATATCTTAAAGTTAAAGGTCGGCAAGTTTTCAATCGAGGACATACCAATACTTTGGTAATAAATGCCCACTATCACGTCCAAAGTTGAATGGTATGCATCAATAGGAACCAATGATTTATCACTCGGACGAACCATACATTCCGAAGCATCTGAGGTAAAGATCAAGTCTAAGCTCTTACTACGATTATTTTGAACATCATTTACCTGAGAAAGACCAAGTGCAGCAATAGCATTCAGGAAGTTATGCGCATTCCCAGAAGATGTACTGGCGACCATGGAGACATCATCATCAGCAACCTGTCATTGAATAGCAGGAAGATTAAAATCAGCAAACAATACAATCTTATCCGAGTCCCGCGCCAGATCGAATACATATTCCCCAGCAACAGCGTATGAAACAGAAGGGCTACCAGGCGGAATGTAAACTACTAGAATGTACAGTATTATAGCCCCAACTGTTAAACTCATGCACAGGAATTCAGACAGGGATGGATTGGGAATATCGATCCTCCTAGCAGAGAACCATCATCAGGAATACGATCTCGTCGAAAAACTTGAAAGTCATTGTCCAATAATTCAGCATCCGAAAATGAATTGTTAAGCCATGTCTCGTTAAAATAATAATCTCATAAGGAATATTAAAAGAGTTTAAGCAGAGCCGACGTGTTTTAGAACGTAGACCACGAACATTTTGGTAATAAATTACCAAGTTTTTAATCTGCGAAAGTTTCATCGCCCCGTCAAATCCATTAGGTTTTTTGATGCACTCCGAATCAGGCGAGGTACGAAACGTTTTATCAGTAAGCCGTCAGGCCAGAATTTAGAATCTAGCAGCGACATCTCGAGGTCATCGGGAACTAGCAACTTGAAAGATAACACTGCACGATTTGAAATGCCTCTGGGGTAAACTGAAGCATCTAATGTGTGAATCCGTAACACTCGTTTTTGAATTCACATAGTTGACGACAGATTGAGAGGAGGTCCCATATTTCAGACGATATAGAAAAACAACCTTTGGGGAAGCAATGGCTTCAAGGGCAACATCTAAGGTATCAGACTGCTCTGAATTGTGTTGTTGTTGGGGTCGTTGCTCATTCCGATACTCAAGCAACTGTTGTACCTGCAGTTGGTTTTGTTGCATCTTGTAGTACATACATACTACTCTCATATAAATTAACAGAAAAACCCAACATCAAGAAAACCCATGAGAAACAATAAAATCATTTCAAACAGCAATCAATGAAAATATTTGAAATTACTTCACGCTAACAGCCGTGAAAAATATTCTAAAAAATTGCATCACTAAAATACTTCCGCCAAAGCATTCGAAATCATAAACACAACATATGTGTAAATGATGTAAGCCATTCTTACATCCAATTCATTCTTACCTTTACCTTCTTTTGCCGGCACCAATAAACAAATATTATGTAATATTCTGTGACAATGAATAGTGATTGCACATGGGTCAACATTTCTTGTGAACGATTTGCGATTGCATGATTGCTTTGACTGAAATTTTTGTCATATATGAAGTAATAAAATTGTATTTAGGTAACCTTAGAAATTATGTAGGTAAGTTAAGAAATTCAAGAATTTTTATATACCTTATGAGTAAGGTCGATTATATATAAGCAGAACATTTTTGAATAAAATTCATTCCTTCTCGAGACAGGAAAAGAAGTAGTCTTTTAATACAAATTCTTCCTGCTCATTAAGTCGACAGTTCTAGTTGTACTAGAACGCCTAACCATTACTCCGGTAACCATAGCTGGCCCTTGGCTTAGCTTCCGGAAGTCGCCAGCTGCTGTGAAGAAGATACCTCTGGGCATAATTGGAGATTTATTACCTGATTAACTGGGAAGTATAGTTAATCATTACAATCTGCTGCCGTTGCTGCAGTTACTGCTGCTCTAGTTCTGGCTGCTGCGGCAGTTGTTATTGTTGTGGATCTTCCTGGTGCTGTTGTGGATGCTGCCGATACTGATTTAGATGTGGCTGTTCCTGGTGATGCTCCCGCTGATGCTACCGCTGCTGCTGCCGCTGCTGCTGCCACTGCTGTCGCTGTTGACGTCGCTGCTGCAGTTGTTTTAGTTGTGATTGTTGCTGCTGCGGTTGTTGTTGTTCTTGTTGATGTTGTTGTTGTTGGTGCTGCCGTTGTTGTTGTTGTTGCTGGTGCTTCAATTGCTGTTTCGGTAGTTGTTGTTGTTGATTATCCTGTTGTTATTTTTGCTGTTGCTGTTGCTGAGATCTTTGGTGTTGCTCCCGTGATTGTTTATCCTTCACCTGAGAGCCGGCCAATTCATCTGATAAAGTTAAGCTTCTTACGTCTACTGCTATGAAGTTAAGAAGCCCAGAATTCTTAGTGACAGCTGACGACCAAGATCCAATATCGGTTTCAACCAACTTTATTCTGCGTCGAACTTCATCGAAGAATGACATGTGTGAGACGTTATTAGCATTGAATGCAATGGGTGAGCCATCGAACACAAAAAGTGACTAAAGATCCTCCATAGAGGTGGACAAACGCAACACTTTTGATGTAAGTATATGAGATTTGTCAAGCAAGATAGACGAATTCTGGCTCAGCGTATCCATAATGTCTATAATTCGGTCCGACTTAATATTCAGAGGTCCCAGTTCATCAGAAAAGAGTTCAAGCCCCGACCATTTAGTGCAGAAGACGTTGAGTTTATCGGCTATTACCGATTGTACTGAAGAGTAAGCATCACGACGTTCCATTATGATCTTTATAAGTCTTATAGTATGGCAGAGCTTTATTTCTGCACATTCACAGCAGGTTGTAATACCGGAAGAACTAGCTCTAGTGTTACGTTTTAGACATGCAACATGGAAAAAATTATTACAAATTCCATCACATGCCACGACATCATCCGTTTTTTTACCACAGATTTTACAAGAAGCCATATTACATTCCAACTAATAAAAGATAATCTGGTAAACTTCAGAAAGAATGTCAAGTATCACAAAGCAAGATTCCAATTACACAATAAATAACAATAAACAAATAAAATTGAAAAAAATTCATAATCATATGTAATAAATGTGATTCTAATTAGTTACAACAGTCTCCGAATATAAAGTTCGAAATTGCGTGCAAGCCCTCTTAATAAAGCATTGAACATAACTCTTAATATGCGTGTCTTCACTTATTACTAATTATTAAATTTTTATCCGTAATTAGATTCACAAATATTTGTCGCTGTCGTAATGATATCTCTGTGAATGATGATCATCACAATAAATAATTTGTGGCGCTTCCCATTAGTTACATTAATAGATGTTTTTAAATGAAAACAAATAAACAAATATAAAATCAAAACACGTCGATAAATGTTAAAATTGGTAAATAAAGATGAAAATAATAAATAAGTTCCCAATACAACACTTACAAAGTTTTTAATTAAAAGTCCGATGACAGTAAAAAAACAAGAGCAGTGGTGTAATGGTTTGTGGCCACGATGAAGATATTTTATCCGAAGAAGCACATTTAAGTCTACCTCCTGCATGGGATAAAACGAAGTGATACGTTGTAAACACCTATTTATGAGATCAATCAACATGAGAAATTTTTCTTTCTGAGAAAACTATTATAATTATAAAAATTCACGGCAATTTCTTATTTAAAAATTCATGTCATAGATAAAAATTTTAACAAAAGCCACAGGACAAGTACGCTTTTAAAGTTGAGAAATATCATAAGTGCACTAGAACACAAAACAAAATCAATTTCATATTAATGACTGGATCATGGGATGATCAAAATTCCAGAGATGTCTCATTTAAGAATAGTTATGTCCGTAATGAATATCTTCCACACTTTAGATCAATAGAATTTTAAACTTTAATAAGTAAAAAGAAAATATTTATTGGAGCAGGAATTCCGCACGTCTTCTCCTCTGACAACCGATCCTATGTTGCGTTTTTAATCAAGTGATAATATCAACTAACTCCGAATAACGTAACCTAACTTTGAAAACTGTTTACTTATTACCAGAGCTGTTAAGCTGTTATCAGAGCTGTTTAAAAACTGTTAATTTGATATCAGAGCTGTTTTAAAAACTGTTATGCTGTTATCAGAGCTGTTATCAGAGCTATTTGAAAAGCTGTAATGCTCATATCAGAGCTGTTTTAAAAGTTGTTATACTGTTACCAAATTCTTATAAAGTTTTACCACTATCTATTTTTAGATATTATTTGATATGCTTTCGTCTAGAACAGATTTGCGAAAATGATTCTCGAAGAATGTGCTTTCATCAAGAACAAAAATCTATAGCTCGGTTTGGGTAAGATGGGTAAGATTATGTATGGGGCATACTGTTACCAGAATCTTCGTCTTTAGTGTATACTCACAGCTAATTATAATCTCCCCCATACCACTTGCACTACTAATCATCCAAGTGATTTTTTGTGTCAACATTGCAACTTACACTGTCCACCCTCCCGCTACGATCTTCATTAAATTTATTAACTAGACTTATTAATTCACTCTATGATACAATACTTTTATTAATAGTAAGAAAATGATGCTCCCGCACACCGGTATTACGAAGATAAAACTACCATATTCTTATCAGCTTCGTGTGAACTATTTTTTAGATATCGAAGCGGAATCAAGGTCAAATTGTAGCCTCTAAGACCGAACACTGCCGGTTTCAAAAGGTTACCCAAGAGCAGACACCTTCGGTCTCAAAGGTTAAGGTGATGTCAGAGATCAACGCCAAATTCCTGCCTCCAAAACCATGTCTCAAATACATATAAATAAAAGTTTCATAACTAGATTTCCAGTTGATGTTTAGCTCTTTACCCAAACAGACCGCTGTTTCTTGGCAAGCTAGTTACAACATGAATTTTAAGGACACCACAAAACTTTAAAATTCTACGGACGAAAGTCGTAAGGGATATTCATTTAAGGCTCAGCACATGTATGAAATCGGCGCTTTCCAGAAATAAAGACGAAAGTTTTTCATCCAAAAACGAGTCGACTGTCCCCTACCAACAGCTCGAAAAATCAGGATATTCCTACAAAGATCGCAAAAAGTAAAGATGGGAGATGTTATTTGTGAAAATTATGCACAACGAACCTTTTAAAGCCACGTGGTCTAAGAACATAAGGAATATTCATTATAAGTACCAGTCTACATAAACGAAATCTTGACTTTCCTGAACTAAAGAAAAAGACTTTAGACTACAATGTAATAAAAACAAATTATTTCAATAGGTAAATGAAACATATTCTTTACTTGCAATATATATCTTAAGTAAAGATTTAGACTATAGTACAATTAAAACAAATTATTTCAATAAATGGCATTATAACCATAATGCAATTTTTATTTACAATACATATTTTCGACTAGACTTAATATAAAAGGTTTTCCAATAAGAGGTGTTATTTTAATTAGCCCGCTATTTCGGTAGATGTCAATTCTGGAGCTGTAGTTTTTTGACACTTGACAAGTAGAAACTACGCCATTAATAAAAATGGAACGATACACGATTCAACAATGCATTGAAATTATTAAAATTCACTATAAAAATGGTGAAAATGTGGCAGAGACGGTTCGTAAAACTCGAACATTTTTGGGTCGTCGTGAAGCACCTTGTCGGACCGCAATACAGAAATTGGTAGAAAAATTCGAGCTGTCGCGACAAGTTAGTGATGTGAAGGATAAAACTCGTACACGTCGCTCAATAACAGCCGAGAATATTGCTGCTGTAGCCGAAAGTGTTGAAGAAAACCCAGGTTTGTCCATTCCTTGTCGTTCTTTGGAACTAGGCATCGTAAGGCTAATAAAGTTCAGTTAACAGAGAACTCAAGCCGGCCGATCATCAACAACGTCGAGTCTTTGCTGATCGGGTCCTTGAAATGCACGAAAATGATCCGGAAATCCATCAAAAACTCATCTTGAGTGATGATGCCCATTTCCACCTCGATGGCTTCGTCAACAAGCAAAATTGTCGCATCTGTGGCTCGGAAGACCCAAGAGTTATTGTTGAAAAGCCTCTCTATCCTCAACGTGTGACTGTTTGGTGCGGTTTATGGTCCCGCGGGGTCACTGGACCTTACTTTTTCGAAAATGAGGCTGGAGCAACAGTTACGGTGAATGGATTGCGCTATCGACAGATGATTAATGATTTCTTATGGCCGGAATTGGATGGTATTGATCTGGACAACGTTCACTTTCAACAAGACGGCGCTACGTGCTATACAAGCAACGAAACCATTGATCTTTTACGGGAAAAGTTTCCGGACCGTGTTATCTCTCGAAGAGGTGATCACAATTGGCCACCGAGATCTTGTGACTTAACACCTTGCGACTTCTTCCTTTGGGGCCACGTGAAAGAGAACATCTACGCCAACAGCCCAGCGTCGATTCAAGACCTCAAAGATTGAATTCGTGAGGCTATCGAGGACATAGGGCAGCCACTTTGCGATTTGGTTATGTAAAATTTCATGAAAAGGATATGGTCCTGTAGGCGTGTTCATGGTGGTCATTTGGCTGATGTTATTTTCCATTATTAACGGCATACCTTCCCCTTTATAATGAAATAAAGATCCGATCATTTATCTCAAAAAACGGCATTTTTACTTAAATTTACCGATATGAATAAAATATAGTTTAGGACAGACTTCTCATCTAGCAGTAATTTTTACGCTTTCGATGGATTTGTCACTTTACTTATTAAAATTTGTCTGCAATACCATCCATTTTTATCAATTAAAAATATTATCAGCTATCAGCAAGGTATACGAAATTCTGATTAAAGGAAGGGAAACTGTAATCTTCTTAAAAGTATCAGCGCCATTTTCTGCGCTTGGCACATCACTTGCTGGAAATTTTTTTACAGGCGATTTTATTTTGAATTTTGTGCTAGGCACTGAATTGTTCAGCGTTAAGTTGCAAAAGCAGTACCTGGTTAAATGTATTTATTTCTTCTGCCTTCCTAAGTGTGCATCATTATGGTCAAAACCAAAACCCTCGAGAGTAATTCACAAGCCATGAAACAGACTCCCTCCCTACCACATGCGAGTCCAAACAGAGTCCTTACATTCTATAATATTTGCAGTGTTCTTATGGAAGATTTACAAAAGTTTGATTTGAATAGCTCTTGCATCTAATACTACTATTCCTACAGAAAAATGATCTGGTGATAATCTTAGGCATGCTTTCTTATCTTCCGAACCGAATTAAAATTTACATTTTATACCTTTGCTAACAAAATTATTTAAAAAAAATTTATCTGAACCAAATGACTACGATTCCTGAAACAAAAACTCTCAGCTGAGTAATCATTGTAAATGCCGCTGTACCGTCATGCATGTCGCGGGCTGATGTCGACTGTAGCTGCCTACAGATTCGGACTCCGGCTGTACATACTACATGTAATTATTACTCAGCGAAAGATTATTGAGCGCAAAATGGTAAGTTTACGTTTTAATCAAAACTTTTTTATTTTTTTTTTTAAGTAACCCGGGGGTTAGACGTAATAGTACAGCTTGCATGCAAGGTACACTGCCATAGTTCTTGCACGTGTAACCTCTACTGCCATGCTGACAGCTCAGCTTTCAGCCAACTTGCATGATGAAAAACCATGGCAGCTGAGGTGATAAAGACATTATACAGTTTTGAAGATGGCGGAAAAGAAATGCTTGAGAGAAATTGATAAATTTATACTGGGAAAATGAGATTTTCTGGGATCATTTGCATTAGACTGTAGAGACTGCAGGGTAGAAACAGGCTATCAAGTACCCATTCTGACTTTTGGGGAGGTATCAATGCAACGATACCCACCAGGAGTGACTGGGAGGGCAGGAGGTGGTCGTTACATCCGATGTTGCTATATTTACGGATGGCTCCAAGACGAGTGCGGGCACAGGGTCTGGAGTGTACTCTAGAGATCTCCAGTGGTACGAGTCTTATAGACTGCCTGACAAATGCAGAGCTCACAGCGATTTATCAGGCGGCAACATTAGTATCCATGTGCAGAGAGCCCGCACGGCACATCTGCCTATATACTGATAGCCAGGTAGCCATCAGAGCGCTGAATGCTGGGCTGGTAAAATCAAAATTGGTACAGTTATGCAAAACAAGGCTTGAGGAATTGACTGTCTGGCTGATGAGTTGGCCAAAAAGGGCTCCGAATTGGATAGCTCCGCAGCTGTAGCTTACGTGAGGATCCCAATAGGAGCTTTAAAAGAGGAAATCATCAGAGATGTCTATCTAAAGGCAGGCCTCCGATGGACCAGCAGGGATACCTGTCGTATTGCGAGGAACTTGTGGCCTGCATATGACATGAAAGGGACAAGGGAACTGCTTAATAGCAGCAGAACAAACACCAGGAATCTAGTAGTGGTAATGATGGGTCACTGGGCCATAGGGGAACATGCTAGAAGACTGGGAATAGCGGCGAACGATTTCTGCAGGAGTTGTAGGTACTCGGAGGAAATTGAATCCGTCAAACATGTACTTTGCGAATGCCCCGCTCTGATGAATAAAAGAGGTATGCTACTAGGCAGCTTTATTTAAAGCTATCTCCTTTGGTAGAGGTATGTAAGAAGATCCTCGCAACATTTCTAATCTTTTTTTATATACTATTGACTAAGATTTAATAAAATTGACTGATAGCTCCTAGGAGTTTGTTTGCGTTTTTTTTAGGAACGTCTCGTAACATGAATGATCCTGCTACGTGCTATAAGAATCTAAATCATGTCCAGTGTTCCCATTTCGGCTGCTCGTGAAAAATATTTACTTAGGACAAAGTTTGGCTACAGGGATACTACCCGTTATAGAATTTTAGAATACGTGGCAGCAATACTTCCAATATTTTTTGATTATTATAATTATCAGAATGTGACAGTGTATATGTAGTATAATTTATTACGCTTAATGAAGACAAATTTTCAGTTAATTACTCTATAGAACTATATTTATGTAAGATGTGAAATTTTCTATAATTTTTCAGATGTGGCTACTCGAGCTACTTTCAGGCAGCTAACAGGGTACTATCGAAGGATTTCGGGTGGCAGCCCTGGTCATGCCATTAGACCTTATCACCGAAAATTTCATGAAGTCCTTTACTGTACCCATACAACTTCCACTACTCACCTAAGTCAAAATATACATCATCGTACATTAATGTCATAGCTCATCAAAACTTTATATTTAACTCACCCAAAAAGAAATTTTATTGAAAATAAAAAACAATCTTTCATAAAACCTAAGACTTTTAAATACATATCAATCATCTTACAGATTAATTTCAGTTGTTGTTGTTTTCAGTAAAGAGATTTGATTCCTTACATTAGAAAATATAAATCGCTCAATTTGTTTACTTTACTCGGCTGCTGTGCGAATTTGATTACTTTACTCGTCTGCTGTGCCAATTTGTTTACATTATTCTACTGCGAATTTGCTTACTTTATTAGACTGTGCGAATTTGTTTATGCAAGGGATCAAATTAGAAGCATTCCACCTGAAGAGCAAAATTAGGCATTTACTGATTTCCATTACTAATCTAAGTCAACATAGCTACCGACATTCACCCCAACCAGCTTCGCCTGACAAATTTTTAGATGTACCATCACATGGCGCAATCTTGTTTATAAAAGACACCTACAGATTAGTATCTGAAATCTTTAATCAATGTTGTTTTTGTTTTTTCAGCTACTAATCTTAATTACATCTGAGGAGATAACATCGTTGATAACTAGAAACATAGCTCGTAGAGGATTTCCGATGAAAATTTTACCTCTACTACCAATACTATTGGCTATTTGTTAACTTGAATTAGTACCACTATTAATTAACACTAATTTTTTGAGGGGATTTCACATTTGTTATCTACATAAATACACAGCTGCACACATCCACCCACTCTTTAGGCAACGTTACCTCATCCACCATGTAGCCCAGCGCAACATACCACAGCCACTCAGACTAAAGTAAACAGCTAACACCAAACTCAATCTGACAAGTATACAGCACCGATATAAGTTCGCTTAGGGTAGTTCATATAATTACTTAACACTCATAAGCCAGATACATTCTACCCAAGCCTCGGTATAGGTAACCTAGCCCAGTCCAGCACATCCCAGGCAGCCCTGTATATTGTCATAAAAGCTCTCAGCCAACCTCCAGTACCCAGACACAGGAGGGGGAACCATAAGGTCCAATTGTAGCCTCCAAGACCAGATCAAACTTAACCAGAATCCCTCACCAAAAAGTTTCCCACTCCTTCACAAATGTTGACGTCAATTTAGAACTACGATCTTCGAGATGAAAAGCAAGTGAACTCCAGAAACAAAATTGAAGCCCTATGCTATTTCCCTATCCTGGAGAGGGGCTGAAAGTGATCTTGTATCCCCAAAGTGATCTCGTGCCCCAAAACTCGGGATGAAAATTCAGCGAGCTTCAGAAGCAAAATCGAAATGCTATGCTATTTCCCTATGTTGGAGAGTACTGAAAGTGATCTCGTATCCCCAAATTGATCTCGTGTCCGCAAAATTCGAGATGAAAAATATTGATGTCTACTTAGAGGCTACAAATCTGAGATGAAAAATAAGCGAATTCCACAAACAAAATCACAAATCTATGCTATTTCACTATACTGGAGGGTGCTTAAAGTGATATCGTATCCCCAAAACTCAAGATGAAAAATAAGCGAACTCCAGAAACAAAATTGAAAACCCGTGCTATGACGCTATGCTGGAGAGTGCTGAAAGTCATCTCGTAACCCTAAATTTATCTCTTATCCCCAAAAAGCCTACATTTAGGCGCACCACACATCTATTCAAGATGCATACTCACATTGCCCAGTTCTTGTAGCCAAGCCACAAGCCCAAGTTCAAGCCCACCTAGCGACGGGAACAACTACTAATGGAACAAAAACAATTCACCATACCAATCAAGCTGAACTTAAGCCTGATAAATCCACTGGCAATATTGAGCTAGTATCCGACAACTTTTTCTCTGTAAATACAACCAAAACTCTACTATCGACAGCCCTAATGCAAGCAGAAAGTATGACAGGGAGAATCCACACTTTAATATCATTACTCGATTCAGACTTACATGTGTCATTTATAATAGAAGTGGCAAGCAAACGGTTACAACTAAAGTGAACCGCAACCAGTGTCGAAGAAACTCACTTAGGAAAGACTCAAACATCAAACGTATCAACACCAGTGACAGTTAAAATAAAATAACTGCATACGTAGTTTGAAACCAATTTATAGGCACTAATCCTCAAGCAGGTAACCGACATGGTTCCATCTGAACAAATAGAAGCAACCCAGTTACGCTATCTACAAAATTTGAAAATGAAACATGAAGCTACCCCAATAATTTCAGAAGAGGGTAGATGAAATAGTATGACAATATTCCTAAATGCTCCTTAATTCAATACGAAAACGACAAAAGTCTAGAGCTACTATAATTAATACGGATATTTCTGAAGGCTTCGTGCATTTCTCTCTTATTTTTGTAAGATTTATTTTTACCCTTGCCGTTGTATTCACCATTTGTCCGAAAACGAAGATTATTTACAAAATTGAGACTGGACCCCTATCGATTCCCCTCTATACACTTCGTTTCGTTATGAAACTCCAACTCGTTATGAAACTCCAATGAGCACCGGTATGTAGTATAATTTACAAAAAAAAATCCAACACTTTTAGTCAAATGCTTTCTAAAGACTGTATAAGAAACATAAACCAAGCGAAATCCAAGTATCACGCAATCGGTTAAGCTGATAGATTATCTATGTCGAACTAATGGTAAAATCATAAATATTGCCAAACTCTGTACTTCAGAACTGGTACACTCACTCGTTCACTCTTATTATTGCCGAATTAACTTTGCAAAAAAAAAACAAAATCAGCAGAGCCGATGGCTGCAATCATGTTCTATGTTATTTCACTAAGCTTTATAAATTAAGTATGGGTAATCCTTTTAGATAATAACTCGCTCCTGCTAGTAGTACAATCCTGGACCAAAAATTTTAAATCTTTTCAACTATGTGGAAGTATCCCCCACACTCCCAAGTAAACCAGTTTCTTTTCAACTATTCTTTCAATGCTAAGATCGTTCTTTGACTTTTAGAAGATCTCCGTGGACTCAAGCTTACTCTAATAGACAACACTGGGGTTCATGAATTCAAATATTACACAATCGATCAACTGGAAAATTATTTGCAAAAAGACATAAAATATGGACGTGCACAACTAATTATAAAATCACAAACAAGTCTGTAAATATATAGAGTATATATTTTTTTTTCCCAAATTTATATTTGTTTTTATACGATTACCAGAAGAATTGGTCCAACAACAAAAAAATTGGAAATTTAAGGCTCACCTCAGCCGTATCTATTATTATGTAGGTGTAGGTATGTCGACCTAAGTGGAAATTAATCATTCATTATGCAAAAAAAAAAATCTGTCATTACTTCAATAAATTCAACAACAACAAAAATCGACGCTTTGCGTTAGAAAAGAAATGTTTGTAAAAAAAAAATCTGTTTTGGGCGTAGACACACTGGGCGCACTGAAGTCCTTGCAGTAGTACGTTACATATGCTTAAACGAGGCAATGATATTCGCCCTATAATCTCCGGCAGAAACTATTGCCTATGACTAAAGCGGTTGTGATAACAGGCTATTGCCAGACTCTCATAACCAACAATCTGACGGACTTGTCAAAAGAGAAAAGGAAAATTATTTGCAAAATGAGTGTGAATGTTAAATGATATGCGAAAAAAAAATATCAGCATACTGCAGTTATATTCACTTTCAGGTCACCCTACTTATTCTCAGCCGCTTGGGAAGAACTAGAAAGAGGGCCCGAAATAATGTAACGAGCTTAGGAGGCTAGCATTAGGCCTGGAAGAAGAAAGAGACTTGCATCGATCTCGGGACATGTAGGATAGTAGATTAAGCCAAAGTTTAAGTCAAAGTTTTGGAGTAAGACCTACATAGGGTAGAGTATTAAAGTAGACCTAACTAGAGATTTGGAAGAAAGAATACGAACTTAAATTAAGGTTAGAATCGTAGAGAGAAGAAAAAAAATTCGATGTATGAACCTAACAGGAGTGGTAATTTGAAATGTGAAAAATAGATTAGCACAGGCCTTAAAAGTAATATTCAGGGTAGCACTTATCTTCTACAGTATACGGACATAAGCCAGGGTAAGCCCTAAATGGGTCCGCTTGGTTTTCCTGGCCTTCTTTCTTGGTGAAACAGCTGAAGGGAATCAAAAATAACGTTAAGATGACGGCCTGCCTTCGACTCGCCCACAAACGTAGAAACTTAAATAAATAAATAAAGAAGACGCCAATGCCGCAGAGGATACCAACCACAAAAGAAAAAGAAAAGAAAAAAAATTAACCAAGAAAAGAAATCAGAAAGGAAATGGTCGAGTACTAGTACGCCCAAACAAGCGAGCTATCATCTAGTTTGACACAAATCTAGTCCGACCCTCAAAACGAGTTTGGTACCTTTTTGATCATCTCCGGTTGGTTGTGCAGCGGGTGTCAAATGTTTTGTTCGTCTTTTTTTGGTTTTTTGTTTCGAAGAAGCAAGTGGTCATTTTGTTGGATGTACGCTGAAAAGCATCGGGAGTTTTGCGTTTTTTTAAAAAAGAAATCGAAAAGGACTAACTAAGGAAAAAATAAGGAAGAGTATCGTGTTCCAGCTGTGGCTACTAAAATAGAATCCCAGGAAAATTGAAGATTGCCCCGATGAGCCGGGATTATACTTCTCGTGAAGCGGAAACAAATCGAGAGTGGACTGTTAGAAGATAAGTATCCCGTTGATATTTGTTTTTTTTTTTTAATAGAGATCCGTTTTGTGCAATTGAATTTGTTCAGGGTTGTAATAAGTATCTTGGGCACAATAATGTCATGGTCTGTGAAGTGCCGGTGTATAGCCCAATTGTAATTAATTGCATTTGTAGTATTAAATATTGAATTCGTAGGTACTATAAGAGTTACGCTTCACTCCCCTTTGGCACGTTCATAACAGGGAAGTTCCTTGATTAGATACTAAAGATAATTTCGTTTTTTTTTTGTAAACTAGATCTATGTAAATTATATTCTACGAAGAAACTCTAAATATTTATTATGTACAATAAGCCTTGGTGGAATATATTCAATACATATTATAAGATTTTCCATACTCAGACGAGCTTTTAATTTGGTAGAATATGTTGGGAGCAATAAATTTCTTTTCTTATTGATTCTTATGAAGAATAGTGTTTAAAACACAAATTAATTTTGAGCGTTCAGTGCCGTAAAAGAGTGTTTCGCTTTACTAGACGTCCTTCTGTAATTGCCGCATATCTCGAGTTCCTCAATCAGCTTCAAATTGAGGTGGTGCCCAACCAATTCTTGTAGCACAAATACTCACCCCTTCTCCACTGAACTACGGGGCAACCCTAATCAGGGCATATGTGCCTCTGGAAATCAGGAGGGTAACATTTTGGCGCCCAACGTGGGGCCACGCTAAAAGAAGAGTTTCAGCACTCGCGTGCTACAAGTAAAAGTGTATAGTAGTAGTTTGTTTTAGGTATGCGGCAAAAAAAAAATTGCCTTTAAAGAAGGAGATCTATGTACCTACTCAAATTTTTTTTAAGGCAAAAGTTTCTTATATAAGTAAATTTCGATCACGCTTGGAATTTTTTTTATCAGACTTTCAGTCCGTCAGATTGTTGGTTATGAGAGTCTGGCAATAGCCTGTTATCACAACCGGATTAGTCATAGACAATAGTTTCTGCCGGAGATTAAAGGGCGAATATCATTGCCTCGTTTAAGCATATGTAACGTACTACTGCAAGGACTCCATTGCGCCCAGTGTGTCTACGCCCAAAGCAGATTTTTTTTACAAACAATTCTTTTCTAACGTAAAGCGTCGATTTTTTTTTTTGTTGAATCTATTGAAGTAATGACAGATTTTTTTTTTGCATACTGAATGATTAATTTCCACGTAGGTCGACATACCTACACCTACATAATAATAGATACGGCTGAGGTGAGCCTTAAATTTCCAATTTTTTTTTTTTTTTACCAATTCTTCTGGTAATCGTATAAAAACAAATATAAATTTGGGAAAAAAAATATATACTCTATATATTTACAGACTTGTTTATTTTATAATTAGTTGTGCACGTCCATATTTTATGTCTTTTTGCAAATAATTTTCCAGATGATCGATTGTGTAATATTTGAATTCATGAACCCCAGTGTTGTCTATTAGAGTAAGCTTGAGTCCACGGAGATCTTCTAAAAGTCAAAGAACGATCTTAGCATTGAAAGAATAGTTGAAAGATACTGGTTTACTTGGGAGTGTGGGGGATACTTCCACATAGTTGAAAAGATTTAAAATTTTTGGTCCAGGATTGTACTACTAGCAGGAGCGAGCTATTATCTAAAAGGATTACCCATACTTAGTTTATAAAGCTTGGTGAAATAACATAGAACATGATTGCAGCCATCGGCTCTGCTGATTTTGTTTTTTTTTTTTTTTGCAAAGTTAATTCGGCAATAATAAGAGTGAACGACAGTTCTGAAGTACAGAGTTTGGCAATATTTATGATTTTACCATTAGTTCGACATAGATAATCTATCAGCTTAAGCGATTGCGTGATACTTGGATTTCGCTTGGTTTATGTTTCTTATACAGTCTTTAGAAAGCATTTGACTAAAAGTGTTGGATTTTTTTTTGGAAATTATACTACATACCGGTGCTCATACATATATGAATAGCAGTGCATGTTATTTTGTAATTCAGTTGGAGTTTCATAACGAAACGAAGTGTATAGAGGGGAATCGATAGGGGTCCAGTCTCAATTTTGTAAATAATCTTCGTTTTTGGACAATTGGTGAATACAACGGCAAGGGTAAAAATAAATCTTACAAAAATAAGAGAGAAAGGCACGAAGCCTTCAGAAATATCCGTATTAATTATAGTAGCTCTAGACTTTTGACGTTTTCATATTGAATTAAGGAGCATTAGCAATATTGTCATACTATTTCATCTACCCTCTTCTGAAATTATTGGGGTAGCTTCATGTTTGCTTGACAAGCACGGTGTCAAATCTAGTGTTGGCGTTATAGACAGCCGAAAATAAAAGCATTTTGGAGGAAATAGTAACCGTTTGAGTAGATATTTCCTGGGAAAGAATAATATTACTGTATATTCTCTATAACGCGAGGACAAAACTAAGAATTATCTGGATTATGTATAGTCATAATCAACAACGAAGTCGGTTTTCAATGAATTTCAAATTTTCAGTATATCAGTAGAGTAGTGTCTAAGGGATTATTTAATGAAAACATTGGAAAAGTTTTAATAAGGCAACAATAGCTAAGGGAACTATTAATAGTGTAGTATAGGTATAATTGAAAATATCTAAAGTGTGTCCACATACGCAGTACGTGTATTAGCTTGAGTGTATCAATATTTTGGTTAGGAAACAGGCCCACTAGTACTGTTTCTATAATGAATTAAGTCTCAATAGCTGTACATAGCTGAAGAACACATTCAGTTTGCTAAACCTCATTCCACTTGGGAGAACTCTGCCCATGGAAACAATATCGTCGGCGATTGGGTAGGTTATTCCTCTGGTAGCGATAAAGAATCCGCATTCGAAGCCTAGTTTTCTAAACGAGACTGCCAGTAATCCAAGTTTCAAATTTCGTTGGCTCGAATGTAAGAACGTAGAATTTTTTTTTGTAAACATCTATTATGAGTAGCTTAACAATATGGTGAATTCTTCATAAGGATAAATTAAATCGCTTTGTACATAACTAACCATCAGAGAGTCACTCGAACGTTTCAATTTTAAAGGTTTTCCTGCATCACTATTCCCTGCAACTGCAAACTTGGTAGGAAGTAAACTACGTTAACTCAGTAAATGTTAATTTTTTTTTAGGTGAGTAAGGTTTATCACCTTTCTGGTAACACACTTCGCAGGAAGTGGTTCACCATCATTCTCCGCAAATTACTTTGGGGATTTTGCTTGTGAGTTTGGAAACGCATAGCTGCCCTTAGTGTGCCTTCATTTAATAAGCAGAAAATCAGTATGGATATCACACGTTTAGATAAAGACGAGCTAACCTATGAGATCCTTATTAGGGGTTTGAAAACTGGAACGGTCGAAGAAATGAGAAAAGCCTGGAGAGGTTTTAATAAGGCGGAACAGACTGGTGTTACTTCTTTCCCAGATTATCCTTTTCCTTTCGAGGAAGATGTAGAGGTACTCGGAAGGAAATTAGTAGAAATTTCTAATTTAATTCTAGCCCTTGGAGGAGATCCTTCAAGCGGGGAGTATAAGAAAATCCTAGCAAAGATCAATTGGGCGTTCGGCAGGCAAGCTAGATGTCCTTCGGTGAGTGCCGATCAAGTAGCGAAGAAGTCTGAGATCAGAAACGAGTTGATAATGTTGTTGCGAGCATTGGAGACCAAGGCGGCAGACTTCAGGAAAGATGATTCGTCTGACTTGGAGGCTGACACCAGTGCAGCGAGAGAGGTGATTGAAAAATCATTCTAACATTCAATAATGTTGCCTTCTTCTTCCTACATCCCTATTTATAAATGGGGTCTCAAGTTTTCTGGCGAGAGGAATCAGTCATTGAACTCCTTTTTGGAGAGGGTGACCGAGCTTTCTGAGGCTAGAGGTTTTAATAAGACTTCTCTTTTTAAGTCGGCACTAGACTTATTTAGTGATCGAGCACTTGTCTAGTATCGGGCGAATAAGGATTCGTTTAAATCATGGGATGATCTAGTCGCTGAACTTCGCGCAGAGTTCCTTCCACTTGATTACCACGATCGCTTACTGGAAGAAATTAAGCGCAGGACTCAGGGTCAGCAGGAGTCAATAGGAACTTATGTAGCTACGATGATAAACATGTTTTCACGATTGAATATCCAGTTGAGCGAAGATCGACAGTTAAGAATTTTAAGACGAAACATAAGTCCGTTTTATCAAGGTCAATTAGGACTGAGCGAAATAAAGACTAAGCCGGAATTAATTGAAAAGTGCAGGCAATTAGAGTCTGTCCGAGCTTCCGTAGATGCTTTCATTCCTCCTCCCTCGAAGCGTAACAATGCTCCCCTGGAACCTGACCTAGCCTATGTTTCGATAGAAGAACCAGCTCTAGCAAGTACCAATTTGTCAACTAATCATAAAGATTACCAATGTAGGAATTGTGGCAAAAATGGACACTTAGCACGCTTTTGTAGACAGAAGACGAAGTGCTAGGGCTAGAAGGATAAATAAAGGCTAGATGTCCTCAGTGCATGAAAGCGGGCACGAATACACGTCATATCAACAGAACGTCTACTGCAACCAGTAACAACAATTTTACACGTGGGAAGGCGTTAACGAGTTCGGGAAACGGAACCCGGGCTCAGCATTAGGCGGTGAGCTGAGCTCCATAATAAAGGTAGAAGCCGCGGTTCCCAAGAATATGACTTCTGTCAGGAGGGTAGTTAAAAACGATAAGGACCGGCTGCTAACAACTATGCTGGATTTTGTGCTTGCTCATGCAGGTGAAGCTGATCTATGAATGTAGCTTATCCCACATCCAAGTGTGAATTCGTTTTCACCTAGAAAGTTTTGGTAGGTGAAGGTGAGAATCGTAAGTAAAAGAGGTTTTGTTACGATGACAGCTGTATATTAAAGTGCTCCCTCGCTACCGCTCGGTCGGAGCAATTTTCTGTTACATTGGGAAATTGTGTTACAATACGTTAAATACACAGTCACTCAGAAAATTTCAGACAGATGTTATAGACTGAAAGATGAAGTCGGAAAAACATTGGTATATGGCATACTAAAGATTTAAAATCCTAATAATTTAAAACTAAAGTTACGTTGATAGAGAGAGAAAAAACACCTTACTAGAATCGTACATAATTATAGGGGCGGTTAGCGTTGGGCTCCCGACACCCTGAAATTAGGAAGAAAAATTGTCCTTCTTTCAAGCAAAATTTTTCTAGTCCTAGCGAGGGGGTGAAGTAGTGTGCGAATTTTAACGGGATGATAAAAATGTAGCCAGCATAAATTTGCCTACACAGCTTAATTTTCTTTCCCGCACATAATTTTTCCTAAATAAAAAATAAGTGTAAATTCAATAAATCCTGCCAATAAATCCGAAAAACTTTGTTATTGCAAGTACCGGAAACAGCCATATTTTTTTTTTTTTATTCGAATACGAGAGAGAGATGAGTGAAGAGGGGCCGAACAAGTTTCCTTCTTCTGGGGTTACCGTCATGAAGTGAAGAAGTGTTTTCACGATAGTTTAAATAAAACAAAAAGGAGAGAAGAACTTAAAGTTAAATAATAGAGTAGTTATTTTATGTTCATTCTGGCGCACTGTTTTAGCTTCCAGGATTTCGCCACAGATGGCGCCACCGTCGCTAGGTGGCTTGAGCCCATACTAAATGGAGTTTTGTGTCTTGGCTGTATTGGTTTGTGCCTTGGATACACCATTGCGTCTTGGGTGCACCATTGAGTCTCGACTGCACCCTAGCGGGATTAATCGGTACTACCGGGATGTGTCATTTGGTCTTGACTGCGCTCTAGCGGCATTAGATGGTGGATATGTTGGGGGGGATAATAAATAATAGGGAGGGGGGTAATGAAATTTTCATCAGAAACCCTCTACGGGCTCTGGTTTTCGAGATATTAGCGTATTAATAATTCAAGTTCTTTTGGCTCAAGGAAATGGATTCTTGGAGGTCTGGAGTGGGAGTTTTCATCAGAAATCCTCTACGGGCTTTGGTTTTCTAGATATTAGCGACATCTGTTTGGACGCAAACGCCATTTCTTGAGTAAGGTACCCTAGCGGCCTTAGCCGGAACTACCAGCATGCCTTGGTTTTACGGTTTTCTTTTATTAGCGGGAGAGTTCTAGATATCGGCATGACGTCATCATGGTTTTGCTGCACCTAAATAAGTTTTTTTAGCAGGGAAGTTGTAGATATCAGCATCATTCGAATTTCACAACATGTCATCACCATGAACAGATTCTAGACGATGTCAGTGAGGGTTGTGGGGTATGTGTGTAGTGAATAGTCTTATGTTTTATAAACATTTGTTTTTATTTCCAATAAAATTTCTTATTATAAAAGTATTTTTTATAGCACATTGTCCAATATGAACTTGGCAAGATTTTGCATTTGTGTTAATCTCTATTAGTTTTCCACAGTTGTATTCATCTTCGACGTTGATAATGATTTCACCCTCTCCAACTATCTTCTGCATCCAATGAACTTTTTCAGCTCCCTTTACATAAATGTTTTTGTTTCGAAGCAGTGGTTCAACTATAGTGTACAGCTTGTGATACGGTATGTAGCCATCATCCCAGCGGAATCCATGAAAATTGTGTTGAAGCCATTTTACTTGTCTCTTTTTTGCTGAAGTCAAATCTTTGTATCTGAACGGTGGTTGAAATATAAAGTGCTGTATCTGGATTTCATTGTTTAAAATTGCCAGTTCTTTAGTGATGAATTCATTCAGATTTGTTTTGAATCCTTCGACGTCTACGATGACAGCCATTTTCTTAATTTAACTTTCTAACTTCACTTGTCAGCGGATTGTATTCCACTATTCGATCGTGTAGAAGCAGGCAATATGCTGTTGTATTAGCCGGTATATTTTCAGATGTCTTGAATTCTAGCCTTATGTCAACAGGTCCAGTTTTTATTGTTTCATTTTGATGTGAGCAATCAGTGACAGCAATCGGAGCATCGGTTTTGAACTTCTACCATGTGAGGAACGGCTGATACTGATGACCATAGTATGATTGTGTAAACTTTATATACATCTCATACAGCAATGCGTATCTATTCAAATCAAATTTCAAATTCACATCATCATAGGGATATGATTCTGAGTTCAAATGAACTGTAACATCGGTGAGTTGACAGTAATCAAACTTGCTTGCATCTTTGGTTTTATCGTTCCTTCGATCCGTTTGTAATGCTAAGATGATAAATCGAGGTTTCTCCAGTTGAGTGGAAGTCTTAACTGACCAGGTTTGATGCGCGGATTCCGGTAGTACTGGATACTCATATATGTCCCAGCTGCGGAATGGTATTTTTATCGGGAGACCTCTCCCGATAATTTTAAATAGTTGCAGCTTTTCATCATCGGATGCTGTAATATGCGGAATGCTCCATTGAAGTTTGGTAATTTCAATTTTCACCACATCAGTGGGTGATATAATGGCATTATCGTATGTCCTGCTCCGGATCAATATGAGTTCATATTTGGAATTTATAAGAATTTTCTTGTAATCTTCGGCGAATCCCAATAAATATTTCAGAGGTACACAATAGTTAAACAGTCCATTGGTTGGTATAATGGATGAATCTGGTGACCAACTGCCGTTGAGTAGTATCCTGCTTACATTTGCATTTAGCGATACGTAGTTTTTTTAAGTTGTCGCAATCCCAGGATTTCTTGTACGATCGATTTCCACTGCATTCAACTCATAGCGTATTTCCTCAAAAAGAAATGGTGAGCGTTGTTAGCTAATTTTGCAGTTGCTGAAACGGTTCCATCCAGCTTTGTTAGCGACCCCTCAATATAAAGAAAACTCCTGCTGGGTAGAAGATTCAAGTCCTGATGTTGTACAGAGATACGGATTTCATCGCTGTTTTTAAATGATGTTAGAAATGGTGAATAGGAGTGATGTTCAAATTTGGTAACACTGTTATCAAAGTGAGCGTCTGGTGCAATATCTAGTATTCCTTTATTCATTGTTTCAGCGTTAAGCCTATTGATTGTAAATATGTTGTTTTTGCAGGTGTTAATGTAGGTCTTGATCGCTTCAAGGTTGTCCGCTGACTAATGATCTTGTCTGCTCCGAACTCGTGTTTATCATTATTGTATATCAACATGCTGTGGCTTCAAATGTAACCTGATGATTATAGTCTCTCCTCTGAAGTTGATGAAGTCACCGTCTTGGTCAAGGAGCTTCAATGTTAGAGAACTTATACGTTTGGTGTTCACAGGCAAATAGATTACATTTTTGGGTACCTCCACTATTTTATACCCAGACCCAACGTTCGGGGAAAACTCGTGGAGAGTGTGTACTTGTGTGTTGTTGAAGAATGATCCTGATATAATATTACATTCGATGCGTAAAATATTTACTTTAATGATGTTGACTGGCAACTCTGATGTATGCACTATATTAGCAGTCAAATTTCTTTTACTGAATCCTAGCAGCTATGGATCTCTGTTTTTCAAAATGTATTTCTTCAGTTGCCTTAACTTCACTCTTCAATGTATTATTGTTAGCCTTTATTGTAACCTTTATCCTTCTCCCTTCTTTATCCAAGTATCCTTGTACATATTTTGCTATATCATCAATCTCATATTATCCAACAGGTATCTCAACAACCTCATTCCCTACATGAACCAGATTATTGCTCACATCAATATTTGGTATAGAGCTGTATGTTTGAAAATCAATTAATCCACAAACATAATCCGTTGCTAGCTCCAGCGGAGGAAAGTACTCAGCACTGAGTAGAGATGAATTTCCCGTGAGAGTAAATGTTAATGACATGGTGGTTGATAATGAACTGTCACAATTTCAATATAGATACATTTATTTACAGATAATAATTAATGGCTATAACAATTATATAAAAACTCTAAACATAAGTGACCGCAAATTACTGCATCATAGTTCTGATAAGAACTGTAGTTGTACGTAATATTACTACCCAAGTTGTTTATGAGCTCCCTTGGTGGTTGGAGATTGCCAAAGCTATCAAAGTATTTGACGTTATCACCTTTCTTGTAGTACACTACCCAGTGTGTACCGGCTCCAGTTGAGATGTCCAAGTTAACAATACCGCTTTCTCGCTTCCATGGCTTTTTAGGAAGATTATCACGCATAAATACTCCTCTGAAGTGCAGCAAGTGTGTGGTGTACTTGTGAAGATCCAACTCGTTTAGCGGTCTTTTGGGTAGCGTCTTTAATAGTTTTTTGGTTGAGGTTGTAGATAGAGTCCAAGTCCTTTTCTGCACGGCTTCTGGAACAGCCCGTTTCCATCTTTGCCAACCGCTATAGTTTCCATTGCTTGGTTATGACGTTTGCTTTCTTCCAATTTTGCCTTTGCGGCACTGTTATCATTTACTGCTTTAGCTATGCCTGCTGTACCTCCCGATAGTGCTCCCAATGCTGAAAGCCCAGCAAACAACGGGATGAGGAACGGAGGTGCTCCACCAACCTTTGGTACAGGTATCACTCGTGGAGTTTTAATTGATTTTTTCTTTCTTTTCACAATATTTTTAGCTCCACTAAGAGCTATTTTTGTAGCTTCCATCAAGTCGTTTGGTTTTTTGACTTTTAAAATTTTACGTGCATTTCATACTGCTTCTCGGTGTGGGTTGGCGTTTATTTTTCGCCTTAAGACCCATACCTAGCTTAATTTTAGCCTTCATCGCGTTTGTTATAAGCCAAGCGTTGGCACGTTCACTCAAATTTGCATCCGTAGATTTTGCACGCTGCCAGGCTTTTTCAGCTAATATTTTATCAGCTATATGTCGATCACTTGTATCTTTATGTCGCGAGTATGCTATATCGTGTTCTTTGCAGGCTGCATCCAGTGGATTAATGCCTGGATCTCCTCTCGCCAATATTTGTTGTAACTTTGTTCCTGGTCAACAGTACTGGTATCCCGGTAGATGTAATTCTACAGGTAATTTGTTGATGATTGAATTTAATAGTCCTCTGCCCCCTTTCAATGATTTTCTGGAGCGTTTCGATTTGTGATCTGGCATCTTATAAGGTTCCGATGATACTGTTGAAATGTAATATAAGCAGGTGTATTTATAGGAATCCCGTTAGTCTTCGATATGCGGTTCATTAAACAACAACAAGCTTTTCCCATTCGAAATGCTGATGTAGCTTTTATGAAGGTGAAAAAGAAGCATGGGCCCCTATTACCTAATAGTATAAGGAGCATGATTGTTGGACCATCGAATTGTGGAAAAACTAATGTTATGATAAGTTTGCTGGGACATCCCAATGGTCTGAGATATGAAAATATTTACATATATTTAAAATCTTTACATCAACCAAAGTATGAATACTTGAAGCGAGTGATGACTCCCATATCAGGATTGGGGTATTATACATTCTCAAACAACTGCGATGTTCTAGCTCCAGAGGAAGCCAAATCACATTCAGTGTTTATTTTCGATGATGTAGCATGTGAAAAGCAAAACAATGTGCGACCCTATTTTTGCATGGCTCGTCACGAAGCTATAGACAGCGTCTATCTCTGTCAAACATATACGCATATACCAAAGCACTTAATACGACAATGCTAATTTAATCATCTTATTCAAGCAAGATGACTTGAATTTGAAACATGTCTATAATGATCATGTGAACACAGACATGAAGTATGATAAATTTCGAAGAGCCTGTGCTGAGTGTTGGAAGGATGAATATTGTTTCTTGATGATTGATAAGGATAGCTCATTAAACAAGGGCCGCTACCGTAAAGGATTTGATACCTTCATTGTACTATAAACGGGTGAAACATGTGCAATTTTCATAAGTCGAAGTTGTTACTCCGTCGAAAGCACACCGAATCCTGTGGACCTGCTGAGTAGATTAAAGCTGTTCACCTATTATCAGACCTGTTTTAAAAGCTGTTAAGCTGTTATCTGAGCTGTTTGAAAAGCTGTTAAGCTGTTATCAGAGCTGTTTAATAGCTGTTATGCTGTTATCAGAGCTGTTTGAAAAGCTGTTAAGCTATTATCAGACGTGCTTGAAAAGCTGTTAAGCTGTTATTAGACCTATTTAAAAAGCTATTAAGCTGTTATCAGACCAGTCTGGAAAGCTGTTATCAGAGCTGTTTTAAAAGCTGTTAAGCAATTACCAGAGCTGTTCGGAAAGCTGTTAAGCTGTTATAAGAGCTGTTTGGAAAGCTGTTTACCTGTTATCAGAGCTGTTTGAAAAGCAGTTATTCAGTTAATATCGAAGATGAATGAAAATCTATTAAAAGAAATCATCAAGACAAGGAATGCAGTGCGAAGAAAATTTAAAGCTCTAAAGCCGGGAAGGATTGAAGCAGAAGCTCAACTTGAACAAACTTTCAAGCCAATCACCAAACCCTTAAAAGAGTTTGTTACCAGAGTCAAAAACGAGCCACCAGTCAAATTGGAACCAAAAGAAGAAAAGGAAGAAGAAGACAACGAAATTGTGGAACCTTTTACTCTTCTAAAACAAAAATATGTGAAAATGGAGGCTAGTAGCACACCTGTAAATTATAGAGATTATTCCTTAACATCTGAAGAAGAATTCGCAACACCTAAACATTCAAGAACATTGATAGGAAGGTCTCCTGTCACCTCCCCCGATACGTCTGGATACATAGTTTCAAACTATTTAAAGCTATTCACTGATAATATCCCTCAAATTGATCCAACCTATGGAGTTTACTATGGAGATAACGCGTGGAGAATCGGTAATTCAACGTTTGATGTTGATGATGTAGGAAATATTGTTATCAAGGGGAAGAGCTATAAAACAACTTTGGGGTTATGTGAGCTGCTATTTATGAAAGATCCTGTAAAAAGTCTATATAATAAAGAGGATTTAACTAATTATGGATCTATTTTGAGAGATACCAATGCATATAAACGTGACTATGCTGAAGATGGGCAAATAAAGGGTACTAGAGCGGCTAAGTATAAAGCTATAATCAGTAAACTTATACAGCATAAAGGCATGGGTGTAATGCGTCTGCCTAAAGAAAACATTGATCACATTTACTGGGATGGTCCAAATGAATTAGTGGATAGACTGCGCCTTCTAATGGCATCAAAGCAGGCTGGAAACACCGGTCACAACAATGAAATTGTATCTATCCTGGAGGAGTTGCGAGAAGCAGATATTATAGTTTAAATACTACTTCATTACCATACTGCTACACAATCTACAGATGAGCGTTGACAAGTTTGGACGTTTCTCTAAACGAGGATATCTTGGGAAACCAGGTGAACGTGGACCAACAGGAGCTCAGGGACCAGCCGGTGAACAAGGAATTCAAGGCCCAGCTGATAAACAAGGAGCTCAGGGTCCAGCTGGTGAACAAGGAGAGCGGGGTATTGGATTTAATTTAACGATAAACGGAGACTACGATCTGAACTCAAAGTGTATAAAACGACTTGGTGAGCCCCTTGAAAATGATGATGCTACTACCAAAGACTATGTTGACAAGAAAATTAAAATAAGTGTGGAAGAAATAAGAAAAACTATTAATATAGAGGTGGCAAATTTAACGCTATATATCAATGATGAAATCGCGAAGATTGAAAACTATCTGTTAACTTCAGTAATAAATAAGAAAGACTTCACACCAAAAAATGGTGTATATGAGTAAAAACTCTTGAGAAATCTGTTTCATTTATAATTACGATGAGTAAGAGGCAAGTGGTAAATGAGCTGCATAAACCAGTGAGAAAAAATTTTAAACGGCGTCGTGTGATTATCAAAGGACTAGATGACTTGTGGCAGGCGTTGAAATGGATCCCTACAAGTATGTGAACAAGGGTTACCGCTATCTGCTGACAGTAAATGATACCTTCTCCAAATATGCATGGGCAATTCCAATTAAAAGAAAAACTGGTGTAGAAGTTAGAGATGCCATGCAGTCTATATTAAGCGAGGGACAAATACCTAAAAACCTGCACACTGATGATGGAAAGGAATTCTACAGCAGCCTCTATAAAAATCTAATGCTGAAGCATGCAATTAATCATTACTCTACGTACAGTTTCCTCAAAGCATCAATAGTGGAACGATTTAACCCAACTCTGAAGGATATGATGTGGAAGGAATTCAGCTTTAATGGAACTTATCAGTGGATTGGTATGGTAAAGAAATTGCTCACTGAATAAAATTCAAGAATACATCGAACTACAAAAATGAGACCACGTGATATCAACGCCTCCAATGCGAAACAACTGCTTTCAACTGTATACAATCATATAAAAATTGTTGTTCCTGCAAAGTATAAAGTTGGGGATTTTGTACGCATCAGCAAATACAAGCATATATTTGAGAAAGGCTATACACCAAACTGGACATCTGAGATTTTTATAATTATTAAAGTTCAAAACACAAACCCCATCACATATCGGCTGGAAGATTATCAAGGAAATCCAATCACAGGAGGCTTTTATGAATTGGAGCTGCTGAAAGTTAAACACCCAAACCCATATCTCGTAGAGAAAATCTTAAAGAAGAGTGGAGATAAAGCTTACGTTAAATGGCTCGGATTTTCATCAAAACACAATTCTTGGATTAATAATTAAGATGTTTTATAATTTCTTGAAAAACAACTATAACTATAATACAATTACGATGAATTTATAATTACAACACTTTTTTTATTTTACAATTATACATGTCTAAAACAAATTACTTGAATAAATGAAACTAAAACTATAATACATTTAATATTTACACTTGACTTAGATTCTTTCTGCGGCTGCTACTTGTTGATCTGATGAAATAGAGTAATGTCCCCATGGTAGAGTATCCGTCGCTCCGCTCATAATATGACCCTTATTATCATAGGGACTCAATGCAATCTTTTTTTGACTGATAGTGTATACGTTATGGTGATGAGATCGTATGGAGAATAGCAGTTAATACTCGCTTGTTATTTAAGCATTCGACGTAGATTTCGAAATTGATATGCCTCTGGACTACATTAGTCTTTACTCCTTTCGCTTTTTTTACAGTTTTACCAGCGTTTATACGCAGACTGTACATTTATGAGCGCAAGCCTACAAATTCGCTCATGATTTTCCCATTCAGCTCATCCTTTGTTAGCCCAGGAATCGTTTTATTCATGAGCGGTAAATTGAATTCATTATCTTCTGGGTAATCACTTGTATCAAATTTGTTTATATTTTCAGCCATAAACTCATATGCATTTTTCTCTTCAAGATCATATATTAGAGAATCTGTATCAGTATACATGACTTTACATTTATCTCCATACTCACGCTGCATAAAACTGCAGTGAAAATCGCATATTTTCGAAATTTCCATAACTGCCATTCCTATATAGAGCGGCTTATTGAATAATATTTTGAGTCGCCTTAATTCCACAGCAACTAAATTCTCATCAAATATCGTTGCACTATGGAAGTTGGGTGCCGCAATCTGAGCTTTTGCACCATAGCGACCATCCCACTTCATGCAAAGCTTTATATCACTAGACTTGCGTACATTTTCCATGGTCTTACCAAAAGCTGCATTATTCATCTTTTTATAGCTGTCCTTCTCATGATCGCTGGTAGCCTGCTGCCGTTTGGAGGTATTTAAGCCAATATATGGTTTAAGCCAAGCTGATTGGTTGAATTGAAGAACCCGGTGTACTTTTTTCAGGATGAGTCCATGTGATAAGCATTGCTTCAAATTTCGGTGGTGTATAACATATTTAATTTTTGGATGTAATGTTGTCAAAAGCTTTTCTAATTTTGTTCCAGGTGGTGCTGCATGCTCAGAGCAAAACGGTAAGCCCTTATGCTTATCATGTAGATGTTGAGGATAATTCAAGTCGACTTCGAATATGTATCTAGTTGGAGAATCATCAGGAATTTCGGAAACGACAATATTGGGAACATCAACCCATTTGAATCCTCCGGTTGGTAAATTCTGTGACATGGCCCATCCATAAAGGTTATTCACATCATAATACAACAAGTATTTCTCTTTCTCCTCGGGCTTAAAATCATCCATATATTTGTTATTGGCTTTACTATATCTATTCGAACATTGACTTATACCACCTCGAATACCTCTCTCTATGAATAGCAGTATATCTACGTCGGTTATCAGCTCTAATTCCACATTAGTGGTTTTTAGCATAGCATCCCATGTTAGGCCTGGCATGTTGTAATAATGTGCTGGATCTAAATTGTATGTCTTCATGCACACTTCTCGAAAGTTCTCAAATACATCAACCAATAGGAGAACATCAGTCTTAAGGTATAGATCTGAATATTCACCAAGTGTTTGTATTTCAAATTTTTGCCAGATCTCTTCAGCATGATTGTAGTCCTCAGGAGATATAGCACTGTCAGTCAGCTTATTGTAGAATGCTTCCTGTGTTGGCAAGGTCCGGAAATCCAATTTACCCCAGTCATCAATAAAATCATATGGAAAGACACCCTTGCGTGTAAGAAGTTTGATAGTGTCATCATCCAATCCCTGCCATACTGATCTTGTAGTGTTTAATTTATCCATCGGCAGCAATGATGATAACTTATCTAAAGATTCAGCCATAAAACGGAAGGAATCGATGAATCTGAATTTTATGTAGCTACCGTCCATGTGCTTGGTGAACGAGATATATCTTTACTTGTTTATTGGTAAGAGATCAACTTTTCCTGGAAAAGATGTAGCTATATCCTTAAT
The DNA here is from genome assembly GCA_963924295.1 of Dioctria rufipes. Taxonomy (NCBI): domain Eukaryota; kingdom Metazoa; phylum Arthropoda; class Insecta; order Diptera; family Asilidae; genus Dioctria; species Dioctria rufipes. Next base: position 108,047,033 of record OZ002744.1, read on the forward strand.
AATGAAGTGAGCATCATATCCGGATAAATTGTGAAAAATTACTGGAACTATGGAGCAATCTTGATACATGAGATTGCATGCATTATGCGCTGGCCCCGGGTATTTTCCTGTTAAATGGCAATGTTCCCGGACTCGTTCCTCATCGGTTGCAAACGTTTTTTGACATATAAGGCCGCAATTATTTTCCATATTTGAACGCCGTTCCTCTTTAGTCAGGGGCTGCATTGGCCGGATGTTCCTGTACAGCTATGGGGGCAATTTTTTGCAATTCTTATGCAAACCATTGTTGGCAATTCTTTCCTCGATATGCTCGGTAATATGAGAGCTTAGCATCATGTTTGCAGTGGAAGTAGAACCCTATGCTGTGAAATTCATGTTCCTGGATTCGCTGTGTATTTTGATCGTTTCCATGAATCGGCTTCAATATTGACTCAAGATCGGCATACACACAAATCGGGACTGGATTCTTATGGTTATAATTCTTATATTCCAGCCATTTCTTTTCCTCTGAGGGAAACATAATCCTGCAATCATTTTGCTTCTCGCATGTGTGATGCTAATTTTTCTTCAAGTAGAGCAAACATCTGTCGCATATATGCCTTTTAGCATGACTTTTTGAAGTTTGCTTCGATATGAGTCGGGAAAGATCTTTAATCCAGCAGAAATGATATCATCATCATCATCATCGCCATCATCTTCATCCATATGATCTTCATCATCATCCTGGTCATAGTCATCTTGCAGCATTAAGAGATTTACTTGTCGCTCCATCCTGTGTTTTGTAAGTCTTACTGGGACTGTGGTGAAGAAACGCTCTTTCTCTAGGATGAACACGTTTATTGATAAATCGTTCTGGCCTTGAAATTGCGTTATTTGCTTAAGCGTCATGGGAAATGTTATTCCAGTTAAATTTAGCACAGTAGAATAATGTGGATATTATGAGGTCCTATCGGAGCTGACAGTTGTAGGATATAGCGCTGATTTTACTGCCCACGCGAAGCATGCTTCATCATTACTTTTTAAATTAATGCAAGCTTTCTTTGATGCAATCTCCTTTGGCAGAGGTATATAAAATGATCCCCGAATCGGTTCAAACTTGTTGATATGCACCGCTATATGTATTACAGAATGCAGTGCCCAACCACTATCTTTCTCTTGAAACTGTTCTAGTTGAGTGAGTATTGGGTCGTATATATTTAATTTATACCACTCATTCAAATTATCCTCCATACTGATTGGGGCAGTTCTTGCTTGGAAGTACTTAATGCCTCTAATAACTTCATTATCGTCAGTTTCTTAAATGAACTCACCGCAAAACGTTGTAGCAACTTTAATATGATATTGTTGTTTTAATGTATTCTTAATGCGGCGAGCAAGTAATTTGGAAGCATTTTGCATAAACAGCTTAGGATCTAGGTGGCTTATATTCACGATAACACCTGCCCTAATTCTACCTACGAATGCTGTTTTTATTTCTTTCCACTTAACAAAATCACTTCTTATTACTCGTTGATTAATTCCTCCACCTCGATGGGGAGCTTTGATTAACACTCTCACCGATTTAATTTGAGCAATACAGCTGTGCAAATGTTGTTTCATAGCATTCTTATTACACTTCCGAAATGCTGCTTGATATTTACGAATGTTTCCGTTACACTCTTTAACAATATTGTTTTTATTCACAAAAATTTGCATCACTTAAACACTTCAACACATTATCTCGCAATTTCTTAATTAATGAAAGCTTTCATTTATTACTGTGATAGACATTTTTAATTTTTTTCTTATTCGGCACTAACACTTAGATTCACTTAGATTGACTGGTGCTCCCCAAGAGTTTGCTTGCGCTTTTATAGCAACGGTTTGTAAACATGAATGATCCTGCTGCTACAATAATCATTGCACAGGATGAATTCCAACGAATTTGCTTACAGGCTGAGATGATATCGAATTACACGATAAGAAAATCACTCAAATTAATTTGATTACTTTATTCTACTGGTCGAATTTGCAAATAAGATTGTTTACATGAATGCATACATGAAAATGTGAAAATTTGTTTACATTCCAATGAAACGTTTCGATCAGCAAAATTCTTGGAACAATAAAATTTTTGGCTGCCTACAGGAAGTGTGGTATCAAATTGCTTGAAAAGAGTAAACATGAATCATTTGCTGATATTGCTTAAATTTGTTTACAACAGGATGTGAAAATTTGTTTACGAATTCCAATGAAACGTTTCGATCAGTAAAATTCTTAGAATTGGGTTGCTTACAGGAAGTGTGGTTTCAAATTACATGAATCATTCAGCTTAATGTGCTGATATTGCAAATTTGCTTTAAGCAGGATTAAACTTGTTTTGGAATCATGACTATAAATTGAGGAGCTGAATTAGATTTGCAATCAGTTTCATTTTGAAGTTCAAACGATAAACAACCAAGGAGAAAGTAATCTGAAATGGCAAACGCAATGGAGGAACTGAAGAAGCTGGAGCAGTACCCACCTTCTCAAAAGACATCTGAAATGGAATTTAATAAGGAATACAAGATTCTGGGTGCCAGAAGATGTAAGACTGCATTTGGATCTCGTATCATCCTGGACTTAGAAGACTGTCAAATTTTCCTTCCTGCACGGTACAGTACAATTACTGATGAAACTATACTGGAGATAAATACTGCAGGAGATTTTTATATTATAAATTGAGGTCCTATCGGCCGAACGTTTAAAATAGAGTTTATTCGCCATGATGTTAATTTGTATCCAATTAATTATTATATTCATTAAATAAAATAATAAATAATGTGAAACTAGTTTTTTTATTATTAATAATTCTAAATTATTAGTGATAATGATAGTTACGTTTAGTACTAGTGCTCCACAAGTTTATATAATTGAATATGAGCCCAGAAAAGGACCTTGGGATACATATGCTCTGGATCGCTTTCGTTTCCAAGATAGGATTCATAGGACTTCACTTATATTGCTACCAATTTTGAATATAGAACATAGGGAAAAAGTTTATAACTTAAGATTTAGAAATAAAGAATTAATTTGATGTGAATAAATATTGAAATTTAATTTTGGTTTGACAACATTATTTTCAGCAAAAGAGATTGTATCAATACAGCTCCCAGCAACCATATTTTTACCTTAAACTTGAAGTTTTCTATTAAATATTTACAGCAAGTGTAAATTTGTTTATTTTATGAGAATTCCAGTAAAGCGCAACGCACCACATTACTAATTGCCAATTAGCTAATTACCATCCAAGCTGCTATTTGCCAATTAGTAATTATATAATTGCTTAGCTAATTATTTGAACAAATGTCGCTAATATCTCGAAAACCAGAGCCCGTAGAGGATTTGTGATGAAAATTTCGTTCCACCTCCCACCCCACACCGCCAAGAATCCATTTCCATGAGCAAAAATAACTTGAATTATTAATACGCTAATATCTCGAAAACCAGAGCCCGTAGAGGATTTCTGATGAAAATTTCAATACCACCCCCCCCCCGCACATACTCCCACATACCGCCCCTATAGAATCCACTGGCATGAACAAAAATTACCTACTATTAACTTTAATTATTAGTTCAAAGCCAAAAGCCTACATTTAGGCGTTTAAGAAAAATCAATTATTACTAATATTAATTCAAAACCAGGCCAACACTTGAAAACAACAAAAGCCTACATTTAAAAAAGTGAAGCAAAAAACTTCCCGTAGCATGCTGCCACGTGTGGGCAAAAGTGAAGCAAAAAACTTCCCAGAACCGTAGCATGCTGCTACGTGTGGGCCAAAAGTGAAGCAAAAAACTTCCAAGAGAACCGTACCACACATCCAAGAAAACCGTAGTACCGGAGCATGCTGGCAGTATCGGCTAATGTCTCACTGACATCTTCTAGAATCTGTTCATGGTGATGTCATGTTGTGAAATTCGAATGATGCTGATGTCTACAACTTCCCTGCTAAGAAAACTTATTTAAGTGCAGCAAAACCATGATGACGTCATGCCGATATCTAGAACTCTCCCGCTAATAAAAGAAAACAGCAAAACCAAGGCATGCTGGTAGTTCCGGCTAAGGCCGCTAGGGTACCTTACTCAAGAAATGGCGTTTGCGTCCAAACAGGTGTCGCTAATATCTCGAAAACCAAAGCCCGTAGAGGATTTCTAATGAAAACTCCCACTCCACACCTCCAAGAATCCATTTCCATGAGCCAAAATAACTTGAATTATTAATACGCTAATATCTCGAAAACCAGAGCCCGTAGAGGATTTCCCTATCTTTATTATCCCCCCCACATACCCACCATCTAGAATCCATTGGCATGAACAAAAAGTTCCTACTATTAACTTTAATTATTAGTTCAAAACCAAAAGCCTACATTTAAGCGCTCAAGAAAAGTCATAATCAAAAGCCTACATTTAGGTGCACCACATATCTATCTAAGAAAACCGGAGCATGCTGGTAGTACCTGCTAATGCCGCTAGAGCGCAGTCAAGACCAAATGACACATCCCGGTAGTACCGAGTAATCCCGCTAGGGTGCAGTCGAGACTCAATGGTGCACCCAAGACGCAATGGTGTATCCAATGCACAAACCAATACAACCAAGACACAAACCTACATTTAGTATGGGCTCAAGCCACCTAGCGACGGTGGCGCCATCTGTGGCGAAATCCTGGAAGCTAAAACAGTGCGCCAGAATGAACATAGAATAACTACTTAATAGTTGAATAATATCCTCTAATTTATTAAATCGCTAGCCGCACATTATAATAAAGGCAAAAGAGGAACAAGTGTTATGAATCCACTAAACCTACCATGCCTAACTACCTAATCTCGGATTCATAACGTAAACCAAAACACCATCCCTAAATCTCAAACGCACGTCATGCGTCTAGCACAATATCTACAAAATCACATTATTACCTTTTATCCCAAAAACGCATTTCATATCATTTAGAATTCAATAAACTTATTGCATAATCCTAAAATTCCGAATTCTTCACGTAAATGCAACAAAGTATATTTCCACAAAATATAAATAACAACCATCAGGTGTCAGATATTCTACCCCATTTGGCGCGTGCCTGAGATGATCATAATTTATTCTACAAATGAAATGTAATATGATCCGGCGCTAGTATTCGCTCAACGTTATGATTCATTCATGAAAGCAAACGAAAAAAATCGTCACCAGGTAATTAAGCCCAAATACGTGACTAAGTCATCGACCGATCTACGACCGGCAAAATTACCCAACAGGTGCACCTTTGAATGGCTGCGCTTCGTTGCATTGGTAAGGTGACATGAAGTTTCATGAATTATGATGACCCTGAAATTTTTTTATGCATGGAATCGATCACCGAACCCTACAGAAAATTGTTTTTCGATTCGATTTTTTTAGAATTTTATTATTTCCGCTCAATTTCCTGATTTTGTTATTCAAAACAGAAAATTAAGCGATCATCAATTTTTCCCTTAGAAAATTGATGAATTTTAGTAATTTCTGGAGGGGAGTATCATCCCCATGCAAATCGATAATATAAATATGATGCGGTTGAACTAGGAAAATCACAGAGAGTATTCTTTAACCAGTTAGGAGAGTCCCCCTACCAGAGGTAAGGCCTCTTAAGTTCTAGACAAGTGAAAATTATATAACAAAGTCTAAATAAGTGAACATTAACTCAAGTCAGAAAATTATAAGTTACTGAGTCAGAAGCAAAAAAAAAAGGACATCTACTGTTAAAACACAAATCTTTTATATTCAATTAATAAATTTTGTTTCCCCAGAAGCAGTTTTGTTTACTTTGCTTATATTGCGTTATACCAAGAGAGGTATAACAACATATAACACAAGTACCTACAGACATAATCTTATAAAGTTTTACTACCAGCATCGGCGTGACACAAAAACAAAAACGCACAAAAAGAACAACGTGGGACCAGCATATAATCAAACACCCGAGGATACGTTGCAATGCTATGATGATGATCTATACCTAGATATCTCTGCATGAAAATTTGCAATACTATGATGATGATCTATACCTCGATATCTCTGCATGAAAATTTATTTACAATTGATATGGTTATATATATACATACACATATTGTTATTATTTATTTCTGCATGCTAATTTATTTATTCATTTATTTGAACGTAATGTGTAGAATAAGTAGAGGCCTCCGGGATTAGGGTAGCGTAAAAAAAAGGAAACTATTACATTTAAATATTGGTATGTTACAAAATATATTAGACACGTGAGCGCTAACTAAAGTCTAACTTTTTCTCCGGCCTTAAGAAGAAGGAATACTAAGTTCGGTATCTTCAAATTGCGTTATTTGCTTGGAAAATTTTATCCCATTTAAATTACGTACAGTTGAATAATGTGGATGCGATGAGATCCTATCGGAATGAATATTTGCAGGATACAGCGCTGATGTTACTGCCCACGCGAAGCAAGCTTCATCATTAATTTTTCACATTAATGCAAGCTTTCTTTGATGCAATTTCCTTTTGTACAGGTATGTACGAATATCCTCGGAGCTGCTCAAACTTATTGAAGTGCACTGCTAAATGTATTATTAAGCCCAGCCACTATTTTTTTCTTGGAATTCTCCTAGCTGAGTGTATATTGGATCCAAAATGTTTGATTTAAAGCACTCCTCTAAATTATCATCTGCACTAATTGGAGCAGTTCTCGCTTGGAAATATTTGACGTCTTTTATAATTTCATTTTCACCAGTTTCTTTAACAAATTCACCGCAAAACGTTGTAGAAACTTAAATATTAAAATAATGTTTTAAGGTATTCTTAACACAACGCGGAAATAATTTGGCTGCATCTTGCATAAATATCTTCGGATCGATATGTTTTAAATCTGCAATAACACCTTGTCGAATTCTACCTGCGAACGCTGTCTTTATTTTCTCCCACTTTACAAAAACACTTCTACTTACGCGAGTGATTCCTCCACCTCGACTGGGAGTTCTCAATAGCGCTCTCAATGCATTAATTTGCTCGAGACAGCTCTCGGAATGTCGTTTCCTAGCACTCTTCTTGCACTTTCGAAATGCAACTTGAAATTTATGCATGACTCTATTGCACTTTTTAACAATATAGTCTTTATTCTCTGAATTTGTTAAACACTTCGACACATCTTTCCGCAAGCCTTTAATTATTTCAGAACTTTTATTTACAAGCGCGGTTGTCATTTTTATTTCCTTGTATGTTTTTAAACTATCACTGACACTCACTAAAACTGTCTGATGCTCCCCAACAATTTTCTTGAGCTTTTATAGGAACGGTTTGTAAACATGAGTGGTCCTGCTGCTACAATAATCATTGCACAGGACGAATTCCAACGAATTTGCTTACAGGCTGAGATGATATCGAATTAAATGATAAACAAAAAAACATAAATCATTCAAATTAATTTGATTACTTTATTCTGCTGGTCGAATTTGCAAATATGGATGAGATTGTTTACATGAATACATTTCAAGATAAAAAGAAAATTTTAAAATTTGTTTACTTTATGCAAATTCCAATGAAACGTCGATTGGTAAAATTTTTGTAACAATAAAATTTTTTGGATGCCTACAGTAAGTGTAGTATCAAATTACATGTAAAGAATAAATGTGCTGATATTGCTTAAATTTGTTTACACAGGTGTGCATGACTCATTCAGCTAAAATGCGAAATTGTAAACACGAAGTTTATACAGGGGCTGGATTCCGCAACTGTGAAGAATTTGCAAGTGTACACGATTTGAAAAACTAACGTGAACGCAAGTGTACACTTTTGAATTTCAAGCGATTCCGTAAGGATCTGTGTACACTTAAGTGCTGAATGAAAACTTTTCTGTGCTGAATGTTTTTTGAGTGAGAAAATAGTCTTTTTGAAGAAGTTAACTTTAGTTATAAGAAATGAGTTACAGGCATTCTCTGTATTGAGGCGACTACGGCTTAGAGAATGGTAAAATAAATAACATAACAAATAATTTTGAAAATACGTTTGACAAAAACTAACAAGTACTTATAAAAAATTCACGACCAAAATGGCCGTGAGAAAATATTAATTAAAGTGTACACAATTTTGACAGAAAAACTCATTTACATTTTCGCGGAATCGGAACAAGGTGGTGTACACAAAATTTTGTGTACACGCGAAAACTCATACTTGCGGAATCCAGCCCCAGGTGTGTATGAACCATTCAGCTTAAATGCGAATTTGTTTACAGCGGTGATATCAAATTACATCATAAACAGGGGAAGCATGCCTAATGTTTGGTAAACATTTAATATTTGATACCCAGAACCCCCATAGAAAGTGATCCAGAACTTCTCATATCTACAAATTCCTCGCTAAGAAATATTCAAGTAAGAAAACCGAAAATCCAAGGCGACATCATGGTGAAATCTACAACTCCCCAGGGTAACTTGAATTATTAATAATATTAACTATGTCTGAAAAGGTAAAATCGCTAATATCTCGAAAACCATAGCCCGTAGAGGATTTCTGATGAAAATTTTATCCTCCTAACACCCACACCTTAACTATTTAGAATCCATTGGCATGAACAAAAATTTCCTACTATTAACTTTAATTATTACTAATATAAATTCCAAACCAACCTGAAAAAAGCCTATATTTAGGCGCAGCAACCCCATGAGCAAAAAGGCTTTAATTATTACTAATATTAACTATATCTACAAAGGTAAAATCGCTAATATCTCGAAAATGATATCATATCCTGGTCAGCCAGACGGTAGGAAAACAATTGCCCAGTCAGGCCCTGTGACGTAGACTACTAGAAGGAATCCCCCTCAGAGGCCGTGAACCCGGTCCAGAACCACCATAATAGTTGGAATTAACCGGACAGTTTTTGTATGGAAAAATGCCTTCCTCTTCCATTTTTTTTTACTATTAATTCAATATGAAAATGTATATAAAATAAATAGATAGCTACTATAAATACCAATAGGCAAATATGCATCATTGTTACGGTACCCTTACCGCTCCGTAACGAGGATGAATTTACCGGACTGTATCCTCTATCTGGTAGCTCAGTGAAGACGGCCAGGGTTCTTGTAAAGCTATAGAAATATGGGCGCCACTTGATTTTTGTTCGCGAGAATCAAGAAACTCGGAAACTTGAGAGCTGAATCAAATAAAAAAACTAAACAATCACGAAATGAACTGTGGTTTATTGTCTATATATATGAACAACACACACCGGCCGTAGATCGAGATAAATCTTTATATTTGAACCAACAATTATCACAACAATTTGTATGATTAAAAGGAACAATTACAAATAAAGAATTTTTGAAAAATATACTTAACTTTGGGATGGATGCTCTGGACCACTCTCAAAAGAAAAGGAAAAAAAAAGTGCCCCTCCGTCTGTTATTCGGTTCTCTTAACTAATTAATTATTGTTAGTAGTTGACAACCACACTCTAAGAAGACCAGACACTGAATGCCCGAATTCCTCTGGTTTGACGCGCGTAGATTACTATCATACTGCTCGTTTACCCGCAAACCTCTATGCAATTGACCATTTATCGTCATTTCCCTCCCAAAGTTTACGAAGTATGGGGTCCATTTGGTGACTTCGTGGGTAGATGTGCGTATAGCACAGGCAATTTTCGGTAGATGCAGATCCCACTCCCGGTGGTTATCTGCGATATATGCTCGGAGCATAGTTTTTATGACTTGATTCGTACGTTCGCTTGGGTTGGCCTGCGGATGGTAAAGCGCGGTAAAACTTATATTGATACCATACCCGTCACATAGACTTCGAAATTCCTTGCTAGTAAACTGAGACCCATTATCGCAAATGATTTGCTTCGGCACCCCAAACAACAGTAGCACAGAATTTTCTAATACCTGGATAATATTTTTAGTAGTTGCTGAACGCAACGGAAAGAGAAGCGGAAACTTACTGAATTGGTCTACGATGGTGAAGACATAAGCGTAACCATGACGAGATTTTGGCAACGGACCTATCAGATCTATGCACAGTATTTCCCATGGAAAATTAGCATTTTTGCGAACCGCCATAGGACCGGCAGGCCTCTGAAGTACTGGTTTGACTGCTTGACAAGTTTTACAATTTCTTACGTAAGTTGCAATATCTTTTCTCATTTTAGGCCAATAAAAATGTTGAGATAATCTGTCAAATGTCTTTTGGATTCCCACATGAACGGAGGTAGGAGCGTCGTGTGCATTAAAGATAACTGGCTGCCTTTCTTCTTTAGGTACAACTCTTTTCCAATGATCGGACTTCGCCGCGAGTTCGGGGTATGGAACAGAACAATGCTTAAACAAATGCCCGTTTTCGATTTTCCAATCCGGATAATCAGAAGGGTTAGTGTCTACCACACTCAACATTTTACTATACCACTTATCTTTTACTATGCCACGTGTCTATTCTAAGCTTGCTAGTATTGGTACGTTTCTGGACAGGTAATCGGGAAGCAAATGTTCCTTTCCCTTACGATGTAATACCACAAAATCATGCTGCTGCATCCTGACTGCCCATCGAGCTAGTCGGCCAACAGGGTCTTTTAAATTATTTAGCCATACTAACGATGCATGATCCGTCACTACGGTGAATCGCATACCCTCAAGATACGGGCGAAGTTTTTCTACAGCCCATAAAACAGCGAGGCATTCTCGTTCGGTTGTGGAGTAATTGCGTTCACAACGTGTGAGCGACCTGCTCAAGTAGGCAATGACTTCTTCTTCTTCTTTTATATCTTGGGTTAGGACTGCCCCTATACCATGACCAGAAGCATCTGTATGAACTATAAATGGATACTCAAAATTGGGACACGAAAGGATTGGTGCAGACACTAACCTTTCTTTGACTTCTCTAAATATTTGCTCACACTGCACTGCCCAAACAAATTTTCGATTCTTCTTCAGCAAATCTGTGAGTGGCGATATTAACGACGAGAAATTTGGCACGAATCTCCTATACCAAGCCACAATCCCGATAAATTTCCTTACATCTGAAACTGAATTCGGACTAGGGATATCCAAAATACATTTGACCTTATCGGGGTCTACTTGCAGACCATTTTCTCCTACCACATAACCAAGATATCGCAACTCACTTCGACAAAACTCACATTTCTCAAAGTTAATTTTCAAACCAGCCTCAAAGAGTCTGTCCAGGACCTTTCTTAAAATGTCAATATGCTGATCAGAAGATGGAGTAACGATGATGATGTCATCCAAGTAGACGAAAACAGAACTCTCCAACTCTCCAGATAAAACTCGATCAATTAATCGCTGCCAAGTTGCCGGTGAATTCGTGAGACCAAAAGGCATCCTGCGGAATTGAAACAATCCGCGACCTGCGACCGTAAAGGCAGTGTATTGTTTTGAGCAAGCACTCATAGGAATTTGCCAAAAAGCAGACTTTATGTCGACTGAAGTAATATATCTAGCATCTCTTAATTTATCCAATATCGCCGATACATAGGGTAAAGGGTAAGCATCCTTCTCACTGACTCTATTAAGTTTTCTATAATCTATACAAAATCTGTATGAACCATCTTTCTTCTTTGTCAGCACTACCGGTGACGCCCAAGCACTGTCAGAAGGTTCTACTACACCTGCAGTTAGCATTTTATCCAACTCTTCATTAATTATATTTTGAATGAATGGGGACTCTGGGTAGTACCTCTGTTTGATTGGTGGTGAATTTGTTCGAATTACATGTTCAACGTTGCTGGTACAACCTAGCCCGTCGCCCATCTTTGATTTTGCTAACTCTACAACTGTATTAAGTTCTCTAGATTGCTCTTCTGTGAGTTTGGATTTTCCCTCTAAAGAACAGACATCAACATTTTCCGGCTCATTAAATCTCCAAAACTTCTCCTTCAGATTTACTTCCAGTTCCATATCACACCAAAAGTCCATCCCTAGAATGAGTGTGTGAGGTAAACCTGGGATAACGAGAACTTTGAAAATTCTAATAACATCTTCTAGTTGAATCGGTACATTAATCTCCCCAATAGCTTTAACTTTATAACCATTCGCCAAGGTAACTGAATTTGGCCCAGACTCTAGTAATGTTAATACCAGTCGTTTTAATTTATTCCAACCTGATTCACCGATAACGGTTCGAGAAGCTCCTGAATCCAATAGACCCAGCATCCGAATGCCAAACAGAGAAACTTCTAAAAAAGGTTAAACATCATTATCTACATTCGTGAAAGTGTAGTCCAATTCAACTGACAACCTGGGACAATTTGTTGGATCAGAGAAATTTCTCAAAAATTCTACTCTTCTCGCGGCCATTGGATAATTATCGGAACTCGACTGGCCGCTTACTGCCGAGCTCGAGTTTCGTTTCCCGAGACTGAATTCAGATTACTTTCACCATTTGAGTTTCTTACTTCCCTATTATTGTTGCGATTCTGATTACACCTAGGACAAGTAGGTTTAATTTTTCCTATTGCGCCACACCCAAAACACCGTTTGCTTTCACGACAAAATCTTGCAGTATGACCATCCCGTTTGCAATTAAAACAATTATATTTCAGACGAGGACTATGACTTTCTACACTCGAAATACGTTGTGGCTCAGAAGATATGTAAGCTAAGTCCGGCTCTAACAACATGTTGTTGCGCCGAGAGGGCGGAGGTGCAAATGCTTCAACAGATACTTTAACGGCTTCTAGTTTTCTACAGAGCTCCAATAAATCTTCTATGGTGTCAATTTCACTTAGGCCGAGTTGGCTCTGATAATAAGGACTGATATTATGCTTTAACGTTCGGAGTTTCTGTGCTTCGGTAAGAGTTGTAGAGAGACGAGAGAACATACTTTCCATGACTGCGACGTAAGTACTTATTGATTCAGTTGCGCCTTGAGTACGCCTTTTAATCTCTTCTAACAAGCGATCGTCGTAATCTAGGGGTAAGTACTCCTTTTTCAATTCCCTGACTAAATCAGTCCACGAAGAACACTTGCCCTTATTTGCCCTATACCATAGCAATGCGCGACCTTCAAATAAATCTAGAGCGGAACGAAAAAGTTGAATTTTTGAGACACCTCTTGCCTCACGAAGCTCTGAAACCCTTTCCAGGAATGAATTTAAGGACTGCCCCTTCTCACCACTGAATCGAATGTCCCACTTCTCAATAGCGATCCTATGTCTACAGTTCGTAGAGAACGACTGTGTGTGATCCTGATCTGTTTCTGAATCATCTGACTCACCTACAACTTTATCTTGTAGCTCCCCCATTGCTAAAACAAAAGAACTCCTTAAAGAAATTTTAGCACTAGCTTGATTACTATCAGTATCGGACATCCTACTCAGCCTGTTCAAACTCCATTCAATTTTTGTTACAATCTTCTTATACTCGCCGCTCTCCTGATCCCCCTTGAGGGTTTCAATCAAACTTTTGACTTCACTAAGTTTCTTTTCTAATGCCTCTTTATCTTGGTCGAAAGTAAAAGGGTTGGTTTCCAACAAAGGCTGACCACCTCTTCGTTTCTCTACTTTCAACGTGGATCGGTAAAGTTTACGCATGTCTTCAACTGGCCCCGTTTGTAGCCCCCTTACCATCATCTCATAGCTCAACTCTTCTTGACTTAACCTGTTAACATCCATTTCGAATCTACACTACGAGTCTTTAAAGAAAATCGGGATGAAAATGTAAGTTGCTACTGCCAGAGCATTCACGTTGTAGAATAAAGAAAATTGATTATTATTATTTACATACAGCCAATTTGTTTCCGCTCCAATCTGAGGACTTACGGGAAAATACCAAAATCACAATCTAAAAACAAGATATAAAATTCCCACTAAGAAATAAACGACACTGAGGGAATATATTGCGTTGGAATTGGCTTTCTCTTGCTATAAATTTCACTTTTAAACTCTTATTAAAGAAAAGAGAAGATATAGTACTATACGCACGGCCAAGGAAGAGAAATTGTACCATCAGCACATCGAAATCCACTACACAAACCTGAAAATATGCAAACGACTTCGCCAAGAAGCAAATATACCAATTCGTGTATTATCGGCAACTATGGTCGCTGTAGGCGCAGAATAAGGAACGTTCTACAGAACTAAAACTATCAAAACCCACAAGGAAATCAGATTTCCAGCTTTTAATACTCTATAAAATTCAGAACTATTCGTAAACAAAAAAAGTTCATAGGATTTCTTATAAATGGAAGTACCGCATCTAGATGCTTTTCAAATCAAATCAGCTCTTGATGTCGCGAAAACTGCAACATGCACCAATATCCCTGTACTGATGCTTATATACGAGTGCGTGATCAGTATAGTGAACCTTCTCAAAATGGTTCCCAAATTTTCCAAGGCTGCTTTCCCAATAATAGATTTCTAGAAGATACTTTAACAATATTTCGATTCACTCACAAAAAGACACGAAAACACTACCAAAAAAAATATTATTCACCAAGAGGAAAATACCAAAAGAGATAAATAAGTTTCAGGGAAATCACCTTCAGAATTAATTGTTTTAAGAAGGGAAGTATATTTATTACTGCTTCGACTCAAATATTTAAATTCTGATCATTATTTTAGAGATATATGCGATATAGCCCGTTGCATTTTTCCGTAGGGGAAATCCGCTAGCACGGTATTTACTAATTTGCACGCAAGACACACCAATACGAATTTCCTCATATAACACTTAAGTTTAAACTACATTTATATTAAGCGCCACGCATCAACACATAATTTTTGGCAAAATGAATATCCGCTATTCGTATAGTAATTTATTGTAATAAAATTTCTGGATATTCATGAAATAAGGTCACAACATCAAACGAACAATCATTGTAGTTCAAAACATAGACACTCACTCAACATTTAAATATGTATATAAGGGTTTTTCCTTTGCTAGAAATACAAAAGTGTCGCGTAACTTTTCCCACAAGTATTCGAGTAATTCCTCACGACGCACAATTATGATTCAAATCTGTTCAATTCTCATATTGAAATTAAATCTGCGCACATCCATGTAATATACATATATTTATATTTCCAAACGAAATTTAATGAAAAGATCTTTCAGCAAATCTGCAAATTTTTCCTCAACTGTCAGCATCGAGTCTGTAACCCAGATCTGCGAAGTTCAACGGTATGCTCAAATTTACTGATAAGTGGTCGTAGGTGATTCCATGCTTCGAATTTTGAAAATAAAACCTTTATATAAACACGTGCAAACAATCGTATGCACTTAAAAAAAACAAATTTATGAAAGTTACGTTGAACTTCAGCACAATGGATGCATTAATTAGCATTAATTAGCTGCCCAACAAAAAACAATTTAGAAATAACACTAGTGCACCTATAAATGTGTATAATTTTAATTACTACAAACTCAACCGTGTGTATGTTGTCTTATCAGATAATTTTCATATGCTGGAACCCAGCCACTTTTATTAGAATATTTCTAGGTTTTCTGGAATTTTATATTTTTCACCGATTTGGTATGTGGCCCCACGTTGGGCGCCAAAAATGTTACGGTACCCTTACCGCTCCGTAACGAGGATGAATTTACCGGACTGTATCCTCTATCTGGTAGCTCAGTGAAGACGGCCAGGGTTCTTGTAAAGGTATAGAAATATGGGCGCCACTTGATTTTTGTTCGCGAGAATCAAGAAACTCGGAAACTTGAGAGCTGAATCAAATAAAAAAACTAAACAATCACGAAATGAACTGTGGTTTATTGTCTATATATATGAACAACACACACCGGCCGTAGATCGAGATAAATCTTTATATTTGAACCAACACTTATCACAACAATTTGTATGATTAAAAGGAACAATTACAAATAAAGAATTTTTGAAAAATATACTTAACTTTGGGATGGATGCTCTGGACCATTCTCAAAAGAAAAGGAAAAAAAAAGTGCCCTTCCGTCTGTTATTCGGTTCTCTTAACTAATTAATTATTGTTGTCAACTACTGAATTACCGCACTCTAAGAAGACCAGACACTGAATGCCCGAATTCCTCTGGTTTGATCTGCTCATTTCATCATGGTTGTCAGCCCTGATGAATCGATCTCGATCTCGATTTTTGGAGCCACTGAACTTCGTGAATTCGCAGCACTTTGAATTTGAATTATGCAATTGAATTATTAATATCATTATTATCATTTGATTATTAGAACTTGTTTTGAGGTGATCCAGAGTTTACATTGAAATGATTAATACTAAATTATAACAATGATTGTTCTTAACTAATAACAATTTGATGTCTCCATCTCGTGTCATCCGATGACCTCTCCATTCTTTGGGTCCTGAATTTTCTAATGGATAAATACGTCGACTGAGATCTATGCTAACCCTTGTTCAGCATTCCCGAAGCTTCGACTCGGCTTTTGTTTTTTTTTTTCCTTTTCCCCAATGAAATCTGTAAAATAACGACAGGAGCAGTAAATTGGCTTTTGAGATTCTTATGGGACAAAACACAAAGTACTGGACAACACAGATACGTGCGTTTGACGCTGTGACCATTTGTGAAGATAGTTATGGTTCCCTGTTTATGTTAACTCTATAATATCATATATACTATATATATATAATTATTTCTATTATTTAAAACAATTTTAAAACATATATGAATAAGATATTTAAGGTAAAAATATTTAATTAAAATTACCATATATGTATATATGTCGCAGACATTTGGCGTAACTCAGCATTTCGCGAAAAGTCTAGGCACTTCATGGAAAGTAGGCAAATAATGTAACGGTTTTGACTTGGCCCCTTTTTACGTTATGTGTCTGAAATTTTTAGTCATTTCATCAAATGCTAAAAGCGTTTACGCCGATACTGTAATACCACCCTATATAACCAAATACTAGTAGTGGGAGATGGGTGGTGGAGGGGGACGTCGCACCCAGGCCTGCGGCACACGTCCCCACACACCACACATATACACACACCCAAATACACACACATATACACACATACACGCGCCGCGCGTAGGTCACTAAATAATTTCGTACGAATGATGTGAACATACTCATCATAAAGTGTAGAAGAAAGTTCTCTGAGCTCATTATATGTTGTGAGGAAATTGTTGTGAGCTATAGTGTCCTTGTACCTCATATAACTTTTCCACAGTTTATTCTTCCTATTTTTAAGACTTTTCAGTTCTTTATTAAACCATGACGGTGATGTTTTATTCAACCGCTGACGCTCGCGGGGTATACAAGAAGAAAATAAATCGAAAATTGCGTAAAACTTAGGAACATCTTCATCAACACTATTGCAAGACAGAAATGTGTAGAAATCAATAGATTTTAAGAGAGACATCTTAAGAACTATAAATTCAATGTCGAGAGTGTTGGAGAAACTGGGGAGCTCAACTTGCCTGTAATTATGTGGTTTTTACAGTCGAGGAGTACGCCACCGCCACCAGATTCAGAATCAGTATACTGATCTCTTCTAAAAATTTGATAAGAATTGTCAAAGATTTCCGCATCCCGAAAACCATGATGCAGCCAAGTTTCAGTGAAAGCAACTATATCAAAACAATTTGCAACAGAGGATTTAAAGATTTCTGCGTTTTTGTCCGAATCCCCCTAACGTTTTGATAATAAAGTGGGAGCGACTTCAGTTTTTTGAGATATCGCTGCTTATTTTAGCTGTACTTCTATGTTGGTGCCCATAAGGTACGAATAATTTAGTAAAAGCGCCAGAGGGCCAAAATGTGGGATCCAATAACTTATCCTGCTCATCCGCGGACACAGTTAGAACAAAAGATGCAACAGGTTTAGAGGATTTACTAATTTTTCGACAAGAAATACCATCTGTTGCAATATTCTTGGACTTCAAATACTTCAGTATGTCCTCGCACATCGTTTCTGGAGAGAAACGGGTAACAAAAACACTCGAAGGATTAGGTACCGTTCTCAAAGAGGCACCAATCCCATTTCCTAGAGAGGACACAGATGAAGTACCATTCGATACTGTGGAACGCTCCCTCACTTCAGCTACTGAAGCAGATGTAACGAGAGTCAGATCACCGCTTGCTGTAGACTGAACAGAGTCCTGATTTGAAAGAGTCGTCTCATTGGGGCTATGCTGACGTCTTCGGTGGTTCCTACGCTTTTTGGCTGGTTTACTACGATGTGTATTAGGTACTGGACGGTTAGAGTCTACTCCTTGCTGCACGGGAGGTGATGGTTTAGAGTCAGACAATTCCTTATCCAATGGAAATAATTTCTTGACATCAGTCGCCAAGGAGCTGATAAGTCTCGAGTTTTCGGAAACAGCAGATACCCAAGACCCGATATCGCCTTCAACACGCCTTAAACTACGCGAAACGTCGTCGATTACTGGGATAAGTAACGTGCTGTTGGAATTTTGAGACGCAGATGGTGAGTCTTTGGCAAATACTGCATTAACATCAACCAGTGAGTCAGACAAACTTTGAACCTTTAAAAATAGGTTATGAGACTTTTCAAGGAATGTGTCTGAATTCATACTCAATACATCTACAAGTTTAAACAGCTTATCAATTTTACCATTTAAAACACTAATGTCATCGGAAAATACTTCGAGACCAGTCCAGTTCATAGATAAGCTATTAAATTTATCCGCAATGCGAGACTGAACGGTAGGGAAAGAGTCAAGACGTTCGGTAAAGCTTTTTAAAAACCTTAATGTGTGGCAAGGCTTTATATCCGAGCATTCGCTGCAGGTTGTAAGTCCAGGAGTAGGAGCTCTGGAGCTCCGTTTCAAGCAAGATGCGTGGAAAGATTTACCACATATACCGTCACAAGCCACCACCTCCTCTGATTTCTCTAAAGAGCAGACTTTAAAAGTTGCCATTCTCAGTGACGGCGATTGAAATAAACAAACAAACAAAAATTGAAGATGTACAGAAAAAAGAAATAAAAAAAAAAAAAAAAATTTTGAGTCGCAATGTACTTGCCCGTTGAATGGTTTAAGCCCGCGGAGGGAATATCGAAAATGCACAATTATCTCTGCAAAGCGAGTATATTTACAAATAGATGGCGCAAATAAAATCGAAAACACTAACAAATGAAAAATGAATATGTATATAATAGATAAAAAATAAATTATGTTTAAAAACAAATACCAGCGATTAAGAAGAAGTACCCAATTCACAAAACAGAAAAAAAACAATAAACAATACAGATGAGCACGAGCGATGAGCCTCAACCGGCATACAAAAAGGGCAGAACAGCTGCAGTCACTAATCTGCATTAAAAACCAAGCTGAGTGCAAAACAAGCAGATGATAACAAACAACACTATGGCACAGTAATGGCTAAATTGCAATATCACTAACGATCAACAAATATTTAACGATAAAATCACTAAATTAAAGCCCTATGCAATTGGAGCGGATGATATCACTGGGTGTGATAGAGGAGAGCCAGATTACTTGTAACTCTCCAGTCGTTCTAGTAAGGAA
This sequence comes from Dioctria rufipes, assembly GCA_963924295.1. Classification (NCBI taxonomy): domain Eukaryota; kingdom Metazoa; phylum Arthropoda; class Insecta; order Diptera; family Asilidae; genus Dioctria; species Dioctria rufipes. The sequence goes on from OZ002744.1 coordinate 108,066,499, forward strand.
GCCAGGAAAGGTTAAACGTAGACACCAAGAAGGACGCCTACCCACTACCACAGATGGATGGAATTCTGGGTTGACTTCCTCCGGCAAAATACATTTCGAATCTGGACCTGAAAGACGCATTATGGCTGATCCCGATACATCAGGAGTCCCGGGAGAAGACCGCTTTTACAAGTCCTGGTCACTTCACGGTGATACCGTTTGGACTAAACAACGCTCCTCAAAATATGTGCCGACTCATTGATAAAGTCATCCCGTTCGATCTTCGTGACAAGGTCCAGTTGTACTTGGATGACCTACTAGTTCTGTCTCATGACTTTAATTCACAGCTTGCTTTACTGGCTCGAGCTGCGGATTGCTTGAGGGAGGCAGGTCTCACTATTAACGTCAATAAGAGTAAATTTTGCATAAAAGAGGCAAAGCATTTGGGCTTCATAGTCGGAGAAAATTCCATAAAAACAGCCCCAGAGAATGTCGCAGCAATAGTTGAACACTCGACCCCGAGAACGGTGCGACAAGTTCGAAGCCTGTTGAGAATCGCGGGTTGGTATCGACGTTTCATACCAATCTACGCGGTATTGACTGCTTCGATAAGTGGATCACTGAAGCCCACTGAATTCTCTTGAGCAGTTGAAGCAATATCTCACATCTGCTCCGTAAATAGTGAGTCCTGACTTCACCAAGCCGTTCGTCATACAATGTGATGCCAGTAAACAAGGAATTCGTGGAGTACTAATCCAACAAGATGACGAAGGCCACGAAAGAACTTGAGCTCAGCGCAACGTAATTACACCGTCACCGAGCAAGAATGTTTGGCGGCAGTTTTAAACGTCCAGAAGTTCCAACCTTTCATTGAGCTAATGCCGTTCAAGATCATGACGGATCATGCTAGCTTAAAATTACTGATGTCCCAAAAAGACCTCAGTGGCAAATTCGCCCGGTGGAGTCTGAAGCTTCAAAGCTTTGACTTCAAAGTTGTGCATTGGAAGTGAAGCCACAACGTAGTAGCTGATGCATTCTCACGCATATACTGTGATAACATAACATCAATGGGAGACACTGGTGCAGAGGTCGACCTTAGCTCTCCAAACTTCAATTCGTTTGAGTATGAGGATTTGAGGCAGCAAGTTAAATCGGCCTCAAACAAGCTGCCAGATCATGTCTCAGAGGGGGCTTCATTCAGGTCCGAACTGTTTCAAGGACAGGAGATCCAGTCCAGGAGGAGGAAGCGTAGAAACTTTGGATTCCACGGGGGCTTGTCACCAGCGCCATTTGGAGGACACATGATCCGCCATTGTCTTCACATGGAGACATAGGGAAAACTCTGGAACGCCTGCGACGACACCTGTATTAGCCAAAGATGACCCCGTTCACGTTAGGCATTATATCCGCTCATGTGTCGTGTGTAAGGAAATAAGGGTTTTGAACACCATTCTAAGACCACATATAGGAACCCAGCTTTCGACGGGGCGACCCTGGCAGAGAATATATATCGACTTGTTAGGCCCCTATCCTAGGTCTACAAACAGAAACTTTTGCATGATAATTGCTCTTGACCACCTTTCAAAATACCCCTGTTGAAACGTATTAAGAAGACCTCGTCCCAACAAATCTGTCAGTTTGTGGAAAGTTAGCTATTCTACATGTTTGGAGTTCCGCAAACGATCATCACCGACAATGGATCCCAGTTTCCCTCCGCTCAGCTCTCCAAATTAGTGGAGAGATACGGTGCGCAGCATTTACGAACCACAGTACACTCTCCGAATGCAAACGCGTCTGAGTTCCTATAAACTGCTGAAAAACCTAGGTACCTTGAGCGAACTAATTGCGATACTTGAGGCTCACAAAGTGCAGTTAATCCGGGCATAGGTCCAAGAGAACATGAACCAGGCGTTCGAGCAAGGCACCAAGAATTATAGCTTGCGGTCAAAAGCGGGCGAAGCACAAGATTGTTCAGGAAGTGTTAAGGAGAAACTTCATGCAAAGCACCTTTCAAAATCAAATCAGTGCCAAGTTATTGCGTACATTTCTTAAAAGTCGCATCAGGTCAAAAAAAGGAAACTCTCTATACGATCTAATTGTTCTACAAGGAAAATCAATAGGAGTCAATCGCGCCAAAGACATCAGGCCTTGAGGGCTGGTTGATGTAACTGGGGAGTCTGTTAAAATCACGTAGAAATGTCCTTCAATCTTGGTAGCCCTAAAAGGGCATCCGGCCATCTGAAGTAGTAATTACAAGGTACCAATGCGCCGCTTAGGTCCTACCCAGCCTAGTAACTCCATTTTTGCACACTCCCTAGCTTGATAATGCGTCAAAACCGCTCCCATATAGTACCCTACGGTGGCAGCACCGCCGTAAAAATTCCAAGTTCCAAGCCCTGTCCACAAACTTTACCCTCAGCTGTAGTAGCACTCGTGAAGTTTTTGTCTAGACTTCGAGGATTCAATCCGAGCATGGGGACTTGGAGGCGCGCTTTCGGAAGACGATGGCCTGCGGTCCGAGGGAGATGTCCAGTGGAGGTTACTAGCCGCGGAGGCTTTCCCGACCCCTTTGGGTATGGGAGTTGGAGTCGTACTGACAGGCCAGATTTTTGGGTTGCTGGACTGCGGGTGCGCCTTAGGCTCCGATACCGGGACCGATGTCGAGCATTGGTCGCGGACCGTCGTGCGCTGGAGCGCTCCCCTGTTTTCCCATGCTTGGAGAGGGTCAGACAAAGCGTTCGTGGTTTTTATACAGCTATTTTAACATCTATTTCCTTCAATCTGCGGTGGCCTGTCGAAAGAAATTTTGTAAAGGACAATTATTCTTGTAACATATCTCTACCCATAATGAGTAGATAATTTTCCTCTAATCCATTCCAGATTAGGCTCATTATGAGGGTTTTTCTGTTCTTGTCTTCCTTCCATATTTCTTTTAATCTGCGGTGGTCTGACGAAAAATTTGTAAAAGACAATAATCCTTATAGCATATCTCTACCCATTATGAGTAGATAATTACCTCTAATCCCTGCTGAATTAGAGGATTTTACTTTCCTGTCTCTTCTTTCATATTTCGTTGACAAGTGAATTCGAGCCACATATTGGGTGCCCGTGAGGAATAGGCTCAAGATTAAAGACCGGCTAGCTCAGCGAGTTCTAGACTGTACAATCTCTCAGGATCTTTGACCCGTGGAAGGGGCCAACGACCCTGCCCTGTTATGATCGCGTGTGGTCACGGCGGCAGCAGGTTAGTGCAAGGTGGAAGTATGGCATGCCGCTCGTATGTGATCACCCTGACACCTGATAGTCAGAACTGCCAACGTAGCATCGTGCACCATGTGTGGGAACAACTGGAATTGGAAAAAGATGAGGCCGGATGTGTGTGCCAGCGGGCAGTCTGGTGTGAGACAGAGTGGAGTGTGGTCGAGGAATGACGATAAAAAAGGGACGATAAAGAAAAGAAAAGGTTTTTCTTCCTACTGGAGAGAAGTGAGAAAGCGATCCAAATAAATAGGTAACCATAAAGGAAGAAAAGTGAACGTAATAAGAGTCACGAAGATTCTGAGAACAGTATGGTGATGAAAAAACTGGAGAAATTGGAAAAATACCCGCAGAGATAAAGCCTACAACAATTTATCATAAATTTAGCAAAAAGTTTTCGAAAAACTGATACCCGAATTCACACGTATCACCGCATAAGAACATTTTCATTAATTTGGCAATGATTACCTGAAATAAATTACAACATGTAGTATACAGGTGTCGTAAATTTAATTTTGACATTCCAATCGAAACGTATCAACGCCTACGGAAATTTTTTATTAATTAGCGGTGAATACCTGCAAGAATTTACAATAAATTTAGCATAAGAACGTCGAAAAACTGAAATTATTATATGCAATTGTTCCGCGTATCAATCCATATCAACATTTTTATTAATTTGCGAGGGATACCTCTAATAAGTTACCATAAAATTTAGTAACCAAAGGGCCTATCTTCTAAGGAAATTGTGATATCCGAATTCACACGTATCAACGCATACCAACATTTTCATTAAATTGGCGATGATTACTTGAAATAATTTACAACGTTTAGTATACAGGTGTGGTAATATGAATTATGACATTCCAGCCGAAACGTATCAACACCTATGGACATTTCTATTAATTAGCGCTGAATACCTGTAAGAATTCACAATAAATTTAGCATAAGAGTGTTGGAAACAGGAATCTATAATAGTCAATTCGAAGCTGATCAATGCCTGCGAACATTTCTCTTCAATTTGCTGATGAATGAATGCCAGCAATAATTTACCATAGATCTATTAGACAAAGTGCATAGCTTCGAAGGAAGTTATTATATTCCATTTTCCGCGTATAGACGCATATGAACATTTTTATTTTTATTTTTTGCCGATGAATACCTCAAATAAGTTACAACAAAATTTATTAGACAAACTGTCAATTTTCCAATATAGATTGTAGTTCGCAAAAAGGGAGGAAAGGAAGATTTTTTTATTAAGGATTTTTTTTTTAGGCAACGGAGTAATAAAATGACCGCTCAGTTGTCAAATTGAAATATGCGCATATATTAATTTAATTAATTTTTTTTGCATTGTTACCGTACAATCTATATTGTTATAATACCAAGTATTGCAATCGTGATTGGTAACTAGTTCTTCGTGAGTAGAGTTTGAATCCTTTTGCTCCTTTATTCATGGGTGGGAAATTAGGTAATTTCGACTCCAATCGAATTTTCCTTGTTGTTGCCTGAAAAGAAATAGGTCAACATTTTAGAAAAAGGGAAAAAGAAAAAAAAGGCGATTTAATTCCACTGGACTGATTATACGAAGGAATCCTGAGAAAAAAAAGAAAAAACCTTTTATTAAATCACATATTGTTGTATGTTAGTTTCCGAAATAAAGCTGGAAATGACCAGTTACATTTTTCTGCTTTCTCTCCTGCGCCGAGGCCCCTTCCCTATCTTCCACTGGTACACTAGGGACATCCTATTCATGATTCCAGGATGTCATAGGCGGCCGGGGACGGCAAAAGGATCATGCCATCTGATCCTTAAGATATCCCTCAAGTAAGTAGTGTATGAGGTCCCTTCCAGACCTCTGTGTGGCGATTTATATTTTGTGTTCATTTATTAGATCTGGTTCAGCATTATTTTTCATTCTTCTCGCTTTCTTATGGCACGATATCCTTTTTGCTTATGGTCAGGTAACAGTCAAGTTTCCTTTTTTTAAGCCACCCCGCACTCTCCGCCATTAGACCGAGGTGCTAAAGTGCCGGTCTGCTAAACTGTCACTAGGTGCGCTGTCAGCTATTGCTGGCAGTCGGACTTGACATCCTCCCGTCCTCACTCTTTCATAGTACCATAAGAATACGAAATTGTTTTCAGGAAACACAACTAAACGACGATTTGCACAACCACACTCCTTGATGGAAAAATGCCAATCTTTTTGCAAATTCCTTCTTCCAATCTCCCATCCACAGCTCAACCTCACCCAACCGACCCAATCCCCCCTTCAGCACCATTCTCCGTAATCTCCTTAACACACGACTTCTTGTTTTTTCTCGAAAAAACAAATCCATCTAGTTGAATGAGGGAATGTCCGTCCCTTCTTTTGTTTCGTTTCTCTTTCGCCCCTTCTCAATTTATCATGAGCGCGCTCGAAACTACCTCTTGCAAGGGAACGTTCTGATTAATTTTTGTAGCGGGAAGTTTAAATTAGCTAAATGACATAAGACGGATATAGACCATTTTACCAAGTAGCGAAGGGGCAATTGGCAACAAGTCGTCCATAACCATATTTTACTCTAACACTACTAAATCCTTATCCTATATTGTTTCCATTTTTGCGCATTTTCTGCTTCACAAAATTGGTGTCTGCCTTTTTTGGGAAGACATCTGGGCCTTTATCGTTGGAGATCATGCTATAATCCAACTTCGCTTTAAATCACCCTCACTATAATTACAGCAATTGGCATAATGCCACATTCACAATGCAGAGCGGAGTGGAGTGGAGTAGCGTACAGTAGCAACTGGCATCCTTTTTTCGCACGTACTAGTGCATATGGCTATCTATGTTTGGCTCAGATTAGCGTAGAGTTGAGTTGCATGAAAAGAGGTTCTATTATAATTTCACGCCGGCATTTCCGAAAGCTTATAAACTGGAATTTCAAACTATTAGCATGATTTAAAAACGAACAAAATTACGTTAATTTTTATCTACTTTCGAAACAATCTGATGGGGCAACAGGTGAATCCTTTTTCGAATTTATTATTTTGACAACCACAAGCATGTTGATTTGGCGTTGCTATGACATTATTTTGTTATATTAATTTCAAAATTCGTTCTTGATTTGGCATTGTTATTGCAATTTGTTACGTTTCATTTCAATGCTCGAATGTTACTTTGCGTGTGCGCTGTATTGTAAACAGTTACGCTCTGGACTCAAAGCTCACTTGACACCACTAGGCTCCACTCTGCATTGTGAATGCGGAATAAATCTTCACAAAATCTCACATCTTACCACAGCACGCTAATCGCTTGAGAATCTCCAACAACCTATCAGTTAGGTAACGTGGTTCCCCTCCTTCAGTATTTAGCGTCTTCTGCCTTGTTTCTCTTTTCTAGCAAATAGGTAAAATCCGCGTGGCTGTCCGACCTGGACGAAATTTGCCATTGAACACAGGAATTTCTTCTTTCTTTCTTTCAGGACTACCCTGAACCTTAGCCTGTATGTAATTGCTGAGAAGAATCACGCCTTTTGTATTTTGGGGTGCCTTGGATTGTTGAGTATCATTTCCTTTGCTTTACTGCTATCTTTCCCCAAGTGTACAGTTACTGCACTGTTGTGAAGTCATGCCACTCTCGCCAACTATTCTTCTTGTTCCCCGTTAGGAATTATTTTCTTGTTTCTTTCAAGTGGTCACAAATATACTATAAGGATTTTACCAGGTGTATAATATGGTCAAAAATTAAATTGGGTAGTTCTCCAAACATAAAAAGCATTACTCAAAAGTGGTAGTTGAACTTTAACATAATATTTTGCAACTACGAAGTATACACAGCGTGGTTTCAGAGACGGAAGTGTAACTACGAATGGGAGGTTAATTGTTGAACAAGAAAACGATACTATCTAGTCTAGTCAAGACGTTCCTAGAAGTGGTATAAGCAGAAATACAGTGAGTATAATATTAAACTATTATAATTTAATATATTAAACTGTTATAAGCAGGTTTTCATTATGGTACGCGCTGGCAAGATGGAAATACATCGAAAGATTGCATTATTGTTAAGACACAGTTGAGAGATACGTAGCCATTAGAAAACAATACCTCAGAGAAATTCAAAACTACCAAAGATGGTATGAGATAATACCCTCATTGTACAACTAACGGATAAAGCTACGAGAAGCAATGTTTCATATTAAAACACTCAAGATTTTCAACAAGAAACTATTTATTTTTACAGCTATAATATATTCACTGTACAAATTCTTGGGCAAGAAAACCGTTTTCTTTGTAAACTTTACCGACTAGAATGAGAGCCAATAAAACTTACTAGTATCAAGTACCGTCACCGTCCATAAAATTCTGAAACCATCAAGTTTGCGTATGAGTCGATTGAAGGTACCAATCAAATCATTTTCTTGAGCACGAAAAAGTTCCTCCAGAAGTGTAGCGTAGGTTTGGTTTGGTTCTCTGTACCGTACTTTCTTATACATTTCACAATATTACGTCACCTAATAGGGGAACATGGTTCGTAATGGGAATATCTGGTATGCTAGATACCTTGTACAAGGTATTCCCATTACGAACCATGTTCCTCTATTAGGTGACGTATATTGTGAAATGTATAAGAAAATAAGGCACAGAGAACACAACACTATATCTCCTTTGTCTGTCTTCCTATATAAATGTATATACATTAGTCACATAATTACGCCACAGGCCATCAGCTGCAATGTGTGAAAATTTTAATGGGAATAATTGTCTTCTATATATCTTGGTTTTACGGGGTAACTGTGTAAAATCTGTCAAATAAATTAAAACTTGAAATCGAGAATTGTCAGAAGTTTAAATTGTCAAGGGCGTGAATATATGATTACATTTACTTACTAAGATTAGTTATTTATTTAAGATAAACAGTACACAGTAGTTATTTAGCACGTATGTCGTGCTCTTGAGTTGACTTGACAGTAGTCACATAAGGCACATGGTGCATATATGCATAAGGCTTATTTACAGTACACATGTTTAAAGCTTAGCTTATGCTACTTACATCCCCCCTTCTTTTAGAGATCAAGTCGGTTTGTTGGCTTTACTATCTTTCCTGATCGGGCGATAGCTCTGTCTGGTTGATTGTGTGTCTGTGGATCTCTAGACTTCGTTGGTCTGGATGAATGATTTAATATAGTCCTTGCTTTCTGCTGAGTAACTGTCACTAATTACCATATATTCGTCCCCTTTGAAATGGAACAAGTCGGTGGTAGTATATTCAAATGGGTAACCTGGAATTGCTTTATCCCCAATTGGTTCCTTGTTATTATTTCTTTGCTGCACTTGGCAGGAACTGCATTGCTGAATGTAGCCATAGATATCTTTATTTAGTTTTGACAAGAAGATGCATTCTTTGGCACGTTGTACGCATATTTCGTAACTGATGTGACCAGGTCGCATTTTTCTGGTATTAGCGCCTTATTTGATCTATATATGATTTCATCATAAATTGATGATTCATCCCTGAAGTACCAATATGGGTGTACACATTTTGGTGTCTCTTTTGTATTGCCTCGTTTCATCAGACTTTGTTAACTTGGTCAGTCTGCCAAGTTCATTATTGCATATTGATAGCACAAGTTAGACTTCGCTCTCCTCTGGATCGTTGTTTATTGGATTTTCGCAGCCACGACTTAGTGGATCAGCTAAAAGCATTGTTGATCCCTGTAGAGATACAAAATTCATAGGCACTCATAACTTATTACAGAACAAGCTCAATAAGTCAATGACCGTAATTTCATTCTAATATACAATTTCGACCTTCACTTAGCTATTCAATTCTTACGTTCACCAAAGTTCTATGTCAGCAATTGCATGGAAGTGCAATTGAAATTACGGTCAGTGACACTGCCTACGAAGTAAATTTATGCTGATCTTGTGATTTTTGTTTCAGTGATATAAATTTTTGTTTTCTTTGTTTTAGTTTATTGTCATCATATGTATATATAAGCTCAATCTAATACGTTTTAAATGAATTGAAAAGAATGTAGTGGCTTGCGAAATATTGATTCCAATGGCTTGCGGTCGGTTCGCCTTTCGTCTTTTGCCTTTCGCCTTTCGCTTTTCGCCTTTTTCCTTTTGACTTTCGCCTTTCTACAATTAATTGCTTGTCCATACGTATTCATGAAATTTTTCACATCCAAATTGTATTGCTAGTGCTTTTTTTCTAGTTGGGAATACATTCGTTGACATTTAGTCAATGATTTAGATGCGTAGAATTAGAACCGCCCCAATGCAGTTGAACCTGCATCGACTTGCAGTTTGACCTCATCGTTGACGTCATATAATTTTAAGACTGGTGGTTTCATTATTATTACTTTTAAATTGTCAAAAGGGTTTTGTTGATTAATATCCAATATCTATTGCGTAGTTTTTTCCAGCAGTGTTCGTAGTGATTTTGTTATTTTGGAGTAACTTAGGATGAATTTACTTAAGTATGTGAACTTACCCAGGATTCGCTGTAATTCTTTTCGATTAGTAGGGGGGGGGGGTCTCAGACGGGATATTGCTTCTCTCTTTTCTGGACCCGCTGACATTCCATAGTTGCTGATGATATCGCCGAGAAATGTTATTTTTGTTTGTTTGAATTTGGGTTTTTCTTTATTTAATTTTAAGCCGTTTTCTCGGATTATTTGTAACACTTCATTGGTTGTATTACGTAACTCGTTCACTGTTTTAGCATGTATCAGAATATCGCCTATAAAAACTTCGACGTTTTTTAATTTTGAAAATGATAATTGTATTATTTCCTGAAAAACTTCTGGAGCTGATGATATGCCCAATGGTAGACGTTTGCAGCAGTAGTAAATGTCAATATCTTTCTCGTCCTTTCCGTTACCCGAACCTGCCAAAATCCACGTTTGCAATCTAGAAGTGTGAAGAATTTGGAGCCACTTATTCTTGCGGAGATTGATTCGATAGTACGCATGGGATGATGTCGACGGAGTATGTTTACTGTTCAAGTTTGCAAGAAATAATTTTCCCACAATTAACTAAATGTACCCACGAATTCCACTGCTAAAAAGTGCAATCTGATATGCAGCTTGTGCATAGAATTTGCCTGATATGCAGTTGAGCATAGAATTATCGCGACAATTTCAATGTAAAGAATGAGAAATTGGATATGCTGCTTGTGTATAGCCATGCTTATCAGTAACCGAGAGCAAGCAATAAGAAAATTTCTCGGTACTCTGAACGACGGTGGAATTCGTGAGTATGATAAGTACTTACTCGTACATGATGTACAAAAATTAGCTAGTAAGCAGTTTTAATGTACAAATTTAGTTCAAATATTCAATAAAGTCAGTTGATCAAGAAGAGTTTTTAAAGGCACACAGTTAAGCCACTACGAAGTTCTGTTTTGCCCCCTACCCAAGGTAAGGCAACTAGAACAAATCAACAGTTAATTGCTCAAGAGTCTTGGTACAAGCACCAATGACTCTCACAACAAAGTCAAGGTCCAAGTACCTTTGATTCCAATAAAAGAAAATTGACAAAGGCAAAAGAGCCTTTAACATTTACGTTGACATTTATCAAATCAATACAAATTCGAATTTTGTTATTTTTCCTTACTACAACGATTGGTGACACTGATGGTGTTTTTTCTTTTATAGGCCCTATCACATCTAAGTTGATCATTTTGTCTAATTCGTTTTTTACTACATCCATAATTTTATATGGCATTCGACGAGGCGGGCAAATTTCAAACTTTGGATTTGGTTTTAGGTCGATGTCATATTCAAAGTTCTTCAAGCAACGACGGCCTTCAAATATTTCTTTTTCTATTTGAAATATCTTAATTATTTTTATTAGTCCTAATTTTTCACAAGCATTAGCACCTAAAATTGGATTTATGTTCTCATTCACTACTTGAAATACAACCCTACATTTTGTGTTTGCAATTACACATTTAAGCATAGTTTCACCTAGTACTTTAATTTTAGATTACTTGTAGCTAATTTACATTACTCGATCATCGCTCGAAAACAGTAAGTAGTTTCCCCTTATCTGAAAATACCTTAGAACGATAAGGACAAAACATAATCCATCAATATTTTACTGAAACATTACAGCGAAAAACTGTTCGAAAGTGCAACAGGATCCTATCTTTTTTTCAACAGTCTTTTAAGTCAGGAGACCGAATCCAAGTACAATAAAATAATTTGCACAAACCGAAATTTTCCTATCCTGATATACAATGACTTTAGAAAATCGATTTAGAAGAATATAAATGGATCCAATTCGAGGTGATTATTTTGCAGTTAATTGAATTTATCAAGTAATCAAATATTTGAACAATATTACATATGTAACATGTAAAAAAACTATTACTATTATCATGATACCCTAGAATCTAGATGAATGCCCGTATGAAATTTCGTATTGTCACCCTTCTGTGCAAGCTTGATTTTTGAATTGGTTTTTGCCATATATTTCCAGATCGGTTTATCGGGCAGAAAAAATTATTCTAACCAATTTTATAGGAATTCGTACTCTAAAGAAATTTTTAGTACAATAAAAATGTCTTGGACTGATCTTTTTCACATACGTAAAAAAATTAAATTATTATATGGCAACACAGGAGTTGCCCGATTTAGTCTATTTTTGAAATTTTATTTGCTAGTACAATGAAAACAACATGTACCAAATTTCAGCTCTCTATTCGAACCAAATTGATTCGAATATAATTTTATAAACTTCTGAAAGGAAAATATCCTGAAAACAAAGCATCCAAATTTTTAGTAAAATTAAATCCAACTCGATTACTCTTAATCAAAAAGCAGGTACACAACCCAATAATAGCCATGTATTTGTCATCTTCATAACATATTGCACAAATACAATGTAAAAATATAGCCTCAACGAGCAGGTCAAATTAAAATTATTATCATTTGTTTGAACCAGTTAGATTCATGTAAAAAACAATTCCTGAAAAGGGAACATTTTACAAAAATAACATTCTAAAATTGAGTTCTGAAAAGCAAATGAATTTAATCTAAATATAATTTTCCTACAAATATGTACGACATATAACAAACCCATGTCCTGTTATGTAGCATACAATGCATGCCTGAAATACGATCAGATCAAGCAGATTAATTTGCTACTTTATCAATATCATCATTACAAGTACCATCGAACAGGAATTTCTTCTCTACGTGATAGAGATAACATTTTTGTAAATATAATTTAACTTAACACAGCAGCATGTGAAGCTTTAATTTTTTTGTTTCTATGCATTTGTATTCGTTGCTAGCAAAATTTTATCGCTAGTACCGTAAGATCATAGCTGCACTGCCAATTCTTGTAATCATGCGCCGCTGCTACTCTATCAGTGGTGTCGTGTGCAAGCAAGGGCAATATAAACGACAAGCTGATTGATCTCGATCTATCTTTGCGCTTGGCATCGCTTGGGTAAGTTGGCTTATTAGGGACTAACATTTATACCGGGTAACGACTGGTATATTAACTACTAATAATCATTAATTTCTGATCTCGACGGAAATTAAATTCTCTTACTTGGGGTCTCGACTGAACTTAAGATAACTCTTTAAGCCTGGTCTCGACTGACTTAATGAACGTTATCTCGGGTTTCGACTGACTGCGATAACATTTTACTAACAAACACTTTATTTCTGGTCTCGACGGAAATATAGAATCTTACTTCGGGTCTCGACTGAACTTAAGATAACTCTTTAAGTCGGGTCTCGACTGACTTAATGAACATTATCTCGGGTCTTGACAGAGATAATATTTTTAACAAACACTTTATATCTGGTCTCGGCGAAAATAAAGAATCTTACTTCGGGTCTCGACTGAAGTTAAGATAACTCTTTAAGTCGGGTCTCGCCTGACTTAATGAACATAACATTATCTCGGGTCTCGACTGAGATAATATTTTACTAATAAACACTTTATTTCTGGTCTCGACGGAAAAGAAATCTTACTTCGGGTCTCGACTGAAGTTAAGATAACTCTTTAAGCCGGGTCTCGACTGACTTAATAAAACATTATCTCGGGTCTTGACTGAGGTAATATTACTAACATTAACACTTTATTTCTGGTCTCGACGGAAATAAAGAATTGTTCTAACGAATAACAAAGGGCTCAACACAGATGAGTGGTGTGCGGAGTTCTTTGTCATTGTCTGATGTCAAGTTTCAAATCTCTAAGTTTGTGTTGGTAATCTTTATTTATTAGTTCTGTGTCTTGTCTTAATTTAGTTAGATTCCCTTTTTCCATGTAGATGTGGCATGGTTCTTTGAATTCGCGTTTTTCTTTGTTTTTCTCTATGTTTATAATTGTCGCATTATCAAATGCGAATGCGTGCCCGGTTTTTATTGTATGGGACGCTAATGCTAATCGCGGTGTTTTCTTGGTTATGTAGGTTTTATGTTGTGATAGTCTGGTTTTGAGTTTTTTTTATGTTAGTCGTATTATATGCTGTAGTGCAGTTTCCACATAGCACTTTGTAGACAACATTATTGGCTTCTTGTGTGGGTATAGGGTCCTTTAATTTTAAGTAGCATCTATTGAGTTGCGTTATAGGTTTGAATCCCATTTTTATTTCATTTTTGTTATTTTGAATTATCCTGGCGATTTTTAGCGATAATGGATGTATATATGGGATGGAGCTGTATATTGGGGTAGTGTTGTCTAATGTTATTATGTTGTTAATCGTTCTATTATGTTGAGTGTTATAATAATGAGTAGTTATTCCTTGTTGCTTTCTTGATTAATATATCTATTGTGTGGTGTGGATAGTTGTTTTTCGTCAGAATGTCTGTTGCAATCTTTATGTTTTTCTGTGTGAATTGGCGATTACTTAGTTTAGATATTCTATTCATGAATGATTGAGCTATGTTAATTTTTGTGATTGGGGAAATAGTTCAGTATCCGGTTTGAACTACAGGGTTTACAGTACCAGTCAGTTATTATTTTATTGTTATTTGTTCTGATTAAGCGGATGTCCAAGAATGGGACTGTTTTATTATTCTCTTTTTTGATGGTGAATTTTAACCTACTGTGGATGGTATTGAATGAATGTGCGAATTCTATTTCGGAGCATTTTGGTATAGCGCAGGTAATGTCATCTATGTACTTTTTTATAAATGTCGGTTTTATTCCGGATTTCTTTAATACTTCTTACATCACGTAATCAAGTGCTATTTCAGCCAGAATGCCAGATAGTGGGTTTCCCATAGCAAGTACATATTTTTGCCTATACATTTTATTATTGTATTTGAAGTAATTCTTTCTTTAAAAAGAAATATGTCCATTGGTGTAATTTCTTCTATTAGGTGCCACTGATTGTCAATTATCTTTAATATTAGTTCGGTGTCAACATTTGTATAGAGAGATTCCACGTCTAATGAGATAAGATAATCATTTGGTTTTAGTGTTACACCATCTAGAAAAATTTTCATTTTGTATGTGTTTTTTATATTGTGCGTACTGTGATTTATTTGCTGTAGTATATTGCATATATATTTGGAGAGATTGTAACTAGGGCTATTAATTTTTTTGATTACTGGTCTCTTGGGTAGACCGTCTTTGTGTCTTTTTGGGAGACCGTATAGATGGGGGCATGTGGCTGTATCGATGGAAAGATTTCTGTTTGGATTTTATTGATGTAATGTTTGTTAGCCATGGTAAGAACTAGTTTATTGTTTCTATTTTGGTATGCTGTGGTTGGGTCACTTTCTAGGTGTGTATAAGTGCATTCGTCACGGATTCCATTTTTTGTAAGTATTCTTGTTTTTGCATAATCACAGTCATAGTGCCCTTGTCTGATTTTACCTTGTATAGATCTGGGTTTTTATTGTGGTTTTTTCGCAGTGTTGTAGGAATATTTCTATTTTATTGTCTTTGTGGATTTTCATGTGACGTTGCATTTCGTGTATTACCAATTTACGTGTTTCTGATCTCTCTTCTAGAGCAGGAATATCACTGACTGCATTCTCTGTCGATGTTATGAGTTCAAGCTTTGTGCTTACTAATATTGATTAGCATGTTGAATTTAGTTCCAAGACTTAGTATTATAGTGGCTTCCGCGGGAATATTTTCATCGGATAAATTATGAACGCAATTTTTGTCGAACATGAAATCGTGTGTTTCGGATATCCTGTTTCTTGATAGTGCTATTTTATGTTTAAGTTTTTCGTTGTTTGCAATTTTTGTCGAACATGAAATCGTGTGTTTCGGATATCCTGTTTCTTGATAGTGCTATTTTATGTTTAAGTTTTTCGTTGTTTGTTTTGCTAAATTATTAAAAAGTGCTTGCTGTGTGATTAGGAAATTCTGAACGTTGTTATCAGGTATTGTCTCAGACAAGTTTTTATTAATTCTGATTTTATGATTGTGATAGTTTTGATAAAACTTCGTCGATTTTTTCTCCATCCTCCTTTTGGATTTGATGAAATTCATTGCGCTCAAATCTAGTGTTTACCCATGGTGAAAAATATTCTTGGAAGATACTTTTTAGTTGATCCAAAGATACTTCCGGTGCATCAGCTGCTAGAAGTGGCTGCGTTAGTGAACTATATACATACTTGAATTGCTGCAGATCCTTTGAGGGCATAAACGTCGCAGTTTTTTCGTAATTTGCGTTGCAATTTCGAAATATTCATATTGTTGTTTCCAAAGTATCCATTATCTCGACATGACCTTATCATGCTCGATGACTAGAGGTTTAGGTGGACGCAAAAAATTTACTCTATTTTCAGCCATTATCAATTGATTTCGCACTTTTCAACTTCAAACTAATACCTATACCGAATTTATCAGGCTTAATTATTTGAGCTGATCGGGTTTCGGCACCATGTGATTAAGTGATTACATTTATTTACTAAGATTAGTTATTTATTTAAGATATACAATACACAATAGTTATTTGGCACGTCTGTCGTGCTCTTGAGTTGACTTGATTGTAGTCATGGCAACCATCGCATAAGGCAGATGGCACAAATTTGCTTAAGGCTAGTACACAGTACACATGTATACAGCTTAGGTTACATATACTACTTACAAAGGGAAATGGAAAAGGAGGCAGGATTTGAAACTGATGTGCACTGTTCGCCCAGAGGCCGGATTCACTAACTCGGAGAGCTGTGGAGTTGTGGAGATGAGAGTTCTTTTTACACTTAACTCTCCAGTCGGAATTCTGTAACTCGTTGAATTTGTATTGAGATTTACCAAACCAAAACCCTCGAGAATACTTAACAAGCCATAAAACAGACTCCCTCCCTACCACATGCGAGGCCAAACGGAACCCTTACATTCTAAAATATTTGCAGTGTTCTTTTGTAAAACTTGCAAAAGTACTACTATTCATATAGAAAAATGGTGTTCTAATAATCTTAAGCTTGCTTTGTTATCTTCTGAACCGTAATAAAATTTTCATATCTTTCCTAACAATATTATTTAAAAAAATTTATCTTAACCAAATGTCTACCATCCCTAAAAAAAAACTTCTCAGCTGAGTAATCATTGTAATGCCTCTGTGGCGTTATGGGATACCGTGGACTCTGGCGTAATCTCCGGAATATACATTCCATGAACAAAGTCGAAAAAAGCGAGCAGCGCCGGTCAGCAAGCGACATCCGTAGCTTTTGGCCTTGTCTTACTGCAGGAGTTTTTCATATAAAAGTTGCTTGTATTTTGTTCAAAAGCTATAACTTCCATAAATTTGTTTACATGCTATGTTTTTTTTAATTATTAGAAAGAAGAATTCATTATTCCCAAAAACATTTAATCTACCATACTGGTCCTTAGTGCCGTCAGCACCACACATACTGTATTGATTGGCTAGTTTTTAATGTATTAAGTGCAAAGCGTAATGTTACTAACAAGAATTTAACCGATAGTATCCAATTGAGCCCTAAGGAATTATTACGAAAACTAAGCTACATGGAATGATTTGTCTTAAGTAATCAATCCTTAAGGGATTGGAGATCAAAACTTAACTGATCTAACACTATTAATTAAGGATACACTCCACGATCCAGGTTCGTGAAAGATGTCCTACTAGGCCTCAAAACGGATACCCAATTATTCTTTTCGGGATTGAAAACAAAACTTACGTTAAAGAAATTCACTGATAATGTTTAATCAATCCTTACGGGATTGGAACAAAAATTTAACTATCCCAACTTCTTTATCTTAAGTATTCAATCCTTAAGGGATTGGTGGACAAAACTTATTTAAGCTAACACTATTCATTGAGGATACAGTCCACGATCCAAGTTCATGAAGTTGTTTTAATTCATTAAAAATGTATGTTTGTGATACGAGTTTATATACACGAAATCTTTGATAGAATCAAACGATGAATAAGCGATGTATTATTGACTACGACCGAAAGAATCACATATGTACATCAAGTTAGATGAGCAGAAATTAATGTTTATATACCAATGATTTTCCATGAAATATGGTATGATACCATTGAATGTCGTCAATATGTTAAAATTCATTCATTAGCCTGACCTGCTTGTTATGTTTGATCAAATGAAAACTTTTATATTTTATAGTGAATATTGCTTAGGGCTACAGAAAATCCCCTAATTAACGTTTCTTCAATTGTATTCATTAGAGATGGTATTAAAAAAAAATTATTCAAGTATTTACGACAAAAAAAATCCCGCCTATTATATTTGTCATTTTGTTTTTGCTTTTGGTTTTTATGTTGTGTTCCTTTTTAAAGATATTTTTTTTTTAAAGGAAGTCATTATTTCATTTACAGATACTACTTACAGGTTCATTTTCTTGCAATGGTGCTCCATCGAAGAGGTATCTTAGGTGTCAGCTTCCGGCTATGAAAGAAAAGAAAGCGGTCTAGGATTCTTTATGCTCACTAGGATATATTAAGTTTTGTTGAAATTCATGAACTTGCATGTTGCGTCATTGTTCTAGATCTATATCTAAATATTTGTGGGCTTCAGTATATGGCCTCCCCTAGAGGATATTTGCAGTTATATATACAGCAATCAGTAATCGCTGACGTGGTGAGAGGTTCGATGCTAATATATATGTAGCTTGAAGATTTTATCACGCCATTTTGATGCGGTTTATGTATGTCTCCAAAAATACTTGCTAGAGCCACTAAATCACTAGAGCCTGAGATTATAATAGCACTGTCGTCGCGCTCCCATCCACTGACTTTTGCGTAGGTATAAACCTTTTTTTGTAGAATTTTACTTTGGATCCAGTCTCGCGTTTTGTAACATCACCAAACTGGAACTCAGGAACTTTTGTTCCTTTTTCTATATTGATATTCTCACTTTTCTTCTGATTACCTCGTGACAAAACTTCTATGCACCACCCAAAACACAGAAAAAAACGTCCCTTGCTTTCTATTCTCGCCCGGAAAAAATTCTTCTTCTTCTTTTTGTTCGTCGGTACTCAGCGCGCTATTCTTCGCCGTTCATGTGGCTATGGGCCGGCCGTATGCGAGGAACTCGTCCCAATGTAGCATACTGCTACATGCAGTATGCTACGACCATAACAATAAGCCTTTTTGCTTGTCATTTTGCCCCTTTTCCTCTAGTAGAAATATATGCGAAAAACTACTTCAAAAATCAAATTTTCTAATTTCAGGGCTATTATTGGGATAAATTCACAATTTATTAGAACCATGAATTTGAAATAACTTTTTTTTAGAAAACCATATAATTACATGTTAGTATATATTCTTATTGCTGTTTAATTTAAACATACATTGGTTGAAAAAAACAACGGTAATCAATGAAATAGTTTGCTTCATGTAAGGAAACTTGGTTTTAACACTGATTAACGTTTTAGAAAGTTATACACATTTTAGAAAAACAATACTTGTTTGAAGAATATTCTTCTTCAATATTGTGTCAGTCTGCCCCCTACTACCCACCCCATAACAAAACGCTGGCTACGCCAATGCAGCAGAGGTATCTTCCTCCGCTAACTTAACATTACCCTTTTGGGTTTGTTTTTCCTTGTTAGTGGGCATTAAGTATTATATAAAAAAACAATATAAATGAGTATATAATAGGAACAATTACCTTTTAGCTAATTGTAAAAATTACATAAATATCGACCTCTAACCAAAAATACAAAACGGATACAATTCGAGAAGTAACCACATATGCACCAAATATAAAACGGATACAATGATAGTTCTTTTATTCGAGAAGAAACCACATATGCACCAAATACAAAACGGATATAATGGTAGTTCTTTTATTCGAGAAGAAACCACATATGCACCAAATATCCCAGAAGAAACCACATATGCACCAAATACAAAACTATACGAAGAATATACAGAAATTCCTTCTCGCCAGAGAAACCACTTTCTGTGCCAAATTGATAATAATATATAATCAGCAATATAATAAAGAATATAATAAACTATATAATAAATAATATAATCAATAAAAATAATAATAGTATATGATTTGTTATTATTAATGAATCAGCACATTAGCAGCAGCGACAGTGATATGCCAAAACTGACAAATCCCCCTCCCCTCTCTATGTAGGAAGTTAGGAAATTTAAAAAAATCCAAATTATACTTTCCTTTTAGGAATTAAAGCACAAAATTTACAGAACCATGTAACGGATTAGAATGGTTATATTCCCAAAACACACGAATTCTGATTCGTGCTGCGACGGTGATTCTGCTCCACACTCAACCACTACTCCACTAAGCCCATGACTAATTTAAGAGGAAGGTATGAATTGTAGGACAAAAACATACTAAAAAAAATCAAATAAACAATGTCTCCTTTACTTTACGAACTTTAAAAGAAGGAACACCGTCGCAAGTCAAGTGAACATTAGTCACTTGCAACCAGACGAGAGCGGATTTCATTGCATAAAAGCTGCTGGGAAAAGTCAGACCACTGAGGTAGTAATATAATAAATATAGGAAAGCATTTACTGTTAAGTATGTTTGAGGTTTGGTGTACCCTCCGCTAAAGATCACAACCAGAATTCCATCGCAAGTCAAGTGAACATTAGCCACCTGCAACCAGACGAGAGTGAAATCCAGATCTAATTCCCTTCGCAAAAGAACAGGTTTTTTTTTTCAAAGAACAATGACATACATAGAAAATTTTATTTACCAACACAACAGATGAATTAAAAATTAAACTATATAAAATTGTATCGGACTGTGATAATCAGAATAATAAATGAGATTATGTAGATTTAACCACAGCAAAAACCATACGTTGGGCGTCATTTATAACTGTCTGAACTATTTTATATGACAAATATGGACGTCCATCAATATGCTCGCATAAGTATATTGTTAGACGCCATTTTGTCACCATCTGTAAGCAGTTGTATCAAAACTCTATTTGACACCACTCTGAGATCCAAATAATACAAAAAAATTAACGCAATTACTTTTTTAAAGTTTTAGAAGCATGGCTAAAACAACCCATGCCATCTGTTATGAGATAGAGAAATTATTATTGTACTGGAAAATGTACCGCAACTAGCACGCCTAGCTGAAATTTCTCTGGCCATCTCGCCGCTGTTGTGGGTTCTTGGTACATTTCGGCAACTACTGATAGTTACGTATTAAAAAAAAAAAAATTTAATAACAAAATTTACCAAAAAGTAACGCATTCTTCTTCTGTAAATTTTTCAATTTAATTCACCCTTTTTATTCAATAATAATATTTTCTTTCAATATAAATCTGTTAGATTTTAATTATTAAAAATTTTGGTAGATTATTTATTCCTCTATAAACCTTCGGACATTATTAAAATTCCCTCAAAAATAACGTATTGGCATAAGTGCCCAAACAATTAATTTGGCAACCAGTAAAAATTCTGTTCGTTTAGATTTTACATTAATATAATTTCTACTTCTGATCAATTCTTTTTCATTTTCAAACTTCAGATTCTTGACATTCCTTATTTTGTTTTTTTTTTTTATATATTTTTTCTCTATATTAATTTTTCAAAAATAAATGTATCTTATCATAATACATATTGCCTAATACATATTGCCTATATATATTCAACGATATTCAACATATGTCGAAAACAATGATTATAATATAGTAAGTCTTTTTATTAGTTTCTAACGAACCACTTTGTTTTAAAATTTAATTGTTCACACGTCTTTTGAAATAAATAAAGGACAAAGATTTTGCGTCCATTTTATATTCTTCTCCAAATTTATCTTTCTTTTTTAGCTCATTATCTTTCGACAATTATTTTTGTTTTTGTTAGAATTTTTTCTTTAATTTCCAAAGTTCATATTTCACTAACACTTAGATTTGTTTTTATTTATTTATTTTTCATAAATTTCTTACTTACTATAAGCATTTTATATTTCTTTTCTTTTTCACAGGTTATTTTTTTCCGCTAATTATGTTCAAAATTTCTTCTCCGGTATTAAATTTTTTCTTAAATTTTCTTTATACAGGACTTTAGAACTTCACTAATTCAGAAGGCTTACAAGTTTTCTGTCGCCATTAATTTCCAACTCCACAACTTAAGCATTAATTATCTTTTGATGAATTCTTTCCTTTCTTTTTTTTCTGTAAAACAATTGCCATTCCTTCCATTAAACTTATTTTAATGTTAAAATACAATAATCCAAAACGTTCTATTTAAGTTTTAGATACAAAAATTTCATTTGCTTTTTATACCCTAGATGAAATCATAGGGGTATATTAAGTTTGTCATTCCGTTTGTAACACCTCGAAATAATGATGGTAGAGCAAAATGGATTCAAAATGGTTCATAATATTAAAAATTATTTCGATTTTTGCATGTCCGTCCGTCCGTCCGTCTGTGCGCACGATAACTCGAGAACGCGTATACTTAGAGAGCTGAAATTTCGTGTACGGACTTTAAAAAAAAAGTAAAATTAAGTTCGAAAATGAGACAAATCTTGCAACTCCTTCGTGGGGTTGCCATATAAAAATTTCGTTTTCCGCTATATATTTGGACACTGCTTGAGAACGCGTCGACGTAGAGAGCTGAATGTCGTACATGACGTTTCTACTATATTAGCAAATAAAGTGTCAAAAATGGACTAAATCGGGCAACTCCTTCTTGGTGTTTCCATATAAAAATTTAGGTTTTTTACGTATACTTTGAAAAAGATCAGTCCAAGACATTTTTATTGTACTAAAAACTTCTGCAGAATACCAAATCCTATAAAATTGGTTATGATCATTTTTTCTGTGCGACAAACCGTTCTAGAAATATATGCGAAAAACAACTTCAAAATCAAACTTGAATAGATCGGTGACCATACGAAATTTAATACGCGCATGCATCTAGGGCAGGGGTGGGCATTAAGTCGATCGCGATCGACCGGTAGACCGCCAAGGCATTTTTGGGTGACCGCCTTTACTAAGACGTAAGACACGCATACTAAAAGAAACATATTTATGAAAGACCAACGCTAGCTAGACTGGAGAATAGGATTTTCACAATCGACGCGACTGTGTTGCAGGGTTGCCACTGAAGTAAAGTCTGAAATAAAGGAAATTCAATTTGGTGACTATAAATGTCAGCGACCT
This sequence comes from Dioctria rufipes, assembly GCA_963924295.1. Lineage (NCBI taxonomy): Eukaryota > Metazoa > Arthropoda > Insecta > Diptera > Asilidae > Dioctria > Dioctria rufipes. Next base: position 108,089,299 of record OZ002744.1, read on the forward strand.
GATGAAAAGGTACGGAAACTAAATAATAATTTATTCAAAGCGTACAGATCATAAAAAAATCTATCCTCATGGAACATATTCGGACATGATTACAGACTATGACTTTATTTTTAGAAGCGTGGAGTATAATGAAGTGAACTATATCTGCAAAATCATGAATAAAAAACGGGACTATAATTCAATTAGTATAGGCATGATATTAGACAACTGGAATAATTGGGGTGTTACTTTGGTTGACATAATAAATAAATCGTTGGTGAGTGGAGAATTCCCTAGTTTATGGAAAGAATCAATTGTTATCCCTGTTCAGAAAGTTAAAAACACAACAAAAAAAAGCGGAAAAATTCAGACCAATAAATACATTGCTTATATATGAAAAGGTTTTAGAAAAAGTGGTTCAAAAACAATTAGAAAGTTACTTGGAAACAAATAAATTGATTATATTAGAACAGTCTGGATTTAGGAGAAAACATTCCTGGGAAACGGTGATTAATTGGGTAGTGTGCCAATGGAAGGAAGAACCAGATGCCCCAAATAGGTTGTTGTTGTGTTTTTAGACCTAAGAAAAGCATTTGAAACTGTATACCGGGGCATTTTATTAAATACATTAGCAAAATATGGAATTCGTCAGAAGGAATTTCAATGGTTTCGTATGGAACAACGCAAAACACCAAAATAAATTACAGAAATAATACAGTTTGCAGTAAAATAGAAGTATCGATAGGCGTTCTACAAGGATCAGTACTTGGAACTATCTTGTTTATTATAATGGGCATTCCAATAAGAGGTGTTATTTTAATTAGCCTGCTATTTCGGTAGATGTCACTTTTGGAGCTGTCATTTTTTGACATTTGACAAGTAGAAACTACGCCAGTAATAAAAATGGAACGATGCACGATTCAACCACGCATTGAAATTATTAAAATTCACTATAAAAATGGTGAAAATGTGGCAGAGACGGTTCGTAAAACTCGAACATTTTTGGGTCGTCGTGAAGCACCTTGTCGGACCGCAATACAGAAATTGGTAGAAAAATTCGACCTGTCGGGACAAGTTAGTGATGTGAAGAATAAAACCCGTGCACGTCGCACAAGAACAGCGGCGAATATTGCTGCTGTTGCCGAAAGTGTTGAAGAAAACCCAGGTTTGTCCATTCCTCGTCGTTCTTTCGAATTAGGCATTCCACAAACGTCATTACACCGTATTTTTGCATAAAGATTTGCGTCTTAAGGCTTATAAAGTTCAGTTAACACAAGAACTCAAGCCGGACAATCATCAACAACGTCGAGTCTTTGCTGATTGGGTCCTTAAAAAGCATGAAAATGATCCGGAATTCCATCGAAAACTCATCTTGAGTGATGAGGCCCATTTCCACCTCGATGGGTTCGTCAACAAGCAAAATTGTCGCATTTGGGGCTCGGAAAACCCAAGAGTTATTGTTGAAAAGCCTCTCTATCCTCAACGTGTGACTGTTTGGTGCGGTTTATGGTCCCGCGGGGTCATTGGACCTTACTTTTTGGAAAATGAGGCTGGAGCAACAGTTACGGTGAATGGATTGCGCTATCGACAGATGATTAATGATTTCTTATGGCCGGAATTGGATGGTATTGATCTGGACAACGTTTACTTTCAACATGACGGCGCACGTGCCATACAAGCAACGAAACCATTGATCTTTTACGGGAAAAGTTTCCGGACCGTGTTATCTCTCGAAGAGGTGATCACAATTGGCCACCGAGATCTTGTGACTTAACACCTTGCGACTTCTTCCTTTGGGGCCACGTGAAAGAGAAGGTCTACGCCAACAGCTCAGCGTCGATTCAAGACCTCAAAGATGGAATTCGTGAGGCTATCGAGGACATAGGGCAGCCACTTTGCGATTTGGTTATGGAAAATTTCACGAAAAGGATATGGTCCTGTAGGCGTGGTCGTGGTGGTAATTTGGCTGATGTTATTTTCCATTATTAACGGCATACCTTCCTCTTTATAATGAAATAAAGATCCGATCATTTGTCTCAAAAACTGGCATTTTTCTTTGAATATCAAAATAACACCTCTTATTGGAAAACCCTTTATATGTGAATGACATTAAATCAGTGTTGAACTTCTCAAAAATGGTACTTTTTGCTGACGATGCATTATTGTGTATATCAGGAAAACACACTACTGAATTGAAAATAAAAATATAACGAGATTTAGAATTATTGTGTGACTGGTTACAGATAAATAAATTGAAACAGAATGTAGGTAAAACAAAAGTTATGACGATAAATAGTAATACGTATGTGTTTGTTGAAATGCATTTTGAACTTATGGAATGTGTGAATGAATATAAATACTTAGGAGTGAGTTTCGATAAAAAGTTGAATTCTAGATTACATATAAATTATATTGGTAAAAAAATGGTAAAAATATTGGATTTTTGAATAGATTTAGAAAGATAGTTACGATGGCTACCGCGATAAATATTTACAACAGTATTATAAAACCACATTTTGAATACTATTCTACAATACTGTTTATTTGTGTCAAGGGGATTTGAGCAGATTACAAAATTTACAAAATAAGGTAATGCGTTGTAATCGTTTCAATCCTATTAGTAGTATATTAAATTCTTTATTATGGCTTAATATTAAACAAAGAATGGAGCAAAATGTATTGCTTGTTATATTCAAAATGAAAAATGTGTTGGTTCCGGAATATCTTTTAAATATGATCACGTGGAAGGCAGAGCTCAACCATATAATCTAAAAGGAGCGTCGGAGAACTCCAGTCTACAATTATACAATAGATGAAATACACAGAATTCACTGGTATATGAGTTTCAAGAAACTTAATGAACAAAATTTGCTCTGAAAACAAAAAATACATTCCTTTTACAATGGCAATATTATACGATTCAGGAAAAATTTAGCTAAAGAATTTATATTTGAAGAATTGTCTTATTATACGTGTGTATTAGTTGTTTCCCTACAGAAGTGCTGCTGCTGAATGTATATTTTCTGCAATGAATGACGTGAAGCACAAAAAACGAAATCATCTTAATGTTAAAACGAGAAAAGAAATTATGTATAGAAAGTAGGTAATACTTAAGTCTATTAGTGAAATATTTTAGCCTCCTCTAGAACTTATAAAATGCGTTCATAATTTTAAATTTGTGTGTGGGAATTATGTAAAAAATTATTATCATAAAGTTAATTATCCCCGACCCTAAACTCCATTACCAAATGAAATAGATGCATTAATAATTTTTCTTATGAGACTGCAAAAGAAATACATAGGTACATATTTATTTGAGTAGACTTTTTTCTTAGCTCACCACTCCGACACCACTGAGTGGACCGCAGCATCTTGGATAAATTAGAAGTAGCCCGTACCCTGGAAAAGTCTGCCCACACCTGATCTAGGGTATCATAAGAATTATTCTTAGACCAATTCTAGCTTTTTTACTTGTTCTTTCTTTTATTTAAATAAACTCTTTTTTTCATCTTTATTTTTTAGCTCCCATCTTACAAATTAACAACTCAGTTGCTTTCTGCCGACTTTTCCCTTAACAAAACATTTCTTGATTTCATCATCCCAACAACGAGCAGATCATCGCTCCTATAAAACTGACAACTAACACCTGACAGAAAGAGATGCGCGATTCTTTTTTCCTCTTCATTCACATTCCAATTTGACTTCAATTAGCCCATATCCAATTTAGGTTACATCCGTTGAGTAGATCATGATCCAAATCACGTTTTACACGAGACGTTTTGTTGCAGAGCTACTTTACATTCTCATCGCGTCGAAAGTTGTTCCATTGAACTCGTCGAAATCGACACTAGTTTATAATTATTTGGAATCTTACATTAATCAAAATAAATTTAAACTTATTATTCCAGATTACGCATTCCCATTTGAGTATTGTCATTATATTTTAAACTGGATTAAACATTGAAATCCTTCCTGAAGACGGCTACAACCATAAACATAAATTTATTTGAGTACCCGTGCCAAATTCACGGCGCTGGGTACATCTTAGACAGTTACTTAGTATATTTACACTGTAGCAAAACAAATCATAAAAGATAAAAGAGAATATAAGTAACATTAGCCAAATTTATATAGTATAGTGAATACATGGAAAGCCAAAAGGAAATACAATGAAATAGAATACAACTATGAGCCTAATATATAGCGTAAAAAAAGAATATATAGCATGATCAGGTGCACAGTGCACCAGTTAGATTTAAAAGCAAAATATAGAAAGTCCTTAGAATTAGAAGAAAATATGATAGTCAGAGTTATCAGCAAGATCAGAAATGTAGTACAACAAATTTAGAATTAAATGAATTAGATTAGTTTGAATAACTTGATTAGTATGGGGTTGAGTGTAGATATTTAAACCAAAACATAAAAAGCTCTATATAGATAATCAAAGCTTTTGAATGATAGTTAACAGAAAACACATCCAATCCCATAACAGCTACGAAGCAATTGCTGTGAGAAATGTATAAATGTAGAAAATGCTAAAAATGTACAAAATGCAAAGGAAAGCATGTCGGATAGCCATCATATAACTATCGTCAGGAAGTCCACAGCTTCGGACTTGAATGAATTCAGTGTCGTAGAGCATCTAGCCTCCTCAGACATACGGTTCTATAGAACGGCCCCATTAAGAAATACAGTTTTTCCGCCGTACTGCGTGCGAGCCCCAGGGAGGACAATTCGGTGGTTGTTCAGAGCACTCTTATGGTAGTATGTAGAGTGATTTACTTGGACGTGAAGTCCAGACTGTCCGCATGATCTGAGAGTTCACTCGGTGGACACCGTTGACTGCAGGACGCCACGCTAGCTCGCCTGGGCTATTGGTGGAGAGTGTAGAAAGGTTCCACGAAAACCTGCCCCTGTGCCACCAGCCATATACAAAAACATCGTGCCTGTCAAATCAAAAGCCGTCGCACACACCCAGTCCTGAAGGGACCTTTACACTACTTACCACTTACTTATCTGGAAGCGCCGATGTTCTACCTCCACCGCCGTTGCCCCAACTTCCCTGCGATACTGAGGGCGAGATGATAGAGTATCCCTTTTGACCTGACCTAAAAAGTTAGCGGAGGAGCGGACCTAGTCGACCATCTCAGTTGAGGGCTCCGGGAGAGTGAGGATATAACAAGTCTAGCTGTCCATTACGTTATAATTTATTTTGCACTAGGGAGAATCAGAGTCTAACTTAACTACAACCCGGGACGGGTCATACCTAAATTTCTGGAACTATTTCTTTAATTCATCGAAACTTTAATCGTGGGCATATAAACGTTTTGAAATTCATTAATGGTAACTCTATATCATTGGCTTATTTCTGCTTCTATAACTGGGATAGTCTCGAAAAGTTAGCTCAATGAAATGAATACCAATTTCTATAAGTGACAAAACTATAACTACTATATAAATCATTGCATATCTTATCACATTATATACAGGTGTTCACCCAGATAGAATCTTACGAACAATAATTAGCTGTATTAATTCTTTGATTACATATGAAGAGTATGCAAAAATTTCATATAATTTCCGAAAAAAATAAAACTCTCAACTCTAATACTAGGTATGTTAAATTCTAATAATAATAATAATATTATGCTCTAGTGAATTTATACACATTTACTGTATGCATATATCAAAAATCTAATGTCAGATCAGAGGAAATATAGATAATATTAAACCCTTGTACTATGCTTTAGGGGATATACAAGCTTCAATCAAATGTGCCTTCTACAAAACGTATCGGCTGCCTTTCTGTAACCGAATGAACCAGTCTTCGTATGAAATATTTAATTGGCTAAACTGGAACATTAAACTTACATACTGTTAAGCCTTACCCTTAACAAATTAAGAATTACTAGCGCCATCGTGGCGCAGTACTACAGCTAATTCACCCACTGAACACTCTCCAGAAACGGAAGACATACATCATCAACCATTTTTGCTGTCGCTATCATCTCTCTTTCAATATCTCTGAGTAAGACAAGTTCAGCTTTTTTCATCGTCCACGGTGCACGCAATACATATTTCCAGCATAGAGTATACAGTCCACTTTAGATCAAAAACCATTAGATTATTAACAACGAGTTTGTAAACTTAAATAAAATCTTATGTGAAATTAAACTTAAATAAAATCTTATGTGAAATTAAAAACACTTTTCTAGAAATATTGTGTTACAAAGAAATTAAACAATTTAATAATGTGCACGTTTTCTGTCTGGCTTGACTATGTATTGTCTACAGGTGCGGAAATGAATACTGTTAACGTCGACCAAGAAAACCATACATGCATATGCACCGTTGAGGCCAGCCCAAACAGCTAATCCATTTAAGCATCCGCGCCTCCTCGGAAATTTAGCTCCATCATGGTCAGGAAAGATAAAATTTACATAAATTTAAATTCTGCTCCATGGAATCCCTGCGCTAAACTGACTATTGGGATATTCCTACAAGTACAACGCTTCCGAAACACTATGATTAAAAATAACTCCAATGTGGGCTGTCTTATCGAACAATGTATCTCAGTAGTCTGCGTGGCTACGGCCAATGTAAACGTTATTAGTCTATGTCAGGGGTGGGCATTAAGTCGATCCCGATCGATTGGCGGACCACCAAAACATTTTTGGGTGACCGTCTTTACTAAAGCCTAAGACGCGCAAGCGCGAGTCAGATTCGCACACTAAGGGTTCCACACCTGTTCAAAATTTAACACCATGTACTTTTAATTTAAATACTTTCAAAGATGATTATATTGCTCCATTATAAAATCAACGATACCTGGATCTAATGTACAGAATTTTTTCTTAGAAAATTACTGGAATTTTTTTCTTTAGAATTTGTATGCAGACCAACAGCAATGCTTCGCTCCAATGTAAAATCAACGATGCTTCGTCCTGATGTAGGGAATGCCGCAATTTTTTCTTAGAAATTTACTGGAAATTTTTTCCTTAGATTTATATGCATTATTGGAGGCCAACAACGAGTGCTTGGGCCACTAACGCGTACATATAAGCAAAAAGTATTCTATTCTCCTTAGAAAAATAATTCGATTTATGTGTAGACGACACACGCACCTTCATTGGAAGCACACTGTTACGCACTTTTTTGTGCAAACGTTTCCCAGCTAGCGATGGAGGAGGGAATGGGTGAAGGCACCGATGAACACCCTTTTGGGCGCCACGTGGTTATAAGTCCACGAACTTTAAAATTATAGAGTTAAATTAACTAAAGAACACCAACTTTCAGAATAAAGCTTTTGTAATTTAACCACAAAATTAAATATAAAAAAAACAATTTTACAATTCCTCTACGGATGCGTATAACATAACTAGCAGTTCTACCTAATTTACGCGTGCTAGCATGAGACGGCGCACAACACCTCAAAATGATTAACTTTATTAACACCTGTTATTTATATTGATGAATAATTCTTTTTTTAAAAAAAAAATATAACCAAACGAAATTAAAAGAAAAGAAAACCACTTAACTCTCCACTTTTCCCGAAATATACAACCCCGTCCAGCTCCCTTCTGCTCTGCTGCTCCAGTTCTTCGACTTTTCCTTCTTGAATTTTCTTTTTGTTCTGATGTCTGTCTACTTGTTAGTAATCCTTCCTTTCAGCTGGTTTTTTTGTAGTTCTCGAATTTTCTTCTACGTTCTTAATTGTTTACTGCTTTTGCTTTCCTCCTATTTCTTTCTTCTTTCCTATATCCTACTAATTTTTGCCAGCAGCTTGCTGGGCACTTTCCACGTTGTACGGCCGTCTGTCCCGAAGTGGTTCTTCTTTTGACCGGAAGTCGGACTGTCCCCTTCACCTACCAGCATTGCCTGACTCCTACAAAATATCCTCGTATTCAGTGAATTTCCCCAATCGCTTAATTATTTCTAAAATGGTTCAAATTTGCTTTTCTTCGAAATTGTTACCGCAGAATCTTGCTGGGCGCCAAGTTTGATTATTGTAGGAATATCGCTCTTTCTTGTTTGTTTTATTTTCGGACTTCAGGGTCAATTTTATGAAGGTCAGTTTACTGGGTTAGGAACAGCCCGTGGGTACTACTCTGGTATCCAGTGTACTAATATCGGGAATGTCGAATTTCATCTTTAATTGCTTTCGTTGAGTTGACTTTCAAAGATGAGGGAGTCTGAACCGAGTGAGTATACGATCTTCTAAATTTTGAATTTATAGTTAGTTTTGCAATTTTAGGTGCGCCCGTGCGGCGTCATGCTAATACGGTAAGTTTTCTATGATTTCTATAACTATCCTACTGATAATAATTTTTTTTTTTTTAAAGCTATACTTAGACGTGTTCCAAAATTTACTTTATACCTTCTTCAAAATTTCCAAATTTAATCGAATTCATCTAATTAAACTGTACCATTCAATTTATCTATAGATCAAACAATATAAAATTTCATCCGATATTAATAATTAGCCATTCAAGCAATACTAAGCCCTACCTAATTAACTACGTTAACTACAGATCAAGTCCTACATAATTTAATTTAATGTTAATAATGGGCAATAACAAATCTAGTTAATCTATCTATCCAAAAATAACTAATTATAGTTTTCTCGCAGGTAATCGCCATTTGTACCATTATGATGCTGGATTAATGTGTCTCCCTTCATCTAGGGCTGCATGATGATAACGTTTTTTTTTTTTTTCGATGACCTTTGGATTTGAACCTCTCTTCTCTTTTTTTTTCATTAGATTATTCATGGATAGCTACGTTTCATTTCCTTAATTTCTATTAATCTTTATTAATTTATTTATTCATTATTTTACTAATACTATCATTTCTCGATTTACAGCAGCATCCGTGACAATAAAAAGAATTCATAACATTACCTCCCTTTCCTCCGAGAGATTTCGAAGAAATCTTTTCGAATTACTATACCATACAATCTGCGATGGATCATAAAAAGAGAAGGGACTAATACTGCTCTTTATTCAGCCCCGCCTATAGCTCGTCATCCCAAAAAATCATTCCATAATGCTTGCTATCAGAGATATCTAAATAATTACTAGCGAAATATAAAGAAAAATATCCACCACCAACTATTTTCGCAATTTTCACTATCAATCTTCTGGGTGATCTGTTGAAAACACCTTGAGATCTTTTGAATGCCAGATACCGGCACTTTTCCCCTTTGTATCTTGTAATTCATACGTCCATGGCGAGACGGCCTTGACAACCTTAAATGGTCCCGTGTACTTAGGTGCTAATTTAGCATTGAAATATCGTGCCGCGTCTGACAAGACATAGTTTTTACGCCATACTAAATCATTCCTATAAAACTTTTGATCCCTCTTACGTAGGTCATATCCGTGTTTTGCCGATGCAGCTACTTTATTCAACCTTAACTTTACCTCATTTCTTACCTCGCCTAAGACTTTAGAACGACTTGTAGCATCAAATTTCTGTGGATCATTGTCTTCCTTATAATCACTGGCACAAATAATCATTTCCCTACCGAAGTTCACAAAGTATGGAGTCAATTTCGTTGCTTCGTGAGCAGATGTGCGTATGGCGCAGGCAATTTTAGCCAGATATGAATCCCACTGTCTGTGGTTATCTGCTACATACGCTCGCAGCATGGACTTGATCTCCTGATTCGTTCTTTCAGCCGGATTGGCCTGCGGGTGGTAAAAAGCCGTGAAGCAAATTTTTGTCTCATAATCTGCACAAATCTTACTAAATTCCTTTGACCTAAACTGAGGTCCATTATCACAAACTAATAGCTTAGGGACACCAAATACTAAAAATACGAATTCTTCTAAGGCCTTACAAATTGGGAGTACCGTGGCTGATTGCAGAGGAAAAAACATTGGAAATTTCGAGAACTGATCGACAATGGTGAGGATATATTTATAACCTTTATTAGAGCGCGGTAACGGCCCGATTAAATCTATATTGATCGCTTCCCATGGTTGACTTACTGGTTGTCGCCGTGCCATAAGCCCTGCTGGCTTCGTCAATTCTGGTTTTATGGCTTGGCAGATTGTACAACGTTTTATGTATGCCATCACATCTGACTTCATTTTCGGCCAGTAGTACCTTTGCTTCAATCGCTCGTAAGTTTTTTTAACACCCCGATGACCTGAAGTTGGTATGTCATGAGCTTTGAACAAAAGGTCTTTCCTATCGGATTTTGGTACTACTTGCTTCCAACCGACATCAGTTGTAGTTAACTCAGGATAGTTAGGCCGATAATACTTATATAAAACTTCTCCATCTACTTTCCAGTTAGGATATCTTAAAGGATCTGCCATGGTCAAATTTTTCATTTTCGCATACCACTTGTCCTCTACTAATGCTCCACGAATTTCAGTAATGCAATCGACGACGGGAACGGAACGAGATAACCAATCTGGTAAGTGATGTTCCTTACCTTTCGGTGTACAATGTCAAACTCATATTGTTGAAGGCGCATAGCCCACCTCGCTAACCTTCCAGTCGGATCTTTTAAATTATGTAGCCAGACTAAAGAGGCATGATCCGTTATGACTGTGAAGTGTCTGCCCTCTAGTTTTTCTACAGCCCATAATACTGCAAGACATTCTCGTTCGGTGGTACTGTAATTTCTTTCACACCTGTTGAGAGATCTACTCAAATATGCTATGACCCTGTCCTTCTCTTCTATTTGTTGGATTAGTACAGCCCCTATACCATAGCCCGATGCGTCCGTATGAATAAAGAAAGGGTATTGAAAGTCTGGACAATTAAGTATGGGAGCGCTCACAAGACATTCTTTAATTCTCCGAAAGGATTCTTCACATTCAGTGGACCACACAAACTTCTTTTTCTTTTTCAACAGCTCTGTGATTGGGGCCATTTGTGTTGCGAAGTTGGGGACAAATCTTCGGTACCATGCAGTCATTCCTATAAATCTTCGCACAGATGAAACATTTTTGGGTGGTGGAATATTTAGAATGCATCGCACTTTTTCTGGATCAACTTGCAAGCCACCCTCACCTATTACATATCCAAGATACTTCAGTTCTGGCCGACAAAACTCACACTTTACGAAATTTATTACTAATCCTGCTTGGTACAGCCTTTCCAGAACCTCTTCTAAAATTGTTGTATGTTCTTCGAACGTCTGTGTCACAATAATGACGTCGTCTAAGTAAATGAATACCTTACTTTCCAATTTTCCTGCCAGTACCCTATCAATCAATCTTTGCCATGTTGCAGGCGAATTAGTCAAACCGAATGGCATGCGGCGAAACTGAAAAAGACCTTTTCCTGGGACTGTAAAAGCCGTATATTGCTTCGAGCTTTCTGATAAAGGTACCTGCCAAAAAGCAGACTTTATATCTAGCGAAGATAAGTATTTACCATCCCTGAGCTTGTCTAATGTGGCGGATACGTAGGGCAAAGGATAGGCATCTTTTTTCGTGACCTTGTTTAATTTGCGGAAATCCACACAGAATCGATACTTGCCGTCTTTTCTCCGCACCATAACAACCGGTGAAGACCACGGACTATTGGAAGGCTCTACCACGCCTGCGTTAAGCATACTATCCAACTCTTCGTTAATGATAGTCTGAATGGCTGGCGATACTGGATAATACCTTTGCTTTATGGGTGAACAGTCCGTCTGAATCACGTGTTCTACTTGGTTAGTACAACCGAGGCCTGTACCCATTTTACTTTTCGCCGTTTCCACAATTTTCTCCAATTGTACTCTCTCCGCTGGCAACAAATTTAGTTGACTCTGAAGAGAATTAACATGACATTGCTTATCTTTAAGCGTAAATTTCCACTCGTTTCTAGTAAAATCTGCTTGAATCCTCATCTCACGCCAGAAATCTATTCCCAGTACAATATGCATTGGAAGCTCTGGTATAATTAAAACATCGAAAATATTCACACGTCCCTCTAAATTTATTGGGAGACTTACTTCCCCAAGTACCCTTACAATACTCCCATTTGCCAAATTAACTCTCGTCGCGTCAGTCACCTTTACTTTCAACTCCAAACTTTTCAATATGTTCCATCCTGGCCCACCCATAATTGTACGAGAAGCCCCTGAATCCAGTAGTCCATAAAAAGTTGTACCAAAAATCGACACTTGCAAATGCGGGCGCGTATCGTTATCAGCTTTCGCGAATACGTAATCCACCAATGTGCGCAAGGATTCCTCTTTTCTTTGTACATTTATTTGTTTAGATGTCGGACGTACGGCTAAATTCGGAATACTCGCGCCGCCGCTTAATTGCGAGCTCCACTCCCGTTTCCCGATATAGATGTCTGAATTGTACTAGTGCGGTTACATTGCGAGCATCTAGGGCGTATTACACCCGGCGCACCACACCCATAGCAACTAATATTGCCTGGACAAAATCTCGCGATGTGTCCTGGGCGTCCACATTTGAAGCAGTTCCGAATACCCATCCTTGCTGCGCCGCTTGCATTTATAACGGATGCAACGTTGGTCGCCTCCGTCCCTATATAGGCTAGGTCTGGCTCGAGGAGTTGGTGATTTCGTCTAGATGGTGGAGGCACGAAAGCTTGTACAGAAGAACGAACAGACTCAAGCATCCTACCTACTTCCACTAATTTCTGCACTGAGTCTATTCCTGTAAGGCCTAGCTGAGTTTGATAGAAAGGACTTATATTGCGCTTTAAGATTTTTAATTGCTGATCTTCGGATAAAGGATCCATCAAGCGCGAGAACATGTTAGTCATCATAGCAACATACATTCCCATAGTCTCGTCCTTTCCCTGGGTTCGCCGTTTAATCTCGTCTAGCAAGCGGTCATCGTAATCCGATGGTAGAAATTCCCTTTTTAACTCTCTTATCTACTCAGACCAAGAATGAAAGTTAGCTTTATTTGCCCGATACCAAATGAGAGCTTTCCCGGTGAATAAATCCAGGGCGGAGTGAAATAGTTGTTGTTTTCGCACCCCTCTGGCTTCTGCTAACTCACCAACTCTCTCCAAGAATGAATTCACTGACTTCCCGTGCTCTCCCGAAAACTTGATGTCCCACTTGTATATTGGTACACGCGCACGAGCATTTGACACGACCGCTGCTTCCATTGACAAACCTAAACCCTCTTCAGACGAGTCATCTTCAGCTTCATCTCCATCCGCTTTTATGCTCAGAGTACATAGAGCAAGAATTAGCGTAGCTCGCATTTGTGACTTTTGTTTCTTTTCGTCCGCGGATTCTGCTCCTGCCCTAGTCAATCTACCTAACGCCCATTCGATCTTTGTCTGAATCTTCGTATACTCCGAAGAACCTACTTCCCCAACAAAACTGTCCAGCAATAATTTTATTTCTTCCGACTTCTTATTCAACACTTCCATATCCTCTTTAAATTCATAAGGATATGGCTGTACTAATGTACTTTTACCTTCTTTCTCCACCCTTAGCGCAGCTCGTAAAGAAACACGCATATCATCTACTTTCCCTTGAGGTAGCCCTCGTATTGTGAGCTCATAGACCAGCTCATCTTGATTCAAACGGTTTATTTCCATTATAAAAAAAAATTTAAAGCCGAACTAGTGGAAACAAAAACAATTATGCAAGCAATTCAAAAGAATTATGCAAAATGATAATAATTTAACTTCTATTTAGATCCAAGGGGACAAAGTGGAACAATTATGCAACAAAAATTATGGCAAAGAGTATTGGTTTAACAACTACTATTCAAATATAGGCAGACCAAAAAAAAAATTATAAAAATAACCAATGTCATACCAGGCTTTTACTTCGGGGCTCTGTAATATTCCTGCGTTTGAATCTCACACTACCATATACTTTTAAATTGTTAATTGGACTTATCTCTAGGAATGTCCGTTGACAACCATTGAAACTCTGCGTTCATTTACTTTCCGTGGTTATCTAACACTATTGAACTATTAAATTAACTTAATTAAATAATATTGTTAAACTATTGCGAGCTCAAATATGGGAGATTGTGATTGTTAGAAGAAATTCAAATTTAAATTAAATTAAATTGTATTATAATACTAGTTTTCCAAAACTTTTCAATAGTGATTATTCATTGTCGATGCCCTCCATGAGAAAGAGAGACGCTTTAAAGTATTAACAATCGTTTGCGACTCGAACATCAAGAAACTAGATGAGATGCAATCCGCACGTGTAAATATAAAGATTGTCTTGTCACCTTAGTGTTCTTTTCATTACATATCATTAATTTGTTTCAATTAGCTACTAGTTCGACACTTTATCTCATCATCCAAGCGGCCACTTGGTTACCACAAATATAAGCCAATATAAACACTAATACCTAAGGCCGTTTTCCTCATCCGATACTTGCCCACTGCGTCGTTGCCGTACTCTAATGATTTTTGAGAATTTGTAACAATCGATAATTCCATTAAAATAGACTTAATGTACTCTTTTGACAAATCTGAGTCTCAATAGCCAACCCAGACCTTCTTATAAAACCCTATAGATCAAGATTGCAATCCCTTTTATATACAAAATCTTAAATACTAATAGCGCCAGCTGTCTTCAAAAACAGCACGCAGCAGTAACAACAACAACAATGCTGAGCTGGGTGACAATGACACAAGAGCAATATTGCAGGTATCTAGAAACTTTAATATATTTTTTTAGCATACAGCTTAGAACATGAAACGAAAATCTATATCCGATATATACAGCAGGCCGATTTTTTTTTTATTGTATTATTCAAGAAGAAACTACAAATTCCGCGAAGTAGTTTGCCAAATTGATTGCGACTGCTTATCTACTTAACGACATATGGAGGATGAGAAAAAGAAACTTATTCACACTGATTCTAGAATAATGAACAAATTATTTCTTGGAATGACTAAACTATAGTACACCGGCATTCTCACACCTTAACCAAACCACAGGATATTGAACCAACTTCCTATCACACTACGTCACACTGGATACTTCAATGATCATTAATTGTTTTGCACCCACTTCGTTTTTTTGTAAATTCATAACCACTGTAGCAACTACTGGGAAGAGGGAATTCTCCATTTACGGATTTGGGTCAACTGTCTATGTAGGTCAGTACCGATTAGTCAACGAATTTCCAACAGCTGGACTATCGATAACTATTATACCATCAATCTGCTTTGTCAGATGCTTATCGTTGGAGTATTCCTACACTGATGCTATACAAAAAAAAACCTACCACTGCAGATATCAAGGTTATCGAGTCTATAGCTAGACAACTGATTTTCATATGATGGATGCTAACCAGGCGCATATAATTGTGACTCTACTCGCCGTACAAATGAATAAATCTGCTAAATGCCTGTGGAATGACCAATGTAAATGCAAAAAAATAAAATTATGACGCAGAGATAAGATGTGATAATGAAATGTTGTGTGTATGTAGATACCACCAAATTGAAAATAATAGAAAAAAAAATATATTTATACGTACATATATAGATAAAAAAATTAAATTGTCAAACAAAACTGTATGCGTTCGTTTAAATGCTTATAACACTAATTAGATTTGTCTATTCTCCAATTATTTCAAGCAAAAATGATTAACCACGAAAAAACCTGAAAATTTAAATTAAAAATAAACTGAAATGAAGAGATATGTACGTTCAAAAAAAATTGTCACAGATGCTGTGTATTAGAGTGCCTCTGAATATTTCGCACTCACAGTGAACTTCTGAACAAAAAAAAAGCTTTTGAAAAAGTTCCATTTTCGAAAGAGTGTTGCGCGCTGCCTCTGCTCTCTAAACAATGTTGCGAAACTTTTCTCCTAATAGGATGCACTTTACAAAGACACAATTTCCTTTTAGATATTAAAAAAATTTTTTTTTTTTTTTGTAATTATGTGTGCTCACAGACCTCCTTTTGAAATGACCCCACGTTGGGCGCCAAAATTCTGTTACGCACTTTTTTGTGCAAACGTTTCCCAGCTAGCGATGGAGGAGGGAATGGGTGGAGGCACCGATGAACACCCTTTTGGGCGCCACGTGGTTATAAGTCCACGAACTTTAAAATTATAGAGTTAAATTAACTAAAGAACACCAACTTTCAGAATAAAGCTTTTGTAATTTAACCACAAAATTAAATATAAAAAAAAAAAAATTTGCAATTCCTCTACGGATGCGTATAACATAACTAGCAGTTCTACCTAATTTACGCGTGCTAGCATGAGATGGCGCACAACACCTCAAAATGATTAACTTTATTAACACCTGTTATTTATATTGATGAATAATTCTTTTTAAAAAAAAAAATATAACCAAACGAAATTAAAAGAAAAGAAAACCACTTAACTCTCCACTTTTCCCGAAATACACAACCCCGTCCAGCTCCCTTCTGCTCTGCTGCTCCAGTTCTTCGACTTTTCCTTCTTGAATTTTCTTTTTGTTCTGTCTACTTGTTAGTAATCCTTCCTTTCAGCTGGTTTTTTTGTAGTTCTCGAATTTTCTTCTACGTTCTTAATTGTTTACTGCTTTTGCTTTCCTCCTATTTCTTTCTTCTTTCCTATATCCTACTAATTTTTGCCAGCAGCTTGCTGGGCACTTTCCACGTTGTACGGCCGTCTGTCCCGAAGTAGTTCTTCTTTTGCCCGGAAGTCGGACTGTCCTACCAGCATTGCCTGACTCCTACAGAATATCCTCGTATTCAGTGAATTTCCCCAATCGCTTAATTATTTCTAAAATGGTTCAAATTTCCTTTTCTTCGAAATTGTTACCGCAGAATCTTGCTGGGCGCCAAGTTTGATTATTGTAGGAATATCGCTCTTTCTTGTTTGTTTTATTTTCGGACTTCAGGGTAAATTTTATGAAGGTCAGTTTACTGGGTTAGGAACAGCCCGTAGGTACTACTCTGGTATCCAGTGTACTAATATCGGGAATGTCGAATTTCATCTTTAATTGCTTTCGTTGAGTTGACTTTCAAAGATGAGGGAGTCTGAACCGAGTGAGTATACGATCTTCTAAATTTTGAATTTATAGTTAGTTTTGCAATTTTAGGTGCGCCCGTGCGGCGTCATGCTAATACGGTAAGTTTTCTATGATTTCTATAACTATCCTACTGATACATAATTTTTTTTTTTTAAAGCTATACTTAGACGTGTTCCAAAACTTACTTTATACCTTCTTCAAAATTTCCAAATTTAATCGAATTCATCTAATTAAACTGTACCATTCAATTTATCTATAGATCAAACAATATAAAATTTCATCCGATATTAATAATTAGCCATTCAAGCAATACTAAGCCCTACCTAATTAACTACGTTAACTACAGATCAAGTCCTACATAATTTAATTTAATGTTAATAATGGGCAATAACAAATCTAGTTAATCTATCTATCCAAAAATAACTAATTATAGTTTTCACGCAGGTAATCGCCATTTGTACCATTATGATGCTGGATTAATGTGTCTCCCTTCATCTAGGGCTGCATGATGATAACGTTTTTTTTTTTTTTTATGACCTTTGGATTTGAACCTCTCTTCTCTTTTTTTTCCAGGGATCTGGAAAGGGGAAATTTTCCGCAGTAGATTATTCATGGATAGCTACGTTTCATTTCCTTAATTTCTATTAATCTTTATTAATTTATTTATTCATTATTTTACTAATACTATCATTTCTCGGTTTACAGCATCATCCGTGACAATAAAAAGAATTCATAACAACACGATGACGCTTAAGTACATACGTCGGTTACACATTCATCGGTTCAGGTATTTTCGCTGCTCGCTGCATTGTATACGTCCAGCAGTCGCTTATAGTTGTTTAAACATTCAACTTGACAATTTTGTGTTACTAGTTTGTGTAGTAAAAATCGTAAGCTGTCATATTTTAAAAGAGGGAGTCAATGTCGAAAATAAGTGTTAAGAAAAGTAAAACATACAATTTTAATACAGAATGGGAAGAACAGTTTTTCTTTACAATGGTGAATGCAAAATGTGTGTACTATATATGCCATGCTAGTGTGGCACTTCAAAAAAAAAAAAGGAAACATTGAAAGACATTTCAAAAGCATACATGGAAGTTTAGAAACAGATTTTCCGTTAAAAAGCGAATTGCGTAAACGAAAATTAAAAGAATTTATATCGCAGTTACTCGGACAACAATCATACTATATCATACTATATCTAAGGCTGCAACAGTTGCATTTTTTCGTGTGAGTCATGTGTTAGCAAAACATAAGAAATCTTTCGCAGATGGAGAAATAATTAAAAAAAAAGCAAGCGATTCATTATTTGATTCATTGAAGAACAAAAATGAAATTATTTCCGCAATTAAAGACGTACAACTTTCGCGTAGAACTGTGACGCGCAGTGTAGAAATTATGAATTCATATCTGATGGAAGATACGAATTTGCTTTTCCTTGCAGTTTGACGAATCTACGGAAGTGATTGATATTTCTCAACTTTGCATTTTTATAAGAATGGTATTTAAGGATATGAGTGTAACAGTATTACCTCTAAAAAAGATAACACGAGGTGAAGATATTTACTGCGCCTTCAAAAAATACATACAGGAGAAAAAAAACTCCAATTTATCAAGTTGTATCGATGACAACTGAGGGGGCCCCTTCAATGAGAGTCATAGTCAAGGGATTTTTGGCTATGTGTATCAGAGACGAAGGCTTACCGCATTTTCTTTCTTATCATTGCATTATTCACCAACAGGCCCTATGTTGGAAAATTCTAAATATGCGTCATGTTATTGGAATCTGCATGAAAATTGTGAACTCAATTCGAAGAAGAAGTCTTCAGAGAAGAATGTTTCGGGCCCAACTCGAAGAAAACGAATCTGATTACGGGGAATTGTTATATTATGCAGATGTTCGTTGGTTAAGTCGGAATATATTTTTACAAAGATTCAGGCACATACTACAAGAGGTAAACGATTTTTTGGAATGAAAAGATGAAGCGTTCGATGAACTTAATGATGACGTTTGGTGGATGGATTTAGCTTTTGCTGTTGATAGAACAGGCTATCTTAATGAATTGAACTTACAATTGTAAGGAAAAATTCAAACAATAATAGAATTGATTGGATTTGTTAATACTTTCCAAAACAAGTTAAAGGTTCTGGTACATTAAACAAAGAAAAATATTATGATGAAATAATAAAACTTCACTCCGAATTTGAGAAACGTTTTCAAGAATTTACTAGATGTGTTACACATTTGGCAATATTGCTGTGGAAGAAATAACTGAAAATATAAAATATATATTCTCTTTATCTCTTGAGGAAAACGAAGTTTTTCTTTTTCAAAATGACATAATTTTCAAAGCACGTAGTTCAGAGCCTAAGAATAATTTTTGGAATCTAATGGACGAAGTAAAGAATTCTAATTTAAAAAAAGCTGCATTTCATTTAGCATCGTTCTTTGGCTCTACCTACCTGAATATAATTAAGACAACATATCGTTTCACACATACAGACGCCCACTTAGAATCCAGTGCGAGATTAGAGTTAGTAATTATATACCAAGATATACAAAATTAGCGGAAAATATGCAGACTAAGTCATCTACTAACTACAACTACGAAAACTAATTTTAGATTAAAATGATTTATTTTTGTTTTGCTTTTGAATTGTTTAAAAATAAATCATTTGATATTATTATATTTGTGGATATCATCCTTATGTTTGTATCTTTCGTATTTATATTAAGTTATAATAATAACAATAATAGACCTTTTTTCAGCTCACCACACCAACGCCACTGGGTAGACCGCAACACATTGAAAAAACTGAAAGTAGCCCATACCCTGGAAAAGTTTACCAACCCCTGGTCTAGATTATATGGGGCCTCAGAACGTGTATCTATGATGTACGTGTGGTCGCTGTATGTTGAAGAAAATGTACTAAAGCCTTAACAGCTTATGGATGTGGCCGCAATGTACAGATGGAGCACTAAAACGTAGATATATGTTCTGCGTGTACTGTCGCCAATAATTGAAAAAAATGTGCTGAAGCCTTAAAGAGTTATAGATGGTGGCCGCAATAAACAGATGAAGCACCAAAACGTATATATGTGCTGTATGTACTGTCGCCAATAATTGAAGAAGATGTGCTATTTCCTTCATCCAACTTTTCTCCTTTTCTTCCGGTTTTCCTTTTCCTTCCGTGTACTCGATGTATTCGATATCGTTATATTTTAGTTTTTTTTTCGCTTTGGACTTCCACATTCACTAATCTACCGAGTTTTTTTTTTATCAAAAAATTTTCCTTTTCTGTTCTTAATCTGCATGAAAATTGTGAACTCAATTCGAAGAAGAAGTCTTCAGAGAAGAATGTTTCGGGCCCAACTCGAAGAAAACGAATCTGATTACGGGGAATTGTTATATTATGCAGATGTTCGTTGGTTAAGTCGGAATATATTTTTACAAAGATTCAGGCACATACTACAAGAGGTAAACGATTTTTTGGAATGAAAAGATGAAGCGTTCGATGAACTTAATGATGACGTTTGGTGGATGGATTTAGCTTTTGCTGTTGATAGAACAGGCTATCTTAATGAATTGAACTTACAATTGTAAGGAAAAATTCAAACAATAATAGAATTGATTGGATTTGTTAATACTTTCCAAAACAAGTTAAAGGTTCTGGTACATTAAACAAAGAAAAATATTATGATGAAATAATAAAACTTCACTCCGAATTTGAGAAACGTTTTCAAGAATTTACTAGATGTGTTACACATTTGGCAATATTGCTGTGGAAGAAATAACTGAAAATATAAAATATATATTCTCTTTATCTCTTGAGGAAAACGAAGTTTTTCTTTTTCAAAATGACATAATTTTCAAAGCACGTAGTTCAGAGCCTAAGAATAATTTTTGGAATCTAATGGACGAAGTAAAGAATTCTAATTTAAAAAAAGCTGCATTTCATTTAGCATCGTTCCTTGGCTCTACCTACCTGAATATAATTAAGACAACATATCGTTTCACACATACAGACGCCCACTTAGAATCCAGTGCGAGATTAGAGTTAGTAATTATATACCAAGATATACAAAATTAGCGGAAAATATGCAGACTAAGTCATCTACTAACTACAACTACGAAAACTAATTTTAGATTAAAATGATTTATTTTTGTTTTGCTTTTGAATTGTTTAAAAATAAATCATTTGATATTATTATATTTGTGGATATCATCCTTATGTTTGTATCTTTCGTATTTATATTAAGTTATAATAATAACAATAATAGACCTTTTTTCAGCTCACCACACCAACGCCACTGGGTAGACCGCAACACATTGAAAAAACTGAAAGTAGCCCATACCCTGGAAAAGTTTACCAACCCCTGGTCTAGATTATATGGGGCCTCAGAACGTGTATCTATGATGTACGTGTGGTCGCTGTATGTTGAAGAAAATGTACTAAAGCCTTAACAGCTTATTTATGTGTCGCCAATAATTGAAAAAAATGTGCTGAAGCCTTAAAGAGTTATAGATGGTGGCCGCAATAAACAGATGAAGCACCAAAACGTATATATGTGCTGTATGTACTGTCGCCAATAATTGAAGAAGATGTGCTATTTCCTTCATCCAACTTTTCTCCTTTTCTTCCGGTTTTCCTTTTCCTTTCGTGTACTCGATGTATTCGATATCGTTATATTTTAGTTTTTTTTTTCGCTTTGGACTTCCACATTCACTAATCTACCGAGTTTTTTTTTATCAAAAAATTTTCCTTTTCTGTTCTTAACCAAAGACTCTTGCACATCTCTCAAAAAATCTTCTTCTTCTCCCCCTTAAAAGAACTCTTTTTTATCTCGAAGCTCTACTCTCAATTAGGTGACGTTCGGTGCGTATAGCCGCTCCGTGCATACAAGCAGCAGTCCGTGCTTACATGACGCAGCTAGTCTCAGTGTAGCACACCGCCGCCTGCAATATGCTACGACCATAACAGCAGTCCAACTAAAACGTCTAGTAATACGGGTGTCCCGTACGTACCGCATTTCCTTTATACCACGGATTCCTCAATCAATTTCGAGAAGGAAATTGTATGAGAGGAGAGGCGGAAAATGCACGGTGTGGGCGGTAGGGGGTTTTGTGATTTTGGGTGCTTTTTATCCTAATACCATGTAACTTTGTTGTTATACACCCCCTCAGGTGATAGTAACCCTCTACCGTTTCCAACAAATGTCCAGCTACCTCTCTACTCCCTTTCCGTCGGCAGTTGTCGGATGTTAAAGTTAAAAAATTGGATAGTTTTGCAATATCTTTTTCAATTTCAACGATTTTCCCGCCAAAATGCATGATAACTATACAGTTTTATGACAAGACTTAAGGACCCCGGAATGTTACCTTTAATTTTACTATGCGCATGTACCTACCTAAATGCTACCGTTTATGAGATATTCCCTTTTTTATGATGCTTAATTTCATTAATTTTGCTAATAATAATAGAAATAGCGCCTAATTTTATGCAACTCCACGCAAATTAACAATTTTCATTGGATATGGGGAACAAGGCCACGTCGGCGTAGAAAATAACCGGACGAATCCGGGCTGAGAGAAACCTTGTACGGGTGACCAGATCAATATGCTGGGAAGCAGCATAAAGGGAGCGTAAACCATAATACACTCTGGAGAAAATCTTATTTATTTGCGGTTCCCAAGTGAGACCTGAGTCCATGAGAAGACCGACATTCAGGATAGGCTTAGTTGAGAGTCTAATAGAGTTACCCAGAAGATGAATGTTGGGAAGATCTGAAGATAGGCTGGTGATGTTTCTAAGACGAATGGAATAGACAATGGCCTGAGTCTTAGAGGGATCTTGACAAGAGTTCACTGAGATTGTCCCCAGGAGCACTAGAGTATATCTGCAGATCGTCTGCGTATATATGAAAATGTACATTATTCAAAGCTGTAGTGACCTCGTCAATGAAAAGCGTGAAGAAGAGTGAAGCCAACAACCCTCCTCATTGAGGAGTAAGAGTTATTGCTTTTTACCATGAACAGTCTATGTCTCAGATAGCACTTGATCATTCCACTTGAGAACGCAAAATGCCTACGAAGCTTGCCAATCAGCAGTGTGTGAGGAACGGAATCAAAAGCCTTTCTAAAGTCCAGCAGCACATGAATTACACAGGTGCCCATGTCGCAGAGATTGCGAATATCTTTGGGAACTTCCAGCAAGGTTGTTCTGGTTGAATGATATTTCCTGAATCCAGACTGTCGGTCTGATAATAGGTTGTTAGTGCCAACATGAGTGGAAATTTGGTCAGCTATCAGGATCTCAAGCACTTAACCAAAGTTAAAATGCTGTGACAATACTTAAGTTTTGTCTTTTGCTTGTATAAAATAATGAAACGATGGTAATAAATATTGCCAAGCAATTTGTCGATTCCAATGAGCTAGCTTCTTATTTAGCTGCTAAAGGTTCTGTTAAGGAAGTTTACAATGTGGTTTATAGCTAAATTTGTTTTTCTGTTTCACGATTAAAACAACAAGGAGAAGAAGTCCTCTGAAGTATTAGATGAACTGTCGGAATATCCTTACCTCGAGTAGTTGTAGTTGCAGAATCTATTACAAGAATTTGCGCCAGAGGAAGTGGAGAAATGATTATACGAGCACCAATGAAAGTAGCTCTGTCAGAGGCTCCCTATGATGTGACCGAATTTCGAGACATAGAAAGAGAATACGATCTAACTAAAGAAAGTGATTTATCTGAATTGAGAAGGTTTACATGTATAAATGTTGTGGCGTGTATTGTTTTTCGGAATGCAAAATTTTGTCTTTAATTTTATACACAGAGAAGTCGAAATGAGAATGCGAGCATCAATTCGTGGTAATAAGACTATAAGCAATGAAGTAATATCGATGACTATGAAAACACCTGGACTACAACGAATGGTGTTAGTTGATTTACCTGGAATAATTTCGGTAATATCTTCTTCAGCTTCTTCAAATAAAAGTCAGATATCGTCAGGAGAAATTAGAAGAATTTATAAATGTACTTAATCAAGAAAAATAATTGCGTTATAATTTACACTCGTATTTAGGAATTTATCTCTTCCAAAAAAAAACAAAAAACATGGCACCCTAGTTGGAAATAATGCGAGTACTACGCAGTCTCTGTTTCTATTAAATCTGTGTGCCGACCCGACACACTCTCCTAATTAATATTAAGTGAAAGTTGCTATTGTTATAATAATTAATGCATTATTGAAAATTTCCTTTTGAATTATGTATGTAAATATTTAATTAAAATGTTTACATGTAATTGTGTGGTGTATATCTATTCACTTTTAAATTAATTATTCTATTTGAATTGCACTCCCTAAATCTTTACAACACCACCTTTTCTTTCTTTCTTACCATTACTCGGTATGACTACATGAGCTGACCACCAGGGGAATCAAACCCCTCCCATATCTAACCTAATCGTGCCACCAAATTCCTATTTTTTATGTAAAAATAATATTTTTCACGGGCTTAGAATGCTGAATTGGATTTAGTTAAAAGTTCACTTGAAATAAATTGTCTAATAATTATTGGCTACATATACGTTTTGTACTAATATAATATTGTTCATACCCAGCAAACCAAATTTTTCGATTTCCGTTCGAAGTCGTAACACAATGTCGGAAAAATCTTCCTTTTATTTTGTTATTCTTTAATATTTCCAATCTTTTAATATAAGTTTAGTTGGAAATATTCGATATTACAGGGTAGCAAAATGAGTTTTTCGGTTCAGCGTTTTCGTCTATTGATGTAACAAAGGCACCTAGAAATGAGCTCCTACCTGTAAAAATCATAGTATATTTTATAAAAATATTTATACTTCCAAAGTATTTCAAAAATATATTTACGGCTTATAATAACAGAAGTTTATTTTAGCTATACTTCAATCAGGCCAGTTAAAAAAATATTTATATTAGGGCTCAGAGTTAATTTTTTTTCCTGGACTATTAGATACTGCCGATTCCGACCGTCTTTTTAAGGATTTTGTAAAGCGATCCTTGGCACCGTTGAAATATTTCTTTATAAGGGTTTCTATAAAAGAAACCTTAGTTTGGATATTATTTTGGATGCAAGTATCTGAAAAATATATACACATATATACGTAAGTGGCTGAGTACTTAAAGTGGAGAATTTTTCAATTCCTTTAAGAATTTCCACGGTAATCGAGTACTTCATGCTTGTGTTGTTGTTAGCGGCTATCCAGGAGAAGTGCCGAGCAAACATGTCACTTCCAAAAATTAAATTAACAGCTTTCACAAAGTCTTCGGAACCGTGTTGTGAAAATTTCTGAAACTTAATTTGAAATGTTCCACAAAAACCAATAATAATCAATCTACAATATATTTTTACCAGCTGTTTCTGCATATCCTTATTTCTCTTTAAATTTGCTTCGTATTTGAAAAATTCATCCTTTGAGAGGGAGGGAATTCAGGCAAAAGGTCAAATATATTGTGTTTTATTTTCATTTCAAAATAACAATTAAGAAATCAGTACGGTTTCAGATTTATAATCACATTCAGCCATTCAAATATTAAATGTTCGTACACCTTTACTTTTCTAGATGAAATTAATTTTTTATATAAAGTTCACAAACTTACGTTCCTTTTTTGTTCTATATGTACTCCACTTAAGAATTTTTAATATTTATTTATTTAACTTGAACAAAACTTTAACACACTGAACCGTACTGAACCGCACTAGAAGAAATCACAATTCGTAATGCTGTGCGCTTCTATATCATAAAATTTTGAACGTGCTTAACTGCAAATTGTACTATTACGATATAGTTCCGGGAACCGTAAAAATGCATTAAATATCGATCTCTTTACGAAGTCGTAACGAAGATTCGTAAGAAATTGAAATTCATACCTCCAAAATCATTACGAATTCGTAGCAAGGGTTCGCATGAAATTGTTGCGTGAATGTTACGAATATTCGCACTTCCTACATCATCACGAAATCGTAAAGAACCAATGGAAGCGAAGTTTTGTTTCTTTCTTCAGTTCTCTGAAAACTGTCAGATTTGTCTGAAGTTCGGAAAGTTGTGTTTGCTGGGTGTGCTATTGACATGCTTTACATACAAAGGAATGACCAAATAATTAAAATATAGTTGTGCTACTGCAAACAAATATAAATAATTAAAAGGTGTAAAATGTTTTGCTTTAGCTACCACCATTGAGATTCTCTATAATATTTAAAAGTTTCTGTCGTGTTTTTTTATCACTTGCGAACGCAATTAAATTAGAAAGTTGCTTGGAAGAGTACATTTTAGTATCCTTGTGATTGTATATCCATTTCTCAAATAGCTTTCGTGGAAGGTAGTAGGCCTTGATGTATGAATCCACGTATGATCTATGCTCGGACAATTTCAGCCCAGATATCAACTATAATATAGACATGAAACGTATGAAATCTAAATGTATTAAAGCACGCTCTCCTTCCGAACATTTTATCACATTTGATAACCTGAATTTAGTAAATGAAGTAAATACAAAATGCACTTAGTAAAGCAGAAAACAGTTAAATTACCTTTCGTACGGGTTATCCAATCCACAATTACAGACCTTGGCAAAGGTACATTCCGATAAATCCTTATCTGCACTAAAATCACATATTCTAGATCACTCATTACGTATGGAGCAGAAGCAACCCAACTTTCAAACATATAACAAGGTAAATCAAAATTCCTTTCAAAGTATAAATAACAATCTTCGTTGCTTCAAATGTAATAGACTGGGGCATGCTGCATCAAGTTGCCCAGTCATACAACGCACCACGCAAAATTTCAATGCAGTTCCAAAGCTAAACCCCCAATTACAACGCTCTCCAGATTTTAATAAAATTAAATACCCATCACAATCTCCTTCATGTCGATATTGTCATCGGATGGGACATACAATCGAGGAATGCAGGACAAGAACTGCGAATAATAGTCGCTTTAACGACAGCCCAGGAAATCAAAATAATTTTCAAAAGGTGAAAAATACTCCACCAATAAACACGGCTGACAGACAGCCTCAAAATAGGAACTGGCAGCAACCAGTATTCCGAGAAAGTCAAACTCCACCGCCGAGATATAATAATGCCAATATCTCGGCTAGGTCACCATCTCCGAACAGGAAGAATAACAAAAGTCCATCGGCATCCAGGCAGGGAAACTGGATGCAGCGTGGGGTCTCATTCGGCAACCCCTCGCACATACAAACTACAGCACAAGTCCACAGGAATCCCGAGACAATATCGACGGAAAAGTAGGCAGAAAGAAATTAATTCAAATCCCCGTTCAAATAAATAAAAATTCACTAACGCTTTCCTTGCCTGTCGACATCTGTTCTGCTCCGAAGCTTACCTTTTTGATTGATCAGCTTAATAAAACTCCATCCACTGAAACCAGACAGTATCTGCTACAGAGATGCTGTCTGCAATATAAATACTTTGTTTACAGAGTCAACTTCTACAGAAGGACTCATCTTCGCGAAATTAACTCTGGAATCTGCGCAAAATAACTCCATCCTAGAGCACCCATTTCAAATAGTGGGAAATAACTCCATCCTCTCATACGATGGCCTGCTTGGTCATGACTTTTTATCTCGATACAATGCTAGTATCAATTACAAAAATAAATATATTTCTTTAGAAATAAATGATTCAAATGAATGTATCCTTATGAAGAATATTACAATAACTATCCATACGTTTATTTGAAAAGCGAAGACCCAGAAAAGAGGTCTCAAACAAAGAGTCTGTTATATACAGGAATAACAGTCTCTAATAAAGATATAAATACAAATCTATCTCCATCAATTGCTTCGAAAAGCAATGAAAATCGATCGCCTGCAAATGCTTCACAAAAAGTGAAGCATAAAGATAAAAATATATCTCCATCTATAGCCAGAAAAAAGGCTGAATTAAATAAAATTCTATCTCCATCCAAGGCTTCACAAGATATGAAGCAACAACATAAAAGTATATCTCCATCTACAGCCGCACAAAAGGCTAAATATAATAAAATTCTATCTCCTTCATTCAGAAATAAATCAGAAGAGAAGTCAAGGAATTTCAATAAAGTATTATCTCCTTCAAATTCTATCGAGTCGGAATCATCGAATAACTCCTTCCAAATTCCACAAAAGTTGGAATCATATCTCCTTCCTTTTAGAAATCCGAAAGAATCGGATAAATTAAATAAAATTAAAATTCCGGCTCGATCAGAGTACATCATTGAAATTCCAACTCCTTCTATTCAAAATCAATCGGTCTGTTTCAAGAAGGAAATAAGGCCAGGTTTATTTCTTGGAAATTCGATAGTCGAACCAGTCAACGGTATGGCAAAAGTCCTAATCCTCAACACAAATGAGGAGGACGCCGATCTGGCACCTTACGAGGTGAACCCAGTTTACCAAGACTTGGACGACTTTGTGGTCATCTCCACAGACTCTAACAGAGATCCAATTAAGGGCAGAATAATTAAACTGCAAAACCTTATAAAATTGGATCACTGTAATTCAGAGGAATCTGAGAGTATTCGCAATATCTGTAGGGAATTCAACGATCCCTTCTTTCATAGAAGGGGACTTCCTTACATATACAGATACGATTACCCACAAAATCGAGACACTCCAAGACAAACCGCCCATCTATACCAAGCCTTATAGACTTCCTGAAGCAAGCCGAACGGAAATAAATCGGCAAATACAAGAAATGATTGAGTCAGACATCATCAGACCTTCACATAGTCCCTGGAATTCTCCACTTCTCCTGGTTCCTAAAAAACCAGATGAGAATGGAAACAAAAAGTGGCGAGTAGTGGTAGACTTTCGTCGTATTAACGACATTACTATTGGCGATGCGTACCCACTGCCTAATATCACTGATATATTAGACCAGTTGGGGAAGTCGAAATATTTTACCACACTCGACTTAGCCAGTGGATTTCACCAGGTAAAAATGGACTCAAAGGACAGGGAGAAAACTGCCTTTAGCACACCCTATGGCCACTACGAATACAATCGTGTGCCATTTGGTTTAAAAGGAGCCCCTGCTACTTTTCAACGAGCCATGAATAATGTCTTATCTGGCCTTCAAGGCATCCATTGCTTCGTATACATGGACGATATTGTAGTCCATGGATACAATCTCAAAGACCACAATTCCAGACTCACAGCAGTATTTAGCCGTCTCCGCAATTTCAACCTCAAACTTCAACCCGACAAGTGCCACTTCCTAAGGAAAGAAATTATGTATTTAGGGCACATAATTACAGAAAATGGAGTCAAACCCGACCCAGCAAAAATCAAATCAGTTCAGTCCTATCCCAGACCCAAGAAGGAAAAAGATATTAAAGCCTTCCTTGGTTTCGTCGGCTACTATCGCCGCTTTATACCAAATTTTTCCAAAATTGCAAAACAGCTTACAAATCTTTTGAAAAAAGATATCCCTTTCAAGTTCGATGCAATCTGCGACGAGGCATTTTGCGAATTACGCAATAAACTTATTTCAGCACCAATTCTATCTTATCCTGATTTCGGCAAAGAATTTTTTGTCACTTCCGATGCCAGTGACTACGCTATCGGAGCAGTCCTTTCTCAAGTTGATGATCAAGGAGATCATCCAATCGCCTATGTGAGCCGAGTTCTCAATGGTGCAGAGACTCGTTACTCAACAATAGAAAAAGAGCTCTTAGCTATCGTTTTCGCAGTTGAGCAATTCAGACCATACGTTTATGGTAGACAGTTTACAATTATAACTGACCATAAACCATTAGTATGGCTCATGAATCTGAAAGATCACTCTTCAAGACTGATGAGGTGGAGAATACGTCTTGAGGAATATGACTACAAGATAGTCCACAAATCAGGTAAGCTCAACACAAATGCAGACGCTCTCAGTAGAGCTATTCCAGATAACAGCGAAAATTTCGCAAAACCTACCACCTGCATAAATGTGGTAACAAGGAAGCAAGCTAAAGCTCAGGCAAATCTGAACATTACCGACACGAGTATTATTACTCCAAACCCAGCTCCATCTTCATCAAACAATTCCTCGGTCATAATAACTGAGACTAATTTTCCTCTTTTACTGACTAAAAATGCTAATCCTAAATTTTTCATCTTGCCAATGCAAGATACAGAACTTGAAAGAGTGTTGGATTCGAAACTAAAATTTTCAGATAAATCCCCACTTTCAGAAACTGAACTGAACTTCTTCAAGAAGAAAGACTCATCAATAATTATATCAAAAACTAATTTACCTTGTCGATCGCAAAGAGATAGATCAGACCTCGAAAAGATTTTAACTGAGATCTGCTCATACACAGAGGCAAATCAGTTAAAACAAATTAATATGTCCTTCCCAATTTTAGATCTTCAGAATCTAATAATTATTAAAACCGCTTTAACCAAAATCTTCGCTAATAAGCAAATAAACATAAAACTGCATCAGGATTCAATTAAATATTTATCAGACATTAATGACATCGAACAAGTTTTAAAAGATTTTCATTCACTACCAACGGGAGGCCATCAAGGCGTTTCCCGTACAATTAAAAGAATCAAAAAGCAATTCTACTGGCCTGGCATGTCAGACGACATCGTAAAGCATGTAAGGAAATGTAAACTTTGTCAGGTGAACAAAGTATCCAGAAACCCTAAAATTCCAATGAAAATCTCGAGCATTAGCTCCAAACCTTTCGAAAGAGTGTACGTAGATGTTGTAGGACCTCTCCCAATTTCTCATTCTGGAAACAAATACATCCTTACATTTCAAGACGACCTTTCAAAATTTTCAGAGGCTATTCCCATAGTCGACACCGAGTCTAAGACATTAGCGGAAGCCTTCACGACAACGATAGTTTGTCGACATGGCATTCCAGAAAGTATCCTCACAGATCAAGGTTCTAACCTCATAAGTGGCATGTTCGCCGAGGTATCTAAATTGCTGAGAATTAAAAGGCTCAAAACTACTCCATATCACCCTCAAACGAATGGTGCGTTGGAGAGAAGCCACAGAACCTTAGCAAAATATCTCCGATCTTATGTAGCAAAAGATCCACAAGACTGGGATACATGGATTCCTTATGCCATGTTTGTATATAATACAACCCCTCATTCGAGTACTAATTATACTCCCCGCGAACTCCTGTACGGATTCCCAGCCGAAATTCCAAACAATTTGAAATCTTCTCCAACCGTTTGCTATAATTACGACAATTATGCAAACGAGTTAAAAGCGCGTCTACAACATAGCTTCAAAATAGCTAAAGACATAGCCATGGCAAACAAAGAAAGATCAAAATTGCAATATGACAAAAGCTCCGTCCAAAAATCTTTTATGGTAGGCGATAAAGTCCTACTTAAGAGCAGAGTTCGAGAGAATAAATTCTCACCACTATGGTCAGGTCCGTATGAGATAATGGAGATTAATTCCCCCGAAAATTCCACTATTAATATCAATAATAAAAACAAAAGAGTCCATAACAATGACCTAAAACTTTTCTCAGAGTAAAAACTTCATAGTCTTCATGTATCATTCAGAGATATTAACATAGTGTCATCTTCCAGGTTTCCAAAATGATGCATATAGCATTCTTTCTAATTTTCATCCCCTTAACCTACGGCTCAGGAATAGAGGTGAGGCAGCTAAATGCTACTGCAGGCATTTATTTTGAGGAAATTGGCAGAGCCAACTTCTACACCAACGAGTGGAAATTAGTCACATTCTACGACCTGGAAAATTTTAAAACAGAATTCAACAACATCCAGTTCATAGCCCAACAAATTACAGCGACCTGCCAGAAACTGGACAAACACTCAGCCTTGATCCACACTTGTAACGGTACGTTGTTACAAATAAGTCTTATATTAGCAAACATAGAATATAAGAATATGTTACTTGTGCCCCAAAATAGAAAACAAAGAGCAATTTTCAATGCTATAGGCTCAATCTCTAAAGCCCTTTTCGGCACATTAGACGAAGATGATGCCAAGCTATATGATGAACAAATACGAAATCTCACCCTTAACCAAAACTCCCTCCTATCACTTATGAAAAGCCAAACTGCGGTAGTCGAAACAACCGCAAATGTTTTCAACAAAACTAAAGCCGCAATTGAAAAGGATTTCATGGTTATGCATAAAAAGTTAATTTCAATACAGATAGCTACATCATTAATGGAAAACAGAGCATTGGATAACAAAATATCCATTGAAATTGAATCACTTATTTCCCTGGTTTCGTTAATGGCATTCAGATACCAAAATACCCAGTCGGAATTAATAAATCTCTTAACAGATTCAAGGCATGGAAAATTTCATCCTACACTTATTTCCCCTAGACAAATTGAAGAACTCGTATTGAACACAAGACAGGAATTGCCAAATTCACTAATGCTTCCTATAAACGCCAGAGACAACATATTTTCACAAATCTACAAATTAAGTACAATTTCGGCAAATATTTTTAATAATAAAATAATTATCGAACTCCGAATTCCACTTCCTTTCAAGGAACCATACCAAATATTCCAAGTAATGCCATTACCAACACTCCTTAACGGATCGTTCATATATATTAAACCATCGAAGGAATACATGTTAATAGATTACAATCGCGAACATTATATTGAATTAACCGTCCAAGATATCCACAATTGCGCAACATTGGATCATATGCATTTCTATTGTAAGATATCATCACCTATCCTTAACGCAAATACAAAAACAAACCAATGCGAAGTAAATCTTATAAAAAAGGAACAAATTACATCAAAATGTAAAATCCTACCATTGGAACAAGACTATTATTGGTCGCAATTAACGCAGCAGAACGCTTGGCTTTTCTCCCTAAAAAATGCCCTCCATACAGATATTATTTGTGAAAATTCAATTAGCTCACGAATCCTTCAAGGAACAGGAATAATGTATATTTATCCCGGTTGCTATGTACGAAGCAAAGAATTCATCTTGCACGGACATAGTGATAAAGTTTCTAAATTTAATTCTTATTTTATCCCAACAATAAACCTTTCCAGTATAATATCGAATATGACGTCCTCCCCAATAGGATCGCATATGTATAAAAATACATACTTTAAATATTACGAACAATATGGATCTAGATGAACTTCTAGAATCCATTCGTTTCCAAAAACATCAAGAATTAATTCCTCTCAATCCCATAAATAGTCATCATATTCATCATTACGCGCTGTCATATTTAACAGTGTCTTTGATCGTATCTATTCTCTGCATATATCTATACATGAGATATAAATCAAGAGCCCGCAAATCTAAACATATTCCGCCGGAACCTAAATTAGAAGATGTGCCTAAACCCACACCTAGAAGGATAAATTTCAAGATAACCCCAGCACCTAAAAGAAAAACTACAGAAAACGTCTAACTTACGGACACTAACAAACTGACAACAGTAACCTTTTCCTTTCCTTAAATTTTATCACTCTAATAACTCCCTCATCTTCTCAAAAAGAACACAATTTCCAATAACTTCAATGAAGAAATGAAAAATGTTACAATTCAAAAAAAAAAAAAACTGTAAAAGATAGAGAAAAAAAAATAAAGGTGAAAATATAATAATAAAAAAAAAACGAAAAACATAAACTTCCTAGTAATATATTTTATATAATAGCACCACTCTTTCTAAAAATAAATAAATAAGTAGCAGTTATTAATATTATAAGAAAATATATTATGCAAATTAATTTCTATTATTACCTATAAAACTAACTTTTTCCTCTCCATCTCCTTTTCAATAAAAAAAAAATAAATAACTAAATAAATAAATGATAAATAATTTTTAGTCATAATAAAAAAATATATATGTATAATTTTTTTTTTTATAAACTATAATAAGGTAAGGGAATCCTAAGTTTAACAGCTCTATAGCTATAAATTTATCTTCCAGGATATAAATATGTAGATATATGTACATTGTAATGCATATATTATAAGATAATCTTTGAATCACTCCTTCCATAATATAAAGAAAGTTTTCTTCTCAAAAAATAAAACTTTCTTTTCCCCAGGGGGAGGGATGTTGTGACTCAGGTACCTATCGTCCCGAATCACAACCATATAGTCAATACATAAATATATTGTCCTATACAATATATTGATGTATTGAAAAGTCGACCCTGAAAACGAAAAATCATACAAATTTAAATTGTCATTTAAATTTTTTTGTCGCATTCAAAAATTTCAAATGCATTTAAAAATGCATTTGCATGTCGTAACTAAATGCAATTTAGCATAAATTGCATTTCGTTATCAGTAATGCACTCCACTCACACGGTATACCTACCTACATGCCGTGTAATCGGATATGATTTATCGTCGTGCAAATTAAATGCACATAATATAATTCGCATATTCTCACGTACGATCTTTCATCGTCGTGAGAGAGCAAAAGAAAAAAGAAAAAGCTTTTGCAAGCAATCGTGGGTGCCTGGGTGCAAGATCACCAAACCTCGGGGAGTTCTTTAAAAAACCGTCGAACAGGGCAGTCCGGGAGTAAACGATTGCGGAGTTAAAATTATCGAAAAAAGTTTCAAACTATCTACCTATATGTGTTAAAAGAAAAAAGGAAATTAATACCATATCGTATTAAACGATTTTAAGTAAATTATCGGAAAAAGTGTGAAAAAATTAACTCTGTAATTACATCAAACAATTTTCTTAAATTATTGGAGGAATAGTGTTAAGAATTAATACTACGGTGTTTTAAACAAATTTTTGCTAACGTTAGTAACAAAAAAAAGAAATTATGTAATAAAAACCAGTAAATTTAAAAAACCAAAAAGTGAGTTTTTCTATCAAAGCCTCAAATCGATCAGTGAATGAAAAGTTGAGTACTCTCCGCCCCGAGCACGGCACTCTAACTATAACATAAGAAGTAATAAATTTGGGTTACATGGAAGAAAGTTTTTGAAATAAATAACGGTATTTATGAAATTTGTGTGTAAAAAAAACAAAATTTTGAAATTATTTGAGAATAATGTAAAGATGCTTAATTAAAAAATACAGAGGAATACTGTTGAGCACAGCTAAAAAGAAAATAAGAAAACATTAGCATTTGATAAAAAAATGTATTTCATACTTCCCTTAATGTCTACCAAGTAATTCCCTCCAGGTCATCCCACAGTGTCAGGAACTAATCTGAAAATGAGAAAAAATGCATAAATTAATTCAAATGCATCAATATAAAAAACTAACAAACAAAACAAGAATAAATTCTACGAATTACATGCAAAACTGCCAAGAAACCAATTTGTTGGCAAAACAACAACAATTGCATGCAAATGTAAACTTTGCCAATTTCTTGCAAAATTCATATTCTCTGCATAATAAACCTTTGCAAATTATGCAAATATGTTTATATATGCAAATTACATGAACTTGCATTAGTCACACAGCATATAATTGGTAAAAATCAACAATTTACACCATTGTTGACATTTCACAAATCATTTTCCAACATGAATAATTTATCAGAATATACATATTTCCTGCAAATTATTCATGCTGGAACTTACATATACTGTCAAATTGACTCGCGAGAAAGTCAATTAGATGAAATTGGCTGCGCGCTACCTGTTGGTAATACTTAAAAACCGCGAAAGTTACCAGGTAAGCAAATATTCGCGAAAAAAGGTAAAATTAATTCCCATAATAAGTGGGAAAGAGAAAGAAGTGGAAACGAGAATCAAGAAAAATGAGAAATATTTGCATTCCACACTGGAAATTGTCATAATATGGCAGGGAGCCGCCATCTTGATAAATTTCAAAAAAACTAAAATATCTAAATAAATTATGAAAATTCATGGATAATTTAAAATAAATTAGTTGAAGGAAATTGGCACATTTTGAGATAATTATACAAGTCAAGCAAATTCGAAAAATATGCTTAATTCACATTTTCCTTGTGGAACGTATGTCAAAATGGCCACTTAAAGCTATAAAAAGGAGGCAATCGCTAAGATCTCTCTCAGTTTTGTCAAAGCGATCATACATGCAACTTATAGCATCAGATCAAGTAATTTATAATTTTCCATTTTCAGCAATTAAGTATATAATAAAAAGTGCCACGTTTAAGGTACATTATTATACATGCTGGAAATTGGTGTGCAATTGGTGCTGGCAAGGGACATAAAGTTTTTGTTGGATTTGGATTTTCAGATAAGTATTGTGTGTAATACTAATTAGTGCGTAGTTTGAATAAGTTTCTTGCATAACATTAAACACATGCCAAATCTGGCATTTTAAGAATATATGCAACGAAACAAAAATAGTTAAGTAGTTAAGTTAAAATACGATTAAAGTGAAATAAAAACAAGTGCATAAAGCGTGAAAACATTAGAAAAGGCTATAAATTGCATTTAGTTGAATATATGCCAAGATACGGCATAACAACTACACCTGCAATCGAGCAATTAATAAGCAGGATTAAAATATAGTGAATTTATGAATTTGAGTGTCTCGATAAGAATTGTTCAATAAATACAGTATTAAACACAAGCACACATATCTATTTTTCATACATATCTATTTTTCATACACTATCCACCTAAATGCCGTAATCTAGCTGTGGTTATCAATTGCAGCTACATTACAAAACAAATACACTTTTCGACAGCTACTATTCTTGGCTATTTAATAAGCCAACAATAACCAAAATCTATATAGTGGTTCAAAAGTTATACTCATTTATTCCCATCAGGGTTCACGAATATTGGCGAAATCTTCAACTGGCCACAACTCCTAAATAAAGGTTTCTAGTTGGGGTATGTGGAACAATTTTCTGATCGGCTTACCTCAGGGAATTGCGTGTTATACTGGAAGACATCGTGATCTGGATCACCCTGTATATATAATTAATTGTTCTATGCCGATCCTGGCGCTCTGTTTTAGCTTCCAGGATTTCGCCACAGATGGCGCCATCACCGCTAGGTGGTATGAGTCCATACTAAATGCAGGTTTGTATCTTGGATGTACTTATTTATGTCTTGGATACAACATTCAGTCTCGGCTGCGCCCTAGCGGGATTAACCGATACTACCAGCATGCTCCGGGATGTGTCATTTGGTCTTGACTGCGCCCTAGCGGCATTAGCCGGTACTACCAGTATGCTCCGGTACTACGGTTTTCTTAGATAGATATATGGTGCACCTAAATGTGGACTTTTTATTATGATTTTTCATGAGCGCCTAAATGTAGTCTTTTGGTTTTTGAACTAATATTAGTAATAACTAAAGTTAACGCTAGGAAATGTTTTTTCATACCAATGGATTCTAGATGGTGGCTAGGTGGGGGGATAATAAGGATAATGAAATTTTCATCAGAAATCCTTTACAGGCTCTGGTTTTCGAGGTATTAGCGTATTAATAATACAAGTTATTTTTTTTTTCAGGTGATGTGGGGTGGGAGGGGGTACGAAATTCTCATCAGAAATTCTCTACGGACTTTGGGTTTCGAGATATTAGCGACATTTGTTCAAACAATTAGCTAATTGGCAATTATATAATTACTAATTGGCAATGAGCAGCTTGGTTGGTAATTAGCTACTTACTTACTTACTTACTTCATATGTTGTTTACCTCGAGGGAAAGTAAGGTTCCCTAGCGGCATTAGCAAGTACTACTACCCTGTTTTCTTGTGTGACGATTTATGAGTGGAAAAAGTTGTAGATATCAGAATGACATCATCTTGATTTAGCTGTTTTCAAGTGCTGCGCATAAATAAGTTTGCTATTTCGAGTGCAAACACCATTTCTTGAGTAAGGTTCCCTAGCGGCATTAGCCGGTACTTCATATGTTGTTCCCATTGAGGGAAAGTAATGTGCTCTAGCGGCATTAGCAAGTACTACCACCATGTTGTCATGTTTGACGATTTATTAGTGGGGAAACTGTAGATATCAGAATGACATCATGTTGGTTTTGCTGTTTTCAAGTGCTGCGCCTAAATAAGCTTACTCTTTCGAGTGCAAATACCATTTCTTGACCAAGGTCCCCTGGTGGCATTAGCCGGTACTACATATGTTTTTCATCTCGAGCTTGGGGATACGAAATCACTTTGGGGATACGAAATCACTTTCAGCACTCTCCAGCATAGGGAAATAGCATAGGTTTTCGATTTTATTCCTAGAGTTCACTTATTTTTCATCTCGGAGATCGTAGCTCTATATGTTTGTGAAGGAGTGGGAAGCTTTATTGGTGGAGGTTGCTGGTTAAGTTTTATCTGGTCTTGGAGGCTACGATTTGACGCTCCTGTGTCTGGGTACTGGAGGTTGGCTGAGAGGTACAGACATGAAGTTTGATAAATTTCGAAGAGCCTGTGCTACATGTTGGAAGGATGAATATGGATTCTTGATGATTGATGAGGATAGCTCATCAAACAAGGGGCGCTACCTTAAAAGATTTGATACCTTCATTGTACTATAAAAGGATGAATCATGCGAACTATTCATAAGTCGACAGCACACCAAATCCTGTGGACTTGATGAGTACATTAAAGCTGTTCACCTGTTATCAGACCTGTTTGAAAAGCTATTAAGCTGTTATCAGGCCTGTTTGAAAAGCTGTTAAGCTGTTATCAGAGCTATTTGGAAAGCTGTTAAGCTGTTGTCAGAGCTATTTCGAAAGCTGTTAAGCAGTTATCAGAGCTGTTTTAATAGCTGTTAAGGTGTTATCAGATCTGTTTAAAAGCTGTTAAGCTGTTATTAGAGCTGTTTGGAAAACTGTTAAGCTGTTATCAGAGCTGTTTGAAAAGCTGTTAAGCTGTTATCAGAGTTGGTTGGAAAGCTGTTAAGCTGTTATCAGAGCTGTTTGAAAAGCTGTTAAACTGTTATCAGAGCTGTTTGGAAAGCAGTTAAGCTGTTATCAGAGCTGTTTGGAAAGCTGTTATTCAGTTAATAACGAAGATGAATGAAAATCTATTAAAAAAATTATCAAGACTAGGAATGCAGTGCGAAGGAAATTAAAAGCCCTAAGGATGGGAAAGATTGAAGCAGAAGCTCAACTTGAAGAAACCTTTAAGCCAATCACTAAACCTTTAAAAGAGTTTGTTAGAACAGTCAAATAATAGCCGCCGGATATAGCCAAGTTTGAGACAAACGATGTAAAGGAAGATGAAGTAGCAGAAGAAGTTGAAGAAGAACCAGAAGCAAAAGAAGAAGCCAATGAGGTTGTGGAACCTTTTACCCTCCAAAACGAAAATATGTGAAAATGGAGGCTAGTAGCACACCTATAAATTATTCCTTAACATCTGAAGAAGAATTCGCAACACTCAAACATTCAAGAACATTTATAGGAAGGTCTCCTGTCACCTCACCCATACGCCTGGATACATAGTTTCACACTAATTTAAAGCTATTCACTGATAATAGCCCTAAAATTGATGCAACTTATGGAGTTTACTATGATGACAACGCGTGGAGAATCGGTAATTCAACGTTTGATGTTGATGATGTAGGAAATATTGTTATCGAGGGGAAGAGCTATAAAACAACTTGGGGTTATGTGACCTGCTATTTATGAAAGATCCTGTAAAAAGTCTATATACTAAAGCGAATTTAACTAATTATGGATCTATTTTGAGAGATACCAATGCATATAAACGTGGCTATGCTATAAAGCTATAATCAATAAACTTATTCAGCATAAAGGCATGGGACTAATGCGTCTGCCTAAGGAAAACATCGACCACATTTACTGGGATGACCCAAATGAATTAGTGTATAGACTGCGCCTTCTAATGGCATCAAAGCAGGCTGGAAACAACAGTCACAACAATGAAATTGTATCTATCCTGGTGGACTTGCGAGATGCAGATATTATGGTTTAAATACTACTTCATTACCATACTTCTACACAATCTACAGATGAGCGTTGACAAGTTTGGATGTTTCTCTAAGCGAGGATATCTTAGGAAGCCTGGTGAACGTGGACCAACAGGAGCTCAGGGACCAGCCGGTGAACAAGGAATTCAAAGACCAGCTGGTAAACAAGGAGCTCAGGGTCCAGGTGGTGAGCAAGGAGAACGGGGTATTGGATTTAATTTAACGATAAACGTAGACTACGATCTGAACTGTGTATAAAACGACTATGTGAACCCCTTGAAAATGATGATGCAACTACCAAAGACTATGTTGACAAGAAAATTAAAATAAGTGTGGAAGAAATAAGAAAAACTATTAATATAGATGTGACAAATTTAACGCTATATATCGCTCATGAAATCGCGAAGATTGAAAAAACTATCTGTATACTTCAGCAATAAATAAGAAGGACTTGACATCAAAAGATGGTGCATATGAGTAAAAACTCTTGAGAAATCTGTTTGATTTATAATTACAATGAGTAAGAGACAAGTGGTAAATGAGCTGGATAAACCAGCGAGAAAAAATTTCAAACGCCGTCGAGTGATTATCAAAGGACTAGATGACTTGTGGCGAGCAGACTGGGTTGAAATGGATCCCTACAAGTATGTGAGCGAGATTTGCCGCTATCTTCTGACAATAAAAGATACCCTCTCCAAATACGCATAGGTAATTCGAATTGAAAGAAAAACTGGTGCAGAAGTAAGATATGCCATGCAATCTATATTAAGCGAGGGACGAATACCCAAAAACCTGCAGACTGATGATGAAAAAGAATTCTACAATAGCATTCTTAAAAATCTAATGATGAAGCATGCAATTAATCATTACGATTTAGCCGAACTCTGAAGGATATGATGTGGAAAGAATTCTCCATTAATGGAACTTATCAGTGGATTGGTATGGTAAAGAAATTGCTCACTGAATACAACTCAAGAATACATCGAACTACGAAAATGAGACCACGTGATATTAACGCTTCCAATGAGACACAACTCCTTTCAACTGTATACAATCATATAAAAATTGTTGTTCCTGTAAAGAACGAATTTGGAGATTTTGTACGCATCAGCAAATACAAGCATATATTTGAGAAAGGCTATACACCAAACAGGACAGCTGAGATTTTTAAAATTATTAAAGTTCAAAACACAAACCCAATCACATATCGGCTAGAAGATTATCAAAGAAAACCAATCTCAGGAGGATTTTATGAATTGGAGCTGCTGAAAGTTAAACACCCAAACCTATATCTCGTAGAGAAAATCTTAAAGAAGAGTGGAGATAAACACAATTCTTGGATTAATAACAAAGATGTTATATAATTTTTTAAAAAACTATAACTATATAAATTATTTCAAGAAATGTAATTATAACTATAATATGTTCTTTATTTTTACAATTATATAATATCTTAGACTGTACTACAATTAAAACAAAATATTTAAATAAATGAAACTATGTTTACAATAATGAGTTTAGATTTTTATACTTTCAGTGCTTGTTCCTTGTTGCTATGGAACTGAAATTTCTTTGTTTGTTCCTTGTTGCTCTGTTGGAATTGAGTAATGTCCCCATGGTAGAGTATCCATTGTGCCACTCAAAATATACCGCTTGTTATCATGTGGACTTAAAGTTATCTTCTTTTGGTTGATGGTGTAGACATTGTGGTTATGCGATCGTATGCAGCTGTGATTTGCAGTTAAAAGCTGCTTGTGATTCAGGCATTCAACGTAGTCTTGGAACTTTATGTGCCTCTGAATAACATTTGCCTTTAATCTCTTGGCTTTTTTTACAGTTTTGCCATCATTTATGCGTAGGCTATACATTTTTGAACGGAGGCCTGCAAATTCACACATGATTTTCCCGTTCAGCTCATCCTTCGTAAGACCAGGAATCTTTTTTTTCATAAGCGGTATATTGAACTGATTATTTACAGGGTAATCACTTGTATCGAATTTACCAATATTTTCAGTCATATATATTTCTCTCTTCAATTTCATATATTAGGGAGTCTGTATCGGCATACATGACTTTACATTTGTCACCAAACTCGAGCTGCATAAAACTGAAATGGAAGCCGTAGAGGCATATTTTTGAAATTTCCAAGACTGCCATTCCAATATAGAGTGGCTTATTAAACAACATTTTCAGTCTCCTTAATTTCACAGCAATTAGGTTCTCATAAAATATTTTCATACTGTGGAAGTTGGGATCTGCAATCAGAGCTTTGGGACCATGGCGGCCTTCCCACTTTACGCAAAGCTTGATGTCACTATACTTGCGTACGTTTTCCATGGTTTTACCAAACGCAGCATTATTCATCTTTTTATAGCTGTCTTTTTCATGATCGCTGGTTGCCTGTTTCCGTTTGGAGGTATTTACATCAATGTATGGTTTAAGCCAAGCTGACTGGTTGAATTGCAGGATCCGGTGTACTTTTTTAGGATGAGGCCATGTGATAAGCATTGCTTCAAATTTCGATAGTGTATAATATATTTTCTTTATGCTGTAATGTTGTTAAAAGTTTTTCTAATTTTGAACCTGGTGGTGCTGTATGCTCAGAGCAAAACGGTAAGTCTTTATGCTAATCATGCACATGTGGAGAATAGACTAAACCAACTTGGAGTATGTATCCAGTTGGTGAATCATCAGGAATTTGGAAATCATCGATATCGAGACTGTCAGCCCATCTGAATCCTCCGGTAGGTAAATGCTGTGACATGGCCCATCCATAAAGGTTGCTAACATCATAATATATCAAGTATTTTTGTTTTTCATCTGGGTTAAAATCCGGTATATATTTATTGTTGGCTTTACTGTATCTATTGGAACATTGGCTTATACCTCCCCGAGTACATATCTCTATGAATAGTAGTATGTCGACATCATTTATCAGCTCCAGTTTTATTTTGGTAAATTTTAACATTGCATCCAATGTTAGACCTGGCGTGGTGTAATAATGTGCAGGACCTAAATTGTACGTCTTCATGCAGACATCTCGAAAGTTCTCGAAGACATCGACCAATAGAAGGACATCAGTTTTCAGGTATAAATCGGAATATTCGCCAAGTGTCCGTATTTCAAATATCTTCCACACCTTTTCTGCACGGCTGTAGTCCACAGCAGATATATCACTGTCAGTCATTTTTTATAGAATTGCTCCTGCGCCAGTAAGTGTTGGAAATCCAATTATGTCCAATCATCAACAAAGTTATACGGGAAGACACCTTTGCACCTAAGTAGTATATAGTCATCATCATCCAATTCCTGCCATACAGCTCTTGTAATATTTAATTTATCCATTGGCAGCAATGATGATAGCTTATCCAAGGATTCTGCCATAATACGGAAGGAATCAATTAATCTGAATTTGATATGACTGCCTTCAACGTGCTTGGTGAAAGAAATGTATCTTTCTTTATTTATTGGTAGGGGATCCACTTTCCCTGGAATGGCTGTAGCTATATCCTTAATAATGAAGTGAGCATCTTACCCAGATAAATTGTGAAAAATGACTGGAACCATGGAACGAACTTGATATATGAGATTGCATGCATTGTGGGCTGGTCCTCGGTATTTTCCTGTTAAAAGAAATTATGAAAAAGTGAATGGAATTATGATTCTCAGTATTTACTTGTTATGTGGCAATGATCCCGGACTCGTCCATCATCGGCTGCAAACGTTTTTTCACATATATGGCAACAAGTACTTTCCATATCCGAACGCCGTTCCTCTTTAGTCATGGGCTGGATGGGCCTGATGTTCAGCTTTTCCTGTACAGCTATGGAGGCAATTTTTTGCAATTCTAATGCAAACCATTGTTGGCAATTCTTGCCTCGATATGCTCTGTAATATGAGAGCTTAGCATCACATTTGCAGTGGAAATAGAATCCTATGCTGTAAACTTCATGTTCCTGGATTCTCTGTGTATTTTGTTCGTTTCCCTGAATCGGCTTCAATATTGATTCAAGATCGGCATATAAACAAAACGGGACTGCATTCTTATGGTTATAATTCTTACATTCCAACCATTTCTTTTCCTTAAGAGAAACATAATCCTGTAATCATTTTGTTTCTCGCATTCGGGAGTGTGTTATGCTAATTTTTCTTCAGAGGAAAATTTGAACAAACATCTGTGGCATATATACTTTCTACCATCATGTTTCGAAGTTTTTTTTCGATACAAGGCGTGAAGGATCTTTTTTCCAGGAAAAATGATATCTGCCAACATCATTATCATCATCATCGTCATCGCCATCATCATTATCCCATATGATCTTCATCATCATCATCACCATCCTGATCATAGTCATCTTGGATCATTAAGAGATTTACATGCCGCTCCATCCTGTGTTTCGGAAGTCGAACTGGAACTGTGGTGAAGAATCGCGCTTTCTCTATGATGAGTACATTTATTGACAAATTGTTCTGTCCTTCAAATTGTGTAATCTGATTAAGCATCATGGGAAATGTTATTCCAGTTAAATTTAGCACGGTTGAATAACGTGGATATGATGAGGTCCTATCGTTGTGAATATTTGCAGGATAAAGCGCTGATGTCATGGCCCACGCGAAGCATGCTTCATCATTATTTTTCACATTGATGCAAGCCCACTAATTTCCAATTAACTACTTGCGAATTAGTAATTATATATTTGCCAATTAGCTAATTGTTTGAACAAATGTCCCTAATAGCTCGAAAACCAAAGTCCGTAGAGGATTTCTGATTAGAATTTGTACCCCCTACCACCATACACCGCCTAGAATCCATTACCATGAACAAAAATAACTGGAATTATTTATACGTTAATAGCTCGAAAACCAGAGCCCTTAGA
The DNA here is from genome assembly GCA_963924295.1 of Dioctria rufipes. Classification (NCBI taxonomy): domain Eukaryota; kingdom Metazoa; phylum Arthropoda; class Insecta; order Diptera; family Asilidae; genus Dioctria; species Dioctria rufipes. The sequence continues at coordinate 108,133,994 of OZ002744.1, forward strand.
GGATTTCTGATGAAAATTTCATTACCCCCTCTTTATCCTTATTATCCCGCCCCACCTACCCACCATGTAGAATCCATTGGCATGAACAAAAATTTCCTAGCGTTAACTTCATTATTACTAATACTAGATCAAAAACCAAAAGCCTACATTTAAGCACTCATGACAAATCATAATAAGAAAGCCTACGTTTAGGTGCACCACATATTTATCTAGGAAAACCGTTGTACCGGAGCATACTGGTAGTACCGGCTAATGCCACTACTTGTTCCACATACTCCCACCTAGAAACCTTCCTTAGGAGTTGTGGCCAGTTGAAGACTTCGCCAATATTTATGAACCCTGATGGGAATAAATGAGTATAACTTTTGAACCACTATATAGATTTTGGTTATTGTTGGCTTACTAAATAGCATTTTGAGTTACCAAAACTCTTGAATGCTGAAGTTTGTTTAGATTTTTTACAAAACTGTTTACCTAATTTACTGGAAGACATGCCCCTAAGTATTTACAGAGAGATGTGGTATCAGCAAGACGGCTGCCCAGCGCACTATGCCATTTCAGTTAGAAAATATCTCAATGAAGAATATCCGGACAGATGGATAGGGCGGTCTGGTACGATCTCGCGGCCAGCCCGTTCACCTGATCTAAATCAATTAGATTTCTTTTACTGTGGAGCAATAAAAGAGAAAGTTTATAAGAAGTCAATTGAAAATTTAGCTGAGCTTCGGCAAAGAATTACGGAAGCAGCTGAATTTGTCAACAATGAAAGAATTGCCCGTCTGATAACACGATCTTTTTTAAGAAGAAGTCGAGCTTGTATTGAAGCTGAAGGAAAGCAGTTTGGACATCTTTTGTAAATAATAAATCTTAGCATCCAAATAATTGGTGTTTAATTTTAAAATTAAGGAAAATATGTCATAAATTTAACAAAAAGTTAGCATCTCTAACTTGGAAGCGTCACTATCTGTCTCACTCGCACTTCATGGAATGACTCTCCGTCTCACTCAAGCTAGAATCTTAAAGTTACGCTCTTAAGGCAAGCTTTGGGTATACTAGAATCAATTTTAGTAGGTGAAAAGAAATTTTTCGAAACTGGGTTTCTTGAAGAAAAACATTTTTTTTCCGTAATCTAAGAAATAATTATGCAAGTGTTGTACCATTTTAGGATCCTTATTAAATGCGTCAACTTTTAAAGTTACTTGCCAGACTGGCGTAGTACCTTTTTTTTCAGTTCAGTCAGTTAAAGTTCAACGAATTATTAATTTTATATTGTTGGTTCGGTAAAATGTGACATTTTCTTCCAAGCTGGAGTAGTTGGCTTAGAACTTAAAGCAACAGGTTACATAAGCACTATTCGGGATTACATAAGAAAAATAAAATTGAAAAATAGTAAAGATCTGTAGTAACTGGAGCTAAAAACCCATCACAAGGTGTACATATTCTCGAAAACAAAAGAAATGCCTATAAATTGAAAAATACATGACTTAGATTTTTTTTATATTTTTCTGGTAACTGTTAACATTTGGTCTACCACCCGATTCCGGCTTGCCGTCGACTTACGGGACACCCTGTATATATATATATATATATATATATATCACAGAAATAAATAATAAACAATTTCAATGGCCTTCTATTTATGGAAGTCTACAGTGTTCTCACATTGACTCATACCTGGCGGGTATAGGTATAATTCTACAGATTTTCTTCGTTTTTGTTCTTTTAGCCGAGTGGGTAGTGGAGCTCCAATTACCCTAATCGTTCTAATAATTCACAAAGCAGTTTTGCTTAAAAATTGATAATAGAAACTGAATTTTTAGAAAAATTGATAAAGTATTACCAATGTCCGCGCCAATATAAAACTCTATTCTTCTATACAGAATGGTACAAATCTTAAACTTCAATTCTGCGATGCTCATGGTGCCTAAAGGTTACTTAATTAAGATCACAGATCAGTTCGGTGCAACTTATAATGCTTATTCCTTTAAACGTGACAGATTGAGTTTTATTTGAAGTTACTCAGAAGGAGTTTCTGTTGTGCAAAACATATATTAACTGAAAAATAACAAATTACTAACTCGTACAGCTTTTATAAAATATTCATGAGTTTCTGCAAGTTTGTTTGAATCTCTTCTGGATCTAGACCCAATATAGATCAATTTTGCCTGTGATGATCCGTTAACGCCAGCATGAGAATAAAAATCTTCTGGAGGCACGATATTTATCGTAGTGCTGTGGTATTCGTTCCTCAAGAGTCGTTGGTATCACTCACGGATGTACCAAATAAAACCAAAATCGATTCTTGTCTGTATCCATCGCATAGAAAACGAACCAATTCCTTTATCTCGTCGATTTTTTTTTTTTTACATCTGTTCGCACTTTACTAGCAGTCCCAGAATTGTGACCGATGACCGCCTCAAACACGATTCTCTTCTCAGACTTTTCTGATTCTTTTTGATTTTTCTCAAACTTTTGTTTTTACGTTTCATTTTCAGGCTTTCCAGTTTTGTTATTTTTTCACTCAACATCTTCCTCTTCCTTCCCATTCGGGTGCGTCTCACGCGTATCGACACTCCGTCCATATAGACAGCAGCCCGCGCATACATCATGCCGCTAGCCTCAGTGTAGCATATTGCTGCCTGCATAACTCGTGTGCCAACTTTTACAAATATACTTATAATCTTCGAGATTTCTTCTAGCCAAATTGCAAACGTTTGTATACTCTAAAGGATATAAGATTTGGAAAATGTATAGTACCTTTTTATGGAATACTATTTTATTTTGGTATAAGCCTTACTCAATATGTCGATATAAGAAATGTGTTGAACGCTCCACATTGTTTATGTCCCATTTAACTTTAGACTTTGTCGACAAGATTCATAATTCAATAAATTTTGACGTTCTGAAGTTTCCAATAAATGTTCTAAGTAACAATGCAGTAGCTCAGATTGCTTCGCCATACAAATTCCACTATCAACGGCAACAGTCCTTTGGCATTTTTACGTATTTGGGAAATGCATGAAATTTTACGTCTTGCTTTGCGGAGTCTGTTTTGAAATAGCTCTTACAATTAGGCACACAGCGCTTCATAATTTCCAAAAACATTTACTTGTTCTTTAATTTACAAATCACTCAAAATAACTCGGCCAAATTTCAATAAAACCGCGGTACACAGATAAAGCTAATTTTAACACAAAGCAGCTGATGTGCTGTGACGTGTTTCGTCCACTAATAAAGCTTTTGCTATATTCCGGAGAATCCCGAAAAATTCTTTCTTGAACAAAATTAAGTTTAACCCGGTAAAAAGTCCAAAAGAGTAATCTTTTTATTTACTAATAAAAAAGGAAAAGAAAAATTCAGACAATATGGCGGAAGGGGGTTCGTAATGGGAATAACCTTGGGTTGGTACTACATATTTTCATGAGAAGTTGCCTATGTTATGTTTTCCTTTACGCTGGTTGCTAATGGATTAGCGTAGCCGATGTCCAATATTCTATTCATGATTAAATTAATCAATTACTATGCCGAATATATGGCATGTCGCCTCAATATTCATGAAAGGCAAAGAAATGAACATTACCTATGCATCTGGCTGAATGCATCAATCCTTACTTGATATTTGGCTGGAGTGCCTCAATATCTTTATGCTGAAGATATCTGGCTAAGAAGCCTCTATATCTTACGGAAGGAGAACGCCTGGCTAATTGCCGTTGCGTTCTTAAGAATAAGCCTTGTACTTTACCAGTCAATGGTCAAAACTTTATTCTTAATTTCTTTCTTAATGCTACCATATTTATAGTCGCTAATTATTGCTAAGGAATTAATTTCTTAAAGCTACCAACAATCCATAATTTTCTCACCGTATCATTATAAAAGAAACGGTGACCTCACGTCAGTAACGTTCTTTGTTGCCATTGATAAATTTGGTGCCCTGCATATACATAATTTATTTCTGCTTGCGCTGTAATCTGACCCGCTTTTATTTTACATCATTCATAACGAGGTATGAATGATTCACACAAAAGTGATTACATACAAATCTGTATATATGTCAATTGTATTTTCATTTTTGTTTATTCGAGGAGTTAATTGAACTCCGAGTTTTAGCTTTTGGAATGATTTACAACTTTAGTTGTAATCTTGGTATCATATCCTTTTACGGAGATTTATATGCAATTACATTCTTTAATGATGCATGATTACAGATGCGTTACACATACCTCAAATATAATATTTTTGTTGGTACCATTGAAAGTGAGCAGCAAATTTAGGATTAGAAATGACTACGCGGCGCTGTCGCGGCGCGTTCATTGCATGATGCACAAGACGGAACACATATGTTCTCTATCATTTTGCCGCGTTGTTGCCGCGCGCACTAAAGCGTAATCTGTTTAAGCCTTAATCTTCGATAATAATTTCTGTAAGCTCTTTCTTGAAGAAGAATTAAAAAGATCGTTGGTACTACTGACATGTATATATATATAATAATTTTTTTTTTAGTTAAATAAGCCCTTTATTTGTTAGCTCTCTGGCTCTACAATGTGTAAACAAAAAGTCGCTAGCTAATCTAAAAGTTATAAAAGGTCAATAGGGACAATTAAACAATTAAAACAATTAGAAAAACTAATAAATAAGAAAAATGACACAAGCAAAAGGAGAACAAACAAGACAAAATTCCCAAAAGAGACTAAAAAACGGATACAAGAATTTTGAAGAGGATCTAAAAGATAGACAAAAATTGTAAAGATCCCAGTTTTGACAATTGAGTAAGTGGCAGTTCCAGGAAGTTGCAATTTCCACAATAATCCAATAAAAATAATTACCTAAACGAACGAATTTTTAACATAAAATTTTGAAATTTAGCACCGAGACCGAAACCGAATTAAGAACTAAATAGCCGAACGAACGAAAAATTTACCCGATACCGTTATAGAGTCCCGCGGGGCAGCCTGTAGTATCATTGACCTCTACAAACTACCCTGATCATCCCTCCAGCTTAGCATCTCTAACAGAGTATTTGTCCTTCCCACAGAACGTGCAACGATTCCAAAGCGGGGAGAAACCCCGTGGACTAGTGTTGCAAATGCTGTGGCCTGCTATCACAAGCGAAAGACAAGAGCTCTGTCATGAACCGACGATAGTGGTTGCCATATGCAGTTGAATGTGTCTGCGTTCGTTGCCAGATATTCAAGACGTAAACGTCTCTTCAATCTTTCAACGAAGTGGCGCTTAAGTGCTTGTGCGTGGTGTTGTGGGTCAGTATTCTGATTCTTCGACACTCATGTAGTACAGGTGAATTGTAGTTTTGGCCATTGTCAACACAAAGCTCATCAAACAGTTCACCCGACTACTAACCTTTGGTCCCCATAGAAACGATGTCCTAGTAATGCCGCAATTCGGGTGGATCAACTGACACATATCGTGCACGAGTTCCATTAGATTTTGCAAAGCTAAGCAAGGCAAGGCTGTGAAGCAGCAATTTGAATGCTACATCAGCATCTTTGTAACTAGAAGGACAACTGTAGACTACTCTGCAAGTTATCCCTCCCATTATACCCACATTCACCCCGAGGTGTGATCGCCATCTGTTATATCCTGTATACTCCGGAGGTCTTATTGACATAAGCACGTCACGGAGCACACGTATTGTAAGTGTGCTGAAAGGTGTGTGAGGTGGTCTTTTCAGAACGAAAGCATCTTCCAACTTAGTGCCAGGCTCACTGGTCCCAAGTCGGCGAAATCTCTCCTGCGCAGAAGCAGCCATGACGTGTAGTTATGGAGTGCTAGGGTTTATTCACAGTTTCCAGAGATATGAATAATATCTCCAAGAACTGTCAGTCTATGCGTGTCAGCTTAAAAACCCCGCACATTACTTAACACTGAATCTATTAATTCAGTATTAAACCTGATTGGAATCGACCCAAATTGCGTGTAGCGTAGAGCATTCCACTTAAGGTGAAATGCTGGCCTGATTCTGCCCCAGGTCTGAATGGTTGAAATTTTATCCTGTGCCCAGTCACGAGAATATGGTGGTCGAACAGAGAGCAGGTAATAATACCCCCTATGCCCATCCCTCCCAGTACATTCACCCACAGTTGAGAAATCAAGGTGACTCTCTGGCAAAATACTCTTTGGAATGCACGCACTTGTAGACACCTTGAGTTTACAACCAAGTTAGTGAGACCGAATCCACCTATCTCGACTGGCAGACAGAGCGTGCTTTCTGCAACCCATCGTCTTTCGCATCAAAAGCCGTCTATCGCTTTTGCTTTTGCTCATACTTTAGCAGATGAATGATGGACGAGGTAATCAAACAGTTTTTCACGACTGATGTTCCCATTAAGGATAATGGAACCAGTCGACTAGGCCATGGATTTACAGCTCTAGAGCGTTTCTCAAGAACGATGCGGCTATTATTTGATTTACTCTCGCGTCCGTTATACAGACCTGAATATTTCAGTCATGTATTAATCCATTGGATGTTAATGGAGTATCTGTCTTCCACACCTCAATCCTTGACTCTTATGAAGGTTGATTTTAGTGCCCGATATACGCTCGTACTGTTAGAAAACAGCACGAGCGATGGGAAAAGCTTCATCTCTTGTCACGAAAATAGAGAGGTCATCTACATATGCCAACATGAGTGACCTCACATTGGTATATGGTAGATGAACTGAATATTTCGACGAAGATTCACCAGTAGTGGCTCCAACGAAAAATCATAAAGCATACCTGGCAATGGACAGCCCTGTCCGATGCCTTGAGGAAATCAGATAGGAGCCAGAACTTGTCCTTGATGCTTAATCAAAATCGCTGAATCTCCATACAGTTTCCCGACGATATCGAGCCACCTGGGCGTAAACCCAAATGCCTCGAGAGCAGTCAAGAGATAATCGTGCGAGACGCTATCAAAAGCCTTTTGTTGGTCTAGTGAAATCATGGCCATTTGTGTACTTGTCTGTCGTAGAGTATGTTGAATATATTCTGATAGCTGTTGTTTGCCCGTTGAGGACTTGCCCAGATTCATCAACTATCGATTCGACTTCACAAGAAGCAGTACGTCGTCTAGTTGGCTGAAAGAAATACTCGGTTGGAGAATCGCCTTCCTTCAGTTTGTGTTGCCAAGCGTTCATTTATTCTGTTATAATAAAGAATCAACTCCGGCTGAGTTGGGATAAGAGCTGCCACCCGAGATACTTCGGCCGACAAGCTAGAAGCTTGATACCCACTTCGATTGAAATTCGTTTCAGTAAAGATCGAACTTGGAGCTTTCTAACATTCCACCATTGAATAACAAAAGGAATGTCAACTTTCCTCACTTGCCAATCGTGCCAAAATTAATGAACTGCTCGGAATTCAACAAATAGTTGTTCAATATCCAGTATGTAGTTCAACTAGAGTGCTGGTTGCCACTACAAGAAGATGATCGCTAACGGAACACACTCCATGAGTGACTCCAACGAAATGTTCTCGTATTCCAGGTGAGACGTTAAGTCTATGCATTCTGGATCCTGCGAGACTTACATGGATATTTCGCGAGACCCTCTTGTATGATCTAGTAGTAGGATGCATCCAACGATAGATATCCACGAGTCTGAAAACACGAAGAAAGTAGTTGTTCTATGGCAGTTCTGGCCCACTTTTTCCATACAAAAAGTGTCCGGTTAATTCTAACTATTTTGGTGGTTCTGGACCGGATTTTGGGCCACTGGGGGAATTCCTTTCCTATCGTCTGGCTGACCAGGCGATGACATAACTGGTTAAATGGTTAAATCGAAAAGAGAACGCTTGGTTTGGAGGTGTTGTGTGAATATTCTATAAAGTAGTTATATATGGGTAGAGTTCTGGACCAGAGTTTTTACCTAGAACTCTCACCCGCAGATGGCACCACCGTGGCTAGGTGGTTCTGTTTCCATACTAAATATGTGTTTCTGTTTAGGATGTACCATGGGGTCTTGACTGGATTAAGTCTTGGATACACCATTAAGTCTTGACTGGCTTATGTCTTGGATGTGTCATTTGGTCTTGACTGCGCCCTAGCAGCATTAACGGGTACTACCAGTATCCTCCGGTACTACGGTTTTGCTGTCTTCTTGGTGCGGCTAAAGGTAGGCTTTTTTATTATGATTTTGCGTTTTCAAGTGTTGCGCATAAATGTAGGCTTTTGGTTTTGAACTAATATTAGTAATAATTAAATTTAATAGTAGAAAATTTTTTTCATGCCAATGGATTCTAGATGGTTGTGGTGGGTGTGTTAGGATGATAAAATTTTCATCAGATATCCTCTATGGGCTCTGGTTTTCGAGATATTACCGATTTTATCTTTTCAGATATTGTTAATATTATTAATAATTCAAGCTACCTAGGATAGTTTTGTTCATGCCAATAAATTCTAGAAGGTGTCAGTCGGGAAGCGGATTAGAGGGGCGGAAATTTTTTTGTTAGAAATACTCTATGGGCTATGATTTTCGAGATATTAGCATCTGTCAATTGTTTCGATACACGGCGCGAAAGATCTTTAATCCAGCAATGATATCTGCCAGCATTATCATCATTATCCATATGATCATCATCCTGGTCATAGTTTTCTTGTAGCATTAAGAGATTTATCCATCCTGTGTTTCGTATGTCTAACTGGAACTGTGGTGAAGAAGCGCTCTTTCTCCAGGATGAAATCATTTATTGATAAATGGTTCTGGTCTTCAAATTGTGTCATTTGCTTAAGTGTCATGGGAAATGTTATCCCATTTAAATTAAGTACAGTTGAATAATATGGATATGACGAAATCCTTTCAGAATGAGCATTTGTAGGATATAGTGCTGATTTTACGGCCCATGAGAAGCATGCTTCATCATTATTTTGTACATTGATGCAAGCTTTCTTTGATGCAATTTCCTTTGGTAGGGATATATACGAAGATCCTTGGAGCTGGTTGTTGATGTGTACTGCTAGATGTATTATAGAGTGCAGTGCCCAGCCACTGACTTTTTCCAGGAATTCTTACAGCTGAGTGTTTATTGGATCCAAAATGTTTGATTTAAACGACTACTCCAAATTATCATCTGCACTAATCGGAGCAGTTCTTGCTTGAAAATATTTAATGTCTTTTTGTTTTCACTGTCAGCACTTTGTTTAATAAATTCGCCGCAAAACGTTGTAGAAACTTTAATATTAAAATAATGTTTTAGAGTGTTCTTAATACGGCGCCTAAGTAATTTGGCTGAATCTTGCATAAATAGCTTCTAATCGATCTGTTTTAAATTTTCAATAACACCCTGCCAAATTCTACCTGCGAACGCTGTATTTATTTCCTCCCAATTTACAAAATCACTTCTTCTTATGCGAGTAATTCCTCCACCTCGACGGGGAGTTCTCAATAGCGCTCTCAATAATTTAATTTGCTAAAGACAGCTCTCGAAATGCCGTTTTCTAGCACTCTTACTGCACTTCCGACATTCAACTTGTAATTTATGAATGTTTCTACTGCACTTTTTAACAAGATAGTCTTTATTCTCTTAATTTGTTAAACACTTCGACACATCTTTCCGCGAGCTTTTAATTATTTCAGAACTTTTAGTTACTAGCGTAGTTGTCATTTTTATTTTCTTGTGTGTTTTAAACTATCACTGAGACTCACTAAAACTGACTGATGCTCCCCAAGATTTTGCTTGGGCTTTTATAGGAACGGTTTGTAAAAATGAATGATCCTGCTGCTGCAATAATCATTGCACAGGATGAATTCCAACGGATTTGCTTACAGGCTGAGATGATATCGATTTACACGAAAAAAACAAGACAAATCATTCAAATTAATTTGATTACTTTATTCTGCTGGTCGAATTTGCAAATATGATTGAGATTGTTCACATGAATGCATTTCAAGATAAAAAGAAAATGTGAAAATTCGTTTACTTTATGCGAATTTCAATGAAACGTTTCGATCGGTAAAATTCTTGGAACAATGAAATTTTTCGCTGCCTACAGGAAGTGTGGTATCAAATTACATGAAAAGAATAAATGTGCTGATATTGCTTAAATTTGTTTACACAGGTGTGCATGACTCATTCAGCTAAAATGCGAAATTTTAAACAGGAAGTTTACACAGGTGTGTATGAACCATTCAGCTTAAATGCGAATTTGTTTACACCGGTGATATCAAATTACATCATAAGCAGGTGATGCATGCCTAATGTTTGGTAAACATTTAATATTTGATACCCAGAACCCTCATAGAATGTGATCCAGAACTTCTGATATCTACGAATTCCTCGCTAGGAAATATTCAAGTAAGAAAACAGCAAATCCAAGGCGACATCATGCTGATATCTGCAACTCCCCAGGGTAACTTGAATTATTAGTAGTATTAACTATATCTGAAAAGGTAAAATCGCTAATATTTCGAAAACCAGATCCCGTAGAGGATTTCTGATGAAAATTTTATCCCCTAATACTCCCACCCTAACGATCTAGAATCCATTGGGATGAACAAAAATTTCCTACTATTAACTTTAATTATTACTAATATTAGGTCAATACCAAAAGCCTACATTTAGGCGCAACACTTAAAAACGCAAAATCATAATTAAAAAAGCACCAAGAAAACAGCGAAACCGTAGTACCGGAGCATGCTGGTAATACCGGCTAATGCCGCTAGGGCGCAGTCAAGACAAAATCACAGATCCAGTCCAGACTCAATGGTGTATCCAAGACATAATCCAGTAAAGACTCAATGGTACATCCAAAACCCAAACACATATTTATTATGGACTCAAAACCACCTAGCGACTGTGGTGCCATCTGCCCATATATAGCAACTTTAAAGAATATTCACACAACACCTCCATGGTCTCATTATAGAGCGCATCGGATTTTACAAAACCAAGCGTTCTCGGTTCGATTCCAGCAAAAAATACAACATTATTTTATTATACAATCATCTAAGACAAGAGCTTGAACAGCTTACGGGGTCCATTTAACCAGTTATGTCATCTCGTGGTCAGCCGGACCCTAGGAAAGGAATTCCGTAGACCACCAGGCGGAATCCCTCAGTGGCCCAGAACTCGATCCAGAACCACCAAAATAGTTGGAATTAACCGGACACAACTATTGGACAAAATGTCTCAATCGAGTGGCATTGACGGAGTTGATCTCAATTTCGAAATGCCGATCCATTGAGGGATTCAACGTGCAATTCAAATCACCTCCGAGGATAGTCGCGCCCCTAAAATTCACCAGGCAGGATTGAACACTATCAAGAACTTGTCTTGTAATGTCCTGGTCATGAGAAAGGTACACGTTTACTACCTTGATATATTGGTCTTGAACGACAAAGTCCAAGGAAGAAGCGAAGCTTGGGAAGATATCTATATATACAGGAGACGACAGTGTAAATTTGTTGGATACCATGATCGTCACCCCTGAGCCTCGGCGAGGCGGAGGTGTGGCAAACATTGCATAGCCAGTGTGCAGGTAAGCATATCGCTCAAGTTGTGTATAAGTGTCTTGGGTGAAATTCGTCTCTTACAGAAGTGTAATGTCTATATCGAACATTTTGACATGTTCGATTTTACTGTGTAGTCTTGTATGAGCACTTAAAATCCCGGTGTTTAGAGACGCTATCTTACACAAAATGATAAAAAGCTCAAACGATGTATGTGTGACGTCTACTGATGAGGAGAATCGACCAAGCGATGCTCCTGGATCAACTCTTCCACCTTCCTATGAAGTTGTTCTAACCGAACTACATCGTTGTACTTCCTCTTCTTCTTGGACTCCTGTTGTAGGAGTTGAAGCTGAAGAAGTAACAACTCTGGCCTCTCCAGATCCTTTACAAGAATACTCCAGATTTTATCTGAATTTTTCTTGTACTGGAACCGGGCAAGAATTTCGGAGATCTTTTTCCTAGGAAAGGTTTCCATCCCTTTCGAGACTTCAAATTGGCTACCAGTCGAAGCTGGAGAGACCAATCTCATCCAAGCCGGTCCTGTCGCAGTCCGAAAGCTGTTCGAAAGATGCTTCCACCTTTCTCACAACAGCCTTCGAAATGTCAGCTCCACTATCGTCCTCCTCCGAATGGGGCTTATTTAATGCGACTGGCTTTGCTGGCTCTGGAGGAGGCAGCGTCGCCCAGTCTACATTATTCCTGCTCCTCGTCCCCTTTTTTCCTACTTGGCTACTCCACTCCTCGTCGGAAGCTTATAGCCTTAATATTTTTTGCCTCTGGGACAATTCTGGTGTTGCAACTCAGGTACCAATCGCCCCGAATCACAACCATATAGTCAATACATCAATATATTGTACTATACAATATATTGTCGTATTGCAAATTCAACCCTGAAAACGAAAAATCAATTAAATTTAAATTTTCATTTAAATTTTTCATATGCATTCAAAAATTTCAAATGCATTTAAAAATGCATTTGCATGTCGTAACAAAATGCAATTTAGCATAAATTGAATTTCGTTATCATCAAGCCATGTAATCGGGTATTATTTTTCGTCGCGCAAATTGAATGCACTTGAAAAAATTCACATATTCTCACGTACGATCTTTCATGGTAGTGAGAAAGCAAAAAAAAAGAAAACAAAAGAGCTTTTGCAAGTGATCATCGGGTACCTGGGGCCAGCAAACCCAAACCTCGGGGCAGTCTTCTTTTAAAAATCCGCCGAACAAGATACGGGAACATACGTAAAAATTTGATGTTGTGACTCGGAAAGAATCAAAAGCATATTGATTCAGTGTCTAGTGAAATAAATTCATAAAAAAAAAACAAAAGAAAAATAACATGTTGAATAATTTAAATACAATTAAACCGAAATCGGAAAGGAAGTTTTATCTTTTATTTTATTAATCGTAGGCGGTGTGCTCTCTGTTCGGAGCACGGCACACATGCTATATAACACTGGCTGCTCCAAAATAGCAGGTTGAGCACTGGCAGAAGGTTCCTTCTCCGGAGCGACTACTGTAGTATTGGTTTCCTTCGAGGGAACCCCCAGTTCAGCCCTCTTCCCGATTCTCTTGGGGCAGTCAGCAATAAAATGCCCTACCAAATGGCAAGCATGGCATTTCGCTTCCGTGCTCACATCAGTCCAGTGCCTTGAGCCGGTTATGCTCAAGTAGAAGCCACTTGGAAGCATGCACCCCTTTTATAGAGTGATGGACGCTTCCTGGCTGGTACCGCAAATAACCCCCCCCCCCAAGACCCTCGACCACAATTTTAATGGGAATAACATGAACGCTCACATGAATCTTCCCAAATTTCCCTAGGAAATTCAGGAGGTCTTCATGACTGGCATTGGGACCCGTGAAAACACAACCTTCGTGGGCTTTTCCCTGAGTGGGAATGGCAAAAGATATCTACCATACACCTCGATTCCCGCAAGCATAAGCTTGGTAGCACCACCGAGGGTTGTGCTATACATATACATCAACCATTCCTCCAGCTATTACTGCCATGGAGAATAGCTCATCACGAGAGATGACCTGAAAGATCGCTTTTCGGTACGAGCTCTGAGGACATCTACGGATGTGCTCAAGCTGCATACCGTAGCTCTCACCCTTTAAAAATGATGGTTACGCCGATATAGAAACATCACACACAGACACCATAAGTGTACTCCAAGAACGGTTGGACTCAATATCCCAAAACTTAACAAATAAACCCGACTGAAGTTAGTCGGGAAGATTATACTAATGTCTCCTTTAGAGATCAATCTACCTCCTTCCTATCAGAAGCTATGTCACTTATCCCCAATTTCAGTGGAAATCCAAAAGATCTCCAAAAATTTGTCTCAAGTTTCGATGATATTTACACAACAACATCAACGGAAAATTAAAAGCACTCCCTCCTTATTTTAATAAGGAGTAAATTATCTGCAGAGGCCTACGACATTTTCAGGTACATTGGCCTACCTTAATATCAATACTAAATCAAACTTTTGAAGTTAAAACTCCCAGATCTACCTTGCAGTCCCAGTTAAGCAATTCGAGACAAAGAAAGGAGGAAAGTACAAAAGATTTCCTCCAAAGATTAAATGTAACACCGTCAAAGCTAAATGAGGCAACCCACTCATACACAAGTGAAAAAATTCTTTTGAAATCGCTATTAAAAGATAATGATTGTCAAGCAATGAGAGCTATAGAGGACGGATTATCCAATCCACAACTACAGACTTTAGCAAAAGTCAAATCTGATAAATCTTTCACTTCACTAAAGTCACATATTCTAGAGTACGCAAAACGTTTAGAACTGAGACAATCCAATTTTAAAACCAATCACAAGGTAAAGCCAAGTCCCTTTCAACAGAATACAAATCTCAATCTGCGTTGTTTTAAATGTAATGGACTGGGGCATGCTGCGTCAAAATGCCCAGTCACATAACGCCCTGCACAGAGTCTTAACATAATTCCAATAACAAACCCCCAATTACAACGCTCTCCAGATTTTAACAAAATTATATCTCCATCATTAAAGATAACAAAGCACCTGGGCCAGATCGAGTGCCTTATGAATTCTTTAAACATGCCCCTCCAGCTTTTTTATATAAGCTTCTGAAAATATTTAATGACATATACGGAAGCGGAAATAGCCCAGAAAGTTTTTCGAAGTCGATCATATTTCCTATATATAAAAATGGAGATCCAAACCTTAAAGAAAATTTCAGAGGCATCACATTTATGGACGCGATTGCGAAACTACTCACAGGTATTGCAAACAACAGGCTAGCTTTATGGGAGTAAGAAAGGGGCGTTTTAAATGAGTGTCAAGCTGGGTTTCGGCCTGGCTATTCCACAATCGACAATATTTTTAATTTACTTAATATTGTTAATATCAAGCTACATAAAAAAAGAGGAAAGGTCTATGCGTTCTTTGTAGATTTTAGGGCCGCATTCGACACAATTGACAGATCTGCTCTCCCTTATAAACTCTATAAACTTGGAGTATCAACAAAATTTATTAGGTTCCTTCAGGGTATCTATAGAAATACCAACGTAGAAGTATGGAATGGTGAGAAACTATCTGAACACTTTTATACAAGCTCGGGGCTTAGGCAAGGATGCTCATTAAGCCCTTTACTGTTCTCACTATTTATTAATGACATTGAGGATGATATGGGAGGAGGGGTGAATATTGATGGACTTGTCATTAAAGCACTCTTATATGAAGATGACTTGGTTTTATTGTCTGAAGACCGGATAGAGTTGCAAGAAATGATATCGAAGCTAGAGGAATACTGTCGATGCTGGAACCTGGTGGTTAATTTAGATAAGTCCAAAATAATGATATTCCAAAAGAGAGGTGGTAGAAGAGCAAATAGGGAAAGATGGGAATTTCAAGGAAGAAATATCGAAGTAGTCAAGACATTTAAGTATCTTGGTATCAAGTTATCGCCAGGGCTCTCATGTAAGGACCACATAAGTGATCGCTTAAGCGCAGCCAAAGGGGTCTTAAACAACACTTGGAATAACTTTATAAGAAACGCAAAAATAAGTCATTCAGCTAAGTATAGGATTTACTCTGCTACCTCAAGGGCAGTATTATGTTACGCTGCTCAAACATGGGGCTTTGAATATTATGAAGAAGTTGAAAAACTGCAGCGTTTCTTTATAAAAAAAACTTTTTTGGCTGCCTAGACAAACGCCCAATTACGTTCTAACGCTAGAGGCAGGATTACCTAATTTATATATATTTACCCTCAAATGTCATTTTGAATATATGCGGAGAGTTTTGAGCTTATATGCAGAAAACAGACTACCACGAATATTGGCTTTAAAGGCAGTTGATAACAAGATCTACTGGTTTGAGGAATGGTTAAATCTAGCAGAAAAGCACGACGTACAACTTTGCACTACATGGCAAAACGTAGAAAATCTTCCGTCCATTCTGGATTCTATTATAGAAAAAGAGGAACGATGGCATTGGATGAAGGCGCAGGAACGAGCGAGGCAGACCGTACGTCATGGATTGTACGATAAGCTTAATTACAGTTTGGGAGAATGTAGCTATTTTAAGGACAACAATTCTATAATGAATATAAAGCTAATTTTGATGTACAGGAGCGGTATGCCACAACTAAACACAAGTCCATGGCGCACAGAAGGAAGTTCAATGTGCTCCCTTTGTAACTTGGAAGAGGATGAGGACTTTGTGCACTACCTGGCAATATGCCCAGTCTTGAAAGAATTTAGAGTTATAGCCTTTGGTAAAACCTATCTCACGGAGGAGGAAGCTATCGCGATCCTGAATGGTAGCAATTTTGATGCCCTTTTACAATACGCAAAATTGGCCTGGAAATATAGACAGTTATTAATTCAAGAGTTTAATTATTAATATAAGTTCTCTTAAAAATTAATCAGTGTGAAGATTGTAATTGTAGCTCTCGGTCTAGTTCTTCTCCTGTGTATATAATATACCTTAAGATTCTTTGTTTTCTTTTCTCCTTGTTTACTAGTAAGTACTTGTTATTATTCCTTTTTTTCTCTCTTACATTAAGTTTGCTTTCTTTTCTATTTAATCTTATTGATATACTTTAAGCAGGGACACTTGCCAACTCGACAGATGGCCTCGGCGCCATTGTTGACGTTTATTATATTAAATTAATGTGACTGAAGATTAAGTAATTGAATTGGGTAAAGATGAATTGGAAATAAACTTATTATTATTATTATATCTCCATCACAAGCTACTTCATGTCGATATTGTCATCGGATGGGACATACAATCGAGGAATGCAAGACAAGAGCTGCGAATAATAATTTAACGATAGCCCAGGAAATCAAAATATTTTTCGGGAATTAAATACAACTCCATCGGCAAATAAACAGCCACAAAACAGGAGCTGGCAGCAGCCAGTACTCCGAGAATATCGAGCTCCACCGCCGAGATATAATAATGCAAATGTCTCGGCTAGATCACCATCACCGAAGAGAAAAAATTATATGAATCCTTCCGCATCCAGGCAGGGATACTGGGTGCAGCGTGGGGTCAATTTCGGCAACTCCTCGCACATACAAACTACCGAACAAGTCCACAGGAATCCCGAGACAATATCGACGGAAAAGTAGGCAGCAAGAAATTAATTCGTATCCCCGTCCAAATTAATAAAAATTCGCTAACGCTTTCTTTGCCTGTCGACATTTGCTCTGCTCCAAAACTCACCTTTTTAATTGATACTGGAGCAGAGATCAGCCTAAAAAAGTCCATCCACTGAAACCAGACAGTATCTGCTACAGAAATGCTGTCTGCAATATAAATACTTTATTTACAGAGTCCACTTCTACAGAAGAACTCATCTTCGCGAAATTAACTCTGGAATCTGCGCAAAATAACTCCATCCTAGAACATCCATTTCAAATAGTGGGAAATAACTCCATCCTCTCATACGACGGCCTGCTTGGTCATGACTTTTTATCTCTACACAATGCTAGTATCAATTACAAAAGCAAATGTACTTATTTAGAAATAAACGATTGAAATGAATCTTATCCGTATGAGCAATATTACTCCAATTATCTATATGTTTATTTTAAAAGCGAAGACCCAGAAAAAAGGTCTCCAACTAAAAGTCTATCTCTGTCAATTGCTTCACAAAGCAATAACAATCTATCTCCGTGCAGTGCTTCACAGGAAGCGAATCCAAAAGGTACTCTAACTAAAACACTATCTCCATCAACAATTCCAAACAGAATGGAAATAAGAAGTTACGACAATCAACCTTAATCAAAATTTTTACAAAATAAAAGGCTGGAACATAAAAATGTAGCTCCATCAATAGCCGCACAGGAGGCTAAATCTAGTAAAATTCTATCTCCTTCATCAATAAATTCACAAAAAGTGAATTCCAAGAATAAATCAAAGAAGTCAAGAAATCTCTCAATAAATGTTTAACTTCTTCAAATTCTATCGAGTCGGAATCATCGAATAACTCCTTCCAAATTTCACAAAAGTTGGAATCATATCTCCTTCTTATAAAAAATCCGAAAGAAACGGATAACTTAAAAACAACCAAAATTCCGGCTCGATCAGAATATATTTTAGAAATTACAAATCCTTCTATTCAACATCAATCGGTTTTCTTCAAAAAGGAAATAAGGCCAGGATTATTTCTCGGAAACTCGATCGTCAAACCAGTCAACGGTATGGCAAAAGTTCTAATCCTCAACACAAATGAGAAGAACGCCGATCTGGGCCCTTACGAGGTGAACCCAGCTTACCAAGACTTGGACGATTTTGTGGTCATCTCCACAGACTCTGAAAGAGATCCAGATAAGGGCAGAATCATAAAACCGCAAAACCTTATCAAATTGGATCACTGCAATTAAGAGGAATCTGAGAGTATTCGCAAGATCTGTAGAGAATTCAATGATCTCTTCTCTCTAGAAGCGGATTTCCTTTCATATACAAATGCGAATACCCACAAAATCGAAACACTACAAGACAAACCGCCAATCTATACCAAGTCTGACAGACTTCCTGAGCCAAGCCGAACTGAGATAAATAGGAAGATACAAGAACTGCTTGAGTCAGACATCATCAGACCTTCACCCAGTCCCTGGAATTCCCCACTTCTCCTGGTTCCTAAATAACTAGATGAGAATGGTAACAAAAAGTGGCGAGTAGTGGTAGACTTTCGTCGTATTAGCGACATACTATTGGCGATGCGTACCCACTGCCTAATATCACTGATATATTAGACCAGTTGGGGAAGTCGAAATATTTTACCACACTCGACTTAGCTGGTGGATTCCACCACACAAAAATGGGCTCGAAGAACAGGGAGAAAACTGCTTTTAGCACAACCAATGACCATTACGAATACAATCGTATGCCATTTGGTTTAAAAGGAGCCCCTGCTACTTTTCAACGAGCCATGAACAATGTTCTATCTTGACTTTAAGGCATCTATTACTTCGTATACATGGACGATATTGCAGTCCATAGATACAATGTCAAAGATCACAATTCCAGACTCAGCAGTATTTAACCATCTCCACTACTTCAATTTGAAACTCCAACCCGAAAAGTGCCATTTCTTAAGGAAAGAAATTATGTATTTAGGGCACATAATTACAGAAAAAGGAGCGAAACCAGATCCAGCAAATATAAAGTCAGTTAAGTCCTATCCAAGACCCAAGAAGGAAAGCGATATAAAAGCCTTCCTTGGTTTCGTCGGCTACTATCGCCGCTTTATACCAATTTTTCGAAGATAGCCAAACCCCTTACAAATCTTTTGAAAAAGACACGCCTTTCAAGTTCGACGCAATTTGTGATGAAGCAT
This sequence comes from Dioctria rufipes, assembly GCA_963924295.1. Classification (NCBI taxonomy): domain Eukaryota; kingdom Metazoa; phylum Arthropoda; class Insecta; order Diptera; family Asilidae; genus Dioctria; species Dioctria rufipes. Next base: position 108,153,273 of record OZ002744.1, read on the forward strand.
TTTGCGAATTGAGAAATAAATTAATTTCAGCACCAATTCTGTCTTATCTCAATTTCGACAAAGAATTTTTTGTCACCTCCGATGCCAGTGACTACGCCATCGCAGCTGTTCTTTCACAAGTTGATGATCAAGCAGATCATGCAATCGCCTATATGAATCGAGTTCTCAATGGTGCAGAGACTCGTTACTCAACAATAGAAAAAGAGCTCTTTGCTATCATTTTCGCAGTTGAGCAATTCAGACCATACGTTTATGGCAGACAGTTTGCTTTCATAACTGACCATAAACTATTAGTATGGATCATGAATCTGAAAGATCACTCCTCACGACTGATGAGATGGAACATACGTCTTGAGGAATATGACTACCAGGTAGTCCATAGAGCTATTCCAGAAGTACAAAAAATTTCGTAAAACCTACCAGCTGCGTAAATGTGGTAACGAGGAATCAAGCTAGAGCTTAGGCGAATTTGAATACACCCTGCACGTGTGTAAATAATCAAAATCCAACTCCATCACCAGTAAACAATTCCTCAGTCTTAATGACTGAGACTAATTTCCCATTATTATTAACCAGAAATGCGAATCCTAAATTTTTCATCTTGCCCATGCAAGATACGGAACTTGAGAGAGTATTGGATTTGAAACTAAAATTTTCAGATAAATCTCCACTTTTAGAAACTGAACTGAACTTCTTCAAGAAAATAGACTCCACAATAATTATATCAAAAACGAATCTACCTTGTCGATCCCAAACAAATAGAGCAGACCTCGAAAAGATTTTAACTGAAATCTGCTCATACACAGAAGCAAATCAGTTAAAACAAATAAATACCTCCTTCCATATATTAGATCCACAGAATCTAATAATTATTAAAAACGCTTTTACCCAGATCTTCGCTAATAACCTAATAAACATCAAACTCCATCAAGATTGGATTAAATATTTATCCCACATTAATGACATCGGAAAAGTTTTAAAAGATTTTCATTCACTACCGACGGGAGGACATCAAGGAGTTTCACGTACTATTAAAAGAATTAAAAAACAATTTTACTGGCCTGGCATGTCAGACGACATCGTAAGGCATGTAAGGAAATGTAAACTTTGTCAGATAAGCAAAGTATCCAGAAATCCAAAAATTCCCATGAAAATCTCGAGCATTAGCTCCAAACCTTTCGAAAGAGTATATCTAGATGTTGTAGGACCTCTCCCAATTTCAAATTCTGGAAACAAATATCTCCTTACATTCCAAGACGACCTTTCAAAATTTTCTGAGGCTATTCCCATAGACGAGACTGAGCCTAAGACATTAGCGGAAGCCTTCACGACGACAATAATCGACATGGTATTCCAGAAAGTATCCTCACAGATCAAGGTTCTAACCTCATAAATAGCATGTTCGCCGAGGTATCTAAATTGTGTATTGGATAGACGTCGCAGAACCTTAGCAGAATATCTCCGATCTTATGTATCAAAAGATCCACAAGACTGGGATACATGGATTCCTTATGCTATGTTTGTATACAATACCACCCCCCATTCGAGTACTAATTATACTCCTCGTGAACTTCTATACGGATTCCCAGCCGAAATCCCAAATAATTTAGAATCTTCTCCAAACGTTAGCTATAATTATGACAATTATGCAAAATAGCTAAGGACATAACCATGGCAAACAAAGAAAAATCAATATTGCAATACGACAAAAGCTCCTTCCAAAAATCTTTTATGGTAGGCGGTAAAGTCCTACTTAAGAGCAGAGTTCGACAGAACAAATTCTCACCACTATGGTCAGGTCCGTATGAGATAATGGAGATTAATTCCCCTGAAAGTTCCACTATTAAGATCACTAATAAAAACAAAAGAGTCTATAATAACGACCTAAATCTATTCTCAGAGTAAAAACTTCATCATCTTCAAACATCATTCAGAGACATTAACATAGTGTCATCTTCCAGGTTTCCAAAATGATGCATACAGCATTCATTTTGATTTTCATCCCTTTCCTCTACAGCTCAGGAATAAAAGTCAATCAGCTAAATGCCACTCCAGGATTTTTTTTTTTTTAGGAAATTGGCAACAAGTGGAAGACGGTAACATCCTATGACTTGGAGAATTTTAAAGCGGAGTTCAGGAAAATGAAATTCATCGCACAGCAAATAACAGCAACCTGCAAGAAACTCAATAGCAATTCAGCGATAGCCCACACTTGTAACCAGTGGTGTGCTGGAGTGGGCTCTCCTGGGCTCGCACGAGCCCATTGTTCAATTTTTTGAAACTTTACGAGTCCATTGTAAAAAGTAAGTTTTCAGAGTTTTCGTAATTCCAATCTATCGTCTACCAGGTACCAGGCCAAATGTAACGGCGTGAAATTGTTGTTATCTGAATGTCAGGATTACCTTGGGCTTTAATTTGTTCCTCCGTTATTTCTCCCTGACCAGCACTTTCATGAAAACTTAAATGTACGTCGTTTTAAAAATCCGCTTCTGTATTTCCTCTCTGCAAATTTGTTAATACCGCTGAATGAGGTTTGTAAGGCAAAAAAGAACTCTTCCTCTTTCCGCTCGTAAGTACTAAATGATTTAAACCCACTTTGTTCTGCAATAGAGACAAATTAAATTAAATTTAATAAGATTGAAAGAATTACCTGCTCTCATCATTGTCAGAATTAGGAGAAATAGAAGCTATCACCAAATGAAGATTAATATAATACACTAACTATTAACTAACAACTCACTTCTGACTGTCATTTGGATTTTGCCGATCTTTAGCCGATTTTTAAAATATATTTATCTTATTTTCAAGATACATTTAGCTGATTTTAGAAAAACTAATTGGCAACACTTATCATGTTCCATATACCACAGGCTTTTTTTATATGGCTTAACAGTAACACAGATTAGATATATACAGATATCCAGCTTCGCAAAATTACCCGGTACGGCTTTAAGAACCCTTGCTCCGGTACTACCCCACCATTCCGTAAAAACTGCTGGGTGCGTGACAGTAGTTACGCTATGGCGTCACCAGATCACTTTTTGAGCTTCCAGGATTTCCCCACAGATGGCGCCACCGTCGCTAGGTGGTATAAATCCATACTAAATGTGGGTTTGTGCCTTGGATGTACTGGTTTATGTCTTGGATGTTGGGGATACGAGACCAATTTGGGGATACGAGACCACTTTAAGTGCTCTCCAGCATAGGGAAATAGCATAGGATTTCGATTTTGTTTCTGGAGTTCGCTTATTTTTCATCTCAGACTCGTAGCCTCTAAGTTTACATCAACTTTTTCATCTCGAGTTTTGGGGGTACGAGATAACTTTCAGTTCTATATACTTGTGAAGGGGGTGGGAAGCTTTATTGATGGATTTGGTCTTGACTGCGCCCTAGCGGCATTAGCCGGTACTACCAGTATGTTCCGATACTACGGTTTTCTTGGATAGATATGTGGTGCGCCTAAATGTAGGCTTTTGGTTTTGAACTAATATTAGTAATAATTAAAGTTAACGCTAGGAAATTTCTGTTCATGCCAATGGATTCTAGATGGGTGGTGTGCGAGGGGTATTATAGCATAGGATAGGGGGGGGGGGGGGGGGGGGTAATGAAATTTTCATCAGAAATCCTCTACGGGCTCCAGTTGTCGAGATATTAGCGTATTAATAATTCAAGTTATTTTTGGTCATGGAAATGGATTCTAGGTTGTGTAGGGTGGGAGGGGGGACGAAATTCTCATCAGAAATCCTCTACGGGCTCGCCATTTCTTGAGTAAGGTTACCTAGCGGCATTACCCGGAACTACCAGCATGAATTGGTTTTGCTGTTTCCTTTTATTAGTGGGGCAGTTATAGATATCAGCATGACGTCATCTTGGTTTTGTTGTTTTCAAGTGCTGTTGTAGATATCAGCTTCATTCGAATTTCACAACATGATATCACCTTGGCTTGATGTTTTCTTAGCAAATTATTATTATTATTGGGTCCTGGGGGTGCGTGTATTGAAAAGTCACATTTGTTCTTTCGAGTGCAAGCACCATTTCTTGAGCAAGGTCCCCTAGCGGCATTAGTCGGTACTACATATGTTGTTCATCACGGGATTGGGGATATGAGATTACTTTCAGCACTCTCCAGCATAGGGAAATAGCATAGGATTCCGATTTTGTTTCTGGAGTTCGCTTATTTTTCATCTCGAGTTTTGGGGATACGAGATCACTTTGGGGATACGAGATCACTTTCAGCATTCTTCAGCATAGGGAAAAGCATAGGATTTCGATTTTATTTCTGGAGATCACTTATTTGTCATCTCGGAGATCGTAACTGTAAATATTATAAACAAGAGTGATCATGCTATTATATTCAATATCTAAAAATTGATCACGGTTGCTTGGGATGTTAAGAAATATAAAGTAATAAAAATTAAATTTTCGATGTAGGTGTGTGTGTGTGTGTGTGTGTGTGTGGGTGGTTGTGTGTGTGTGTGTGTGTGTGTGTGTGTGGGTGGGTGTGTGTGGGTGTGGGTGTGTGTTTGTGTGGGTGTGTGTGTGTGTGTGTGTGTGTGTGTGTGTGTGTGTGTGTGTGTGTGTGTGTGTGTGTGTGTGTGTTAAAAAGTCGCTATGGGCTTCGAGATATTAGCGATCTTACCTTTTCGGGTATAATTAATAGTAGTAGTAATAATTCAAGCTAACCCTATGATATTTTTTTTGTTCATGCCAATAGTATTAGTACTAGGGGGGTAAAATTTTCATCAGAAATTCTCTACGGACTATGGTTCGAGATATAAGCGATCTTACCTCCTCAGGTGTAATTAATATTAGTAGCTGAAAAACGGAAAAACAACAACAACTATAACCTAAGTTGTGGATTAAAGATTGGATTATATTTATCTGTAGGTGTCTTTTATAAACAAGATTGCACCATGTAATCATATCTAAAAATAGATCAGGCGAAGCTGGTCGGGGCGAATGTAGGTAGATATGTTCACCTAGATAAGTAATGGAAATTTGTAATGCTTCTAATTTGATGCCTTGCATAAACAAATTCGCATAGTCCAGTAAAGTAAACAAATTCGCAGTCGAATAATGTAAACAAATTCACACAGCAGACGAGTAAAGTATACAAATTGAGCGGTTTATGAAAGATTCCTAATTTCTTTATCAGAAAACAACAACAACAACAACAACTGATATTAATCTGTAGGATATGATGTCGTAGATGAGTAGTGGAAGTTATAATTGAAAATGTCTTTTGCTGAAAGAAACAACAACAACTATAACGTAAGTTGTGGATTAAAAATCTTTTATAAACAACAGTGATCATGCTATGATATTCGATATCTAAAAATAGCTGCTTGGGATGGTAAGACACATGAAATCATTAGAAGTAATGGAAATTAAAGCATTCTTAAAGGTTGCCAGGTGGCTGGTAATTTGATATCTTGCGTAAACAAATATAGCCGAGTAAAGCAGACAAGTTGAGCGATTAATGTTTTTTTTGTGTCTAGGAGTTTCTATTGAAAAGTCTTTATGACGAATTGTTTTTTATTTTCAATAAAATTTCTCAATCAGTCACACTGTTATGAGATTTGATTGATCACCGATATCATAGTTCACGTGAATCTGATAAGAATATGATAATTTTATCTTCATACTATTGGGGTGATCACATTATTTTCTTACCTAGGTTGAGAGTGGGTTTAATTAAATGTTTTGATGAAAGAAGGTGGTGTTATGATATCAATGTAGTATGATATCTTTTCTTAGATGAGTAAAGGAAGTTGTTTGGGAGCTGTGAGTAAGGAAAAAACCTTATGAGCATGGTCGCTTCATATTTATCCCCCTAAATTATCATCCAAATGGTATTGTATGAAGGAGCAAAAAATTGATAATAGTGAAGATCGTGGTGGAGGTTGCGAGGGGGTGCTGTAAGTTGTGGATTAAATTGAAAGTTTTCATGGATCTCAAGGTTTAAACTTTTTAGCCTCCAGCAGGAATGTCTTCTTTTAGTTGACTCGGTGGCTAGATAATAACGTGTTAATTTCATGTTCATAATATGATCTTGTGGTAAGCATATGAAGATAGCGGAGTTTTTTTTATAAATCAAGTAGTAACGCTCTTATGAGATTTGATTGACTCCTATATCTAAAAAAATATTCTACATGAAGCTGATGTAGTTACTATTAGGGCAGGTACATTGTTTACTTACCATTAAGTTGAGAGTGGGTTAAATTAAAAGCATTGATTGAAGAACGCTGTTTTATGATATTAGTGTGGTATGATATGTTGTCTGAGGTGAGTAGTGAAAGTTGTATGGGAGTTATGAATAAGCAGTAAAATCCTAATCAGCAATCTCGCTGGATATTTGATAATTCTCCAACTCCATAGTGAAGATCGTGGTTGGGGGTTGAGAGTAGGTACTGTAAGTTATGTATTAAGTTAAAAGTTTTGATAGATGGTATTTGGTATTTATCTCCTCGAAATGGTGTTGTACGAGTATGAGAAAGTTCGGAAAAAAGTTGATAATGCTTCAAGTTCAATAGTGAAGACCGGGATGTTGAGAGTGGGTATTTGGAATGATATAATTCTAGTAGGATATGGAAGTATTATTTATTCATCTTTAAATCTTACCATGAAATTAGGTTGGGAGTGGATTAAATTAAAAGTTTTGATACAAGAAGGCGTAGTTATTATATTAATATAGTATAATATGTTGCCCTAGATGAGTACTTGAGAGTTGTGAGTAATATGTGGAATATGTTGTAGATGAGTAGTGAAAGTTGAAAATGTAAGGTTCCCAATTCCTTTATTGAAAAACAACAACAACTGTAGCAAATCAAATTTTCATACAATATTTAATCACATCAAATTCATTATTTATTTTGTATAAACTTTTTTCTCTGTGTTTCATATCCGAAATGCGATCCAGAGCAAATGCCTCCCATAATCCTATTCTGCGTTAGGCTATGAGAGTTCGGCAGCAAAATCCAATGTTTTTTCTTATCATCTGTCTTGCTCTAACACATTAGGAATCTTTAGTGAATACCATAGTATGAAACCATCTCACTCGGGACTTGTTCATATACTTGCCAGCTGTGGATATGTAGAAAAACTTTCATGGGCGATATGGGGATTGAATCGATGTATGTTATGCACTAGATTGGTGGTATATGTGCTTATTTGATTCAAGCAAAATAGTTTCACGGCTTCCTTACCAAGACTTAAATATATTCATAAAAACGTTGAATCGAACATGTTAATACTTATTTCGAGTATGAGTAGAGGAAATCGTGATCATTGCAGCATGTTATGAACTTCTATATCTAAAAATAGACCACATGAAGGTTATTGGGGTGGTAAAACATCATGAAATTATTAGGCTGAGAATGGCTTTAATTTAAGGCTTTGGTGAAAGAAGGCGGTAGTAGATATATTAATGTAAGATGATAGGAGGCATCAGTCAGTTTTGGTGAGCCTCAGCGATAGGTCAAATAAAAAAAAATGTCAACCGTGCTAATAAATGAAAGTTTTTCTAGTAAAAAGAGTGGTACAAAACGGCATATGGGGAGCTGTATTGGACAGACTAAATTGCCGAGAGTGTTATTGAAAGCCACCAGTTGAGGTGGAGAAATTACTCAGCGTGTAAGAAAAAGTGATTTTGTAAAGTGGGAGGAAATATGATCAGTATTCACAGACAGAATTAGAACTGGAATTATTGTAAATATAAACCATACAGATCATAAGCTATTTATACTGGATGCTGCTGATTTATTTATACGCCGTATTAAGAATATTTTAAAACGCCATCTCAATATTAAAGTTAATACAAAGTTGTGTGCTGATTTTGTTAAGAATATCGGTGAATAGAATATTTTTTTAGATATAGGAGTCAATCAAATCTCATAACAGCGTTACTACTTGATTTATAAAAAAAAAAACTCTGCTACCTTCATATGCTTACCACAAGATCATATTATGAACATGAAATTAACACGTTATTATCTAGCCACCGAGTCAACTAAAAGAAGACATTCCTGCTGGAGGCTAAAAAGTTTAAACCTTGAGATCCATGAAAACTTTCAATTTAATCCACAACTTACAGCACCCCCTCGCAACCTCCACCACGATCTTCACTATTATCAATTTTTTGCTCCTTCATACAATACCATTTGGATGATAATTTAGGGAGATAAATATGAAGCGACCTTGCTGATAAGGTTTTTATTCCTTACTCACGGCACCCAAACAACTTCCATTACTCATCTAAGACAAGATATCATACTACATTGATATCATAACACCACATTCTTTCATCAAAACATTTAATTAAACCCACTCTCAACCTAATGGTAAGAAAATAATGTGATCACCCCAATAGTATGAAGATAAAATTATCATATTCTTATCAGCTTCATGTGAACTATTATATCGGGGATCTATCAAATCTCATAACAGTGTGACTGATTGAGAAATTTTATTGAAAATAAAAAACAATTCGTCATAAAGACTTTTCAATACAAACTCCTAGATACAAAAGGAACATCAATCGCTCAATTTGTCTGCTTTACAACTGCAAACATTTTCAAACATTTTCAATAAAACTATAGCCGCAATTGAAAAGGAATTCATGGTTATGCATAAAAAGTTAATTTCAATACAGGTAGCTACATCATTAATGGAAAACAGAACATTGGATAACAAAATATCCATTGAACTTGAATCACTCATTTCACTAGTGTCTTTGTTGGCATTCAGATATCAGAATACCCGGACAGAATTAATGGAACTTTTAACAGATTCCACGCATGGAAAATTCCATTCTATACTAATATAACCGAAAAATATTGAAGATCTTTTAACAAAGATTAGGCAAGAATTGCCAAATTCAATGATGCTTCCCATGAACTCTAAAAAAAATATAATCACACAAATTTACGAATTGAGTATAATAGCCGTGACTATGTTCAATAATAAAATAATGATAGAACTCAGAAGTCCCATTCCTTTCAAGGAACCATACCAAATATTCAAAGTAATGCCATTACCTACACTCCTTAACGGATGGTTCATATATATTGAACCATCAAAGGAATATATAATAATAGACTACAATCGGGAGCACTATATTGAACTAGCATTACATGATATCCATGTAAAAATATTGTACCTTTAATGGCACGTTGTATTTTATGCTTATTGCTGAAAACTGAAAAAATATTATCTGCTGGGAAAAACTTGCTTGAAACTACACTTGTGATCGCTGTCAAAAAACTGAGAGAGATCTCATAGTCATAGTCAGAGTCTTTCTTGCGCATTTAATATCTATTGTCCTTAATGTGTAGTCCTAACTTCCGTGTTAGGATTTATGGTAGGGTAGATTTTAACACTCAGGCTTTTTATTTTGGCCTTGATTTCAGACTTGTCTTTGTTTTGTCTTGTTTCCGTGGCGGTATAAGAGAGAGATCTTAGGAATTGCCCCCTTTTTATAGGCTCTAAGCGGCCATTTTGACATACGTTCCACAGGAAAAATGCAAATTAAGCATATTTTTCGACTTTGCTTGACTTGTATACTTATGTCAAAATGTACCAATTTCCTTCAACTAATTTATTTTAAATTATCCATGAATTTTCGTAATTTATTTTATTAAATAATTTAATTTTTCTGAAATTTATCACAATGGCGGCTTCCTGCCATATTATGACAATTTCCAATGTGGAACGGAAATATTTCTCATTTTTCTTGCATCTCGTTTTCGCATCTTTCTCTTTCCCACTTATTATGGGAATTTAATTTACCTTTTTTATTAAATTTCTAATTAACTGGTGAAATAATTCGCACCTTCTAAGCCTGCTCAATAGGTTGCGCGCCGTCGATTTCATCTTATTGACTTTCTCGCGAGTCAATTTGACAGTCGCGATCGCGGTGTTTTAATTCGAAAGTGTCGGGTTTGTTTATGTGGTTTTTTCGGCAAATTATGGATTAATTATCCAGGTAAGTGTGTTTTATTATTTTCTAAGTGTTTAGTTTTAATTATGTGTCAGTTCCAGCACAAATAATTTGCAGGAAATATGTAAATTCTTATGAATTATTTATGCTGGAAATTGATTTGTGACATGTCAACAATGATGTAAATTGTTGATTTTGGTTAATTATACGCTTTGTGCCTAATGCAAATTCATGTAATTTGCATATGTAAACATATTTGCATAATTTGCAAATGTTTATTATGCAGAGAATATGAATTTTGCAAGAATTGGCAATATTTACATTTGCATGCAATTGTTGTTGTACTGCCAAGAAATTGGTTTCTTGGCAGTTTTGCATGCAATTCGTAGAATTTATTCTTGTTTTGTTTATTAGTTTTTTATATTGCTGCATTTAAACTAATCTATGCATTTTTTTCATTTTCAGATTAGTTCCTGAGGCTGCAGGATGATGTTGCAGATGACTGGACGATATACTAGGGAAGTACAAACATACAATTTTGTCAAATGCTAATATCTTTTAATTTTATTTTTAGCTGTGCTCAACACTATTATATGCTGGAATTGTGACCAGTCCGGTCATTTTTATCAGGACTGCAGGCAGGAGAGACAAGTTGTGTTCTGCTATGGATGCGGACGCAAGAATGTCTTCAAGCCTGATTGCCGCTATTGCAGACAGAAAAACGAGAGACGGGTCGGGAATACCACCACCTCTGTCCGACCAACGTCAACGTCGCAAGCAGCAACTGCAACGAACCCTCCAGTTCAGGCCTTGAACAAGGAGGAAGATCCGCTCCATTAGCAGACACTAGCGATAACTCTCTGATATGCCCTCTGATCTCATTCAGTGATTCTGGTTATATCAGTACAACACCCGATTGTACGAATATTGAACCGATAGAGGCGGAGAACTTAATAGACTTCTCGGTAGATCTTCGAGCTCCCATTTCCACTTCTGGGGAGCCCATGACCTTGTTAGACACTTCTCTAGAAGAGTCTTTGCATTTCGATGTCCCGTTGACACCTATAGTACGCGTAGCTGACAAAGTTACTGAGCAGGTGATTTGGCCTCCTGTCATTTCGGTTTTAAAACGGCCACCAAGCTCTGATATGACGAGTGGGCGTGAGCCAGTTTTACATCCGTTGACGCCGTATCATACGCGTCTGCAGAAATACAAAGCAGCCAGAGACCGAATCTTCTCCTCAGTGGCGGAGTTAGCTGACATTATGTTTCCGGACCGGGATATGAGACCGAAAAGAAAACGATCAACCGTTCGTTGGCGGAAATATTGTCGACGAATGAAACTAGAAAGAAAACAACTGGCACAGATTTCCGTGTCGATGCCAGACGATATTCGACCGTACGCCAAAGTAAAGCTGCTCGGGCGAACTGAGAATGGATTACTTGATAGTGGTGCCACTGTCAGTATTCTAGGCCAGGGAGCTCTAGAGAAGCTTGCAGAAGCAGATGTCGAATGGAAGAAGTATCAGACACAGGTCCAAGTAGCTAATGGTGCCATGACGACTGTTCATGGTCATGTGAACTTGGACGTCACTTTCCGTGGTAAGACCCACAACGTGCGTTTTTACGTGGTTCCTGGGCTCACACAGGCACTATATCTGGGAATAGACTTCTGGCGTCTATTTGGGTTGGCTCCAGATGTCGTGGGTATAGTCGCAGAAGTGAATCCAAGTGGAATAGCTACCTCTGAGACCGACTGCCACATTCTTTCTAGTCTCGATCACCAACGCTTAGAAGCCACCAAACAGCTTTTCCCCTCTTTCGCCTCTCTAGGCCTGGGAAAAACATCATTGGTCACTCACAAGATTGAAACGAATGACACAGCCCCGATAAAACAGCGCTTTTATCCAATATCGCCGGCAGTACAAAGTTTGATGGATGCTGAATTAGAACGAATGCTATCGCTGGGTGTGATAGAGGAGAGCCAGAGTACTTGGAGCTCTCCAGTTGTTCTGGTAAGGAAGCCTGGAAAGGTTCGGCTTTACTTTATTTTGACGCCAGGAAGGTCAACTCTGTTTCGAAGAAGGATGCCTATCCGCTAACGCAGATAGACGCACTTCTTGCCTGGTCATCCTCTCTATCAGTACACGGTGATGGCATTCGGCCTATGCAACGCTCCACAAACGATATGCCGCCTCATGGATAAAGTCATTCCTATCGGTCTTCGTCTATCTAGAAGATTTATTAATTCTGTCATCAGACTTTGACTCGTATCTCACGTTACTAGCCCGTGTGGTGGATTGTTTGAGGAAAGCTGGCCTCACTCTCAACGTCGAGAAGAGCAAGTTTTGTATCAAAGAGACCAGATACTTGGGTTTTATCGTCGGAAAAGGAGGTATGAGAACTGATCCTGACAAAATTTCAGCTATAGTTGACTATCCGTCACCTAAGACTGTTCGGCAGGCCCAACGCCTACTAGGTATGGCGGGATGGTATAGACGGTTCATCCCGAACTATGCTGATGTAACTGCCTCCATTACAGACACCTTGAAAAACCCTAGTCAGTTCAAATGGACACCTGAAGCCCAAACGTCTCTTGATTTTTTAAAGCAAAAACTTACCTCTGCTCCGTTGTTGGTGAGTCCAGACTACACCAAACCATTCGTTATACAGTGCGACTCAAGCCAACAAGGTATTGGTGGAGTGCTGATTCAACTAGATGACGAAAGAATGCTTATCTGCAATCTTGATCGTACAGAAGTTCCGGCCCTTCATAGAACTTATGCCGTTTAAGATAGTGACTGACCATGCGAGCTTGAAATGGCTGATGTCTCAAAAGGACCTTAGCGGTAGACTTGCGCGGTGGAGTTTGAAGCTTCAGGGCTTCGACTTCACTATTGAGCACAGAAAAGGAAGAATTCATTGTGACAGCCTGTCCACAAACGAGGATCCTGACCCGGAAGTTGACCTTAGTTCGCCATATTTCATCTCGTTGGAATATGAGGAACTGAGGCATAAGGTCAAAACGACTTCTGGTAAACTACTAGATCTTTGCGTCAGGGATGGCTTCGTTTACATTCGGACTGTTCCGAGAACAGGCGATCCGATTCAGGAAGAAGAAGGAAGCTTTGGATTCCACGAGGGCTTGTCACCAACGTCAGGGCTCATGATCTGCCGCTAGCTTCACACGGAGGTATAGGGAAAACACTGGAACGTCTGCGAAGACATCTGTACTGGCCACGACTGACAGTTGATGTCAGAAACTACGTAGGCGCCTGTGATGTGTGTAAGGAAACGAAAGCTCCCAATACTATTTTACGACCATCTATGAGAGTCCAGTCTGTGACAGAAAGACAATGGCAAAAGCTGTACCTTGATTTTCTAGGTCCATATCCTCGGTCAGTAAAAGGAAATGTCTGCATCTTAATAGTTCTTGACCACTTTTCAAAATTTCCGATTCTCAAACCTATGAGAAAAGCGTCTTCACTCAATGTGTGCCAATTCATTGAGACTGAAGTGTTCGGAGTCCCGGAAATGATCGTCTCTGACAATGGAGTCCAGTTTTGCTCGACTCAGTTCACCAGATTACTGGAAAAGTATAGGGTGAAGCACATGCGAACGGCAGTCTACTCGCCGCAAGCAAACACCTCAAAGCGAGTAAATAGGTCCCTATTGTCGGGGATTAGAGCATATATCAAGAAGGAACACACGAGATGGGATGAGAAACTAAGCCATGTAGCTAGTTCCCTCAGGAGCTCTTTCCATCAAGCTACTGGTTTCTCTCCTTATCGAACACTCTTCGGTCAGCAAATGATAGAACATGGCAGCTCCTATTCCATCTTGAGGAGCCTTGGAACTCCTAGTGAGCCATTGAGAGTAGACGCAGAAGATAAACCGATATTGATCCGTGCGAGAGTGCAGGAAAATTTACAGCATGCATTCGAACAGTGTTCACGAGCCTACAATCTCAGGGCGAAACCTGTCGAGTTCAAAGTGGGTCAAGAGGTATTTAGACGAAATTTTGCTCAAAGCAATTTCCAACAGCAGACTAGTGCTAAATTGGGACGGAAATTTGTCAAATGTCGGGTTAAAGCCCAGAAAGGAAACTCCCTATACGAGCTTGAGGATGTGCAGGGGAAACTGTTAGGAGTCTATCACGCCAAAGACATCAGGCAGTGATAGTCATTCTGGAAACGTCACCTATCTATTCTCACGTTAGATCCTGGTAGCCCTAAGAAGGCATCCAGCCAGCCTCACTGGTAAACTATAGGTTATCGCGAAGCCCTCCTATTGCCCCGTCAATGGTGGGTGATATACCTGTTGGAATCCATTCCCATATTCGGCTGTCAGCATGTCACTACTTCGACGACGCCTTGGAGGAACACCCTTGAACAATCGCGCCGGGAAAGACTAGCTATCAGTTCTTTATGTTGCTGATCGCAGGGCTTCCTCAGCATCTCGGTGAGGGAAGGCAGAGAGACATCGACCGGCTGGATTTTTTGGGTTACCAGCTTGTCGGTGTAACTTTGGCGTCCCACACGAAGAAGGATGTCGAAGTCTGGTCAAAGACTGACGAAACTTCGGGGATGTGTCTTCGATGCGTCATCGGACAAGTAGAATCCGAGTGATGAGGAATGCACATTGGGTCGTGGGTCGCGACACACATTGAGCGCCCGGAGTGATGAGGCCTATGTTTAAGACCGGCTAGCTCAACCGACCATTTTTCAGCGTCGTCTGAACCACGGGTGGTGTAGACCACTCTGTATTGTTATGGTCGTAGCTATTGCATATAGCAATATGCTACATGTAAAATGCTGATGCATGTACGCTGGCCTTAAAGTAAACCGCATACAGAACGCACCCGACCGAGAGTAATGCTTCCTCGAGCTCAGAGTTGGACGCTGAGGTGATAGAGAAGAAGAAGAAAAGGATTTTTTTTCGAAAAAGGTGTGGAAAAAGTTTTGGTTGTAATTACAGACGAAAAGTTTTAATTAAAAGAAAAGACAGAAAAGAGCGTGAAAAATAGAAGGTCTGGACGAACATATCCAACCCGTGAAAGGCTTATCGCTGAGAATTCCTTAAATGGTAGGGGAATAAAAATCAGCATCATTTGGAACTGTAGAAGCTTGGAAGCTGCTCCCCAGATTATTAAAAATAAGCAGCCGACGAATTTGGAAATTGCTTAGATAAACGAAATTCGATAACTTCAAGAAGCAGTCCGTCAATCGGCTGAAATTCCTGTGGCAGAACCTTGTAGCTGAAATCAAGGAAGGGCATCGCGCAATGGATTAAGGTGAAACAGTAAATTAATTACGGATATAAACCTACATACCCATATGCGGAATTGATTTTGATGGAAAAATTTATTAAGTAAGCCTTAAAAATTATCGAAAATTTAGAGGTTAGTGGTCAGGCATAACGTACTAAAATGAACAGATCATTATGAATATCTATGGCAATAGAATAAGTTCTTGAAAATATCTCAACTGTTGAGATTGGGACTCCAATACATTACCTCCATGCAAGGATATGAGACAAAGTCAAAATAATTACAAGACAATTTTTTTTGTTATTTTAAATTAAATAATCAGATCATATTTACCTATATTTTAAATGCAATAATAAGATAATAATTTCCTATATTTTGAATCAGATAGTTAGATAACCTTTTTATTACATCTCAAATAAGATAAGTACATAACTTTTTCCTAGATTCTAATTGAGATATGTAGATGATATTATTCTTACACCTCAAAAGAGAGATCACGGCTATTCAATGACCTATTTCTCGGATTCAGGAATATTTGCTGAAAATTTAAGTCAAAATTGAAATATTAAATGTGAAATTTACGTTATTCAGATCAATTTTGAATCTTTATTTGTATATTATAGTCTAAACTATTATTCATGTTTCATAAGGATTGTTCTCGAAGCTAACCCCAGGGAACCACAGTACAACTTTTGCTTTCTTTGCTATTCTTGTCATTTCAGCAATACCTTTAGGATGAGACTCCAGAAGGCCTTCTAGAGAATAAAACTTCATCAGGTGACATGTAAGTACCCACATAAAAGTTTCGTAAGCATGTGGTTATTCCTTCTGGTTTCCTTCGAGATCGTTCATTCAAGTTGAAGTTTTTTTTTTTACGCAGTAAGCGTAAATTTGGGCTAGTTATTCAGCAGCGATTTAATTGATAGCATAAATGTAGGCTTAGAGCAACACTTTTACTTTAGTTTTGTATGTCATAGAGACATCTATTTTGAGATGTTCAAAGATTTCTTACGAATTTTCTCAAATAACCCTAATCCTATATAGGCTGAAAATTCCGCACATACTGATATTGTTGTATACTTAGCATCATAGCGTATTTGAAATGATTGGACTTGTAATATTGATTAATTACACGAGACATTTATAACGTAATGATCCGTTAAACGTTTTCTTTCTTCCCTCCTCTTCCTGAAGCCCTCTGCATGAGGGTCATCTAGGTCCGCCTAGTCTGCTCTGGTCTCTCTTTCCAGGTCAACAAAGGGACTTTGGAAAACAGTGACACCCAAAGTCAATGGGAGGATGGGGCTTGGCAAGGAAGGCATGCCATCTGCGCCTTCAGTGGAACGTAGGTAAGTGATGTAAAGGTCCCTTCAGGACTGAGTGAGTGCCCGTTTTTTTTTTTTATGCAGGCATGATACTTTTTTGTTGATCATGGTTGGTGACAGCGGCAGGTTTCTTTTGGGAACCCCCCCACACTCTCCGCCAAATAGCCGAGGTGCTAGCATGCCGCCCTGTGTTATCGCTGTCATCGAGTGATCTGTCAGCTCATGCTGGCAGTTTGGACCTCACGTCCTAACCAATCACTTTTACATACAACCATAACAATTAAAACAGGAATACTCAGAACAGATTGCTGCCCTCAGTGTCATATGGGCGGATGGGGCAAGGCAGGGAAAGGCAGAACATTTGCGCCTTCAGATATGTAAGTGGTAAGTAGTGTAAAGGTCCCTTTAGGACTGGGTGTGTGCGTCGGCCTTTGGTTTCACAGCCACGAATTTTTTGTATATATATAGCGGAAACGAGCTAGCGTGCCGTCCTGTAGTCAACGCTGTCCACTGAGTGATTTGTCAGCTCATGCTGACAGTCTCGACTTTACGACCGAAGTCAATGAGCGCGTTTAGGCGGAGACTAAACCGGACAAAGTTACCAATTTTTCCTCCGCATAAATACAAACCATACGGGAATGGTTCGTATTTTTACATGGTTGTGACCAAACGCTACCAATTCTTCCAAACTGGTTTGGTCTCCGCCTAAACGCGCCCAATGACTCTACATACTACCATAACAGTGGGGAGTCATTTATTGATTTGATAGACGTAGCATGTAATAAATTGTTTTATGTATATTTACATGAAATATAATGGCGTAGTCAAATTCAGGTTTTTTAGTATCTGTTGCCGCTCAGTACAGCCGTGTAGTAGCATAATATAGAGAGCGTGGCAACAAGATATATGGTTGAAAATACAGCAGTTGCTCCAACCGAAAATACTCTTAGCGCTCCCACTGCGCCAAGATACCCAGGGAATTTCTCAGTTGTCCCAAACATAAACAAATCTTCAATAAACAAATAATTCGTTATGTTCGTTATTAATTCCAATTTAATATAATATAAAAATTTGTGTAAAGTGTACAAAATAATATTTTATAACTATACTTGCCTAAAAAATGATTTCCCATGAATATATTCACCAGAATAAAATTGTTGCAAAATTCGAAATTTCGTTTGACAGCTGAAAATACATTTGTCTCTTTCTTCAATATAATTCTGACCTACTTCACGATACCCTGGAAAAATCCACGGTCATACACACGAATTTTACAGGTATCAACACTTCCTTTCTTGAGGTCTGTTCTCGTCGGAAACTGCAGTCGACTTTAGTCAATTTGACTCGGAAAATGTCGTTCAGGGGGCCTATTCTTGAATTACGAATGGTTTTTACGTATTCGTTATATAACGACCGGTTGATAACGAATCGTATAAACCGTTCGTATTCTTGAACCTCATCGTTATAAAGTCGATGTGGTGAAAAAGTTTTTCAACATAACGAATGTGGTAAGATTACTTCTGTCAAATTACAAAATAAATACAGTCAGCTGTGAACCTTAATTAAAATAATATATTTGTTGTGCTTATTATTTTTGTATAAAATATAATTAGTATATTATTACGTTTAAAAAATGGCTAGCTTTAGTGAATTATCATTATTGTTTGCCTCTGAAATTGTGGATGTGGAAAATGATTTACGTCGAGTTCGTCAGCCAATTGATTGTTTTGAACTCTCCGACCATACATTTATGTAACTTTTTCGACTAAAGAAAAATATGGTTGATGACCTTATCAATAAGTGGAATCCATATATGGTTGGTGCATCACGTTCATCAGCTATAGATATTCAAGAACATAAACATTTACTTATTTGAGTACCCGTGCCAAAGGCACGCATAGCGCTGGGCACATCTTAGAAAGTTACATAGTAGATTTACATATTAGCAAAACCAATAATAAAATAATGCGAATAACATTAGTCTAAATATATAGTACAGTATAAAATATAAAATATAACAAGATAGAAGTAATAGCTTAATGTACAGCACAGTACAGTACAATATAGCACAGTTCAGTGCAAAGTGCATCCGGCAAACAGACCTGCACAGCTTAAAAAAAATAAGACAAGATAAAGGTTCAGCACAGATAGTTGAAGCTTCTGAATGATGGATATCCGGTAACCAATCCAAGCCCGGGACCGGAGGCTGTGAGGCAACTGAAGTATAAATTAAGGAAAGCTAAAGACCATATTGACCCAGAGATTATTGATAGAATAGAAGGCAGAAGGCCATTAGATAGCTGCTGTCAGGAAGTCCAGAGCTTCAGACTTACGGTTCCAATATACGTAATAACTATTTGAGTTTTGAATGATATATAACGTTTGCTTTGACTCTTGTTAGGTTCTATGTGCCCTTCGGTTTTTTGCTACTGGGAGCTATCAACAACTCGTTGGAGATAGTCAAGACATTTCAATGAGTCAATTGTCAGTCAGTAGATCAATAAACGAAGTGATTGATGCTGTTCATGAGAGCAATCTTTTCAAAGAACAGATTAAGTTCCCAACAACAATAGAAGCCTTAAACTCCACCAGGAAGAGGTAAGATTTCCTAACTTTGTAAATAGTAGTACATATTTAAAGAAATACTTCCTGATTTTATTATATTCATGGATTTCCGGCGGTAATAGGATGTGTGGATTGCACTCATTTCGCTATTGTTCCACCGCCAAAAGAAGACGAATTATTTCCAGAGCATATTTATGTCAACAGAAAGGGATATCATTCCATAAACGTTCAACTGGTAATTTCATTTATGGTATATTTATATAAAAGTGCTTAATATTTTTGCTCTTAGGTATGTGATTCTAATATGGAAATTATCAACGTCAATGCAAAATATCCTGGATGTACACATGGCGGCTTTATTTGGAATAATAGCAACGTTCTTCTGGCGGTACAAGCTCTTTACAGATCTTTTCCTGAGCAGTATTTTCTATTGGGTAGTGAATTACAAATTTGTGTTCCCAAATGAGTTAAACAAATACATTTTCTATTCAGGTGATTCAGGATACGCTTTGAGGCCATGGTTACTGACACCTGACTTAAATGCAATACCAGGTAGCGTCGAGAGTAATTATAACGCTCGACAAATGGCAATACGAAGTACAATTGAACGAGTAAACGGAGTTTTAAAGATACGATTTCGATGCCTTTTAAAACATCATGTTCTTCATTACCGCCGAAATGTAGCATCGAAAATAATTAACACGTGCTGTGTATTTCACAATATATGCGTGACAAATAATTTAGAAGAGGTGTACCCTGAAGATGGTAATGACCCCTTGGAAGGAATGTTCCCGAATCAAACGCCAGAAGAAGATGAAATAAACAGAGGAGCTTCTTCTACTAATGCTCTACTTGCAGCCGGGAAACGACTTCGTTCGAAAATAATTAGGCATTATTTTCAATAATTAATTAATAATAATTTTTAAATAAAGATATATTTATTATTATAGAGTTTTCTTCAAATTGTTTTATATATTTTTATATATTATTTTATATATATGGCATTAGCCATTAGGAACTTTTTAGCTGGTGGCTGCTCTATTTACATTGCTCTAAACAAACGACATTGATATTTTCGTGAGTGCCTGTGCAATTTTCTCCCTAGCTAGTGCGTCCCTTTCCATTATCGCCAGTTTTTTCCCCGTAATTCCAGTTTCTTTTCCTGTAATTCCAATTTTTTCTTGTAGTAGTCCTTTTTTACTTTAGTCTTTTCAGCAGCAGCACCACAAATCTCCTGCGCTGTCTCAACAGAACGCCTTTTAGGAAATCGTTGGGCTGTAAAATTAATATAAATTCGCTTGCGTAAACAATTTAATGTCAAAATAATTACCGTTTTTATCCCTCCTTCCATTTAAAGAAAGTCTATTCTCGTTTAATACTTTCTGATAAGCAATATTCTCGGGGGATCACTAGACTCAATGACTATTGTGGAGGACTCGGGATAAGAAGTTGTTGGGCGCGGATCTTCATTATTAAACACTGGGGAAGTGTTCTCACCTATGTCCTGTTTGGTTATATATATTTGAATAAGAACTCTTAAGTTTATATACATATAACTTTCTCACCATTACAATCTCTGTCTCGAGCACATCCTCATGGCCTGAAACTTGGTTCGGGTTTATCAACTCCTGCACTCTTAATTCCTCGTTCGTTAGAAACAATTTTGCAT
The DNA here is from genome assembly GCA_963924295.1 of Dioctria rufipes. Lineage (NCBI taxonomy): Eukaryota > Metazoa > Arthropoda > Insecta > Diptera > Asilidae > Dioctria > Dioctria rufipes. Next base: position 108,174,038 of record OZ002744.1, read on the forward strand.
GAGGGCCATACAAATGTTTTTTGCCGCTGCCGATTTGCTTTTTACAATACATTTTAAATCGTGCCAACTCTAGGAATTTAATATAATATCAATATCAATATATCATAATATATATAATATCAATATCAAAAAATTAATGAATTTATATTCATATCTTTCTCCAACTTTTCCAATCTTTTTTTGCTCCAGGTATTGCATTCAATATTTCTGCCAGCTTTTGGCACAACTCCGTGGCATTTTTTGAAGTGAAGGAGTTATCAAATTTCCCCCCTTTCAGCTTGGGGTTGTCCTCCAAAAATTCTATAATTTTATTTTTTTGTGCCCACGACAATTTTCCACATCTTCTGTCCATCATTAACCAAGGTATATACCTTGATCATTAACAACCGTAAAATATCAGCTGACTCACTCTTCGTTTAGAATAACGAATGGTTGAACCCCATTCGTCAAATAACGAAGGGTTTGCGTTCGGTATATAACGAATGCTGATCTCAAGAATACGATTCCGAATGGTTTTGACAGTATAAGGAATACGGAATCTGTCTTCGTTATTCAAGAATAGGGCCCCAAGGGGCCTATTATTGAATTCCGAATGGTTTTTACGTATTCGTTATATAACGAATCGTATACACTGTTCGTATTCTTGAACCTCATCGTTATAAAGTCGAAGTGGTGAAAAAGTTTTTCAACATATCGAATGTGGTAAGATTATATCTGTCAAATTACAAAATAAATAAAGTCAGCTGTGAACCTTAATTAAAATAATATATTTGTTGTGCTTATTATTTTTGTACTCAGAGTGTTCATAGACACAGTTCTTTTAATTGTATGTGTAGGCCATTGAACTAATAAGGAAGCGGGGTTTCGTACGAATACAGTGTACGTGAGTAGGCAATTCAATGACAATCAAACCCATGGAGCGGGGGGAGAAATGACAGGAGGGCTGGTCACTTATTTGAAAATTCTGCTTAACAAGTCACTTAAATTATCATAGGCAACGCCAAGGAATATTATCTGAAGGTAAGGGGGCGCCAAAAATTTGTTCCTTTTACATAGCAATTTGAATTATAAAAAATGTCCCCCTTAAAAATTTCACGGTTTCACTACTGCCATGACGAAACGAATCCAAACACAGCACGCTAATACATTTCACCGAGTGGCTTAGGCTTTCATCCGATATGCCGTTTCCTTATTAGTTATTTATTCAAGGTGTAGGCGCACGGAGCATTTTAGGGTGTGTTCATATAAACCAAATTGCGTTCACGTCGTCAAGTCATTTTGATTGGAGTCGACTTGAGTCATTTAACTTCGTACTCCTGAGGTGAAAGTAAGTTCATAGAGCAAAGTTTTTAAAAATGGAAATGAGTAATAAAAATTTTATGATGATTGATGATTCAGATAACAAATAAAAATGTAATGCCATAAAAGATTTTAATTTTGGGGTTTTTTTATTTGTAGATTCCGTGGAAGCTTAAACGAATAATTAACAATCGAAGTACAAATTTTTCGTCTGGCGTCCATTTGCTTTTTTAAATCTTTGACGTTTACTCAAACATTCTCCAGGCCAATTAATTTAACTGCACTCATTATGACTTCAGTTTCCGACTAGAACAGACCCCTGTTGACTCTATATAGAATATACTGTGCTCTATATTCTTAGGGCCATCCCAAGATATATAGAAGACAAGGTATTCTCATTAAAAATGTTGTACTAGAACTGTGATGTGTTTCGTCCTATTACGTATATACATTTCTATTGAAAAGACAGAGAGATGAGAGATTATATTGTGTTCTCTGTACTGTACTTTCCTATACGCTCGGACACAAATGGCGGAACGTGGTTCGTAATGGGAATAGCTTGCCTTCTATATACCAATGATACAAAGATTAACAAGTATGGCCGGAAAATCTGTCAACTGATTGCTTACCTCCTTCATTGAATAAATAACTAATAAGGAAACGGCATATCTGGTGAAAACGTAATCATCTCGGCGAAATGTATTAGTGTGCTCCGTTTGTATTCGTTTCGTCATGGCAGTAATTAAATTCTGACATTCTGAAAGGGCACATTTTCATAATCCAAATTCCTATGTAAAATAAACAAATTTTTAGCTTATTTTCAGATAATATTTCTTGGCGTTGCCTTTGTATGACTGGAATAATTTAAGCACCAACTGACAATTCAATTGTAAACAAATAAACCGGCATTGGTAAAATGTTAAATCTTTTGCCATGGCTCTTTATTTTATAGATATTTCACTTTTATTTTGTTTAAAACAATATAATTAATAAGTAAAGCTATTAAGCTTACTTGAAGAATGCTTTCCCACGACAATAACTCCGTTCGTTCCTGCAGCACAGCACAGCGCACTTCATTACGGTTTTTTAAGACTCCGGAGTCTCTATTACATAAATAAGCGTTCACAAAAGAAATATTCCGCACTTATTTCACACTACTATTCATAAAAATCACGTTTAATTAATTATTTTTCACAATATCGCGAATTGAAATTTATTTTCAAATAATATGAACTGTCAGAATGTTGAACTGACACAAAATAGCGACGACGCCCTCTTGTCATTTCTCCTCCCGACCGTAGGTACCACTGTCATTGAAATGCTTAAACCCGTACGCCCGTACACTGTATTCGCAAGATACCCATTGAATAAATAACTAATAAGGAAGCGGGGTTTCGTCGTGAGTAGGCAATTCAATGACAGTCAAATCCACGGAGCGGGGGGAGAAACGACAAGAGGGCTGGGCATTTATTTGAAAGTTCACTTAAATTATCAAAGGCAACGCCAAGGAATATTATCTGAAGATAAGGGGGCGCCAAAAATTTGTTTATTTTACATAGCAATTTGGATTATAAAAAATGTCCCCCTTCAAAATTTCACGGTTTCACTACTGCCATGACGAAACGAATACAAACACAGCACACTAACTCATTTCGCCGAGTGGCATAGGTTTTCTCCCGATATGCCGTTTCCTTATTAGTTATTTATTCAATGACGATACCCCGCTTCCTTATTAGTTATTTATTCAATGGCCTCCTTTAGCGACAAATGTCAGAAATTTGTTCGTCTCAATTTCAATCGTCCTTTCACAGTGAAAAAAAATTTTCTATTTTTAAATTTCTTTGCTTTCTTTTAACACAGTTCATTTTGTGTCTTCACTCTTATCTACCACAAAATGAATTATAATGAATTTTCGGTGAACAAACGACTTAAAACACGACTAAATATACGACAAATTAGTCAACTGCTCCCAGAGGTTGTGACAAAAATGTTACACAGATAAATGGATATTATATACCTAATTAGAGCATTACAGGTGCTTAAATTCGAAATATTATTTTGAATTTGTAATGTGAAGTGTCGTTTCCAGTTCATTCTACGTCATGCAAGGGTTGCTGACCTGAATAAAAACACACAAAAAATCAGTAGAAAAGGTCATTTCATTGAATCGTATATTTTGCAACGAGGTAATAACTAAAGGAGATGCAATCATATGTACGATCCGTGTACATGAGCGTACCCAAAATTGCCCTGCATTTTTATGTTTCACTCCGCCATTTTTGGTCTTCGTTGTCAAATCCATACTTAGGTTTGGTTGGTTTTGGGCTTGGTGCATTGACGCAGGAAAACCCGTGAAATAAACGTAGGGGCACGAAGCAAATATTACTCTCAAACTTTTTACCACTGAACTTTTCTTTTTAATTATTAACTTTTTTACGTTCACGTTTGCAAATTCAATAAAGACTTTTGAGTATATGAAAATAAAAGCGATTAAAATTGCGCATAGGTTGTACAATTGTGTACAGGTGTACAAATTTTACGGCGCTTATGTACAAACAATATCAGTGTCATTGTGTTAGAATTGGGTACGAGATATTTTCTCATTTGCATCTCCTTTAGTTCTTACCTCGTTGATATTTTGACATCAAGTACGGCAAAAGATCAGAATCACCCTCCTGAAGAAGTTGACTAATTTGTCGTACTTTTAGGCATGTATTCTGACAATGATTCATTGCAAATTCAATTTAGTTTATTTTGTGGTTTATGAAAAGGATAAATCAAAATGAATATGGTGAATATAAAAGCACGACTAATTTGAGGTGAAATGTCAAAATTTGTGACTAAAATATACGCCCAAGCTACGACAAAGAGATCAGAATCACCCCCCAGGATTGACTACGCTAAATTTGGCTTATCACATTTCCTGTACTCTCTATATTCTAAGTTTGAAACTGTAGTCCGGGTTGACGCACTGACTTATAACAATGGACTGAGCGTATTGCCATTTTCCTATAGGAAATAATGGCACAAATTTTACAGTTCTCTCTTTCGCCCTATGGCAGAGTTGAAGCTACCAACACAAAATATTGCTTACTGAACGTTCACTTATGCCATTTGATGTATTTATGTTAGCTGTAGATGCAATCACCGCAGAAAGAATAAGGTAAAGATAGTGTTTACCATGCGCCGTCTCTCTTGCCCATACGCAGCATTCAGTTAAGAGCAACTTTTGAAAATTAAAGTCAGAATTAGTTCAATTTCTTAGAAGAGTGTTTATAAGCGATTAAAATATCACTTGGACACAAGAAAATATATTTTTTTAATTTAATTCGATTTACGGGTGTAAGATTTCATCTGATTGGTTGAGTTTTACATATTTTTGTGTAGTAAACGTTTTAAAGGGTGCTCTAACGGTGATATACAGAAACACAAAATTTTTTGTGCCACATGAAATAGCAAATCGCTCAGTCCGTTGTTATAAGTCAGGGGGTTGACACCAATTGTCACATAAACCATATTTAAGATTGTCACAGTATGCCTCATTTTCATCGACATTTTCGCTTGAAAGCCTAGTACGCTGTTCAGGCGAAAATTTCGTTTCCTATACAAACTCTATGAAAAAACTGTGGGCGAAAAGTGCCACGAAAATTTCGATTTGAGATTTCGTAAAGTAGTACGCTGTTCGAAAGAAAAAATCAATAGGGGTATTCACGCAATGTTGTATCAAAGAGTGTATCGTTGTAAAAGATTTATTTGATTACAACCCAGTAAAGTCATACAAGGCTTATGCATATAAAATGCAATACAAGGGTCTTGTATTTTTACATTCACAGTTTGGCAGTGTAAACCGGGTTGTATAGTTGTACTTAGGAGCTGAGATGTCAAATGGCAGCGGGTGCAGCTGCGGAGGGGAGTGTCCTAGGAAAATTTCCAGTGTGCCAAATGAAAAATTCTTTTGAGGACTATCGACTGGTGCACTCGTATTTTTTCTAGGTGGTACTCGGTTGATTTTGCAGGGTGTTCAATTTACATCTACTCGCATCATGGTTTTGCCCCACAAAAAAAGGTATTGCAAATTTGTGAGCCCAAAACATCAGTAATGGCGCATCAAAGAGCATGAAACTTTCTGGAAATCTTAATAAAACATCACCGAAAAACAAATTGGTGCGATCGATTTTCTTTTTCCGCCCTAAATTACTTAATAATACTATTTGAAGTTCAGAAATTAGCTTTAATTATTTTCAAAATTTGAACTTTTCTTGTGGGATGAAGAGGGGACTATTCAAAACACGAACTTGATATTCGTCTTTAGTTCGACAAGGCGATTAATGGCCGTAACGTTAGTAGTACTGATTAAATTGTGAACTAAATTAGTTATCGCCACCATTGTAAAGCAATTTTTCTATCAATCAATCTGTCAATAGGAAAAAGTAAACATCAGAAAGTAAAAAATAAGAAATATGTAGTTATATTTGTTAATTTTAAATATGCCAACATTCAAAAAGGATGCAAATTTTAGCATAAGTGAAGTTGAGCTATTGCCTTCCCTAGTGCATAAAGAAAGATATATAATAGAGCGCAAGAAAAGTGATAGATTCGAAGATAAAGTGACAAAATTTTTACTAGGCTGATTTCTAATTACTGTCAGTTGCCAACAGAGTTGAAAATTTAACTCAAAAAAATCTTCTTCATCGCTAGAAATGTCTAAATCTAAATCCATGATAAAATTATTTTCTTGATACAAACAAACAATGCTACTGTCAAGATAAAATGTCACACTTTTTAAAAACTTTTATCTTGAGTTTAAACCGAGGAATAGCATCGTTTAAACTCTAGTTTAAACCGGGGTTTAAACCAAACTGTGAAACGCATTCGTCGAGTTTAAACTAAATATTTGGTTTCAACTCAGACTGTGAAACTGGCCGTAATGGCCGGTTTCACAGTCGAGTTTAAACCAAGGTTTAGTTTAAACCATCCTCTAAGTTTAAACGTATTTTAAACCAAATCGGGTTTCACAGTGCATTCTTTTAGTAACGTTAGTACTACTGATTAAATTGTGAACTAAATTAGTTATCGCCACCATTGTAAAGCAATTTTTCTATCAATCAATCTGTCAATAGGAAAAAGTAAACATCAGAAAGTAAAAAATAAGAAATATGTAGTTATATTTGTTAATTTTAAATATGCTAACATTCAAAAAGGATGCAAATTTTAGCATAAGTGAAGTTGAGCTATTGCCTTCCCTAGTGCATAAAGAAAGATATATAATAGAGCGCAAGAAAAGTGATAGATTCGAAGATAAAGTGACAAAATTCTTTACTAGGCTGATTTCTAATTACTGTCAGTTGCCAACAGAGTTGAAAATTTAACTCAAAAAAATCTTCTTCATCGCTAGAAATGTCTAAATCTAAATCCATGATAAAATTATTTTCTTGATACAAACAAACAATGCTACTGTCAAGATAAAATGTCACACTTTTTAAAAACTTTTATCTTGAGTTTAAACCGAGGAATGGCATGGTTTAAACTCTAGTTTAAACCGGGGTTTAAACCGAACTCTGAAACGCATTCGTCGAGTTTAAACTAAATATTTGGTTTAAACTCAGACTGTGAAACTGGCCATAAGTTTATCGAAAAAAAAGTTTTGGGGTGCGGGGTTGTTACCCCCTCCCTCCTCAAACCCCAAATATGACATGTGAGGCGTCTATTTAAAGCCCCCGCTGAGCTCTATCGAATGGCGTTTTTTAAATTTCAATCCGGTATAGTCCATAGTATATTTTTTCCACCCTCTAAAACTTGATTACGTTTTAACTGAAAACCACTTTTTTTACTTTTTCGGATCATCATCAGGCATATAGAAAAAATTTTGCATCTAAATTAAAGGTAATAAAATTTTCTATCAATTAGAAGGTTTTTATTTTCAATTCGAGATATTTCCACACTGAGCTTTTACTCCCGAAGTTCACTGTTTTTCCCCATCTGAATCCCATATACGCCATTACTACATATGAGTTATTTTTCTAATTGTTTTTCATTCATAGGCATAAGTATTCGTTTACGAAACTTTTTCATCTTTACAAAAAAATACCTCCGAACCACTGTTATTTCGTAAAGGTAAATTGTAATTTTTTACATTTTGTCACGACAAAAACCGGCAAAGATTGCCGTAAAAGGAGGTTGTTCTACTATTATTAACATTTCTTATAAACTATTACCCTAAGCTGAAAACTAATCAGAGACAACCGTTCCCAACAAAACAGGCTTCATTTTATCCGCTGGCATTATACTGAAGTAGTGTATAATTAAGTAGTAATAATAGAAATAACAACCCAAACGGTTAAAAAATTCTATGAAAAACCGGCATTTCCTTAATTTAAGCCGTTCTTTTCATAAATAGTTGATACTTTAGTTTTTATCTCAGCTATTTTTAACCGGATCTTCACAATTTTTTCTTTCTAGGATAACTATGAATCCTAGGAATTTTGAAGATTTTCTCAATTTTTCCGGGGACGGGGAGAGCTCCTACGGTCTGCTATTTTATCACCCGGTTCCCATAATTACATTTCGAAGTAAGCTAAAGGCTAAAGAGTGTGTTCACTCTTTGTTGTAAATTCTTGTTGTATATTTACATCGGTTACATTGATACATTAAAGAGTGAATACCCCTAATGTTTAGGTCGTGGAATGCAGATGGCGCTAATATGAAGTGGAGGCATTTTTTCACATCGATTTATATATCCCATTGAATAAATAACTATTTATTCAATGATATTGTAGCGCATCAAACATTTCATAGATGCACATACACAAAAAAAGAAAAACAAGCATGAGCAAGCATTCAAGTTCAATGATTTCATTCACACATATTTTCGTTCATAAATTGAACAATGTGAATTTCGTGAACTTGCAAGAGCAATGCACTTCAGTGCAGCACACGTCAGTTTGCTGACACGACATTTCACACCATTCATGTATTACACTGACCTCAATGAACCCGAATGCTTGAAAAGCTTGGAATGTGCATTGCGACAAATTCTTGGATGGATTTGCGAATTTTTGATTGCGCTACTCCAGGTCAATAATCTATATTGCAATGTATTGCAATAAATTGATTATTTAGTAGATTTGCAAATAATCATATAAATAAGTTGATTAAAATAAAGAAAGGGAGAACGTTTGAGTACGGAAAAGGGTGTTTTACTATCAATTCCTCTAGTAACTTCGGCAGTCTTTGACGCCATACAGTGTGCTAATATCGGCTGAGCATTCTCGCCTACACTTCACAAAATTCCATCGGCTGAGCAATCTCGCCTGAAGATAGGGCAGTCTCTGACGCCTTCACGTATTGAAGTATAGAAGCATCCATCTACAAGACGATTACAGTACCAGCATTACATGGCGATCCTGCATCACGAACCAAGGAACACAGAAACCCCGCACTACTAACCGGGAAGGAAGTACAATTAACATGCACCACGGACAAAAAAAATCAACGTGAGCTAAAAGAGCATTCAAGTTCAATGATTTCATTCACACATATTTTCGTTCATAAATTGAACAATGTGAATTTCGTGAACTTGCAAGAGCAATGCACTTCAGTGCAGCACACGTCAGTTTGCTGACACGACATTTCACACCATTCATGTATTATACTGACCTCAATGAACCCCAATGCTTGAAAAGCTTGGAATGTGCATTGCGACAAATTCTTGGATGGATTTGCGAATTTTTGATTGCGCTACTCCAGGTCAATAATCTATATTGCAATGTATTGCAATAAATTGATTATTTAGTAGATTTGCAAATAATCATATAAATAAGTTGATTAAAATAAAGAAAGGGAGAACGTTTGAGTACGAAAAGGGTGTTTTACTATCAATTCCTCTAGTAACTTCGGCAGTCTTTGACGCCATACAGTGTGCTAATATCGGCTGAGCATTCTCGCCTACACTTCACAAAATTCCATCGGCTGAGCAATCTCGCTTGAAGATAGGGCAGTCTCTGACGCCTTCACGTATTGAAGTATAGAAGCATCCATCTACAAGACGATTACAGTACCAACATTACATGGCGATCCTGCATCACGAACCAAGGAACACAGAAACCCCGCACTACTAACCGGGAAGGAAGTACAATTAACATGCACCACGGACAAAAAAAATCAACGTGAGCTAAAAGAAGAAATAAGAAAAAATCCAGAGGCGGGACCCACATACAATTAAGACAAACGGTTTTCGAGAAATGGTGGAACTCTTCTAAATTTTTTTTCTTAAATTTAAAATGATGCCAAACCAGCAAGCAGAGATGCCACGTCTCCGGCGTAGAAACTCGGATGCCATAGAAAACAAAAATTCACCAGACGAAACAAGCAGCAAGCACAAAGAACGAAAAAGGATGAAAGATGAAAATAATCATGAAGTATGGTCGACAAACAATAGCAACAAAATTATAGGAGGACAAATCATAAAAAGAAAAATGCATGCAATAGTGCAAACTCGTATTTCGACAGCGACAACAGCCGCACAAACGAACAGCTGTGAACAACATGATTCCGCATGCCAAACTGAAGATGAATTATATAAAAATGAGTCCCACGATATGGCAGTACACCATAAAGTCCACTACAAAAATGCAGCATGTCAAACTGAGTTCTAGAAATAGGATGTAGATCCAGATTCGGATAACGGGCAACAAGTCCCTGAAATCCAACACTCAATTTTCAGAGAACGACGAACATAACATGAACAACGTAAAAAATTTATATATATTTATTAATAGCTAATCAAGTAAATAAAATAATACTAAAGACGATGCAGCATCAAGAGATAAATCTAATCAGATATATAGATAATTAAGGAAACCAGCCTAATAGACTACTTAAAACTAAGAAAAGAATTCTACGGAATAATGGGAGAAACAGAATACTCCAATTGTGTCAGGCACAATAAACTAATCCACAAGAAGCTAGTCGATATTAGACATAAATAGATCATGTACAAACAAAAAACATAGAATCTGAAATGGAAGGGGATGTAGTAGAATTTATACTACATATCATAAAAGACAATCATACAGGCTCAACTAATGATTCAATTAAACAAAAAATTAGGAGGTAGACCTAATAACAATCCATTCAAACTAAACAGAGATAAACAACACTAAAATAACGATCATGACTAGTATGCCAGACTTTTCAAAACAATTTGTCGTAACGACAGACGCATCAAATTTTGCATTAGGCGCAATTTTGTCTCAAGGAGAGATAGGCAAAGACCTACCTATTTCCTACGCAAGCAGAACTCTGGATAAACATGAATTGAAGAAACCAATTATAGAAAAGGAACTTCTAGGAATTCACTGGGCAATAAAACACTTCAGACCATACCTGTATGGAAAAAAATAGTCGTGACTGATCATAGACCTCTAGTAAGTTTGTTTACACAGAAGGATCCATCATCAAAGATGACAAGAATCCGTTTAGAACTATCTGAATATGACTTCGACATAATATATAAAAAGGGTTCACTGAATACAAATGCAGACGCACTATCCAGAATAAAGCTTAGCGCGGATATGCTTAAAGAAATGATACCAACAGCGCAGGTTAAGATAACAACGAGGAATAGATCAAAAGAAGCAAAAGAATCAGAAGCATTCGAAAAAACTGAAGATATTGAAAGTGTCGATGAATCGTCAGGCCAACTTTTCATCTATGAATGCACCTCAATCTCCGAAATAAGAAATATAAGACAATTGAAATTCATAGAGATAAATAAGGACGTCCAAAGAAGAAAGTATAATGAAAAGAAGAGTATACTCATATTAAAAAAGGAAGTTGCAATCGAGTACTGTGATAATCCGAATCTGAACTTAGGATCGATATTGGAGAAGCTGACTCACGCGATGATTGACAACGAAATTCAAATGCTAGCAATCTCAAAAGAAGAAGAAATATTTAAAAAAGTCGACATAGAAGAATTTAAGAAGAAATTTAATGATCTGCAGAAGCGAATTAAAATAAAAGAAAAGAAAAGTTTGCGCATAATAATATTTAAACCCCCAAAAAGGATAGTGAACAAGGAAGAACAACTGAACATAATCGAACAATTTCATGACACTCCACACACAGGTGGACATTCAGGAGTCAAACGCACAATTAACAAGATCAAACAAAGATACCTACTGTTGGAAAAATCTCAGCAGAATGGTGAAAACTTACGTAAACAACTGTGAGAAATGCAAATGCAATAAAATAATAAGGAACACCAAAGAAAGAATGGTAGAAACAAACACACCAAGTCAAAGTTTCGAAATATTAGAAGTTGACACGGTAGGACCCATGAACCAAAGTAAATTCTACAGATACATTCTGACATGTCAATGTCAACTAACCAAATATGTAGAAGCATTCCCCATGGAGAATAAAGAGGCCAAAACAGTCGCAAAAATATTAGTCGAAAAAATAATCTTAAAATATGGAACATTCAAAATTCTAAAAACGGACCTACGCACCGAATTTGTCAACCAATTAATCGCAGAAATATGCAAAATTTTCAAAATAACCCAAGTCACATCAACTCCGTTTCACCACGAAACTCTAGGAGCCATTGAAAGGAATCATCGAGTTGTTGCGTATTCGGGGCTTTGTTGCCGACGTAACTCAATCACCAATATGGAACTTTAATACCTTAACACCGCCCAGCTTTTGGGTTTAAGATGTTTTGAGTAAGCGAGGACACTTATGTTTTGTCTGAGCAAAGACAAAAGGAAATTCCACAATAAAACACACTTCTACGTATCTGTATATGTACTCAGGTATTTATTCTGTTTCTTGTCTGTTTTTTTCTTGTTTTATTAGCAACACTTTCAGGCGTACAATTTGTTTTATTAAAACCAACCAATTTTCAATTAATTATGTTAACCTTCTGTAACTCGACCGAAGTATTACCGGGTTCAGAGCCACCAAATGTGAAAACAATAGTCTGTATTGCAAGTACTCGAATTAAAACTTTTACACTAAACAATGTATTCGTGTTGCTAGATAAAGGCGAGGCAATTATCTTTTTCTCTAGTAAATTCTATTCACATTCAATTGTGAAAAAAAAACCCGAACTATAACCTATTTTATTAATTAATATCTCCGTGCCAAACACCACGACTCAAGAGGAAGCAAACGTACCGACAAGTCAAAGTTAACTCTCTGATATTTTTTGATCTAATTCCTTGGTAATCGACAATTCACTTCTCGCGAGGCGATCTATTCGAGGCTTAAGAACGAACTCCTTCTTGACTTTTGATTTTTCATTAATTAAGTCTCGACAGTCAGGATAGGAAAATGCTTAATTAGCATTCCTATCCTGAGAAAGTATATTATCGTTGGGCATGTTTAATCATGCCCACAAAAATTTCTCACCGGACGGAGGTGAAACCCGATATTTTCATAAATATCGAGCCACCAACCCGTCGTCTTATCGTTTCTTACATTGTTGCGCACTTGAATTCTCGCGTCGCTTTTATCTTTTCATTACTTTGTTGCGCGATTGAATTTATATTTTATGCTGACAAATCTTACTGAGGGTAAGATTTGTCATGATTCGACTTTAGTTGTCGCCTTTTTCAAGTGGGCCATGCAAAGAAATTGCTGATGCAACTTTCTTTGCGTGTGAATAGATAAGCTAGTCACGTTGTTAAAAATGTGATCAGCTTATTGAGCCCTTTTATGACTTGATTTTAATTTTTCTTTAGGAATGTGCCGTTTTTTCCTTATTTTTCTTTATTAGGGATTTTATGAATCCGCAGGTTTTTTATTGAATGTTGTGTATACAACAAACCTTCCCCCTGTGAAAAAGAGAGCTATTCTTTGGAGAGGAATAGCTCTCAGGGGAAAAATTTATTTGGTTGGGTGCGGTCTTAACCCCTTGCGAATACTTGGTCGTTGCGAATTTTTTGGGCTTGGTATGGCTCTAACCCTTAGCGAAAACTTGGTCGTTACAATTACTTATTACCATTCCGTATTTTACATGAACATTTTTTTTTTTTTTATTATACGTTTTTGTTTTATACTAGATTAGTGTTGTTAGCCTAATATTATTTATTAATATAATGTAATTACTAATTTTCTAGTGAGAAGGATATCTAAATATATATATTTTATGATTATCCTATTTTCTATATGATATATATATATATGTATTTTGTTTTATACAAATTTATTTTGCTATATGCACGTATGTGGTTTTGACACCATATTTCTAAAATGCTAGGAGTTATACACTATCCCAAAAAAAAATCCTTTTGCTTAATTAAGGTTATAGTATATAGTATACCCTATTCTAAAATTGGTTTTAATTTATCTTACTTACTAATAATAACCATGTAATAGTATATATATATATTTATATGTATATGTTTTTTTTTTGTTTTACAATTTATTATATTTAAATTTTTCTTCCTGTCTATATTTATTTATTTATTTTTGTTTTTCGTTGTTCTTTTTTTTTATTTTATTCTCTTTCCTATTGGGATTTACATTGTATTTTATGTTTTTCCTAATACTAGTGCCTTGTTTTTATCTATTTTGAGTGACGGCTAGTGGTTGTTAGATAGTGACCTTTTAGAACGAGTGACCTTACGAAGTGGGAATTTTATACCACTTGCACCGACCTTGTAGGTGGTAGAGTGCGGGTCCTTTTGAGAGGGGTAGGTTTGATAATTTCGATTTGTTCGATTTGCTCCTCCGCCTTTGGGGATTTTTCAGATTTGCGGAAGCGATAATTTTTAATAATTGGGACTAGCCATTTGGCGACCAGGTACAGCACCATACATGTAATGACAACACCAGTTAAGGATAATGATGTTGCAGCTAGTACATGGGTAGGGTGGTGACTGATATGAGGAACTATTTTTTCTAATTTTTCGTCCAGTTCTTCTAATGACTGGGTACCTTCTAGGATGATGCTATTAGTGTCATCTCCTGAGTATAGTTCTGTTTGTATATTGTCAGACTGTACCTTGTTTTTGGTTTCATTAAGATATTTATTCACTGTTTGTTCTAATGGAGTTATATTTGGGAAATAAGTGGGTTGTTTGAGACTCAATTTTTGGATATTCTCTGCCTCATAGTGTAGGATTTGCGATCCCACTTGTAATTGGCAGGGATGGTTGATAGTTATTATCCCTTGGCCTTCTATTTTCGAAGTTAGGAATTGTTGAGTACACTGAAGGTGTACTATGGTTGGCTCTATCAACGAGAATATCCAAGAATTTGGTTTACTTAGTTTAATAAGTAGGTCTCTGGGAGGTATTTGTGCTCTGAATTGACACTGAGGCTCTTCCTTTAACGGATTAAAGAGCAGCTTCACTACGCATTCCTTAGACATCGCAGCCTTTGTTATCGGGATGCACAGCTTAGCGATGAAAGTGTCCTCCTTCGAGTTTTGGGTGATCTTTTTAAAGGTCATAAGATTTCGTGGTTTTAACAATAGAATATCCTGTGTCTGTACTTGGTGTGCTACGTGCGAGTACTCTATTTCAGGTACCAAAGATTGTTTTTTATTAACGTGTATGGGGAAACTGTGTATTCGATACAACTTCATTTGTGGTAGATTGAAAATCGGAAGTTGTATTCGAATGACTAATTTGTCTTGGACTAGATGAGCTTTTGTCTCGGCTGTCTGATATAATAGAGATAGACAGTTTTGTGCATCTGGACAAGTAGCATGGGATTTGTGGTATATTTCTAGTAACTTTTTGGGAGACACCACTAGCGGGTGCAGTTGATGATTTTTGCTGGCAACTATTATATCGAGTAAGGCTTGCTGCCTATACTCAATCTCTACAATTTGCAAAGTGAGGCTAGAGATTATTTCCTGCCTCAGTTGTCTCATCAGCAATTCATCGGTGATATTTTGCATTGTATTTACCTGGTGAGTTATTTGACGCTGTCTTTCCTGTAGGGATGTCAATGGCTTTTGGATCTGCTGTAGTGTAGTTTTGACTACACTAATCTGTTGTCTTTCCAGGTCGGCTAGTGTTTTTGTATTTGTTTCGAGCTCCTCGAGTCGACTATATACCTCTTGTTCATTAGTGCTGTCCATGGTCCCGAATAGGTAGTGCATTGCATTCCCTATTCCATCGAAGATAGATCTTGTTGATCTTGATAGTGGAACCACTTCCCGAATGGCACTTGTTCTTCTCTTGATATTTTCCAAGAGTGAATGAACGTGTTTTTGTTGAACCAGGCATAACTCATCCGTTTGAGAACGATTTGAGCATAGTCGGTATACTAAATGTTCCGCCTGTTCTGCCATAAGCGTTTGGTTGTCCAGTTCCATCAGGTTGATTTCCGTTAAAACATTCCATGCGCTGTGGTATACTCGTAGTTTTCCCAGATCTTCATACAGTACTCCCGTGTTGTTTAGGGGGCTTATGGTGTAGGGATCCGCTGCTATTTGTCCCATTGTCAAATGGAGACAGTACATTAACACAAACATGTGTTTCATGGTCTGCAGAAAATGAAGGGTAGGCTTATTAGTCAGGTGGTCATGCATGTAATATTTAGATATAGTATCGCTTAAGTAGACGGTTGATAGTTTGTCAATTGGGAGCTTACTTGCTAAAAGGAAGACGAGATAGAACAGAATCAGAGAAACTTAAAAATTCATGTTGAATCTCGTAAAAATATAGTAGGGTTTTTAGTGTTAAGAGCATTGTACTTTTTCACCAAAATTGTACTGGAGAAAAAAAATTTAATTCACTCGTAACTACCAAAACAAGGTATGGGGAGTGTACGTTAGAGCATTCTAAACTTCATCAATTTCTCTATGAGCTTTTAAGTCGACGAGCATTGTTCCTTTTCAAAAAAAAAATTCTTTACTGGTAAAATGTTTAATTTACTCATAGCTACTAAAAAGTAAAAATTTATTTGTTATATGTCCCGATTTATCTTTATTTTGTTATAAGTAACAAGGTATATATGGGTACGTTTATTTAGCGTATTTTTTATTAATTTAAATAAAATTTAGGTAAAGTTTGACTTCGTGAGTCATAGGGAGTAATCCCAAGTGCGGAACCTTTAAGTAGGTAGTTGTTAGTTTAACTGGCGAAATTTTGTTTCAGTGGGACTTATTTTCTAAAGGTGTATGTACCAGTATACTACTCGTAATAGGGCTTTAAACGGTTGTTGTGTACTACAACCTGCCGCTTGCCTATTTTTATGGTAGTGTTTGTTGGACTAGGTACATTGATTACCAGATATGGGCCAACCCAGATTTGAGACAGTTTGTGTTTTCGGCTTTCACTTTTGAGGAGGACTTTGTCTCCTAGGTGGAAAGTGAGAGGCCTGACTGTTTTGTCGTAATATGCCTTTGAGCGTTGTTTGCTGGCTAAGAGATTTTTACGAGCCGTAGCATATGAGTTTTGTAATCTGTATTTGAGCATATGGTAATAACTTTCGTGGTTATAAACGGGTTCAGGATCCCGTTTTAAATTAGATGGGACATCCGCTGTGAAGCCGTAAAGGCAATCCATTGGGGTTAATTTAGTGCCCTCGTGTACACTGTTATTGTACACGAATGCAGCGGTTCGTAGGAATTGATCCCATGTTTTGGGATTTTCGTCTACGATTGTACGCAGATATTCGATTAGCGGTCTATGTGCACGCTCCAGTGCTCCATTAGACTGTGGATGGTATGCTGAAGTTTGTAACTTCTTTACCTTTAGCAGTTTGCAGACCTTCTTGAATAGCGCACTCAGGAAATTAGTTCCCTGATCGGTGACTATTCTCTTTGGAATGCGATAACGCGTGACAATCTCATTGAAAAAGATTTGCGCCACCGTTACTGCTTCTCCATTTGGTATGGCATACCAATCGACAAACTTGGTGAGATTATCTTGAAAAGTTAAGATATATTTATTACCTGATATGGTCTCTTCTAGTGGACCTACTATATCGAGGTAAACCTTGTCGAAAGGTTGTTCTGCGATGTCCGTTATTACCATTGGCATCTTGAATTGTGGGGATGCCTTCATTGTTTGGCACTTAGGGCATTTTTTTATGTACTTTTTTATATCGCTAAGCATGTGTCTCCACCAATACTTGCGTCTGATTCTTTTATAAGTCTTAATGACACCCTGATGGCCGCCGAAAGGAGAGTCGTGGTAATCCTTTAGGATTGTTTGAACTTCCTTGGGGCTCGTGATTATCTCAGGTGCCTTGACTGGACTTATTTCTTGTTCAAGCGTAGCAGGGGGTTGTATTTCCGCCTCTGGGAGTTTAATTTCTGTATTTTCCGCTGCCGTGGGCTGTGTTTCAGCGCTGGAGCTGGTATTGGCCTCTTGGGATTTTTGTTTTTGAGCTCTGGTTACGGCGAAGCAATGAGCGGGTTTCTTTGTTTTCTTTTTAATTGGTGAAATGTTTTCCTCCACATCTGAGTCCATAGTGTGGTGGACTTGGGCTTGTACCGTTAAAGTGTTGCCTGTGTTACAGCACAGATCTTGCAAACATTGTAAATAAGTATATATATGTACATACACATATATGTATACACATGGCTGATCTGAAAATCGTGTAAGCAGTATGAATGCATATGATATTGATAATAATTAATTGTTACAGCACAGATCTTGCAAACATTGTAAATAAGTATATATATGTACATACACATATATGTATACACATGGCTGATCTGAAAATCGTGTAAGCAGTATGAATGCATATGATATTGATAATAATTAATTGTTACAACACAGATTTCCCAAAATCTGGGAATCTTGCAAGCATTGTAATTAAATATATATAAATGTAAATACATATATATGTATACACATAGCTGCGTCAGAGGTTGTTCACCGGGTGAAACGCAGTGCATCAGCGGTTCGTTCACCTGTGTACTATATTCCACCTCGAAATATCTATGCGTGGCCTGTTCGGCTTTGCATTTTAATTCTTTGATAGAAATAAGTGCAAGGTCGACAATTTAGGTATGATTTTCGTTGCCGGTTTGTTGGGCTCGAGGTGAAATTGAAAATTGCAAATAAACAATTTAAGCAATTTTGCAATTGAACTGCGGGGTCAGCGAACTGACCGATGATTGTACAGGTGGACTGGGCACCTGAAAAAGAAAAGCCCAGTGAGTTGACCAGAATTCGCGGTGTGGATTGTCACGCGTTTGTTAAGTAAGAAAAACGGAGATTTTTAAGATCGGGGTCGCCTCACACACTTTGTTGGTCGTAAAAAAAAAAAAAAAAGTAAAGAAATAATTGAAAAGTGTGATTTTTGTAGAAAAGGAACGACAGTGATAAAGAAATAATTGTAATTGTAAAGTGTAATTTTTGTACAAAACGATCGATAGCGATAAAGGAAATATTGTAAAGAGTTATTTATAAAAAAAAAGAATTGTAAAGGAAAATTTGTAGTTGTGGTGCGTTAAATAAAATAAAAAGGTGGAAACCAACGACACGAGTGTTAGTTGATTTACAAACCCCTCTAAAAATTTAACAATTGGCGCAGCCGGTAGGATAGGGGAAGCCTGTTTTTCATAAATATACGAAAAATTTAAGAGCTTGAAAACCCTCTATCTTACGAGAGAACCTAAGGGGTTAATCAGACAAGAGTAAACACTGGGCAAGACACCCTACCCTCGCCTGGAGTTGAGTCTGGCTTCAGGGGTGTTTAGATCTTGTCGCCCCCAACGCTCGGGGTTGATCAACTTTAACTGCCTCTGTTAGGAAAACAAGCAGCCACCCCCTCAGCAAAGTGCAAAGCACCAACGCCGGAGTTCAGGAAGTACTCAGCAACTGAAAAATCGCCCCAACTCAGCCATCTCTGGAGGTACAGCACAGCCAACGCACCTCTTCAGCAAATTAAACAACTCTTCGTTCCTGAATTGAGAGGGAATACGAAGACGGCACAAGCCCCCCTCTCAGTTAGATCCAAGGGAACTAAGACGGCAGGAGCCCCCCTAGCTGCTAATCTCATATACGGTGGTAAATGAGCGATAAAGGCTCTCACCAAGAAACACCGCTGGAAAGCCAATTATCAACTTCACCACAAACTTCCTCGCCGGGCGACGCGCAGGAAGTTCCGCCCCGGTACAAAGGAAGCAACGAGGGAGCAACAGCTACAATAGAGGGAGCGACGACAATAGCCCCCACGACCCAAGGAGTAACACTCAGGAGCGGGACAACCCTGACAGGTCCCCGACAAGTAAGAGATAAAAATTTAGATTTAGAATCTTATTTAAAAATAATAGAAGAGAAAGTGCGAAATTCCTCCGAACTCTCTGTATTCCAGTGCGACTTAATTGACAAAAACATCGCAAAGTCTCGCGAACAAAGGCTTGCACAGATAACAAAATTTAAAGAAAATACAGAGAAGTTCAAGGAGAGCTTAAAAGAGTTTGGAGAATTTTCGCACTCGCTCGAGTTAGAAATAAATCAAAATAGTGGTTACTTAAGTGAAAGTGAAGTCAGTGGTAGCGAGCCATCCGCGAGTGAAATAGTTTTGAATTGGCTGGGCGATTCCCTTCTGGAAACCAGTTTAGACGAAACTAGAATCGGAACAGTGTCATATACTCGCCAACCAGGTGATATTGACAAAGGGTCAAAGTCAAACATGACAGATTACGCTAAAGTAGCCAAACTGGCAGCACAGTTGATTCCTCTTTTTTCGGGCGAACCACACCCAAAATTGAGCTTAGAGCTCCAAACCTTTCTGGGTTGCTGTAGGCAGGTGACCCAGTGCATCTCAGTACAAGAGCAGTCAGCTTTCCTTCAAATTTTCCCCACTAGACTTCGGGGCGAAGCTTACCAGTTATTCGCCTCAAACATCCCGACCACATTCAAGGAGGTAGAAGAACGGCTCAATCGAGCATACCTTCCTCGAGAAACTTACCAAGAGTTAGTAAATAAATTAATTACTACTCGCCAATATCCGCAGGAAGCCCTGGCCACTTTTACATCGAGATTGAAACAATCGCTAGCTCTCTGCGAAGATGCGGCAGAAACTAAGTACAGTGAAACAGATGCCCCAGCTGTTAAAAAACAGTTGGAGGACTTTGCTAAAAATGCACTTAAGACTGGTGTTCATAATCCACATTTATGTCAATATTTGTTGACGTTAGGAACTGAAACACTCGAAACCCTAATACAAAAAGCGTTGGATATGGAAAGACTCCAACAAAGTGCATTTCAGCTCCACTCACCCACACTAATTCCACCAGGTTATTATGAACAGTTAGTTACGAACTCACCACAAGCTTATTCACCCACCCAAATTGGTTATCAGGCACCTACAGTTCCAGCAATGCACCCAATTACGAACGCCTCACAGTATACACAAGCCTCAAACACAAAAAATACACGAGGCAGAGAATACCAATACAGACAAGCAAATACAAATGTAATAAATAATAAAAATAACCTTCAAAACATTAACTGTAGTTTTTGTAATAAAAGAGGACATACGTACACTGACTGTTTCAAGCGAAAAAATACGCCGTATTGTGGAAAGTGCAAAGCATATGGTCATGATGTTCGCGAATGCAATCGCAACCGTGAATACCCAACAAATACTCAAAACCCCCAAAAACCAGGAGATTCTCGTGATCAGCAAAAACCCCGTGTCTACAATGTGCGGCTCAAATGTGACTTCTGTGGTCGAAGTGGACATACTTTAAATGAATGCCGGCAAAAGCAAAAATGGGAAGCTCAGAGTCAGGGAAACGACATACAGTCGGCCCAAAACTCCCCGGCTCGACTTTAAAAATCCCATTAAGTAAATTAGGGTCCCCTCAGTCGCCCAAAATGGGTGTACCTACAGTAAACCTTCCATTAGATATCGGCCTGAACGGCCAAGCAAAATTAGTAGTAGACACCGGCGCTGAGGTTAGTTTAATAAAGAAAAATGCATTAAAAGGTCTCGATTCAATCAACACAGAAGAAACCTATAAATTACAGACTCCCTTTGGGACTGGAAAGACACTGGGGAGCTGTCAAGGAAATTTCAATTTAAAAAACAAAATCTCCTGCAGATTCCAAGTTGTGCAAAACTTGCCCGGTCTTTCCGACGACGGACTTTTAGGTAACGACTTCCTATTGAAAAACTGTAATGTTGAAGGTCCTAACCGCACCCTAAGATTCCCTCGCACCGAAACCAATCCAGAGGAATTCGCATTGCCTTTATCTTTAGCAACGGAAAAACCGCACCCGCAGAAAGCAGTCGAAGTGAGAGAACAGGCAGATAAGATAGAACCTGTAACGGTACAATTATCCACCTGCAGTATCTCCAAGGCATCCCAAACGAAAAATGCTGGCTGTCAAACTCAAAATGAGTTGCGGGAATACAAATCTAAAAATCTGGATAACATCAGTGGAACCGACGCAATAAGGAAATATAAGGTCTCTTTGAAAGAACCTATTTGCCTACCCGCTCGGACACACATTGTTGCCAGAATTCCATTGCAAGTGAAGGAAGAAATGCTCTGCCTATCTCAAGAGATAGAAGACGGAGTCTTCCAGGCAAATAGCTTACTTCGTACTGGGGAAGAAACAGCGCTAGTAGGTATCCTCAATATTGCTAACCATCAAGTAGTTCTTTCAGAATTGGCATTACAAGTAGTCCCTACAAAAGACTACAAAATAAACCCCCTCAATCCACCAAGAAGTTCTGAAAAACCCTCGAGTGTCAATAATAGTATACAGTTTAAAGGCGCGGGGGAGAATAATTCAAAATCTATGGTACAAAAACCTCCCCCACCTCGTAGTGATAAGTTTGATACATGGCCACAAGAGCCACCCAAAATTGCAAACAGGCACTCTAAAAGTCCTGAACAACCTGTCGGTTACACGGAACAACGAACCTCATCGTCCGTAAGTAATAAAACATATTACCTACTTTTAATTTCTATTTTAAGTTATCTTTTTCACTACATCTATCCCTCAAAAAATGCACTGTGTAAAAAACCCGCAAAACCTGAGCTCAAAAGTAGCCCCAAGGTACATATGGCTTTCCAACCAACAAAGTTTAGAACTAAGTGCTCAACGCGGCCGAACTGCCCCAATAACACCCATGGAGACCGCACTAAGCCTGATAAAGTTTATAAAATGCATAACGGCCTCATGTCATCTAAACAAAAGGATAAATTCGTATCCTCAAGGGAAATCAATGATAATTATAAATCCCAAGCAGTGAAGAAGAGAAAAGTTCTGCAAACAACAGACTCTACAGATAAAGCGGCCATATTACAGCACGTGAGATATTTATACCCGACATACGACGAGCCGGATGTATTAGACAATCACCCGCGTTTCGAGAAGTTAGAGCAGGAAATCAAGTTAGACGAAACTTTAAACACAGATGAAAAATCTTCGATATCGACACTCTGTCATGAATATAATGATATTTTTTTCCTCAAAGGCGATAAACTCACCCACACTAATGCTATCACGCACAGAATACCTTTGGTGCAAGATCAAGCACCAATTAACCAGAAAATGTACAGGTTACCTGAGACTCAAAGGGAAGTCATAAACGAGCAACTGAAAGAAATGCTGGAGAGTGACATTGTCCAGCAAAGTACAAGCCCTTGGAATTCACCTCTTCTAGTGGTCCCCAAGAAAGCGGGCCCAGAGGGTGAGAAAAGGTGGCGAGTCGTAGTTGATTTTCGTAAATTAAACGAAAAGACAATAGGCGACGCTTTTCCACTCCCTCGAATCGAGGACATTCTCGATCAGTTGGGCCACGCAAGGTATTTCACGACGCTTGACTTAGCAAACGGATATCACCAAGTGCTCGTCGATCCCGTAGATAGACCACAAACAGCCTTCAGCACAAGTTATGGGCACTACGAGTTTAAACGAATGCCATTCGGGCTAAAAGGAGCCCCAGCTACTTTCCAAAGGTTAATGAACTTCGTTTTAACAGGCCTACAAGGCCTGGAGTGCTTCGTTTATCTGGATGATATCGTCATCTACGGTAAAAATTTAGAAGATCACAACAACAAACTTCGAAAAGTCTTCGATAGACTAAGGGAAAACAATCTCAAATTACAACCTGAAAAGTGTCAGTTTCTGAGAAAAGAGGTCGTCTATTTGGGACATAAGTGCTCTAACGACGGAGCACTTCCTGATCCTAGTAAAACGGCCTGCGTCCAAACTTTCCCTGTTCCGCGAACTGTCAGGCAAGTCCAATCATTCCTAGGACTTGCCAATTATTATAGGAAATTTATACCAGATTTCTCAAAAATAGTACGTCCAATAACGAATTTACTTCGAAAAGATGTAAAATTCACTTGGACTGAGAAATGTCAGGAAGCATTTCAAACCATTAAAAAAGCTTTAGTCTCTCCACCACTTTTAATTTATCCGGACTTTTCGAAACCATTCAATCTCACCACGGACGCTAGTAATGAGGCCATAGGAGCTGTTCTTTCTCAAGGAGAAGTGGGAAATGACCAGCCAATCGCCTATGCCAGCCGTACTCTAAACAAGGCCGAAAAAAACTACTCCACTATTGAAAAGGAGTTATTGGCCATTGTATGGGCAGCTAGAAATTTCCGATGTTACCTTCAAGGTCGGAAATTCACGGTCTATACAGACCATAAGCCCTTGAAAGGAGTCTTTAATGTTAAAGACCCTACTTCACGTTTGGTGAGATTTCATCACAAGCTGTCAGAATTCGACTATAACATCGAATACAAGCCCGGAAAATACAATACGAATGCGGACGCACTAAGTCGAATCCCACAAGAAGTCAAAGAAGACAATTCAGGCAACACATTAACGATAAAGGCCATAGTCCACCATCGTATGGAATCCGATGTGGAGGACAGTAAACCGCCCACAAGAAAAAAACAACCCGCTAAATGCTACGTAGTAACCCGAGCCCAAAAACAAAAGGCACAGGAGGAAAAACAGAATCCTACTAAGAAAAATAAGGAACACTCATCAGAAACAGATGAACTCCAATCAACAGAGACACACTCAAACTCCCCTACCGCACTCGATGAAAAATCGCAGGAAATAAGGGCACCAAAAAACCCCGAGATAATCACAAACCCCGAGGAAATCAGGACAATATTGAAAGATTATCATGATTCTCCCTTCGGTGGCCACCAGGGTGTAATAAAAACTTACAAGCGAATTAGAGGCAAATACTGGTGGAGAAATATGCTAAGTGATATTAAAAAACATATTAAGAAATGCCCAAAGTGGCAGACTATGAAAGCTTCCCCTCAAACTCGAATGCCAATGATGATAACGGACATAGCAGAGCAACCATTTGACAAGGTCTACCTGGACATTGTGGGCCCCTTGGAGGAAACCGCCACAGGTAATAAATATATCCTGACTTTTCAAGATAATTTGACCAAATTCGTCGATTGGTATGCCATACCCAACGGGGAAGCAATTACAGTAGCCAAAATTTTCTTCGACGAAATCGTCACGCGCTACCGTATCCCAAAAAAAATAGTCACTGACCAGGGATCCAATTTCCTAAGTGAACTATTCAAAAGGGTATGTAAACTCTTAAGGGTAAAAAAGCTACAAACTTCAGCTTATCATCCCCAGTCTAATGGAGCACTAGAGCGTGCCCACAGACCCCTTATAGAGTACCTGCGAACTATCGTAGATGAAAATCCCAAAACATGGGATCAATATCTACGAACCGCTGCGTTCGTGTACAATAACAGCGTACACGAGGGTACGAAACTGACCCCAATGGACTGCCTTTACGGCTTTACAGCGGACGTCCCAACGAATTTAAAACGGGACCCTGAACCTGTTTATAACCATGAAAGCTATTACCATATACTAAGGTATAAGCTACAGAAATCTTATGCTACAGCTCGAAAGAATCTCCTCGCTAGCAAGAAACGTTCTAAGGGGTATTACGATAAAACAATACGGCCCCTTACTTTCCACGTAGGAGACAAAGTACTACTCAAGAGCGAGAGTCGGAAGCATAAGCTCTCTCAAATCTGGGTAGGACCATATCAGGTAACCGCGATCACGAGCCCAGTTAATACAACCATAAAAATGGGAAAAAGGCTTGTGACTGTACATAATAACCGCCTAAAATTTTACTATGAGTAAAAAACACCTCATAATCTTAAATCTGTCCTAATGTGATCGATATTCTACAACCTTCCTCCAAAATTTTGTTTACTGTATTTTGACAAAACTTTCTTTACTGTTACTCGCCGACTTTTTAAACTAACCTTGTAGCCTTCCACTTAACTTAGTTTCGTGGAACGGCCTTTAATCTATTACCCCAAGTACCAGAACAACAAAACGGTATAGTCAAGGGTTCCAATAATTTATATATAATACATATAATATATAATATATATATGCCTATCTTTTATTGAAACTCGCGGTGGTAGCTACGACCGGTTCACCTTCACAAGCGTGTAAATACCACTGTGGTGACACCGCCAAGACATTGCCCTAAACCAGCTCATTTTCCTCTAGGCATGGAATCACTACTCATATTCACACTGCTTCTTCAACTTACGGCGGGAGAAATAACAGAGGAACCCTACAGAGTAACCCCACTCAACAACACAGGAATTCTACTGGAAGACCTGGGAACGCTGATGGTATACCACAATACATGGAACATATTTACAGAACTAAACCTAGCGGAGTTAGAAAATCAAACCACACTTGCAGAGCACGCGGAACACCTAGTGCATCGATTATGTGTGAATAGCACTAAGCAAGAAGATTTGTGTAACACTCAGCAAAAGCAGGTACATGCTATTATCGAAAACATAAAACGACGCACGAGCATAATAAGGCAACTAGTTCCCAAATCACGCACAAAGCGATCGTTTTTCGATGGGGTAGGAAACGCCATGCATTATCTGTTCGGCACTATGGACAGCAAAAACGAAGATGAGATATACAGCCGACTAGAGGAAGTCGAAACCAATGCACACACACTAGCTGAACTGGAAAAACAACAAATAAGCGTGGTGAAGACAGCATTGGAACAGATCCAGAAGCCTTTAATAATGATCATGGACCGACAAAGGCAAATAGCTTACCAACTAAATGATTTACACAACATAACAGAAGATCTGACCAGAAGGCAATTGAGGCAGGAAATATTATCCAGCCTACTACTCCAAGTGGTAGAGATCGAGTTTCGTCAGCAGTCTCTGCTAGACATAATAATAACCAGCAAAAATAATCATATACACCCTTTGCTAGTATCTCCCAATACTCTTTTAGATATATACCATAAAACCCACGCTGAGTGCCCCAATCAACAGAACTGTCTTTCGATGTTATTCCAAACATCAGGAGCCCAGTCTCATCTCATAGGTAACAAATTAATAGTGAGGATAACACTACCAATATTCAATATTCCTAGCATGAAACTCTACCAAATTCGCTGTTTTCCAATTCACACCGAGTCTGACCATTCGCTAATACCTGACATAGAGTATTCACACATAGCTAGCCAGTTGCAAACGCAGGAATTTCTGCTCCTGAAATTGGAAAATTTCAAAGCATTCAAGAAAATCACACACGCCAGACAAGAAAATACCTATGCAGGAGGATTAAACACACCCATAACGAGAGCGGCATCCTCCCAGGAATGTATAATTAAATTACTCTTGAACCCATTGAACGAGAACCCACACTGTGTCCTGAGGGTACAGATCCCCAAACGTGATATTTTAATTAAGCTTAACAAGCCCAATACTTGGCTATTTTCATTCGTCAACCCCACCGTAGTTCACATTACTTGCCTAAATCGGTATACTATCTCCAAACTAAGAGGTCAAGGAATATTAGACTTGACACAACAATGCCAAATGCAAATAGGAGCACAAGTGTTACACTACGAAGGAGAGAATAAGCACCCGCTTAAAATCCTACAACCAGCATATTTTCCCTCACTAGCGGACTCCAATTTTGAAGTTAATTTAACGCAGTTATTCCCCGAAGCAACCAAAGGTCCAACGTCGGAACCAGAATTATTAAGGGGAGACGAAACAAATGAGCTTATACACAGAAGCACATTTTCGTTGGAAGAAATCCAGGCAAAAATTAGCAAACTGACGGAAAAAGGTACGCAAAAAACATTCCGACTATTGGCAACCACATCCATATCCTGCACCAGCTTACTAGTTCTAGCGGTTATCATATACAGCGTGATAAAGTGTATTTACCCTTATATAGTCAAAAGAATATATAAAGTAAATGCGCCACCAACACCAAAAAATAACCTTCCAGAGGAACCCACCTATGCTTGCCCAGAGCCTCAAAGGCGTTTTCACACAATGCCGAAGCAAAAAACAGTTCAATTAGTGGAAAAATAAATCGCGGACGTTGGCACTGGCGACACAAAAAAAAATTTTTTTTTTGTAAAGATAATTAGAATAGTAGAATAGCCACATTAAGCTTCAAAGATCAATAGCGGTAGAGACGATGTTATAAGATAAGTCGAAATAAAAATAAGAACGAATAATAAATAAGTATATATGTATATAAATATATATACGCATAGAATAAAATAATTACATTATGTAAAAAACAAAACAAAAAAAAACTATATATACATACATAGGAATAAAATAATAACGACACAACTACACTACACACTTTAACAAAATTAAAAAAAAGAAAGAAAAAAAAAGAGAATAAAAGATAAATCTACTGAAATTTTAATTTACTTCCAAATGTTATGTTTTACTTTAGAGTAAACATACATATAGGTTTGTAGTAGATTATATATGTATGTCAGTTAGTAGTTGACACGTGTCGTTCCAGTTTAAAATTCTTAAGACAACATTCGAAAAAAAAAAACAAAATCAAAACCCGTTCGTCCTTAGAATAAGAGAGTTTAAACAAAAAATCCTAAATACAATCGACAAATCATAACACAAAACAAAAGGAACAACAAAAAACACACACACTTGAGAGGGAGAAAGGAATAAAAAATAACAAAACACATCTTTTCAACATAATCCTTTATTACACAAGAATTATGGTACACTATTAATCCCAACACTCCTCAACTCGGTTCGACGGCTGGTGCACCGCGTCCTCTTCCACATCATAATACGGCTGGAGCTCGGGGGAAGGACTAACGCAGCGCCCGTAGTGCTGGAATAGATCCCACGCAGGAGTACAGCAACCACAAACGCCAAATTCTCCTGAGAGTACAAAAGTTCCTCCTGGAAAGAAAGAAAAGGGGGGAATGTAACTTTATAAGGAAAAAAGAAACAAGAACAAAAATAATATTCCACAAAATCAACACTTACCAGCTGCAGACAAAGCCTGACCTCCATGGGGGAAGATCTTGAAGTCCACCTGGTAATAACAATGTGCACGGGCTTCAGCCATCCATATAGCCTGCGTGCGTCGACCCCTCTGGTGCACCAATAACCGAAGAGGTCCCTGCCAGTCGGGAACGACTGACAGGACCAAGATTCCCCGAACCCTGGCGATTAATTTCGGTGGCGGAACTAGAGGCACACGACGTATTGTCTCGCAAAGCAACATTTTGAATGATCAAAATGAGCTTGATTTCTCAAAACTAAAAACCCCAAAACGCCAGATCATCACAAGAACAGGGGAAAAGAATCCGTACCCTAAAGTTAAGTACCACGAGAATAGAAATATGAACCTTTCTCCAACCAACGTTAATTAAATAAAACAGTACCTACACAAAAAAAAAAAAATTACAGCACCGCTCCATCACGACGAGCAAATTCAAGGTTACCACAAACTCACCTAATTAGATAACACAAAAAAAAGAACAAAACAAAAAAGGCAGATAAGAAAATAGAGGATTCTGACCGACTGCAGAACATAGTTACAAAAAATAATAAGATAAGATTACCCTCATTCTTTCTCATGAAAAAATATACATACATACATATGTGTGAAACATTAACATAAAAAAAAAAAAAAAAAAAATGACGAGCAAACATAGAACATGAGATACAGTAAAAACAAAAAAAAAACAATGTGAGTAATATATAATATAAGTATATATATATATGAAATAATATACGATTAGAATAAGAATATGTAAACTAAAATTAAAAAAAAAAAAAAAAAAAAATTTTATATTAATACATATTGATAAAATAAAGATAATATAGACTATAGGAAAGAATATATTAGATCAAAGGGAAAACAACGACCTACCCCAACATCCTGAGGCGACCCAGATACAAACTCGCATACACCTATCTCCCGCGAGGATTATTCCTCTCCAAAGAATAATCCTCTTCTTTCAAGGGGGAAGGAATTGTTACAGCACAGATCTTGCAAACATTGTAAATAAGTATATATATGTACATACACATATATGTATACACATGGCTGATCTGAAAATCGTGTAAGCAGTATGAATGCATATGATATTGATAATAATTAATTGTTACAGCACAGATCTTGCAAACATTGTAAATAAGTATATATATGTACATACACATATATGTATACACATGGCTGATCTGAAAATCGTGTAAGCAGTATGAATGCATATGATATTGATAATAATTAATTGTTACAACACAGATTTCCCAAAATCTGGGAATCTTGCAAGCATTGTAATTAAATATATATAAATGTAAATACATATATATGTATACACATAGCTGCGTCAGAGGTTGTTCACCGGGTGAAACGCAGTGCATCAGCGGTTCGTTCACCTGTGTACTATATTCCACCTCGAAATATCTATGCGTGGCCTGTTCGGCTTTGCATTTTAATTCTTTGATAGAAATAAGTGCAAGGTCGACAATTTAGGTATGATTTTCGTTGCCGGTTTGTTGGGCTCGAGGTGAAATTGAAAATTGCAAATAAACAATTTAAGCAATTTTGCAATTGAACTGCGGGGTCAGCGAACTGACCGATGATTGTACAGGTGGACTGGGCACCTGAAAAAGAAAAGCCCAGTGAGTTGACCAGAATTCGCGGTGTGGATTGTCACGCGTTTGTTAAGTAAGAAAAACGGAGATTTTTAAGATCGGGGTCGCCTCACACACTTTGTTGGTCGTAAAAAAAAAAAAAAAAAGTAAAGAAATAATTGAAAAGTGTGATTTTTGTAGAAAAGGAACGACAGTGATAAAGAAATAATTGTAATTGTAAAGTGTAATTTTTGTACAAAACGATCGATAGCGATAAAGGAAATATTGTAAAGAGTTATTTATAAAAAAAAAGAATTGTAAAGGAAAATTTGTAGTTGTGGTGCGTTAAATAAAATAAAAAGGTGGAAACCAACGACACGAGTGTTAGTTGATTTACAAACCCCTCTAAAAATATAACACCTGTATTGTCTTCGATTAATACTTGTGGAATGCGGCTTAATGCATCCGCATTGGTATTATACTTCCCTGGTTTATATTCGATGGTATAATCGAATTCTGATAATTTGTGGTGAAATCTCACCAAACGGGAAGTCGGGTCTTTAACATTAAAGACACCTTTGAGAGGCTTGTGGTCAGTGTAGACCGTGAATTTCCTGCCTTGGAGGTAGCATCGGAAATTCCTAGTGGCCCAGACTATAGCCAATAACTCCTTTTCAATAGTGGAGTAACTTCTCTCGGCTTTGTTCAGCGTTCGGCTTGCATAGGCGATAGGCTGGTCTTTACCCACTTCTCCTTGGGAAAGTACAGCTCCTAAAGCTTCGTTACTGGCGTCCGTTGTGAGGTTGAATGGTTTAGAAAAATCTGGATAGATTAAAAGAGGTGGTGAAATTAGAGCATTTTTAATGCTTTGGAATGCTTCTTGGCATTTTTCGGTCCAAGTGAATTTTACATCCTTGCGGAGTAAATTCATAATTGGACGAACTATTTTAGAGAAGTCCGGAATGAACTTCCTGTAGTAATTGGCAAGTCCTAAAAAGGACTGAACTTGCCTTACTGTTCTAGGAACAGGCAATGTTTGGACGCAGGCCGTTTTGCTGGGGTCTGGTAATGCACCTTCGCTAGAGCATTTGTGCCCTAGGTAAACAACTTCTCGTCTCAAGAACTGGCACTTCTCTGGCTGCAGTTTGAGGTTGTTCTCTCTCAATTTGTCGAAGACTTTGCGAAGTTTATCATTGTGGTCATTTAGGTTTTTACCATAAATGACAATGTCGTCAAGATAAACGAAACATTCGAGGCCTTGTAGGCCTGTGAGAACGAAGTTCATGAGGCGTTGAAATGTAGCGGGAGCTCCTTTGAGTCCGAATGGCATACGCTTAAATTCGTAGTGCCCGTAATTAGTGCTAAAAGCGGTCTTATGTCGATCTCTTTTGTCGACTAAGACTTGATGATAGCCGTTGGCCAAATCGAGAGTGGTAAAGTACCTGGCATGACCTAGTTGATCAAGAATATCCTCGATTCGGGGTAGCGGGAATGCATCGCCAATTGTCTTTTCGTTTAATTTACGAAAGTCGACAACGACGCGCCACCTTTTCTCACCATCAGGTCCTGCCTTTTTGGGGACAACTAATAAAGGTGAATTCCAAGGGCTTTTGCTAGTTTGGACTATCCCGTTATCTAGCATTTCTCGCATTTGCTCATTTATCACCTGTCTCTGAGTCTCTGGTAATCGATAGGCCTTTTGGTTTATTGGGGCCTGATCTTGTACTAATGGAATGTTATGGGTGATAGCGTTTGTATATGTAAGCTTATCACCTTTAAGGTAAAAGATATCATTGTACTCATAACAGAGTTCGGATATCGAAGCTTTTTCTTCCGCGTTTAGATTTGGGTCTAGGCTGAGCTCTTGGTCTAGCCTGTTGACTCGCGGAGTATGTGTGGAATCTTCTTGATCCGGAAATAGGTACCTCACGTGTTGTAAGATAGCTGTATTTTCCGAAAAACTTGCGTTAGTTTTGAGTTGTTGCACCTTTTTGTACTTATTTTCACTTACTGTACTAACTGGCAGGGTATGTGCTTCCTGCTGTTCGAGTGGTGGAGTACTATGTCGTACTGGTATTTTTGTTGGTTTAGAGTACTCGCACGCATTGACACTTTGGTTTTGCAATTTCCCAGTGTCTTTCCGGTTCCAAAAGGGGTCTGTAGAGTGCATGCCTCATTTGAATTAATTAGTTTGAGGTCTTTAATCGCTTTCTTCTTTATAATACTGACCTCAGCGCCAGTGTCCACTACTAGCTTTGTTTGGCCGTTAAGGCTTATGTCCAGTGGAAGTTTCACTGTAGGGACACCGGATTCGGGCGCTTGCGGCGACCCTTTAAAACTTTTAGTTGGGTTTATAGTCGAGCCGGGGAGTTTTGGGTCGACTGCATGTCGTTTCCCTGACTCCGGGCTTCCCACTTTTTCTTTTGCCTGCAGTTTTCATCTGCGTGTCCACGGCGACCACAAAAATTACACTTGAGTCTTATGTTAAAGACTTGGAGACCTTTTGTGTTATGCTGTTCTGTTGGTGGTCTGCTGGGGAGGCGTTGAGAAACGTTTTGTTGAGACTGGGTGAAGTCCTGGCGTGTCTGTCCATTTGTTCTGCAATCACGAACGTCGTGCCCATATTTTTTGCAGTTCGAGCAGAAAGGGGTGTTTTTGCGCTTTAGGCAATCTATATATGTATGGCCCTTTCGCTGACAGTAGCTACACGTGATGTTACGGACCAGTGCATCTGTGTCCGACCTTTTAGTTTCAGAGTATACAGGTACTCGGTGGCGTGGCTGTGATATTGTGTTATTTGCGTGGCGAGAGAAATGGTTTGGGTTCGGTGCTCGAGGTGATGCGAACATAGATGTTGATGGCATTTGATAATACGGAGATCTGTATAGTGCTCTCACCCGTAAATCTGGGTCCACAGGAGCCACTGGAGGAGCTTGTGCCAGAGGACTCTGGACGAATGTAGCACTTTGCTGTAGTTTCTCCATGTCCAGGGCTTTTTGTATGAGAACTTCTATATCGCCTTCTCCCTGCGTGAGTAAATATTGACACAAATGTGGATTAGTTACTCCACTTTTAAGGGCATTTTTGGCGAAGTCCATCAGCTGTGTTTTCACCGCCGGGACTGCCTCAGCTCCATACTTTTGTGTCGCAGCCTCATTGCAGATCGTCAACAGCTGCTTCAACCTTGTAGCAAAAGCAGTGAGAGATTCCAATGGGTTCTGTCGTGTGGTAATCAATCTGTTCACCAATTCCTGATAAGTCTCACGGGGAAGGTATGTCCTGTTCAAACGTTCCTCTACCTCAGTGAATGAAGTAGGGACGTCTGAAGCGAATAGCTGATATGCATCACCTCTTTATCTTGTGGGGAGAACCTGAAGGAAAGCTACCTTTTCTTCATCGTCAAGGCACTTCATAGTTTGCTTGCAGCAACCGATGAAGGTCTGCAGCTCACGTCCCATTTGTGGGGTATTTTCACCCGAAAATAAGGGGACGAGCTGCGCTGTCAGTTTTGCGACCTTGGCGTAGTCCACCATGTTTTGTAGCCGTTTGGCTGAATATTTAAATTTAGGCGGACTAATGGGACTACCTTCTGGACTGGTTTCCGTTAAGGATTCTTCCAGCCAATCTATTAAAAGGTCCTCTGGTGTAGGGTCTGTCACTTCACTAACACAACCACTTTCTTTTTGACCTTCACTTAAATCATCACTTTTATCTTGTTCTAAATTACTCTCACTCTTATTATTATCTAATTCGAGGGAGCGCTGAGATTCAGTTAGCTTATTTAACTCTTCGCGAAATCGAACTGTATTTTCCTTTAAAGCCTGGATTTGTGCAAGCCTATTCTCGCGGGTTTGACTCAATTTCCTACTCAGTGAATCACATTGAGTGATAGCTAGCGTGCCTGAATCTTGCGCTCTCTCATACAATCTATTTAAGAACTTATTAAGACTTACTTGTGTAGCGGGACCTGATAATATAGTTCCACTTCGTAGTCGAGGTCCTGTTGGAATTGGTACTGCAGCAGTTGCCTTGCCTTCACCGGGATGCTTGTTGTTGGCACCGGGGGTTTGTCCCGCGTCGGATGATGGTGGAGGATTTGTCCTCTCTGCTGCTTCTGGTTCCTGTTGGAGTGGATTAGCGCTGTTGTCTTCTGACATGAATTGTCGGCTGAAAGGGGGGCTCCAGCCTGCTTATTTCCCTTTGTTGTAGTTTGGAGGGGGGTTTCCTTAACCGTCTTCGTATTCCCTCTGGTACTTTTGTCTGCTGTCTTCTGATTGATTTGCTGCCGGGGGGGCCTTGAGCCGTCTTAACTTCCCCTGGTGTTAGTTGAAAGGGGGGCTATGAAAGCCGCCTTCGAATTCTCCTTCAACTCTGGATCGAAGTCGTCTAATGAGCGAGCTGCCTTCACTTCGGGATTTCGTATTCGTCCTTCTGGGTGGCTTTTGGTAGACTTTATTTCCCTCGGTGGTGCTTGTGCACTGACTGGGGTGAACGCGTGCTCGCCTGGAGCAGAGGCGCCTAAAGATGTAATCTACCCGAGTGTAGGGGGTGACTTGGCTTGAATAGCGTCGTCAATGGTTCCCCTTTGGTTCGCAGGATCAAGGAATTTAGGCTTTTGATTGTTTGCAGAAATCAAGCAACCTTGATCCTACCGGCTGCGCCAATTTTGTTGCGTATTCGGGGCTTTGTTGCCGACGTAACTCAATCACCAATATGGAACTTTAATACCTTAACACCGCCCAGCTTTTAGGTTTAAGATGTTTTGAGTAAGCGAGGACACTTATGTTTTGTCTGAGCAAAGACAAAAGGAAATTCCACAATAAAACACACTTCTACGTATCTGTATATGTACTCAGGTATTTATTCTGTTTCTTGTCTGTTTTTTTCTTGTTTTATTAGCAACACTTTCAGGCGTACAATTTGTTTTATTAAAACCAACCAATTTTCAATTAATTATGTTAACCTTCTGTAACTCGACCGAAGTATTACCGGGTTCAGAGCCACCAAATGTGAAAACAATAGTCTGTATTGCAAGTACTCGAATTAAAACTTTTACACTAAACAATGTATTCGTGTTGCTAGATAAAGGCGAGGCAATTATCTTTTTCTCTAGTAAATTCTATTCACATTCAATTGTGAAAAAAAAACCCGAACTATAACCTTTTTTATTAATTAATATCTCCGTGCCAAACACCACGACTCAAGAGGAAGCAAACGTACCGACAAGTCAAAGTTAACTCTCTGATATTTTTTGATCTAATTCCTTGGTAATCGACAATTCACTTCTCGCGAGGCGATCTATTCGAGGCTTAAGAACGAACTCCTTCTTGACTTTTGATTTTTCATTAATTAAGTCTCGACAGTCAGGATAGGAAAATGCTTAATTAGCATTCCTATCCTGAGAAAGTATATTATCGTTGGGCATGTTTAATCATGCCCACAAAAATTTCTCACCGGACGGAGGTGAAACCCGATATTTTCATAAATATCGAGCCACCAACCCGTCGTCTTATCGTTTCTTACATTGTTGCGCACTTGAATTCTCGCGTCGCTTTTATCTTTTCATTACTTTGTTGCGCGATTGAATTTATATTTTATGCTGACAAATCTTACTGAGGGTAAGATTTGTCATGATTCGACTTTAGTTGTCGCCTTTTTCAAGTGGGCCATGCAAAGAAATTGCTGATGCAACTTTCTTTGCGTGTGAATAGATAAGCTAGTCACGTTGTTAAAAATGTGATCAGCTTATTGAGCCCTTTTATGACTTGATTTTAATTTTTCTTTAGGAATGTGCCGTTTTTTCCTTATTTTTCTTTATTAGGGATTTTATGAATCCGCAGGTTTTTTATTGAATGTTGTGTATACAACAAACCTTCCCCCTGTGAAAAAGAGAGCTATTCTTTGGAGAGGAATAGCTCTCAGGGGAAAAATTTATTTGGTTGGGTGCGGTCTTAACCCCTTGCGAATACTTGGTCGTTGCGAATTTTTTGGGCTTGGTATGGCTCTAACCCTTAGCGAAAACTTGGTCGTTACAATTACTTATTACCATTCCGTATTTTACATGAACATTTTTTTTTTTTTTATTATACGTTTTTGTTTTATACTAGATTAGTGTTGTTAGCCTAATATTATTTATTAATATAATGTAATTACTAATTTTCTAGTGAGAAGGATATCTAAATATATATATTTTATGATTATCCTATTTTCTATATGATATATATATATATGTATTTTGTTTTATACAAATTTATTTTGCTATATGCACGTATGTGGTTTTGACACCATATTTCTAAAATGCTAGGAGTTATACACTATCCCAAAAAAAAATCCTTTTGCTTAATTAAGGTTATAGTATATAGTATACCCTATTCTAAAATTGGTTTTAATTTATCTTACTTACTAATAATAACCATGTAATAGTATATATATATATTTATATGTATATGTTTTTTTTTTGTTTTACAATTTATTATATTTAAATTTTTCTTCCTGTCTATATTTATTTATTTATTTTTGTTTTTCGTTGTTCTTTTTTTTTATTTTATTCTCTCTCCTATTGGGATTTACATTGTATTTTATGTTTTTCCTAATACTAGTGCCTTGTTTTTATCTATTTTGAGTGACGGCTAGTGGTTGTTAGATAGTGACCTTTTAGAACGAGTGACCTTACGAAGTGGGAATTTTATACCACTTGCACCGACCTTGTAGGTGGTAGAGTGCGGGTCCTTTTGAGAGGGGTAGGTTTGATAATTTCGATTTGTTCGATTTGCTCCTCCGCCTTTGGGGATTTTTCAGATTTGCGGAAGCGATAATTTTTAATAATTGGGACTAGCCATTTGGCGACCAGGTACAGCACCATACATGTAATGACAACACCAGTTAAGGATAATGATGTTGCAGCTAGTACATGGGTAGGGTGGTGACTGATATGAGGAACTATTTTTTCTAATTTTTCGTCCAGTTCTTCTAATGACTGGGTACCTTCTAGGATGATGCTATTAGTGTCATCTCCTGAGTATAGTTCTGTTTGTATATTGTCAGACTGTACCTTGTTTTTGGTTTCATTAAGATATTTATTCACTGTTTGTTCTAATGGAGTTATATTTGGGAAATAAGTGGGTTGTTTGAGACTCAATTTTTGGATATTCTCTGCCTCATAGTGTAGGATTTGCGATCCCACTTGTAATTGGCAGGGATGGTTGATAGTTATTATCCCTTGGCCTTCTATTTTCGAAGTTAGGAATTGTTGAGTACACTGAAGGTGTACTATGGTTGGCTCTATCAACGAGAATATCCAAGAATTTGGTTTACTTAGTTTAATAAGTAGGTCTCTGGGAGGTATTTGTGCTCTGAATTGACACTGAGGCTCTTCCTTTAACGGATTAAAGAGCAGCTTCACTACGCATTCCTTAGACATCGCAGCCTTTGTTATCGGGATGCACAGCTTAGCGATGAAAGTGTCCTCCTTCGAGTTTTGGGTGATCTTTTTAAAGGTCATAAGATTTCGTGGTTTTAACAATAGAATATCCTGTGTCTGTACTTGGTGTGCTACGTGCGAGTACTCTATTTCAGGTACCAAAGATTGTTTTTTATTAACGTGTATGGGGAAACTGTGTATTCGATACAACTTCATTTGTGGTAGATTGAAAATCGGAAGTTGTATTCGAATGACTAATTTGTCTTGGACTAGATGAGCTTTTGTCTCGGCTGTCTGATATAATAGAGATAGACAGTTTTGTGCATCTGGACAAGTAGCATGGGATTTGTGGTATATTTCTAGTAACTTTTTGGGAGACACCACTAGCGGGTGCAGTTGATGATTTTTGCTGGCAACTATTATATCGAGTAAGGCTTGCTGCCTATACTCAATCTCTACAATTTGCAAAGTGAGGCTAGAGATTATTTCCTGCCTCAGTTGTCTCATCAGCAATTCATCGGTGATATTTTGCATTGTATTTACCTGGTGAGTTATTTGACGCTGTCTTTCCTGTAGGGATGTCAATGGCTTTTGGATCTGCTGTAGTGTAGTTTTGACTACACTAATCTGTTGTCTTTCCAGGTCGGCTAGTGTTTTTGTATTTGTTTCGAGCTCCTCGAGTCGACTATATACCTCTTGTTCATTAGTGCTGTCCATGGTCCCGAATAGGTAGTGCATTGCATTCCCTATTCCATCGAAGATAGATCTTGTTGATCTTGATAGTGGAACCACTTCCCGAATGGCACTTGTTCTTCTCTTGATATTTTCCAAGAGTGAATGAACGTGTTTTTGTTGAACCAGGCATAACTCATCCGTTTGAGAACGATTTGAGCATAGTCGGTATACTAAATGTTCCGCCTGTTCTGCCATAAGCGTTTGGTTGTCCAGTTCCATCAGGTTGATTTCCGTTAAAACATTCCATGCGCTGTGGTATACTCGTAGTTTTCCCAGATCTTCATACAGTACTCCCGTGTTGTTTAGGGGGCTTATGGTGTAGGGATCCGCTGCTATTTGTCCCATTGTCAAATGGAGACAGTACATTAACACAAACATGTGTTTCATGGTCTGCAGAAAATGAAGGGTAGGCTTATTAGTCAGGTGGTCATGCATGTAATATTTAGATATAGTATCGCTTAAGTAGACGGTTGATAGTTTGTCAATTGGGAGCTTACTTGCTAAAAGGAAGACGAGATAGAACAGAATCAGAGAAACTTAAAAATTCATGTTGAATCTCGTAAAAATATAGTAGGGTTTTTAGTGTTAAGAGCATTGTACTTTTTCACCAAAATTGTACTGGAGAAAAAAAATTTAATTCACTCGTAACTACCAAAACAAGGTATGGGGAGTGTACGTTAGAGCATTCTAAACTTCATCAATTTCTCTATGAGCTTTTAAGTCGACGAGCATTGTTCCTTTTCAAAAAAAAAATTCTTTACTGGTAAAATGTTTAATTTACTCATAGCTACTAAAAAGTAAAAATTTATTTGTTATATGTCCCGATTTATCTTTATTTTGTTATAAGTAACAAGGTATATATGGGTACGTTTATTTAGCGTATTTTTTATTAATTTAAATAAAATTTAGGTAAAGTTTGACTTCGTGAGTCATAGGGAGTAATCCCAAGTGCGGAACCTTTAAGTAGGTAGTTGTTAGTTTAACTGGCGAAATTTTGTTTCAGTGGGACTTATTTTCTAAAGGTGTATGTACCAGTATACTACTCGTAATAGGGCTTTAAACGGTTGTTGTGTACTACAACCTGCCGCTTGCCTATTTTTATGGTAGTGTTTGTTGGACTAGGTACATTGATTACCAGATATGGGCCAACCCAGATTTGAGACAGTTTGTGTTTTCGGCTTTCACTTTTGAGGAGGACTTTGTCTCCTAGGTGGAAAGTGAGAGGCCTGACTGTTTTGTCGTAATATGCCTTTGAGCGTTGTTTGCTGGCTAAGAGATTTTTACGAGCCGTAGCATATGAGTTTTGTAATCTGTATTTGAGCATATGGTAATAACTTTCGTGGTTATAAACGGGTTCAGGATCCCGTTTTAAATTAGATGGGACATCCGCTGTGAAGCCGTAAAGGCAATCCATTGGGGTTAATTTAGTGCCCTCGTGTACACTGTTATTGTACACGAATGCAGCGGTTCGTAGGAATTGATCCCATGTTTTGGGATTTTCGTCTACGATTGTACGCAGATATTCGATTAGCGGTCTATGTGCACGCTCCAGTGCTCCATTAGACTGTGGATGGTATGCTGAAGTTTGTAACTTCTTTACCTTTAGCAGTTTGCAGACCTTCTTGAATAGCGCACTCAGGAAATTAGTTCCCTGATCGGTGACTATTCTCTTTGGAATGCGATAACGCGTGACAATCTCATTGAAAAAGATTTGCGCCACCGTTACTGCTTCTCCATTTGGTATGGCATACCAATCGACAAACTTGGTGAGATTATCTTGAAAAGTTAAGATATATTTATTACCTGATATGGTCTCTTCTAGTGGACCTACTATATCGAGGTAAACCTTGTCGAAAGGTTGTTCTGCGATGTCCGTTATTACCATTGGCATCTTGAATTGTGGGGATGCCTTCATTGTTTGGCACTTAGGGCATTTTTTTATGTACTTTTTTATATCGCTAAGCATGTGTCTCCACCAATACTTGCGTCTGATTCTTTTATAAGTCTTAATGACACCCTGATGGCCGCCGAAAGGAGAGTCGTGGTAATCCTTTAGGATTGTTTGAACTTCCTTGGGGCTCGTGATTATCTCAGGTGCCTTGACTGGACTTATTTCTTGTTCAAGCGTAGCAGGGGGTTGTATTTCCGCCTCTGGGAGTTTAATTTCTGTATTTTCCGCTGCCGTGGGCTGTGTTTCAGCGCTGGAGCTGGTATTGGCCTCTTGGGATTTTTGTTTTTGAGCTCTGGTCACGGCGAAGCAATGAGCGGGTTTCTTTGTTTTCTTTTTAATTGGTGAAATGTTTTCCTCCACATCTGAGTCCATAGTGTGGTGGACTTGGGCTTGTACCGTTAAAGTGTTGCCTGTATTGTCTTCGATTAATACTTGTGGAATGCGGCTTAATGCATCCGCATTGGTATTATACTTCCCTGGTTTATATTCGATGGTATAATCGAATTCTGATAATTTGTGGTGAAATCTCACCAAACGGGAAGTCGGGTCTTTAACATTAAAGACACCTTTGAGAGGCTTGTGGTCAGTGTAGACCGTGAATTTCCTGCCTTGGAGGTAGCATCGGAAATTCCTAGTGGCCCAGACTATAGCCAATAACTCCTTTTCAATAGTGGAGTAACTTCTCTCGGCTTTGTTCAGCGTTCGGCTTGCATAGGCGATAGGCTGGTCTTTACCCACTTCTCCTTGGGAAAGTACAGCTCCTAAAGCTTCGTTACTGGCGTCCGTTGTGAGGTTGAATGGTTTAGAAAAATCTGGATAGATTAAAAGAGGTGGTGAAATTAGAGCATTTTTAATGCTTTGGAATGCTTCTTGGCATTTTTCGGTCCAAGTGAATTTTACATCCTTGCGGAGTAAATTCATAATTGGACGAACTATTTTAGAGAAGTCCGGAATGAACTTCCTGTAGTAATTGGCAAGTCCTAAAAAGGACTGAACTTGCCTTACTGTTCTAGGAACAGGCAATGTTTGGACGCAGGCCGTTTTGCTGGGGTCTGGTAATGCACCTTCGCTAGAGCATTTGTGCCCTAGGTAAACAACTTCTCGTCTCAAGAACTGGCACTTCTCTGGCTGCAGTTTGAGGTTGTTCTCTCTCAATTTGTCGAAGACTTTGCGAAGTTTATCATTGTGGTCATTTAGGTTTTTACCATAAATGACAATGTCGTCAAGATAAACGAAACATTCGAGGCCTTGTAGGCCTGTGAGAACGAAGTTCATGAGGCGTTGAAATGTAGCGGGAGCTCCTTTGAGTCCGAATGGCATACGCTTAAATTCGTAGTGCCCGTAATTAGTGCTAAAAGCGGTCTTATGTCGATCTCTTTTGTCGACTAAGACTTGATGATAGCCGTTGGCCAAATCGAGAGTGGTAAAGTACCTGGCATGACCTAGTTGATCAAGAATATCCTCGATTCGGGGTAGCGGGAATGCATCGCCAATTGTCTTTTCGTTTAATTTACGAAAGTCGACAACGACGCGCCACCTTTTCTCACCATCAGGTCCTGCCTTTTTGGGGACAACTAATAAAGGTGAATTCCAAGGGCTTTTGCTAGTTTGGACTATCCCGTTATCTAGCATTTCTCGCATTTGCTCATTTATCACCTGTCTCTGAGTCTCTGGTAATCGATAGGCCTTTTGGTTTATTGGGGCCTGATCTTGTACTAATGGAATGTTATGGGTGATAGCGTTTGTATATGTAAGCTTATCACCTTTAAGGTAAAAGATATCATTGTACTCATAACAGAGTTCGGATATCGAAGCTTTTTCTTCCGCGTTTAGATTTGGGTCTAGGCTGAGCTCTTGGTCTAACCTGTTGACTCGCGGAGTATGTGTGGAATCTTCTTGATCCGGAAATAGGTACCTCACGTGTTGTAAGATAGCTGTATTTTCCGAAAAACTTGCGTTAGTTTTGAGTTGTTGCACCTTTTTGTACTTATTTTCACTTACTGTACTAACTGGCAGGG
The DNA here is from genome assembly GCA_963924295.1 of Dioctria rufipes. Classification (NCBI taxonomy): domain Eukaryota; kingdom Metazoa; phylum Arthropoda; class Insecta; order Diptera; family Asilidae; genus Dioctria; species Dioctria rufipes. The sequence continues at coordinate 108,216,337 of OZ002744.1, forward strand.
TATGTGCTTCCTGCTGTTCGAGTGGTGGAGTACTATGTCGTACTGGTATTTTTGTTGGTTTAGAGTACTCGCACGCATTGACACTTTGGTTTTGCAATTTCCCAGTGTCTTTCCGGTTCCAAAAGGGGTCTGTAGAGTGCATGCCTCATTTGAATTAATTAGTTTGAGGTCTTTAATCGCTTTCTTCTTTATAATACTGACCTCAGCGCCAGTGTCCACTACTAGCTTTGTTTGGCCGTTAAGGCTTATGTCCAGTGGAAGTTTCACTGTAGGGACACCGGATTCGGGCGCTTGCGGCGACCCTTTAAAACTTTTAGTTGGGTTTATAGTCGAGCCGGGGAGTTTTGGGTCGACTGCATGTCGTTTCCCTGACTCCGGGCTTCCCACTTTTTCTTTTGCCTGCAGTTTTCATCTGCGTGTCCACGGCGACCACAAAAATTACACTTGAGTCTTATGTTAAAGACTTGGAGACCTTTTGTGTTATGCTGTTCTGTTGGTGGTCTGCTGGGGAGGCGTTGAGAAACGTTTTGTTGAGACTGGGTGAAGTCCTGGCGTGTCTGTCCATTTGTTCTGCAATCACGAACGTCGTGCCCATATTTTTTGCAGTTCGAGCAGAAAGGGGTGTTTTTGCGCTTTAGGCAATCTATATATGTATGGCCCTTTCGCTGACAGTAGCTACACGTGATGTTACGGACCAGTGCATCTGTGTCCGACCTTTTAGTTTCAGAGTATACAGGTACTCGGTGGCGTGGCTGTGATATTGTGTTATTTGCGTGGCGAGAGAAATGGTTTGGGTTCGGTGCTCGAGGTGATGCGAACATAGATGTTGATGGCATTTGATAATACGGAGATCTGTATAGTGCTCTCACCCGTAAATCTGGGTCCACAGGAGCCACTGGAGGAGCTTGTGCCAGAGGACTCTGGACGAATGTAGCACTTTGCTGTAGTTTCTCCATGTCCAGGGCTTTTTGTATGAGAACTTCTATATCGCCTTCTCCCTGCGTGAGTAAATATTGACACAAATGTGGATTAGTTACTCCACTTTTAAGGGCATTTTTGGCGAAGTCCATCAGCTGTGTTTTCACCGCCGGGACTGCCTCAGCTCCATACTTTTGTGTCGCAGCCTCATTGCAGATCGTCAACAGCTGCTTCAACCTTGTAGCAAAAGCAGTGAGAGATTCCAATGGGTTCTGTCGTGTGGTAATCAATCTGTTCACCAATTCCTGATAAGTCTCACGGGGAAGGTATGTCCTGTTCAAACGTTCCTCTACCTCAGTGAATGAAGTAGGGACGTCTGAAGCGAATAGCTGATATGCATCACCTCTTAATCTTGTGGGGAGAACCTGAAGGAAAGCTACCTTTTCTTCATCGTCAAGGCACTTCATAGTTTGCTTGCAGCAACCGATGAAGGTCTGCAGCTCACGTCCCATTTGTGGGGTATTTTCACCCGAAAATAAGGGGACGAGCTGCGCTGTCAGTTTTGCGACCTTGGCGTAGTCCACCATGTTTTGTAGCCGTTTGGCTGAATATTTAAATTTAGGCGGACTAATGGGACTACCTTCTGGACTGGTTTCCGTTAAGGATTCTTCCAGCCAATCTATTAAAAGGTCCTCTGGTGTAGGGTCTGTCACTTCACTAACACAACCACTTTCTTTTTGACCTTCACTTAAATCATCACTTTTATCTTGTTCTAAATTACTCTCACTCTTATTATTATCTAATTCGAGGGAGCGCTGAGATTCAGTTAGCTTATTTAACTCTTCGCGAAATCGAACTGTATTTTCCTTTAAAGCCTGGATTTGTGCAAGCCTATTCTCGCGGGTTTGACTCAATTTCCTACTCAGTGAATCACATTGAGTGATAGCTAGCGTGCCTGAATCTTGCGCTCTCTCATACAATCTATTTAAGAACTTATTAAGACTTACTTGTGTAGCGGGACCTGATAATATAGTTCCACTTCGTAGTCGAGGTCCTGTTGGAATTGGTACTGCAGCAGTTGCCTTGCCTTCACCGGGATGCTTGTTGTTGGCACCGGGGGTTTGTCCCGCGTCGGATGATGGTGGAGGATTTGTCCTCTCTGCTGCTTCTGGTTCCTGTTGGAGTGGATTAGCGCTGTTGTCTTCTGACATGAATTGTCGGCTGAAAGGGGGGCTCCAGCCTGCTTATTTCCCTTTGTTGTAGTTTGGAGGGGGGTTTCCTTAACCGTCTTCGTATTCCCTCTGGTACTTTTGTCTGCTGTCTTCTGATTGATTTGCTGCCGGGGGGGCCTTGAGCCGTCTTAACTTCCCCTGGTGTTAGTTGAAAGGGGGGCTATGAAAGCCGCCTTCGAATTCTCCTTCAACTCTGGATCGAAGTCGTCTAATGAGCGAGCTGCCTTCACTTCGGGATTTCGTATTCGTCCTTCTGGGTGGCTTTTGGTAGACTTTATTTCCCTCGGTGGTGCTTGTGCACTGACTGGGGTGAACGCGTGCTCGCCTGGAGCAGAGGCGCCTAAAGATGTAATCTACCCGAGTGTAGGGGGTGACTTGGCTTGAATAGCGTCGTCAATGGTTCCCCTTTGGTTCGCAGGATCAAGGAATTTAGGCTTTTGATTGTTTGCAGAAATCAAGCAACCTTGATCCTACCGGCTGCGCCAATTTTGTTGCGTATTCGGGGCTTTGTTGCCGACGTAACTCAATCACCAATATGGAACTTTAATACCTTAACACCGCCCAGCTTTTAGGTTTAAGATGTTTTGAGTAAGCGAGGACACTTATGTTTTGTCTGAGCAAAGACAAAAGGAAATTCCACAATAAAACACACTTCTACGTATCTGTATATGTACTCAGGTATTTATTCTGTTTCTTGTCTGTTTTTTTCTTGTTTTATTAGCAACACTTTCAGGCGTACAATTTGTTTTATTAAAACCAACCAATTTTCAATTAATTATGTTAACCTTCTGTAACTCGACCGAAGTATTACCGGGTTCAGAGCCACCAAATGTGAAAACAATAGTCTGTATTGCAAGTACTCGAATTAAAACTTTTACACTAAACAATGTATTCGTGTTGCTAGATAAAGGCGAGGCAATTATCTTTTTCTCTAGTAAATTCTATTCACATTCAATTGTGAAAAAAAAACCCGAACTATAACCTTTTTTATTAATTAATATCTCCGTGCCAAACACCACGACTCAAGAGGAAGCAAACGTACCGACAAGTCAAAGTTAACTCTCTGATATTTTTTGATCTAATTCCTTGGTAATCGACAATTCACTTCTCGCGAGGCGATCTATTCGAGGCTTAAGAACGAACTCCTTCTTGACTTTTGATTTTTCATTAATTAAGTCTCGACAGTCAGGATAGGAAAATGCTTAATTAGCATTCCTATCCTGAGAAAGTATATTATCGTTGGGCATGTTTAATCATGCCCACAAAAATTTCTCACCGGACGGAGGTGAAACCCGATATTTTCATAAATATCGAGCCACCAACCCGTCGTCTTATCGTTTCTTACATTGTTGCGCACTTGAATTCTCGCGTCGCTTTTATCTTTTCATTACTTTGTTGCGCGATTGAATTTATATTTTATGCTGACAAATCTTACTGAGGGTAAGATTTGTCATGATTCGACTTTAGTTGTCGCCTTTTTCAAGTGGGCCATGCAAAGAAATTGCTGATGCAACTTTCTTTGCGTGTGAATAGATAAGCTAGTCACGTTGTTAAAAATGTGATCAGCTTATTGAGCCCTTTTATGACTTGATTTTAATTTTTCTTTAGGAATGTGCCGTTTTTTCCTTATTTTTCTTTATTAGGGATTTTATGAATCCGCAGGTTTTTTATTGAATGTTGTGTATACAACAGAGTACTAAACGAGTACCTATTATCAATAGCCCAGAATGCTGAATGGGATGAATGGTTACCCTATTACACATTCTGCTACAATATCACACCTCATTCCGAAACCAAAATATCACCATACGAACTGATATTCGGAAAATTAGCCTCACTTCCAGACACCATGGATCAAAATAGAACAGATCCGATTTACAATCTAGAAGATTACTCAAAAGAATTGAAGTTTCACCTACAAGAAAGCCAAAAAATAGCTAAAGCACTATTGGAGAATTCTAAAAAGAAAAGAAGCAGAAAATCTGATGAAAAAACTAACCCACTAAAAATTAAGATAGGAGATAAAGTATTATTAAAAGTAGGAAATAAGAGAAAGAATGAACCGCCATATAAAGGTCCATATATTGTAATTGATACAAATAACGTTAATACTAAGATAAAGATAGATAGAATAATAAAAGAAGTACACAACAATAGGTTGAAAAAATTTTAAAGTTCATCATCAGTATCATGTAACAATTAAAACAACTAGTGAATAAGAATCAAATAAAGTACACAAATTATTTTAGTAGAAATGTAAGATAGAAAACTACATCATAAGAATAAGACAAAAAAATTTCCTCTAATCAAGCAAAATTTTTTTTTTCCATAAGAGGAGGGATGTAGCGCATCAAACATTTCATAGATGCACATACACAAAAAAAGAAAAACAAGCATGAGCAAGCATTCAAGTTCAATGATTTCATTCACACATATTTTCGTTCATAAATTGAACAATGTGAATTTCGTGAACTTGCAAGGGCAATGCACTTCAGTGCAGCACACGTCAGTTTGCTGACACGACATTTCACACCATTCATGTATTATACTGACCTCAATGAACCCGAATGCTTGAAAAGCTTGGAATGTGCATTGCGACAAATTCTTGGATGGATTTGCAAATTTTTGATTGCGCTACTCCAGGTCAATAATCTATATTGCAATGTATTGCAATAAATTGATTATTTAGTAGATTTATACGTTAGGTAGGGATAGCAAATAATCATATAAATAAGTTGATTAAAATAAAGAAAGGGAGAACGTTTGAGTACGGAAAAGGGTGTTTTACTATCAATTCCTCTAGTAACTTCGGCAGTCTTTGACGCCATACAGTGTGCTAATATCGGCTGAGCATTCTCGCCTACACTTCACAAAATTCCATCGGCTGAGCAATCTCGCCTGAAGATAGGGTAGTCTCTGACGCCTTCACGTATTGAAGTATAGAAGCATCCATCTACAAGACGATTACAGTACCAGCATTACAATATATCCAGACATTTAATTTCGCACGGAAAAGTTGACAGTTTAATTATTGATACCGTTTAATGTTTGGCGCTTTGGCACATATATTTAATTTGTGATTTTACGTGTATTACTTCAGTCAGTTTAATGTTATTTAATTTGTGGTTTTACATTTTCTCCACAACTTTTTTTCCGTGTAGAATTATATGGCCAGAATGGAAGCGAAGTTTTCGCTTGAACAGCGTACTAGGCAATGGCCGGTTTCACAGTCGAGTTTAAACCAAGGTTTAGTTTAAACCACCCTCCAAGTTTAAACGTAGTTTAAACCAAATCGGGTTTCACACTGAATTCTTTTAGTAACGTTGGTGGTACTGATTAAATTGTGAACTAAATTAGTTATCGCCACCATTGTGAAGCAATTTTTCTATCAATCAATCGGAAAAAGTAAACACCAGAAAATAAAAAATAAAAAATATGTAGCAAATATAATTTTAAATATGCCAACATTCAAAAAGGATGCAAATTTTAGCATAAGTGAAGTTGAGATAATGCCTTCCCTAGTGCATAAAGAAAGATATATAATAGAGCACAAGGAAAATAAGGTGACAAAGTTCTTTACTTAAACGGAACCTAGCATAAAAATCAACGTCGTCCCACTCATTAAAATGATTTGGCCGATTTCTAATTACTGTCAGTTGTCGACAGAGTTGAAAATTTAACTCAAAAAAATCTTCTTCATCGCTAGAAATGTCTAAATCTAAGTCCATGATAAAATTATTTTCTGGATACAAACAAACAATGCTACTGTCAAAATAAAATGTCACACTTTTCAAATACTTTTATATTGAATTTAAACCGAGGGATGGCATGGTTTAAACTCTAGTTTAAACCGGGGTTTAAACCCTTAAGCCCGGTATTGTGTTCATTTAGCGGATAAATATTTAGCAGCAATCGAACAGGGACCTTTTTTACGGCTAAAATTGTTCATTATTTTGAACTATAGGTGGCTGCTTTTGTCAATCAGCTGTCGTGCATTTGTGATATTATTACGTGTTCTTTTAGATTGCTAATGCAATTACCCAATCTGCGCAGTAAGGAAAATTATATTTATACCTACTATTTTAATTTCTTCTCAGAAAATTTGTCTAAATGAAGACGGAATTTTTTGTCAGATAAAAATAGTTTGATTTTTTTTTTATTATTATTTTTTTTTTCTTTCTTTCTAGGTACATCTCGAAAACTATCCAAAAAAGCATGAATTTATCGTAGTTTTGGAAAATTGGATGCATTTATATTTTTCTTTAAGGCCACTTATGAATAATACTTCGCTTCCTAATACTTAGCTTATAATTATCTAATAAGAAATTGGTCACTTAAACTTAAACTTAACATCAGTTTTATCAATTTGAGATTCTAAAATTTCAAACTTGAGTTTGAGCATAAAGTAATAAAGGCTAAAGAGATGACAAGATTAACTTTGCTTTGCGAACCAATATTTGAAAGCTCAATCTGAAAGTTTGGATGCAATCGTCAAAGCTTTTCTTTCAGAACTCGTATCTTCTGTATAGAATTTGTAGCCCACTGTTCCAGCAGGCATAACATCAAGTCAAGGCATGATGAATGGAGTAAATGCAACACTACTAAAGTTTTACCAATGTAGATATTAATACGCATATGAATGTGTTACTTTTGGAAGCTCTTTTGATACAAAATATTATTGCTTCAGGCGGAAGAAATATTTTGCGATGATATACAACTCATTTGGAGGTATTAGCTGCGTTCCCAGAAAAAGAATTTATTTTGACATATAAATTCAACCAAGATGTTGCAGGAAATTTATTTTCTATGATAAGATATAAGGGTGGAAATAATCGAAATCCCTCCGTTTATGAATTTAATCATGTAATAAGTAGGCTTTTGTCTCGCAAAATTTTGGCACTCAAATCAAAAAGCAGTAATTGTGAAGATGATAATGAGGAATTTATATTTGAAAATTCAACTTTTCAAAATACTGAAAGTCAAGTAATGCACGCGGATAATTCCCATACTTTCCCTGATTCCAATATAGACAGTAATAGCTTAGAAATTGATTTTTTCGAAAGTTATAATTTTGATATTATCAATAATGATGATAAACCCGTTGAGGACTCTTTTTTGCGATATTTTCTGGGGTATATTCTTTTTAAAATATTACCGAAGATTGGCTGCAAATTTTGCGAAGATTGCATGAAAAAGACAGGAGAATATATATGTCTTGAAGATCAATCTGAGCACTTTTTGTTTTACAAAAATTTTTCAAAAAATTCGGATTTCGGTAAACTTAAGGCGCCTACAGAAAATTTTTTCCAGCTAATGAAAATTATTTTAAATATTTTTGTACAAATTATTTCCATCAGTCCAAATATGAAATCGATAACAGAAGTCATAAAGAACACATGCATTGAGAAAACAAGGCAAATCAGCGAATTTAGCGATTAGTTTGCAGAAGATAATCTGTGTTGTGAACATCGTTTAACTACTCGATTTTTTTTTATTGATATTTTAATAAAAAAGCACTGCATATGAGAAACCCAGAAACTCTTTAAACAGAAAAACAAAGCAATTAATAAACTAAAAACAAGTAAAAAACCTAGAATTGGTCTAAGACCAATTCTTATGAACCTTAGATGAATGCCCGTATCAAATTTCGTATGGTCACCGATCTATTCAAGTTTGATTTTGAAGTTGTTTTTCGCATATTTTTCTAGAACGGTTTGTCGCATAGAAAAAATGATTATAGGATTTCGTATTCTGCAGAAGTTTTTAGTACAATAAAAATGTCTTGGACTGATCGTTTTCAAAGTATATACGTAAAAAACCTAAATTTTTATATGGCAACACCAAGAAGGAGTTGCCCGATTTAGTCCATTTTTGCAATTTTATTTGCTAATGTAGTAAAAACATCATGTACGAAATTTCAGCTTTCTACGTCGACGCGTTCTCAAGCAGTGTCCAAATATATAGCGGAAAACGAAATTTTTATATGGCAACCCCACGAAGGAGTTGCCTGATTTGTCTCATTTTCGAACTTAATTTTACTTTTTTTTTTAAAGTCCGTGTACAAAATTTCAGCGTTCTCGAGTTATCGTGCGCACGGACGGACGGACGGACATGCAAAAATCAAAATAACTTTTAATATTATGAATGGGTGTCCAATCCATTTTGCTCTACCATAATTATTTCGAGGTGTTACAAACGGAATGACAAACTTAGTATAACCTATAGATTTCATCAAGGGTATAATAATAAAAGCATAAAATTTTATTTACAAAAATAACAGTATACTTTATTCTTTTAACCCATTTTCGAGTAGAAAAAATGTTTCTAAGTGGTTGCCTGCATTGTATGAGGAATGTAAATTTAAAATTTTATGTATCATTTCTGGACGATATTTATCATAAAGTTTTTCAACATATAAAAACAGGACGTTTGCTCTATATTTCTCTTTCTAAAGATAATCGATATTGAAAATATTAAGGATTGTCACATGGAATCCGTAAAGAATAGCCAATTTTATTCAAGAATTTTAAATTCTGATTTTCGAAATCGAAATTATTTTAATGCCAGAAGACGTAAATTTAAATGTACATACGGCCCAATAAGAAATGTAGAGAATTTGGTAAATACTGTACATTTATATATTGAAATTTCAACCGAAAATTAATTTAGTTAAAAAAGCCAGGAAAAAGGTATAATTGGCCTAAGACTAATTCTTTTGTGCCATATAGGCAGATCGCTAAGGTAGTTTTACGCATCTATTTCTAGAACGGTTTGTCGGACAGTAGAAATCGTTATAACAAATTTCATAGCGTTTTATATTCTGAAAACTTTTCCAGTACATCAAAAAGTCCTCAGCTGACTGCTTTCTCAATAAGTATATGCAAAATGATGTAATTTGAAACAAACAATGAATGTGCTCTAAAGTTACTGTGGTGACGGACGGATGGCAGTCGGATATGCAATAGAAAACTAAAAAGTATAATAAACTGATTTCTAGGTCGCTCTCACTCCGCTCATAATACCGACAATTTGAATATCACACGATCTCAATATCAAGTACATAAAAATAATTAATGAATTTGTAAAAATTTTGTTTATATTTTCGAAAATATATCCATTTGAAGCTGTTAGAATTATTCATCAACCATTTCAATATACTTACGTCTGTAAGATAAAAATACTGTATACAACAGTGAAAAAAACATAGCCGTCTAAGAAATTTGCTTGGATATAGTATGCAGTACTATTACTATTATAATGCTGCGTTCTGTTTTCCTGATCTCTATAAAAGGAGATGCACGGATTTATAAATGAATAAAAACCATCAAATTGCCAGCTTTTGAAGAGAATTAGAAGCAAATATTTTAGATCTATTTTGGCATATTGTGAATATTGAAAAAAAAATCATGGCTACCGTTTTATAGAATGAAATTAATTTAAATTTCCAATGAACCAGTACAGTATAAAAAAAACGCAGCTAATACCTCCAAATGAGTTGTATATCATCGCAAAATATTTCTTCCGCCTGAAGCAATAATATTTTGTATCAAAAGAGCTTCCAAAAGTAACACATATTCATATGGGTATTAATATCTACATTGGTAAACTTTATTAGTGTTGCATTTATTCCATTCATCATGCCTTGACTTGATGTTATGCCTGCTGGTACAGTGGGCTACAAATTCTATACAGAAGATGCGAGCTCTGAAAGAAAAGCTTTGACGATTGCATCCAAACTTTCAGATTGAGCTTTCAAATATTGGTTCGCAAAGCAAAGTTAATCTTGTCATCTCTTTAGCCTTTATTACTTTATGGTTTGAGTCACCATGCGGTATGGTATTATATAGATATAAGCAATCTAACATTACATACTTGTACTCATTCTAAATACAACAATCTTATTAATCGCTGTTACACTACTTAGAACCTAAACTACTCTGTAAATATGTCTTATTACCTATTCGCTATACCCAACGCTAGTCTGCGTGGCGCATATGCCGGGGTTTGTAATAAATAAACTTTGAATTTAAATGTGAAAAGCTCTCACCATAAACAAGTTAAAGCGGCAAATGTCAAAAACATCAATTGTGTTCAATTCGGCTTTTCCAGTCGAGTTTAGCAGAAAGCTGGCGATAAAGCTGCTTGAAACGCTCCAATTGTGTTTCACGCTTTAGGCGTATATTTTAGTCACACATTTTGACATTTCACCTCAAATTAGTCGTGCTTTTATATTCACCATATTCATTTTGATTTATCCTTTTCATCAACCACAAAATAAACTAAAATGAATTTGCATGAATTAATGTCAGAATACACGCCTAAAAGTACGACAAATTAGTCAACTGCTTCCGAGGTTGTGACAACAATTTTATAATATTGTAAATGGATATCCTACAACTAATTAGAGCAATACAAGTGCTTAAATTCGAAAAGATATTTTGAATTTGTCATGTGAAATGTCATTTTCAGTTCATTCTACGTAATGCAAAGCTTGCTGAACTGAATAAAAACACGAAAAAATCAGTAGAAAAGTTCATTTCATTTAGGCGTATATTTTGACATTAAAGTACGACAAAAGATCAGAATCACCCCCCTGAATTCTGGTTTTAGTAGATATCCGAACCACAAAACGTGGGGTTCGCCATACACCATCAGTTTTGCCGTGGTTTTACAGTAAAACCACAGCAAAACTGATGGTGTATGGCCTGCTTTAGAATATAGAGCAAACAGGAATGGTTGAATCGTGTAAAATTCGTGTACATTAGCGTAATTTGTCAAGAGCAGGAGGTTATACATAGGAGTAAGTGAGATGCTGGGAGGAAGAGTTGTCAAAGCTGGGTGCAGAATTGTCAAATGTGATTTTGTTTTGTGAACAGGTTTATGCAATTTAAAATTCTTTTGCGAAATTTAACAAAAGTACGGAAGTAATTCTGTTCAAAACTATTTACGTTTGAAGTTTATTTTGTGCAAAGTTTGATAGTGCCACTAGTGCCTGTTAAAATCTTCATATCAATTAAAAAATCAGAAATGAAGTGCGCGGTGAGTACTTGCAAATATAAATTGGATTATAAACTAGGGAATCCCGTTTGAGGCAACTGCACTATCTAAATTATCTTTTTTGTTAATAGAAGCAAAGTTTTATATTAATTAATTATGTGAATTGTTTCAAAATAAAGCAGAAAAAGAACATTTTTTACCACAGATGCTCCTCTCAAAACCTTTGTTTACTTTGTGCAAATTGACAAGTTGCTTAAAATAGGGATGCCGTGTAAATACATGTAAAAATGGACTACCAACACAACCAGAAATTCATTACGCAAAATCTGTGTTATCACCATTCCTGTTTGCTCTATATTCTAAGTTTAAACCAAACTGTGAAACTCATTCGTCGAGTTTAAACTAAATATTTGGTTTAAACTCAGACTGTGAAACTGGCCGCCACGTCTCGCTATGTGTTACTTTTAAATGAAAAGTTTGTCAAATATTTGATTTTGTAAGTCCGGTATTCTTGTGGGTTAAGTGAATAAAATTTGAGATGTGCGAGAGAGAAAAGATTATAGGAACTGTTGCAAGAATTGGAAAAAGATGGAGATATTTCTCAATTAGTGAAATGATTAACTTGACGATGAAAATGGGGCATTAGTCAATTGATTAACTACGATGAAAATGAAAAATATGTTAATAAATTCTGTGACATTTGATTCACTTATATTTGTGACATTTAAATGTCGACATTTTGTAAAACTGTAATAATAGTATAGGGTGATATAGGTAAAATAGAAGTTTAAAAAAAATACACAAATTTTTGAAGTTTTTGTATTTTATTATGAACATTTTAAAATAAAATTTAGTGCAAGGGCCTCAGCAATATTTATTGCTTTGTGGTGACATTACTTCTTTGTCATTTTCTCCGGTCACTGGAGGGTGATTCTGATCTTTTGTCATACTTGAATGTCAAAATATACGACTAAATGAAATGAACTTTTCTACTGATTTTTTCGTGTTTTTATTCAGGTCAGCAATCTTTGCATGGCGTAGAATGAACTGAAAATGTCACTTCACATTACAAATTCAAAATAATATTTCGAATTGAAGCACTTGTAATGCTCTAATTAAGCGTAGAATTTTTATTTACCAGTGTAAAACTTTTGTCACAACCTCTAGGAGCAGTTGACTAATTTGTCGAATATTTAGTCGTGTTATTTTGACGTTTGTTCATCGGAAATTCATTATAGTTCATTTCGTGGGAGATAATAGTGAAGGCACAAAATGAACTGTGTTGAAGAAAAAAATCGATAAAATATGTCAAAATTCACGACTAAATGGAACGACAAACTGCACAGAATCACCCTCCGTCATACTGTCATTGAATTGCTCACAACGAGGTAAGAACTAAAGGAGATGCAAATGAGAAAATATCGCGTACCCAATTCTAAAACAATGACACTGATATTGTTTGTACATAAGCGCCGTAAAATTTGTACACCTGTACACAATTGTACAACCTATGCGCAAATTCAATCGCTTTTATTTTCATATACTCTAAAGTATTTACGGAATTTGCAAACGTGAACGTAAAAAACTTAATAATTAAGAAGAAAAATTCAGTGGTAAAAAGTTTGTGAGTAATATTTGCTTCGTCGCCCTACGGTTATATCACGGGTTCCTATGTCAATGCACCAAGCCCAAAACCATCCAAACCTAAGTATAGATTTGACAGCGAGGACCAAAAATGGCGGAGTGACACATACACAAATGCAGGGCAATTTTGGGTACGCTCATGTACACGGATCGTACATATGATTGCATCTTCTTTAGTTATTAGGTTTGTTCGATGAAAACACCGTGTAAACTTTCCCCTACAATTTTCCCCAAATTTACACGGGTTTTTGTGCATTCATCGAACAAGTTTTTAAAACACCGGGTAAATCTAATGTAATGAAATTTCTCTGACAGTTCTCCTGAGCATAATTTAAATAATAATTTCTAGTCATTTGTCAAAATTTATTTATAAAATAGGTGAAATAATTAAAAATTTAAGAACAAATAAATATTAAAATGCACAAAAAATATTTCTCAGTTTTTTCTTAATTACATATTCTTTTATTAGCTTTTTTACATCGACATTATCGCCTTTTCTGTAACTTTATTTTAAAAAAATGACAATGATCTGTGACCAGATATAGCTCCATCATTTCTGCACTATTTTCACTTTGATCATCAGATGTTTTGTCACTAGATATAAAATTAATAGCTTGGATGATCAAAATCTACAGAAAATGATTTTCTCTATCCCGTTGGCTTCTTCTCGAACACCATTAATCCCCTTTCCTGACATCTCATTTAAGAATTTAGAGAATTTCTTATATGTTGTTTGCTTCAAATCTATTTGCTTGGTAGCTGCAGGGATAACGTGAAGTCTATAAAAATTACTTGTTAATAATTGGCAAAGAAACATTTTACGATCAAATTTCTTACTAGAAAGGCAGACCTTAAGATTTCATCCATGTCCTTCGACTTTAATCACCTCCTCAAATATTTCCTTATAATTTTCATTCGAATTTCCTATGTGTATATTATCGATGGGTATTTTGTCATCTAATTTCCTATCCAACTTACTTATATAATCTGATTCAAATTCAAAGTTTATTTATTACAAACCCCGGCATATGCGCCACGCAGCAAGCGTTGGGTATAGCGTGGTATAGCCACTGACATATATACAATGGACTGCTGACGCTACAAAAATTGCTTACATTATTTGACATTATTATGGGATCACTTTTCTATAGTCCTCTCTTTTTGGTTTAACTACTTTTTTTCGCTGAACTATAAATCATAAGTTCTATACAAAATCCACCATAGTCCAGTTTCAGTTCAGTGGTTTTCCAAATGATTATATAGAATAGAAATAGATAGCAATACAGTATTTGTAATGCTTACTCTGTCCCCCATAGCTACTTTTAGGGACAGGCAGACAAAAATTGCAAAAAATTATTTCTTTAAAACTCAAGTTTTAAAAATATTTGATGTTGTAGAAGATAAGCTTCCAAGAATAGAAATAATTTCGAATGCATCTGTAATTTGCTGAACTTTTAATATGAATATTAAAACGAGAGTAAAACTTGAAATTAAGATAATTGTCACACCCTGCCAAAAAAAGTTGACCCATATGAAATAGAAAATCAGGCAGTCCATGTTATATATGTCATGGGTATAGCGTTGGTATATGAGCTCCACGATTTTTTCACTTTTATACATATACAGCAGCCGACCGCAATCACCGAACAAATACATGTGACAGTTCACAAATGACAAATGTCAAACGTTTACCCCTACAAATTTTTAGTGCAAGTTCGGGGCACGAAATCAGAAACACCGGGCTTTCATCGCACAAGTTTCAGAAACCCCGTGTAAGCCCAGGGTTTTCAAAAAACAAGATAGTACAGCCCGGTGTTTTCATCGAACAAACCATTACCTCGTTGATTGCTCAATCAAATACGTACGTCGTACGTTATTTATTCAATGATTATAATCAACACGGGTATTACGGTTTTGCGGCTGGTTTTCGTTCTTAAATAAATCTCTTGTTTCCTATTCGGTTCGTGGTCACGTTCTTCGCCTAGTGCTCAGCGACGTACTCACCGCACTTTAGTTGACATCCTCTCATTTTTAAATATTACAATTTGCAAATCATATCACTTACATGGTAATTACTACGAGTAAGTCTAAAGGCTTAACCACAATGTGCATAACCTTGCATATGCAAGGCTTGAAAATATCACGAATGCTTCCTTATGCATCACTAACATTTGTATAGTATTTACACAAACAGTCAAATTTGCTTATGCAAAGTACGATCACGAGCGTACAGACAGAAGTTGACGAAAGGAATTAAAACTTGACGAACGGCTTCTTATTCTTATTGTGGGTTGTTATTATGAAAAGCAATTGCTCGTGGCATTGCATATGCTAGCATATGCACATTGTGGTTAGGTCTTAAGTCTTTACTCGCAGGGTAATTGGCCGTTTTTACAGCGAAAATGGATTTTGACGATATTATTTATCTTGCCTGCCTGTTATCATGTATTGGTTTTGGATCTTACTATCGAAAAATAAAAGGTGATAATGTCAGAAAAATCGCAGGAACTGTGTTCGGTGTTTTGATAATATTTGTAGTGTCCGGTTCTCATATAATACACTGCCTGGTGTCCTTTTGGATAGCTGCGCTAATTATCACTCAAATTCATCCAAAGTATTTTACAACAAGGAAATATTTATTATGTTTACTAAAAATTTGTATTTTCAGGCATTGTCATTTGGTCTGTTTCGTATTTATGTTTAGCTATTTAGTCTTTTTCCGAACTACGAGTTATTTTGGAATTCCAGTTCCTCCAGGGCATACAAACATGATCCAGATGATACTTACTCTGAAGGTAAAAACGAAAAAAAACTTCATTTTCAATTTAAAACAACATGCATAATACCTTGGACTTTAACCGTTGCGATTTAATTCTAGATAGTTGGCGCCGCGTTTGAGATGAATAGTGCTTATAATAAGATCATTCAGCGTAATCGAGACTTAACGTCGGGAGATAGTCAAAAGTTGGATGATGCGAAAAAAACAATTGATATTACTGATTATGACATGGAAATTCAGAAAGTGGATGTTACTGAATTATTTCATTATTGTTTTAACTACATTGGAGTTTTAACAGGTAACGATTATTGTTTATAAACATAAATAGAATAGAAAAGCATTTATTGAAGAACCTCAGCTTACGCTACGTTACAACGTTAGGTACATCGAGTAAATAATAGATAGTTAGTATAAGCGATACAATCAAAGTTTATAAGAAAACTAACATAGGAGCAACGAGCAAACTCATTGCAGTAGAAACTAATATTATACATTAAGTTAATGACTTCAAGCAATAGACAGTAATAAAACCATAAAAGCTTTATTCAAAGCTAAAAGGAAATAGCATACAATATCAGATACATAATTAGAAGTAACTACTTCAAAGCATACTGGTGGGGTGGCTTTGTACTTAAGGAAGGAATGGCAATATCAAATTATGCAAGTATATGCGTTTCAAAAAGAACTTTGGTGGATTATAGTGAGTTTGACATATGAAAGATTTAGAATTTTGGTATGTGTTTTATATAAATCGCCAAGAGCATCAAATAGATTTTTTTCCGACAAGCTTGAAGAGCTTATGGCAGACTTAAGTGAAGTAAATTGTGATTTCTTGCTGGTTGGAGATCTCAATATTAATTGGTTGAACCCATTAGATACATATAAAAATGAGATAGATAATATTATGCGGATTAGTAGTGCAAAAATGATTTTAAATCAGCCAACTAGGATAACAGATGTATCCGAGACCCTAATAGACTTTGTAATAACCAATGCGGGTGAAATAAATGCAAAAATAGAACCAAAATTGAATGTAAGTGACCATGAGAGTGTAGTTATCACTATACCGGTGGGTTCAAGGCCAGTTGGAAACATTAGCTATTACAAACAGTTTAAATATAACAAAGAGATTATTGAATATGATAAAGTAAAGTGAAATCAGGGATATAAATGGAATCAGTAGTACGGACGAAATGGCGAGAATTTTTCAAAATGAATTAAATAAAGCAGTAAATGAATTTGTTAAAATCAAAGCAGGCTCATATAGGGAAGGTTACTAATTTAATAATAGATTGGGTGAACTTAGAAAACAAAAAATAATAGCAAGGCAATGTGTAGTTTTTTCAAAATTGAGAAGTAATTGGATATGTTATAGTACTCAAAGAAATAAGTATAAATTGGAAATACGAAAGGCCAAAAGTGTTTATGTGAAAGCAGAAATTAATGAATGTAATGAACAAAAAGATATGTGGAGAGTGTTAAAAGATTTAGTACTAAAGAGAAAGAAGACTGAAATTAAAAGTATTAAAGTTAATAATATAATATTGGCAAAAGTGGAAGATATGGCGAGAACATTGAATAGATTCTTTACACAAAGCGTGAAGGATATTCATGAAGGGATTCCGAATATAAGGTATCAGGATAATATCATAGACGTGAGGAATACATTTACCTTTAGAACAGTTAATCTCAGAGGTATAATGGAAGCATTGAAAGAGTTAAAACAAAAAAACAGATTTCAATTTTGCTACCCCAAGAATGATAATGGATTCATTTGATTTATTAGGTCCAGTGTTGATGAATATAGTAAACAAATCGGGAAAACAATAGTAATGTTGGTAAATGCGGAGGAGGAGGTCAGACTGAGTATGGACGGTGTAAAGATAGAAGTGTTAAAGGAATTCAAATACCTGGGGTTTGTGATTGACTATAGGCTAAAGTTCACAGCGCACGGCAATACTACTGCAAAAATTTCGAAGAAAATAGACTATGAGGACAATCAGAAGAAATGTATCAACCTATACAGCAATGATTATATATAATACAATTGTCAAGCCACATTTTGAATACTGTTCGACTGTTTTATTCTTAAGTAATCAACAAATAATAAATAATCTTCAGAAGTTACAAAATAAACCAATGCGAACTATACTAAGATGTGATAGATATACTCCCTTAAGATACATGATAGATACTTTGCAGTGGCTCAATGTGAAACAGAGAATAATGATGAATGTTTTTATCTTCATCTATAAAATTAAGTTTAACTTGGTGCCCAATTACTTAACTGTGCACGTCAACTACATATACCAGAGATGTTCAACCATATGTGTTGAGGTCAGCGGATGATTTTAGATTGCCATGTTTCCTAATTACGGCGTCGCAAAATAGCATAGTATTTAGAGGATTCCAAAAGTTTAATAAGTTACCATTAAGATTAAAAACCGAAACGAACTTTAGGGTTTTTAAAACTGAAATTGTTAAATATGTAAAGGAAAAATTTACGTAAATAGCTATGAATATGCTAATAAATAGTATTATTATTATTATAAGATCAGTAGTGAGAGTAAATGAATATACAGCGGTACAGTGTTACAATGTGAATCATGACATGAAAATGTGCAGTAAGAAATTCAAAGTACAAATACCTATGAAATACTAATATAAAATACTAAATACTAGATATTAAATATAAGCCTTAACTTAAAATAAATATTAAAAATTCGATAAACATTAGAAACTACTGACTAGAAAGTCTATATTTTGCTTTTAAATCTAACTGGTGCACTGCACCTGATCATGCTATATATATTTCTTTACGCTATATATTAGGCTTCTAGTTGTTCCTAGTTGTTCCTTGAACTGCTTGCCGGTTTCCTAAACGCCTCAGGAAGTGTGTTCCAGAGGCAAACTGCCTGTCCAAAAACGTCATTGGACCCAAATCGGGTTCGTGTCCTCTGAAGGACAAGTCTGGTGCCGTTAAGATTGCTCCATGAGAGCAATTGACTTATGTAAGCTGGGAGTGTGCCACACCTGGCTTTATGAATGAAGCATAGAGGTCCAAGTTCTAATAGCTTGTCGAGGGGTTCGGGCATAAACAGCTGAACTAGCGGAGAGATGTGAGCGTATCGCTTGACGCGAAGAATGTATCTCACGCGGGCCGTTACTGCTCAGTTCAATTTAGCAATTTCAGCAGGGGGTGCATAGCAACATCGGCGTAGAAAAAATGTGGCATAATCAGGGATGTTACCAGGGATTGTCTGATGTGCCGGTGCAGGTGGTGCAAGACTGCGTAAAGAGATCGAAGGCCGTGATAGATTCGGGAGTACACTTTGCCAATTTGTGGCCGCCATGTGAGATGGGGGTATATAAAATCCTAGGTACATGTATGTCCCATGAAGGAGATTTCTCGTCTAACAGGCTGAAATTTATTGAAAATAATTTCAATAAATTTACAAAATGCATTTTAAGTGCAAACAAATTATTGAACTTTTCGACCCAGCGATCAGAGAGGTCTCATCGGTATGGTTATCTCTGATCGCCTACCATGACCTCCAACATTGAACTTCTATGGTAGGCGATCAGAGATAACCATACCGATGAGACCTCTCTGATCGCTAGGTCGAAAAGTTCAATAATTTTTTTGCACTTAAAATGCATTTTGTAAATTTATTGAAATTATTTTCAATAAATTTCAGTCTGTTAGACGAGAAATCTCCTTCATGTAATTTTTACTTGGTTTATCCATATGTCGCCAGGCAAAAAAGGGGGAACAATCACCCAATTTCAAAGCGCAATGAGTTATCTTGCCAAAATATAATTCACACATACTTTTAATAAAAAGTATTTATATGGGCAATTGGTGTGACCTCCAACATTGAACTTCTATGGTAAGCGATCAGAGATAACCATACCGATGTCCCATATGTACATATATGTATAAATGGGTAGATATACAAAATCTTGTACCTAAAAACCTAAAATTGGGCATATAAAAGAAAAAAGAAAAGAAAATCATAAATTATAAAATTCAAATAAACTAATCATGCACAAAACATGATTAGTTTATCTTCCAAAATGGGTGATTTGTCGCGAAAAATACAATATGTATGTACATACGTACATACATATTACGATAAAAGCTTTTGTGATAAGAAACGCGCGCCGCATAAATGCATTGTATGTATATGCGCGCCGCGATTTCAAACGACGGGACGGTGGCTGATGTTTTTAAAAGTGTAAGATGACATTTTTTTTGAAGCCACCGTCCGAAGCAAATAATTCTGGACATGTTTGAACAAGTCCAGAATTGTTATACCTGATACCCCTCTTCAGGGTAACACAATATACCAAAATATAAAAGATCTGGAATAGCTTTTTTTTAAAGATTAGATTTATTTTATTCAGTTTCCCTGGTTCCTCAGTCAGGGCGATGTTCTTTACAGGTCTCGACTTGATTTTTACACTTTAACTACTTTACTTGTAATTTAACAATTTTTATATAACTTAGGAGGCCTTACCTCTGGTAGGGGGACTCTCCTAGTTGGTTCAAGAATACTCTCTGCTTTCCCTAGTTCAACCGCATCATATTTATATTATTGATTTACACGGGGATGATACTCCCCTCCACAAATTTCTAAAATTCAGCAATTTTCTAAGGGAAAATTGATGATCGCTCAATTTTCTGTTTTGAATAACAAAATCAGGAAATTGAGCGGAAATAACAAATTCCAAAAAAAATCGAATCGAAAAACAATTTTCTGTAAGTTCGGTGATCGATTCTATGCATAACAAAATTTCAGGGTCATCATAATTCATTAATTCATGAAACTTCATGACACTTTACCAATGCAACGAAGTGCAGCCATTCAAAGGTGCACCTGTTGGGTAATTTTGCCGGTCTTAGATCGGTCGGTGACGTAGTCACGTATTTGGGCTTAATTGCCTGGTGACGATTTTCTTCGTCTGCTTTCATGAATGAATCATTACGTTGAGCGAATACTAGCGCCGGATCATATTACATTTCATTTGTAGAAGAATTTATGATCATTTTAGGCACGCGCCAAATGGGATAGAATATCTGACACCTGATGGTAGTTGTTTATTGTTTGTGGAAGTATACTTTGTTGCATTTACGTTAGGAATTCGTAATTTTAGGATTATGCAACAAGTTTATTGAATTTTAGAAGATTTGAAATGCCTTTTTTGGGATAAAAGGTAAAAACGTGATTTTGTTAGACGCATGACGTGCGTTTGAGATTTGTGTTTTGATTTACGTTATGAATCCGAGATTAGGTAGTTAGGCATAGTGGGTTTAGTGGATTCATAACACCTTCCCCCTAATGAGGAATTTCGTATTCTTGAAGAGAATCGAAATTACACGTAGGTTAGGTTGGTTGAACTAGGTATCTGCAGTTTACATGGTAATTTATTTTACTTAGGCTAGTAATTGGTTATATTCTAGATTCTATCTATAATTTATTATCTAGGTTCTTTGACTTATAATTTTAGATAGTTGTGCTTATAGAAGTTTTTTTTTTTTGGTTAACACGTATTTTCTTAATGTAGGATAGATTCTAGTACAAATTTTAGTTTATAATTATGTTCATGTAGCAACATAAATGTTAAATATTTTAAATTACTAGTATTTCGGTAAATGTATTTCTTAGATTAACAAAATTTATGTTTCTTATAATATATAAAATTTTTTGAGTTAATAGTATTTGAGTAAATATAATTATTAGCTTTACAAAATGTTTTCAAATTAATAGTATTTGAGTAAATATAATTCTTAGCTTTAGCCCTCTCTCTTTTTTGATTGTTATATATATATATATATATGCTCATTTTTAATAATAAAAGGAAATTTGTATTTTTCTTTCTCTTCTACCTTGTCTTCTTTTAAGGTAATGCTCTGGTTAGAGGAAATCTATTAGTTTTAGTGGTTTCTTTATTATTTTCATTTTCATTTTCGTTACCACTCTCTTGAATTGATGGAGGTGGAATGTCCGTCGCTTTAAGTCTTTTAGCTTTTAGGTAGGGTAGGGCTATTTTTATAGCGCATATGATTATAATGATCATTATCGTTATATAGATAATGGAATAATGGTGAATGTCGTGTGCTGTCACGTTAATTAGATTTTTGTTTTCAGCCTTTTCTAAGGTCTTTATATCTTGGCTTAGTTCAAAAAGTGCCTGATGTTCACTATTTTTTATAGTGATTGTATTTGGAGGATTATACTTAATTTTATGATAATCAAGGGTGATGTTTGTTAGATTGATCGATGGCAAATAGAATTTTTCGGCGATTGAAATTTTTTCGGAGTGTCCATAGAGCGTTTGATCATCGCTTCTTATATAGCAATTGGGCGATATTTCTAGAATGCCGGTTGCCTTTATCGTAATTGGTTCGATATTGTTACCGCAAATATTATCTACAGTTCGAGGAGATTTCAAACTGAATAACCACTTGTTAGGATTGGATAATTGTATCCATAAGGTGGAAATGTTTAAGATGTTCATTCCACATGATAGGGGAGGCGTTTGAGAGTGCCTTAATAACTCCATTTCACATTGGTTGTCCTTCGCATTTAAGTTATGGATTGGATGCGTTATTTGACAAATGTAATTATGAGGAGTTTTTTGCAAACATTTTGTAATATCTTCACTACTGGAGGGATAGTGTTTTTCCCTATTTAGTGTGACTAACAGGTATTCGGTAGTGGGTTTTATATAAATGAATGAATCGTTAATTAGGGTAGGTAAGGGGATTACTTTATACATTTGGAATTCTGTATTTAAGGGTAGGGGTATTTTAATTTCTATTATGATTAAATTATTAATTTTATTGGTACTTGTACGGCTAACTCTATATAGATCTAAGAGTTGGTTCTGCGTAGTGGCTACAGGTAAGGTAGTACCCGACGGAAGGTTCTTCCGAATAGTGGATAAGAGATGCTCAAGTTGATATGGGGTTATTATGAGCGGATTGGGAGTTCCGTGCTTTATGTCTAATAACATTTCTAAAATGGCCTTTTGGGCATTTTGGTATCTCATCAAAGACAATATTGTGATGGATAGAATGTTCTCTAGGTCTAATATTGCGAAATTTTCGTTGACATCTGTCGCGAGTTGATTAAATGACTTCGTGACTTTCTCAATTTTGTCTTTAATCGTCTTAATGTCATTTTGGATTCCCGTTGAGGTTTTGTTGAAAATATTGACAGTTTTGTCGACAATCAGGGTTTGAGATTTCAATAGTTCTAAGAGATGGTCTTCGTTAGCTCTTAGTATGTGTATTTGTTCATCATAGTGTTTAGCATCCTCTTCATCCAGCGTCCCAAATAAAGATTTGCTAATACTACCAATGACGTTTAAAAGAGCTCGCTTGCTTCTCAAATTTTTGGGTTCCAAAATTTCGTTGGTCTGATCTATTTCATTTAAGATCAATCTTAGGGTGTTTATTTGGTTTTCACAGTGATTTTTGCCTGAGTATTTTGTACTATTATGACATAAGTCTTCCGCTTGCTCTGCTTGCATTTGCAATAATTCTAGTTCAAAATAAAAATTGTCTAAATTGTAATACATAACTAATTTCCATGTATTGCTGTAGAGCTGTGCATTTCCGAATTCCTCAAAGTAGATTCCGGGTGTTGCTGAGAAATGTGTAACTTGAGTTCCACTAGTTTGGCTGACGCATAAAGCCAATAATACAATAAGTCCACGAACGAATGAGTTGATGCGTGAGTTCATTTTGATCTGAGGGGAGGAATTGAATGTTTGGGAGTTAGTCAATGAATAGTTTCAGATTGTTATTGTGAATTTTCTTATTTTTATTTTTGATTCTCACAATAGAATTTTCTGCAGAAGTGGTATCTATCACTTCGTATGGGCCTTCCCATAGAGGCGCTAACTTATTTTTCCTAGTGTGGTTTTTGATCAATACTTTATCACCAATTACGATTGTTTTTTGCTTTGTAGCCTTATCATAATAAGACTTGGAATTTTCCTTGTTCTTTATAAGCCTTTCTCTTGCCATTTTGTGGGAATATTGGAGTCGTCCTTTTAGCTCATTTACGTAATTATCATAGTTATATGTGACTTCGGGGTCTTTTTGTATGGAAGAAGGAATTTCTACATGAAATCCGTACACAAGTTCATGTGGCGTATAGCCAGTGCTTGAGTGAGTGGAATTATTATAGGTGAACATGGCATAGGGGATCCAAGTGTCCCAGGTTAGAGGATCTTTTGACACATAGTGTCGAAGATATTCGGCTAGAGTTCGATGGCTTCTTTCTAGCGCTCCATTTGTTTGTGGATGGTAAGGAGTTGTCTGTAACTTATGAATTTTTAATAATTTACAAGTTTCGGTAAACACTGAGCTCAAAAAATTGGAACCTTGGTCGGTCAGAATAGCTTCAGGTAGGCCATGTCTACAGACAATATGTGTAACGAATGCTTCTGCTATCGTATTTGCTTCAGCGTTACTTAATGGAATAGCTTCCGAATATTTTGTTAAATCGTCTTGGAACGTGAGCAAATACTTGTTGTTCAGGTAACTAGATGGTAAGGGACCTACAATGTCCAAGAAAATTTTTTCGAAGGGTTTACTGCTCGTTGTAGTAATCTTCATAGGAACTTTCTGGTTGGGTCTTAATTTGTTCACTTGGCACGAAGAGCATTTTTTTATGAATTCCTTAATGTCTTTATTCATACCTTGCCAGTAATAAATTTTCTTTAATTTATTGATGGTTTTTGTTTCACCTTGGTGACCGCCTAAAGGAGTGATATGATAATCTGAAATGACTTGTTTGATAATTACGGGGTCTTCCAATTGAATTATTTTGTTGAAAAAAAGGATAGGCTTCTTATTAGAGTTTTGAAATTCCTCGGCGCATAGTAATTTTAAGTCGAGATAACTCGGATCATTAATACTGGGTATTGAAATGGCCACAGTTTTATCAGTAGGAATGTGTTCTTTAAATTTCTTGAAAATATTCCTGACTTTATTCCTATCGCTTGCAGTCCTAGTAGGAATAGGTGCACGCCCGACTATAAAAGAATTATTCTTGGTTTTATGTTCTACTATATCTCCGACTGGTATTACTAAATCTTTGGGCAGATATGTTCTTAACAAATTTTCTTGAGTACTGTAATTGATAGGTAACATGAAATACTTATTTCTTATGCCTCTAGTCTGCAGTAGGTTGTGAGGGTTTTCCTCTATGATAATCGGAGTAGAATCGTGACTCTGTTTAATGTCTTGAGTCTTTTGCTGACTTCTAGTAATAGCTTGTATAGCCTTTGTTTCAGGTATAGCACGACTGAGTGCGTCGGCGTTTGAATTTGCTTTGCCCGGTTTATATATGATTTGGTAGTCATATTCTTCTAATTTGATTCTCCACCTCATCAATCGGGAAGTGGGATCTTTTAAATTCATGAGCCACGTGAGGGGCTTATGGTCAGTGACTATAGTAAACTTGCGACCATATAAATAAGGACGAAATTGTTCAACCGCAAATACTATTCCTAATAACTCCTTCTCAATTGTTGAGTATCGAGTCTCAGCAGGGTTTAGAGTTCTGCTGGCGAAACATATAGGTTTATCGATACCAATTTTTCCTTGCGATAGTACTGCGCCGATGGCGAATTCACTTGCATCCGACGTTACAATAAATTCTTCGTCGAAACGTGGGAATTGTAAAATAGGAGAATTAGTTAATTTTTCCTTCAATAATTTGAACGCTTCGTCACAAAAAGCATCCCATTTGAAAGGAATGTCCTTTTTTAACAGAGTAGTGAGAGGTTTGGCCAATTTGGCAAAGTTAGGGATAAATCAACGATAATAACCGACAAAACCTAGAAAAGATTTTACGTCCTTTTCTTTTCGAGGTACTGGATAATGTTCGACTGCCTCGAGCTTAGAAGGATCTGGCAAAACTCCGTTTTCAGTGACTAAATGGCCAAGATAGGCTATCTGTCTGCTGAGAAAATGGCATTTCTCAGGCTGCAACTTCAGGTTATGTTCCCTGAGCCGCTCAAAAACATGCTGGAGTCGAGAATTATGTTCTGTTAAATTATATCCATAAACGATTATATCGTCCATGTAAACAAAACACTCGATGCCTTGCAATCCTACCAACACGTTGTTCATCAGCCTCTGAAAAGTGGCTGGAGCTCGTTTTAGACCAAAGGGCATTCGATTATAATGATAATGCCCGTAAGGTGTACTAAACGCAGTCTTTTCTTTATCGTTTCCATTCATGGGAATCTGATGGAAACCATTTGCTAGGTCTAAGGTACTAAAGTACTTAGCTTTCCCTAGTTGGTCCAAAATGTCAGTTATATTAGGGAGGGGGAATGCATCTCCTACAGTGATATCGTTGAGACGCCTAAAATCAATCACTACTCTCCATTTCTTATTACCAGCTGCGTCTGGTTTTTTGGGAACTAACAATAATGGTGAGTTCCATGGGCTTGAACTAGGGCTTATTATTTCATCTTCAAGCATTTTATTAATTTGTTTATTAATCTCGTTACGTTGTGCTTCTGGCAACCTATATGGTCTAACGTTAACGGTAGGTTTTCCTGGTAGCAAAGGAATTTCGTGCTTAACTGCACTAGTACAGGTTAGAAAATCCCCGTCTAAATAAAATATGTCGTTATACCTACGACAAATATTTAGGATGGACTGATTTTCTTCAGCGTTACAGTGTGAGAGGTCTAACTCGGATGTGAGTTTAGTGAGTCTCTCTTGAATAGGATCCTTTTGCGAGTTTAATTTAATAATATCAAAATTCCTTAACTCATGCAAATGTGGTCGAATTTCTGTTTCACTTATTGTAACTTCTTGCTGATTAGAGTTGAGTAGGAGGATTTTCACGTGACCTGTTTGATCAGGTTCTATGAGTGTACTTCCAAGTAACAATCCTGACTTCAACTCTTGGTGTTCACAAAGAAAACTACCTCTTTGTGATATTCTTATTTTGGCTACCAATTGGGTGCGAGCCGGTACTTTAATACTGCTGGCATTGCATTCATTTGCTCTACTTTCTTTATTTGTAGAATTATTTTGAGACTCGCCTTTCTTTGAAGGGGTCTGTTTATTTAATTTATTTGTTTTTGCTTGGATATGGTGAGACTCACCTTTCTTTGAAGGGGTCTGTTTATTTAGGCTTGGGTCTTTCAAACCTCCATACCTGTTATCTGCTCTTATTTGAGGAGATACCTCTGAGCTTGGGTCTTTCAAACCTCCATACTCGTTAAGTGTATCTATCCTCTTATTTGAATCCACATTTTGATAAAAGGGTAATTTTAATATTAGTGATTTGTTGCTATAATCGATTATACATGAAAATTTGTCAAGAAAATCGTGCCCTAGTATACCGTCGTATTTTAATTTAAAATTTTCCTCTACCATGTGAATACGGTGCGTGAATATATCACCATTTATTTTAAAATTACATTCAGCTGTTCCTAACGTAGACAAGGGTTTTCCTGCTAGTGAGGATACAGTGATGTTTTCTCTTTTGTTTACTAGGGTATCACCTAGTGCTCTAGTGGCTTTATGGACTGATATTTCAGCTCCTGTATCAATAAGAAAAGTGCTAGTATGAAATGCAGTAATTGAATTAGCGATCGTCACTACTAGCGAATGGTGATCACTTATTAAAGGGAGATTTAATTTTGTGGTAGATTTGTTGGTTGGGAATGAATATCTGCTGGGATAGTCATTTGATTTAGGCGAGACTGAGACTCCGCTAACTCGTCTCGCCGAAGATCGTTTTCCGATTTCTCCATATTTCTAGAGTTTGTTGGTCTTTGCTTTTTGGAATTTTTCCAATTGCTCGCGGTCCTAATATTGGGATTTCTATTAGGATTATTCGTGTTAGGTGGTAAGTATGTAGATTGCTGTGGAGGCCTATTGTTTTGCGGATAAGAGGGAATTTGCCGCGGGGGGGGGCTCTAGTTGGCTGCTGATATTGGAAAGCTCTGTTTTGTTGCGGATATTGTTGCGGTCTGGGCGCAGAATTGTGTACAGGTTGCCTGTACTGTTGTTGCTGGAATAGCCGCTTTCTGCATTCTAAAACGTGATGGTTTGGGGTTTTGCAGTATGAGCAAACGAGTCTGGGGATTTCCGTTCTTGCTTTGGACGAAAAGCAAGTATCAGCAGTGTGCCCTTTCTTATGACACTTAGAACAGCTATTGAGGCGTTCACTGAAAGCGCTGTTTCTTTCAGCCTGCTCCATAGCGAATTTCATAGAGTCTTTTAGCTCTGTATGGCTTTTGGCTTTAGTGAGGAGACGGATATAATCGTCTTTTAAACCGTCTTCAAAAGCTCTAAGTACCATTTTCTTGTTCTCTTCTAATAAGAGATTTTTTAATGTTTGCTCGTTTGTGAGGCTAGAAGTGGCGTCGTTATAAATAGCCAATAATTTTTGTGCTCTGAAAGCATATTCTTTAGTCTCTTCTTTAGAATCTTGCTTTAGAGATAGAATTTCGTTCTGAATAGAGATTCGAGAACGTGATTCTAGGAATTGATCTTGGAGGGCCTTTTGAAGCTCCTTCCAATTGTTAATATCGGCATATTTAACAATGTCGTATGCCCTTCCGACTAATTTAGCTTTTATCACTTGTAGATAAAGAGCTTTTGAGGCTTCTGTTAAGTCCTCTCTTTGAAACATTTCGCATAGGTTCAGAAACCTATGCAAATTTTCAGAATTCCCGTCGAATTCGGGTATTAATGACTTGGCGTCATTAAGGGTGAGTGTTTCTGGCTCAGCCATTTTGCTATTCCCTGATCGCTTTTGTTGTGCTGTTTTCTTAGTGGGTTTCCTTCGGTGTGAAGTTAACCCTGATAGAAGTGTGTCACGAACGCTTCTTTGCGATCTGGTGACTATAACTTTTTTTCTACCTTCCACTTCGATAGGAATTTATTTGATATTCCTCAAAAGAAAAAAAAATTTATATAGGAGTTTGTCGATGTTAAAAAAAAATTCCTAACACCGGAGAGAGTACCTTTACCTATAGAAAT
Organism: Dioctria rufipes; assembly: GCA_963924295.1. Classification (NCBI taxonomy): domain Eukaryota; kingdom Metazoa; phylum Arthropoda; class Insecta; order Diptera; family Asilidae; genus Dioctria; species Dioctria rufipes. Next base: position 108,244,940 of record OZ002744.1, read on the forward strand.
TTAGACTAGAGGAGAAGAGAAATTTGTGACTGGGTCTGAGAAAAAAAGGTAGAGTGTATGTATATATATATATATATTACATTGTCTACTTACATATAGGATTTTGATTTTTTTTTTTGATTAACTTATTGTCTAGCTTAGATTTAAATATAATTATTAAAATCAAAATTTATATATATATTTATTAAAATTATAATTAATCTAACTTACATTACTTCTGTTGTTGTGGTATTTGTTCCACACTTTATTAAAGGTGTCGAAGTCCCAGGTATCTTCTTCCTCTCGCTCCAGGATATCTCTGTGGATTTCACTGTAGATGCTTTCGGGCGTCCGGTCGGTGTTCTCGATGAGGACGTCAATCAGCAAGTCCACCAAGTTGTCTCCGTCCGTGGCGTTGTCGTCCGGAGGGCTGATGTAGCTCAGATGCTCCTGGGGGCCAGAATAACTCTCCAGGGAGTCGTCCAGGTAGCTCTCCAGGTGGTCAAAGTCTTCGCTGTCTTCAGAAAAATAGACGAAGTCGTCCAATATGTCGTCAATAAAGAGGGGCTCCTCTATTCTTAGGGGCGATTCTGCTCTGGGCCAGCACATTCGTGTTGTTTTTAAATCTTGCTGCTTCCTCTGGGTTTTGTGGGTTTTTTGCAGGTCTTACAAACCTTTACAAAATCTGCACCGCTGCCACCAAAATTTTGTTATACCTGATACCCCTCTTCAGGGTAACACAATATACCAAAATATAAAAGATCTGGAATAGCTTTTTTTTAAAGATTAGATTTATTTTATTCAGTTTCCCTGGTTCCTCAGTCAGGGCGATGTTCTTTACAGGTCTCGACTTGATTTTTACACTTTAACTACTTTACTTGTAATTTAACAATTTTTATATAACTTAGGAGGCCTTACCTCTGGTAGGGGGACTCTCCTAGTTGGTTCAAGAATACTCTCTGCTTTCCCTAGTTCAACCGCATCATATTTATATTATTGATTTACACGGGGATGATACTCCCCTCCACAAATTTCTAAAATTCAGCAATTTTCTAAGGGAAAATTGATGATCGCTCAATTTTCTGTTTTGAATAACAAAATCAGGAAATTGAGCGGAAATAACAAATTCCAAAAAAAATCGAATCGAAAAACAATTTTCTGTAAGTTCGGTGATCGATTCTATGCATAACAAAATTTCAGGGTCATCATAATTCATTAATTCATGAAACTTCATGACACTTTACCAATGCAACGAAGTGCAGCCATTCAAAGGTGCACCTGTTGGGTAATTTTGCCGGTCTTAGATCGGTCGGTGACGTAGTCACGTATTTGGGCTTAATTGCCTGGTGACGATTTTCTTCGTCTGCTTTCATGAATGAATCATTACGTTGAGCGAATACTAGCGCCGGATCATATTACATTTCATTTGTAGAAGAATTTATGATCATTTTAGGCACGCGCCAAATGGGATAGAATATCTGACACCTGATGGTAGTTGTTTATTGTTTGTGGAAGTATACTTTGTTGCATTTACGTTAGGAATTCGTAATTTTAGGATTATGCAACAAGTTTATTGAATTTTAGAAGATTTGAAATGCCTTTTTTGGGATAAAAGGTAAAAACGTGATTTTGTTAGACGCATGACGTGCGTTTGAGATTTGTGTTTTGATTTACGTTATGAATCCGAGATTAGGTAGTTAGGCATAGTGGGTTTAGTGGATTCATAACAGAATTAATCGTAAAATTTTCTCAAGGTAAGAAAGTGGAATTAAGCGTTTTCTACCTTGAACGACGGCTCTTGATTACGATGAAGGTGATCAAGAGTTGAGTCGGTTTTTAAGAGTTGAGTCGAGTTGTTTTGGAAGAGTCGAATCGTTCGTTTAAAAAAAAAGGTTGTTGAATTTTGACCAGTCGAAAGGCAAGTTGATAAAAAAAAACTTGGTCGAGTTGGTTCGGTTTAAAGAAATAGATGGAAAAATAAAACAAAAAAAACTGTTTCGGTTAAGAAGAAGTTAAGTGTACAAGAAAAGGAGAAATATATGCAGATAGCATAAGTTCTAGTGAACAAATATGTGTATAGGTAAATAAGAATAGTTCTAGAGATCAATCAAGTGTTAAAATATAAAGAAGGAAATAAAGAAATTAACATAAAAAGAAAGTGTTGCACTAACTGTGAAACCACACAAGGAATAGAACAGCAATTGACAGAGTGAGTTTTCTCTCAGTGTTAAAAGTAAGCAAATATGAATTGAACCTGTGACACTAGCAAAGCTATAAGGCCACGTCACCCCCAACGCTCGGGGTAGATTTCATCTATAGGCGCCTCTGCTCCAGGCGAGCAAGCGTTCACCCCATTGAGAGTGAAACCGAATCAACGAAGAACTATATTCATCAACCTAAGCCGCTCTACAGGCAGCAGCAAGAAGGAGGATAAAGAAGACAGCCCCACTCAAAACCAACTCCAAAAGGAAGATACCATCGTTCCTGGGTTGAAGCGGATTTCGAAGAAGGCTTTAAGCCCCCCTTTCAACCATATCCAGGGGAAATAAGTAGCCCTAGGGCCCCCCCGGCAGCAAATAGAAGATATAAAAGAAAAACTTCGTTCCAGGATTGAAAGGGATCTCAAAGTCGGCCAAAGCTCCCCTTTCAATCTCAGCCAAGGCAATTAAGACGGCAGGAGCCCCCCTAGTAGCAAAAAACATTCCAGAAGGGAACACCATAAGAAGGCTGGAAGCCCCCCTTTTGGACAACGCGGAACGCATATGTCAGAAGGAAACTCGACACCGGCACCTGAGACAGGCTCGAGATTAGACTCCATACCTTCATCCGACGCGGAGAAATCCCCAGGTGAAAGTCTTCATCACCTCCGGGAAGGTACAGACAATGTCCCAGAAGACAACCCGACACAATCAAGTAGCCAGCACAACTCAGCTTTACCCCAACAGCAATAAATAACAGGAGCGCGCCTTCGAAGTGGTACCATTTTAACTGGTCCCACCGTAGCAAATAAAGTAAGTCTAGATAAGTTTTTAGATAATTTTTATTAGAAAAGGCACGCGAATCCGATAAGCTCATTGTCACGCACTGCGACGCTCTTGACCACAGATTAAGTCAAGGCAGAGAGCAGAGGCTGACAAAAATCGAAAAATTTAAAAAATATACAGAGCGATTCAAACAGGAGCTTATCGAATTCACTGGGCTTTCACGTTCACTAAGTTTAGATAAGAGCTCAGGCAGTGTAGTTGTAAGTGCTGAAAGTGATAGTGACATAGGAAGTGATCCCTCTGACGAGACTACGGCCGAAAATATCCTTAGTGGCTGGCTAGAAGTATCCTTCACGGAATCAAGTCCAGAAACCAGCCCTGAAACTCGACAGGGCACAAGCAGACTACCCTACAAGCCTACTAATAAAAAGATAATCACAATGGTAGATTATGCAAAGGTGGCCAAGCTCACGGCACAACTTGTTCCTCTGTTTTCGAGTGAAAATGCCCCATAATTAGTTCGTGAGCTACAAACATTTATTAAACATTTATTGGCTGTTGCAAACAAGCCCTACACTGTTTAAGTGAGGAAGAAAAAGCAGCCTTCTTACACATCTTGCCCACAAGGCTTCGTGGCGATGCCTATCAGCTATTTGCTTCGGACGTCCCAACTACTTTTAGGGAGGTGGAGGAACGTCTGAACAGAACCTATCTACCACGAGAGTTATATCAAGAATTGGTCAACAAATTGATCACAATGAGGCAAAACCCATTGGAAAGTCTCACTGCCTTCACAACAAGAGTGAAGCAGTTGTTGATGCTTTGCAACGAGGCAGCGGTACTAAAGTACGGCGCAACGGCAGCCCCAGCTGTGAAGACACAGTTGGCGGACTTCGCCAAAAATGCCCTCAAAAGTGGAGTGAACAATCCCCACCTATGCCAGTACCTCCTCACTCTGGTAGAAAATGATCTAGAGCAGCTGATACAAAAAGCTTTAGATATGGAAAAGCTGCAAGCAGGCACAGTTTTCGTCCAAACGCCACTAACGCAACAGCCATATCCGATGGCACCAATAGACCCAAGCCTTCGAGTTCGAGCTCTTAGCCGAACTCCTTACAATCAAGCACCACAGCCGCCCATGTATGCATCACCACGAGCACAAGAGCCCAGGAAATTTAATAATCCCCCATATGTACATGCTCAACCGCTACGCCCGCCATTTCCACGAAAGGATTCCAGACAACCGGATACACAAAATCTGGTGCAAAACATCACCTGTAATATCTGCCAGAAGCGGGGACACACCTACACGGAGTGTCTAAAACGCAAGAACACCCCCTTCTGCGCTAACTGCAGGAGTTACGGGCATGACATTCGCGACTGTAGAAATAGTCAAGCACAGTCTGTAACTCGTTTTACACGAGGACCGCCTAACAGTCCGCCATGGACAGACACGAACAATACAAAAGGCCCCAGAGTCTTTAATATAAGACAAAAATGTGATTTTTGTGGGCGCCGCGGACACAAGATCGATGAATGTCGACAAGAACAAAAATGGGAGGATAAAAAGCAGGGAAACGACAAAGTGTCGACCCAAAACTCTTCGGCTCGACTATAAACCCTACCAGCAATAGACAAGGGTCTTCTCAGCCGCCCGACTTCAGTGTGCCCACCGCCAGACTTCCTCTAGACATAGGCCTAAATGGTCAGGCTCAACTAATAGTGGACACCGGCGCTGAGATCAGTATAATTAAGAAAAAAGCTATCAAATCTCGCGAGCTAATAAATCCCAACAAGAAATTAACGCTTCAAAGCCCCTTTGGCACCGGAAAAACCTTAGGAAGTTGCCAAGGAAACTTCATGCTAAAAAGCAACTTACCTTGCAACTTTCAGGTGGTAAAAAACATCCCAGGTATTTCCGACGACGGCTTGCTAGGAAATGATTTCCTAGCCAAAAACTGTAATGTTGAGGGACCCAACAAAGTTCTGCGATTTCCTCGCACGGAAACCAATCCAGAAGAGTTTGCAGTTCCATTAGAAACCGCATCGGATAACCCGTGTTCACAAAACACAGTCAACGAAGAGACACTGGTAGAAGATATTAAGCCCGACGGGGATGCTCCTTCTACCTCAAGTGTTCTCAGAGCTTCTCAGCCAGAAGAAGTCGGCTGTGACTTACAAGAACGCGATAAGGGTGACTTGATTACCGAAGATCCGGCCTGTAAGACTGGACAGCATCAGGTGAATTTAAATGAACCTGTGTGCGTACCAGCAAGGTCTCAGATCGTAGTCAAAGTTCCGTTGCAGTTGCAGGAAGAAATGCTCAGTCTGCCAAAAGAAATAGACGACGGAGTCTTCCTAGCAAACAGCTTACTCTCAGCTGGGTTAAAGGCAGTCCCCATAGGAATCCTCAACACACGCAGTTCCCAAGTAGTCCTAAACAGCGTGAACCTAACTCTGGTTCCCATTAAAGACTACACTGTCGTCCCAATAAAACGAGAGCCAGATAAAGATAGTACAAGGGCCAATCCGTCGAATCCCATGAGTCGAAATGACGGCGATGGTGAGCATCAAAATATAATTAAATCTAAGATTAAGGAAATAGGGCATAAGAGCCCCAGTCAACTAAGCACTAACAAGAAACAGCTTCAAGACGCTTGCGGGTCCCTCATTAAAACCCCAACGTCAGGCACTGGCCAGCACACAAACGGTCTGCCGGTAGCAACTCTTGCAGATCCAACTGGCCCAGCGCCAATAATATATAAAGGAAATAGGTTAAGAGGTAAAATGAATATGGATAATAACAATTGGTCTAGATTTAAGAACAATACAAACAGGGCAATAAGCGCCGATCAGAAGGCCACCCTACAACACATAAGGTACTTGTTCCCAAACGATGTCGAACAAGAAGACACCAGTAATCAGCCCCGCCTCACCAGATTAGAGCAAGAACTCAGTCTGGATGAAACTCTAAACACTGAGGAAAAAGCCTCAATAACAAATCTCTGTTATGAATATGATGACATATTCTTTTTAAAAGGTTACAGGCTTACGCATACCAATGCCATCACCCACGACATCCCTCTAGTGCAAGACCAAGCACCTATTAACCAAAAGATGTACCGGTTACCAGAGACACAGCGAAATGTTATAAACGAGCAACTCCGAGAAATGCTGGACAACGATATTGTCCAACCCAGCAAAAGCCCATGGAACTCGCCACTGCTAGTCGTCCCCAAAAAAGCGGGACCAGATGGTGAAAAAAGGTGGTGCGTCGTCGTTGATTTCCGTAAGTTGAACGAAAAAACGATCGGCGACGCCTTCCCGCTACCACGGATTGAGGATATCCTCGATCAACTGGGCCATTCACAATATTTTACCACCCTAGATCTAGCCAACGGCTATCATAAGGTGCTCGACGATCCGAAGCATCGAGCAAAAGCGGCTTTTAGTACCAACTACGGGCATTATGAATTCAAACGCATGCCGTTCGGGCTCAAAGGAGCCCCGGCCACATTTCAGCGTTTAATGAATTTCATATTAACTGGCCTACAAGGCCTAGAATGTTTCGTCTACTTAGATGACATCGTCATCTATGAAAAAAGTCTGGAAGACCACAACGAAAAGCTTCGCAAAGTCTTCGACAGGTTAAGAGAAAATAACCTGAAACTTCAACCAGAGAAATGTCAATTTCTCAGGCACGAGGTAGTGTATCTAGGACACAAATGTTCTAACCAAGGAGCACTACCTGACCCTAGCAAAACGGCATGCGTCCAAACTTTCCCCATTCCTAAGACAGTAAGGTAAGTGCAATCATTTTTGGGCCTTGCCAATTACCCGATTTCATACCCGATTTTTCAAAAACAGTACGTCCACTAACAAACTTACTCCGAAAGGATGTAAAGTTTGAGTGGACTGAGAAATGCCAGGAGGCATTTCAAAGCATAAAAAACGCTTTAATTTCCCCTCCACTCTTAATATATCCCGATTTTGAAAAACCCTTTACCCTTACCACAGATGCCAGCAGCGAGGCTCTTGGAGCAGTCCTATCTCAAGGAGAGGTAGGAAGTGACCAGCCAATTGCCTACGCCAGCCGTACCCTGAACAAAGCCGAACGTAACTATTCCACGATTGAGAAAGAGTTACTGGCTATAGTTTGGGCGACTAAAAATTTCAGGTGTTATCGGCAAGGCCGAGAGTTCACGGTCTATACAGATCACAAACCACTCAAGGGGGTCTTCAATGTTAAGGACCCCACTTCCCGCCTGGTGAGATTTCACGATAAACTTTCCGAGTTCAATTATAAAATTGAGTATAAGCCCCACGAATGCCGACGCTTTAAGCCGCATTCCACGGGATAATGACAAAGACAAGGAAACTACAACCTTCACGGTAGAAGCTATAGTCCATCATCAAATGGACTCGGTTATAGAGGAGGAAAAACACTCATCGGACCGAAAGGAGTGTCTGCAATGCAATGCAGTAACAAGAGCCTAGACACGAAACATTCAGGAAAGCGGAACAAATCCAGACAGCCAGGCCAAACCAATAGAAAAACACGAGCAGACTCATCAATCAACGGAAGCAGGAGACCTTGACAGTCCACCTAGTGGCAATCCACAAATTATAGACGAAACACGTCCCCCTGAAGTAATCACGAGCCCAGAGGAGATTCAATTAATCTTAAAAGATTATCATCATTCTGTCTTCGACGAAATCGTCACGCGCTACCGCATTCCCAAAAGAATAGTCACCGATCAGGGAAGTAATTTCCTGAGTGACCTATTCAAAAAGGTATGCAAACTCCTCAGGATAAATAAGCTTCAAACTTCTGCTTATCATCCCCAATCAAATGGAGCACTCGAACGTGCACATAGACCATTGATTGAATATCTACGAACTATAGTGGACGAAAATCCAAGCTCATGGGATAATTATCTGCGAACCGAACAATAACAGTGTACACGAAGGGACAAAATTAACTCCCATGGACTGACTCTACGGTTTTACAGCGGACGTCCCGTCAAACTTAAGGCGAGACCCCGAACCCGTGTATAATCACGAGAGCTACTACCATATTCTCAGGTATAAGCTTCAGAAGTCTTACGCCATGGCACGGAAAAAACTTCTGATGAGTAAACAGCGCTCGAAAAATTACTATGACAAAGCTGTACGTCCCCTGACATTTCGCAGAGGAGACAAGGTTTTACTCAAGAGCGAGAGTCGTAAAAATAAGCTCTCCCAGATTTGGGTAGGACCTTATGCGGTAACCGGCATACCCAGTTCAGTAAACACAACAATCAAAATTCCTAAACGAGAGGTGACGGTACACAACAATCGCCTAAAACCTTTCTACGAATAACATTGTGTCAATATAATCTAAGTAATTCTAAGATACATACATAATAGCATGTAAGTTACAATATAATACAATATAATAATAATATACAATATAATAATAATATCCTATCCTATCCTCTCCTAGATAACAATGCGGTCAATAATTTTCTACGGAATACTATTTGAGGATCTTGGAAGCCTATCAGTTTACCACGACTGGAGCGTCATCACTGATTTAGATCTGGCCCAGTTGGACAATCAGACAAAACTGGCGGAACGCGCGGAACATTACGTTCATCAATTATGTGGTAACAAATCTTTTGATCAAGATCTATGTACCCTACAAACCAAACATGTACATGTCCTGATGGAAAACATCAAGAGACGCACCAATGTCATTAAAGAGGCAGTGCCTAAATCACGCAAGCCCCGATCCATCTTTGATGGGATAGGTAATGCGATGCACTATCTCTTTGGCACTATGGATAGCGAAAACGAGCAAGAGGTGTATAGCCGACTAAGCGAATTAGAGGTAAATACTCAAACCTTAGCTGATCTGGAAAAGCAACAGATCAGCGTAATAAAAACACGTTTGAACAAATTCAGAAACCCCTATCTTCGGTAACAAATTAACAATCTGCGGAACGCAACAGATGATTTGATAGCCCACCAAGTAAGACAAGAGATCGTTTCTAGTCTAACACTACAAATGATAGAGTTGGAATTTAGACATCAAGCTCTACTGGACATAATAGTATCCAGCCGAAATAATCAAATTCACCCCCTATTAATCTCCCCAAATCATTTGCTAGGAATTTATCATAAATCTCACTCCACTTGTCCCAATCTACAGGACTGTTTGTCAGTTCTATATCTAACAGCAGATGTTAAGACACATTTGTTACAGGACAATTAGTTATCCGAATACAACTCCCCATTTTCAATATACCCAAGATGAAAATCCAACAGTTTAGATGCTTCCCATACGGGTGGATTCAAACCATTCATTAATACCTGATATCAGATATTCTCATGTGGTAAGTCAAATCCAGACCCAGGAATTTCTGTTGCTGAAGCCAGAAAACCTGAGATCTTTCAAAAAAAATTTCAAAGGGAATCGATGAGGATACGTGGGTTGGTAAGCTGAATACACCAATCACCAAGGCTACAAAAACAGATAAATGTGTTATTAAACTTTTATTCAACCCACTGGGCAAACACCCACAGTGTAGCATCAGAGCTCAAATTCCCCCAATAGACACAATAATTAAACTCAATAGACCAAATTCGTAGCTGTACTCCTTAACCGAAACCACTATAGTACAAATAACTAGTCCTCAACAGTTACTCACTCATCGTCTTACAGGACAAGGAATCATGACAGTCAACGAACCATGTTCCTTGCAAATAGGGCCTCACACTCTGTATTACGAAGCAGAAAATCTACATCCGCTAAAAATTTTCCAACTAACTTACCTCCCAGGCACAAACGAAACTCAGGATGAATTGGCAGAATATATGTCCAAGATATCCGCTCCTAAAAACCCTGAGAAACAACCAACGTTACTCCTCGGAGAGGATACAAATCAACGTATCCACCTAGATACAAAATCTCTAGACGAAATCCGTACTAAAGTGAACAACATTCACTTTGGACCAAAGGCCAAGATCCCTCATATACTCTTCATCACATCCTTATCAATGATCGGACTCTTGTTGCTAATCGCATCAGTGGTGGCAGTAGCAAAAACGCAGACAACAGCCCACAGCTGAAAACACCCCCATGGAACCGGTTTACACTAAACCCCAAAAAAAGTTAAAACGTGCTCAAAGTCTCCCCAGAGCAAAATTTATACAATTAGTATAAGTCAAGCCCCGCAATACCCATTTTTGTCTTTTCCTTTTTCTTCGCTATTGTTCTGTTACAAGCACAGCCCCAGAGCAAAATCTATACAATTAGTATAAGTCAAGCCCCGCAATACCCATTTTTGTCTTTTCCTTTTTCTTCGCTATTGTTCTGTTACAAGCACAGCCCTCTCTCCTTTTACTACACTGGCTGATAGAAAATAAGTGAAATATAAACTAGACATTAAGAGATATAAAATATATTTCAAAAGATACAAACAAAGCTCTAGGACTTAAGAAAATAAAAGAAAGTAAAACATAATATAATAGAATTAAAACAAACATATAACCAGGTAAAATATAATCAAAACTTAATTACAAAAAAAAAAAGGTGGTTATTAATAGTAATAAATAATAAATAACTAATATTCAGTAACATTAAGTAGTACATAGGAATAATTAACTAACTAGTAATATATAGGCATAAATACCTAGGTTATACTAAAGAGAAATAGAATAGAATTGTAACGTACTAAAAGTATAAATAGAAACGAGCGACTAAAAATAGTAGAAGAGAGAATATAAAAACAAACAAACAAATTATTTTTATGCAAGAAAAAATTAAGGCGTCATTGCAAACGAATTAGTAAAATTAAAGAAAAAAGGCCTTAAAAGTAGATATAAACAAATAAATCAATAAGTAGAACAAGATAAGATAATAGGATTAAGGAAACACTAAATTAAAAAAAAAAAAAAAAAAACAACGTAAGATTGGAATTAGCGAACGCTTAGAAAAACATATAAAAGCATTATACATTCCGGTAAAAATAACCAAAAATTATACATACATATGTATATTTTTGCAAAGCAAGAGCAAAGACCCAACCAAAAACCGACCAAGTATTCAGCCCTCTTAAAAAAAAAAAAAAAAAAACAAAGCCAACAACAGTCTCAACACCGAAACCGCTATACAACACAAAAAAAAAGAAACCAATTCCATGCTAAGAACCACAAGCTAATAAGTCGCTACCTGAAAACAATAGATAAGGGATAACAGCAAAGAAAAATAATAGGCCTAGAATTTACATTTTTTTTTTTATTATAAAGCAAAACTACAAAAAAATTATTAATGAAACTTAATTAAAATAGGTTTTTTTTCCCTCTTCTGCCGCGGGGAGCCGTCAGGACAAACGATCCGGGCCGTCCGTGGTTGCTGCAAGAGAAAAGAAAAATTTATTAAAAAAAAAAAAAAGAGATATTCAAATGAAAGGAGAAATTACCCAGTTCAGCTCTCATTGGGCGGGAGAGCGTCCTTGTCTTCCTCATAATCACGACCAGCTGAAAGATCCGCGCCATCTCGGCCAGTGCCAAGCTCCTCACCTGGAAGACCCCAATCCTCCTTAGCAGACGACACGTCCCAGTTCTCTACACTCGAAACCGGGCTTGACACCGCACCTGGAACATCCCAGTCAAACCCAGGAGGATTGTTGGCCCAAGCGATCACGTCATCGCCATGTAGCATGTAGCTCGGGTGGGTCCTACACACCAGGTAGGCACACCAGCCGACCTCTCCCGACAATACTAGGGTAGCTCCTAAAAAGAAAAAAAAACAGTAATTAGAACCAATGAAGAGTTATTGTTCACCACAAAATAAACTTACCTAAAGGCAACCAGGAATTCCCGTTATAAGGAGATAGGCAGAGCTCCACCCGGTGAAAGCCATCCACCTCGACAGGAGCAGACCAGATGCAAATATCTGGGCGCCCATCCCTGCGCAGCAACAGCCGGATTAACCCCCTCCACCGGGGAGCCACACTCTGTACTAAAATAGCTAGCACCCTAACAAACCGGGGCCTGGAGGAGACGTAGGGAGCACGCGGTCCAATTATTTCTCCGAATTCCATTTTAGCAAGACTGTGAAGATAATCACAGAAATCGCATCCATATAAAGGGCAAAACCCCTAACGTTAGCAAAAACCGACGGAGATAGATTAAAATGTATCAGGCCCTTATCTCGGTGAATCCCACGCAACCCCAGTAGCAAAGGTAGTTGTTTTTATTTTTTTTCCATTCTTTCTCCATACGACACAAATCGCAATTTATGCATTTTGTATGTATGTAGCTATGTATAAGAACACAGATCTCAAATATTTTTTTCTCTCTATTTTCGAAGCCGGTGCAAGATGCATTTTAATGTATCAGACTCCGACTCTACAGACCCATGGCATTCTTTTTATTTTGTTTAATTACTTTTAAGGAGTATGATATCAAATTCATTTCAATTTGATAAAACACCCCATACAGAATCGACACCCACACAATTATTTTTCGAGAATTATTCCTCTTCAGAGAATAATTCTCTTTTTCGCGGGGGAAAGGAATGTTGTATATAAAATCCTAGGTATATGTATGTCCCATATGTACATATATGTATAAATGGGTAGATATACAAAATCTTGTACCTAAAAACCTAAAATTGGGCATATAAAAGAAAAAAGAAAAGAAAATCATAAATTATAAAATTCAAATAAACTAATCATGCACAAAACATGATTAGTGTTTATCTTCCAAAAAGGGTGAAGAAATTTTCTCCACATTCTAAACAACTCATAAAATTTTTCCCATAAAACGACTTGGGAAAAACAAAAGTTTCAGATTTCAACTAAGTCGTTTTAATAGCAACCACGTTTTAATAGCACCACGACAAATTTTGCCTTCATCAAAATTTGTCAGTGGAAATAATTATAAAAAAAAAAAAAGAAATCAAAAGGCAAATCGTACCTCCAGTACGATTTGTCGCGAAAAATACAATATGTATGTACATACGTACATACACATTTCGATAAACGCTTTCGTGATAAGAAACGCGCGCCGCATAAATGCATTGTATGTATATGGGCGCCGCGATTTTAAACGACGGGACGGTGGCTAATGCTTTTAAAAGTGTAAAATGAAATTTTTTTTAAGCCACCGTCTGAAGCAAATAATTCTGGACATGTTTGAACAAGTCCAGAATTAATCGCAAAATTTTCACAGGGTAAGAAATTGCAATTAGGTGTTTTCTACCCTGAACGGCGGCTCTTGATTACGATGAAGGTGATCAAGAGTTGAGTCCGTTTTTAAGAGTTGAGTCGAGTTGTTTTGGAAGAGTCGAATCGGTCGTTTAAAAAAAAAAGGCTGTTGAATTTTGACCCGTCGAAAGGCAAGTTGATAAAAAAAAACTTGGTCGAGTTGGTTCGGTTTAAAGAAATAGATGGAAAAATAAAAAAAAAAACGGTTTCGGTTAAGAAGAAGTTAAGTGTACAAGAAAAGGAGAAATATATGCAGATAGCAAAAGTTCTAGTGAACAAATATGTGTATAGGTACATAAGAATAGTTCTAGAAATCAATTAAGTGTTAAACTATAAAGAAGGAAATCAAGAAATTAACATAAAAAGAAAGTGTTGCACTAACTGTGAAACCACACAAGGAATAGAACAGCAATTGACAGAGTGAGTACTCTCTCAGTGTTAAAAGTAAGCAAATATACAACAGGGGTCCATGAGAAGACCAAGGTTCTTGACAGGTCTAGTAGAGAGAGCATTATCATTAATCGAATATCTTATTGCTTGAGTTTTAAAGGGATTGATTGCCAGCCCATTTGTACGCACCAGTCAGAAACATCACCCAGAGTTATATTGAGCGATTCAATCAGAGATGAGAGATCATTAACACCTGAAGGACCGTATATTTGCAGATCGTTTGCATAAAGGTGATATTTGATATCGTCCATTACTTCAGTAATAACACAAATAACATAAAAGTGCAGTTTATTAATAACATTTAAATTTATATTGTTACTGCGGAGTCTGTTTATGTAAGGCTAAAAGGTATTATATACATTTATTTAAGTACCCGCGCCAAGGGCATGCCAAGAAGTACTGAGAACGGTGTCCCATACGTACCGCATTTCCTTTATACACCGGATTCCTCATTCAATTTCGAGAAAAAAGTTGTATGGGAGGAGAGTTTTAAAATGCACGGTGAGGGCGGTAGGGGGGGTTTTGGGATTTTTGTTCTTTCTATCCTAATACCATGTAACTTTCGTGTAACTTTCATGTTATACACCCTATGGAGGTGATTTGCATCTCAGGTGATAGTAAACCCTCTACGGTTTCCAACAAATGTCCAACCACCTCTCTATTCCTTTTCCGTCGGCAGTTATAGGCCGTCAAAATGAAAAAATTAATTCAATTTCAACGATTTTCTCGCTAAAAGGCAAGATAAGGATAGCACTTTCTTGCACGATTTCGGGACCTCCGAATGTTACCTTTCATTTTGATCCTGCATATGTACCTACCTAAATGCTACCGTTTTTGAGATATTCCCGTTTTTATGTTGCTAAACGGTTGCATTTAGGTAGGTACGTGTGCATAGTCAAATTAAAGATAACATTTCGGGGTCTCTAAATCGTGTAAATAAACTGTATATTTATCATGTATTTTGGCGGGAAAATCGTTAAAATTTGAAAAAAATAGGATGTTTTTTCCAATTTTTGCACTTTGACGTACTACAACTTAAGATTGAGGTGACAGTAGACTGGTTTAACATTCATTGCAAAGCTTAGATGGTTTGCTATTACCTGAGATAAATCTCGCCTTGATAGGGTGTATATCTAGAAATTTACAAGGTGTAAAGTGGAAACAGTACTAAAAATCGTAAACCCCCCTACCGCCCACACCGTGCATTTTCCGGTTCTCCTACCATACAATTTATTTCTCGAAATTGAGTGAGTAATCCGGGGTATAAAGGAAATGCGGTACGTATGGGACACCCTGCATACATCGTAATGTAAAGCAAGTTACATCATAGTAAAACAAATACTAAAATCAGAAGTACTGGGAACCTAATGAATACATAGAGACCAAGAGCCCGCAGCAAATTTTGGGTGTGAAGTATAACCAAAAAGTATATGCATAAGTATTAAGTTAAAGGAAAGGTAATGTCAAAAACAATTGTCTGGCAGGAAATCTCCGTGACCTAAGTGAGTAATAGTATGTTGAAAACAACCTCTTTTTCCAAATCGAAGCACGTATTATAACCACTGCACGTCTTAAAAAACAGAGGCTTTGCCTGAACACCAAATCCTGTCCGACGACATTTGGTGCGTGGCTGACCCAATGCCAGACTTTTTATTAAGTAGTGAAAACTTTATATTTTCCAATAATCTATACAGCCATATGAAATTCGGCTTAAAAACAGGTAATATACTTCAGTACAAAAATGCAGTCTCAAGACGTTTTACAAGAAATGAGAAATAAAACCTTTTAAAATTTTGGAAACTAGACCAAAATTGTAGTTAACATTTTCTAAACTTGGAAACGAAGTAGATCTTAATGAAGAAGATACAGTCCGATGCTGCAAGCCTACATCCGAAGTATGTGATAGTTTGCAAAAGGTTCAGATTCTGTTACATTCACGCTAATATTTCTTGTCACCTTACCTTTAACGTATCATAATAAGCACAATCTCTACTTTACCTTTATACATAAGTAGTGAATTTCCTGTGAACCTTTGGAAATCTCAGGAAACTACCTATAATTTTTTCTATTATAGGTTTCGAAGGAAGCCGCCCCCCAACAAAGCAGTTCTGTCGCAACAAAATACAGAAGCAGTTATATATGCTGTATATGAAAGAATGAGGTGAAAAATAAAGAAATTAAATTATTACCAACAGAAAGTGGTTGAGTGTTAGTAGAAAATAAATTAAAAGGTTCGAGGGAAATGCAAGATATCCGTAAAGATAATGTAATTGAGAAAAACGAAAGCGATGTAATCACTTGTGATTCCTTAGATAAGAGTGAATCTGAATATGCTAATTGAATTAAAGATATGAATTTGATAAAACGATTTCTAAAAGTAAAACACGAATGCTGGATATTGTAAGATTTGTTTGATATTTGTCCGTACTTCAACTTCGTCTGGCAAGGGTTACGCCGGGCGCAAAATGTCTTGGGACTGCTTATTAGTGCTCAATCGATCTACAGCACACATATGCGCACAACAAATTATTCATAAAAAAAGCAATATGCAATGGAAAGTATTAAAGCAAAAAATGCAAGTTTTACTACACATGAACGAAACATACACGGCATGAATGAAAAATTGTAAACAAGCAAAAAAAGAAAGAGAAACAAATTACAATTAAAGCTTGTTCATATGATGAAGCGTCATAGCCATACAAATGACCTCAAAGGTAAACAAGCATTAAGCATATTGTCTTAAGAACCTCGAGTATAGCAATATAAAGCTTACTCAGCTCTTTGTGTGCATTGACCGATTTCAGATGATCGATCGGTGTGACTTTGGTTTTATATGGAAAATGGTTGAAGTAAGCGATTTTCTTATTGTATAAAAAGGCTATAATATAATCAATAAATGCAGAGTTAATTTTGGCTCCAGACGGCGTGATTTTTCTTAAAACTGAGCTCCCTTAGCGACGGAATAGAAAATCAAAAATGTAATTGAGCTCTTTATTGAGCTTCTTAGTTCTAACCTAGCGAGGCACTGCAGATAGAGCTACTCACAGCTCTTGCAATTGATTAACTTATATAAAGATGAAACTTTGAGCTTTACAGTTCTCACTTGGTCGAGATACAAGTATATAAAGCCGCTGTTAAGTTCTGCCGCTTGTATCTCCCCATTAATACAAATTTGTTTTCTTTCTTCCCGGTTACTTCCATTTAAAATAATCGCAACATTCCAAAGCCATAGATGAGGAATCAACCAGAGGTATTAAAAAAACCTTACACTGTAACCATGGAGCATACAGATGTGGAGATGTCGAACAGTCTGGTAAGCTTGTTGACCAGTATAAAGTGTGAGACAGATTTAAAAGCTCTGCTCAAGTCGAAGAGAATGTGAACTACGTTACTGACATCATCACAGAGCTCACGTAAATCCGAAACCACCTTGAATGAAACTGTCGTGCTAGAAAGTTTGCTTCGTAATTCAAATTGAAACTCCGACATTAAAATACTTCGAGGTGTTGACTAATCTTTTCAGCAATGATAGACCTAAAACCTTTGGATATGGCAGTCAGACAACGATTTAGACGAAGCTGCTTTGGGATCGGCGTGATGAGTCGTTTTCCAGCAATCAAGAAAGTCTGAGCAAATAATGAGCTTATTGAAAAGGTCTGTAAGTTGTGACAAAATAAAGGGGAGAATGACTTTGATGGAGATTCCATCTGTGCCTACCACATTAGATTTGATGCACACAAAGGCAGCTATAACCTACTCTACGTGTAATTGGCTAGCGATGAGGTCGCGTGCGGGAGGACAGAAGTGTCAATGTTCTGGCAGGTGCATCGTTGTCTGCAGACGGACTACTGTTAGATATTAAAGAGGGAGTACTCAGGTAAACATTGCGCAGAGAGGATGTCGTTGAACTCATCAGGATCAACATCACCATCGCACCGAGCTTTGAAGCCAAGACCAAGCTGCCTGACTATCCCCCAGCTCACACCATTCTCAAAGGTGCATTTATTAACTTCTTTGGTTCTTGCCCTGATCAAATAATCTACCTTCCGGCGCAATCGGATATATTTTATGTGAATAGACAACATTTTACTAGCACTCCAGCATGAGTGGGCAATGCCCCTGAGTTGTCATTGTAGGATTACATCAGGACGATTTTAGACCCTTTCATCAAAAAATTTGATGCTAATCGTATTGACGGGGACATGTGAGATAAACGGAATGTTGATGGCGTTGGTTACAATGACAGTGGCCAAGTGCATTTTTCCATTTTATAGATCCTTTTCAAAATTTTTGTATACGCTTTTTAGTTTTAGATCTATGTAACCTTCAATTGTGTCAATTAATAAAAGAGCCTATTATTTACTAATGTTAAACTTATTCGAGTGTGCACATTCACACATGAGAAAGGGAAATTGTGGCAAAATGCGATTCGGGTAGCATTACAACGAACGTACTTCGAAGTATTAAATTCTTTTATTACAAATTGCAAATTCCGTAATGTATGGGGTACCAACAGAAACGTTATTATTTACATAAAAAAAATATTATCTTCTGGTAGTTCGATTTAATTTCCTGTGAAATAGTTTCTGTAACTAGGTACATATATACAATATAATTTTTGATCAAGGATTGATCAAACGACTGTAGTAACACTACAGTAAAATCGTTGTTAGAGTACATATGTGCTTATGGGAGTAGTTACATCTAACATTAAAGTGAAAATTTATCATGATAATAACATAGCGGACTATGAAACAATTGCATTTAAAATAAAGTCCTCGTATCTAATAGATTATCGAATAAAACAGTGGAAGCATTAACGTATAACCAGAATCGTCGGAATGAACCTCGCAGACTTGAGCATTTATATTAACAATAGAAAAGACTTTGTTAACAGACACTCGCTTAGGGGACGTCCATGAACTGTGGGTACTTTAATCGACAATATGTAAATACTTGTTAATAGATTGACATTGACAAACTAACCAAGTAAAATGAATAATCCCATTACTTATAATATACTTGTTCAAGAGGAATATTTTTCGATTCTCCAGAACAACAGCAAAAGCGAAAAAAAAAACAATTTGTAATTTCTTATTCCATGACACAACCCATTTGATTTTGGCCGGCAATATTCAAGTCTTGGTTTTAACTTATCAACAGGTCCCAAATAGCGAAATTGAGTGAGTCGAAAAAACAAATGGAAAATAGTAAAATGGAAAGAAATAAAAAATGAAAAAATTGAGAAAAAAAAATTATTTAAAAAATTTAAAAAAATCAGATTAATTCGAAACTATCTAATTAGGGGATAAAATATAAATACGAATTTATCCTACATACAAGCTTTAACGTGTATATTTAAATTTTTTATAGCGTCTCTTCTGTACTACAAGACGACCAAATTGACCATTTTCGCGTGATTTAAAATTTTTAGCGGGTACGAGACACCAAAATCCATAATTTGTTTTTGTAAATATGGCCAGGATATGCGGCGAATTCATAATTTAATTTTAAAATTCCTAGATATGTAGCTTCACAAAACACAACAGACAATACTGTCAGTTGAGAAATATTCTCCACAACAAAAACAGCCGAGAGTATTGTCGAGTGGAATAGATAGCTTGGCACAAGTTCTCCGAGTTACAGAATTCCGAGTGGAGAGTTAAGTGCCAAAAGCACTCTCATTTCCACAGCTCTACTACTCTCCGTGTTAGTGAATCCGGCCCCTTAGAACTTTTTGCGTAGTAATAAATTCCGTAGATTGGGAAAATAAAATAAAAAAATAAAAGAAACTTAACCGAAATAGAATAAATATTTATTGACTTCCAAATTACACTATAAAAAGATAGGTACTGTTTGTATAGCGAAGTAACTCATTTGTTTTCCGCTGGAGTGAAAGTTCTTGTACTTGAACTCTTGGCGTAGTATTGATATGGCACAGACTCACATTCCAGTCCCTTGATGAATTGTGCAAGGGTCCTTGCACCGTTAAATTATTGGAATGCCGAATTGCACTACCTATAATTAGCGCAGTGTAAGAGAGACGACGTACAGTAAAACCACAATTTTATATTGAAAATCAAAACTTAATAACCAATTTATTTTTCATTATTGGCCTTTTATATAATCAATCTGCTGTTTCTTGCTAATAAGCAATTGATTGTACATTTTTATTCGCGCTGGAAATAATTTTCAGACGTAGTTTTATATCTACTGCTATAAATTTATTTGTGTAAAAAATGCTGATATTTCCAAGACGTGTGAATTTTTTTAAAATTACTGACCATACACTATTATTGTGAAACTCTAAATTAAAGAAATGCAAGAATGCAAGAAAGTGAACAAATTATGTTACGACTAAATAAATGAGAATTCCGAGTGGAGAGTTAAGTGCCAAAAACACTCTCATTTCCACAGCTCTACTACTCTCCGTGTTAGTGAATCCGGCCCCTTAGAACTTTTTGCGTAGTAATAAATTCCGTAGATTGGGAAAATAAAATAAAAAAATAAAAGAAACTTAACCGAAATAGAATAAATATTTATTGACTTCCAAATTACACTATAAAAAGATAGGTACTGTTTGTATAGCGAAGTAACTCATTTGTTTTCCGCTGGAGTGAAAGTTCTTGTACTTGAACTCTTGGCGTAGTATTGATATGGCACAGATCACATTCCAGTCCCTTGATGAATTATGCAAGGGTCCTTGCACCGTTAAACTATTGGAATGCCGAATTGCACTACCTATAATTAGCGCAGTGTAAGAGAGACGACGTACAGTAAAACCACAATTTTATATTGAAAATCAAAACTTAATAACCAATTTATTTTTCATTATTGGCCTTTTATATAATCAATCTGCTGTTTCTTGCTAATAAGCAATTGATTGTACATTTTTATTCGCGCTGGAAATAATTTTCAGACGTAGTTTTATATCTACTGCTATAAATTTATTTGTGTAAAAAATGCTGATATTTCCATGACGTGTGAATTTTTTAAAAATTACTGACCATACACTATTATTGTGAAACTCTAAATTAAAGAAATGCAAGAATGCAAGAAAGTGAACAAATTGTGTTACGACTAAATAAATGAGAAAAATTATATAGAAATTATTGAATGGAAATTAAATGCGTTGTTGTATGTATGTTATGTGTCTGCTGCCTGAACATCTTCCCGCGTTGAACAGCTTGTTCAAACTTCCTCATCACAGCTGCTAATTGCTAAGAAGTCCTTGTTGGTGTAGCTTTCCTCAGTCCACGCTTGTTGTATTTTTGTTTTGCCCACCTGTATATCAAGCAGGCGACAATAAGTAGTCCAATGATAAGTGAGCTTATTTGAGCTTATTGAGCTTATAGTGTATAGGACTGTTTGTATTTCTTTCAGGCACTTTGATGAAATGAGATCTTCCAAGTTCTCCGTGGGCAGAAGTGATGTTCGCATCGCGCTCGGTTAGACATTGTGGGCTTGAATGGCAATGAGTTCTTCCTTTATTGCGCAATTGCTCTGCATTTTCAGAATTTCAGATCCTTCAAGCATCTGCGTTGATATGGTTTTTTTGCATACCAAATTTATTGATGTTTTTTCTTTTAATGAGTAAATCCATTGGTGGGGATTAACTAATTGTAACCACTTGGGACTGTTTTCGGTCTCCATTACT
The DNA here is from genome assembly GCA_963924295.1 of Dioctria rufipes. Taxonomy (NCBI): domain Eukaryota; kingdom Metazoa; phylum Arthropoda; class Insecta; order Diptera; family Asilidae; genus Dioctria; species Dioctria rufipes. The sequence continues at coordinate 108,266,266 of OZ002744.1, forward strand.
TGACAGTTTAGTAAAGGTGTTACCTGATATATGAAAGACATTTCACAGGCGCTGATGTTGGTTCCCTTTCACATGTAAGCAGCCTTTTCTATAGTTTCACATGTGGCTAATTCTTGTTCGCTGAGTGGGTAGAATTGGTCTTTATGCAGGTTAATTACTATGAAATCAGCCGAAGGTTTGATAGCCATGAAGGTGTTATTGATTGCCACTGGAACAGGAATAATGCGAAAGAGTTCGAATTCTTCATATGCTAACAGTGACAATTTGATTCGGAATATGATGTATTTTTCGGCAACTCGACCTTCTATAGTCATAAAACTGTAGATCTGAGTCAAAGTTTCGCGATTCCCTGGCGCCCTAGGGTCGCTGGTATATGGTCCTTTATCGTAATTAGTTCTTGTTTTAACTGTCTCAGAGAAAGCAGCTGAGGATTTATCTGCCGTGATGTGTATCTATGATCACGTCTAGCATAGTAGCTTGTACACGTCGGTATGCCGATGTCATTAACGTTAACTGTATGGCTGATGACATAAATAGCTCTGCTAGTCCTTCTTCAAAATGTTGGCAGTAGACTTTTTATTAAGCTCAACAAATGATCCTCGTTGTTTCTTATATTGTTAATAGTAGAGACTATCTTTTCTGTATATTCAGAGTCAAGCACTACATTCCCTACTATATCCAATGGGGCTCTAGCGGTACGTTTCCTTGGATTTGATAGGAGTAGTTCGTTATTGTTCATTCTCTAAATTGAGCAGCTAATTTTGCGGTACATTATTCATGTCGAGGTAGTATTGTAGTTTTGGGGAGGATTTTATGGGTGCACATAATAATCGTACTACAACTATCCCATCTTGCGATATTGATCTGACGTAAATTTGCAGCCTATAGTTCAGATACGTCGGAGAACGCATGAATTTGTACTAAGCTAGGCTGTTGAGTTGAGGCAAAATTTCTTGGAATGTTGATATTGCTCAGTTGTTTCAGACCCTCTCGAAATTTAAGCCATCTTGTGTGCATTTCAGTGGGTATGGCTGCATCCCAGTCCAGCTTCAGCGACCACAGTTTCTGTATGCAAATCTTTGCCGTTACAGTAATTGGGTTCACGAAGCCTAGAGGATCGAGTATGTGTGCAATGCCAAACAATATAGTTTGCTTGTTAATCCGTTTGGTGTCTTGCCAGGCTACTTTTATTGCAAAGGTATCTGTTTTTGGTGGCCAGGTTAGGCCAAGCGTTTTAGTGCGTTCTTCCCATTCTTCATTAAAGTTGGAATGTTGAAGTAATTGTGGGTGATTTGAACACCACTTTCACAGATTGAAACCCGCTGATTGAAGTAAATTCTTTAATTGCCGTTGCATTTCCTTGGTTCCAGATAAGCTGTTAGATCTGGTCATCACATCGTCGACGTAATAGTCCCTTTTCAAAACGTCTGCGCCTATTGGGAACCGTTCTCTCTCCTTGTCTGCTAAAGACTACAGGCATTGTGTTGCAAGAAATGAAGCTGAAGTTAATACGTATGGAAGTGTGCAAAGTCTGAAGGTTCTCAAAGGTTTATCTGGATTGTTTCTCCAAAAGATCAGCTGGTAGTTTTGATTGTTGTCATCAAGTAGAACTTGTCAGCCGTGAAAACGGATTTTGGCAATCTGAATAGGATAAGAATTGAAAATAATTCATCTTGGGTAGCGGGACCTTTGTGTAGGATATCATTTAACGATATATTAGATGAAGTTTTTGCCGATGCATCAAGCACCACTCTGAGCTTGGTAGTGTTATTGTCAGTCTTTAGCACACAATGGTGTGGTAAGAAATAATGCTGCGTGGCAATCTCAGTAGGGTTCATTTCCTTCATATGTGTATGCTGAAGTCTGTTGTATTCGTTCAAGAATTCAACCTACTGTGACCTTATTGTAGGGTTTCTGCTGTCTAGCGACAGAAATATTTTTAATACGATGTCCCCGTAGTTTCTTGGAATCGTTTAAAAATGGCAATTTCACGATGAATCTTTCTTCTCTGGTTCTTCTGACGTTCTGATTGAAGTGGTTTACGCATTTCTGTTCTGTTAGGTTTGAGTCTTCATCCGAAGAGTCAATTTCTTCTAAATTCCAAAACCTCCAAGAGATCTTATGTTTTTTCACTTTCACTTCAAATGCCACATGCCGCTAAAGCAGGTTTCTTCCTCGGATCGTTTCTGAAAAAATCCATCCAAATACAGTGTTTTGCAATGTCGGTAGATTTGGACCAAGCTTAATCTGTCCAATGGACTTGGAATAGGCCAAGAGTTGATATCGATTATGCGTTCGGGTTGATATGTTGTAATATTGGGTAGAACAAATGCTTCCAAACGAGTTGAGAAATTGTTTACTCTTGAACGTAAAAGCACGTTTGCACTATGTTGTGTCGTTTGGGTATGCTCTCCAATACAACTGATGTACATTGATTCTGTAATTTGTCTGACACTCAGTTTGTTTGCTAAATCTTTCGTCATAAAGTTAAGCTGCGACTAGGAATCAAGAATAGCTCGACACTGTACTACAGCTCTTTTTTGGTTGACTACTTTTATTATAGCTGTTCCTAACAGTACATTAGGTGGAGTCGAGTTGATTAGTGCGGGCAGCTAGGATTGTCCTCTCATCTACTATGTCGCTGGTTGAAGTGTGAAGTGTAGTGGTATCACTCTGCATAGGAGGTTGCATCACTTCCTCGTTGCTTGTTGGATTGCGTTGTGTACTTGACTATGCACATTGGTCAGACTGGACTTTTCTCGTGGTGTAGCAGTGTATTGTGCTTTTTGGAGCATTTGGCACAGTTGTTTTTCGAAGTGCAGTGTGTAACTGAATGGCCTTCCTTCATGCAATTAATACACACATTGTGTTTTTTTTTTTTTAAATGCTGCAGCGATTTGTTGAATGTTGCAATAAGAATTCTTTACACGAGTACAAAGGTGATTTTTCTGGCATATGACGCAAATGAATTGTTCGTGAATGATTTCTGTGTTACACGACGATCATGCCCAGATGTATTCTTGCTTCTTTCCAATGCCCCCAATGTTTGAAATCGCATCTCCAAGAATTTCAATAGCTGGTTAATGGTGGGTAGTTCTCTTAGTGATTCCAAAGATTGGTCATAAAGTGAATGAGTATCTTTATCAAACTTATTGATGATCAGATGCACAAGTAATGGACTCCAAGATTCTGTAGCAATCCACAAGTTCTTCAAACCATGGATCCATTCCTTTGTAGCATCATGAATACTTTTTAACCCGGCTGCTGATTCATGTTGAAAATTTGGTTGCGTTAAGAATCTGTTGAGAAGTGCTGTACATAACAACCTTTTGTTCTCGCAGTATGACTGAAGAATTCCCGCGGCTATATCGTAGTTATTCTCAGTTACTGCAGGATGCTGTATTAATACTCTTGCTTCTCCACTTAAGTTGCTGGTCAGATAAAACATTTTTTGTGCCTTGCTGATGCCTTGGTAATGAATCAGTTGCTCGTATAAGTCGCGAAACTGTGTTCACTTTCACCCATTTATATAGTATTAGGATACAAACGGGCGGAAGGCCAACAAGTCATTATATTATTGTATTCTCTACGTAATGGCGTCGCTTAGAATCTAAAGCAAGACCACCAACTCAGGAAGCTGTTACGTTTAAAAGTGATAACCTAGATTAGATAACTGGGTAGGATTCTAGTTTGTGTAAATAAAGGCAAGTTTATAACGTAATGCTGCCCTAAAGGTATTTAAATTTTCTCCTTTCACTCTCCTGGAGTCCTCTTAACGGCGATGGTTGATTAAGGTCCCCTCCTCCACTTCTTACAGGTCATCATAGGGACATTGCGAAATCTTGCCCGCGATGCTCCATGGTGGATGGGGCACGGCAGTGAAGACGCAACAGCTATGTCTTTGACAGTAACTAAGGATAAGTGGTGTGGGTCCCTTCTGGACTGGATGTGGTGCTGCATGTTTTTTTTTCAAGCATGATATTTTTTTTTGTATATGGGCAGTGACAGCGGTAGGTATTTGGTTTAGCAACCCCACAACTCTCCCCCACTAGCCGAGGTGCTAGCGTGCCACCTTGTATCAACGCTGTTCACGGAGCGAGCTATCAGCTCATGCTGTACACAAGCTCTAATTTTACGTTGTACCATACTAATGCATGCATACATACACAGATACTCGACATACCTGTGGGTCCTACCCACCTAACATAGTGATAACACATATGCACATCATGTATTTGGCCAGTACTTCTGAACCACGAAACAAATATTATGTTTCCCTATAAGCCAGTACTCCTGAACTTCTCTTCATACTTCTTCTTTTCGATGTTCACAATAACTACACTGCAATGCAGTAGTATCTTCCCCTATGATCAAAATCACTTATAAGGTAGTTTTCAATTAGGGAATGGGAACATCAACAATAAGGCCCGAACACAAAAGAAGTACTATATTGGCTTCTTCAAAATATATAAACTTTTTTTTTTCTAGAATAACAGTCACTGGCTCGGTGATCCTTCTTGCCACAATAAAAACATTTTCTGGTAAACTTGTTGAACTTATTAGTTCTCCACAACTCTGCTCTCTTATGTTTCTGACGCTGCTGTAGAGGTCTAAGACCAATTCTAATGATACGCTAGATGAATGCTCGCTCGTAATTTGTATGGTCACCCATCTGCGTAAGTTCGATTTTTGAAGTGGTTTTTGAATATGTATATTTCTAGAACGGTTTGTCGAACGGCAAAAAGGATTATAACCAATTTTATAGGATTTCATATTCTGAAGAAATTTTCAGTACATTAAAACCGTATAGGACTGATCGATTTCACAGGATACGTAAAAATGCTAAATTTTTATATGACAACACCAAGGGGTTGCCCGATTTAGTCCATTTTTGAAATTATATTTACTAGTTTTATGTACAAAATCTCAACGCTCTACGTTGACACGTTCTCAGGCAGTGAAAAATTAAATTTTTGTATGGCAATCCTACGAAGGAGTTAGCCGATTTGTCCTATTTTCGAAATTAATTTTACTTTTGTTTTTTAAAAGGCCATGTGCAAAATTTCAGCTTTCTAAGTACACGCGTTCGCGAGATATCGTGAGGACGGACAGACGAACATGCAAAAATCAGAATAACTTTTAATTTTATGCATGGGTGTCGAATCCAGTTTGCTCTACCATCAATTTTTCGGGGTGTTACAAACTGAATGAAAAAATTAGTATACCCTTTAGATTTCATCTAGAGTATAACAAGTAAAAAAGCTAGAATTGGTCTAAGACCAATTCTTATGATACCCTAGATGAATGCCCGTATTAAATTTCGTATGGTCTATTCAAATATTGATTTTGATGTTGTTTTTCGCATATATTTCTAGAACCAATAACGAATTTTATAGGATTTCGTATTCTGCAGAAGTTCTTAGTACAATAAAAATGTCTTGGACTGATCGTTTTCAAAGTATACGTTTGTTGTAAAAAAGCTAGAATTGGTCTAAGACCAATTCTTAGGATGAATGCCCGTATTAAATTTCGTATGGTCGCCGATCTATTCAAGTATTGATTTTGAACCGACATTTTTATATGGCAACACCAAGAAGGAGTTGCCCGATTTAGTCCATTTTTGACATTTTATTTACTAATGTAGTAAAAACATCATGTACGAAATTTCAGCTCTCTACGTCGATGCGTTCTCAGGCAGTGTCCAAATATATAGCGGAAAACGAAATTTTTATATGGCAACCCCACGAAGGAGTTTCCCGATTTGTCTCATTTTCGAACTTAATTTTACTTTTTTTTTTTAAAGTCCGTGTACAAAATTTCAGCTCTTTAAGTATACGCGTTCTCGAGTTATCGTGCGCACAGACGGACGGACGGACGGACATGCAAATATCGAAATAACTTTTAATATTATGAATGGATATCCAATCCATTTTGCTCTACCATCATTATTTCGAGGTGTTACAAACGGAATGACAAACTTAGTATACCCCTATGATTTCATCTAGGGTATAAAAAGGATTTCTTTGTTGATTTCATTATTCCAAAATTAATATTTACTTTATTATTTACTATATCCGTTATGCTGTAACCATGAACTATTGACAGTAATAAAAAAATAATAATCATTCGGAGTTTAAGTGTTTTACATCAAAACATTTTGTTTTATAACTATATTATTTCGCACATCATTCCGCACATGCAATTCATTGCATTAAATTTGTCCTATGTCGTCCCTTTTTAAACTTTGTTGAATTTGATGCTTATATTTTCTTAAAAGAACATGATATTTTATTTGCACGATATAAACTTACCGGGGGCATTGAATAAATAAGTTTTATTACAATGAAAACTTTAAAAATTATCTCATGAAAAATGAACTTTAGGTATACATATGTACATAGTAAAATAAATACTGGTGGGGTGACGATCTGTAAATTTCCATAAAATAATCTTTCATTTTACTAAATCAAAACAATACTAGTTTCTATTTCAAATGCTTTATGGTTACATATCTACTTTTTTAGGACCGTATTATCGATATAGGACATATAGAGACTACTTCGAAACACCATTTAAAGATTACGCAGATTGTGCTACTCAGACTACAGAAAAGTTAAAAGCTACCACATTGTATGTTGTTCTTTATCTTATAACAAGTAATATCTGGCCTCTCAGCGTAAGTTATTATGTCTCTATGGTATTATCTTTATTTATGTTGATATTTTATACAAGTATGCATTGGACACAGAATTTTATGAAGCGAGATCTTTTCTATATCGCCTCTTTTATGTTTGGCCCGCATTTGTAATTTTCCGGATGAGAATATATACAGGATTAACATTGAGTGAATGTGTTTGTACGAATGCCGGGTTTGGAGCTTATCCTGAAGAAGCAAACGTTGGAAATGGTGAAGGACCGAAAGGACAATATTTGCACTTCAAAAGGTAGACATTGATATTTAAAATCATTTATTCAATACATAATTTTTATTAGAAACCCTGAAAAGCTGAGATACAATTTTGAAAGTATTAAGAATATTGACGTATACAATACTGAGACCTGTTGGACATTCCGAGAAGCTATGAAACACTGGAATAAATGTGTGCAGTACTGGCTAGCTGTGAATGTTTATAAAAGATATCCAAACAAGAAGTTTAGGTACAGATTTAAATTTGAAACAAAGAAAAATAATAAACTTACTTTACTTGTAGAACACTTGTTACATTGCTTATTTCTTCATTTTGGCACGGATTCTATCCGGGCCATTACTTCTGCATCATGGGGGCACCATTCTATGTTCCTGTCGAAGACATGTATAATTCGCTTTTGAGGAAAGATACCACAGGAATTTCGAAGCAAATTATTAATGTCTTATTTTGGATCTCAAAATTCTTTGCTTTCAGTTATTTGGGCATTTCCTTCCAGTTACTGACTTTTGACAAAATATGGGTGTACTATTCGTAAGAAAAATCGAAATAAAACTAATTAAATTTAATTTAATTAATGTAATTTCAGGTCTGTATATCATTTTGGATATTTGTATTATATTTTATTACTGGTACTAGGATTGCTAATTAGGAATAGTCGAGAAAGCTCAAGAATTAAAAAACTGCAAGAAGAAAAAGATATTTAAGAGGAGCAAAAGACAGTTCTATAGATGTAACATGAATGCCTGGAATGCAAGAATTTATTCTTTAGATTTAGCTGGATTGATGCTTCATGTCTCTTCTAAATCGTAGCATTTTCTCTAATAGTAAGCATAACAAGAGGTCAATACTTTTAGTCTCAATAAAGTGTTCGATATTTAGATTTTTTTACATTGTTTTTATTAAAAACTTTTAATTTGTCGTGCAAATACTTAATAGATATTGTAATAAAGGCAATTTTTTTTTATAATAATAATTCCAGTTTTTAGATGGTGTGCTGTGCTTTAAGTCCTTTCCTTGCTTGTGCTATGGTTGCATGTTGGGAGACAGTAGCATCTTAAGTTACTGCCCTGACATCTAGCCGTCAGTAGCTGTCAGAGAAATGAAGAACCATGTAGGGGAATAAGTAAATCGGGTCAGAGATAAATGCCAGAAATAAATGATAGAAGAAGTCATCGGACATTTTTGTGTTGGGCATTAAGTGATGAGACATCAAGCTGGAAAGAAAAGTAAAAACGACAAAGAATAGTGAGAAGTTTTCTTTTTTAAATTAAAAATAATTTACAACAAGAAGTAAAGAAAAGGATAAAGATGTAATGATAACACAAAAATTCTTTAATTTCCATACACAACTTGACGACCCGCCCGATTACGATCTACCGCCTATCTCTGTGAACACAATATTCGAACTAACTCTCCCTTTTCCTGTATTGAAATTCCCAAAATCATTAAATCCTGATAAATGCTAATATTGCTACTGTCTGCCTCTAAAATAATCCTGGAGCCGGGAATTATTACACCTTGTTAAATATTTTCTGATATTCCGAGAATCTACCCTTTCTAATTACCCTATCATAAATAATATATTACATTTTCCTGTACTTGGCTTTAGCTAGCTACACTGTCGGTTTATCGCCGAGTCGTCAAGAAGGTTTCTTAACTTTGGAAATAATAATCGTGCCAGATGGGATTTGCTTGGCGGCGATCATTACAGTTCGGCCAACCTACATTGACCACAGTGAATCCCCCTTTTTTTGTTTTATTTTGTTAATGTAAGCAAGTCAGCTGAGTATAATTGGCCATACCACTTAAGTTTACAAAGCGGACTTTGAATCCCACTACTTAGGTTTATATAACTGTGTGAGGTTCCGGTTATTAAGGCCCACAAAGATAAAGTAGACCTCACAACGACCATCAAGGCCCACAAACATAAAGTAGACGTTACAATGGATCTGGGTTAATACCATTCAACCACTAAACTTACATAAACATAAGTTCCGACCATCACCATCAAAGATCAAGTACATTAAGACTCTTACCTGTGCGTAAACCAAACACAACCACAAAGATTAATGGTACTAATGATTTATTTAGTTAAAGATACTTTATTGTTCGTTTTCACAACATTCTTCATTTCCTTCCTTATTTTCGTCCATAAGAGAACACCATGGTTTAATGGTTCCAGCAGAGTGTACAGCCTCATAGTGCTTTTGAGATATCTGCGTAGCTGGAGTATCTGTTGTAATATATCTGTCATTTCCTAGAACTCTTTACTTCATATGGCCTCCTGAACCGTGTGTAACAAATATTTCAATATAAAACACTTATCTCAACCCGTTGTTGCGCCCCTTGGCGGATTCCACAAAAGAACTTTGTCGACATGCACTATACTTTACATTCTTCACCTTGAATTACTACTTACTGTCCTGAGTAAAGAACAGGTACAGACTGACTTGTTGGCTCTGGTCGACGTCATTATGCGTTTTCTCTCACAACAACGGGCTAGTAGCTTACAGCTTCCTAGTGTAATTCTACTAGATCGGGGATTTTGATCCAATTGGTTAACAACTCGGCCATCCAACCTGGTCGTTGCCCTCAACGAAGTTTTTGTGACAGCTCATCGATGAAACGTATGACGTATTGAGTTCGTGTGCTTTTAACAGCCTTAAGTACAACAAATTTTGTAAAAGAGTCGATGACTCCAATAAGGTGTATGTTTACACGAGAGCTTCTCGGATAAGGTCCCAAATGATCGATCTGAACCGTATGGAACGGAATAGATATTGTCGATGATGAATGCAACTGATATCGGGATTCGTCCTTATCTCGCTGCGTGTACAAGCAATCGATACAATTGTTAATATATTCTTTTACAGTAGAGTTCATGTACGGGAACCAATAGGTTTTTTTCAGTTCTTCTAATGTCCGGTCCAGTGCACAGTATCCAATATCATCATGAGCTCCTTTAATTATCCGCCAACGTACTCTTGGTACAAAAAATCGTAGCCCGTTTTGAGTTTTCTTAAATATCTTACCATTTTTAATTTGATATTCGCGTTCAGCATTCTTCCGCTGATTTGATGAATTCAAGCTGTTGAGTGTTTCAAATATTTCCTTCACTCCTTTATCCTGCAACTGTAGCGTTCCTACCCAATCTTCCTCGGCAATGTTGAAGCTTAGTAGCTCCGCTTAAGGTGTCCACATGTGACATTTGGCAGCCAGACTGATATTGTAGCTCAAAATTAAATTCTTGTATCTTTAGGCACCATCGGGCTATCCCCGCTACTAAATCCTTCTTGGCATGCGTTTACTTCAATGAATTACAGTTAGTAACTACAACGAACTGCTTCCCCAAAAGTTCCAGTAATTCCACTACAGCCAGTGCTTCCAATTCGTAGCTCGAATATTTTCTTTCCAGTTCAGTTGTACAACGGCTGTAATAGCTAACCACGCTCCCTGGGCTATCTCCCACAAACTGCAGTAACATACCAGCAAGACCCATAGAGCAGGCATCCAGCATACAACCAGAATTGGTTTACTTGTAAGACATCTCTTTAGCTCATCAAAAGCGTTTTGTTGTTCGTCTTTCCACTCGAATATTGCATCCTTTTTTAATAATTTATTCAGCGGCGTTGCTTTTAATGCGTACTTCAATTATAAATTTCCTGAAATAGGCCGTTAATCCAAGGAATTGACGTTTTTTTTTTTATATTTGTTGGTTCCGGATATTCATCAATTGATTGTATCTTATTATGGCCAGGTCTTATCGTATTGTTTCCTACTTCATGTCCCAAATAATTTGATGATTCAGAAAAGAACACACACTTGTTGACTTTTAAGGTAAGGTTTGCTTCTCTCAGCACTTTTAATAAGTCCTCCAATATTTGTAGAGCTTCATGAATATCTGTACTTAAGATCATTATGTCGTCCAGATAAAATCGAACCTTAGGATTATTTAAGCGAGCTTTTACCTTATCCAAGAGCCGCAGGAAACAAGCAGGAGCATTTCTTAGCCTAAAGGGCATTTGCCGAAATTGGTAGTGTCCTTCAGAGGTTGTATTGCCTAGAAAACATTTCCACGGGAACTTGATGATAGCCGCTGATTAAATCGAGGGACACAAAGATCCTTCCTCCAGCAATTCGATTTAACTCTTCCTTAATATTTGGAGTGGGGAAATATTCTTTACAAGTGATCTCATTCAATCTACGGTAGTCGACACATGCGGTAGCTACCGTTTTTTTTCTCACCAGTAGAGCAGGGCTGGAATATTGAGAACTTGAAGTCTTGATTATACCAGTATCTTTCAGTTGACTTATGATTTGTTTTAATTCGAACTCTATACGGATTATATCTAATTAATTTAACTTCCTTCAGCTTAATCTCCATCGATACCCATGTGGTTTCTCCCAGTTCAATTATATTCATGGCAAAGCAGTCCCTATATGCGTTGATATTGCTTAGAAACTTGTTCTTGGTTTCCTTATCTAGGCTCATGGTCAGTGTCTTTATGCGGTTTACAAATAATCCTCATTTGATTTAAAAAGCTATTGTTATTTGAGGCTTGACCAGTTTCAAATTCAGGAACAGGGTTTTCAGAATCGTGGTCGGGTTCAATTTCCAGCTTCTTCCAAGTTTTTGTCACTTTAATTCCAGGTTGACTAAGTAAACTTTGTCCTATGATAATAGGGATGTCTTGGGTGTCATCTCCAACAACTATTAATTCCGTCAGTAGTTACGTTATGTATGTACCAGACCACTTTTTCCATACAAAAAGTGCAGGGAAAATTCCAACTATTTTGGTGGTTCTGGACCGGATTATGGGCCACTGAGGAGGATTCCGTCTAGTGGTCTACGTCACAGGCCTGCCTGGGGAATTCCTTTCGTACCGTCTGGCTGATCAGGAGATGACATCAACTTTTTTTAGTAATAACTCAAGTTTTTTTTATTTGCTCATGGGGTGCTGCGCCTAAATGTAGGCTTTTTACTATGATTTTTCTTGAACGCCTAAATGTAGACTTGGTTTTGAACTAATATTAGTAATAATTAAAGTTAATAGTAGGACATTTTAGTTCATGCCAATGGGTTCTAGATGACTGAGGTCGTGGTATTAGGGGGGGGGGGGGGAATTTTCATCAAAATCCTCTACGGGCTTCGGTTTTCGAGATATTAGCGATTTTACCTTTTTAGATATAGTTAATATTAGTAATAATTCAAGGTTTTTTTGCTCATGGGGGCTGCGCCTAAATGTAGGCTTTTTTACTATGATTTTTCTTAAACGCCTAAATGTAGGCTTTTGGTTTTGAACTAATATTAGTAATAATTAAAGTTAATAGTAGGACATTTTTGTTCATGCCAATGGATTCTAAATGGTTGTGGTCCTAGTAATTAGGGGGGGGGGGTAAAATTTTCATCAGAAATCCTCTACGGGCTTTGGTTTTCGAGATATTAGCGATTTTACCTTTTCCGATATAGCTAATATTATTAATAATTCAAGCTACCTATGATAGTTTTGTTCATGCCAATAGATTCTAGAAGGTGTGAGTGGGAAGGGGGTTAGAGGGGGGATAAAATTTTTGTTAGAAATCCTCTACGGGCTATGGTTTGTGAGATATTAGAGATTTTACCTTTTTAGATATAGTTAATATTAGTAATAATTCAAGGTTTTTTTGCTCATGGGGTGCTACGCCTAAATATATGCTTTTCCAGGTTAGCTTTGAATTTATATTAGTAATAATTAAAGTTAATATCAGGAAAAAATTATTCATGTCAATGGATTCTAGATCGTTGGGGTGGGAGTATTAGGAGGATAAAATTTTCATCAGAAATCCTCTACGGGCTCTGGTTTTCGAGATATTAGAGATTTTACCTTTTCAGATATAGTTAATATTATTAATAATTCAAGTTACCCTGGGGAGTTGTAGATATCAGCATGATGTTGCCTTGGATTTGATGTTTTCTTACTTGAATATTTCTTAGCGAGGAATTTGTAGATAGCAGAAGTTCTGGATCACTTTCTATATCGGTTCTGGGTATCTAATATTAAATGTTTACCAAACATTGGGCATGCTTCCCCTGTTTATGATGTAATTTGATATCACCGCTGTAAACAAATTCGCATTTAAGCTGAATGGTTCATACACACCTGTGTAAACAAATTTAAGCAATATCAGCACATTTATTCTTTTCATGTAATTTGATACCACACTTCCTATAGGTAGCCAAAAGTTTTATTGTTCCAAGAATTTTACCGATCAAAACGTTTCATTGGAATTCACATAAAGTAAACAAATTTTCACATTTTCCTGTATGCATTCATGTAAACAATCTCACTCATATTTGCAAATTCGACCAGCAGAATAAAGTAATCAAATTAATTTGAATGATTTATGTTTTTTTTTGTTTATCGTGTAATTCGATATCATTTCAGCTTGTAAGCAAATTCGTTGGAATTCATCCTGTGCAATGATTATTGTAGCAGCAGGATCATTCATGTTTACAAACCGTTCCTATAAAAGGCCAAGCAAACTCTTGGGGAGCATCAGTCAGTTTTAGTGAGTCTCAGTGATAGTTTAAAAACATACAAAAAAATCAAAAATGTCTTCGGTGTTAGTAAATAAAAGTTTTTCAATAATTGAAAATTTGCGAAAAGATGTGATGGAGTGTTGAAAAAATTCAGTGAATAAAGACTATTGTTCAAAAGTGCAAAAGAAACATGCATAAATTTCAAGTTGCATTTCGGAAGTGCAATAAGAGTGCTAGGAAACAACATTTCAAGAGCTGTCTTGAGCAAATTAAATCATTGAGAGCACTATTGAGAACTCCCCGTCGAGGTGGAGGAATTACTCGCGTAAGAAGAAGTAATTGTGTAAAGTGGGAGGAAGTAAAGACAGCGTTCGCAGACAGAATTCGATAAGGTGTTATTGCAAATTTAAAACATATCGATCCGAAGCTATTTATGCAAGACGTTGCCAAATTAATTACGCGTCGTGTTAAAAATACCTTAAAACATCATTTTAATATTAAAGTTTCTACAACGTTTTGCGGTGAATTTGTTAAGGAAACTGGTGACAATGAAATTATAAAAGACATTAAAAATTTCCAAGCGAGAACTGCTCCAATTAGTGCAGATGATAATTTAGAGGAGTGGTTTAAATCAAACATTTTGGATCCAATTAACACTCATCTGGAAGAATTCCAGGAAATATAATATATCTAGCAGTACACATCAACAAGTTTGAACAGCTCCGAGGATCTTCGTATATATCCCTACCAAAGGAAATTGCTTTAAAGCAAGCTTGCGTTAATGTAAAGAATAATGATGAAGCTTTCTTCGCGTGGGCCATTAGATTAGATTAGATTCGTAGAGGGGTGTGTAGGCGTCAGCCTCGCAATCACCGCGACCTAAAAGATCTATTGTGAGTCCCCGTTGAATTTATTCCCTTTCTAGGTTCAGACTGTTAATAAAGTCTAGGATCCTTCTGGGATTGAGGTTCCGTACATAGTTAGGTGTAGGAAAAGCATGTTCGAGATGGAGTAATCTCCGCCTGGTCAATGCTTCGCAGTTGCAGAGCAGGTGCTCCGAGGTTTCATGAGCATCCTGGCAAAAGCGGCAGGATGAAGTCTCAGCCAAGCCCATCTTGTTAATCGCGTGGGCCATAACATCAGCGCTTTATCCTGCAAATGTTCACACCGAGAGGACCTCATCATATCCACATTATTCAACCGTCCTAAATCTAACTGGAATAAAATTTCCCATGACGCTTAACCAGATTAAACAATTTGAAGGACAGAACAATTTGTCAATAAACGTATTCATCCTAGAGAACGAACGTTCATTCACCACCGTTCCAGTTAGACTTACGAAACACAGGATGGAGCGACATGTAAATCTCCTTATGATACAAGATGACTATGACCAGGCTGATGATCATATGGATGATGATGATGATGATGATGCGGGCAGATATCATTTCTGCTGGATTAAAGATCTTTCACGCCTTGTATCGAAACAAACTTCAAAAAATACTCGTAAAAGGTATATATGCGACAGATGTTTGCTCTACTTTTACTCTGAAGAAAAATTAGCATCACACTCCCGAATGCGAGAAGCAAAACGATTGTAGAATTATGTTTCCATCAGAAGAAAAGAAATGGCTGGAATATAAGAATTATAACCATAAGAATCCAGTCCCGTTTTGTGTATATGCTGATCTTGAGTCAATATTGAAGCCGATTCAGGGAAACGATCAAAATACACAGCGAATCCAGGAACATGAAGTTCACAGCATAGGAATCTATTTCCATTGCAAACATGATGATAAGCTCTCATATTACAGAGCATGTCGAGGCAAGGACTGTCAACAATGGTTTGCATTAGATTTGCAAAAAATTGTCTCCATAGCTGTACAGGAAAAGCTGAATATCAGACCAATGCAGCCCCTGACTAAAGAGGAACGGCGTTCGCATATGGAAAGTACTTGCTGTCATATATGCGAAAAAACGTTTGTAGCCGATGAGGAACGAGTCCGGCACCATTGCCACTTAACAGGTAAATACTGAGAATCATAATTCAATTCAATTAATTTTTTCATAATTTCTTTTAACAGGAAAATACCGATACTGCTATTCATAGAGAGAGCCATTCGAGATGGTATAAGTCCTTGCTCGAACATATATAGTAAAGCAAATAATAAATATATGGATGATTTTAAGCCCGACGAGAAAGAGAAATACCTGATGTATTATGATGTGAATAACCTTCATGGGTGCGCCATGTCACAACATTTACCAACTGGAGGATTCAAATGGGTTGATGCTCACAATATCGACGTTTTCGAAATTCCTGAATATTCACCAATTGGATACATATTTGAAGTGGACTTGGACTATCCTCAACATCTATATGATAAGCATAAGGATTTACCGTTTTGCTCTGAGCATGCAGCACCACCCGGAGCAAAATTAGAAAAGCTTTTGACAACATTACACCCTAAAACTAAATATGTTATAAACTACCGAAATTTGAAGCAATGCTTATCACATGGCCTCATCCTGAAAAAATTACACCGGGTTCTTCAATTCAACCAATCAGCTTGGCTTAAACCATATATTGACTTAAATACCACCAAACAGAAGCAGGCTACCAGCGATCATGAAAAGGACAACTATAAGAAGATGAATAATGCAGCTTTTGGTAAGACCTTGGAAAATGTTCGCAAATATATAACGCAAATATAAAGCTTTGCGTAAAGTGGGAAGGTCGCTATGGTGCAAAAGCTCGGATTGCGGCACGCAACTTCCACAGTGCAACGATATTTTATGAGAATTTAGTTGCTGTGGAATTAAGGCGACTCAAAATCTTATTCAATAAGCCTCCCTATATTGGAATGGCAGTTATGGAAATTTCAAAGATATGCCTCTACGATTTCCACTACAGTTTTATGCAGCGTGAATTTGGAGACAAATGTAAAGTTATGTATATAGATACAGATTCTTTAATATATGAACTTGAAGAGAAAAATGCATATGAGTTTATGGTCGAAAATATAAACAAATTTGATACCAGTGATTACCCAGGAGATAATCAATTCAACTTACCGCTCATCAATTAAATGATTCCTGGTCTAATGAAGAATGAGCTGAATGGGAAAATCATGAGCGAATTTGTAGGCTTGCTCTCGAAAATTGTACGGTCTGCGTATAAACGATGGTAAATCTGTAAAGAAAGCAAAAGGAATAAAGACTAATGTAGTCCAGAGGCATATCAATTTCGAAGACTACGTCGAATGTTTGAATAACAAGCGAGTATTAACTGCTAATCAGAGCTCCATACGATCGCATAACCATAATGTCTACACAATTAACCAAAAGAAGATTGCATTGAGTCCATATGATAACAAGCGGTATATTATGAGTAGGAGAACGGATACTCTACCATGGGGACATTACTCTATTCAATCAGAACAGCAAGGAGCAGATGCAGAAAACATATAATCTAAGGCTAGTCTAAGATACGTATTGTAAATAAAAATTGTATTATAGCTAAAATACCATTTAATGAAATAGTTTGTTTTTAATTGTATTATAGTCTAAGATATACATTATTGTAAAATAAAGAAAGTATTATTACAGTTATACGGAAATCAATTTAAGGAAGCCCAACCATTGAATGATACACTAAGACTTAAATGTTAATATTTTTCAATTTATAATAAATCAATAATACGGTAAATCCTTATGCTTATCATGTAGATGTTGAGGATAGTCCAAGTCCACTTTGAATATGTATCCAATTGGTGAATCATCAGAAATTTCGAAAACGTCGATATTGCGAGCATCAACCCATTTGAATCCTCCACGCACCCATAAAGGTTATTCACATCAGGTATTTCTCTTTCTCTTCGGGCTTAAAATCATCCACATATTTATTATTTGCTTTACTATATCTGTTCGAGCAAGGACTTATACCATCTCGAATGCCTCTCTCTATGAATAGCAGTATATCTACGTCGGTTATCAGCTCTAGTTTCACTTTGGTGTATTTTAGCATAGCATCCTATGTTAGGCCTGGCATGGTATAATAATGTGCTGGATCTAAATTGTATGTCTTTATGCACACTTCTCGAAAGTTCTCAAACACATCGGCCAATAGGAGAACATCAGTCTTAAGGTATATATCTGTTCGAGCAAGGACTTATTCCATCTCGAATGCCTCTCTCTATGAATAGCAGTATATCTACGTCGGTTATCAGCTCTAGTTTCACTTTGGTATATTTTAGCATAGCATCCTATGTTAGGCCTGGCATGGTATAATAATGTGCTGGATCTAAATTGTATGTTTTTATGCACACTTCTCGAAAGTTCTCAAACACATCGGCCAATAGGAGAACATCAGTCTTAAGGTATAGATCTGAATATTCACCAAGTGTCTGTATTTCAAATGTCCTCCACACCTTTTCTGCGCCGCTGTACTCCTCAGCAGATATATCACCGTCAGCCAGTTTATTGTAGAACGCTTCCTGTGTTGGCAAGTTCCGGAAATCTAGTTTATCCCAGTCATTAATAAAATAATACGGGAAGACACCTTTGCGCGTAAGTAGTTTAAAGTCATCATCATCCAATCCCTGCCATACTGATCTTGTAGTATTTAGTTTATCCATCGGCAGCAATGATGATAGCTTATCTAAAGATTCTGCCATAAAACGGGAGGAATCGATGAACCTGAATTTTATGTGGCTGCGTTCCATGTGCTTGGTGAACGAGATACATCTTTCCTTGTTTATTGGTAATAGATCAACATTTCCTGGGAAAGATGTAGCTACATATATCCTTAATAATGAAGTGAGCATCATATCCAGATAAATTGTGAAAGCAGACTGGAACTATGGAGCAATCTTGATACATGAGATTGCATGAGTTGTGCGCTGGCCCTCGGTATTTTCCTGTTAAAAGAAATTATGAAAAAATTAATTGAATTGAATTATGATTCTCAGTATTTACCTGTTAAGTGGCAATGGTGCCGGACTCGTTCCTCATCGGCTACAAACGTTTTTTCGCATATATGACAGCAAGTACTTTCCTTATGCTGCATTGGTCTGATATTCAGCTTTTCCTGTACAGCTATGGAGACAATTTTTTGCAATTCTAATGCAAACCATTGTTGACAGTCCTTGCCTCGATATGCTCTGTAATATGAGAGCTTAACATCATGTTTGCAGTGGAAATAGATTCCTATGCTGTGAACTTCATGTTCCTGGATTCGCTGTGTATTTTGATCGTTTCCCTGAATCGGCTTCAATATTGACTCAAGATCAGCATATACACAAAACGGGACTGGATTCTTATGGTTATAATTCTTATATTCCAGCCATTTCTTTTCTTCTGATGGAAACATAATTCTACAGTCGTTTTGCTTCTCGCATTCGGGAGTGTGATGCTAATTTTTCTTCAGAGTAAAAGTAGAGCAAACATCTGTCGCATATATACCTTTTACGAGTATTTTTTGAAGTTTGTTTCGATACAAGGCGTGAAAGATCTTTAATCCAGCGGAAATGATATCTGCCCGCATTATCATCATCATCATCATCATCATCCATATGATCATCAGCCTGGTCATAGTCATCTTGTATCATAAGGAGATTTACATGTCGCTCCATCCTGTGTTTCGTAAGTCTAATGAACGTTCGTTCTCTAGGATGAATACGTTTATTGACAAATTGTTCTGTCCTTCAAATTGTTTAATCTGGTTAAGCGTCATGGGAAGTGTTATTCCAGTTAAAATTAGGACGGTCTAATAATGTGGATATGATGAGGTCCTATCGCAGGATAAAGCGCTGATGTTATGGCCCACGCGAAGCAAGCTTCATCCTTATTCTTTACATTAACGCAAACTTGCTTTAAAGCAATTTCCTTTGGTAGGGGTATATACTGTTGATGTATTATAGAGTGCAGTGCCCAGCCACTGTCTTTTTCCTGGAATTCTTCCAGCTGAGTGTTAATTGGATCCAAAATGTTTGTTTTAAACCACTCCTCTAAATTATCATCTGCACTAATTGGAGCAGTTCTCGGTTGGAAATATTTAATGTCTTTTATAATTTCATTGTCACCAGTTTCTTTAACAAATGCGCGGCAAAACGTTGTAGGAACTTTTATATTAAAATAATGTTTTAAGGTATTTTTAACACGACGCGTAAATAATTTGGCAACGTCTTGCATAAATAGCTTCGGATCGATATGTTTTAAATTTGCAATAACACCTTATCGAATTCTGTCTGCGAACGCTGTCTTTACTTCCTCCCACTTTACAAAATCACTTCTTCTTACGCGAGTAATTCCTCCACCTCGACGGGGAGTTCTCAATAGTGCTCTCAATGATTTAATTTGCTCGAGACAGCTCTCGAAATGTCGTTTCCTAGCATTCTTATTGCACTTCCGAAATGCAACTTGAAATTTATGCATGTTTCTATTGCACTTTTGAACAATATAGTCTTTATTCACTGAACTTTTTAAACACTCCATCACATTTTTCGCAAATTTTCAATTATTGAAAAACTTTTATTTACTAACAGCGAAGACATTTTTAATTTTTTTGTATGTTTTTAAACTATCACTGAGACTCACTAAAACTGACTGATGCTCCCCAAGAGTTTGCTTGGCCTTTTATAGGAACGGTTTGTAAACATGAATGATCCTGCTGCTACAATAATCATTGCACAGGATGAATTCCAACGAATGTGCTTACAGGCTGCGATGATATCGAATTACACGATAAACAAAAAAAAAAAAAAAAACATAAATCATTCAAATTAATTTGATTACTTTATTCTGCTGGTCGAATTTGCAAATATGAGTGAGATTGTTTACATGAATGCATACAGGAAAATGTGAAAATTTATTTACTTTATGTGAATTCCAATGAAACGTTTTTATCGGTAAAATTCTTGGAACAATAAAATTTTTGGCTACCTACAGGAAGTGTGGTATCAAATTACATGAAAAGAATAAATGTGCTGATATTGCTTAAATTTGTTTACACAGGTGTGTATGAACCATTCAGCTTAAATGCGAATTTGTTTACAGCGGTGATATCAAATTACATCATAACCCTTCAAGCAAGGCGAAACAAAAAGGTACCGAAAATGTAAACATGCTTGCATAGAAGTGTACGCAAAAGAAACGCTTTGGTGTTGTGAATGCGTAACAGAAACGAATCATCAGGCCAAAGAGAAGTGAAACTGAAAAGCGTAGACTGTCAGTGTAGTGGTAGTTGACATTATATTTCGCAGACTGTACTCTAAAATGTTTCGTTTTCGGAACGAATAATACGTGACATTTGCGTAGCGTTGGAACAGTTTCGTTTTCGGAATGTAAATTATGTGACGGTTTTGCATCGTTGCAGGAGAGTTCATAAAGAATTCTCAAATTGTGTATAGTTTACGAAACGTTTTGCATGTGGTCTGAATGACGAAGATAACATCAGATTTTTCTAGTTTAATTTATTTAATAAAAAAGCATCACAATTGTATTATAGGGTTTAACAATTTCCGGCAATAATGACCTGATAAATATAAATAAGCTAAAGTTAAGTTTTTATTCTTGTAAATATTTGTACTTTAACTTATTTTACCATTTCTACTAGAAAAAAGAAGTATATATTAATATTTAAAAAGTATGTTGGCCGCAGAACAAACCTTAATAATAAGTATACCTACTTAAATTTTTTGACACTCCAAATTCATTAAATAAAAATCACGCGGCGTTGTTATTCTAAGAATATCAAATTATCACACAAAAACACAAAACAGCTGTCAGGTTCTATGAAACACAGTACACGGGTCAATAAATCTAGAGGTGTACATTTTCAATACGTGTTTGTTTCGCTTTTATTATAATGCTGAAGTTGTTCGCAAAGTTTACATTTTCGTTTCTCTTCAGGTGTACACTAACAAATGCTTAGAGGGTGATACGTTTTCAATACGTTTTTGTTACGCTGTGATATAGTGTTCATGTACTATATGGCCTTGGGTGTATTAGTGAAAAAGCTGTTCGTAAGGTTCACGTTTTCGTGTCACTTTAAGTGTATACTCTCAAATGTTTAGAGGGAAACAGGGGAAGCATGCCTAATGTTTGGTAAACATTTAATATCAGATACCCAGAACCAATATAGAAAGTGATCCAGATCTTCTGATATCTACAAATTCCTCGCTAAGAAATATTCAAGTAAGAAAACAGCAAATCCAAGGCAACATCATGCTGATATCTACAACTCCCCAGGGTAACTTGAATTATTAATAATATTAACTATATCTGAAAAGGTAAAATCTCTAATATCTTGAAAACCAGAGCCCGTAGAGGATTTCTGATGAAAATTTTATCCTCCTAATACTCCCACCTCAACGATCTAGAATCCATTGACATGAACAGTAATTTCCTGCTATTAACTTTAATTATTACTAATACAAAATCAAAGCCAACCTGAAAAAGCATATATTTAGGCGTAGCACCCCCATGAGCAAAAAAAAACTTGAATTATTACTAATATTAACTATATCTAAAAACGTAAAATCGCTAATATCTCAAAAACCATAGCCCGTAGAGGATTTCTAATAAAAATTTTATCCCCCCTCTAACGCCCTTTCCCACTCACACATTCTAGAATCTATTGGCATGAATAAAACTATCCAAGGTAGCTTGAATTATTAATAATATTAGCTATATCGAAAAGGTAAAATCGCTAATATCTCGAAAACTAAAGCCCGTAGAGGATTTCTGATGAAAATTTTACCCCCCCCCCCCCCCCGAATACCACGACCTCAACCATCTAGAATCCATTGGCATGAACAAAAATGTCCTACTATTAACTTTAATTATTACTAATATTAGTTCAAAACCAAAAGCCTACATTTCGGCGTTTAAGAAAAATCATGGTAAAAAAGCCTACATTTAGGCTCAGCACTCCATGAGCAAAAAAAAAATCTTGAATTATTACTAATATTAACTATATCTAAAAAGGTAAAATCTCTAATAATATCTCGAAAACCATAGCCCGTAGAGGATTTCTAACAAAAATTGTATCCCCCCTCTAACCCCCTTCCCCACTAACACCTTCTAGAATCCATTGATATGAACAAAACTATCATAGGTAGCTTGAATTATTAATAATATTAGCTGTATCGGAAAATGTGAAATTGCTAATATATCGAAAACCAAAGCCCGTAGAGGATTTCTGATGAAAGTTTTACCCCCCTAAATACTCCCACCCCAACCATCTAGAATCCATTGGCATGAACAAAAATGTCCTACTATTAACTTTAATTATTACTAATATCAGTTCAAAACCGAAAGCCTACATTTAGGCGTTTAAGAAAAACATAGTAAAAAAGCCTACATTTAGGCGCAGCACCCCATGAGCAAAAAAAATCTTGAATTACTACTAATATTAACTATATCTAAAAAGGTAAAATCGCTAATATCTCGAAAACCATAGCCCGTAGAAGATTTCTAACAAAAATTTTATCCCCCCTCTAACCCCCTTTCCCACTAAAACCTATGAACAAAACTATTCTAGGTAGCTTGAATTATTAATAATATTAACTATATCTGAAAAGGTAAAATCGCTAATATCTCGAAAACCAAAGCCCATAGAGGATTTCTGATGAAAATTTTATCCTCCCTAATACCAACACCCCAACCGTCTAGAATCCATTGGCATCAACAAAAATGTCCTACTATTAACTTTAATGATTACTAATATTAATTCAAAAGCCTACATTTAGGCGCAGCACCCCATGAGCAAATAAAAAAAAACTTGAATTATTACTAAAAAAAAGTTGATGCCATCTCCTGGTCAGCCAGACGGTACGAAATGAATTCCCCAGGCAGGCCCGTGACGTAGACCACTAGACGGAATCCTCCTCAGTGGCCCATAATCCGGTCCAGAACCACCAAAATAGTTGGAATTTTCCGTGCACTTTTGGTATGGAAAAAGTGGTCTGGTACATACATAGCGTAACTACTTCCGTCACTCGCTTAATGCTCCCAACTTTCACCATTTTATTAATTTTTCCCTATGCAGAGCATTCTCCACCTGCAAATCCTGATAATGCGATGTTGCATTTTTCGTATCGCCACGGACAGCTTTCTTTCCTTATTGTGCAGCAATCGCTTCCTAAGTCTATAAAGGCGGGCACTTTTTTTCCCTTCGATATCAACATTCTGGTAAAACTCATTGCTTTTCTGAGTTAGTTTACTAACCTTCCTGGTAACCGTTACAGCTTTATTGTTAATGCTATGTTGTTTCATTATCGAGCATGATGATGCCCGATGTCCTATCTTTCCGCATCGGAAACACTTTCCATTAAAATTATCCCTCCTTGTACTTCTGTCGTGTTCCCAGTAAAACACTAGCGTAATCCACATATAAACTTTATTTAATTAATCTAATTGTAACACTTTAACTCCTAATCACCAAAAAACAACTGAGCAACCTGATCCACTCGCAAAGTCGGGTCACCTGTTAGAATCTTTACAGGCGGAAGCGACTCTGACCTAGTGGCCAGTGCAATACCTTGCAATTAATCGCAAAGCATTACATCAGTCACTGCCGTCAGCTGGAGACCCCAATACTGTTAGTAAAAAAACAGTAAGCCCAGCTGAGCATTTCACTATGCGAAGTGTATTACTTAACCATGGCTTAATGTTTAATTACAACAGCAGTGGATGCAACAGTTTTTTAATAAACAATCCGCAATCGCCAAGGATTTAACTGTGCGAAGTAAAAATGCTTAGATACTGCAAACTGTTTAATTAGTCGTACACCTGCGGCTGGCTTAAGTTAAGATGTCACAACCGCATAATGATTAATATTGGGCCACGGCATTCCTCCCCCCTGTGAAAGACTAATTTCCAGGGAGAATTAGATCAGGGTGCTCGGCTTAGTTTCAGCTACATTGTACATTTTATCATATATGTGTATACAATATTTGTTTTTTTTTTAATTTTAACATCTTCTAAATTCTATCTTAACAATAACTACTTCTCTTAATTCAGTGCTAATTTAAAAACCTGTATTTTTTTATTTACTTTTTTTTTGCTCGTGTTCTAACTTATTCCTTTAAACAATCTTTTTGTCAATTATAATTTTATTATAACCTTATAGTCCAGCAACCACCGTCTGTTTTTTTTAGTGAGTAATAACAGGCTGAATCTTCGTGAGTAGGTTCCGTTCGACGAGACGCCAAGTTTTTCCTCTGTGAAAATTCTCGATGGAGGTAGCTACTTTAGTGCGCAGGTCTAAAAGAATCATGGGGTGAAGCTTCCCCATGCTCAGTGCGACTAGCATATTCGCATAACCTTCTTGGACATCGCTGAGTTCTCGCAGTTGGAGGGTCATTAGTGTCAATACTTCATTTATCTCCACTCTCCGTGTTAACGTTGTTATCTCCAGGTCTTGACTTTGCTGAGCGGCGGTGACGGCATTGATTTCATTCCATAGTCCCTCTCGCTCTGCTGCTGCCGCGCGACGCATTGAACAGATTGAACGTCGATGTCATCACTGTAGTCTGCTCTTGAAGCAAGGTGAAGGTGCGGTTTTCTTTTCCATCGAGATCCCTCAAAGCCGAGTAGATGTTTTCCGAATCTGCATGATCCATGGTTCCGAAAAGTGTCTTTGAGAGGGAACCTATACCATCAAAGAAAGATTGCTTCCTTCGACGGACGAGCCGGTTCCGCATGGGTGTGGTGCTTCAACTCATCATCCTGTCTCCTGATCTTCGCCATCCAGCTTCCTATTTCCTTAGTGGCTAGCTCACATCTGTTCCCGAGTTCGGTGTGGTTGATTTTTGTGCAGAGCTGTATAACCAGCTTGCTGTAATTGTTTGCGAATTCCAGCTCGGCCAAGTCCGGCATTTCTACTTTGGATAGAATAGTCCAATGCCTAGTATAAAAGTTGGCTTTTCCTACGTGCTCGAACAATACCCCGGACTGTATTATGGGCCTTATATTGTAGCCAAGCTGCCCAGCGTATGACAAACTGATGAACATTGAAAAGATTATGGTGACTGCTTCCATATTCAGATTCTTAACTTATCCAAACTAACTATATAGCAACCTTCTTAATTTTATCCTACCTAGTATACAAAAATAAAAGAAACCACTCTGTATATAATTTATTTAGCATTATTTTTATTTTTATTTAATAAAATAAAATAAATCACTGTATAGATTTAGTTTATTGCACTTTCCATCCATTTCCTCCTTCTCTCTGTCTCTCTATACCGCCTTTCCCCCTTTTTTTTAATTTTTTTAAAATAAGTGCTCCCTTCTTTTTTACACTTTTCTTTCCAATTACTTTTTTTTTCTTCTTTTTCTTAACTTTTCTTTTTATTTACCAATTTTTTCAATGAGTATGTTTTTTTTTACTCTTGCTACTTTAATTTTTTTTTTACTTTAATATTATTTTTTTTTACTCTCTTTACTTGATTTTTCTTTTAATTCTCTCTTTTTTTTCAACCTTTTTTTTTACACTCTTTACTTTAATTTTTTTTTAATTCTCTCTCTTTTAACCTTACTTTTTTTTACATTCTTTACTTTAACATTTTTTTTTAATTATCTTTTTTTAACCTTTATATTTTTTTTTACTTTACAATTTTTTTTTAATTCTCTCCTTTTTAACCTTTCTTTTTAATTAGTGTTCCTTTATTTCCAAGTCCGTCTCCTGAACGGATTCCGAGTCGGGCTACTAGGTCTCTTCTGTCGTCCGTTCTTTCCGTACATTCTCTGGGCTATGAACGTAAATCACTTCATATGGACCCTTGAAGATTGACGACAGTTTTCCCGCCCGAGCCGGGTCTTTTTCACCGGGTCTTTTTCACCGACATGCACCTCTATCGCCCTCACGGACCTATCATAATACTTCTTGGCGGACAATTTACTTTTGATCAAGTTTTGCTTTGCTAGTTCGAATGCCTTTTGCAATTTAAACCGTAACACATTATGATATTTATCGGCATTGTATAACGGTTCAGGTTTCCGCTGCAAGCTGCTGGGAACTACCGAGACGAATCCGAATAAAGTTTCCATTGGTATCAATTTTGTGCCCGAATACACCGAGTTGTTGTAAGCATGAGCTGCCGTCCGCAGGAATTCGTCCCAATTCCGCGGGTCTTCA
This sequence comes from Dioctria rufipes, assembly GCA_963924295.1. NCBI lineage: Eukaryota > Metazoa > Arthropoda > Insecta > Diptera > Asilidae > Dioctria > Dioctria rufipes. Next base: position 108,292,859 of record OZ002744.1, read on the forward strand.
TCTACAAAACTTCTCAAATAGCTGGCTAACGTGGAATGCTGTTTCTCTACGGCATTTGACTGCGGATGATAGGCAGTAGTCTGTGACTTTGTAATTTTCAATATCTTACAGAGGGCTTTCAGCACTTCTCCTGTAAAATTCGTTCCTTGATCAGTACCTAATTGTTTTGGTAGAGTATATCAGCTGAGAATTTGCTCGAACAGTGCTCGTGCCACAGTATTCGCTTCCTGATCCGGGATCGCTACGAAGTCAACGAACCTAGTGAGGTCATCCACCATGGATAAGATGTATTTGGTGCCATTGTGACTCAACAGCAGTGGTCCCACTAAATCGACTTACACCTTCTCAAAGGGTTTGCTTGAGATTGCAGTGATCACCAAGCGCATCTTTGTAGCTCGGCTGTGTTTATTTTTCTGACACTGCGGGCAGCGCCGAATATACTTCGCGATATCCCTTTTCATCCCTTTCCATTGATAGAAGCGCTTTACTCGTTTTAAGGTCTTAGCTCTTCCGAGATGTCCTCCAAACCGAGAGTCATGGAAGTCCTTCAAGATCGGCCCAACTTTATCTGGATCTGTGATATGCTGTGGGTTCATATCACCCATCACCTTCCCTGCTATTACTTCTGCCTCATCGAGGTCACCCCACTCCTCTTCGGATTCCATAGCAGATGCGTCATTTATTTCGGAATCTTTTCTTCGAGCTTGTGCCCGAGTGATTGCTAGGCATGGATGCTTTTCGCTTTCCTCGTTTTTGGCTTCTGTTATGCTCTGGGGTATTCTGCTTAAAGCATCCGCATTGCCATTTTCTCTTCCTTTTTTATATAGTATGTCGAAATCATAGTCTCACAATTTCCGATGAAATCACACCATACGTGACGTCGTATCTCTAACCTTGAAAACACCCCGAAGAGGTTGGTGGTCAGTAATTACTTTGAAGTGCCTGCCCAACAGATAACATTTATAGTTACTTACGGCCCACACTATGGCTAGTAGCTCACGTTCAGTTGTCGAGTAGTTCCCCTCGGCCGGATTGAGTGTGCGACTGGCCTTCCTGTATGCTCTAGAACTGCCCCTAGGGATTCCCCACTGGCGTCAGTCAGTAACGTGAATTCCTTCGTGAAGTCCGGATAAGCTAATAATGGAGGCGTAGTGAGAGCCTCTTTTATCAGTGTGAATGATTTATCATATTTGGGTCCCCAATCAAACCTTACCTTTTTCCTTAATAAATTATTAATTGGACCCATGATTAGTGAAAAGTTAGGGACGAATTTCCGATAGTAATTAGCTAGCCCCGGGAAAGACTGGACCTGTCGCACCGTCTTTGGCCTTGGAAATGTCTTTACGACTTCCACTAAACGTTGATCTGGCTTTACTCCTTGTTCCGAGCATACATGACCCAGATACACCACTTCTTTTTTCAGCAACTAACATTTAGAAGGTTGTAGTTTCAGGTTATGATCCCGAAAACGTTGAAATACTTGCCTTAATTTATCGTTGTGTTCGTCTAAGTTTTTTGCAAATATCACGACATCATCGAGATACACGAAACATTTTACTCCCTGTAACCCTGTTAATATGCCGTTTAAGAGCGATTGAAAAAAAGGAGGCGCTGTCTTTAGCCCAAATGGCAATCTTTTATAATGAAAATGATTGAAATTGGTACTAAAAGCCGTTTTCTCTCTGTTGGCTGGATCGATTAGTACTTGATGATATCCGTTAGCCAAATCTAACGTCGAAAAGTACCTAGAAGGACCTAGTCGATCCAAAATATCCTCAATTCGCGGAAGTGGGTATGAACAAGGGATACACACCTTGTTGAGTTCACGGAAGTCTACACACAACCTATACTTGCGGTTCCAAGCTTCATCAGTACCCTTTTTAGGTATCAGGAGTACTGGAAAATTAAATGGACTATCACTGTGCTCTATTATGTCATTTTCTAACAATTTTTCCAGTTGCTTTTTACATTCTTCTCTGTGAGCTTCTGGCATTCGGTACTGCTTTCTGTGAATGGGTCCTCTGTGGGCCATTAGAGGTAATTTAAAGGTTTTCGTTGGCTTATACTCCAACAAAAACCTTTGTCTCCTGGCAAATGAAAAATGTCACTGTATTCGTAACAGAGCTGAGTCACAGATTCCCTCTCCTCTGGATTGAGATCTTCTCCCAACAACAGTGACTGTTTCATTAATTTTAGCCGCTGTTGGCTTTTTATTACACTTCCTTTCATTATCCGCTAGTGGTAGTACTGAATACCGGTTCAGTCTTTCTAACTTTGGTTTAAAATTTTTTACCTCCACGGCCTCAGTCCTAGCATTTATGATACCAACAAAGGCTTGTCCGTTCTTAGGCCTGATTAGTGTATTTCCACAATACACTCCGGGACATAATTCTTCGGCCATACATAGCATTTCAGTCTCACTATCAACTGCGATTCTCACCAGTTGCTCTGTACTGGCTTTGAAACGTATTATTAGTCCATTCGTGCTCTCGGGTTCAAGAACAAGTGCAGAAGCTTTCATTTTGGGATTATTGAGCTGGACTTCCGTGCGAGGATGCCCTAGTCCGCTTTCCCGTTCAACAGCTACCTTAACCTGCTCTTCACCCCGCATCCCTTTAGGCCATGTTATGAACTCATCCTTTACCAGGCGATGATCTCGTTGACCTGCCTCCGTATGAAGGGTTGCGGTCAAGATATTTGTACTACGATATATGTCACTACGTTAATACTTTCTTTTCCTGTTACATTCGCAAAAAGAGGCTTCTCTTCTTTGTTACTTTTTACCTTCCGTATTGACAGCTTTGGTTAATGCAGTCGATGATAGCTCTATCCTTAAGAAATTCAATACCCAGTATTGCATCAGCTGGTATTGAGTCGGTGTCATAAATTACATTGAACTCGCAAGCATGCTCTTCAGTATCTATACGTAACTTGGATTGACAAACCCCTACGGACTTTCCTTGAGCCCCAAATAAACCCCCAATAATAATAGTTCGTTGAGGTTGAATAAATGTGTTCTTCTTATTTTATTGAATTTTATTAAATTACATGTGGATCCGGTATCAACCAAAAGATTTAACTTACCTGTTAACCCTAAGCGTGCACAGCGACTCTTAGATCAGGACAATTAAGACAAAAGACATTAAATCTTGCGATCGAATAAATCCGCACAAAAAAATAACACTGTGGGCCTCAACAGGGAGCTGCGATTTCCTCACCCAGAAATCAACCCAGAAGAGTTATCTGCTTCAACTGTGATGCTACAATTATTCAGTAAGCTTAAGTCTACTGAAATATCATCCCCCCTCGGCGATATGTCTCTGGAGTTTGTTAATGAAAGGCAGCTGTGGACGAATTCCCCAGCTGCCGCTCCCCGTTTCCCTCCAGTTGGCTAGCGCGTTCTGCTAGGTACTTTCTGAGACAGTTTTCTGTATAGTGATCACATGTCCTGACAATAGAGCACTCCCGATACGGGTTGAATACATTCACCTGGACTACCTACCGCGGTATTTGCGAAACGTACCTGCTGCTTCCTGACCATAGCTGTTACATTTGGTGCAGTAAGGAGGCTGTGTCCTACAATCTTTCGCAAAGTGACCCCGCTGTCCACATTTGAAGAAATGAATGGTTCCCGGTGTGGTTACCCTGTCTGCTGGCCCTTGGTATCTTATGGGTGATACTGGCCTAGCGGGGGAATAAATCGGTCTTTGCGGTCACTGGGCTCGATTGGGGCCGGCCTCACCTGCTCCCCATCTGTTTTGCGTACCTAATGAGTTAGACCTCCAACCTGCCTGTACCACTTCTGGGTCTCTTACTTGAAGCCTTTGTGCATTATTTTCATAGTAGGTAGCTTCCTCTTGTACTCCTTCTAGTGATTCGAATTTCCATCCAGTGAGGTATACTTGAGTAGGTTTACTCCTAACGCCAGCTTTAAATGTCGCTACTGCATCTGCCTCTTGTTCTGCGATCAATCCTGTATCACCTCCTGGGTATTTCGCCGAGATCGTCGCTTTTATTTGGCCGAGCAATTCCTTCATCCGGTCTGCGAACTCCCTGATATCCTCACCAGGCCCCTGCCTGCATGCCAGCAATTCGCAATTCGCTGAACGATTTTTTTGGCATGTAGGCCGATTTGATTACCTGCTGTAAAGCATCAAAATCTTTTGGTTCCTGTGACCTTACCAAGTAGTACGCATCGTCCGTTAGGCGATACTTTATGCACCTGATAAAAATCTTCTGTTCCTCCTGTGTCAGTCTATCGTGTAAATCTTTACTGCAGCTCAAAAAGCGATACACTTCCTTCGCCAGTTTGGATGACCTTTCGCCAGATAGTATGGCTACATACTTCGATACTAGGTCCATTACTTTTTCATGCACGTCTGCCATGTTGTCTTGACTTGTGATGTTTCTTTCCTCTGGTCTTATCTGGTTCTGCACTGTTCTTACTTTTCCAATCGGCGCTACTTCCTGCTTCTTTCTTCTGATTAGCTCCCTTTCTAAATTTTCTTCTGACTCTTTATGCTGTTCCCAAAATAAAAATTTCCTCGGCTTGAACCTGTGGTGTTTAGGTTTGTACACACTGCGAGATAATGGATGTGGAGGCTTTGATTACAAAAAGGCGAAAATGGCACACAGTTTAAGCTTTTATTTTCGTAGTTATTAATTTATTATTTTTACACTTTAACGCTTATAAACTCTTATAACTACACGACTTTAATAATTACACCGCTTATAAAATTTAATAACTAAACCGCTTCGATACTTTAATAATGACACCGCTTATAAAATTTAATAATTAAACCGCTTCGATACTTTAATAATGACACCGCTTGTTCTGTCTTCTTTAACTTTTCACACAAGACTCAACTCACAACTCTTCTACTCTATCCGAAATTAATTGGTTCATTCCAAAAAAAAATGCAGAATCGACTACATGTAATTTCTGTGCCAGAATATTTTTATGTTTCCAAACAAGATTATTTTTATTTCCTACTTCGCTTTGTTTACCTGCGAAGTAGGTCATTATTGCAATAAATTCTGATCAGCCACTAGGTCATTTTTTATTTATGCTGACCGGGCATTGATCAGTGCACGTAAAATTCTTTTATTTTATTTATCTTTGCAATTGTTACGATTGCAAAGACACTTACATATGAATTAATTTATAACATGAAAACATTTAGAAAAACGTTTTGAAATTAATCTTCGCTAAATGAGGAAATAATTATACAACAAACCCTTTACTCGTACTCACCTTATTACCCTCTTGAATCGACTTTCCCTGTGATGATCGATCGAGCCCTAATTCTTCTTTTAACCCCGCTGTAGTTTCCTCAGCCTCTCTTAACTGTGCCTTTAGTGAATCTAATTTCTTTATCAGTCCTTTTGGATTTCTACCAATGCTTGCTCTGCTTCTCTTTCACGGCTCTAGATAATTTCGAATGCTGCTGTTACCAATAGGTCTAAAGCTTCGCCCTTTGTACTGTTTTTAGCACTATTATTCAGTGTCTTTAACAATTCCTTCTCTTCCTCTCTTGTCCACCGTTTCTGTAACTTCACCGTTATATGTTCCCCGATATATTCCCAGTCCTGCTCGTAATTCCGCAATATTGCTTGGCATTCCTTCAGCTCCTCCGCCTCTCATTGATCATACCTATCAGCGCTTTTTTATCTTACTGAATTACCTAAAACGAGACACAACTGTACGTACATATGCTCCAACATAAATCTGACAAAGACTTTTAATCCATAAAGATTCTTCGCGAGTACTCGAATACTTATTAAATGTATTCCCAATTTGAGTAAAAGCGCATAAAATTTTAAAACATTTTACGTTACGTGTTTTGAGAGTGTAACTAACTGAATTTTGGCACGATGGCCGTACTTTACCGACAACTTAAAAAGAATTAAATTTTTACATCCACTTAGTGGGATCACTGATGCGGCCACCGCGTTAGAGCTATAGGAATTCACCAAACCCCAAAGATACCTCGCGAAACTGGCACGAAGTAGAAACACTTATTATTACCATACAATACACAAAAAGAACCTCTTAATGATTCAAAAGATTTTGAACCACTTGCCTTAATGTTGTAGAAAATTAATAATGATATCTACTCTGTCCAAGATGCCGGGGATTGTAGCAACATGTGTAACTTTAATTTTTTAGCTGAAATAAGGTAAGACTGGCAGCATTCTCTTGCAACACTACTTAGCACACCAAGAAAGAGGAATCAAACCTTTCAAAATGAAGTGGAAACGAGAAAAGCGCTTTATCTAAATTTATTACCATAAAAAAATCAGAGATTCCATTTGACAGCAATTGCAAAGATTATATATTCGCACTGAACCAATATCGGCACAAGCTAGTGAATTTTTAAAATTCCAAGAATATTTTCATATAACTTATCACAACTACATGCATACCTAAAATTTTCACACTGTGGGATCCCTGTCAACACTACTTAACTTTCACTTTCAGCAAAAATTTAAAATTTAAATTCGGAAAATCACCACAACTCACTTTCTTGGCCAAATAAATACATATATTCCCCTACCTTTTGTTATCTAATCTATATATAGGTAGGTATATTCTGAAGTTTCCGGTGTAATATATGTATTTATTTTTCCTTTATTGAATTGTGTTTTTTGATAAAAGGAAGGAGAAAAAATAATTACATAATACCACAATAAAATCAATTGCAGTGTTTGAGCAAAGAGAAATATCATTATTAAAACAAAACACTAAAATACCATTCAATCCTCAGCGTGCACTTTGTTTACCTACATCCATAGATTTAGCGAATTAAGTTTGGTTTATTTTTCATAAGAAACATTCAATAATTAATTTTTGCGGTACTTCATTTAATGCTTAGATATTATTATTCAATTTCAATTTCTATTTCAACTCTTTCCCTGAAATGTTTCTTGTACGTGTATACTTGTTGGAGTAGCTAAACAGCTTTGCTCCTGGTGTGTGTGTGTGTGTGTGTTGGAGTAGCTATACAGCTTTGTTCCTAATGTATGTGTTTTGGAGTAGCTAAATTAACTTTGCTCCCAGTGTGTGTATTTGGAGTAGCTAAATTAGCATTGCTCCCGGTGTGTGTATGAAAAACCAACCATAGTAAGAAATTCTCACATTTATTACATTGGTTTCGTTAATTATACTCAGTATAATGTCTTCCAATCTTTACTCTTCACTTCAAGCCTAAACGCACAAAACAAATCCAATAGAGCTAAATTTGTCAAAGAAGATGAGAAAAAAACAAAAAAAGAAAATTATATCATTTTACTCGCCCAAGTAAAACGAAAACGACAAAAACATAAAAAAAACTCACATTAATTTCACTCACTTTTACCTCTTCTCCGCCTGCGCCAATTTGTCGTGTCCCCCGTAAAACACTCGCATAATCCACATATAAACTTTATTTAATTAATCTAATTATAACACTTTAACTCCTAATCACCAAAAAACAACTGAGCAACCTGATCCACTCGCAAAGTCGGGTCACCTGTTAGAATCTTTACAGGCGGAAGCGACTCTGACCTAGTGACTAGTGCAATACCAATTAATCGCAAAGCATTACATCAGTTACTGCCGTCAGCTGGAGACTCCAATACTGTTAGTAAACAAACAGTAAGCCCAGCTGAGCATTTCACTATGCGAAGTGAATTACTTAACCATGGCTTAATGTTTAATTACAACAGCAGTTAATGCAACAGTTTTTTAATAAACAATTCGCAATCGCCAAGCATTTAACTGTGCGAAGTAAAAATGCTTAGATACTGCAAACTGCTTAATTAGTCGTACACCTGCTGCTGGCTAAAGTTATGATGTCACAACCGCAGAATGATTAATATTGGGCCATGACACTTCCTCCCCGATTTCTATCATATTCGTTTTTCATGTGACCACTTTTACCGCACTGATAGCAGTTTGGTAGGCCAGGAGCTTGATATATCGATTGTATTGTAGTCCGATCGTATGATGTCATTTCTGCTCTATTTGTTGTTTGACTCTCTATACCTTCGTCAGTCTTCACTCGGCTTAAAAATTCATCCGGTGTCTGGCAATTAGCGGCTGTTAAGACATTAGAAAGATTTTTATCTCCCAGTCCAGAAATTAAATAATTCAATGTTGTTGTCTTACTTAATTTAGCTGATTGAGCCATCGAAAGGACTTCATAAAAGTAAGTTTCGACAGGTTCGGAAGGCTTTCTTTTCCTGGCCATAAGTTTTATGTGGATTGCTGACTCATCTACTTTGTTGGGGAAACTTCTGATCAGCTCTTTTTGAAATTCTGGCCAAGAGTTTAGTTTCTCCTCTCTGCAGTGGTACCAAAACCTAGCTGCAGGACGCGTATAAAAGACTCGTGCGATCAGACAACTGACAAATGCTTCTCATTTTATTGATAGTGTTGAGGCATTCTGTGGCAGTACGGCTGCCAGGGTATCCGGGGTTGAACGCTGGTATTAGATTCTTTACCTCTTCCATACCTATTCGAAATTCCGCTGAGTGTTCACTATTTTCTTCCAACGAAGTCTTGGTCGAAATTGTTTCCTCTTCCGTCCATTCTGTCCAAGATCGGAGTCGGACTTATGTGCCGGCCATTATTGTGCTCTATTCACTCACTTCTCTATAATTTAGGATAAAATAATGTCTTACCTTTCGATAGAGTATTTAAAAAAAAAGTCACAATGTCACTTGCAAACAAGAAAAACTAAATAGTTTAGCACTGATAACACTTCAATCTAATTTGTTGTAACACTTCTCCGCGAATGATATCTCTGAAATATCTTACTTTTAATTTATAACCGAAATCGACGCACTATCCGACTTTGACCCTGGCACCTTAAGAATAATTTTCCTACCCGTCATAAAATATATGCAGTCGCAACACAAGGTTAAAATACTTATCTAAAAAAAATTTTTATTAGCATACCGTAAGGAATCGTTTTCCTTTCCACATCGCACTCACCTTCACAACTATGATAACAGGCGCCAGTGAGAGCCAGCTACTTTGGGTTATTATAATAGCAGAAAACAATATCGTTTTACAAATTCCAACAGCCCTAACACTGCGCATTTAAATTTTCACGTTCCTTAATTGCAGCTGCTGCTTACATATTCTAAAGAATCGCCAGGAAATAAGAGGGTAAGTTTTATTATTTTATTACGGTTTAGATGTTAGGTTCTTGGAGAATTTGTACAGAAAATGAGACCTTCTATTTACTCATGCCCAGAATTCATGGCTAGAACTATTTCAACCATGTACCTACAACTGTTAAGAGAAAACCACCATGCCAGCCCAACAATGAGTAGATGAATGAACACATCCATACAAATACTCAAACCAGTCCTCCACTGGTAAATGCATTCATTACAATCACATAAAACGAACATTTTGAGAATTCATATCCCACTTCTGATTATTGTAACAAATATTTCAATAAAAAACACTTAGCTCAACCCGTTGTTGCGCCCCTTGGCGGATTCCACAAAAAGACTTTGCTGACTTGCACTATACTTTACATTCTTCACCTTGAATTACTACTTACTGTCCTGAGTAAAGAACAGGTACGGACTGACTGGTTAGCTCTAAGAATCGCTCATTCCAGAAGAACGCGATGTGTCCAAACAATTAAATTATTACTAATTAATTAAAAGTGCAATGTCAAAATTAAAATGGAATAAAAATGGTACTGCGAATTAATAGAAAGCACAAATCTTCGAAAATCATCTTCCATTTATTAATTTTTTCACTTTTACCACTTTTTAAAATTGAACACATAAAATGTCATGCGAATTAATAGAAGGCACTAATCTTCAATGACATCAACTTCCAGTTGTTAATTTTTTCACTTTTACCACTTCTTAAAATTGAAAACATTAAATATCAAGATAATAACTCTTACGGAATGTGATGTAACATATATTTAGGCTAAAAATATCAATTTTTGTAACCAGTGTTCAAGTGACAACAATAAAGTACTTATAAGTTAAGCCGGCGTGTTGGTTTTATTTAACAGAACTTTCTTAGCATTTATATCACTAGCAACAGGCACGTTCGCTTTACGTAAATAACATTACTTACGCATACGTAAATTGTAGTTGAGCCTTTAGCTGATCCTACATTTAACCAGCCATCCAAAATAGATGTTTTGCTGTATTGCACAAATTAAGAGAAGGACGTCACGTTGTTTCACCAATAGCTCCGGCGTTGCAAAATACCATTTTCGGGTATATAATTTCGGGACAAGCACCACAGTCCAGCCAAAATGACAGTGTAACATCTCTTCACATAAGCATAACAAACGTAGATCAAGCATTAAGAGGATTCTGGGAAATTGAAGAGCTTCCAATTTAACAACCCAAATATTCAAAAGAAGAGCTTTGTGAATCCATATTTAGCAAAACAATCAAAGTTGATTCTATTACAGGAAGATACGTGGTCCGACTACCATTCAGAAATAATAGACCAGCCTTAGGAAATACGCGCCTTTTGGCAACAACCAATTTCAAATACTTGAGCGTCGATTTCGAGCTAAACCGAACCTGCATAGGGAATATTCCCACTTCCTTGAAGAATATCGTATTTTAAAACATTTGGAGTATATACCACCTAATGTTATATACAAACATAGAAACCTTTAATCAACCGCATCATGCTGTGCTGAAACCATCGAGTACTACAACCAGAATAAGAGTGGCTCTTAATGGTTCAGTATCATCATCGTCAGGAGTATCTCTTAATGATAAGTTGCTGGTGGGTCTGAAAGTATAAAAGGACTTAATAAAAATCTTACTTTCATTCAGAACACATCCAATTGCCATTACCGCAGAGATAGAAAAAATATTTTCTTGTCGATGAAAGGGATAGAAGAACTCTAGTGATCAACCATTATAACATTATCAGTTGATGACCGTCACTTAAGGCACATCATCAGCGCCATTCTTAGCCACAAGGAGTCTGATGCAACTAACTGAAGAGTTCAAGGGGCAATATTAGCAGAGAAGGCATTAAACAAAACTTTTACGTAGATGACTACTAGGGTGGAGCAAATACTCTGAAGGAGGCTCTCAATCTCAAGGAGCAGCTTACATCACTATTGCGACGGCGAGGTTTTTCCTTGCGAAAATGCGCATCGAACTCAAAGGAATTCCAAAACTCCATACCATCCAGAACATCAATCACTTGCTTCATTAAAAATTGATGATACACCGGATTCAATTAAGGTTCTCGGATGAAAATGGATTCCAGCAGAAGACAAATTTGCCTTCGATATTATTACTAAACTTGCTCCATCAGCAACAAAACGCATTATTTTATCAGAATCAAGCAAAGTTTTCGATCCTTTGGAACTGCCATCACCAATTGCAATCTCATTCAAAATTCTATGGAAAACTTTTTATCATATAAAAGAAGTCCGAATCCCTCGTTTTATCGCTTCATTGCTTGAGCCACACAGATTTTCAGACCCCTCCGAAATGGCATACTCAGCTGCAGCATATGGAAAGGTAACAACCGATGGAGCTCTAATTGTAGCCAAAACCAGAGTTACACCAGTTAAACAAATAAGCTTTGCTAGATTGGAACTATGTGCGGCGCTTCTTTTAGCTAATCTGATCTCATTCATTTTATCAACGCTCTCACTTGAGAACACACCATGCTTTGCGTGGACTGATTCTGAAGTAGTGCTATCATAGCTTTCATCTCACCCACGAAAGTGGAAATATTACATAGAAAATTGGACATCACATCACATCACATTCTGTCAATATTGCCAAGAAACTCCTGGCATCATGTGAGATCTTCTGACAATCCTGCTAATTAGCTACGCGAAGAATTTCCGCCATGGATCTAGTAAATTCAAGGCTTTGATGGAGGGGACCTGAATGGCTCGAAAGCAATTGGAACCGACAATCACCTGCAGTAATCAAGAAAAATCGCTTAGCAGAGCAAAAAAGGCGAAATGAATATATAGAAGCTTTTCACACTGATGTTATTAATGACACTTTACACACTTTATTTCAACGGCACTCACACATAATGGGAGTCATGCATATCCTTAGCAAATATCTACACTTCATTCTTAAAATCCAAAAATGTAAGACCAAAGCACTAAGCTTACCACAGTGGATAACTATATCCGAATTGGAAAAGGCTAAACGTGTCTGTTAGAAACGGGTCCAAGTAAGTTTCTTCCAATCAGAGATAAAATGTCTTCGAACTGATCTAAAACTACCCACATCAAGTCGTTTATTATCCCTAGCACCCTTCCTGGACGCGGAACGTATTTTACGTGTAGGTCGGCGGCTCCAGAATTCATTAATCACCTACAACGCAAAGCATCCAATAATCCTGCCGAAGGATCACATTTTCATTAGAGCCCTTATTAGATAGAAACACGAGATGTATGTATATGCATGCAGGTTTATGACTTCTCATGAATATTCTCAGGCAAGACTACTAGATTCTTTCAAGTCGGACAAGTATTAAGTCATGTATTAAAGCTAGTTGAAATGCATCCGATATCGAGCTGCTACATCGAAACAGTTAATGGTGAACCTACCTACACATCGGGTCACATCGACAAGAGCATTTGAGAATGTTGATGTAGACTATGCAGGACCTCTATCAATACTACTGCATAAAAGTCGCGCAGCAAGATGTTCAAAAGCATACTGTAGGAATATACAGAGTAAAACGATGGTAAGTATTACTACAAGAACTTTATTGATGAAAGTGAATACAAAAACAAGATAAGTTTAACGCCTTTAACAACACCTTGTCGAAAGGAAGCGAGAGAAAGTATTGCCAGCTTAATAGTAGTAGTTGTGCCAAAGAAACATTTGACAGCTCCATCCTAATGGTCGGCTTTCACAGGCGTGACTTGATTATAGCGTACATTTCCAACACCCCTTCTCGCTGTAGCAAGTCCCAAAAGACCAGCCATTTCCACGAAACGATCCCCAGCCAATGGTTTCGTAAATATTGTCCGCCAACATCCTTTCCAATGGACAATACCGGACATCCACGATTTTTTTTCTCGTAAGTCTCGAATTTGATGATGACAGATATCAATGTGCTTAGTTCGAACATCGCTCCGATTCAATGAGCTTGATGCACCCTTCATTGTCTTCGTAGACAACTGTCGGCTTGATTATCTGTATTCCAATATCAGTTAATAACTTTCGCAACCATAACAATTCTTTTGCAGCTTGAGATGCTGCTACGTACTCTGCTTCAGGGGGTGAAGCAGCTATAGATGTTTGCTTACGACTCGACCATGATATCGCCGACCCTCCGAAGAAGATAACGTATTCGCTTGTAGATTTTCTTGACGGCTTTCCATTCCCTCTCTGTCGGTTCCTCCACGCATCTACATAAAATTCCAACTGCCACAGCATGTCTGGTCTGCTCACTGTTGCAATGTATAATAGTGAGCCGATAGCCTTCCTATATAACGTATTATTTGGTAAACTGGAACTATTCTCCGCTAATGATGACAAAAAACTTGTCTCCATAGGTGTGCCTACCGGCTTGGCATCCATTAAATTATATTCAACCTGCATTCTCAGAACTTTGCTTCTTTGATTAAGCAAAAACGAACCATCTTCTTCACGCTCTAGCTGTATTCCGACGTAATGACTCGCAGTACCCAGGTCCTTAATAACAAAATACTTCTGTATTTCCTCCTTAACTGCGTTCGTTATTTCAGGAGATTCACCGATCAGCAATAAATCGTCCACATAAAGCAGTACATATGTGACACTTGAAGTTCCATCTTTCCTTGAATATAGACATCTGTCAGCATTTCCCTGTCGAAATCTCAACTTTGCCAGTACTTCAGTAGCCTTTTTGTTCCATGCCCGTGCAGACTCTTTCAAGCCATAAAGACTTTTCCGCAGTTTCAGTACTTTATTTTTATCATTATTTACTTGAAATCCTGGTGGCTGCTCCATACAAATCTCTTCATGAAGCTCACCATTCAAATATGCATTTTTTACATCTATGTAGGTGCCTTACGTGCTATTTCTTCTGTGCTGCTAAAGAAAGCAAAACACGAATAGTTTCGTGCCTCAACACAGGCGCAAACGTTTCATCATTGTTCTCGCCACAGAGTTGAGAGAAACCTCTTGCTATCAGACGGGCTTTATATGCGCATATTTTACCATCTCCATCAATCTTTGCTTTGAACACCCACTTAGATGAAATGACTTTCTTCCCATGCGGAAATTCAACTAGTTCCCAGACTTTATGTTCGTTGAGGCATCGCATCTCCTCTTCCGCTGCTTCTATCCATCGCTTTCTCTCACGAGTTGGCAATCTTTCCATTTCATCCCAAGACTCCGGCTCCTGTATTGATTCGGCTTGCACTTTTAAAGTTAATTTTCGTGCAGCAATACTCTTATTTGGACGCTGAGATATTCGTCTTTCCTGAAAAACGTGCTGGGTAAGAGATCTTCAGATCTTCATAATCGCTGTCATCAAAACTACTTTCCAATTCTGCTCTTGTTGATTCGTGACTCCTGATTTGAAATTATCATTTCTATCGGTATATATACTTGAACCGTTATAGCCCCTTCTTGCTCCGTACCATTATGCTGACTACTACTATTGTAACTGAATGGTTTATCCAAACTCGATCACTCTTTGGATCTAATATCCGATAGCCTTTCGTGCAATCATCATAACCCACAACCACACCTTTCTCAGCCTTGTCGTCCCATTTCCTTCTCTTATGTTTGGGTATCAGAGAATATACCTTTGAACCAAAAATTCGAAGATGACTAATATCTGGCTTCTTGCCTGTGAATAGCTCAAAAGGAGTTTTTGGAGTGCTGCGACTCGTTAGCCTATTATGTATATATGTCGCAGTTAAAATTGCCTCCCTCAAAATTTATTATCCAGACCAGCGTCCAGCAGCACGCACTTAGCCAATGCAATCAAGGATCTATTTTTACGTTCTGCTACAGCATTTTGTTGTGGAGTTAAGGTGACTGTAAACTGATGTTGTATCCCTTTTCTTCGTAAGAAGCCCACTAGTTCACGAGAAGTATATTCCTTGCCGTTGTCTGTTCGCAAAGCAACAGGTCTCCTGTCAAATCTATTTGACATAACCTTAATATAATCTTGCACTGCGCCAGACACTTCATCCTTTGATCTTACTGACAGGAAACTTCGTTTGAGTAAGTTTTCCTTTTACACAATGATCACATACGTCATTATCAAGACATGACATTATTTTAATTCCTGTAGCCAATTCTTCCTTCATGAGACGCTTAATTGCCGCTGGGTCTCTGTGGCCCAGAGACCCAGCGGCCCACTCTTTGATGCCACTGATGAATACACAATGCAGTATTTGCTGCACAAGCTGCTGCTATTTCTATTTGCAGCTTAAACATATTGCCGACACTTTTTGCATGTGCTACTATCCGTTTATTACAGTGAATAGTACGTGAATTACCTTTGAATATTACTCTATGTCCCTTATGAATTAATTGCTTTACCGAAATTAAACCTCCTTCCATTTTTGGAACATATAATACATTCTTCACCAACACTGTCTGTACTCTATCATTACGCAGCGTACGCCTCAATTGACCTTCTCCATTTCCAGCCGCCTCAACCGGCGAGGAATTTGCCAAAAACATTTCCACATTTCTTTCCTGTTGTTCCTGCCAAACCTTCCGATGGCTGCTGATTTCAATACTGTATCTACCTCCGATCTACCCACAACGCCAATCTCTGTGCGCCTCTGATATTAATCCAACATTTCCAGTGACATACTCAATTGTTAAATCCGCTTCATCTCGACCTTCGAGTGCCGTAACAAGCCCCGAATATGTCTCTGGGAGACTCACCAACAATACTGCGACAATTTCTTCGTCCTTGAGTGGTTTACCTGAGCCCCGCAGCAGCTCGACAACTTCCATAATCCAGTCGATGTGACTGCTCATCGATCCACTTCGATACTGGATACTATGTATATAACTCAAATACAGTCTGCTGCCAAATGTTGATCGCTCATATTTCCTCGATAGGACCTGCCATATATCACTAGCATCCTCCAGTTGTGCAAAATGAATGAGCTGATTATCCTCAACGCTGAGTGTGATGTATGCGACAGCCTTGTTGTTATGCTTCTTCCAGTAATTTATCACTGGATCAGGTTTCGGTTCAGTTATTGTCTCCCATAGGTCATCACGTATTAATATAGCATGTAGCTTCGTTTACCAGAACACATAATTACCACCATTGAGCAGAGGAATATTAAGTTTCAAACTTACCTGGGTCATTTTTCTGCTGCACAGCTGGGCCCATAACCTGTACGAATATACAGAGTACTTTATTGATGAAAGTGAATACAAAAACAAGATAAGTTTAGCGCTTTTAATAACACCTTGTCGAAAAGAAGCGAGAGAAAGTATTGCCAACTTGACAGTAGTAGTTGTGCCAAAGAAATATTTGTCAGCTCCATCCTAATGGTCGGTTCTCACAGGCGTGACGTGATACATTTAGAAGCAGGCGAGGCTTACCAATAAACATATAGCGACAATGGTACAAATTTTGTAGGCGCCAATCAGAAACTGCGAGAGGTTTTTGACTTAAGAAAATCTCATTACCATAACGAACTAATCACAAACTTTTTATAGCTTAACAGCTTTTCAAACGGCTTAACAGCTTTTAAACAGCTCTGATAACAGGTAAACAGCTCTCCAAACAGTTCTGATAACAGCTTTCCAAACAGTTCTGATAACAGCTTAACAGCTTTTCAAACAGCTCTGATAACAGCTTAACAGCTTTTGGACAGCTCTGATAATAGGTAAACAGCTTTCCAAACAGCTCTGATAACAGATTAATAGCTTGTAAAGAGCTCTTATAACAGCTTAACAGCTTTTCAAACAGCTCCGATGACAGATTAACAGCTTTTCAAACTGGTTTGATAACAGGTAAACAGCTATAATCTACTCGGCAGCTCCACAGGCTTCGATGTGCTTTCGGCTGAGTTACAACTTCGACTTATGAAGATTTCGCATCTTTCATGCTGTTATAGTACAATTAAGGTATCAAATCCTTTACGGTAGCGTCCCTTGTTTAATGAGCTGTCCTTATCAATCATCAAGAAACCATATTCTTTCTTCCAACACTCCAACGTCCAAGCTTGTCAACGCTCATCTGTATATTGTGCAGAAGTATGGTGATAAAGTAGTATTTAAACTATAATATCTGCTGCTCGCAATTCAGTAGAGTAACTATGCGGGTTCTGGATCAAGTGCATATGTACTTATTTGACCTTGAGTGGGTGTTAGGGTGGGTGGTGAAATGTGCGCGTCTTCTTTGAAGTACAAAGAGGGCGCCGTAAGATTTGTGGTTAGAAGTTCAGATGGTTGTTATGCAATGAGTGTGGTACAAAGGGGGGGGGGGGGGTGGGGCGCCGTAAAATTTTACGGTTAGATTGCACAGTAGAAAATGTGTGGGAAAATATGAAGTGATATAAATGTGTGTTTGGGGTACAAAGGGAGCCGCCGCGCGGATTCTTTGAAGTAAAAAGGGGCCGCCGTAAAATTTGCGGGTACAAGTTCAGATGGCTGGCGTGAATTCGTCCGGCTGACTTTAACTGGGCACAAATGGAACCGTGGGATTCAATGCGGCTTGTTGGGGTTGGTGCATGCGTGGTAAATGTGTGAGTGGCACAAAGGGTCCACCAATTAGTGGAAAATCGTGCAACTTGGTCTTTTAGCCTAGAATAATGCACTCTATATAAGGTGGAGGTAGTTACATGAATATATAAGTATAATATTAAATTCGGCTGAAGTTACATCTGATCAGGGGAAAAATGGATCAGCACGAAAGGATAAATAACGTTTTGAGCAGTGCCAACGCTTGTAGCTATAAAGAAAAATTGAAGGTCAAGGGCATGGAGATTAATAAAGCATATAAGGTAATAAACGCGCGTAGAAGTTCAACCCAATACGGACAAAAGATTTTATAGGAACTGGAGTCTAATGTTATCTACCTACCAAAGCATTTCGATATTTTATCTGACGTAATTGTTTTTGCCTCTAAGACAACTTCAGGCACTTTAGCCACTGGCTCCTCCAAAATAGCAAGTTGAGTGCTGGCTGAAGATTCCTTTTCCAGAGCCACTACTGTAGCAGTAGTTTCCTTCGAGGGAACCCTCGGTTCAGCCTTCTTCCCGCTTTTCTTGGGGCAGTCAGTAATAAAATGCCCTACCAAATGGCAAGCATGGTATTTTGCTTCGGTGCTCACGTTTATCCAGTGTGTTATAAGAAGAACGCACTCCGTGCTCACTGGGAGAGAGCGCGCTTTAGGGCAGTTAGAAATAATACACTCAATTTTTGGGGTTCCTTAAAACCACTAATTATCTTTATTATCACTATAGATTTTTCCCTTTATTTTTTTGGGCTTTTTACAAAGATTCACTCCTTTTATATGATTTATTAATTTTTCCTCTTTCTGAGTTTTTACAAAAATTTACATTCACGTATAAATTATTGATCTAGCCTTTTCTAGATTTTTAAATAAGAATTACTGATTTTCACTTTATTGGATTTCTACAAGGTTTTACTTCACTTCTTAAAATTAGCGTTTTGCTTTTTACATCGAAATTTCTGCGAGGCGTCCCGTTAGCGGATGAAAGACAAACTCCCCGAGGTTTGGGCAAATTGCACCCAGGTACCCACAATTACTTCAAAAGCTCTTTTTTCTATTTATTGTCTTCTCACGACGTTGAAGAAACGTACGTGAGAAAATGTAAAAAAATTTTGATGCAAGCTATATGCATCAATGTAAAACTGTAATCTGATATGCACATGTGCGCCTGTGAAATATTAATTTTAAGAGGGCGTGAATAATTGTGATAATTGTATGTATGTATGTACATACAATTAGATTGGAAAAATAGGTACTGTACGTATGTAGAGTGTACGTGCGGGAAAAAAGTAAGAAGACACTGTATGTAGGTAAGTGTGCATATCGTGTGAGTGGAATGTGTGTCTGATATCAAAATGCAATTTATGCTAAATTGCATTTTATTATAATATGGGAATGAGTTTTTTAAATGAAGTTTTTAAATGTGAATTGAAATGAATAAAAGTAGTTTTGCTTTCAATATATTGATGTATTGACCTTATGGTTGTGATTCGGAGCATTGTGCACCTGAGTCACAACATCCCTCCCCCATGGGGAAAAGAAAGTGTTATTCCTCTTTGGGAGAAAAACTTTATTTGTGTTATGAAGTTAATTGGATATAGGTATACATAATTACATAAAACTATAGAAATAATGTAAAATACATTTTATACGAAGTATATATACATGTGAAAAATTAAATTGCCTATCAATAACTATGCACTATATTAAAAAAAATTTTTTTTTTATTTTCTTCTAAATAGAAGGAGATATATACATACATATATATAGCTTTTTTCTAGATTTCGTTTTTTTTTTACAAAACTAGTCATTGTTATTTTGGATAGAGTTTTAAAATTCTATTTATAATAATAGAAACAAAAGGTAGGTTATAGGTTATAGTTAAAGGAAGATATAGGAGGATAAGATTTGGGAAGCGAGAGGCTACCGTTTCCTTTTGTCATTGTCTGTAAGTTAAACCTTTTCTGTAGTTTTTCTTTGTGGTGCGGGAGTTAATTTGAATTTTGACTTTCTATGTGCGGGTTTAGGCACATCTTCTAATTTAGGTTCCGGCGGAATATTTTTAGCTTTGCGGGCCCTTGATTTATATCTTATGCATATATATATGCAGATAATAGATACGATTAAAGCCACTGTTAAATATGACAGTGCGTAATGATGAATATGATGATGTTGATTGGATTGAGCGGGATTTATTCTTGCTCTTTTTGGGAATGGATGGATTCTAACACTCTCTTTATCTCAGTGTTTGTTATAATCTCTAAGGGATCTGTTTCTATATGCGTTTCCTTTGGAGAAGACGTCATATTCCATATTATATTGGAGATGCTTATCGTTGGGATAAAATGGAAATTGAATTTGGAAACTTTTACGCTATGTCCGTAAGATGAATTCTTTGCTTCGTACGTAGCAACCAGGATAAATATACATTATTCCTGTTCCTTGTAGGGTTCGTGAACTAATGGAATTTTCACAAATAATATCTGTATGGAGAGCATTTCTTAGGGAGAAAAGCCAAGCGTTCTACTGCGTTAATTGCGTCCAATAATAGTCTTGTTTCAATGGTAGGATTTTACATTATGATGTAATTGGTTCCTTTTTTATTAAATTTGGGGATGAAATTTTGCAGTAGAAGTGCATATGGTCCAACGTTGCGCAATTATGAATATCCTGAAGTATTAATTCAACAAAGTGTTATCTTATTGTTGAAAATATTTGCAGATATTGTGCTTAATTTGTAAATTTGTGTAATTATATTTTCTCTGGAATTTATGGGAAGCATCATTGATTTTGGCAATTCCTGCCTGATGTTCAATAAATGTTCTTCAATTTTTCTGGGGTATATGAGTGAAGGATGCAATCTTCCATGCCTTGAATCGGTTAAAAGATCTATTAGTTCTGTCTGGGTATTTTGATATCTAAATGCCATTAATTTGATTTGTGAGATCAGGGATTCAAGTTCAATGGATATTATGTTATCCAATGTTCTATTTTCCGCCAATGACGTGGCTATCTGTATTGATATCAATTTTTTATGCATAACCAGGAATTCCTTTTCAATTGCGGCTTTAGTTTTGCTGAAAATATTTGCGGTTGCATAGACTATCGCAGTTTTGCTTTTCATAAGTGATAGGAGGGAGTTTTGGTTAAGGGTGATGTTACGGATTTGCTCGTCATAAATCTTGGCATCATCTTCGTCTAATGTGCCGAAAAGAGCTTTAGAGATTGAGCCTATAGCATTAAATAGTGCTTGTTAAATCAAGCATTGATCTAAAGTTCGTAATTTATAATTTCTCGAAAAATTATAAATTACGCTATAATTGCACATCGACAAATTCTTCAGTCAACAAATAGCGAAAGTAATTTCCGTTCTCACAGAAAGTGCATACCTACTCAGATTACATCTTCAGACGACATAGTACACCGCTTAAGTTGCGCAAGAATGAAAACATTCTGTGAGAACTGAAATTATCGTACATAAAATTGCTTTTGGTCAGTAAAATATAAATTTCACAACGCGACTTTTATAATTATTCTCGATAAGAAACAAAAAAAATATATTTGTCAAATTAAAACAACTGAAATCAATTTAATTTCAACGATTTATTCCGGACACTTTTAGGTTTTACATGGAACTGAACTAAAATGTGAATTCTTATTCTAAAACTTGCATACCAAAAACCTTACTCTACAAAAATATCTATGCGAGAAAGGAAATGGAAGATCTAATTACATTTCAAGTCACTTTTGCTTTCTGCGAATAAGCTTAAATTGTGGGAAAGTAAAATAAATTATGAATGGTTACGTAAGTTGGCTTTTCGTATTTTGGTACTTTTATATATTTAATGGCGTAGGGTGATATATGATCCCCCCTCCGTTAAGATCAACAATCTCCTGAGTGTTTTTTACTTTATATGTTCTTCTTTTGTCTAGGTAGAAAACAATTACAAGGATGCTAATTAAAATTACTATTGTTGAATATGAAAAAATTGAGTTCGACTTTAAGCTTATTCCAACTTCCTTTATTTCCTTTGTATTTTTAATTTCTTTCAGGTGAATATCGTCTAAACTTACTAAAAATTTTACATTATCTGGTTTTGAATAATTTGGAATAGTTACATCGTTGTTTATGGCAATTTCTCTATTGGAAAATTTTACGTTGTTGATATTTAATGAACAACTTGAATATCTGATAATATAGTTGTTATCTAAAATATGACTAACATTATTGCAATCGGTTAAATTTACTGTTATGGAATTTTTTATGAGCAACATATTTGGCATTATTTCTATGACTTTGTAGTCACTAACTTTTGTTTTTGTGCAATACTCATAATTTTTGTTCATTAAGCTCTTTGTACAATTATCAGCTTCTGTTAACTTTTTCACATGTCTTACGTTATTATCTATATACACTTGATCATTGAATATTATGACGTCTTCGATTAAAATTACTATTTCTTCTTTAATTTTGTTGGGGACTGGGATTAATTTGTATTTAGTAGCGGGATTCTGGGTTTGGTTTGGGATTGAAACGACGAGTATGAGTTTGTCTGTCATTTGCAACAAGGAACATTTTATCTCTTTAAATTTAGAAATATCTATATCATGAGTTTCAATTTCTTCCGCTGTGAGTATAGACCTGTTCATTATATTGTACTTTGCGAACATTATGTTTTCTTGAATTTTGTCGATTTCTGAGTCGAGTAGCTGTAAATCGCTTAGGATTGATAGAAAGTGTAGTTGCTTAATATCTTTCCGCATTAAAGCATTTGTACCTTCGATAGCGTTACTTATGAGTTTTTGATTTTCGTTTATTCGCTTTTCTAAAATATTTAGGTTGTTTTGTAAGTCAGTATTAATTTTTATTTGTTCATTCGCGTTATTTATAATATCGTGATTATTAAAATCAATTGTTTTTAAATGTTCTTCTATATTTGCACGGTCATCATTATCCATTGTTCCAAATATCCAATTGAAAACTTTACCTCCAAGATTTATTAAACCTCTTCTATGCCGATGTGGTACAAGAGTTTCTAAGTTGTGTCTGATTTTATTTATTTGACCTTCTAATTGTCTTATAACTAATGCATCATATGAACGTGAAAATATTAATCCTATATTACTTTCTATGTTAGATAAAGTGTCTTTGAATTTATTGACATCTATAATATGTAGGATATTTGTGTAATTTTCAACCATGGAAATCTCACCTATCCTATTGATTTGATATCCTGCTTGCGTCTCTAACTTTTCCATATCAAACATTGCATTCGTTTGTAGCGTAAGCGTTGCTAGAATAAGAAGAAAAAGGAGCTTTGCAGATGAAGATTTAGATGAATACTTCGCCAGTGTTAAATTGGTCAAGGACTGAGTTTTGGTCACCTGTACAAAATTTGTATTTGCGTTTAGTTCTGGATATATGTACGTTTCTGTTACGGTTGTCTAGTAATTTGTTGTTAGTCATCTTAGTTCTTATTTTAATGTACTTGGGTTTATGTTTGTGTCGATCAGATTCAGGATTCTTTACAAACGTTTCTCTACTGTTTTCTAAATGAATAGGAGCTCTATTTTTATTTAGGTTTTCTATAATCTTATGTTTTTTTTCTACGATTCTTTGCCTTACGTTATTTAAATTTTCTACTTTATTATAAATGAAATCAAGGGGCTTTTCTCGGGTCGTTGAATGAATGGAGCTATTATATTTTTCAGTTGCGATTAGCACTTTTTCTATAGCATTTAGGTTGTTATTTTCTATTTCCAAGATACGTAAATGTTCATTTAACGTTCCGTGGACTCTTTCAATATCAGAATTCCCAGTATGTGAACGGGGTGAAGTAAAATGAACTTGTATATTTTCTTGCCGTAGGAAATCTTTCATGTTGATATTATTGAATTCATTATCAAGTACGATTTTCTTTGGTTTACCAAAAGTTGCAAATCTGTTTCTAAACAGTTCGATGATTGTGATTGAATTTCTATCGTTCAACTTTTGTGTCATAAGGTGCTTGGTGAATTTATCGATGATCGTGAGGAATGTTTGCTTATGGCAAAAGAATATGTCTCCATGTAGTATCTCGTTAGGTTCATTAGGAGTTTCACTTATTTCAAATTTATGCTGGACAGGTTTTCTGTCATATTTGGATAAATTGCAAACATCACAATTATTAATATATTTATGCACTAATTCTTTTAATTTAGGATAAAAATGTGTATTTCTGATTTCTCTGTAATTTTCTAAAATACCTCTGTGGTTCGTTGCTTTATGAATCTCTTCAATTAATTTGAATGCTTCGTCTTCGTTTT
Source organism: Dioctria rufipes (assembly GCA_963924295.1). Classification (NCBI taxonomy): domain Eukaryota; kingdom Metazoa; phylum Arthropoda; class Insecta; order Diptera; family Asilidae; genus Dioctria; species Dioctria rufipes. The sequence continues at coordinate 108,316,845 of OZ002744.1, forward strand.
CCAGATCTATAGCTAGTTTTGTGCACTTAACAAATTTTATCTTGCGTTCGTTTGAAAATAATTCGAGTAATTTTTGTTGGAGAATATTATATTTTGTGTCTTCTAGCTCTGAATAGATTGCAGTTTTTCCTTTTTTAATGTATCTTCTGAGTACATCATTAAGGTAGTTCTGATTTTCTAGCTCGTTTTCGCTAATAAAAATCTTCCTAAACTTTCCATATTTAATTACGATCTCACTATGTTTTTCCCTTACTAAATAAATTTGTGTAAAATATTTGTTAGTAATTGTGTCTAGTATCGGAATGTGGTCATTCAAATTTTCAATGCCACTATGGATTGTAGCTTAATCAGAGTTTCCGTTTATTTCATTTTCTTCTAAAATATTTATTTCGTTATTTTCTGTGTTAATGCGACTTAGGAAATCGGCTACCTTGTTATCCTTTCCTTTGACGTATTCAATGTCGAAATCGTATTCATTCAATCTTATACGCCATCTTTGTAGTTTGGCATTTGGTTCCTTTAGCGAATTTAACCATGTTAAGGGTTGATGGTCAGTGCGAATAGTGAATTTCGTACCATAGAGATATGGCCTAAAATATTTCGTAGCCCAAACTATGGCTAAGAGTTCTTTTTCAATAGCCGAATATTGAGTTTCGTGGTCGTTTAGTGTTCGGCTTGCGTAGCTTACAGGATGGTTATCCTGTGAAAGTACAGCGCCGATTGCGAAGTTGGATGCATCCGTAGTTACGACGAATTTTTTCTTGAAGTCTGGGTATTTGAGAGTAGGGTAATTAGTTATTAAATTTTTCAACTTTTCAAAGGAGTCTTTATAAGATTGATCATTTACATTGATCCTACTATCTTTCTTCAGGAATTTGGTCATCGGTTGATTTATCTTGGCATAGTCTCGGATGAATTTCCTATAATAACCTGTTATCCCTAGAAAGCTTTTGATTTGCTTTCGCGTAGTGGGTAATTTCAGGTTTTGAATAGTTTCAACTTTTTTCTCGTTTGGTTTTATTCCTTCGCTAGTAAGAATATGGCCAAGATACTCGGTCTGCTTAGCGAAAAAGTTGCACTTGTCGACTTGTATTTTTAAGTTGTGTTTTCTCAGTTCAATAAATATTTCGTTAATGGAATTTACATGCTCTTGGAGAGAGGTCGAGAAAATCAAAATATCGTCGAGATATACAACACAGGTTTTATTTATAAAATCTCTCAACACATAGTTGACCATTATCTGAAAGGTGGCAGGGGCATTTTTAAGCCCAAATGGCATTCGAATATACTCGAAGTGGCCATGTGGTGTAGAGAATGCTGTTTTTAGCTAAATCAAGCGTAGTAAAGTACTGCGCTCTACCAAGCTTGTCAAAAATTGAATCGATGTTTGGGATCGGAAATTTATCATCAATAGTGACTTCGTTTAATTTCCGATAGTCAATGACTATCCTCCATTTCTGTTTGCCACTATTATCGACTTTCTTTGGGACGACCCAAATGGGGCTACTGTATGGGCTATTTGAGGGTTGGATGATCTTTTGTTCGAGCATCTCTTTGATCTGTTTATTGACTTCTTCTTCATGGACTTTGGGGAATCTATAAATTTTACTATAGATTGGGCGAGAATCCTTCGTGATAATTTGGTATTTAACTTCCCTTACGTTTGTTAATTTGTCGCCTTCTTTGAAAAATAAGTCTTGGTTTTTACCCTCTTCGTTGTTCATAAGCTCTGTCCTTAATCTTTCAAATAAATCTGCATAGTGTAAGTTAATAATTTCGAGTTGATAAGTTTGATTATATGGACAAGAATTCTTGAATTTTATTATTTGGTTATTTATTTCGACCTGATCGTTAAGTAAGTCTACCTTTGCACAAAGGGGTTTAAGGATATTTTGACCTAAAAGGGCTTGAAAATTTTTGTTTGATAAATTCATAACTTTCCAAGACATTGTTGCTGTTTCTTTAAATTCTATGGGTACATTAGTAATTATTTCGTTTTTAATTATTTCTTTGCCTATAAGTGTTCTTAATTCGATTGGGGTTTGAAGATTTCTAAATCTACTTCTAGGGAATACACTTTGGTCAATGATTGATGTTCCTGCACCAGTGTCTAAAAGACAGTCTATACGTTTGTTGTCAATTGTTAATGATACTATTGGTAATGTCGTATATGAGGCGTCACATGAAAATTTTCTGATGGGATTGCGTCATTATGATCTGCATCTACGTCCATTGAAGGTCGATTTCTATTCGAGTAACGATGAGTTTGTTCACTAGGATTTCTTTGGTTAAAATTGCGGTGTGCAAATTGACCTGAGTAATTATTATTTCTAAAAATTCTTGAGTCTATTTGAAACATTCTACTGTTATTGTTATAACTGTTATTGTTATTAAAATTGCGACTGTTATTAAAGTTGTTGTTCTGTCTGAGCATTCCGGGAAAATTGGGATTATTATTGGGGTTACTAGGAATTCTTTTATGGTTTTTGTTCCCATCTTTAGTTTTAAATTGGTTACTATTCCTATCAACTGTATATAGATTTTTATTCGTAATTCCAGTTTTTAAAAGAGCTTGATACGCTTCCTCTAAAGTCGTAATACTTTTTGTTCTAATATACATAGCGTCTGTTCTATCAATTTTACTTAAGAATTTCTCTAATATACTTTTTTCGTTAAAACTAGGTTTAAAATCACTAGGTTTTTCACTGTCTAATGAGTACTTTAAATTGAGTTTATCTAATATACAACTTAAGAAATTATATAAAGCACTTACACATTCCTTGACTGGAAGTTATCAGCTTGCTCCTTTAATTGCAAATAATCCTCTTGTACTCCGAAAGACTTGATAAGTTGATCTTTGATGTCATTCCAACCTGGTTCCAGAAGTCGTCTCATAGCTGTTGCGGCTGCTCCTTGGATTTTAGCGAAGAAGATCCGATACAAGTTGTTCTTTGTATTAGCATCTGTCGTCATTCCGGTAACAGTTTCCACCTCCCGAATGAAGGAAGATAGGGCAAAAGTATCATCTCCTGTGAATGGAGGAATCGCCCTTGCTTCAGCCATTATGTAGATCTTTCACAGTTAAAGATGTCAACGACATGTTGAATTCTTGTTGAACTTTTTCAAGTGCACTGATATATTCCTTATTTTTCATAAAATTTATGTTAAGCACTTTGTAATGCACTTATATACTTTTATTTTTCGAATCACCAGTAATGCACTTCTTTTGATGTTTTAAATTATTCACATAAAGATTTTGTTTCCAATTAATTGATTCGGATACCGATTAAGAATAAATATTCACTCTGCTATATATATATTTTCACTATATATTTTTATTTAACACAGAGTCGGTATCCTACCGACTGCGCCACTTTTATAATTATTCTCGATAAGAAACAAAAAAAATATATTTGTCAAATTAAAACATCTGAAATCAATTTAATTTCAACGATTTATTCCGGACACTTTTAGGTTTTACATGGAACTGAACTAAAATGTGAACTCTTATTCTAAAACTTGCATACCTAAAACCTTACTCTACAAAAATATCTATGCGAGAAAGGAAATGGAAGATCTAATTACATTTCAAGTCACTTTTGCTTTCTGCGAATAAGCTTAAATTGTGGGAAAGAAAAATAAATTATGAATGGTTACGTAAGTTGGCTTTTCGTATTTTGGTACTTTTATATATTTAATGGCGTAGGGTGATATATGATCCGCGTAAGCAATTTTTTGTTAATCTGAATTTATTAAGTAAGTTGCAGCACCTTTTCTTTGTATAAAATATTTTCAGTTTTTAAATAAAAGTTCAGTCTTTGAAGTTTATTAAGTGGAAGCAAGTCTTTTAATTATATCATCATCGACAATAATTAGTTTGTTGGTTAAGTACCTACAAACAAACTAGTGATACAGGTTAAGTACCTTAGTCACAGAATTTATCGATTCCTAATAGTTTGTTGGTTTAGTACCTGCAGGCAATTTCAGTGCAAAGGTTAAGTACCTTTACACATTCGACGGAAGAACCAGCGGTCAAGTAAAGGAACTTGGTCGCAATAAAAAACATTTGGTGACCCCGACTTGATCAGGAGACGAATTATACTAATGGAGCAGTTGGTATATCAACAGGAACAGACTGGAGCAGAAATCCAGAGGCTTATCAACGATTATAGATCAAAAACCCAGCAGGAGAGAAACCCTTCCTTCCTACAGAGAAGATTGGAACAACTGGACGAACAATGGGAAGCATTCGATGTCGTCGATAGCAGCATACGTGACAAGTACAGTAGTCACCTCGATCAAGCATACTACAAGGATAGTTATTATGACAAAATAAAGAATATATATGAGGCGTACAGGATGGGGATCATGGAAAATCTTCAAAGTAAAACTGCATCAGAAAATTTGGCTCAGGGAATGAAAGAAAACCCACCCAAGCCAAAAGCCAAGCAATTCACTTCAAGCCCATCTCAAGTATCCTCGGAGCAACCAGTACCCATAAAATTCCAAGGCAATCAAAGCATGGCCTCCTCAAATACGGCAGAAGGTTTACGTAGACGACAGAAGGGAATAATGACACTGTTGAAGCGAGTACTTTCAAATATTAATCTTGAAGGTCAGAGTAAGCAGTATTGCATAGTCAAAATCAATGCAATCAACGAGTATTGATCGCAAATAAAGGCAATCAACGAACAAATTTGGGAGACAGCCGAAGATATGACCTCATACAGTGATAAAGAATATTGCAATTTAGAGGATTTTACGCAAGATATCACCATTCAGTTATTAAAAAAATCCGATGAACTCTCAATGGAGAATGCTAATCAAAGCAGCACAATATCCACACCACAAATGAAGCTACCCAAGATAGCACTACCAAAATTCGATGGAGAGTATTTGAAATGGACACAGTTCCATGATCTGTTTACACAAATGGTGCATGAGCAACCTATTGGAAATTCTCAAAAAATGTGGTTTCTTAAAACCAACATAACTGGAGAGGCTGAATTACTGATTAGACATTTATCAGTATCCGAAGAAAATTATGTAGCCGCATGGGAAATTTTAAATCAGCGCTACAATAACAAGAGGCTGTTAACGACAGCTCTGCTGGACAGATTAGTAACCCAGCCAACCATAGTGTCAGAATCAGCCACAGCAGTAAAGAAACTTCACGACACACCGAAGGAATGTTTAATGACACTTAATAATCTTGGAATAGTGACGACTGCTTGGGATCCAATTCTTTTACACTTGCTTATTAAGAAATTGGACAAACCTACTCATACTTTATATGAGCAGGGACTACAAGCTCCCAGAGAGCTTCAACCTATGGCGGAATTCTTAAAATTTTTGGAGCAACGATTTCAGTCTGTAGAAACCTTAGGAAGACATGAAACTGAGCTAAGAGCGTTCAGCAGATCATCTGCGTTAGTGAGTTCAAACATGAAGACTCAGACCTTACTGTGTAAACTTTGTCACAAAAATCATGGGTTATTCGCCTGCCAAAAATTTCTCGAGCTAGAGCCATCAGAACGTTTTAAGACTGCTCATCAGTTGAAGGTTTGTACCAATTGTCTCAAGAGCACTCATTTGGCAGTAGATTGTCCATCAAGAGGCTGTGCTAAGTGTATGCAAAAACACAACACGTTGCTGCACAAAGATCAGACAACTCACCTAACATCAAATAAGGCCAATTCGTCTAACGCACAGCCAAGCACGAGTCACACTACTACAAGAACCAATTCAGTAATATTATCAGCAGAGGCAAGACAGTCGCAAAGAAATTATGTCATATTAGGCACTGTACTCATCGAGGTCCTAGACTACAAGGGAGATGCCGTGAACTGTAGAGCGATTCTCGATTCCGGATCACAATTAAATTTCATCACCGAAAGGTTGGTCAAGAAGCTAAACTTACAGAAGAAGAAAGATTCGCTGCATATTCAAGGTATTGGGGAGGTCAAGCAACTCATTCAACACAGAATAAACATGCGAGTACAGTCTCGAATCAATGACTTCTCAGCCCACATAGAAGCCTTTATCCTTCCTCAAATAACTGCTCAACAGCCAGCATATAAACTAAACATTCAATTCCGGCCAATTCAAACAAACATAAAATTGGCCCATCCAGGATTTAACAAACTAGGTCGGATAGACCTGATCTTAGGTGTTGAAATTTATTACCAATTACTTTCAATTGGGCAAATACGGCTTGGAACTAACCTACCCGCGCTACAAAATACTATTTTTGGTTGGATTGTCGCAGGAAGCACACCCAGAACCTCACATCAAAGCAGAATATGTGGTGTCTCGACCATTGAGGAAACCAATTTAGAGGCTCAGGTTGAAAAATTTTGGAGACTAGAAGAGGCAACAGCACCTTCTCAAAGACTCACAGCCGAACAAGAAAAATGCGAGTCTCACTTTTCGCAAACAGTAAGAAGAGATCACACTCGGCGATTTGTGGTTAAGCTACCATTTCTTCATGATCCACATAAGCTTGGCGTATCCAAAGACATCGCACTCCGACGATTTCTGGCACTGGAGCGACGACTGTCGAAAAACTTGAGTTGTCCATACAATACAACAACTTCATGAAAGAATATATAAGTCTCGGACACATGCGCGAAATCGATCTCAACACTGTTAAGGGTCCTCACTATTTTCTACCACATCACGCTGTGCTTAAGCCGGACAGCACCACGACAAGTGTACGAGTGGTGTCCGATGGCTCCAGTAAGACCTCAACAAATGTCTCGTTAAATGACATGCCCGACTGTCCAAGATGATTTGTTTACTATCCTTCTTCGCTTCCGAATGCCAAGATTTGCATTCACAGCTGACATTGAGAATCTTCTCTTCTCGCCCAGTGTGATCTCTCATCTGTACCAACAAATCATGGTCGACCCAGCAGATAGAAGATATCAACTAATCTGGTGGAGAGATGAGCCAACACAATCTATCAAATGCTTTGAGCTATGCACCGTAACTTATGGCACCACAACAGCGCCATACCTAGCAACTAAATGTCTGCTACAATTAGCAAAGATCTCAGAAGCCAGATATCCTTTGGCTGCTGCAATCAGTAAGAGCAATTTTTATGTGGACGACTTAATGACGGGCACAGACAGTCATGTCGAAGCTATAAAAACACAGAAGCAACTACAGGAAGCGTTAAATGCTGCGGGATTTAAGCTTAGAAAATGGTGTGCTAATCACCCACAGTTACTTAAGTCCATTCCTACAGAAGATAAGGCCATACAACTCGACATACACGACACAGAAGAATCCATTAAGACACTAGGGTTAATCTGGAACCCAAAATCAGGCGAATTTTGCATCAAAGCAACATACACTGAGCAAAACAAGGTAACAAAGAGGACAGTGCTATCTGATATTGCTCATCTATTTAATCCACTGGGTGTATTGAGTCCAGTAGTGGTTATAGCTAAGATCTTTCTCCAGCATTTGTGGCGCCTCAAGTTTGACTGGGATGCAGCGCTCCCAATGGAGCTCCACTCTTCTTGGCTCCAATTCCGCCAAGGTCTCAAAACACTTGCAGGCATAAAGACCGACATATGTTTTCTGGAAGGGTACCTAAATCAATCGAAATGCATGCCTTTGCTGATGCTTCTGAGAAGGCATATGGAGCAGCCGTTTACCTACGTGCTAACAATGAGGATGGAATGAGAATAGTGCGCCTTCTTTGTGCCAAATCTAAGGTAGCTCCAGCTAAGCCAACTACGCTTCCACGGCTAGAACTATGCGCAGCTAAACTCGCAGCTGAACTAGTCAGGCGGGTTAAAGCAGATCTAAATATTAAAGACCTTTCATGTTATTATTGGACTGATTCAGAGATAACATTGGCATAGATAAACGCAGAAGCAGCATTATTTCATACATTCATTGCAAATCGCATTGCATCCATCCAGGAAATCTCACTGCCTGAACAATGGCAACATGTTCCTTCAAAACAGAATCCGGCCGATATTTTATCGCGAGGAGTGCTACCGGAGAGATTGGCATCTTGCAGTACATGGTTTTATGGACCTTTATTTCTGCACGGTCCAAAAAACTCATGGCCTTCCAAGTATATCAAGCAGAGCATTGATTTGGAGAAGAAACCTCCAAGGGTTATTCTGGCAGCTTCAGAGAACACCCCAGACTTTATTCACACAATTGATCATCAAAACAAATTTAGTCGCTGGCAACGAATCGTCAGCTATATGTTACGATTTGTGCGAAACTGTCAAATTCCGATAGGCTCTCGCAAAAAACAAAAATATCTGTCAGTCAACGAACTTGAAGATGCATTTACCGTCATGAACCGCACAACTCAAGGAGAAGAATTCAGAGACGAAATAAAACAGCTTCATCAAACAGGTACTCTTGACAACAGTAATAGTCTCAGCTCTTTGAGTCCCTTTATTGACAACAAGGGCGTAATAAGAGTCGGAGGACGTCTAGAAGCTTTCAAATTAGCTACAGATGCAAAACATCCAATGTTAATTCCGTACGCGCATATTTTCACCAGGCTATTGATGACACGCATTCATCTGGAGAATCTACATTGCGGCTCACAGACACTTTTAAGCACCACGCGACAAAGGTACTGGCCTATCAAGGGCAAAACAACAGCAAGGTCAATAGTTGGAAGGTGTATCCGCTGCGCTCGAGCCAAACCAAAACTTTTAAGCCAGTTCATGGGAAATCTCCCCAAGCATAGAGTACAACCAGAAAGGCCGTTTGTTAACACAGGAGTTCTTTCTCGGACCTGTTTGGATTCATTAAAAACTGAGAGGTAAGAGGCACCAGAAAGCATATATTGCAGTTTTTTGCTGCTTTGTCACAAAGGCAATACACTTCGAGGTTGCAAGCGACTTGAGCACAGCTGCCTTTATTGGATGTCTTAGACGATTTGTAGGCAGAAGAGGAAACTGCAGAAACCTGTACTGCGACAACGCTACAAACTTTGTGGGGACCAAAAACCAACTGGCCGAAGTCAAGGAGATTTTACATAGTGAAGGCTCTCAGCAAGAAATAACCACATATTGCACGCCCAAGGGAATTGATTTTCATTTCATACCAGCCACATTTTAGCGGCCTATGGGAAGCTGCAGTCACATCAGCCAAGCATTTCCTGCAGCGGAATTTAAAATCGGGCTCTCTAACCTACGAAGAGCTAGAGACGCTCATGATAGACATAGAGGCAATACTAAACTCGAGGCCTTTAACTCCATCTCAGCTGACCCAAACGACTTAAGTACTCTCACTCCCGGCAATTTCCTAATAGGGGAACCATTGACAGCAATCGTAGAACCGGCGGCACAACCATCTAGACTTAATTCATTACAAAGATGGAAACTAGTATCCTATATAAAAAATCAATTTTGGCAACGGTGGTCTAAGGAGTATCTGAGTGAACTACAGAACCGTTATAAGTGAAAGCAACACTGTAACAATGCTCAACCAGGAATGCTGGTTGTTATTAAAGAAGACAATGTACCTGTAACAAATTGGATATTAGGCAGAATAATCCAAACAATAAAAGGACACGATGGCCTAGTTCGCGTAGCAGACATCAAAACATCATCTGGTGTCCTTCGAAGGCCCATACACAAACTAGCCCCATTACCAATGGAAGAAGAAACCAATGCTACCGATTCAACCAAAGAATCCACATCAGCTGAAGAGGTACATTCAATAAAACGCAAACGAGAAGCAATCAACACTCGTTCTGCCTCCAGATCCAGACACGAGGTGATGACATCAAATGAGCCTCAATCATCATCCACAGCATCGAATGCTGAATACACTACACCGTCCAAAAGAAAACATCGTTCAAATTCAGCTGTGAGTGCATTTCTACTCACCTGTTTAATCTTACCAATCTTTGGCCAAGTCAACATTAAACCATTCAAGTCAAAACCAGGGTTGTATTTTGAATCCATGGGAAATGCTCATCTCATATCTAACGAGTGGAACATTGTAGTACATTACAATTTGAGCGCACTTTGGCAAGAGTATGACACTATCACAAGTGGAGTACACAAGCTAATGGATCTATGTGAAATGATCAGTGACAGACAATCATGTGATCCCACCCTAAAACAATTTGAGAGCATACTCAAAGAACTGCAAGATGGCAATGAGCTACTACTACACCACCATAAAAACATACGAGGAAGAAGAAAAAGTGCTCCTCTCAATATCATAGGAAATTTGGCTAGCTCACTTTTTGGTGTTTTGGATACAGAATATCCTGATAAAATGGCACAAGTCATAGAAGACCTTAATCATAACGACAACCATCTCTTAGAGTTAATTAGAAATCAAACCTCTATCATTGATTCTACCTCTAATATCATAAAAAATTCCCAAGAAGCAATAGCAGGTCGTCTTGGAGATCTGAACAAATATCTCAACTTAACAATAGCTAAACTCAACAACATGAACCATGAATTACATCAGCAAGGATCCAGTCAGACATTCACAGACTTGTCGTTACAACTAGTTCTAGCAATCAATCGCTTCGAACGCATGCAATCAAACTTATGGGATGTGTTTATTGATACTCATCATGGCAAAATCAATCCCTACTTGTTAGCACCAAGCCAACTAGGTAGCGAGTTGACCCGCATACAGGAGCATCTTCCTTCGTCGTTGAGATTACCCGCCAAACCAGATGACTTAACAACTTTATATAAGCTCACGAGTGTCCAGGGGCGCATTACTCCTAATCAAATGATTTTCCGTATAAAGCTCCCATTATTTTCACACGAGCACCTTGAAATGCTACGCATAGTTTCAGTACCATTTGTAACAAACAAAACACTCATGGCTATAAAATCTTCAACACCATTTCTCATTATTAATCTGCACAGGGATCAGTATTATCCATTGTCAGAATCAGATCTTAACACTTGTACAATGGGAGAAGAAGGCGTCATCTGAAAACAGCACTATCCACTGTATAATAAGTACTCCAACAGAAGCGCGTGTGAGCATCTCACAAGCCGAGATGGATACAACTGACCAATCCAAACCAATGGATCTATACAGTGACTAAACCTACAGCAATCAACATTGTATGTGGAGATTCGGCTACCCAGATAACGCTTCAAAGGTCAGGAATACTCGAAATAGAGTCGCAGTGCATCGTGAAAGACGAAACATCAACGATATATGGACATAATGCAATCTATAGCAACATAACAGGACGTTTTATCACATCAAATTTCACGGAACTCTCACCCGCAGAATCGACGGAGGACATTCTGTATCAACCTAAATTTACACAAAATTATACGAGCGACATTCAAGATCTTCAACGGAGGATCAAATCTCTTCTGACAAGTGAACACGTACCTCTCCATAGTTTAACGCAACATGGCATTCATCAGTTTGCCATCGGATACATGAGCCTGTTATTAATAATTGCTGCCACTGGCTATTTAACCTATAGATTCATATCAACACGAAGACGTGATGCTCTCTCCAAACCTCCAATTCCATTGCCGAGAACGACTTCTCAATGTAATGTCAGACTCCAAATAGATCCAGAATTATTGAGCAACCGCTCAACGCGGGGAGGATGTTAAATCAAGCATTGATCTAACGTTCGTAATTTATAATTTCTCGAAAAATTATAAATTACGCTATAATTGCACATCGACAAATTCTTCAGTCAACAAATAGCGAAAATAATTTCCGTTCTCACAAAATGTGCATACCTACTCAGATTACGTCTTCAGACGACATAGTACCCCGCTTAAGTTGCGCAAGAATGAAAACATTCTGTGAGAACTGAATTATCGTACATAAAATTGCTTTTGGTCAGTAAAATATAAAATTCACAACGCGTAAGCAATTTTTTGTTAATGTGAATTTATTAACCCAGCTAGCATTTAAATCGTTGGAACCAGTGCTGTCGTTTGGAAAATTTCAAGAGTAGTACAATTTGCTGCCAAAGCCGGAGTACTTTCGGAAAAAAACGGAGTACACGACAACGAAATTTAATGAATTCAAATTAATTAGAATGGGATCCTGAAATCATATTAGCGTGAATAAAACCCATTTTCATTAAAATGATTCATATTTAGATTTTTAAATAAATCTTTATATGTCTAGTATTATTACATTATTTATATTTTTTTTTCTTAGAAGCAACTGGTTTTTATTTTAAGATTTTCCCATGAATTTTTTTTTCAGCAATAAGAATTTCTTAAGTTTAGTTGACAGCTGCTGATTTAAGAGATTCATTAATTAATTGCTTTGATTCAGGTAATCATACTTGCATGAAGTAAAAAGGTTTTGTCATGAAAAGCTATTCTTGATAAAAGCATACCTGCATCTGAGACAACCTACATTTAGATGTGAAAACCTTACAAAAAAGCAGTCGAATTAAAATGAGCTAATGACCCTCTAATAGAAAGCTCTATACATTCCTTCTCTCTCTTGCTGTATTATGCCACATAAATTCTTTGCAATGATAGCTTTCTATGGTTGAATAAAAAGTTAAAGAGCTTTGAAAAAGTGATCCGGGTTTATATGGATATTTTCTTATCTAGTTGTATGTTGTCTGTGCCTGCATAAAGCAAATTAATACATAAATTCCATCATTATCTTAATTATTTAATTATTGCAAACTTTTGAATTTTCAAAATATTAGTAAGGATTTTAATATAGTCATAATACAAAATTGTATTGACAACTTCAGTCGCTTTAATTTTCTGCATTTCAAATCTTTTACAATATTTGAATCGGTAATGTACAGAAATAATTCTGGTAGAGGAAAATGCATAAAATTAAAAGTTATTTTGATTTTTGCATGTCCGTTCGTCCGTCCATCCTCACGATAACTCAAGAACGCGTGTACTTAGAGAGCTGAAATTTTGCCTATAGCCGGGTAACTCCTTCGTAGGGTTGCCATGCAAAAATTTCGTTTTTCATTATGTATATATTTGGACATTGCCTGAGAGCTGAAATTTTGTACATAGTGTTTTCAATAGTAAATAAAACTTCAAAAAATGAGCTAAATCGGGCAACCCCTTCTTGGTGTTGCCATATAAAAATTTAGCATTTTTACGTATACTGTGAAAACGATCAGTCCTATATAGTTTGCTTGTACTGAAAACTTCTTCAGAATATAAAATCCTATAAAATTGGTTATAACAATTTTTTCTGCCCGATGAACTATTCTAGAAATATTTGCGAAAAACCACTTCAAAAATCAAACTGGCACAGATGGATGACCTTACGAAATTACATACGGAAATTCATCTAGGGTATCGTAAGAATTGGTCTTAGACCAATTCGAGCTTTTTTATTTGTTTGCAATAACTTTAAAACATATTTTACAAAACCCTCTGTTATTTATAAGGCTACGTGAATACAGAGCAACATTTTTGAACACGTTTAAGGCTGAAACACAATTCCGACGACAGAGCGACAGAACGACAGACGACAGCGAAAAATTCGCTGCGAAACAGGCAGTCGAAAAATTTGGAACACAATTGCAACGACAGGCGATGAGCGACGATTGTGAAAGAAGAAGATGTTGAAATTTCATTTGTTAAATGTTTCGAGCGTTTTAAAAGGAGATTTTTATCAAGAATATTTTATATTATATTGAAAGAAATGCAATGAACCAAAGTGTGGAAAAAAACTGAAAATACGGAGATTAAGTAAATTAAACGCTTTAAAATATCCATCCAACCCTTGTCTTTTTTGTCCACTTGTCTTGTCTATCTTGTAAACTATAAATTATTTTATGGATTTCGCATTTCCTCGATCAATTTTTCCTCAAAGCTCATTATTTTAAAATTACCGCGGCGTGCTACCACCTAAAAAAGACAAAAGTGAATGCCACAACCATTTCATTCGATTAATTTTGTTGGTAGGACTGCAGCGACGACGGCAAAATTAGAAACTGATCAATCCCGGCGATAATGTCGTCGATCGCTCAACGTCGGTCGTCGCAATTTGATGCATTCGCATAAGATGCTGTGTTTTTAGAAGTTTGACAGCGATATATCGTCGTCGTTTGTCGTCTGTCGTCGGAATTGTGTTTAAGCCTTTAGTTTGTTTATTGTACGTATTACCTTTTGTTGACGAGAAAACAGTTTCCATAGAATTTCCAAGAATGGTTCCTTGACATATCCACCAGTTGTGCTCTAAATCTATCGTTATACTAGAAATCATATTTTCTTTATTATATATATTTGTTGCATTTCTAGGAATTGTTCTAGATTACCTTTGATCTTCAGATACATTTACCATATTCATATGGCTTGTACCACCACCACTACATTTAGAAACTTTAATACTGTGTCTGCAATATTGCCAAGAATTGACTTTAGTACTTTACCTATGCACATACATTTTGGATGCCTTGACACTTACTTCTCCATTAGCGAAAGTGATTTTGATCACATTAGATCTTTACTCTGCCCTTCACAGTTCTGTATGAAGTTCTGTTTCCCCGGTAAATATGGAACAGTTAGTAATTTATATATCTGAAAGAACGTTGAGGTAATTATAAATAATCATTGGGGTCATTCCACAGGATCGATAAAAAATCGCACTTTCCCAACCCAACGATCACCAATCTCATTTTTCTTTTCCTGAAAGTTAAGTAGTTATGAGATAAGAATACAACTATTTATTTTTGTGCTGCGCCGCATGCTGGTTGAAGTAAAGGACTCTGAAACCTTAAAATTCGTCGATTTTTGGTCTGCTGAGTTATATTCAAAAAATATAACTTTGGTTCTGATTATCACAGAGCCAGACAAGAAAGATGAGCGAATATTTTAAAAATAGATGGCTTTAAGAAGAAGAAAAAATTAAGAATATTAAATATATCCTTTATCCTTGAATATCTTCAAATGAATTCCCTTAATTTTTCCTTGCTTTATTTTTAAAATAATACTCATAATGTTTTTAGTAAATGGTTAGATTTTTAAATTGGGATCTCAATGGGTTTGGAGACGAGAATTTTTCTTGTTTGAGGTCTTGTTTTTTGGGATAAAATGTAATACAAATCTATTGTGTTATCTTTGATCCCATAAAATATATATTTTTGTCTTCTTCTTCTCAAATGTGACCCATTAACAGTATCTAAATTAAACAAAAGAAAATGATCTCGCCCCGAAAATCAACTTTACTGTCGAAATATTTCCTTATTTTTTCACAAAAGAAAACAATCTTAATCGTCGTCCCTAAAAATTTCCACAAAGATGGTGTAAGCTGTAAATTCCTTGATTTTTTTTTTTTTTTTTTTTTAAATTGGGAACTATTTTCATGTTTTTTTCCTTTTTGTCACAACTCACTAATTTTATATTGTTTTATTACAAAAAATCAAGGTTTTTTACAACACTTAAATTAAAGGAAACAAATGATATAGTTAAATTAAAAAATTTACTATTAATTGGACTTAGCTTTTGTGAGAAGGAATATGAAGAAAATTGAAAAGACAAACGAAAAGGCAAAGAGCGATTAAAAAAATGTTTTCTGGACTAAAATAGAATTTCTGGAACTCTTTAAGTTTAAGTTAAATTAAAAAATTTACTATTAATTGGACTTAGCTTTTGTGAGAAGGAATATGAAGAAAATTGAAAAGACAAACGAAAAGGCAAAGAGCGATTAAAAAAAAAGGTTTCTGGACTAAAATAGAATTTCTGGAACTCTTTAAGTAGAGAGCGTTGATTGTGCAATTCATAAGCATGAATCACAGCGTTTAATGAACGAATCATAATGACATGACTAAATAGGTGTAATAGCAACGAGGTAATAACTAAAGGAGATGCAATCATATGTACGATCCGTGTACATGAGCGTACCCAAAATTGCCCTGCATTTGTGTATGTTTCACTCCGCCATTTTTGGTCTTCGCTGTCAAATCCATACTTAGTTTTGGATAGTTTTGGGCTTGGTGCATTGACGCAGGAAAACCCGTGAAATAACCGTAGGGGCCACGAAGCAAATATTACTCACAAACTTTTTACCACTGATCTTTTCTTCAAAATTATTAACTTTTTTACGTTCACGTTTGCAAATTCAGTAAAGACTTTTGAGCATATGAAAATAAAAGCGATTAAAATTGCGCATAGGTTGTACAATTGTGTACAGGTGTACAAATTTTACGGCGCTTATGTACAAACAATATCAGTGTCATAGTGTTAGAATTGGGTACGCGATATTTTCTCATTTGCATCTCCTTTAGTTCTTACCTCGTTGTGTAATAGGCTAAAACAAATCAGAGTAGTACCAAACCAACTTTTCAACCGGACTTAGTAGATGGTATTACTAAAATGTACTACGAATGTATAATTTTAAATTAGATTATTTGCTAACAACATACGTATATAGGAGTTTTAAGTATTAAGAAATGAAAAGCGGAGTACTTTTATAAAAGGAGTAGTACCGGAGTACGCTATTAGTTTTAGGAGTACAAATACTCCGATCGGAGTACAAACGACAGCACTGGTTGGAACTTGTGCATAAGTGTTCAGTCTTCGACTTAACGGCTGCCAGTGATATTGCCGCTAATATCATCCACATATAAGTCCCTGTCACATACATGTTCTTTTCGTATGCTTCCGGATCATGGCTGGAACAAAATTTGCAACTTCAATATATCCATAACTTTGAGGTAGCATTTGTGAGACTCCGGAACGTAGCAGGAATAATTATTGCTCCATCAAAATTTTGCAATCTTAAAGAAATATTTTATGGTAACTGGAACATGGCAATAGGCAACATTTATCCCATATAAATTTCGCCACTTTGGAGTGGTTTTAAATGTTTTATGGAACGTGGCGAGAACAATAATTATCGCTTTAAAATCCCAGCCTCTTAGCAAAATAAGAAGAAGAAAACAATTGAAATTTTGAAATTGCAGCTTGTTGTAGCTGATTCGCTGCATTTAATTGATTTAGGTACTAATTTAATATTGCAGTAATGCGTTTATTTTAATTAAGCATAACAATTTTATATAATATTATAGGTATTATGAGAAAATGTCTTCATGCATGGATTAACGGAAGTTACAATTTCCGCACGAAATTTTCAACAGGAGACATAACGCTTTTAAATATACACATGTAGCGGAACAATTACTTAAAGACTATATCGAACAATTAATTGATATTTATGGAATCGATAGCATCAGCATGAATGTACATAATCTGCGCCATGTCATTGAAGATGTAAAAAAGTTTGGATGTCTTCCTCAAATATCTTCATATAAATTTGAAAATTATTTAGGGCAATTAAAACCTTTACTGCGTGGTGGCAGCCGACCTTTAGCACATATAGCAAAGCGTATGATTGAACTATCTAAAATTAACACCTTAAATTATGATTCTGTATCAATGGAAACTGTTTTTGTTAAAGATGAAAGCCGCAATGAAAAACATGAACTAGAAGAATGCCAGAAAGTTTATAAAAAGATATATATAAAAGATGGCTACATGTTGGGAAGTGACATCAAAAATAGGTGGTTCTTTACGAAAAACGAGCAAATCGTAGCAATGAAAAATGCAATATACTATCAAGGAAAGTTGCATATATATGGTACACCACTAAAGGAAAAGTACGAGTTTTTTATAAGTCCAATTAAATCTTCATATCTCAATATATACGCCTCGAGTGGCAAAGAACAAAAAAAACCAAAATTGTACAGATTATGCGAAAATCAATGTAAGTTGATGGCGGTGAAATATACTAACAATGAAATATGTTTTTTCCCTTTACTTCACACTTTAGATTTTGAAATGAATTAGACGTTGAGTTTTCAAATATTTATATATTTAAAAATATAATTTTCCAATACAAAATTTGTTTCATAAAAAAAAATCAATTTCAAGATTCATAACAAAAAAACACATTAAACTTCATTATAATTAATATTCCGTTATTTTTAATAAACATTACACATTTAACCACAGTCAAGATCAACTTGTTTTTCTTTCACATAATAACTTAGTTCATAAAAATGTGGCTGCCTTTTTCTTTTTGATATATGGGAATTTATTAGTTTTTATTAAATCAAAATCTTAAGTAAACTTGTTTGTTTTAGACTCTGTTCAAATATATTCTAACAGGTCAATCACATTTTCCTTATAGCAAATTTACAGCCTTCATTTTAAATTATATGTAAAAAAAATTCAGTCGCGATTGAAAATAAAAAGAAATTCATCTTTTGGACTAAGTAATAAAGATAAAACAACAAGTATTTTTAGCTAACTATAGGCTTATTTATTATATAAACGTAATAAAAGCAACACTTCATTTCCTGATAAAAATTGCAATATTTATGGAGGAGACCTGCAATTCATGGGAATAGGTCTACTTGGAAAATTAGGTAATTGTCATTCCTAGTAGATTTAGTATAATGGGACATAACTTAACGCGACTAAGCAAGCATAATGAGATTCAGTACGTTTCAGTGCCCATTTTCTTTGTTCATCACTCAAAACTGAACAATTATTCCTTCCCTCACCATTGTCCTCACTATCACTATTGGAAAGATATAATCAGTGTTGCCAATAATAATTTTGAAATTCCGTTGAATTCATAGTAAAATTCCGTCAAAAATCCGCTAGACTAACTTTTTTTCCGTCAATAAAATCCGTTAAAATAGTTTCTTAAAATAGAATGCATTATAACTATAGTAAAACATATATTTTGTTGTATTTTTGAAATTAAATCAATTAACACTCTAAATTAAACAAAAATCATTGTCACTTTCGGTGCTTTCGGGCTGTAATGTGGCCATAACTATAACTTTGAATTGCTTCAACCGTATTAATTACTTTATCTGTTTATAATAGATTAGTGCGTATGCGAAGTAGATTTTTGTGGCGATAAAATAGTAGTAGATCGCAGAGACAGGGCTATACCACTGACATGTATATAAATGGACTGACTGATCTCCTGTTTCATGTGGCACCAGTTTTGGTTTCAGAAAATAGGTTCTCACTGCCTATGCTACCAACTGTTGTATACTGGCGCTATATTTAAATTATTGGGGAATTTACTTATATGCATATCAGTGGGATTTACCGAATTTACCACAAAACTATTTTGTACTATTTGTAAATTTTAATTATGAGTCGAAGAAAGTGTTTTTTATAAGACTGTTTTAGTGGGAAATACCGCTGAACGTCAAGCAATTTATCGTTCCTAATAGTTACAGTTCAGTGGGAAAGTATGCTCTCACGGAAAGAGGCAGGAATATGAAAGTGGTGCCATTTGCTTTCATGTATTTTTGATTAAACGAGCAGTCCATTTATATACATGTCAGTGGGCTATACCCAAACACTCCAAGCAGAGACAAATGAGAAGTGTCGGCTGAAAATGCTGAAAGTGCCAATAATTTTAAGTAGCAGTAAAACAGAAAAATATGCTTAGTTTACAAGAAATATATACATAGGTAGATATCACTAAATTTGTGGCGGGAATTTTTTATGCACATGCGACGTTATCAGGATTATTGGCGGTGGAACGTACTGCATTTTCACCCGATAGTCCTTAATTTGTAAAAAGATTCAATTCAGTTCCATTTTCAGGGCCATTTACAGTTCTGAAACTTTCATCCGTTCTCCGAGGGCAATCAATCTTAGGAAAATTCATATGCCTTCCGTTTTTGTCATAATCCCCAATAACAACTGTTCATTTAATACTTTTATTCCTGTCAAAAGTACTGATATCATTATTATTAATATAAGATGTATTTTTGTCAACACTAAATGCATAATTTTTGTCAAAATTTTTTTTAATTGCCTCTTTATACTTTATCACTTCCCTATAAAAAGTTGTTGGATATCGATTATTTTTTTCTTTCTATGTTTTGTTGACATTTTTGAACCTTTTAATATTAGATATCGGCATCTTGTGTATATTATACTATACTATACTTGTATATTATACTATCTACGATTTTTTGGCATTTTGCAACCTTTTAATAGGGTCATTTCAGAGGAAATCGACAAATGTTCTCAATGGACCATCTCCTATTTTGATGATATTTCAGAGAAAGGTTGATTAAATTGTTAATAGTACTTTGCTTAAATTTTTTTTATTCATTCACGACGGAGATACGGTATTTTAAAATTTGAAAAAGTGGCAGATTTTGCTCTAAATGTACGCATCGCAAATCCAAGAAACAAGAGTTAGTTATATAAAGGATCCTTAAAGTTTTTGAGAAAAAATTAATCGAGGTCCTTTTTATAAAAATTTGTTTTCAACGATAATGGATATGTCTCCTTGAATATCTCAAAATTTGTGGTCTACATTTTTGCTTGTTTGTTTTTGTTAATTTTAATCCTTATACCTAAAGCTTGATGTCAAAGTGAAGAGGAGTTTAAGCTGACATAACGATAATCGCCATAGTAGCAGAAATCAACATTCATGGTACATTTACCTATATAGGATTTAAATACGAAAAGAATAAAAAAGTCTAAACTGCTCATTTTGATATATTCAAGGATAACGGACATATCCATTATCCTCGAAAATAAATTTTCAGAATTTTCAAGAACTTCAAAGCATTTTTAAATAATTAACGGTTGCTTCATGCGTTTTAATGGATACATTCTAAAATATAAATTTACTAAAGAAAATTTTCCACTTTTTTCAGATTTCAAAATACTGTATCTCCATCATAAATGGATAAAACAAAAAATGTTTTAAGTACTATTAACTATTTAACCAACCTTCCTGTAAAATTTCTTCACAATCTCAGATGGTCTATACATAAAGTTACACAATATTGTTCGATTTTTTGTGGAATGACCCAATACTAGAATATCGGAATCTTATCTGTTTATTAAATGTTTTGTATAATAGAAATGGTTTTTACAGTTCTGCAGCTTGAAGCAAAAAAGGAAAGTGTACTTATTAACAACAATTACCTAATTTTTTAAATGGCTAATTTATTTTAAATGTACGTCTACTCTAATTCTTTATTCAGTTTTTAATTGGAAATGATTTTTTCTTTTTTTCAAAATATGAATTGAAACTGTTTGAATTCTTTTAAGTAAAAATATTTGCGGCTTTATCTTTGTTAATTTTGCAATTTTCAATAAAAAAGTTAAAAAGAACGGAAACTCCTAAATGGAGGAACACATGTACTTAATATGCGATATTAATAGCGATATTACTTATTTGCATAAAATTCACCCATATAGTTACTATTCTGCTCCAATATTTTCGTCATCGAATATTGCTATATATTGCTCTTCGTAATTAGTTTCATTTTCTGAACTATTGTTCACTTCAATCTTTGAAACATTGTCGTCATTGCTCGCAAAAACAGGAACGTCCTCAGCACTATCACAAGGTTCCTTAGATTTGTCTTTCACATATTTTGCAGGAGTACTATAAAAAATAGTAATATCGAGTGAATTTTCATGATATGGATATAAAAGTTTCAATTTTATTTACCATTTCCTATTATGTCTTTTATTAGCGTGTCGCAATATATGCTCTTTGAAGAAAATTTAATTTTTTTGAATAGTATAACGATTATCAGCTTTATTCAAAACTTCAAAAAATACTGATAAAATGCCTTTAAGATGATTAAAAGGTTTTTTATTGGTTTGACATTTCGTCCGAGAAATTCCTGTCCATAAGAACTGCGTTAGGATTTCTGATTCAAAAATATGATCAACAACCCGATAGCCCACTTTTGACGCATCTTTGTCATTGTTACATCCAGTAATTTTTACTAGCCGACTAATCTGTAATGAAATGCATTATTAATACATTCTTGAAATGATTCCTGATGAATTTACCAATTCCTTTTTAAACTCCTCATTGCTCCGAATGGCTTCTTCAAATTCTAGAACTGCCACTATTGATGACAATGGTAATGTATGTTTACCGAGTATTTCTTCTATCGCTGGGGCTTCAGTATTATGTTTCTGTAAATCTGTCTAATAGACGCTTGCATCAGCTTTATATATCATCATAGTTGTCTTGAATATTTTTTCAAGATATGCGAAAACTTTACAAAATTCGTCATCAATATTTTTCTTATTTTCTTGGAGTTCTTCTTTAATACACTTTATTTCACTTCGAAGCATCTTAAGGTCATCCTCAAAATGAACTGAGAGGATATAAAACTTTTAATGCAATGAACTTTACTGTCGCCAAACATTTAGCTTACTTGTTGATAAATTCATCAAATTAGGTTCATTTAAGATATGAGAGCTATTACACAGGAAAGCTTCGTCCTCAACTACATGCAAAGAATCCGTATCCTCAGTGACGATTATCGTTTTATCAGACGAAAGCTCAGAGTTTTCAGGTATTAAAGAAAACTGTGAACTAGAATGACTCATAACCTAAACCTATTCAGATTTTTGTGAGGATGGTGAAGTACTAACAACATAAATGTTAGAAACTGTTTCTTGCGTTGCACTATTTGGTATTTGGAAGCATTTTTAATGTTTTTTGCATAGGTAATTTTACGTACGCTTCTTCCATCATCTTATTTCTATCTACACAGAAATTCTTACAGAAGGTTTTCCCAGGAGTTTTACGCCTTTTATTATTATTATTTTTTAAATGGACGAACAATCTAATAAAAAAAATTAAACCATTATTTGGGCCCATTAAAACATACGAATCATATAAACAAAGTAATCAAATCATATGACGCTCTTGATTCACTCACTACGAGCAGCTGAGAGCCGTCCAATGTGGATAAGTAAGTCTTTATTTTCACTGAGTGGTCTACTTTATAAATTAAATGTTTGATTAAATTAATTCTTTAATATTTGCTTTACGCAAACTCATAAAAACTTCACTTCAGAGGAGCAGCTTGAGATGTGGAGGAGGAACTTCATGGAGTGTTCTCTTGTAAGTACACTCTCGGAGCAAGACACTGATTTATGATCCAATAACACTCGGACAAGTACATTAGCATGCTACTGCCAGAACACCAACAAAAGTTACCTGACCGTAGTGGAAAGAAAGGAATACGGTGAAGTCGTCCGTCATTTAGAAAGTACGAGTGCCTCCCAGTTTGAAAATCACTTAAGGAAGATAAAACGAATGGTGAAAGATCCAAATTTGTTGCAATGCAAGAAATATAATGCAAAAATTTTGTTCGGTAAAATTAAAGCTAAGGAATTCTCCAGTCCAGCATCTCATTCAGAGGACTACGGTTCTCAAAAAAGAAAATAAATTATTATTGGAGCAGGAATATGATGTCACAGAAGATGGAAATATCTTAAGGTATTCTATATTCCGGTCTTCGCTTGAAGTTCAGTCGCAGCTTGTGAATCATCACGTCATTTAAACAAAGAACAAATACATAATAAAAATTACCTGTCTTCTGCCTCTGAGTCGGAACATTGTACCAACGTTTTTTCCATGTTAATGGCTTCTTCGTATGTGCAAATGTTATTACATTTTAAAATACAGTCGTACTCCGACCATATAGCTTCCGGTGTGGACGATGGATTTCTTCTTGACTTGTCACGTTCAACATTTCTCATGTTTTCTGGCCATTTTAAAATATTATTCTGTTCCCATTGATGAGGAACAACAGAAAAACATATCCCACTTTCCTCGTGCGTTGCAACGACTTTAAAGTAATGATCGATTTTCCCCCTAAATAATTTAATTTATGTAATTATAAATAAAAATATTCAAGCAAAATGCGCTTACTTTTTCATATTTAAAGGAATAAAAAGCGTGAAAATCAGGTGAAAGCGCGCGTCTTACCAGCTGACGACCGATCAATATGTCACCACCAATATGTCACTTGACATTGTTATAAAACATACAGCAAACATAAGAAAGAAAAATTTAATCATATTTCTTCATGTGGTAGGGCTGTTTCGCATTTTACTGCGTGCTGTTCACAAGTTTATGGAAACAGGAACATTGAAGTAAAATAAACACTGGTGGCATTACAGGAATTGCTTTTCATTGAGGTGGCTAGAGCTTTGAAGCCGCCAAATTGTTGCCGCTTCATACTGACTGCCACCTATTAACATAATCGGGGATTTCTAACCAGATATATGTATGGTATTGCCATTTTGGCTAAGTACTTTGGGAAAATGGCTGCTTTATGAAATAATTATGGGTGAACATTGGATATACCCTAAACACTTATACTTTGCAAAATCTTATTTCGTATTAATACTTGCATGTAAATCGAATTAAACTGTATTATTTTGTCATATTTCAGGTGAAGATTCTCTTGGAAATAATTTTAAGTGTGCCTAAGTTATAAACAAAAATAAATTATTAAAATAATTTCATTTTCCTTAATTTAAATTGGGGTTGTTTCAAAGCCGCTTTCTTATTTTTCGAAGTATCGTATGACCTGTCAACAGTAAAATTTTCTGCGTAGTTGATTTTCCCACAGAGGCACTCAGAAACACAACTAAAAATAATGAATATTACATTAATTTCATTCTACCATATCTGAAATTTATTTCCATAAACACAAGTTCATGTTGGTTCACATATACTCTTAATCTAAAACTGTCAAAGTTTATACATAAAAAAAACTTTAAAGAATACCAACACGGAAAAACTAAAAAAATTGCTCATTAGGAAGAAAGTCCCGAACTTTTTGGTTGGGAACATGGCATAACATGAATCTGCCAATATCAAGAATACATAATTGCCACGTTCGGGATATATAGCTGCTACGATCCCGGGTAGTACGCATCCACCGAAAAAGTGTTCCCCACTATAGCGACAGGAACATCATGGGCACATTGCTGCGATGTTCCTCGGCATATAAATAGTAAGTAGTCGGCGATTTGGATAGGGATGAAATAAGTGATCGGTACACATTCCTGTCCTCATAGATGCTAGCTGGGAAGTAAGTTGCAGCACCTTTTCTTTGTATAAATTATTTGAGTTTTTAAATAAAAGTTCAGTCTTTGAAGTTTATTAAGTGGAAGCAAGTCTTTTAATTATATCATCATCGACAATAATTAGTTTGTTGGTTAAGTACCTACAAACAAACTAGTGATACAGGTTAAGTACCTTAATCACAGAATTTATCGATTCCTAATAGTTTGTTGATTTAGTAGCTGCAGGCAATTTCAGTGCAAAGGTTAAGTACCTTTACACATTCGACGGAAGAACCAGCGGTCAAGTAAAGGAACTTGGTCGCAATAAAAAACAGTGCTCTTTGTTTCCTATTTTGGCTCACAAGTAACATATTCTTATATTCTATGTTTGTTAATATTGTAACAACGTACCGTTACAAGTGTGGCTCAAGGTTGAGTGTTTGTCCAGTTTCCGGCAGGTCGCTGCAATTTGTTGGGCTATGAACTGGATGTTGTTGAATTCAGTTTTAAAATTTACCAGGTCGTAGAATGTCACTAATTTCCACCCGTTGGTGTAGAAATTGGCTCTGCCAATTTCCTCGAAGTATATACCTGCATTGGCATTTAGTTGGTTTACCTTTATTCCTGAGCCGTAGGCGAAAGGGATGCATACTAAAATTAATGCTATATGCACCATTTTGGAAACCTGGAAGATGATACTGTATTAATCATTTGGAATGATTTTTTGGGAAGGATGAAATTACTGGCATTAATCTGTGAAAAGTTTCAAGTCATTATTATGGACTCTTTTATTTTTGTTGTTGACATTTATGGTGGAATTTTCGGGGGAATTAATCTCCATTATCTCATACGGACCTGACCATAATGGTGAGAACTTATTATCTCTCACCCTGCTCTTGAGTAAAAGGGGTTATTTGTGCGTTCTGTGTGAATTGATATGGACTTCAGCCTATCAGACAGAGTTGCCTTTATAAGATTGTACCAGTCCTCTGTTTTGTCATAGCCTGACTGCTTAAAATAATCATGAGTTTCATCAAAATCTTCATGATCTTGAATCAGTGTTTCCGTTTTTTCAAATGAAGCCCACAGTTCTTCGAAATTTTGGAGTTTTTCAGAAGTAACATCTGAAGTTCTTTTACTTTTATTTGCTCTGTGATAATCGGCCAGAATTTGTCTAATTTCTGTAATATTTGGGACTTGTGATAAGCAAAGCTCATCGAAAGATTTGGTTTCTTCAGTCATGTTTAATTGATTTATATTTTGTTTGGGAATTAATTAATTAGTTATGGAAGAAATGTTAAAAAAAAAATTTGTTTACGTTTTCCCAACAACAATAAGCAAGTAGCAAGTTGGTTATACGTAGATAATTATGTTTAATTAAATTTAGTAAGAGTTGAGAAAAACACAGCGATAGGAATGTGAAGGATTGTGGAATTTTTCAACAAGGGAAAAGACGAAAAATTGTTTTATTTTTATTTGGTAGAAAAAATCTTATGGTTTTTGGTTCCGTCTGTCACCAGATGTTGTGTGTAGATATGTACATATGGTTAAGGATGGAAAAGGTATAGACCGCAATGTGTGGAAAATATAGAGCGAGACTAGGAGGAAAATTTGTTGTATTTGACCGTCTTACGAGGTTTTTGATGTATTTTTATTGCTCGGAGATGATGGAGAGAAATTAAAAAAAAAATTAAATAAATTACTAGAAATCTCAATGTATATAAAAAAAACTGATTGTCACTTGTTCGTTGTAAATATCTCTTGTTTAAATTGAAATAAAAAGTAGGAAATTAAATTTTATTAAGAATAAGGAAGGTATAATGATAGGTAGGGGAACTATTGTGGGATTTGTTAGTAAAAAAAATTGTAATTAATATTTTTCTATGCAAACATTTATATGAGAACAAAAGGGAGAAAAAGGTAAGGACAATCCAACTTCCATAAGAACAACCAACTTCAGGAGAAGAAGAAAAAACAATTTTGATATAAAAACTAAATAATGGCGTCCACAATCTTTTTTAAGAAAAAAGGCACAGTTCTAATAAAAAATAAAATTTTAAAATATTATTTATATATATAAGATTGTTTTGTTATCGATATCTTTTGTATTGTGGATAGAATGATTAGAGGATGATGATTGATTAAAATTAAGAGCGTGTTGATATATAATAGCAATAGCAAAATAGCAAATCACAAGTTAATGGTGGGTTAAGAATTAACTTTTAAGAAAAGTTTATCAGTGTTAATTTCTTTGCAATTTTCGGTATTGTTAACTGATCGTACTTCCAATCCATATCTTTCCTCTGACCGATAGGCTTACGAAATCCTACCGCAGGGGATCGATTATAGATTTTTATCGAATTCCTCTGACCAGCAAATTCACGCAGTTTTACCGCAGAGGTCGCTTCTAGGAAGACCGGTTTTCAGTTTATGTGTGTTGAATTGATTGTTTCTCAAAATTAAATTAGAACTCGCACTTGTATGTAATTATATGTAAATAGTAAGCAAATGTAAATGTGCAAATTTTCAGAAAATATGTAAATACTTTTGTTAAATAAATTCTTTATATATATCACTGCTCAGGTAATGCAAACCAGACGAAAAAATGTATATGTATATATATAAATTTGTATAGTCCAAACAAAAGGTTGATCTATATGTGTTTAGATTAATTAATTGTAAAAGTTAATTTAGAATGCTAGAAAAAAGAGAAACTCTTCACGCTACCTTTTGTTTTAGCTAGAGTTGCTGGTGTTTTTACTTTTTTTTTCGATGGTGTTATGTATAGTTGAATGATGTTTATTTATATACTTAAGGTTTTGCAGCTTTTTATGCTTCCTGTTTATTTATGCTGCGGCGATTTATTTTTATTGTGTTTCGTGAGTTGAGGATGTTGGTGAAGAAGTGGACATTTAAGCGAAACAGTGTTGTTGTTGCTGCGTAGGGCGTCCTGTTATAGTCTTCCTTCCTTCCTTCCTTCCTTCCTTCCTTCTTTACAAAACGTCTTTATTGAGGCAAGGATGAAGCCTCCTTGGGTCCACCGGTGGGGCAATTAGGTGCCAAAATTATTATTATCCTCTAAGTACTCTTATTTTTAGAGTACCCGGGCATATTTTTTTTATTATTTTTTCTTTTCCTTTTTTAATACTCTTGCTTTTAATTTTGGTATATTTATTAATTATTATTTTATTTTAATTAAATTAATTTTTTTTTTGTAGGCACTGATTTACAATTTATCCACTGGTCAAACTTTGGAAAGTACACTTCCACCAAAATGCTGTGGATGGCTGATTTTATCACCAATTAGTTAAACTCAAACTAAATCAATTTTTTTGTTTTGCGAAGGCACTGATTTATTGGTACGGAATACCGCTGCCATCAGTTGTTATAAGAATTACGCACTCCGTGCTCACTGGAAGAGAGCGCGCTTTAGGGCTGTTAGAAATAATACACTCAATTTTTGGGGTTCCTTAAAACCACTAATTATCTTTATTATCACTATAGATTTTTCCCTTTATTTTTTTGGGCTTTTTACAAAGATTCACTCCTCTTATATGATTTATTAATTTTTCCTCTTTCTGAGTTTTTACAAAAATTTACATTCACGTATAAATTATTGATCTAGCCTTTTCTAGGTTTTCAAATAAGAATTACTGATTTTCACTTTATTGGGTTTCTACAAGGTTTCACTTCACTTCTTAAAATTAGCTTTTTGCTTTTTACATCGAAATTTCTGCGGGGCGTCCCGTTAGGGGGTGAGAGACAAACTCCCCGAGGTTTGGGCAAATTGCACCCAAGTACCCACAATTACTTCAAAAGCTCTTTTTTCTTTTTATTGTCTTCTCACGACGTTGAATAAACGTACGTGAGAAAATGCAAAAAAGTTTTGATGCAAGCTATATGCATCAATGTAAAACTGTAATCTGATATGCACTTGTGCGCCCGTCTTGAAATATTAATTTTAACAGGGCGCGAATAATTGTGATAATTGTATGTATGTATGTACATACAATTAGATTGGAAAAATAGGTACTGTACGTATGTAGAGTGTACACGCGGGAAAAAAGTAAGAAGACACTGTATGTAGGTAAGTGTGCATATCGTGTGAGTGGAATGTGTGCCTGATAACAAAATACAATTTATGCTAAATTGCATTTTATTATAACATGGGAATGAATTTTTTAAATGCAGTTTTTAAATGTGAATTGAAATGAATAAAATTATTTTTGCTTTCAGGGTCAAGTTATGATACATCAATATATTGTATAGGACAATATATTGATGTATTGACCTTATGGTTGCGATTCGGGGCATTAGGCACCTGAGTCACAACAAGTGCCTCGAGCCGGATATGCTCAGGTTAAAGCCTTTTGGAAGCGTGCACCCCTTATTTAGAGTGATGGATGCTTCCCGGCTGGTACCGAAAATACCCCGCCCGAGACCCGCGTCCCCAATTTTAATGGGAACTGCGCGAACACTGCCATGAACCTTCCCAAATCTTCCTAGGAAGTTCAGGAGGTCTACATGACTGGCTCGCATTGGGACCCGTGAAAACACAACCTTCGTGGGCTTTTCCCTGAGTGGGAATGGTACAAGCTGTCTACCATCCACCTGGATGCCCGCAAGCATGAGCTTGGAAGCTCTATCGAGGGTCGGTGTATACACGTCAACCATTCCCCCAGCTATTACTGTTGTGACCCGGGTGCCGGGTGCCCATTGACCCGAACCACAACCACAAAAGCAATACACCAATATATTGTCTTATACAATATATCGGCGTATCAGAAATGACCCTGAAAAGTAAAAATTATTTAACAGAAAATTCATTTAAATTTCATATGCATTTAAAAATGCATTTTCATACTGAAACAAAATGCAATTTAGCATAAATTGCAATTTGTTATCAGTCGTACATTCCGTTCACACGGCATGTATACTTACCTACATGCAGTGCTATGTACATACCTACATATAGCTTTTCTGCTAAATTATCTGCATGTACTATACATACATACAGTTTCTTTTTCCTAAATCCAAAAAACTTAATCGTATGTACATAGATACACATAATTATTCTTATCAGATAAAAATATTACTTTTTCAAGACACAAGTGCATATCAGATTTCATGCATATGCACTGTGCCTAAACTTTTTGTACATTCCCACGTACGATTTTTCACGTCGTGGGAAAGTAGTAAAAAAAGAATAAAAAAGCTTTTTTGAAGGTTGTGATGGGCGCCTGGGCGCAAAATCGCCGATCCTCGGGGAGTTCGTTCTTAAAATCCGTCGAGTGCAGTCTTTTACAAAACCCGGAATATATAGTTAAAAAAAATGAGAATTTAGAAAAATCGGTAGTGAGCCAGATTTCCTAAGTGAAAAAGAATTGTTATATTGAGTGTCCTAGCAATAAAAAAAAAGAGATA
The DNA here is from genome assembly GCA_963924295.1 of Dioctria rufipes. NCBI lineage: Eukaryota > Metazoa > Arthropoda > Insecta > Diptera > Asilidae > Dioctria > Dioctria rufipes. The sequence continues at coordinate 108,347,096 of OZ002744.1, forward strand.
GTAACAGCCAATATTTGGATTATAAACGAATATCAAAGTTCTTACGATATTTAAGACTGTGTAACATTTAAATATTGTGACAGCCAGTTGTGAAAAACAAAGAGGAATAAAAAAAATAATAATTTACACTTATAAAGTTTAAGAGGAAGAGTTTTTTTTTTGACAAAAATCCCTAATCGATAAAAGTTCATAGTTTGAGTGCTCTCCGCCGGAGCACGGCACTCCAACTACAACATTTTGGTGGCAGCGGACTTAAAACTAGTGCCAATAAATAATTTGCAAACAAATACACATAAAAATTTTTCTTTTTAATTTAACTAAAATCAAAAATAATAATACACAAAAAAGACGCAACAACAATTTAACAAATTAAACAAATCAAGTATATTAAAACCTAAAGTGCCTAGGAAAAAATTTATAAATATACAATTATAACAAAAAAAAAAAAACAAAAATAAATAAAATCCAGTGTTCTCAATAAACGAAAACATAACAATACGCTTGAATAAATAATAATAAAAACAGCGAATCAAAATTAAAATTATAACTGTTCAGAGTGCCATAGCGCTCCACCGGTGGACCCTTGAGAGGCTTCATCCCTGCCTCAATAAAGACGTTTAAGAAGGAAGGAAGGAAGGAAGGAAGACAATAACGGTACGCCCAACACAACAACAACTCTGTTTCGTTTAGTGTTCACTTCACCACCTACACATTCAACTTAGGAAACATCCTCCAAAACTACATTAGAAGAAAACGTAAATACCAGCATCTGCATCATTACAAGTGGATAAAGTTAAAGGTAGCGTGGAAAAACAATTTTCGTCTCATTTGGTTTTTTGTTTTCTCTCTATATATATATACACACATATACAGATTGTTTAATTGTCAATTAATTCTCAACAAATACGTTTAATGCAGCACACATTTTTCTTTTACCTGTATACATATATATATATATATTGCCTTTTTATTACTTTTTTTATTTAAATGAATATACATGGAAGAGACCTTTAGCTAAAAGAAGTGATCTATCAATAATTGCTAATCTCAGTCCTAAATTTTTTCTTCAAATGTGCGTGTTTACAGAAATTAATACCAAAATTCATTTGTTTATAGAAAGTTCATCCACACATTTTCTGATTATATACATATATTTACATTCGATCGCCATTTACATATAATTATATATGAATATATATATATGTATGTGTATGAAAGGAGAAAAACAATTTCATCCATTCCCTTCAATTTTTGATTAATTTAAAGAAACGTTCAATTCAACACATATAAATTGAAATCTGCTCCTCCTAGAAGCGACCTCTGCGGCAAGACTTCGTGAGCTTGCTGGTCAGAGGACTTCGACAAAAGTCATTATTCGATCCCCTGCGGTAGGACTTCGTGAGCCTATCGGTCAGGAGAAAGATATTGATTGGAAGAGCCACCAATTAACAATTTGGATTACAGATCAGATAATTAAGCACTTTTCCTCTTCATTACATATGTACATATGTATATTATCAAAATTTTTTTTTTTATTGGAAGAACGCACTTCATTTAAAAAAAACATTGACAACAAATATAAATCATTTTTGTGTTGTGATAAAAGATTTTTTTTTTTTTTTCTCTCTCTCATACAAATTTAATTCTCCCGCAAAAATAAAATTATTAACAGAATACCTAAAATAAATAAATAATAATTGTTTTTATATATATCGGAACTCTTAGCATTCCTTTTATTAGAAATCGAAAATTTCAAAACACCAACAAATCCAACAAATTATCATAACCCCCGTTTTTGTACTTTACTCACTTCCTACAATTTACGAAATTTTTCCTTTAAAACTAATTAGACATAACAAACTAATTCTCTGGATATTGCTGTTGGGAAACGTAAACGTTTGTCCTGTAATTAGCTGACTTTTACTTGCTCCATACAATTTAGTCACATCTTCTATAGTTCCCCTCAGATCAATCAAATCGAAGCTCGAAACGGACATTCCTAATATTAAAAAACTCTAGATCATAGCTGTACCAATTTTTCCATCCGTTACTTCAAAAAAAAAAATAACTACAATGACTGAAGAAACCGTTTCCTTCGATGAGCTTTGCCAATCTCAAATAGAAAAAAACAGTGCAATTAGGCAAATACTAGGGGCTTATCACCAAGCCGGTAAAGTGAAGCGTACCAATACCTTTGTGAACGGTAAATTACAGCAACTTGAAGAAATATGGAGCGCCTTCGAAAAAACAGAAGAACAAATAGTTCAGCATAAAGACTTCACGACCGACCACGATTATTTCAAAGAATCGTGCTCAGATAAAACTGAGGACTGGTACATGTTGACGAAAGCAACACTTTCCGAAAGATTGAAATCAATCTCAGAAAGTACTATAACCAGCAAAAACCCTTTCATATCCCATCACCCAGAGCTTCGTGGAGAATTCCAACCAAATCACAAGTTACAGAACCTAATAAGGAAACAGAAGGTCCACGAAATGAAAGTATTTTCAGAAGTCTAAATACAAAAATTAACTCAATTACAAGAGTTATACAATCATTAAACCCTGATACTTTACCTACAGTGAGTAAAACATACCTAGAACAAAAACTGAGTATCCTAAATAAACATTGGGCTGAATTCGAAGAACTCAACAATACAATCGAAATGCAATCTACGCCACAAGACCTAGAAAATAAATACTTTACTGAAAATGTTTTCGGTAAAACAGAAGCAGAATATGAAGAAACTGCAATTGCTATTCAAGAACAGCTAGATACGCGCTTCCCTAATTACCAACATGACACACGAAATAACTCATCACACTTTCACAATGAAAGCACAGAAGTCAAACTTTCACATATTTCTCTATCCGAAATTAAATCGTTAATACCAAATTTTAACGGCGATCCAAAAGACCTCCATAAATTCGTGTCATGTTGTGATGATATTAATAGACTTTATCCCAATACTGACCAAACAACCCTGTTTTCAATAATTAAAAGTAAGCTATTTGGAGATGCCTATAATGTACTTAAGTACAATGATATAAGCAGGTGGTCAGATTTAAAGAAAACATTACTCGAAACATTCGAAGTAAAATTAGAAAGGTCAGTACTCCAATCAAAACTACAAAACACAAGACAAAGAGCAGGAGAGCCTGTCAAAGAATTCCTGCAACGAATTAATATTACACATGCTCAATTGAACGAAGCCACGCATTCATATACAACAGATAAACTACTGTTGAATTCTCTCGTAAAAGACAACGAAAAACAAGCTATTGGAGCAATAGAAGATGGACTAATTAGCGAACAACTCCAAACATTAGCCAAGCTCCATGAAAATAGAGCATTAAAGCCCATAACGTCATATATTGGTGAGCAAGCATTACGCCTAGAATCAAAGGCAACAAAAGTAGCAGCGAACTCTTCTCGCACTGCTCATTCAACACAAGTGCAGAACCCCTTTTGCTATAAATGCAGGACACAGGGACATTTAGCTCCAAATTGTCCACAAAACAGTCGTATAAAACCAATTCCAAATAACAGTTTTTCTAATGCCCTAAACAAAAGCAATCCTCCTAAGCTGGCTAGCACCTTAAACAGCTCCATCCCTACATGCAGGTATTGTCATAAATTAGGACATACCCTAGAAGTATGCAGGGCGAGAATAGCAAACCACGGGAATTTCTACAGAGGAAATATAAATCCCGTTGATCAAAACTTCAGAAAGCGAACGGAAAGTCCCAATAGAACTACAATTCCCCAAAAAGAGGTCAGCTTCAACCAGGTTCCAAATCCTAATTTTAGAAAAAATTCCCATTCCTCGACAATACAACCCCAAAATGAACCAAGATCAAACAAAGATCACGTACAAAATCCGAGAATATTTTTAACACACTCGGAAAACAAATCAAGGCGAGAGGAATTAGTCGGCAGCCCCTCGCATATTCAAACAAAAGCCGACATACACACCAACCCAAATTAGATAATACACATTTATTAAAAGATCAAATAACGCTGAAAATTCCAATTACTATCAGTCCTAATTCCATTACTATTTCCATATCTACTAATGTATGCCAGAATAAAGAAACAAAACTCCTCGTAGACACAGGAGCAGAAATCAGTCTACTAAAGTTCAATACACTGAAAGCAGGCAGCACTTACTATAAAGATGCAATCTGCAAGATAAATACTTTATTTACAGAATCTAAAACTACAGAAGGATTAATATTGGCAAAAATGTCAAATACATCAAACGAAGAATGTATAATACAACATCCCTTCCAAATAGTAGGAGAAAACTCAACCTTGGCATATGACGGCCTAATTGGTCACGACTTCTTGTCTAGATACAACGCTTGTATCAACTACAAAAATAATTACATTTCCTTAGAGGTGAAGCAATGTCATTCATCCTATCCCATAGAGCAATATCGCTAAGATTACCCAAATACATATCTTAGATATGATAACCATGACAAGAAGTCTGAAACAAACAATGTAAGTGCTAATAAAAGCAAGTTACCCAGTACTTCACGAGAATTAAATACCAAAAGTGAAAAGTACCCCAAAACAAATATTCTACAAAAAACGGAAAATATTTTACAATCCAATGAAAACCGAAACGAATCGGACAAATTACATAATAAACTTATTACAATTCCCGCTCGCTCTGAATCCATAATTCAAATTCCAACTTTGTCAACTACGGAATCAGTATATTTTAAAAAAGAGGTAAAGCCAGGGTTGTTCATAGGTAATACCATAGTCAACCCATTACAAGGAATGGCAAAAGTCCTAGTTCTCAACACGAATGAACAGGACGTCGAACTGGCAATTCATGACATGAATCCAGAATGCCATGACCTTAATGACTTCGATTGCATCTCCACGGATTCCAACAGAGATCCAATTAGGGGCAGAATAAAGAAACTGCACACCCTGATTAAATTGGATCACTGTAATTTGGAAGAAGCCGAGAGTATTCGGAAAATTTGTAAGGATTTCAACGATCTCTTCTACTTAGAAGGGGATTTCCTAACATTTACAAATGCAGCCGAGCACAAAATCGAAACAATCCCGAATAAACCACACATATATACTAAACCGTACAGACTTCCAGAAACAAGCCGGAGAGAAATTACTCGGCAAATAAATGAAATGTTGGATTCAGAGATAATAAGTCCTTCAAATAGTCCGTGGAACTCTCCCCTACTTCTAGTTCCCAAAAAGCCGGACGAGCATGGGAACAAGAAATGGCGAGTCGTTGTAGACTTCCGCCGAGTAAATGATATTACTATCGGCGACGCGTACCCATTACCTAATATTACAGACATATTAGATCAATTGGGTAAGTCTAAATATTTCACAACGCTAGACCTCGCCAGCGGATTCCACCAAATTCGCATGGACGGGAAGGATCGAGCAAAAACTGCGTTTAGCACTCCTTATGGTCATTACGAGTTTAACCGTATGCCATTTGGATTAAAAGGTGCACCCGCAACCTTCCAACGTGCCATGAATAATGTCCTTTCCGGACTCCAAGGCATTTACTGTTTCGTATACATGGACGATATTGTAGTCCATGGATATAATCTTAAAGACCACAATATTAGGCTCGCAAACGTATTTAGCCGCCTTCGGGATTTCAATTTAAAATTACAACCCGACAAGTGCCATTTCCTAAGAAAGGAAATAATGTATCTAGGGCACATCATTACTGAAAATGGAGTCAAGCCAGACCCGGCAAAAATTAAATCAGTTCAATCTTATCCTAGACCCAAGAAGGAAAAGGATATAAAAGCCTTCCTTGGTTTCGTCGGCTATTATCGCCGCTTTATTCCAAATTTTTCTAAAATCGCGAAACCCCTTACTAACCTTCTGAAAAAGGACACACCTTTCAAGTTCGATGCAATTTGCGACGAAGCATTTTGCGAATTAAGAAAAAAATTAATATCAGCACCAATTTTATCCTATCCGGATTTCGACAAAGAATTTTTTGTCACCTCCGATGCCAGCGACTACGCCATCGGAGCAGTTCTTTCCCAAGCAGATGATCAAGGAGATCATCCAATCGCCTATGTGAGTCGAGTTCTCAATGGTGCAGAGACTCGTTACTCAACTATCGAAAAAGAGCTTTTGGCAATTGTTTTCGCGGTTGAGCAATTCAGGCCATACGTTTATGGTAGACAGTTTACCATCATAACTGACCATAAACCATTAATATGGCTAATGAATCTAAAGGATCATTCCTAAAGACTAATGAGATGGAGAATACGTCTTGAGGAATATGACTATAAAATAGTCCATAAACCTGGAAAGCTCAACACAAATGCTGACGCTCTCAGTAGAGCTATCCCAGAAAATTCCGTAAAATCAACGGAACCTAACACCTTTGTTAATGTGGTAACCAGGAATCAAGCCAAAGCTCAGGCGAATTTAGATACACCCAATCCAAATATTACTACTACAAATCCAGATTTATCAGTAGTAAACGGTTCCTCAGTGATAATAACTGAGACCAATTTCCCATTACTTTTAACTAAAAACACAAATCCCAAATTTTTTATCTTGCCAATGCAGGATACAGAACTTGAAAGAGTGTTAAAATATAAACTAAAACTTTTAGACAAACCTCCTCTACTAGAAAACAAACTGAACTTCTTTAAGAAGAAAGACTCCACAGTAATCATTTCAAAAGTCAATCTACCTTGCCGATCACAAAGAGATAGATTAGACATTGAAAAGATTTTAACTGAGATCTGCTCATACACAGAAGCAAATCAGTTAAATCAGGTAAATATTTCCTTCCCGGTATTAGACCAACAAAATCTATCAACTATTAAAAACATTTTTACCAATGTCTTCGTTAACCAAAAAATAAATATAAAACTTCATCAAGATTCCATAAAGTATTTATCTAACAGCAGTGATATTGAACAAGTTCTAAAAGATTTCCATTCCCTACCAACGGGAGGCCATCAAGGTGTCTCCCGTACAATCAAAAGAATTAAAAAACAATTCTATTGGCCTGGCATGTCAGACGATGTTGTAAGATATGTAAGGAAATGTAAACTTTGCCAAGTAAACAAAGTATCCAGAAATCCTAAGATTCCTATGAAAATCTCAAGCATAAGCTCAAAACCTTTAGAAAGAGTGTACCTAGATGTTGTAGGACCTCTCCCAATTTCCCATTCTGGAAATAAATACATCCTTACATTTCAAGACGACCTTTCAAAATTCTCGGAGGCTATTCCCATAGTCAACACGGAATCTAAGACATTAGCGGAAGCCTTCACGACAACAATAGTTTGTCGACATGGCATTCCAGAAAGTATCCTAACAGATCAGGGATCTAACCTCATAGGAGGCATGTTCGCCGAGGTATCCAAACTGCTAAAGATCAAAAGGCTCAAAACTACTCCTTATCACCCTCAAACAAATGGTGCATTGGAGAGGAGTCATAGAACTTTAGCAGAATACCTCAGATCTTATGTAGCGAAAGATCCGCAAGACTGGGATACATGGATTCCATATGCCATGTTTGTCTATAATACCACACCTCACTCGAGTACAAATTATACTCCCCGCGAACTCCTATACGGATTCCCAGCCGAAATCCCAAATAACCTAAAATCATCTCCGACCGTTTGCTATAATTACGATAATTATGCAAACGAGTTAAAAGCACGTCTACAACACAGCTATAAAATTGCGAAAGACATAGCCATGGCCCATAAAGAAAAGTCCAAAATCCAATATGACAAAAACACAGTTCAAAAATCTTTCAATATTGGAGACAAAGTCTTGTTAAAAAGCAGAGTGAGAGATAACAAATTCTCACCACTCTGGACAGGTCCATATGTGATTATAGAAATCAATTCTCCTGAGAACTCCACGGTGAAAATAAATAATAACAATAAAAGAGTCCATAACAATGACTTAAAACTTTTCGCGGATTAATACAAAATTTCATCTACTACAAATTCACCGCAAATGAATAAACAATGTCATCTTCCAGGTCCTCACAATGATGCAAACGGCATTTTTCCTAATCTGCATCCCATTCATCTCAGGCTCGGGGATAAAAATAAATCAAATAAATGCCAACGCAGGCATTTATTTCGAAGAAATTGGCAGAGCCAATTTCTACACCAACGAGTGGAAGATCGTTACCTACTACGATCTAGAAAATTTCAAGTCAGAATTCAGGAACATCAAATTCATCACGGAGCAAATTACGGCTATCTGCAAGAAATTGGATGGGAATTCAGCAATGGCACACACTTGTAACGGTACGTTGCTACAGATAAACCTTATCATAGCAAATATAGAATATAAAAATATGCTCCTAATAACTCAAAGCAGAAACCAAAGAGCACTTTTAAATGTAATAGGATCAATTTCCAAAGCTCTTTTCGGCACATTAGATGAAGATGATGCCAAGCTATATGATGAACAAATTCACAACCTCACTTTAAACCAAAATTCCCTCCTTTCCCTCATGAAAAGCCAAACCGCGATAATAGAAGCAACAGCTCAAATTTTTAATAAAACCAAGGCCGCAAGTGAAAAGGAATTCCTGAATATGCATAAAAAACTAATTTCGATTCAAATATCTACATCGCTAATGGTAAATAGAACACTGGATAATCAAATATCCATTGAATTAGAATCATTAATCTCCCTTGTTTCACTAATGGCATTCAGATATCAAAATACACAGTCAGAATTAATAGATCTTTTAATTGATTCCAAACATGGAAAATTTCACCCTACACTAATATCACCTAATAAGATTGAAAAAATTTTATCAAAAATTAGGCAGGAGCTGCCGAGTTCAATAATGCTTCCCATAAATTCAAGAGACAATATATTTTCACAAATCTACAAATTAAGCACAATATCTGCAAATGTTTTCAACAACAAAATAATTATAGAACTTCGAATCCCACTTCCTTTTAAAGAACCCTACCAAATTTTCAAAGCAAGGCCATTACCGACAATCCTAAACGGTTCATTCATATATATTGAACCATTAAAGGAATATATATTAATTTATTACAATCGTGATCATTACATCGAATTAACACTACAGGAAATCCACAATTGCGCAACGCTGGATCATACACACTTTTATTGTAAAATTTCATCACCCATCTTAAATACAAACAATAGAGTAAATCAATGTGAAATCAATCTAATAAAAAAGGAACCTATTACATCAAAATGTAAGATTTTGACTTCAAAACAGAGCTACTATATAACACAATTATCACAGCAAAATGCATGGCTTTTCTCCCTTAAAAAACCTTTCCATATAGATATCGTTTGTGAAGATTCAATTAGATCGGAAACCCTGCAGGGAACCGGAACAATATTTATCTACCCAGGTTGTTATGTCCGCACCAAAGAATTCATCTTGCACGGACATAACGTAAAAATATCAAAATTTAACTCCCATTTCATCCCAACAACAAACATTTCCAACATAATCGAAAATATGACGCTTCCCTCTATGGAAACGTACGGAAGAACAAATCCTTTAAATATCACAAACAACATGGACGTCGATGAAATTTTAAAATCCATCCATCTTCAAAAAGAACAAGAATCCAATTCTCTAAATCCTATAAACAATCACCACATTCACCACTATGCTTTATCATACTTAACAATGGCATTAGTTATCGCTATTCTAATCACCTACGTGTACATGAAATACAAATCAAAAACAGGCATAGGGAAAAATATACCTCTGGAACCGGAACATATACTTGCAGATGTGCCCACGGCGGCACCAAGAAGGTCTAACTTCATCATAACACCTGCTCCAAACAGAAGAACTGCAGATAGCCCCACCAACTAGATTTTAAAATATTTAAATATGTTCAATATGTTAGCATATACATATCCAGTGCACTCATGCTTCCAATAGGAAAGTACAAGATACCCGAACTATAACGAACAAAGACTAACAATAACCATTGCCAAACCTAAATTCTTTAACAACCTCCCATCCCAAAAGTAAAAAAATAAATAAAAACCACATTAAGACGTCATTAACTTCTCACATCATATCATAATATATGTACAAATGTAACAGAGAGAAAAAAAAAAGAAATTTAATATCAAGGTATACAAATTAGGATACTTAAAATGAGTAGATAATAAAGGAATAAATAAAATGAAATTTAGAAAAGTTATAAATTTGAAACCTTATTTTTTATCTACTATGCATTCTATAGACTATTTGTGAGAAATTTATATAGAATACTTATAGTACGTAATTACATTATATTCATCCTGTATACATTGTCATCCCAATTATATATCTAAAAATTTTAATAATAAAAATGGCATATTATATACAGGGTGTTGCAAAAGTATGGTTACATACGCTAAACTTAGGTAGCTGGGACCGAGCTAAGAAAAAAATCCTTATAAAGTTTTGCCCCACATTGCGTTGTTTCCGAGTTATGCTGGCAACACTGGTTTGTGTACCGGAAAGTGTAGACTTTTGAATTTTAATGCATATCTTAAGAAGGAAAGGGCGTAGAGAACTGAAATAAATTTTGTTTAACGTACAATATCTTTCACTTTAAGAACACATATTGACCATTCATTCAGTATCGATACTTTCGAAATAAAAAAATATCAAAGTGGGATTTGTGTCTTTTGTTTTACAAATTTCTTACTTTGGGAGCGATTTACTCAAAATTTCTAATAAACTTTTTTTTTGTTTTTTTAATTATTTGGTAGCTTATACGATTCCCTTTCCAACAATATGTAACTCAACGATGTATCTAGAGAGTTTCATAAAATAATATTCAATAATCTTTCAAGCTGGATTCATACCACAAAAATTATTCATTTTAGGGTTTATTGCTTTTGTTACGGTCACTTGGTGACATAAAACAAGTTTTTTGATGAGTCATGCTCATTAGCCTATTCAGAGTATACGAAAATTCTCACTTGCTTTCGAGGAATGCCCTATTTATACTCAGGTAAAGTTACAACATTGTACTTTGTTCAAGAATGTTAAGTTTGTGCAAACTGCAGGTATCATACAGAAATAAACAAAAGGTTATGTTCGGGTTCTTAGACACTCGCTTCATAAAAGTAGGTTTTCTGACCTATTATGGGAACCAAAAAACAAATATTCTGTTGCTGCATGCAATAAGAAGTCAATTTTACCTGAAAATTTTGCATAAAATGAAACTTCTCTAGTTGTATCGCCTTATTGATAGACACCGTTTCATCAATTATAGCCAAGAAATTTAATTAAATACAAATATTATGTCAGCTCCAATAGAAGGTAGACATGAATTACGCGACTTAGCGCATATGGTGTATTTTTACGGGTATTGTCGTGGAAATGTGCGTACAGCCAGGACGGTGTATGTTAGAAGATTCCCTGAGAGACCTCGTCCCTCTTCAAGGCTTTTTTCTATTCTTTTTAATAGATTAATCACTGAATGAACCCTTGTCAGTCGACGAGAAACTTCAGGCAGGCCTAGACGTGTAAATAATATTTTTATCTTCAAATTCAAATTTCTTATAAATAGAATTTTACTTTTAGAGAGTGGAGGACATCGAAAACATTATGGACAGGATTCGGCAAGATGACTCCTTCAGTACTAGGGCTCTGGCAGTGGAACTTAATTTAGACCATACCTTTGTGTGGCGGACTTTGAGGAATGAACGTCTTCATCCCTATCATTTAACGCCCGTTCAGGAACTTCTGCCAAGGGACCTTCAAAGCCGAATTGACTTCTGCAGGCTTATGGTAGAAAAGGATAGGACTGATCCCCGTTTTCTAAGCAACATGTTGTGGACTGATGGGTCCAACTTTACAAAGGATGGAGTGGTTAACTTCCACAATATACATAGATGGGCTGAAAGAAACCCTCACGCAAGCAGGGTATCACACTCTCAACATAGATTCAGGCTGAATGTTTGGGCAGGAATCCTGGGTCAGAATTTCATTGGGCCTTATATCTTTCGCCATAATTTATCCGGAGAGGCTTATCTCAATTTCTTGGAGGATGTGCTACCGGAATAGATGGAGGACGTGCCTTTGAGCATAAGGCGGAATATGATTTTTCAACATGATGGAGCACCTCCTCACTCTACTCGAACGGTGCAAGATTGGCTCAATCAAAACTTTTCTGACAGATGGATAGGCCGAGGTGGACCAATAACATGGCTAGCGAGATCTCCAGACCTTACTCCGATGGACTACTTTATATGGGGTTATTTGAAGGAACAAGTTTCTTCCGCCGTAGTTGACAACGAGGATATTTTGAGGTAGCGTATAGAAGCAGCGTGTTTGAAAGTAAGAGAAAGATTGACACAAATTGACATACCATTAAGTGTAAGACGTAGATTACAAGTTTGTTGTATAGGAAATGGGCAACATATTGAGAATTTGTTGTAACCAAATAAATTTCATAAAAATTTAGTAGTCTGTTTTAGTTAGTTACATCAATGTTGACGTTTTATATTATTTTATTACCTGAGTACAAATAGGGCATTCCTCGAAAGCAGGTGAGAATTTTCGTATACTCTGAATAGGCTAATGAGCATGACTCATCAAAAAACTTGTTTTATGTCACCAAGTGACCGTAATAAAAGCCACTCAAATAAACCCTAAAATGAATAATTTTTGTGGTATGAATCCAGCTTGAAAGATTATTGAATATTATTTTATGAAACTCTCTAGATACATCGTTGAGTTACATATTGTTGGAAAGGGAATCGTATAAGCTACCAAATAATTACAAAAACAAAAAAAGAGTTTATTAGAAATTTTGAGTAAATCGCTCCCAAAGTAAGAAATTTGTAAAACAAAAGACACAAATCCCACTTTGATATTTTTTTATTTCGAAAGTATCGATACTGAATGAATGGTCAATATCTGTTCTTAAAGTGAAAGATATTGTACGTTAAACAAAATTTATTTCAGTTCTCTACGCCCTTTCCTTCTTAAGATATGCATTAAAATTCAAAAGTCTACACTTTCCGGTACACAAAACAGTGTTGCCAGCATAACTCGGAAACAACGCAATGTGGGGCAAAACTTTATAAGGATTTTTTTCTTAGCTCGGTCCCAGCTACCTAAGTTTAGCGTATGTAACCATACTTTTGCAACACCCTGTATATATATTCAAAAACATAAATATATATAACCTTATGTTACACTAAATAAAAAATAATTACAATAGTATAAATAAATAATAATTTGCGGCATAGCTAATTAAACATAATAGAAACTATCTGAAATTATAAGCATAGCACCACTTATTATTCTCGCAAATTAATAAGTAACAACTATGAATATAAGTATACCAAAATACTTGAGGGAATAAATGAATAAGATAAGTTAATTATCTGCAAATTTGAAAAGCTTCTTATTTACGATTAATATTAGTTCATTGCTGTATATAACGATACAACATTTTTTTTTTATATAGAAAAATAAATAATTGACCAACATGAATGTTATAATAGTAAAAATATTAATAAATAGGCTAGAATAGTATAACGATTTCATTATAAAAACAAAACCTTTTCTTGTAAAAAATTTTTTTTTTCTATTCGTAAATATAATGAATTGTAAATAAGTATATATTGCCTTTAAAAAAAAAAAAAAAAAATGGATAAAAAAAAAGCAAGAAGAAAAAAAAACACATTTATCTAAACTAGAATAACTACTTCTATGGCAGTAAGGTATTTTGTTTTAATGCAGTAATTACCTACTATAACTACTTCATATTTAAAAATATCATTATTACTACTAGTAAAATGTAACAGTTTTTTAGAAAAGAAAGTTTTACTCTACAATGCATAAAACTTTCTTCTCCCCAGGGGGGAGGGATGTTGTGACCCGGGTGCCGGGTGCCCATTGACCCGAACCACAACCACAAAAGCAATACACCAATATATTGTCTTATACAATATATCGGCGTATCAGAAATGACCCTGAAAAGTAAAAATTATTTAACAGAAAATTCATTTAAATTTCATATGCATTTAAAAATGCATTTTCATACTGAAACAAAATGCAATTTAGCATAAATTGCATTTTGTTATCAGTCGTACATTCCGTTCACACGGCATGTATACTTACCTACATGCAGTGCTATGTACATACCTACATATAGCTTTTCTGCTAAATTATCTGCATGTACTATACATACATACAGTTTCTTTTTCCTAAATCCAAAAAACTTAATCGTATGTACATAGATACACATAATTATTCTTATCAGATAAAAATATTACTTTTTCAAGACACAAGTGCATATCAGATTTCATGCATATGCACTGTGCCTAAACTTTTTGTACATTCCCACGTACGATTTTTCACGTCGTGGGAAAGTAGTAAAAAAAGAATAAAAAAGCTTTTTTGAAGGTTGTGATGGGCGCCTGGGCGCAAAATCGCCGATCCTCGGGGAGTTCGTTCTTAAAATCCGTCGAGTGCAGTCTTTTACAAAACCCGGAATATATAGTTAAAAAAAATGAGAATTTAGAAAAATCGGTAGTGAGCCAGATTTCCTAAGTGAAAAAGAATTGTTATATTGAGTGTCCTAGCAATAAAAAAAAAGAGATGGTAACAGCCAATATTTGGATTATAAACGAATATCAAAGTTCTTACGATATTTAAGACTGTGTAACATTTAAATATTGTGACAGCCAGTTGTGAAAAACAAAGAGGAATAAAAAAAATAATAATTTACACTTATAAAGTTTAAGAGGAAGAGTTTTTTTTTGACAAAAATCCCTAATCGATAAAAGTTCATAGTTTGAGTGCTCTCCGCCGGAGCACGGCACTCCAACTACAACATTACTCCCATAGAGAATAGCTCCTCAAGGGAGATGACCTGGAAGATCGCTTTCAGGTATGTGCTCTGAGGACATCTATTGATGTGCTCTCATCCTGCCACCTCCCGTCGAAAAAAGCCTGTAGACCCGCACCGGTCTTAGGCCGAGGGTTACCTGCGTCAAGTGGGGCTGAACGAGGAGTGATGCCCTTTCCTATAATTTCAATAGATGACTCCTTATTGGAACTCCCACTTACCTGCTGGGCATAAGGTATCCCTGCAATTACTGGAGGGGATCGCAGTACTGATGCTGGTGGCTGTTTCTTCGAGGCATTCACTTCCGCTGATGTAAGCGATGGCCTCAATGGTGCTATGCTAGTAGGCTTTGGCGCTGAAGCCGTAGCCATTTCAACGACTTCCTTCAGCGTTGAATGTTTTGGGCTTGAACCCCTCGGTAGTTCATTTGCTATAGCTGTAGCTACAGATGCGCAGAAATCCGGTTGATTTTGGAGCTGTTTCTAGAGTTTCTTCTCGGACAATCTCGGTTGTGCTGGCAATAGACTTCTCCAATGGAGATGGTTGCAGGTTTTTGACTGCGACCTCTTCAGTAGGGCCCTTGATGGCCTTTTCTGTGGGCTGTTACATGCAGTAATAGAAAATGTCAAGCTGAATAGCTTATCTACAAAAAGAGTAGAAGAAACTGCGTCAGCAATTTTCTTCACACTCCATACAATTTTAATAAAATAATTCCCATGACAAATTTTGCCTTCAGCAAAATTTGTCAGTGAAAATTTTCCAAAATAAAAAATAAAACCAAAGGCAAACCGTACCTTCAGTACGATTTGTCGAAAAAATTACAATATGTATGTACGAATGTACATACATATCACAAAAAAGCTTTCGCAATAAGAAGTGCGTGCCGCGAAAATACATCGCATTTATACGCGCGCCGTAATTTCAAGCGACGGGACGGGGCTGATGTTTATTAAAACATCATATTACAGTTTTTTTCAAGCCACCGTCCAACGAAAAATATTCTGTACTTATTTAATCAAGTCCAGAATAAATGAAAATTTTTCCCAGGGTAGAAATGCAACTATGCATTTTCTACCCTGAACGAGGGCTCTTGATCGCGGCGAAAGTTATCAAGAGCCGAAATGAATTTTGAAAACAAAGAGCGTTGGCAGGAAAATATTATTCGCGGCGGTTCGATAGAAAATTAGAAAAAAATTAGTGTTGCGCTTTAAAAATGTCCCATACGCTGGAGTCGAGCGGAGTTTTAGAGGAAAAGGATTTTTAATATATAATTAAAATAACGAGAGTCGAGTTCTTAAAAAAAAGGAAAAATAAGTTGTTTGGAAAGTTTGGTTCGGCGCGGTCTCGGTTACGGTGCGGTAGGTTAAAAATTAAAAGAAGTGGTTAAAAATCAAAAGAAGTGGTTAAAATCAGAAGAAGTTTTAGTATAGAGAAAATTGTTATAAAACAAAGGGAAATTTGTGAGGAATTTTAAAATAAAATAAAAAAAAAAACGGAACAGTGTTTTGAAGTGTAATCCAGAAGCAATATACGAAAATCCGCGCCGATACGTACATATATATATAAATATATAACAATTGGCGCAGCCGGTAGGATTGAGGAAACCTACTTTACAAAACAACAAAAGTATAGGCGCTTGAAAGGCCTCTATCTACCAACGAAAAAAAAAGGTGATAAAGACGGGATCGAATACTGGGCAAGACACCCTACCCTCCGCTTGAAGTTGAGTCTGGCTTCAGGGGTATTTCGATCTTGTCGGCTCCCAACGCTTGGGGTCAGACAGCTTTAACTGCCTCTGTTTGTAAAACACGTGGCCACACCCTCATCAAAGCACCGAAGTTCCAACGTGGCACTACTGCGGGCTTCATCCCAGCCCAGGAAAAAAAGACGTCCACATTAAAAGGAAACTTGCAACCTGACACCTGAAGGAAGATCAGATACCCTCCAATCTGCGATCCGGAGCTGAAAGGGACTTCGAAGTAGGCAACGCGCCCCTTTTCAGCTCTTATCCACGGGAAGTTAAGAAGGCCACAGGCCCCCCCCCCCCGGCAGCACTGAAAATCTCCCACAACAACCGATTCAACGATCCCGATTTGAGAGGGACCTGGATGAAGGCAAAAGCCCCCCTCTCAAATACAAGCAAAGGAAATAAGACGGCAGGAGCCCCCTAGCTGCAAATTTCACACACGGTGGTCCATGAGCGAAGAAAGCTCCCACCAGGAAACGCCTCAAGAAATCTCACCACTTCAACCAACTCCACAACAATCTTCCTAGCCGGGCGTCGCACAGGAAATTCCGCCCCGGTACGAAGGAGGCAACGACGGAGCAACTTCCGCACCAAAGTGTGGAGTGCAAACACCCCTGATAGTCTCAACAGTAAAAGCGCTAACACTCAGGAGTAGGACAATCCTTACAGGTCCCCAACAAGTAAGGTTTCTCATTTAAATTTAGAAAATTATTTAAAGTAGAGGGGAAAGTGCGAGACTCCTCCGAACTTTCCGTTTAACAGTGCGATTCTACTGATAAACAGCTCATAAAGTCGCGTGAACGGCGGCTTGAGCAAAAAGAAAGTATGGAAAATTTTAAGGAAAGCTTAAAGCAGTTTGGAGAACTCTCGCACTCTCTCGAAACGGAAATTAAAAATAATAGTGCAGAATCAAACCAAAGTGCCATAGACAGTGTCAGTGATTCCACCGCGAGTGAAATCCTTTTAAATTGGCTGGGCGACTTCCTTCTGGAAACCAGCTTAGAAGAAACTAGCTCCCCAATAGTGTCAAAGTCAAAACTCCCCAATCAAAATATGACAGATTACGCTAAAATAGCAAAGTTAACTGCCCAGCTCGTTCCGCTATTCTCGAGAGAACAGCACTCAAAACTGAGCCTTAAGATTCAAACATTCCTAGGATGCTGCAGGCAGGTGATTCAGTGCATTTCGGTGGATGAACTAACAGCGTTTTTACAAATATTTCATACCAGACTTCGAGGCGAAGCTTATCAGCTTTTTGCTTCAAATGTGCCCACTACTTTCAAAGAAGTAGAAGAATGGCTAAATCGCATATACCTGCCTAGAGAAACTTACCAGGAACTGGTAAATAAATTGATTACCACAAGCCAGTATCCTTTGGAAAACCTCACAGCATTCACGGCACGAGTGAAGCAGATGCTGGTACTATGTAATGAAGCAGCAGAGTCCAAATATGGAGCCACGGCAGCACCAGCTGTTAAAACTCAGCTCGAGGTCTTTGCCAAAAACGCACTGAAAACAGGCGTAAATAACCCCTACATGTGTCAATACGTGTTGACAATGACCGACGGCACTGTAGATGAATTAATACAAAGAGCACTTGCCATGGAACGTCTCCAGCAAAGTGCTCTATTCCTGCAACCTCCAGGGCACTTTCAATCATGTGCAATGCAAAATACAATACAAAATCCTGCTAGTACAGCCATACCACACTACGCACAGAATACACAACCTAGTGCATCAGCAAGTCATAATGTAAATAACCCAGGCTTTATATCCCTTACACAGTGATCCTGGCAAAATAACGATCACGAAAATACAAACAGTCACATACAGCCAGCACAGTTCTCATAAGCAAACCCAACGCCGAATATCAAACAGGAGCCAAGATCTCCTAATAAAACTCATAATTTACAAAATAAAAATAATTATTTAAATAAAATCAGTTGTAATTTTTGTAATTTAAGAGGCCATACATACGCCGATTGTCTGGAACGTAAAAATACGCCGTACTGTGTGAACTGTAAAATGTATAATCATGACGTGCGTGACTGCAGAAGAAACAACAATAGTTTCCAGAGACCACACAACAATAGTGGACCACCAATTCAACGTCCTAGAGAGCCGCAAAACCCCATTAACAACTCCAGAGTATATAACGTGCGTAAAAAGTGCGAATTTTGTGGTCGTTCTGGACATGCAGTAAATAACTGCCAACAAAAACGTAAATGGGAAGCACGGAGTCAGGGAAACGACATACAGTCGACCCAAAACTCCCGGCTCGACTATAAATTACCCATCAAATAAAACAGGGTCCCCTCAGCAGCCCAATCCCAGTGTCGCTACAGTAAAGCTTCCTTTAGACATAGGCCTGCACGGCCAAACTAAACTAGTAGTTGACACAGGCGCTGAGGTTAGTATAATAAAGCAAAGCTCAATAAAATACCCCAAAACAATCAACCATAATGAGGCATGCACCCTTCAGACCCCATTTGGTACCGGAAAGACGCTGGGAAATTACCAGGGAAACTTCGTTTTCAAGAACAAAATTCCCTGCAAGTTTCAAGTCGTAAAGAACTTGCCTGGCCTTACCGATGATGGACTTATAGGAAATGATTTCCTAGAAAAAAACTGTAACGTTGAGGGTCCCAATAAGGCTCTAAGGTTTCCTCGCACAGAAACTAATCCAGACGAATTTGCTTTGCCATTAGAGTTTGAAACGGACAAGCTACATTCTGAAAAAGCAGTCGAAGTAAGAACACTTGCAGAAGATGTAGAGTCTAAACAGGCTGAACTATCCACCTGCAGTGTCTTCAAGGCTTCTCAAATGAGGAAAGCTGGCTGCCAAGCTCCAAAAGAGCCCAAGGAGTGTGATAAAAGCTGTCTGGGCGAACAAGAGACCGAAGAAATCAGACAGCAATTGGTTACATTTAAGGAACCAACCCGCATACCTGCGCGCTCTCAAATTGTTGCCCCGATCGCGTTACAAACTCAAGAAGAAATGCTCTATTTATCCCAAGAGATAAGCGATGGAGTCTTCTTGGCAAACAGTTTGCTGTCATCTGGAGAAGAATTAGTACTGGTTTCTCAAAGCTAACAGTCATCAAGTAGTCATACATAGCTTAAAGTTACAGCTGTATCCAATAAACGAATGCACAATAGTCCCATTAACACGCACAAAAGACCACCAAAATACGCACATTTTCATACCAAATACGAAGCAATTATTGAACACAAAAGAAATATCCAAGTTAATTCGGGACGGTAATGAGTGTCTAAAGCCTGCCAAAAAGGTGCATATAGCTCGTCCGTCTAAAATCCCGAGGCATAAATCATAATTAAGCAAGCAACGGCCATCTAGGAAGGGTAGCGAGTCGCTGAAGCCTATATTAAAGGTACATATTACTCCACCGTCACACAGCACACAGAATGCTACATGGTCTAAACTCACTAGCAAAGACGCGCAGGAGTATCCCACACAACCTAAGACAACCTAAGGCAAAGACCACACAGGTGTACCCAATACAGCCGTCAACAAAGCAGGAAGCAAATACCCTGCAACATGCTAAAAACAACGAAATAAAGCCTCAAAAGGAATCAAATAAGCCTCATCTACTTACATAAAACAAGTCAAACAGGAAGAAAAAGTCAACCCAAGGTTCAACGGAAAAATCAGCAATTTTACAACATGTACGATATCTGTACCCGGATTATGAGACTCCGGACGACCCAAAACAATACCCGCATATTTCTAGGCTAGAGCAAGAACTCAGCCTAGGCCCTAATTTAACCGCGGAAGAAAAAATTTCGATGTCAGAACTCTGCAAAGAGTATAACGCTATCTTCTTCCGCAAAGGTGACAAACTCACCTAAACAAATGCGATAACGCATAACATTCCATTGGTGCAAGATCAAGCACCAATCAATCAAAAAATGTACCGCTTACCTGAAACACAGCGGAAAATAATTAATGAGCAGCTAAAAGAAATGCTAGACAACGGGATAGTCCAGTCTAGTACAAGCGCTTGGAATTCACCTCTAATAATTGTCCCCAAGAAAGCGGGACCTGACGGTGAAAACAGGTGGCGCGTCGTTGTCGACTTTCGTAAATTAGACGAAAAGACAATTGGAGACGCATTCCCGCTACCCCGAATCGAGGACATTCTCGACCAACTAGGTCACGCAAGTATTTCACCAAACTCGATTTGGCCAACGGCTAACTCCAAGTTCTCGTCAACAAAAGAGATCAACATAAAACTGCTTTAGCACAAGCTATGGGCACTACGAGTTCAAGCGTATGCCATTCGGGCTCGAAGGAGCCCCCGCCACATTCCAACGCCTAATGAATTTCGTCTTAACAGGCCTACAAGGTCTCGAATGTTTTGTCTACCTAGATGACATTGTCATCTATGGTAAAAATTTAAACGACCATAACGAAAAGTTGAGAAAAGTCCTCGACATGTTGAGAGAGAACAACTTGAAACTGCAGCCAGGGAAGTGCCAGTTTCTACGAAGAGAAGTTGTTTACCTAGCAATAATTGTTCTAGCGAAGTAGACCTACCAGACCCAAGTAAGATGACCTGCGTCCAAACATTTCCTGTTCCAAGAACAGTAAGGCAAGTTTAGTCATTTTTAAGACTTGCCAATTACTACAGGAAATTCATTCCAGACTTCTCCAAAATTGTACGTCCAATCACTAATTTACCCCGAAAGGATGTAAAATTCACTTGGACAGAGAAATGCCAGAAAGCATTTCAGAGCATAAAAAATCTTTTAATTTCCCTACCACTTTTAATTTACCCCGATTTTTCAAAATCTTTTAATCTTACTACGAACGCAAGTAACGAGGCTCTAGGAGCTGCCTTTCTAAAGGAGAAGTCGGAAAGGAGCAGCCCATTGCCTATGCAAACCGCACATTAAACAAAGCCGAAAAAAAGTACTCTACTATAGAGAAAGAGTTATTGGCTATTATCTGGGGTACCAAGAATTTCAGGTGTTATCTTCAAGGCCAGAAATTCACGGTCTATACTGACCATAAACCTCTCAAAGGTGTCTTCAATGTGAAAGACCGTACTTCCTGTTTGGTGAGATTTCACCACAAATTATCTGAATTCGATTACAACATCGAATACAAACCCGGGAAATACAACACTAATGCGGATGCACTGAGTCGCCTCCCTCAAGCATTGAAAGAAGACAGTTTAGGCAATACCTTAACGTTAAAAGCCCTAGTCCACCACAGGATGGACTCAGATGTGGAGGAAGACGATTCCACAAATAATAAAAAGAAACAGAAATCCGCTCATTGTTTCGTCGTGACTCGCGCTCAGAAGCAAAAAGCTCAAGAGACTATAAATAGCTCCAACATGGAGACAGAAGAGCACACTAAAGCGGACGAAAACGAAATTCAAATTACGGAGGCAAATTTTCAACCCGCCACCATCGCTTGAGCAAAAAGTAAATACTGGTAAGACACCCGTCACGAGCCCTACGGAAATCCGAAAAATCGGAAAAGATTATCAAGACTCTCCATTTGGTGGTCTTCAAGGTGTCATAAAACTTACAAACGCATAAGACGCAAGTATTGGTGGAGACACTTGCTTAGCGACATCAAGAAATACATTAAAAAATGCCCAAAGTGCCAGACGATGAAAGCATCTCCACTATATAAAATGCAAATGGTTATCACGGACATCGCAGAACAACCGTTCGACAAAGTTTACCTCGATATTGTAGGTCCATTAGAAGAGACTACAGCAGGTAACAAGTATATCTTGACTTTCCAAGATAATTTAACAAAATTTCTCGACTGGTATGCAACACATAATGCAGAAGCAGTCATAGTAGCGCAGTTCTTCTTTGATGAAATCGTTACGCGCTACCGCATACCCAAAAGAATACTCACCAATCAGGGAACAAATTTCCTGAGTGAATTATTCAAAAGAGTATGTAAGCTTCTAAAGGTAAAGAAGTTACAGACTGCAGCATACCACCCACAGTTTAATGGAGCACTAGAGCGTGCAAATAGACCGCTGATAGAATGCCTGCGAACAATCGTAGATAAAAGTCCCAAAACATGGGATCAATACCTTCGAACCGCTGTATTCGTGTATAACTATAGTGTACACGAGGGTACTAAGCTTACCACAATGGACTGCCTATACGGCTCCACAGCGGATGTCCCGTCAAATTTAAAACGGGATTCCGAACCCGTTTACAATCATGAGAGCTATTATCATATACTGAAGTATAAGCTCCAAAAATCCTACGCCTCTGCACGAAAGAACTTATTGGCAAGTAAGCAGCGCTCAAAGGGGTACTACGATAATACAGTACGGCCCCTAACTTTCCATGTAGGAGACAAGGTCCCCATCAAGAATGAAAGCAGAAAACATAAGCTTTCTCAAATCTGGGTAGGACCCTATCAGGTAATCGCAATACCAAGCGATGTGAATACCAGAATCAAAATTGGTAAGCGAGTAGTAACGGTACATAATAACTGTTTAAAACCATATTTCGAATAAAAATATATCGTACACAAATGAACCAGGTTAACGTAAGACTCCTACATTATTAGTTCCCAATAAACTACATTTCAATACCTCCCAAAGGAACAATTGCGGTGGAGTCACTCCACTGCCCAGTTTAGAGCGGTACAACAAAAGTACAAATATACTTAAAGGATTGTTTTCTTCCTCGGAATTGTCCACAGAGATGGCGCTAAAATTCATCGCATTTGCACTCTTCATCCAATACACCACAAGAGAAATCGCTGACAAACCCTATATAATAATGACCCAGCTAAATGGCTCGTGTATATTTTTCGAGGACCTAGGAAGCCTCATGGTGTATAATAACACCTGGAATATCCTCACGGAGATAGATTTGGACGAACTAGATACTCAGATAAAGTTAGCGGAATATGCAAAGCAATTAGTGCACAAATTCTGCATAAATATAACAGACCAAGGAGATCTGTGCAACGTGCAGCAACCACACATACACGCTATAATAGATAGCGTACGAAAGCGCACGGAAACTATAAAGGAACTAGTACCAGGAAAACGCAAGGCCAGATCTTTATTTGACGGAATAGGCGGTGTCATGCATTACTTATTCGGCACCATGGACAGCAATAACGAGAAAGAAATATACAGCAGGTTAGATGAAATTGAATCAAACGTACAAGCCCTAGCCGAGCTAGAGAAATAACAAATTAGTGTTGTCAAAACTACCTTGGAAAGATTCAAAGACCGCTGGCTTTGTTAATGGACAGACAACAAAAAATAGTACACCAGATAAACGATCTCCACCATTTGGCCGATGACTTAACTAGGAAGCAACTAGGACAAAAGATTATATCAAGCTTATTACTCCAAATCATCGAAGTCGAATATCAACAACAAGCCCCTCTGGATATAATAATGGCTAGTAGAGCCAACCATATTCATCCATTCCTCCTGTCTCCACAAAACTTGCTACAAATATATTGCAAAACAACCTCGAATTGTCCGAATAATCAAAATTGTCTGTCTGTTCTATATCAGACCGCAGGAGCTCAGTCACTCCTTATGCAGTACAAATTGGTGGTGAGAATTACTCTCCCAATTTTTAACCTGCCAAAAATGAGGCTACAACAGATTCGATGCTATCCTGTACCCAAGTCAGCAAATTATTCATTAATTCCAGACCCTGGTTATTCATACATAGCAAATAGCGCAAGAACTCAGGAATGTCTCTTATTGAAAGGCGAGGACATAAAAACCTACAAGAAAGTCACAAGTAATTTGGAAGAAAACATGTATGTAGGCTAGCTGACCACGCCTATAATCAAAGAGGCAACATCCAACGAATGTGCCATTAAATTATTATATAATAAATAAATAAATGAAATGCCCAAATGCAGGACCAGAGTACAAGCTCTCCCAGAGGATATGTTGATTAAATTAAACAAGCCAAATGCGTGGCTATTTTCATTTATCACCTCCACGGTGCTACACATCACATGTCCAGATCACCTTGTGATCTCGAAACTGGAAGGACAAGGTATACTTGAGATAACGCAACCATGTCAAGTTCAAATAGGTGACAAAGTGCTTAAATACGAAGGTCAGAGTAAATATCCACTACAAATTATTCAGCCGAATCAGTTTCCTGAGCCAAACCATTCGCTGCTCAATGTAAAACTGGCCGAGATTTTACAAGAATCTCAAAACCACAGTCTAGGGCAAACTGAGATTTTAACGGGAGACGACACTCACGAGTCTATATATAAGGGCACCCATTCACTGGAAGAAATCCAAAGCAAAATCAACAAATACCGAGAGAAAGTATCAAGTAGAAACTCCCATATTCTGTCCACAACCTCTCTAACATTTACGAGCCTACTAGTTTTGGCCATAATGATCGTCGCGGCAGTAAAATATCTACACCCTGTTGTCATCAAGATGAGACAACAGAGAAGTCAACCACCAGGTAACCCCGGAAGTTTATCAAAGAGAGTCCCTATGGAGGAGCGAGCTTAAGCTCCCCAAACTAGTTTAAAACTAGCCCGATCGCTCCCCAGAACAAAATCGGTTCAAATAGTCTAAAAGTGCGACACCGACACTGTCAGCATGGCCAAACAAATCAATTTAACCGATGGAAAAACAAAAGTAGCTCTGGTAACAAAAAGTATATATGTATGTAAGTACAGGGAACAAATATAGGAAGAACGAGATAAATTGTAGCAGAATTTAGAGTAAATAAAGACCTGAAGGGTCAAAGTAAAAAAAAACAGTGTATTAAAATTACATAAGAGGATTAGTTAACATAAACCAAAGAATGTAAACAGAAATAGTATAGAAATAAAATTAAAATTGAAGGAATACATAGAAAAATGTTAACCTAAAAAGTAAAATACATTAGAATTAAAGATTTATAAAAATAGAGTAAGGTACCAAAACTAGATAAAACATTTCTTAAAAGTAGAAATAAAGAATAAATAAATAATTAGATTATAACCTATCCGGCTACCATTACAAAAATAAATAAGCCTTAAATAGGTTAGGAAAAGAAAATTTTAAAAAATTAGCATTAACAAGAACATGCTATAACAAAGATAAAGGCAAGAACCATTCAAAATAAAAATAAGTAAAAAAGCTAGAATTGGTCTAAGACCAATTCTTATATACCCTAGATGAATTCCCGTATCAAATTTCTTATGGTCACCGATCTATTCAAGTATTGATTTTGAAGTCGTTTTTCGCATATATTTCTAGAACGGTTTGTCGCACAGAAAAAATGATTATAACCAATTTTATAGGATTTCGTATTCTGCAGAAGTTTTTAGTACAATAAAAATGTATTGGACTGATCGTTTCCAAAGTATACGTAAAAAACCGAAATTTTTATATGGCAACACCAAGAAGGAGTTGCCCGATTTAGTCCATTTTTGACATTTTATTTGATAATGTAGTAAAAATATCATGTACGAAATTTCAGT
The DNA here is from genome assembly GCA_963924295.1 of Dioctria rufipes. Lineage (NCBI taxonomy): Eukaryota > Metazoa > Arthropoda > Insecta > Diptera > Asilidae > Dioctria > Dioctria rufipes. Next base: position 108,373,192 of record OZ002744.1, read on the forward strand.
TGTCTACGTCAACGCGATCTCAGGCAGTGTCCAAATTTATAGCGGAAAACGAAATTTTTATATGGCAACCCCACGAAGGAGTTGCCTGATTTGTCTCATTTTCGAACTTAATTTTACTTTTTTTTAAAGTCCGTGTACAAAATTTCAGCTCCTTAAGTATACGCGTTCTCGAAATATCGGGCGCACGGACGAACGGACGGACGGACATGCAAAAATCGAAATAACTTTTAATATTATGAATGGGTGTCCAATCCATTTTGCTCTACCATCATTATTTCGAGGTGTTACAAACGGAATGACAAACTTAGTATACCCCTATGATTTCATCTAGGGTATAACAAAAACAAACAAAATTTTGTAACAACACACCGAACCGCCAAATTAGTACCAACCTACCCAGACCTAATAGACCTAAAAACAAAACAAATTCGAGAAAGAATAAAATGATAGGATTAAAATAGCACTAATGATCTATAAGGTGCAACAACGGTCACGTAAAGTACATTATATAAATTTGGAAATAATAAAATTTAAATCAAAAGTGATATGCCACTGCTTTGTAATCAAGCGACCGGAACGCCATCAACATAAATACCAGAGACAACAACCATTTATATAGCCAACTTTACGCTGACAAATCTGTCACACGCCTGACATCGAGAATGTACCCCTCTTCTTCTGTGTATTCTGTCGAGCGCGCATCTCAGCTAGAACGATTGTTAGAATATCCAACGAAATAAAGATTTAATCTGTAGCCATCTGTTTATTTTCAACCAAGTATTCCTTTTCTTTTAACAAAAGTATATATATAGGAAAAAAAAAGGAATAAGAAACAATACAAATAAAACAAAAGCAAACAAAAGGGGGGTTGACAAGGCCACAAAGTATTTTAAAAATAACAAACCAATTGTATGTGAAAAATATAATCTAGAGTAGCAAATAAATAGGTATTAGCAAAAACTAATGTTAGCTTGGAAAATAAGTACTTGTTAAATAAGTTAAAAATGCATTAGTATTTAAGAGAACATTCTAAAACTTTGTAAGCCAAAACCGCAACCACTCAGAAAGTAAACAAACGCAGCCAACCCAAGAAACCTGAAAAATGAAATGTAATAAAAATAAAAAGTCGAGGCGATTTAGGAATAGTTTTTACGCTTTATTGAAAAAAAACTTGACCAAGACACAATTTAAAAAAGATAAACAGGGGTGTGAGAAAAATTAAACAATTTATGTTAATTTCAAAAGTACATCAGGCATCGCTATCGTCCTCATCCCAGTCTACCGGACCTCCAGGTGGCGGAGTCACCGTATACTTCCTTACAAGGGATGTTACGGGGGAAGAAAAGACCTTGTGACAGCATCCACAAAGCCCGTGCTGTCCGAACAGGTTGACGGCTCCACCTGCAACAAATAGAGTAAATATATATATGTATATAAAAAAAAAAAAATTTCGAATCCAAAGAAATGAACGCTTACCTCGAGGATGGAATCCCGTGTTATACCAGAATCCATGAGAGGATGACCAGGAAAATTTCCTCATCAGCGTATGACAATCAAGTCACATTACAATCTTCCAAATTTTGCCTGTTTAACTTCTTTTTACATAAGTTTCTGTTGCCTCGATCACCATAGTGCAGGATAGTTTGTGCAAGCAAAGATCGAGACAGTAGAAATAGCTTATAAATTATTACCAAATAGAAGCTATAAAAAAATAAGCACTCAAGCAAAAGATCCTTCTTAGGAACAAGTCTCCTTTCGTATGACAGAAAGTGAAGGGCGGTTCCGAGCTTGAACGAGCACACTTCTTGTATATACCTCGCACTCCTAACCTATTAAGCGAATAAAAGTCAAGACGTCCTAGTTATTTTCAGGAACAGCACAACCGCCTCCAGGGAGCTCCTTCGAGGGACCGGATTGTATGTAAGTTCAATTTTACATAATTTTCTATTCTATAACTTATTACATAGCCTTGGATATATATAAACATACATACCGAATTCCCAAGCCTATGTTAAAAAGAAAGGAACATCAATCTTAAAATATAACTGAAAAAGAACAAAAAGGGAAAGCGAGATGCATTAGGAAATAATATTTTTAACAACTTACAATTAGAATGAAATGAATAATATTGTCTCTGGGCTATTTAAATAGTGTTCCTTTTTCAATGGAAATTTTAAGATAAATCTTGGCTCGTAAGAATAAATTAAGTAATGGTTAATAAAGATACATCATTAGTTCTCCGTGTTGATTCATATATAAGATTGAATGAATTCTTAATGATAGGGCAGCTAACAAAGCATAATATGATAAATCAACTAAATTTAATGATTCTTATAAATATACATAATATTGAAAAAGCGATATTGCAAATGAAGTAAAGGAGAAATACTGAAAAAGAAACAAAGGTACCCAGTTTTTCAAGTAATTTTTGAATTATAGAAATATTTGATATATTTTAAATGTTTTACGTTTTCGGAGATAATAAAAATAAATAAAGCAATCTATGATAAGGTGCGACGATTGTGAATATATTTACTAACTAGATAGGTGCATTGTCCACCTCATGCGTTGTTAAAAATATTATCAACTTACTTTCATTTCCTATTTTCTCAAGTCATTAATAATGATATAAATATCTAGAACTATTTGATATGGTAAAATGATTATTTGAAATGGGGTGTCATGCAAGCTAGAGATTGTGCAATCTATAAACTTAAGTAAGCTGCCTAATGGAAGTTACAGTTGGATGGTAGTCTCACAAGGACGGGTGCATCGGGGCAAACCGGAAATATATCTTCGCTCTATTACATTTATTCTCTTTTGTACGAAAGGAAGAAATAACTTGTTGATAGACAGCATTACCTATAAAGAAGAAAAGCGTTATCTTTTTTATACTGAATTTTGTAGAACTTATTGATAAATAGCATTAACTGTAAAGAAGTAAAGCTTCATATTTTTTTTTTGTATTGAATTTTGTAAGGTCTTGATGATAGGTAGCAGTAGCTGTAAAGAAGTAAGGCTTTGTAGCGAACTACGACAATAAAGTAAACTTAAAATACAATTCAAATAAACCGCGCTTTCAACAATTCAATAATCAAACCTTATCAACCACGCCACTGAGCTCGCCACTGAACTCGAGTATCACAATAAACGTCACGACTTGAGAGTAACAAAAGTTCTTCATTCGAGTGGTGGTACTGGGTGCAGAAGCAAAAAAGATTTCGGGTTCGGCGTAAAATTTAATATCTAGTTAGAGTTAGAACAATAGTAATTAGTAAGTTATTTTACTTAATGGAATTAAAGTTTAATTTTGAAATATACGTGCGAGTGTTGTGATTTTGATTCCTCTTCCTCTCCGCATAAGTTAGCGTGGCCACAAGGCGATTCCGGAGTTAGCGGCTACACTACAGCTTCATACTTTTTGTATTGAATTTTGTAAGGTCTTGATGATAGGTAGCATTAGCTATAAAGAAGTAAATCCTCATATTTTTATGCATTAATGAATCTCGTAACCATACTATCAGAACAGGGTGAGGCAATTGGGTTGCATTTATAAAAATAAATAGAAACTTTCATAACATAATGACGTACTAGAGTTTGTTTTCCTCCTTCACTCTCGATATGAAGGTTGGATAGGTCCGCTACTCTTCTCCTTTCAGGTCAACATAGGGACACTGTAAACAATCTGCCCTCAGTGTCGATGGGTGGATGGGGCAAGCAGTTGAAGGCAGTCCATCGGTGCCTTCACACAGGTAAGGGTAAGTGATGTCAAGGCCCCTTCAGGGCTGGAGTGTGTGCTATGGTTTTTTGGTAGTAGGGACGAAATTTTTTGATTATGACTGGTGACAGCGGCAGGTCTTCGTGGAACCTCTCCACAGTCTCCGCCAATAGCCGAGGCGAGCTAGCGTGCCACCCTGTAGTCAACGCTGTCCCCCGAGTGATCTATAAGGTCGTGCTGACAGTAGGGACTTCACGTCCAAGCCATTCACTCTCTACATATGTACCATAACAAAATGGCGCCCAACGTGGGGCCACCTCAGTTAGACTTCGGCGGTCTAAGACTTTTGCTGAGGACTGAGATTGCTTAGAGATATGGACATTTGGCTATCAGCTAAATTATCTGTCTCGGTAATCTCACAATCAGTGGAAGTTATATGCGGACTTCAGTCTAACTGGTATTGTGATTTAAAATTTTTGTAGAGTAACGTTAAAGCTTTTAAAGTTTTGAGAAATTTGAAAGTTTTCGATTTTGATTAAAGTAAAGTAAAGTGTTTTTGAAAGTTTGTCTTTGAATGGTGGTTGATATGCCTGTTAGAATTCAACCCTATCTACGGTCTTTATCAATTTGAGGAAGGAAATCGGCAACGTCACTACTTCGACGACGCCTTGAGGGCACACCCTTGAACAAGCGTCGGTCGGATATCAGAGTGAGATATCAGTGCTGAGAGAGCTTTACGATCAGTTGGTTAGGTTGTTGACCGCAGGTTCTCTCAGCATCTCGGTGAAGGAAGGCAGAGGGGGACTGACCGGCTGGATTTCTTGGGTTACTAACCTGTCAGGGCACCTCTGGTTCCCGCCACGGAGAATGACGTCGAGGTCTGATCAAAGACTAGCGGGACTTCAGGGATGTGTCTTCAATTCTTCATCTGTAGAGTACATCTGACTGTCTTGGACAGTCCGTAGCAGCCGCCTAGCTTGAGTAATGAGAAAATTTCATGGGTCATGAGTCTAGCCAGACATTGGGCGCCCGCAGCGATGAGGCCTATGTTTGAGACCGGCTAGCTCAGTCGACCATTTTTCATCGTTGTCTGAACCACAGGTGGTCTAGACTACCCTGCCCTGTTATGTTCGTAGCATGTGGCATGTAGCAGTATGCTACACCGAGACGAGTGACACCATGTACACTCGGCCTACTGATTTCTATATGGATGGTGAGCCAGGCGTGCGGAACGCACCCGAAAAGAAGAAAAAGAGAGAGTCTGGTTTTGTTTAAACAAGAAAGAAAAGCATTAAGATAAATACAAATAAAAAAACAAACAAAATCGAGGTCCATAATCAGTAAAAAAATCAAGGGAAATAGTGGTTAGACCAGTTTCTTTTCCGGATAAGTTGGCTACTGGAATATATGTGCGAAATTGATAGCGTAATTGAAACAGCACATAGAAAGCGACGTAGCTGAGCACGTCAGCTGCATAATCACAGAAGGGCGGCACATATTGCATATTTTCTTCCAACATCACTAAGATTGAAGAATGTAGATCCCAGTACAGAAAGGGGATGATTCCACGTTCACCAGTGCACACGTGAAATCGGGAGGGCCGTAGTTCTATCCAGCTATATCTAAGCGAGGACGGAATCCCAAGTTTTACCAGAATCCATGAGAGGATGACCAGGAAAATTTCATCATCAGCGTATGACAATCAAGTCACATTAAAATGTTCAAAATTTTCCCCGTTTAACTTCTTTTTAGATAAGTTTCTGTTTGTGTAAGCAAAGATCGGGATTGTAGGAATAGCTTATTACCAAGTAAAAGCTACAAAAAAATAAGCACTCAAGCAAAAGATCCTTCTTCGGATCAGGTCTCCTTTCGTACAACATGAAGTGAAGGGCGGTTCCGAGTTTGAACGAGCACACATCTTGTATATACCCTGCGGTAGCTGGAGCCTCGGACTCCTAACCTATTAAGCGAATAAAAGTCAAAGTCCTAGTTATTTTCAGGAACAACACAACCGCCTCCAGGGAGCTCCTTCGAGGGAGCGGATTATATGTAAGTCCACTTTTATAGATTTTTCTATTCTATAATTTATTACATTGCCTTGGGTATATATAAACATACATACCGAATTCCCAAGCCTATGTTAAAAAGAAAGGAACATCAATCTTAAAATATAAATGAAAAATAACAAAAAGAAAAAGCGAGATGCATTAAGAAATAATATTTTTAACAACATACAATTGGGATATAATGAATAATATCGTCTCTGGGCTATTTAAATAGTGTTCCTTTTTCAATGGAAATTTTAAGATAAATCTCGGCTTGTAGGATTAAATTAAGTAATGGTTAATAAAGGTACATCATTAGTTCTCCGTGTTGATTCGTATATAAGATTGAATGAATACTTAATGATAAAGCAGCTAACAAAGCATAATATGATAAATCAACTAAATCTAATGATTCTTATAAATATACATAATTTTGAAAAAAGATATTGCAAATGAAGTAAAGGAGAAAGACTGAAAAAGAAACAAAGGTACCCAATTTTTCAAGTAATTTTTGAATTATAGAAATATTTGATATATGTATTTTAAAGTTTTTACGTTTTCGGAGATAATAAAAATAAATAAAACAATCTGTGATAAGGTGCAACGATTGTGAATATATTTAGTAACTAGATAGGTGCTTTGTCCACGTCATGTGTTGTTAAAAATATTGTCAACTTACTTTCATTACGTATTTTCTCAAGTCATTAATAATTATATAAATATCTAGAACTATTTGATATGGTAAAATGATTATTTGAAATGGGGCGTCATGTAAGCTAGAGATTGTGGAGAGGTAGGATTTTTTTTTCTGTTTCTTTTTTTTTTTGGGTCTAATTTCCATTTATTTTGGTGCAGCTGAATACATTCGTCGGAACATCTTTACGGCATTAATGAATTAAAAGAAATTTTAGACAAATATAAATTTGTTCAATAAATTCAAGTAAGCTGCCTAATGGAAGTTACGGTTGGATCGTAGTCTCACAAGGACGCGTGCATCGGGGCAAACTGGAAATATATCTTCGCTCTATTCCATTTATTCCCTTTTGTACGAAAGGAAGAAATAACTTCTTGATAGACAGCATTACCTATAAAGAGGAAAAGTGTTATCTTTTTTTTGTACTGAATTTTGTAGAACTTATTGATAAATAGCATGAACTGTAAAGAAGTAAAGCTTCATATTTTTTTTGTATCGAATTTGGTAAGGTCTTGATGATAGGTAGCAGTAGCTGCAAAGAATTAAAGCTTCTTATTTTTTTTTTTTTTTATTGCATTTTGTAAGGTCTTGATGATAGGTAGTATTAGCTATAAAGAAGTAAAGCGTCATATTTTTATGCATTAATGAATCTCGTGACCATAGTGTCAGAACAGGGTGAGGCAATAGGGTTGCATTTATTAAATTAAATAGAAGCTTTTATAACGTAATGACGTACTAGATTATGTCTTCCTCCTTCACTCTTTCGGTGCCCTCTCGATATGAAGGTTTGATAGGTCCGCTAATCTTCTCCTTTCAGGCCCGACCACGAAACATTAACTTGTCCGCTGATATCATTCAGTGACTCTGATGATACCAGCACTCTTCCTGATTGCACGAATAATTCACTGATAGAGACGGACGATCTAATAGACTTCTACGCAGATTTTTAAGCTCCCGTTTCCACCTATAGGGAGCCCATGACATGATGAATGGAAGAGGTATCATGCACAGGTACAAGCAGCTAATGGCGCCATGACGACTGTACATGTTCATGTGAACTTGGACATCACTTTCCGTGGTAAGATAAAAAACGTGCGTTTTTACATAGTTCCTGGGCTCAAACAGGCACTATATCTGGGAATAGACTTCTGGCGTCTATTTGGGTTGGCTCCATATGTCCTGGGTGTAGTTGCAGAAGTGACACCAAGTCTAATAGCTACCCCTGAGACTAAAGGCCATGTTCTTTCTGTTCTAGAGCAACAACATCTAGAAGCTACTAAACAGCTTTTTCCTTTTTCGCCTCTTTAGGCTTAGGAAAAACGGCTCTTGTTAGTCACAAGATTGAAACGAATGACGCGACTCCGATAAAACAGAGGTTTTATCCGATTTGACCGGCTGTACAGAATTTTATGGATGCTGAAGTGCGACAGTGTAACGATGAGCTTGGCAGTCGACAGACCTACCTACATCCACTCTCTACCTGGGAGTAGATAGATACTGCATCCGACACCTATTTGCTACAAAATCTTCGTAGGATTAGCGTGGGTGGCCGCACAGCGAATATGCCCCTAGCGATCAGCCAGGTTGCGGTGGTCCTTACCTCCCTTGAGGCTTGTTAAGCTGTGCATACTCGACAAAATAACTGACCAGATAGACGGACGGACAGTAAAAAAAATATGTTGTAGGGGTGACTGCAGACGGACTGTAGCGTATCCCCCATCCGCTATCCTTTTCCTTTCCCCTTTCATCACTTTCTGTCATTTTGGGCCTCCCTACCTTCTGTAGAGAGTGTACCTGAAAAGGGGCAAAAGGTTATTTGTTTAGTTTTCGTAAAGTAGCCCTTTGCTACTTCCCCCATAAGGCATGAACCTAAAAACAAGAAAATAAAAACAAAAATATTCCTATAGGAAAGAATCTAACTTGTGCAGAATACGCACAAATTATAATCTTCCTAATAAATCCCACAGAACGAACAGAAGAGAAAGAAAGAAGAAAAACCGAAATTCATATTAAAATCACTAAAATTGGCATCGTCACCTCATTATCAGCGTGAAATCTCGTGCCATTAACCGTTGGTCACAAAATCTTCCAATGGAGCGACGGTAAATGACGCACCAAATATTCTTCACACAACTACACAGTACCGCTGTCAGCCAAAATTCCAGTCCACTAGCGGGAGCGCACACACTAAAACCCTAAAAGAAGATAATCATAAAGTTAATCGTAGCGCGATAATTCTGCTGTGCTAGGCACCTACATGAAGGCAGTGAATACAGAAAACGACGTTTATGCGGTACATATTGCGAGATAGACGGCAAAAAGCGATGATGGTGTGTGTGCCTTCCAGTCGGCTGAACCTTGCGAGTGGAGTGGAGTGTGCCACAGGTGCGACAGTCCCTCGATGACATGAAACAAAAAAGAATAGATTTAGAAGCGTTCAAATGAATTTTAATAAATTAGATTAATATATTGAATATATTAAATTAAAAAAAAAAGAACAAATAGGATAATAAAAATCATCAGGAAGGTGCATGCAAGTCTTTCATTCCATGTAAACAAAACAAATGTAACATACAAAGAAGCAGGAAATTAAGAATAATTTTCTGCCACAACATGCACATAACATAAAATAAACACACAAAGGGCAATTAATCATGCAAATAGAGGAACATGTCGAAGATTAGTGGACGCTTCAGGAAAGAAAACACCCAAAACGAGGCTCACTTGCGATTGGTGGACACCTGTGCAGGTGAGCTTCGTTTTGGGTGTTTTCTTACCTTACATCAAAAACATAAAAACTCACAGTAAATCCAATAAATTGTGATTTTTACCTGAACTACATGATATCCAGCGATGATATTACCAGGAAAACACTACACAAAATAATAAAAGCACTAAAAAACTAATAAAAACAAATCGTGCGCGTTTGACAGTTCAGATTAAAATGTTCACGGTGAACTTCATACTCCCATGACATGCGATACGTCAAATTGGGGTAAAATCGTCGCGCGATTTTAATGGTGCCGTTCGTTTCGCGGTATTTTTCGCGGGATTCGCGATGTTTAGAATTCTAATACACACTAACGAGTGCGAAAGAAAAACACTGTGCGAGCAAGACAAAACAATGAAAATCGAGAGAGGAATTATTTAGAATGAACTAAAAATGGCGCGTCGATAATGTACATAAAAAATTCGTAAAAATCAATTAAAATCAAGAAATTTAATATTAAATATTTATGGTAAATAGGCCAAAAAATGTAAAATTCATTTTGGCATATACCAATAACAATTAAAATTCTTAATTTATTCACAAAAGGCCAATATTTGATAATTTCACTTTATGGATAGTGAAATTGAAACAAATCTGTCTATAAAAGGCGTGCCATTCCTTCATTCGATCGCTTTTTCAGTCGAGTTGTCATAAAGTCTACACATGCCAGTCATAGTATACTTTTCATGCAACTTTTTTTCTTAAGTTATTTTCGGTTTTCTTGGACTTAGAATTTTTCTTCATCGAAATTGTTCATCGGCTTCACTTGGGAAGCTTTTGTTGGAATACAAATCTAGCACCGAATTTCGTGGCCAATATTTGGAATTGTACAAATTCACATCGAGGTTTTAACAAGTAAAATTTTATAAAGAACTTACTTGTCAGCATTTATTAAAAAGGTAATTATTTTATGCATTTTTTTTAACAGTTTGAGGTTAAGGGACAAATGTGATTGCATGCCACAAAGGCATAATTACTGGTTATAAATTAACCTAAACAAATTGTTCACTAACCATTAATAAAAATTATTCCCTTTCAGAAAATTTTGTTTAATTAAAAAAAATGAATTTGTAAATTTTTATTGTGTTTTGACATTTTGTGAAAAACATGCCTATATGGCATATTTTACAAACCATGCTAAACCAATACAAATTTAACGTAGAATAAGTGCATTTGAATATTCACGTGTATATTAATTAAGAAAATTTGAAGCAATAGTTTTTAAACAGATAAGGGTACCTTAAGAATCATAACGTAGAAACAGAATTGACGTAGAAACAGAATTAACGTAGAAACAGAATGAAGCAAAAACGCATAGCACTTTATCTAGTTCATGAAATTTCATGTGCTATTTGAGCAAATTGATAAATTAGAATTTTTGTTGAGATTTATATATAATTAATTGTAAATTATAGAAACTACTTTCAATCTTTAAATCCTACACTACCTTCCACCATTTTATTTCAGCACGCAGCAAGTTGTCATTTGCAAACGCAGCTTAGGGTATGTCAATTATAGGAATTGATATACAATTTACGAACGCAGTGCATCACATGTCAATTATGGGAATTGACATATGATTCACTTATAATAAAAGTTTTTGTTTGCAGTGAGTTACACATTTATTTTTGGTGGTTCCATCCAGGAATCGTTTGGCTCATTCATTTTCTTGTTCATCCTAGTTCATTCGTTTTTAGTAATTCACACTGAACATGGCATTTAGGGTATTAATCCAATTAACAATAGTTCACGGTACATAGGTTACTCTAGTACATTTTTTTTCTGTAGATGCACTAGTCAAATCAAGTGCATTAAGTTTGCTGCAGTTAGTCAAACTCAGTACAATTTGACGGATCTGCATTATTTTTCAAGTCATTTTCGACTTTAGCATATTTTAATTTACATATAAATTTAGCACAATTAGTTGCTAGTTCGTTTAAAATTTGATTTTGGGAAATTTTCAGTTTAAGTTTTATTGCTCAAATTATCAAGTAAGAAATTTAACATGACAGAGTTAAAGAGCTTATTAAACAAAGAACAAGCGCTCAGCGGTCGCCTCGTCAAAACCATTGATACTGAAAGTCAAATATTAAAGGAAAAACAATCAAATAGGGTATTTGGAAGCCAAGCTCGCTGAAATAAGACGAGTATGGATGGATTACGAGCAAATTGATCAATCTTTCCAGGAACATATCATTGAAATCCCTCCAAAAAACACGCCGAATTACATCACTGATGAAACTTTTAGCAATTTAGAGACAAAATATTGCATATGTATAGGCGAATTGTATGACGCAATTCATCCAACGACAGATTTGACAAATTCCACACTGTTGTTATCACAGCAAACACGTGTGGAACAACAACAGCAACAGAATATTCTTCCAAAGGTCACCCTGCCTAAAGATAATGGCGATTATGATGACTGGCATTCCTTGCACGACCTTTATGTGGCAGTAGTACATAATAACACAAATTTGAAAGATGTTCAAAAGCTATATTATTTGAAGGGATCCGTACTTGGAGATGCTGAAAAATTATTACGGCATACCCCAATCACTAATGATGATTATCTACCCACATGGAATAAATTAAAGGCGAGTTATGAAAACAAAAAGATCTTAGTAAATCATCAGTGGAAACTCTTAACAAATCAACCCAAGTTAAACACAGAAACAGCTGCTGGTTTAAAATCGCTGATTGATACAACACAAGAATGTATGCAGAGATTACGGAGCCTACAAGTACACATCTTCATGGGACGTTCTACTCATTTATCTAATTGTACAAAAGCTACCCTTTATAACGCTACGATTATGGGAAGAACGTGAACGTGATTGAAAGTACTAGAAGCAATTACTGATACATTGGTACACAAGTCAAATCAAGCCAAGAGTATCTCCAAAGCGACTACTACAACTAAGACATATCACGTAGTAAGTTCCACAAAATGTTCTGCATGCAATGGAGATCATTTCCTACAACATTGCAATAAATTTCAAAGAATGGATAAACAGAGCAAACGGAAGTTAGTTACAACAAACAAACATTGTTATAACTGTCTATCAAAAAAGCATTCAGTAACTGAATGTCCAAGCAGGTACAAATGTCTTAAGTGCAAGAAAAGGCATCATACCACACTTCATGAGGATGTAAATGCAATTAATTTACAACCCACAACTGTAGAGGCGATCAATCTACATCAAAGCCAACGTCCAGTAACAATACTGAATCTTCACACATGACTCAAACCTATATGAATAGGGAAAGATCATATGCGTTACTATCGACAGCTTTAGTCAAAGTTAAAGCTGGATTAGGAAAATCACAAATACTTCGATGTCTTATTGACTCAGGATCGGAATGCTCATTCATTACTCAGGCTGCATGCTATAACTTACAAGCCAACTGCCAATCCACAGCGGTAGTTGTGACAGGACTCAATAAAAGTTCAATGGGCAACCTTGATAAACAAACTAAGCTATGGTTACAATCCTGTGGTCCAAACAAGACACAGATCGATCAAAACTTCCTAGTAATAAACAACATTACTGATAACTTGCCAACCAGAACGATTTCCAAGGAAAGTTATCGACATCTACAAAAACTAAAACTCGCAGATCCCACCTATTGGAAGCCTGGCAAGATAGATGCTCTTTTGGGTGTCAAGGTGTACGCAAAAACTGTACAAGAAAGCGTTGTACAAGGTACAGACACTAGTCCAACAGCGATAAAAATAATTTTTGGTTGGATATTACTCGGGACTGCAAACGACATTACACATGAAACTCACGTCAAAACTTTCATGGCTACTACCAATGAGCTAGACATGCAGCTCAAATAGTTTTGGGAAACGGATCGCATCTTAACAAAGGATGAACAACTGTGTCAAACCATATAAAAAGACACCTGTATCAGGTTAGACACAGGAAGGTATCAAGTAAAGCTACCTTTTGTAGATAACACGATACCTATATTAGGAAAATCTAGACAACAGGCAATCAGGCGTTTTGAGAACCTACAACGTCAATTCTCAAAAAACTCTGCATTTAAAGAAGAATACGAAAAATGTCTAGATGAATACATACAATTAAATCATATAGAGGAAATAGATATACCACAAGACCAAGAGCAGCATTACTACATCCCACACCATGCCGTGTTTAAGGATAGCACCACAACTAAATTACGCGTCGTGTTTGATGCCTCGGCAAAAACTACAAATGGAATTTCACTTAACAAGTATCTGCTAAATGGACCAACCCTTCAGCCTACGTTGTTTACAACATTATTAAACTGGAGAAAATACAAAATTGTCATGAATGCAGATATAGAGAAAATGTATCGCATGATCCAAGTACATCCTGATCATCAAACGTATCAGAGAATTGTATGGCGCCATCCAAAGACGGGCATACTAAAGGATTATAAACTAAAAACAGTGACCTTTGGTACCACATCAGCTCCGTACTTAGCGATTAAGACACTCCAGCAACTAGCTGAAGATGAACGTCATAAGTGGCCCTTAGCGATGGAAGCAGTATATCAAAACTTTTACGTGCACGATTTGTTATCTGGAGCTGACAACGTGAACATGCAAAGACTTTACAATATCAACTCATTGAAATGTTAAAATCAGCTGGATTTAATCTACGAAAATGGTCCAGCAATGACAATAGGCTTCTACAAGATCTTCCTCCAGAACACAGAGAGCTGAAAGAGTCATTGATATTCTCAGACACTGAGTCGATAAAGACATTAGGTATTAAATGGTATCCTAAGTCAGACTACTTCACCTTCGGAATCAAACCATTGTGTGAACCTGAAGTTTTAACGAAAAGAAGCATATTATCCGGAATTGCCTCACTATATGATCCACTAGGCTGGTTAGCTCCATTTGTGATAGAAGCAAAAATACTAATGCAGAACCTTTGGATCACAGGCTCATCATGGTATGACCCGGTAACAGATATGCTAGGGCAACAATGGCAAATATTCGCAAGCAATTTGCAAACGCTGCAACAAGTGCAAATCCCAAAATGGGTACACTATTCTCCAAGTGCACAGATGCAGATTCACGAATTTTGTGACGCCTCATCTAAAGCTTCTGCTGCAGCAGTATACTTACGAGTAGAGCAAGAAAATGGTGAAATAGTGTCGCACTTACTAACTGCGAAAACTAAGGTAGCACCTATTAAGCCCACAACAATACCAAGACTCGAATTGAATGGTGCATTATTACTCGTGAGGCTAATAAAAACAGTAGTAGAAGGCATGGATTTTCAAAATATTCCAGTAGTCGCTTGGACAGACTCTACAATCGTGATGCAATGGATCAAGGAGCATCTCTCGAAATGGAAAATTTACGTTGCCAACAGGGTTGTAAAAATACAAGATACACTAAAATACGATCATTGGCGACATGTTTCATCCGAACAAAATCCGGCAGATATAGCGTCACGAGGCATCTCATCCAAACTCCTGGTTACCAACCAATTATGGTGGCACGGTCCAAGTTGGCTCACACAAGAACAAAACAAGTTTCCAAAGCTCAGTCAGATTACACAGACAACAACACTAAAAACAAGGGCAACGACAGTAACTAGTTTTTTGGCAAATATAGATGACAACATTCTGCAAAGATATTCATCATTCACACGCTTAGTGCGCATCACAGCAACAATACTAAGATTTTGCTACAATTGCAAAAATTCCAAAGGCAAGAGAGTTCAGCCTCTTACAAACGATGAATGTAAGCATGCAGAAAGGACCATATTCAAACTGGTCCAATTAACAGCCTTTCCAGAGGAATATCAAGAGCTGTTACAGCACAAAACTTTATCCAAGAGTAGCAGGCTCTTAAGGCTCAATCCAATACTGGACAAAGATGGATTAATGCGAGTCGGCAGACGGTTAGATAACGCCCTGTTACCTTATAATAGGAAACACCCAATAATTTTACCACGCGATCATCATGTAAAACTAATTCTCATTGACAAGCTACACTTAGAAGCGTTACATGGAAACATTGCTCTGGTACTGAATACTAGTCGTAACTCAGTTTGGATTTTAGACGGAAGACGTTACATTACAACAAGATTGCATAAGTGCGTCAAATGCTTTAGACAAAGCCAAGCAGCGACGACACAATTAATGGGCAATCTACCATCAGCAAGGGTAAACATTAGTTGACCTTTCTCCAAAGTCGGCATCGATTATGCGAGACCCATAACCATCAAAGCATCAAATTTAAGAAATTCTAAACTACAAAAGGCATATTTCTGCCTCTTCATCTGCATGGCTACAAAGGTCATACATCTTGAGTTAGTATCTGACCTGACATCGGAAGCTTTCATTGCAGCATTGAAAAGATTTGTTAGCGGAAGAGGTCTGTGCAATGATATTTATTCGGACTGTGGCACCAACTTCATTGGTGGAAAAGCTATTCTAGATAAGGAACTTCAAACGGCCATAAAAGAAGCATGGCCAGAAGCTGCGGAATACTTGACATCGAGGTCCATTAATTGGCATATGAAGCCACCAGCAGTACCTCATTTCGGAGGATTATGGGAAGCCGGTGTTAAGTCCACCAAATATCATTTGTGCAGATCCATTGTAAATGCTTCTTTCACCTTTGAGGAATATGCTACGCTACTAGCACAAGTGGAAGCTTTTCTTAACTCGAGGACATTATGTCGGGTCAACAATGATTCAAATAAGCAGTTAATACTAACTCC
This sequence comes from Dioctria rufipes, assembly GCA_963924295.1. Lineage (NCBI taxonomy): Eukaryota > Metazoa > Arthropoda > Insecta > Diptera > Asilidae > Dioctria > Dioctria rufipes. The sequence continues at coordinate 108,389,156 of OZ002744.1, forward strand.
TTGACATTTTATAATTGGACAGGTCGTAAACGCCATACCAGAACCAGATTGCACGACGACTAAGCCAAGTTACTCCACTAGGTGGAAACACACACAGCAGATAGTCCAGCAATTTTGGAATCATTGGTCCAAGGACTATCTCAATCAATTACAAAATCGGCCCAAATGATGTAGAGCAGAATCAAATCTAAAAAAAGGAGAAGTAATACTATTAAAGTGTGACAACACACCAGCAACCCTATGGCCCTTGGGAATAATAGAAGAAGTGTATCCTGGATCCGATGGATTGGTAAGAGTAGTACAAGTCAGAACTTAGAGGAGCACTTTCACAGGACCGGTAACAAAAATTTGTCATCTTCCAACCAATTAAGTGTTAGTTAACAAACATGTGTTGTCCTAACGCATTTGTTAATTGTTGTGTTGTCCCATACAAAAAGAAAAAAATACTTATTAGTTTATTTTACAGATGTCTGAGTACAAGTTAGATGAGGACATACTGGAATTGAATCACGACTTCGAGTTTGATTTGGATTTGGTACTGCCAGGCAGTCCTCTAGATGCGAGCTGGTACGTGGAAGAAGGATATGACGTCCTGACTGGTCAACCGAAGAAAACTCCGACGGAGTCAATAGATCCAGTGCCATCAACAAGCCACCAGATTGATCAGGACCTGTTAGACATCTATGACGACCTGAATTTCAACTTCTCGCTCCCGGGTAGTCCAATTAACCCAGATGATGATATCAGCAAGCTACTATCTGACATTACAGAGGCTACTACAGAATCACAGCCAGAGAAGATTCCTGTTCCATCCACTGTCATGCCAGAAGGGCCTCCCAGGACATCCACGACAGCAGCATCAACAACAATCCAGCCAACAAGATTGTTGCATTCGCCGACCCCCCAAAGAGCGCCAACATTGATTGAACTTGCAATAATCAATGGAGCACAGGTTTATAATTTGCAAAAACTCAAGATAAAAATGCGTGCCGAAAACTCTTTCCAACGTTTCTTCACACGTGAGAAAGTCGACATCTATCTACCAAGGCATGTCATAAAAAATTGATTTTGAGAACATAAAACAAGACGAAATAGAGAAAAGATGATCAATCTACCTGTTCGATATCAAGTGCATCTACGAGTACTTGCTGATGGAACCCTAAAATTTTTTAAATATCACAAAAGGGGCATTAAAACAATCAGAGAGCGGTTGAACATGGTTGTTCAACGGGAGGAGAATGTTCGACGAACCTAAAAAAGAAAAACAACAATGTGCCTTGATTAAAATCAAGTAATGTATACATATTACCTGCACCTGGAATGTGCCACAGGTGCGAGAGTCCCTCCATGACATGAAACAAAAAGGAATAGAATTAGAAGCGTTCAAACGAATTTTAATAAATTAGATTAATATATTAAATTTAAAAAAAAAGAACAAATAGGATAATAAAAATCATCAGGAAAGTACATGCAAGTCTTTCATTCCATGTAAACAAAACAAATGTAACATAAAAAGAAGCAGGAAGTTAAGAATAATTTTCTGCCATAACATATGTGCATGTACATAGAATAAACACACAAAGGGCAATTAATCATGCAAATAGAGGTACATGTAGAAGATTGGTAGACGCTTCAGGTAAGAAAACACCCAAAACGAAGTTCACCTGCACAGGTGTCCACCAATCTCAAAAACATAAAAACTCACAACAAATCCAATAAATTGTGATATTTACTTGTACTACATGATATCCAGCGATGATATTACCAGGAAAACACTACACAAAATAATAAAAACACTAAAAAACTAATAAAAACAAATCGCGCGCGTTTGACAGTTCGGATTAAAATGTTCACGGTGAACTTCATACTCCAATGACATGCGATACGTCAAATTGGGGTAAAATCGTCGCGCGATTTTAATGGTGCCGTTCGTTTCGCGGTATTTTTCGCGGGATTCGCGTAATTCGCGATTTTTAGAATTCTAATACACACTAACGAGTGCGAAAGAGAAACACTGTGCGAGCAAGACAAAACAGTGAAAATCGAGAGAGGAATTATTTAGAATGAACTAAAAATGGCGCGTCGATAATGTAGATAAAAAATTCGTAAAAATCAATTAAAATCAAGAAATTTAATATTAAATCTTTATGGTAAATAGGCCAAAAAATGTAAAATTCATTTTGGCATATACCAATAACAATTAAAATTCTTAATTTATTCACAAAAGGCCAATATTTGATAATTTCACTTTATGGATAGTGAAATTGAAACAAATCTGTCTATAAAAGGCGTGTCATTCCTTCATTCGATCTCTTTTTCAGTCGAGTTGTCATAAAGTCTACACATGTCAGTGGTCATAGTATACTTTTCATGCAAGTTTTTTTCGGTTATTTTGGACTTAGAATTTTTCTTCATCGAAATTGTTCATCGGCTTCACTTTGGAAGCTTTTGTTGGAATACAAATCTAGCACCAAATTTCGTGGCCATTATTTGGAATTGTACAAATTCACATCGAGGTTTTAACAAGTAAAATTTTATAAAGAACTTACTTGTCAGCATTTATTAAAAAGGTAATTATTTTATGCATTTTTTTTAACAGTTTGAGGTTAAGGGACAAATGTGATTGCATGCCACAAAGGCATAATTACTGGTTATAAATTAACCTAAACAAATTGTTCACTAACCATTAATAAAAATTATTCCCTTTCAGAAATTCGTGTTTATTTAAAAAAAAAAATGAATTTGTAAATTTTTATTGTGTTTTGACATTTCGTGAAAACCATGCCTATATGGCATATTTTACAAACCATGCTGAACCAATACAAATTTAACGTAGAATAAGTGCATTTGAATATTCACGTGTCTATTAAATAAGAAAATTTGAAGTAAATAATTTTTAAACAGATAAGGGTACCTTAAGAATCATAACGTAGAAGCAGAATTGACGTAGAAACAGAATTGACGTAGAAACAGAATTAACGTAGAAACAGAATTAACGTAGAAATAGAATTAACGTAGAAACAGAATGAAGCAAAAACGCATAGGACTTTATTTAGTTCATGAAATTTCATGTGATATTTGAGCAAATTGATAAATTAGAATTTTTGTTGAGATTTATATATAATTAATTGTGTTAAATAGATTTAAAAATTATAGAAACTACTTTCAATTGTTAGAGTCTTGAATTTGAGGAATTAAAGAAAATGAATGAATAACCAAATGATATCTTTAAATCCTACACTACCTTCCACCATTTTACTTCAGCACGCAGCAAGTTTTCATTTGTAAACGCAGCTTAGGGTATGTCAATTATAGGAATTGATATACAATTTACGAACGCAGTGCATCACATGTCAATTATGGGAATTGACATATGATTCACTTACAATAAAAGTTTTTATTTGCAGTGAGTTACATAATGGGAGTCTTTGGCCGCAACTCGAGCAAGAAGCAACTTGGAATTACGCGCGTAGAATTAGAGCGGAGCAAAAGCTGGAATTCGGATTTTTTTTTACTTGAGAATTTTTATGGATTTCCTCGCGGCAATAATTGCTTAAAAGGTTAAGAAATAGCATTCGAATGGTAAATAAGATCTGTGCAATATTCTTACCTGAGCGTAAAGCTTTGCAGAAGAGGTTCTGCTGTATCTTTCTGAAAGTGAACAAAAAGGAATATATCAGTGATTAAATTAGTTCTTTGCAATATTCTTACTTGAGCGATAAATTTTTGCAGAAAAGCTTCGGCTGTATCTGCCTGAAAGTGCACAAAAGGATTATATCAGTGTTGAGTTAGATCTTTACGATATTCTTACCAGACCGTAAAGTTTTGTAGAAAAGTTTCTGCTGTATCTGCCTGAAAGTGAACAAAAAGGAAAATATAAGTGTTTAAATCAGATCTTTCTGTAAACATTTGAGAATTATTATAGTTTATAAAGTGAGTAATTTAATCTTACCTGAGCGTTAAAGTTTCGTAGAAAAGCTTCGGCTGTATCTATCTGAAAGGGAACAAAATGAAAATATTTCAGTGAATATTTTATATTTTAAAATGCGAAATTAATTAGTGAATATTTACCTGTCAGCGTAGTGACTTTCACAGTTTTCTTCGTGTAGTTCGTGCACAATTTTCTGGAATAAACAAAAAAACATTTTATAGTATAAAATTCAGAATTTATTAAGTGAATATTTACCTGTCAGCGTAGTGAATTTTCACAGTTTTCTTCGTGTATTTCGTGCACAATATTCTGGAATAAAGAGGAAAACATTTTATCGTATAAAATTCAGAGTTTATTAAGTGAATATTTACCGGTCAGCGTAGTGACTTTTCACAGTTTCCTTCGTGCATTGTGTGCACAATTTTCTGAAGTTAAGAGGAAAACATTTTATAGTTTAAAATTCAGAATGAATTAAGTGAATATTGAAGATTTACCTGTAATCGTAGTGACTTTTCACCAGTTTTCCTTTTTCTTTCGGTGCACAATTCCTGGAACAAAAAGTTAAAAAATTCAGTGGATATCTGATAGTCTAAAATTCGAAATGAATTAAGTTAACATTTACCTGTGACCGCAGTGACTTTTTTTAGTGTTTTTCGTGTATGCTATGCAGATTTTCTGAAATAAAGAGGAAAGCATTTTATAATTTAAAATGGCAAATTAACTAAGTGAATATTCACCGGTGCCGCAATGACCTTGCAAAGTTTCCTGCTTGCATTCCGTGCATACTTCCTGGAATAAAAAAGGAGGTATTCTCTGTTCTCTGTGGATATTCGATTGAGTGGAGAGTTCTAGATTAGAAGTAAGCGCCCAGGCCATACAGGAGGAAGCTTCTAGTATCTGAATGTCCGAAAACATGTAAGTCCCAAAAGGGGACCCTAAGGATAGTCTGAGTATTATTTTGATCATACAGTTTTTTTTTGTAACGAAGTCCATCAACTTAAGAAAGCATAGGACCACCTGCATATTTTTGTTTTATTTTGGCATATAGTATTCTTGAAAATTTTTTTTTGTTCATATGTATATATGTGTGATTTGCTTTATTATTAGATCTCTATACAGTGAGCTTAGAGTTAGTTAAGCCAACAGGTAGTAGAAGCGCTTTTAGGGCTAGTCATGAATTGATTGTAAGTTTTGTAATCGGGTTTCCTCCCAGCGTTGAATTTTTTTTATGAAAAAGCAATGAATAAATAATCATATTTTCACGTATTGGCTGGGTTATTGATGGATATTTTAACCTTCTAGTTCTCCATTCACCTTCTGAGACGGCCACCAGACGGCTTGGGTCTTCGCCTGCCAGTTTTTTGTTTTGTTTTGTTTTCGTTTTTTTTTCCTTTTCAGTTTCTTCTTCTCCCTCCCCATGTAGGTACAACATGATGCATCATCTCTAGAGTTATTCGGCTGGAGTGGTTCGCGGACATGATTGAGGAGGCTTTCGCACGGACACACCCCTAGTTATACATCTCGACTTATGTGGAGGCTAAGCAAATAAACAAGGATTTGAAGGCTTAGCCAGGGCGGAGGGGGGCGACAAGACCCATGTTCCCCAAAGCCTGTCACCAAGAGCCCCTCGCGCTCTCGCTCTCACTCTATGTTCAACTCATGCTTCTCTCTCGGCATTGACCGTTCTCCGGGTGCTTCATAAGGGTACGGCGTCGGCACGGTCTTTTCTCTTTCGGAAATTTTCCAGCTTTCAGAACCTACATTCCGTTTTTAGGTTAAGATGATGCTGCAAGAAGCAGTCTCGCGCAAATTTGTGTTTTTTAGGTTTTCAGGCCGACCATCTGAGGTCATCATTCAATACTTTCTTCGTCCGTCGTCCATCTGCAGTCAGCAATTCAGCCGCGACAAACATTAAATAATCCGTCTGTTTTTCTGTTTTGTTTTGAGTACCTTACAAAGTTAACAAGCATTGAGGAGATGTGGGTGGCAAGAACCACCCCAACCCCGGCTGCCCGCTAGCGGCGAATTACTGTGCAGCCACCCACGCGTATCTCCAAAATGATTTTTGCAATAAGGGGCATTAACCGCAATCTATGTCTAGACTTGTCTAGAGTGAGCGTACCCCCGGTCGACGCAGAGGTGCTCCACATTACAGAACAGACAAACAAAAAAAGGAGATCTATACAGGTTTCCTTTTCCTGGTGGAACCTAGAAAACCTAGAAGGAATAAAATTTATTTGAGTCAGTAGTATAACACAAAACGAAAGAACTCAGCAACGCCGAACAATTTTTAATTCACCCGGACAGTTTCAACGCCGGGAAGACGAACGATCGAGAGAGAGAGAGAGAGCGAGTGAGGGTCTCTGCAGATGTTGAGACTCAAGATTTGGGTACTATTGGGCCCAGATGCCCCCATCCACCCTGGTTAAGCTTCCAAAGCCGTGATAATATGCTTAGCCCCATGGTATGTGTGTGTATATCAGGGAGGCACGCCTCCGTCGATCCGCCACCCCATTTCCCACGGTGGTCTACTCGCTCATGCTGAGAATATTGAAACAAAAAAACTAATGCGCAACACATGAAAATGTGACCACCTCTCAGGTGGAAGGCCAGCTAGAACGCACGAATTAAAAAGAAGGGAGGGTGAACCTAAGAAAAGTGTATAAGAATAGAGAGGAAAAGAAAAAAAAAATAATAATAATAATAACTACGTAAATAAAATATCGTGGCCAATTTATTTAATTCCCCGCCGTCCACTTGTTTCTTCACACAAAAATTTTTATAATTTTCGTTTTCTTTTCTCAACTAGCCTGAAGCCCAGCTGGAATGTACGACAACTATATTGATTCTACCAATGTAATAGGCCACAAATGACCAATGATATACATACTAGGCGGGTTGTACCCAATGAACGTAGTGGTGAACAAACAAACAAAATTTGATTCATTTACAAAAATATTTAGTTATCAAACCTTAACTTCCACCCTGGCTGGTAGAGACCTATGTCGAATCCCTCACTGGTACGTTCAATAGCTGGAAGGGGTGCACCCCGTCGAAAAACTCTAACAGCATCTTCGGCACAATTTTCATTAAGCTTCCGTATTCTTTGGGTACATTGACCTCTTTTTTTATGTGTGTGGGTTCATTGACCTCTTTTATTTTGTCTTTTTTTTAGCTTGTTTTCACTATTACAATTTATTAGCTATAATATTTTTTTTTTACTGTTTTTCCTTTTGTCCTTTTACGTCATAATGCAATTAATTAAGTATAGCCTTATACTCTCCTTATATTGTATAATATTGAATATATTTCCAAGTGAGCGGCGGGTTATTCACAACAAAAAGAAATTCATAGACTTGTTTGGTTCTCTAACATGACTTCCTTCCCATCCAAAATACACTAATCTTAATGTGGTCGATAAGGTCTGTACATAAAAAAAAAAACATCGGTTACATTAATCTTAATTTGCTTCTATTATGGGGAAATGCACTTTACGAAAGTAAATCCAGATATTCTGCCATCGCAGGAAGGTAGGTTTATAATAAAAAAAACACTGATTAATACACTGTTGCTTTAGTTCCAGGGAAAGTACGTGAGTCGTCGTGAAGACTCAAAAAAATCTTCTGCCTACGCAGGTAATTATTTATCACAACCTAATTCTAAATCCCTAATCTTATTATTTTCAACAGATAAATTACGCACTGGGCTGTACGATAATGCAAATGTTCCTGCCGTACAGGTAAGTATTGTCACGAACTCAATCTATATCACTAATCTTTTAATTTTAGCGGAAAAAAAAAACCAAATAAAATAGAATATATATACACGCACTTGGCGATATAAGATTGCAAAGGTCACTGTCGCTCAGGTAAATATCATCGCAGATTGGCGATATAAAATTAATATAAATGTTACTGCCACACAGGTAAATATTATCAAGGGTACGTCTAAGTCACTAATCCTTATATTTTCAGTACAGAAGTGCACATGCTTGGCGCTATACTACAGCGGAAGTTCCTGCCGCACAAGTAGATATTAAAACGAAATAATTTGTATACTAATTTTACCCTTCGGAATGTATATATAAGACTCATTGATTATTGCTTTTATTTCGCAGAATGTTCCTGTCAGACAGACGCACAGATAGCTTATTACAGAATAAAATAGGTATGTTATCTTAAACTTTGGAATATATACACAACTCACTAAATTATCCCCTTTACATGTGTTTGCGGACTGATCCGTCTGACAATGCTCACTGGTAAATAAGGCACTAATGTTGTGACTCAGGTGCCCAATGCCCCGAATCACAACCATAAGGTCAATATATCAATATATTGTCCTATACAATATATTGATGTATCATAACTTGATACTGAAAGCAAAAATAATTTTATTCATTTCAATTCACATTTAAAAACTTCATTTAAAAAACCCATTCCCATATTATAATAAAATGTAATTTAGCATAAATTGCATTTTGTTATCACACACACATTCCACTCACATGATATGCACACTTACCTACATACAGTGTCTTCTTACTTTTTACCCGCACGTACACTCTACATACGTACAGTACCTATTTTTCCAATCTAATTGTATGTACATACATACATACAATTATCACAATTATTCGCGTCCTATTAAAATTAATATTTCAAGACGGGCGCACAAGTGCATATCAGATTACAGTTTTACATTGATGCATATAGCTTACATCAAAACTTTTTTGCATTTTCTCACGTACGTTTTTTCAACGTCGTGAGAAGACAATAAAAAGAAAAAAGAGCTTTTGAAGTAATTGTGGGTACCTGGGTGCAATTTGCCCAAACCTCGGGGAGTTTGTCTTTCACCCCCTAACGGGACGCCTCGCAGAAATTTTGATGTAACAAGCAAAAAGCTAATTTTAAGAAGTGAAGTGAAACCTTGTAGAAACCCAATAAAGTGAAAATCAGTAATTCTTATTTGAAAACCTAGAAAAGGATAGATCAATGATTCATACGTGAATGTAAATTTTTGTAAAAGCTCGGAAAGAGGAAAAATGAATAAATCATTGTAAAAAGCCTAAAAAAATAAAGGGAAAAATCTATAGTGATAATAAAGATAATTAGTGGTTTTAAGGAACCCCAAAAATTGAGTGTATTATTTCTAACAGTCCTAAAGCGCGCTCTCTCCCAGTGAGCACGGAGTGCGTTCTTCTTATAACAACTGGTGGCAGCGGTATTCCGTACCAATAAATCAGTGCCTTAGCAAAAAAAAAAAAAAATTGATTTAGTTTGAGTTTAACTAAATGGTGATTAAATCAGCCATCCACAGCATTTTGGTGGCAGTGTACTTTCCAAAGTTTGACCAGTGAATAAATTGCACTGATTTAATTTAATTAAAATACAAAAATAATTAATAAATATTCCAAAATAAAAAGCAAGAGTATTAAAAAAGGAAAAGAAAAAATAATAATAAAAAATAAGCCCGGGTACTCTAAAAATAAGAGTACTTAGAGGATAATAATAATTTTGGCACGATAATTGCCCCACCGGTGGACCCAAGGAGGCTTCATCCTTGCCTAAATAAAGACGTTTTGTAAAGAAGGAAGGAAGGAAGGAAGGAAGACTATAACAGGACGCAATACGCAACAACAACACTGTTTCGCTTAAATGTCCACTTCTCCACCAACATCCTCAACTCAGGAAACACAATAAAAATAAATCGCCGCAGCATAAATAAACAGGAAGCATAAAAAGCAGCAAAACCTTAAGTACATAAACAAACATCATTCAACTATACATAACACCATCGAAAAAAAAAGTAAAAACACCAGCAACTCTAGCTAAAACAAAAGGTAGCGTGAAGAGTTTTTCTTTTTTCTAGCATTCTAAATTAACTTTTACAATTAATTAATCTAAACACATATAAATCAACCTTTTGTTTCGACTGTACAAATTAATATATATACATATACATTTTTTTGTCTGGTTTGCATTACCTGAGCAGTGATATATATAAAGAATTTATTTAACAAAAGTTTTTACATATTTTCTGAAAATTTGCACATTTACATTTGCTTACTATTTACGTATAATTACATACAAGTGCGAGTTCCAGTTTAATTTTGAGAAACATTCAATTCAACAAACATAAACTGAAAACCGGTCTTCCTAGAAGCGACCTCTGCGGTAAAACTGCGTGAATTTGCTGGTCAGAGGACTTCGATAAAAATCTATAATCGATCCCCTGCGGTAGGATTTCGTAAGCCTATCGGTCAGAGGAAAGATATGGATTGTAAGTACGATCAGTTAACAATACTGAAAATTGCAAAGAAATTAACACTGATAAACTTTTCTTAAAAGTTAATTCTTAACCCACCATTAACTTGTGATTTGCTATTTTGCTATTGCTATTATATATCAGCACGCTCTTAATTTTAATCAATCATCATCCTCTAATCATTCTATCCACAATACAAAAGATATCGATAACAAAATAATCTTATATATACAGGGTGTTGCAAAAGCATGGTTACATACGCTAAACTTGGGTAGCTGGGACCGAGCTAAGAAAAAAATCCTTATAAAGTTTTGCCCTACATTGCGTTGTTTCCGAGTTATGCTGGCAACACTGTTTTGTGTACCGGAAAGTATAGACTTTTGAATTTTAATACATATCTTAAGAAGGAAATGGCGTAGAGAACTGAAATAAATTTTGTTTAACGTACAATATCTTTCACTTTAAGAACACATATTGACCATTCATTCAGTATCGATACTTTCGAAATAAAAAAATATCAAAATTGGATTTGTGTCTTTTGTTTTACAAATTTCTTAGTTTGGGAGCGATTTACTCAAAATTTCTAATAAACTTTTTTCTTGTTTTTGTAATTATTATTTGAGTGGCTTTTATTACGGTCACTTGGTGACATAAAACAAGTTTTTTGATGAGTCATTTATTAGCCTATTCAGAGTATACGAAAATTCTCACTTGCTTTCGAGGAATGCTCTATTTATACTCAGGTAAAGTTACAACATTGTACTTTGTTCAAGAATGTTAAGTTTGTGCAAACTGCAGGTATCATACAGAAATAAACAAAAGGTTATGTTCGGGTTCTTAGACACTCGATTAAGTGTCAGCAGATGCACGAAAGTAATCCATAAAAGTAGGTTTTCTGACCTATTATGGGAACCAAAAAACAAATATTCTGTTGCTGCATGCAATAAGAAGTCAATTTTACCTGAAAATTTTGCATAAAATGAAATTTCTCTAGTTGTATCGCCTTATTGATAGACACCGTTTCATCAATTATAGCCAAGAAATTTAATTAAATACAAATATTATGTCAGCTCCAATAGAAGGTAGACATGAATTACGCGACTTAGCGCATATGTTGTATATTTACGGGTATTGTCGTGGAAATGCGCGTGCAGCCAGGACGGAGTATGTTAGAAGATTCCCTGAGAGACCTCGTCCCTCTTCAAGGCTTTTTTCTATTCTTTTTAATAGATTAATCTGTCAGTCGACGAGAAACTTCAGGCAGGCCTAGAAGTGTAAATAGTATTTTTATCTTCAAATTCAAATTTCTTATAAATAGAATTTTACTTTTAGAGAGTGGAGGACATCGAAAACATTATGGACAGGATTCGGCAAGATGACTCCTTAAGTACTAGGGCTCTGGCAGTGGAACTTAATTTAGACCATACCTTTGTGTGGCGGACTTTGAGGAATGACCGTCTTCATCCCTATCATTTAACGCCCGTTCAGGAACTTCTGCCAACGGACCTTCAAAGCCGAATTGACTTCTGCAGGCTTATGCTAGAAAAGGATAGGACTGATCCCCGTTTTCTAAGCAACGTGTTGTGGACTGATGAGTCCAACTTTACAAAGGATGGAGTGGTTAACTTCCACAATATACATAGATTGGCTGAAAGAAACCCTCACGCAAGGAGGGTATCACACTCCCAACATAGATTCAGGCTGAATGTTTGGGCAGGAATCCTGGGTCAGAATTTCATTGGGCCTTATATCTTTCGCCATAATTTATCCGGAGAGGCTTATATCAATTTCTTGGTGCATGTGCTACCGGAATTGGTGGAGGACGTGCCTTTGAACATACGGCGGAATATGATTTTTCAACATGATGGAGCACCTCCTCACTCTACTCGAACGGTGCAAGATTGGCTCAATCAAAACTTTCCTGACAGATGGATAGGCCGAGGTGGACCAATAACATGGCCAGCGAGATCTCCCGACCTTACTCCGATGGACTACTTTATATGGGGTTATTTGAAGGAACAAGTTTATTCCGCCGTAGTTGACAACGAGGATATTTTGAGGCAGCGTATAGAAGCAGCGTGTTTGAAAGTAAGAGAAAGATTGACATACCATTAAGTGTAAGACGTAGATTACAAGTTTGTTGTATAGAAAATGGGCAACATATTGAAAATTTGTTGTAACCAAATAAATTTCATAAAAATTTAGTAGTCTGTTTTAGTTAGTTACATCAATGTTGACGTTTTATATTATTTTATTACCTGAGTATAAATTGGGCATTCCTCGAAAGCAAGTGAGAATTTTCGTATACTCTGAATAGGCTAATAAGCATGACTCATCAAAAAACTTGATTTATGTCACCAAGTGACCGTAATAAAAGCCACTCAAATAAACCATAAAATGAATAATTTTTGTGGTATGAATCCAGCTTGAAAGATTATTGAATATTATTTCATGAAACTCTCTAGATACATCATTGAGTTACATATTGTTGGAAAGGGAATCGTATAAGCTACCAAATAATTACAAAAACAAAAAAAAAGTTTATTAGAAATTTTGACTAAATCGCTCCCAAAGTAAGAAATTTGTAAAACAAAAGACACAAATCCCACTTTGATATATTTTTATTTCGAAAGTATCGACACTGAATGAATGGTCAATATGTGTTCTTAAAGTGAAAGATATTGTACGTTAAACAAAATTTATTTCAGTTCTCTACGCCATTTCCTTGCATTAAAGTTCAAAAGTCTACACTTTCCGGTACACAAAACAGTGTTGCCAGCATAACTAGGAAACAACGCAATGTGGGGCAAAACTTTATAAGGATTTTTTTCTTAGCCCGGTCCCAGCTACCTAAGTTTAGCGTATGTAACCATACTTTTGCAACACCCGTATAAATAATATTTTAATATTTTATTTTTTATTAGAACTGTGCCTTTTTTCTTAAAAAAGATTGTGGACGCCATTATTTAGTTTTTATATCAAAATTATTTTTTCTTCTTCTCCTGAAGTTGGTTGTTCTTATGGAAGTTGGACTGTCCTTACCTTTTTCTCCCTTTTGTTCTCATATAAATGTTTGCATAGAAAAATATTAATTAGAATTTTTCGTACTTACAAATTCCACAATAGTTACCCTACCTATCATTATACCTTCCTTATTCTTAATAAAATTTAATTTCCTAATTTTTATTTAAATTTAAACAAGAGATATTTACAACAAACTAGTAACAATCAATTTTTTATATACATTGGGATTCCTAGTAATTTATTTAATTTTTTTTTATTTCGCTCCATCATCTCCGAGCAATAAAAATAAATCAAAAACCTCGTAAGACGGTCAAATACAACAAATTTTCCACCTAGTCTCGCTCTATATTTTCCGCAAGTCTATACCTTTTCTGTCCTTAACCATATGTACATATCTACACACAACAACTGGTGATAGACGGAACCAAAAACCATAAGATTTTTTCTACCAAATAAAAATAAAACAATTTTCTTTTTGTCTTTTCCCTTGTTGAAAAATTCCACAGTTCTTCACATTCCTATCGCTGTGTTTTTCTCAACTCTTACAAAATTTAATTAAACATAATTATCTAGGTATAACCAACTTGCTACCTGCTTATTGTTGTTGGGAAAACGTAAAGAAATTTTTTTTTTAACATTTCTTCCATAACTAATTAATTAATTACCAAACAAAATATAAATCAATTAAACATGACTGAAGAAACCAAATCTTTCGATGAGCTTTGCTTGTCACAAGTCCCAAAAATTACAGAAATTAGACAAATTCTGGCCGATTATCACAGAGCAAATAAAAGTAAAAGAACTTCAGATTTTACTTCTGAAAAACTCCAAAATTTGGAAGAACTGTGGGCTTCATTTGAAAAACCGGAAACACTGATTCAAGACCATGAAGATTTTGATGAAACTCATGATTATTTTAAGCAGTCATGCTATGACAAAACAGAGGACTGGTACAATCTTATAAAGGCAACTCTGTCTGATAGGCTAAAGTCCATATCAATTCACACAGAACGTACAAATAACCCCTTTTACATTCCACCCCCCAAGACTTCGCAGAAAGCAACTGCAGCTGATACCCAAGACAATACAGCCAAAGATCAGTCAAATGCAATACGGTTTAGATTGCAGGATCACAGGCAATAGTCTATATCACGAATTATACAATTGATCAATTTTAATTCATTATCGACTACAACCCAGACATATCTTACACAAAAGATCACATTAATGCTAAAATACTGGGATGATTTTAAGGAAACGCATAATGAAATAATTTCATATACCGGCCCTAATGATTTGGAGCATGACTATTTCAAAAATGGTGTTTACGCCGAGGTAGAAACATCATACACAGATACGATAATTGCCCTTCAAGAGCAATTGGACTCTCGAATCCAAAACGTATCGAATAATACACATAACTTCACAGACCATCATCATAATGTCTCTCTTAGAGACCAATCTACCGTCTTTCTATCAGAAGCTAGATCGTTAATTCCCAACTTTAATGGAAATCCCAAAGATCTTCACAAATTCATTTCAAGTTGTGATGATAATACGCGACGGCATCGACGACGAACGAAAAGCAGTCCCTCCCTAGTTTAATAACTAGTAAACTATCCGCCGAAGCGTATGATGTATTCAGGTACAACCAAATATCAGATTGGTCTGAATTACAATCGCTATTGGCTCAAACTTTCGAAGTCAAAACCCCTAGGGCCACAGTACAATCCGAATTGACCAACTCCATACAAAGAAGAGAGGAAAGTGTAAAAGACTTTTTGCAGAGATTAAATACAACACTGTCCAAGCTAAATGAAGTAACGCATTCCTATACAACGGACAAGGTGCTCCTACGGTCTTTGTTAAAAGATAATGAGTGTCTGGCTGTGAGAGCAATTGAAGATGGGTTATCCAATCCACAATTACAGACCTTGGCTAAGGTACATTCCGATAAATCCTTCTCTGCACTAAAATCACATATTCTAGATCACTCATTACGTATGGAGCAGACGCAACCCAACTTTCAAACATATAACAAGGTAAACCAAAATTCCTTTCAAAGTATAAATAACAACTTACGTTGCTTCAAATGTAATAGACTGGGGCATGGTGCATCAAGTTGCCCAGTCATACAACGCACCACACAAAATTACAATGCAGTTCCAAAGCTAAACCCCCAATTACAACGTCCTCCCGATTTTAGGAATGCTACATCTCCGTCACAGGTCCCTAGTTGTCGATATTGCCATCAGATGCGCCATTCTATTGAAGAATGCAGGACAAGAGCTGCAAATAATTCCCGATTTAACGACAATCAAGGAAATCGGAATAATTTCCGAAAAGTAAACACAGCCCCGCAAACAAGCACGGCTGATAGACAGCCACAAAACAGGAACTGACAGCAGCCAGTATTCCAAGAGAATCAAACTCCACCGAGATATAAAAACGCAAATATCTCATCTAGATCACCGTCTGCAAATAGGAAGGACAGCAAAAGTCCATCGGCATCCAGACAGGGAAACTGGATGCAGCGGGGGGTCTCATTCGGCAACATCTCGCACATACAAACTACAGCACAAGTCCACAGGAATCTCGAGACAATATGGACTAGGCAGCAAGAAATTAATCCGTATCCTCATCCAAGTTAATAAAAATTCACTAACGCTTTCCTTGCCTGTCGACATCTGCTCTGCTCCAAAGCTTACATTTTTAATTGATACTGGAGCAGAGATCAGCCTAATTAAACTCCGTCCATTAAAGCCAGATAGTATCTGCTTCAGAGATGCTGTCTGTAATATAAATACATTATTTACCGAGTCCACTTGTACAGAAGGACTCATATTTGCAAAATTGAATGTGAAATCTACCAAATTTAACTCCATCCTAGAGCACCCATTTCAAATTGTGGGAAATAACTCCATCCTCTCATACGATGGCCTACTTGGTCATGATTTTTTATCTCGATACAATGCGAGCATCGACTATAAAAATAAATTCATTTCTCTGGAAGTTAATGAATCTGATTCATCTTATCCGTACGAAGAATATTATTCCAATTATCCATACGTTTATTTGAAAAGCGAAGACCCAGTAAAGAGGTCTCAAACAAAAAGCCTATTATATACGGAAATAACATTCTCCGATATTAATACTAATAAAAATCTATCTCCATCTATAGCCAGAAAGAAGGCTGAATTACATAAAAGTATATCTCCACCAAATGCTTCACAAGAAGTGAGTCCTAAAGTTTTTTTAACTGAAAAACTGCCTGCATCAGTAGTTCCAAGTAAAGTGGAACCAACATACAAAGGAAATCTATCTCCATCGAAAGCTTCACAAGAGATGAAGCACAAAGGCAAAAGTATATCTCCATCTACAGCCGCACAAAAGGCTAAATATAATAAAATTCTATCGCCTTCATCAATAAATTCACAAAAAGTGAATTCCAGAAATAAATCAGAAAAGAATGTAAGGAATTTCAATAAAGTTTTATCTCCTTCAAATCCTATCGAGTCGGAATCATCGAATAACCCCTTCCAAATTTCACAAAAGTTGGAATCATATCTCCTTCCTTTTAGAAATCCGAAAGAATTGGATAAATTAAATAAAATTAAAATTCCGGCTCGATCAGAATTCGTCATTGAAATTCCAACTCCTTCTATTCAAAATCAATCGTCTGTTTCAAGAAGGAAATAAGGCCAGGTTTATTTCTCGGAAACTCGATCGTCGAACCAGTCAAAGGTATGGCAAAAGTCCTAATCCTCAACACAAATGAGGAGGACGCCGATCTGGCACCTTACGAGGTGAACCCAGTTGTTTACCAAGACTTGGACGACTTTGTGGTCATCTCCACAGACTCTGACAGATATCCAATTAAGGGCAGAATAATTAAACTGTAAAACCTAATAAAATTGGATCACTGTAATTCAGAGGAATCTGAGAGTATTCAAAACATCTGTAGGGAATTCAACGATCTCTTCTTCATAGAAGGGGATTTCCTTTCATATACAGATGCGATTACCCACAAAATCGAGACACTCCAAGACAAAGCGCCCATCTATACCAAGCCTTATAGACTTCCTGAAGCAAGCCGAACTGAAATAAAGAAGCAAATACAAGAAATGCTTGAGTCAAACATCATCAAACCTTCACATAGTCTCTGGAATTCTCCACTTCTCCTGGTTCCTAAAAAACCAGATGAGAATGGAAACAAAAAGTGGCGAGTAGTGGTAGACTTTCGTCGTATTAACGACATTACTATTGGCGATGCGTACCCACTGCCTAGTATCATTGATATATTAGATTAGTTGGGGAAGTCATTTTACCACACTCGACTTAGCCAGTGGATTCCACCAGATAAAAATGGACTCGAATGACAGGGGGAAAACTACCTTTAGCACACCCTATGGCCACTACGAATACAATCGTATGCCATTTGGTTTAAAAGGAGCCCCTGCTGCTTTTCAACGAGCCATGAACAATGTTCTATCTGGACTTCAAAGCATATATTGCTTCGTAGACATGGACGATATCGTAGTCCATGGATACAGCCTCAAAGATCACAATTCCAGACTCACAGCAGTATGCAGCCGTCTCCGAAATTTTAATTTGAAACTTCAACCCGACAAGTGCCATTTCCTAAGGAAAGAAATTATGTATTTAGGGCACATAATTACAGAAAATGGAGTCAAACCAGACCCAGAAAAAATCAAGTCAGTTCAGTCCTACCCTAGACCCAAGAAGGAGAAAGATATTAAAGCCTTCCTTGGTTTCGTCGGCTACTATCGGCGATTTATACCAAATTTTTCGAAAATAGCCAAACCACTCACAAATCTTTTGCATTTTGCGAATTACGCAATAAACTTATTTCAGCACCAATTCTATCATATCCCGATTTTGACAAAGAATTTTTTGTCACCTCCGATGCCAGTGACTACGCCATCGGAGCAGTTCTTTCTCAAGTGTGAGTCGAGTTCTAAATGGTGCGGAGACTCGTTACTCAACTATAGAGAAAGAGCTCTTAGCCATCGTTTTCGCAGTTGAGCAATTCAGACCATACGTTTATGGCAGACAGTTTACAATTATAACTGACCATAAACCATTAGTATGACTCATGAATCTGAAAGACCACTCCTCAAGACTGATGAGATGGAGATGACGTCTTGAGGAATATGACTACAAAATAGTGCATAAATCAGGTAAGCTAAACACAAATGCAGACGCTCTCAGTAGAGCTATTCCAGATAGTAGCGAATATTTCGCAGAACCCACCACCTGCGTAAATGTGGCAACAAGGAATCAAGTTAGAGCTCATGCAAATCTGAACATTCCCGACACGAGTATTATTACTCCAAACCCAGCTCCATCGTCATCAAACAATTCCTCAGTCATAATAACTGAGACTAACTTTCCTCTTTTACTGACTAAAAATGCGAATCATAAATTCTTCATCTTGCCAATGCAAGATACAGAGCTTGAAAGAATGTTGGATTCGAAACTAAAATTTTCGGATAAATCTCCACTTTTAGAAACTGAACTGAACTTCTTCAAGAAAAAAGACTCCACAGTAATGATATCAAAAATTAATTTACCTTGTCGATCCCAAAGAGATAGATCAGACCTAGAAAAGATTTTAACTGAGATCTGCTCATACACAGAAGCAAATCAGTTAAAACAAATAAATATCTCCTTCCCTATATTAGATCCACAGAATCTAATAATTATTAAAAACGCTTTTGTCCAAATCTTCGCTACTAAACAAATAAACATAAAGCTCCATCAAGATGCAATAAAATATTTATCCGATAAATATGACATCGAGCAAGTTCTGAAGGATTTTCATTCATTACCGACGGGAGGCCATTAAGGCGTTTCCTGTACTATCAAAAGAATCAAAAATCAATTCTACTGGCCTGGCATGTCAGACGACATCATAAAGCATGTAAGGAAATGTAAACTTTGTCAGGTAAACAAAGTATCCAGAAATACAAAAATTCCTATGAAAATCTCGAGCATTAGCTCCAAGCCTTTCGAAACAGTGTACCTAGATGTTGTAGGACCTCTCCCAATTTCTCATTCTGGAAACAAATACATCCTGACATTTCAAGACGACCTCTCAATATTTTCTGAGGCTATACCCAAAGTCGACACCGAGTCTAAGACATTAGCGGAAGCCTTCACGACAACGATAGTTTGTCGACATGGTATTCCAGAAAGTATCCTCACAGATCAAGGCTCTAACCTCGTAAGTGGCATCTTCGCCAAGGTATCTAAATTGCTGAGAATTAAAAGGCTCAAAACTACTCCATATCATCCTCAAACGAATGGTGCATTGGAGAGAAGTCACAGAACCTTAGCAGAATATCTCCGATCTTATGTAGCAAAAGATCCACAAGACTGGGATACATGGATTCCTTATGCCATGTTTGTATACAATACTACCCCTCATTCGAGTACTAATTATACTCCTCGCAAGCTCCTTTACGGTTTACCAGCCGAAATTCCAAACAATTTGAAATCTTCTCCAACCGTTTGCTATAATTACGACAATCGAAGGAATACATATTAATAGACTACAATCGCGAACACTTTGTTGAATTAACACTTCAGGATATTCATAACTGCGCAACGTTGGATCATATGCACTTCTACTGCAAATTTTCATCCCTAATTTTAAATGCCAATACTAAGGTAAATCAATGCGAGATAAATTTAATAAAAAAGGAACCAATTACATCAAAATGTAAAATCCTACCATTGAAACAAGACTATTATTGGACGCAATTAACGCAGCAGAACGCTTGGCTTTTCTCCATAAAAAATGCCCTCAATATAGATATTATTTGTGAAAAGTCCATTAGTTCACGAACCCTACAAGGAACAGGAATAATGTATATTTATCCTGGTTGCTACGTACGAAGCAAAGAATTCATCTTGCACGGACATAGCGTAAAAGTTTCCAAATTCAATTTCCATTTTATCCCAACGATAAACATCTCCAATATAATATGGAATATGACGTCTTCTCCAAAGGAAACGCATATAGAAACAGATCCCTTAGAGATTATAACAAACACTGAGTTAAAGAGAGTGCTAGAATCCATCTATTCCCAAAAAGAGCAAGACTCAATCCCGCTCAATCCAATCAACAATCATCATATTAATCATTACGCACTGTCATATTTAACAGTGTCTTTAATCGTATTTATTATCTGCATATATCTATGCATGAGATATAAATCAAAGGCCCGCAAAGCTAAAAATATTCCGCCGGAACCTAAATTAGAAAATGTGCCTAAACCCGCACATAGAAAGTCAAAATTCAAATTAACTCCCGCACCACAAAGACAAACTACAGAAAACGTCTAACTTACAGCCAATGACAAAAGGAAACGGTAACCTCTCGCTTCCCAAATCTTATTCTCCTATATCTTCCTTTAACTATAACCTATACCTTCCTTTTGTTTCTATCATTATACATGGAATTTTAAAACTCTATCCTAAATAAAAATTACTAGTTTTGTAAAAAAAAAACGAAATCTAGAAATAAGCTATATATATGTATGTATATATCTCCTTCTATTTAGAAGAAACTAAAAAAAAAAAAAATTTTTAATATAGTGCATAGTTATTGATAGACAATTTAATTTTTTCAGATGTATATATACTTCGTATAAAATGTATTTTACATTATTTCTATAGTTTTATGTAATTATGTATACCTATATCCAATTAACTTCATAACACAAATAATGTATACGTACAGATTTTCATTTTTAAGAAAAGAAAGTTTTTCTCCTAAAGAGGAATAAAACTTTCTTTTCCCCAGGGGGGAGGGATGTTCTGACTCAGGTGTCCAATGCCCCGAATCACAACCATAAGGTCAATACATCAATATATTGTCCTATACAAGATATTGATGTATCATAACTTGTCCCTGAAAGCAAAAATAATTTTATTCATTTCAATTCACATTTAAAAACTTCATTTAAAAAACTCATTCCCATATTATAATAAAATGCAATTTAGCATAAATTGCATTTTGTTATCAGACACACATTCCACTCACATGATATGCACACTTACCTACATACAGTGTCTTCTTACTTTTTGCCCGCACGTACACTCTACATACGTACAGTACCTATTTTGCCAATCTAATTGTATGTACATACATACATACAATTATCACAATTATTCGCGCCCTCTTAAAATTAATATTTCAAGACGGGCGCACAAGTGCATATCAGGTTACAGTTTTACATTGATGCATATAGCTTGCATCAAAACTTTTTTGAATTTTCTCACGTACGTTTTTTCAATGTCGTGAGAAGACAATAAAAAGAAAAAAGAGCTTTTGAAGTAATTGTGGGTACCTGGGTGCAATTTGCGCAAACCTCGGGGAGTTTGTCTTTCACCCGCTAATACGGGACGCCTCGCAGAAATTTCGATGTAACAAGCAAAAAGCTAATTTTAAGAAGTGAAGTGAAACCTTGAAGAAACCCAATAAAGTGAAAATCAGTAATTCTTATTTAAAAGCCTAGAAAAGGCTAGATCAATGATTTATACGTGAACGTAAATTTTTGTAAAAGCTCGGAAAGGAGAAAAATGAATAAATCATATAAGGGGAGTGAATCTTTGTAAAAAGCCCAAAAAAATAAAGGGAAAAATCGGAAAAATTGAGTGTATTATTTCTAACAGCCCTAAAGCGCACTCTCTCCCAGTGAGCATGGAGTGCGTTCTTCTTATAACTAACACTGGTTATGATTTATGAAAGAAAACTGTAGCAATCAACAATAATCCTTTTCTTCCCACAGACACCTGGCTAATACATGCACAGGTGAGTCACCACAATTATTACTAATAGTAATCAGTTAAAAAAATTCACAATTTCAATTTCAATTAATTCCCTTTACAGGGGTTTGTGGACTGATCCGTCTGACAATGCCCACCGGTAAGTAAGCACTTCTAATACTATTAGGATTTATATACAAAAGACACTGTAGCAACCAACCATAATCCTTTCCTTTTCGCAGATTCCTGACTAATACGCGCATAGGTGAGTCACTACAATAATTACTAAAAATAATCAATTATAACGTTCAAAATTTCACAGTTTATCTCAATTCAATTTCAATTAATTCCCTTTACAGGGGTTTGTGGACTGATCCGTCTGACAAAGCACACAGGTAAGTAAACACTTCTAATATTATTTAGAATTTAAAAAAACAACTGTAGCAGCCAACAATAATCCTTTTCTTTTCGCAGATTCCTGGATAATACGTGTACAGGTGAGTCACTACAATTGTTACTAATAATAATCAATTATAACGTTAAAAATTTCACAGGTAATCTCAATTCAATTTCAATTAATTCCTTTTTCCAGGAATTTGCGGACTGATGCGTCTGACAAAGCACACAGGTAAGTAAGCATTTCTCATATTATTTTGATTTAAAAAAAACTGTGGCAACCAACAATAATCCTTTTCTTTTCGCAGATTCCTGGATAATACACACAGGTGAGTCACTACATAATATAATAATAATCAATTATAGCGCTCAAAATTTCACAGGAAGCCCGCCGACGTTCCCTCAATGCTCTTATGCCGCTGCTATTCACGTTGCTTGTCCAAACTTTTCTGACTACCTCTCCGCAGTCTGCATACATCGAGGCCAATTTTCTGCCTCTAGCCACCGGCAGACGCGCACCTTTTCGTTCGCTTGGGCTGAAATCAAGATTTCTGCTCGCTATAGGAACGAGCGTGTGTGTATGCTTTCTAGGCAAAGAATATCTGGTTTTTTTCACAATTTTTCGGGAGAATTTGTTCTTGCGGACCTGCTGCAATACATTGCATGATGGTGTCATGCGATGTATTACCGCTAGGCGAGTTACAATTTTCGTCGTCTCGATGTGAGTGACTAGTGGTAAGTTTTGCATGAAATATTGTAAATTGTGCGCGTTTTGCACAATTTAGAATTTTTCCGGTTGAAAAATATTTCTTTGTTGTTGAGTTATGTACTTTACAGGTTTTAAGGAAATTTCCCGTTTATTCAGGCTTCTTCTGAAAGATTGTAACTTGTGCGTGTTCTGCACGAATTACCATCTTTCGATTTCCTTGAAATGGTACATGATTCTTATGTTGCACTTCTTTTCTCCTTTTCAGGTTTTTATGCATTTATGGGAAAGTACCAAAAGGGCTACTTTCCGAAAAAAAAAGAAATGTGTTTTTGGCCCTTTTCAGGTATCTCTGGGAAATCATAGGGGGGTTTCTCTACGGACGTAGAGAAGCAAAAAAAAGGTAGCGTATGGGGATATACGCTACAGCGTGGGGACGAGCCACAGAGAATAGAGTCTCATGCCGGGCTTTGACAAGAGGCATAGGCCAGTAGACACGATAAAAGCAAAGAGATTCCCCCACAACGCGCCCAACGTGTGGACGACCCACCAGAGTCTCAAGCCGGGCATGCCCTAAACCCTGGGTTGTTGAGACATAAACGTCCCGTCTGCGGCCATAATGCTTGTTCGCCTTGAACTAGGGTGGACCTATCAACAGATAGACTTCGTCTATCAACTCCCCTAGCCCAATGAGCTGACCAAGAAGAGGTGCAGTGGTTGGTTTATTACGTATGGGAATGTTCGGCTCGAGACTACGACTTCGTCGCTACTCATCGTTCTGTAACCTGCTGAATCCGGTCGCAGAACCCCGGAAACCCCCAGTCCCTAGCGAGGAAATCGCTTCGTAACAGAGAGAATTTATCCATCAACTCCCTCAGGATGACGGGAATCCCGCGGGGTGCAGCAAACGGACTCAAGCTCCAAGGAAATTGAAGAAGGGAGAGGAAAGTAAAATTAGTAAGAAAAGGACAGAGGGCTATCACCCACCACTGAGGAAGTAGTGGGAGGGCTTGCGATAACCCGTGGTTCACAAGTGAAGCTTGCCGGATGCCTTCTTAAGTCTACCGAGATCTAAACAACTTTGGTCAAGACTTTATATCCTGAGCATGGAAAATTGCGATTGGAAGACACTTATCGTTCTGCGGACGGTATGAAACATGCCCGATTCGTTCTACAATAGTCGCTTTTATGAACCTAGGTGCCAATTTGGCAGCAAATCGATCGACTGCGCCACTTTGCACAAAGTTTCGGACATACACAGTCTGTCCAGGTACAAAAGCTCTTTCCAGTGTTCGCAAGTTGTAGCCAGTGGCGTACTTTCGATACGCCTCCGTGAGACGAAACTTCACTTCATCGCGTAACAGCTGAAGATTTTGGTTGATAGGTATACACTCAATGGCCCCGTCGGCATCTGTACTCAGCTCTCGAAGAAGTTGATATGACCCCGCTTGTTACTGGTTGTCGACCGAAGAGCAGGAAATATGGCGAAGCCGATCTCGCTCAGATGTTCGTCCCAATTTCGATGCTCTGTACCGACATTGGCGAGGATCGACTGATTAACACGTTCGGAGGCGTTTGATTGAGGGGAGTAAGCTGGTGAGATGTTTCACCCCATAATGATCTAACAGTTAAGCGAATATTTGTACAATGAGCTGACTACCATTATCTGAGTGAACCATTTCCGCAACTCCAAACATTAAGAAGACCTTTTGGTCCAGGAATATGACAACCCGCGAAGCTGTGGTCTCGGGTATTGCTTCCGACAGCGTAAACTTAGATAAGTGATCCAGTACGATGAAGATGTACATATTACCGCCTCGACTACGCGGGTAAGGACCTAGAAAGTCACAGAAGATGCGCTGCCATGGCAGTTCGGTAGACCGTATCGTGCCCAGAGGAAGTCTTGAAGACACATTGGTCGGCTTGATCAGCTTACACGTTTCGCAGGCGTACCTCTGAAGCCATGCTCGGCCAATTTTCGCGAAACTGAAGTGTGCAGCCATAGGAGGGCTATGTTCTGATTTGATCAAATCGTTTGTGAGACTATCAGGAACCCATAGCTTCTACTGAACCCGCTCCCCTGAGACGTTGCTATTTGGAAACGAGAATAAGATATATACTTTACCACCGCTAATTCGTAAGTTCCGAAAACCGCTTGGATTTGATGGGCTGGATTCTTTCAACGTACGTTTTTTTTTTTGGAATGCGGGTGATCTCAGATCAAGGGAGGTGATTTGAGCCGGATAAACTAGCTCGTCAGTGTGATGTTCTACTGCCTCGTCAGCAAATGAATTTGAAAGAGTATTCTATGTGGAATTTGAGAGCCTAGAGTTTGAGGCTCCGACGAGCCTGTCAGCGACATAGATCCCGTTGGTCCATGAGCCATTTGAGGCTAGCGTGACCGCTAATTACCGTAACTCTCCAAACCCTCCACATACGGCCTAAACCTTTTTATGCTTAATACAGCAGCCAGACACTCTAACTCGGTTATGCTGTAGTTGCGTTGAGCAGCGTTCAGCTTCTGTGACATGTAAGCGATGGAATAATCATCTCCATCCCCAGCACGCTAAAACAAGACGCTTCCAACTCCTGTAGTGCTAGCGTCGCTCTGGATGAAAAAAGGCTGGGAGAAGTCTAGGTTTGCGAGCACTAGTGCGGTCATCAGACACTTTTTTAGCTGTTGGAATGCCAGTTCAGCTTTTTCGTTCCAATCAAACTTGATGTTCTTCTTTAGAAGATCTGTCAGAGGACTAGCGATGGTAGCGAAATGTGGGATGAACCTCTTATACCACCCGCATACTCCGAGGAAGCTTCGAATTTTCTTAACAGTGGTTGCCCTTGGCAAGCTCTGAATAGCTGTGACCTCTTCGGAGTCAGCCTGCAGGCACCCGACGCCAACTACAAAGCCGAGACAAAACTTAATTTTTTCCAGGTTTATCGATAAGGCCGGCCGCGCGAAGTAACGCCACGACTTCCGCCAGAAGCCTCAGGTGTTCGTCGAACGTGGATTAAGTAATGAGTAAGTCGTCAAGATACACGGACACTCGGTCATGCAGTTGGTGAGGGATGACCTTGCACATCAGCTTGCACATTGTTTGAGAAGCGTTGCACAGGCCAAACGGAAGCACCTTCAACTGGTATAGGGGTCTTCCCGGCACTGCGAAAGCAGTTTTGTCCCTTGATCCCACAGCGAGAGGGATTTGCCAGAACGCATCCGTCAGGTCTATGGCAGGAATAAACTTTGTCTCCTGGAGTCTACTGAGGAGTCCATCTATAAGAGGTAACGGAAAGGCATCTGAGACTGTTACGGAGTTTAATTTTCGGGCGTCCCGACAGAGGCGCACTTTACCGTTAGCCTCCTTAACTAAAGTTGGCTCTCCTCAATGACTCCTAGCGACAGCATTCGGTCGAGCTCGTTATATAAAGATTTCCACACTATCGGAGACACTGAGTAGAAACGCTGTTTAATGGGTTCCACCACACCGATGCTATCTCATGCTCTACCAAGGTGGTGAGACCCAAGCCTTGTTGGCTGAATGACGGAAAAGAGGTGATCACCCCCTGCAAACGCTGCGAATCGCGTTCTGAAAGATCGTGGTGTTGCGAACAACAAGGTGAAGCTTTTGGCAAGGAGTGAAGCTCGCTTACCAAGACAGGTCTTAAACCAAACCCACTCCAAAAATCGATCTCCAGGTACAAGAGCTGCTGAAGAGAGGAAACTATGTGTATTTTACGAGGACTCGTATGTGACCCAGGACCTTTTGCTGCCACCTGCCACCACGAAATTCCCATCTTACCCAGGAAACTCTCAGCTCCAGCCCCAAGCACGCTAACATTAGCACCGCTATCTAATAAGCCTCGTATATTTTGTGCCTGAATGTAGACATCTGCGTAAAGCCGAGGATCCCAGAGATCCTCTTCATCAGATACTACTGTTTCGCCAATGGCAGCCTTTATGACTCTGCTCAGGCTGAGGTACCTATATATGCGTAGGACAGTCCTGGAGAAGATGGACCCCGAAGCCGCTGGGAATTCGCTGCCACAAAGCGATGCATCCTATGTATCAGAGGTGGAGATTGAAGTGCTTTCATCCGAAAAGGTGCAACTACAACTTTCTGAAGGGCAGGGTTCCGAGTAGGTGGTAAAATTTGACGTGCTTTGCGTGCTGGAATTCACTGTCGGAGTGGAAAAGTTAGACATGTTTATCTTAAGACTGTTAGCCGATTTAAAATCCAATCTGGGTTTACTAGTTTTGTGTTTTGGGAGCGCTGCAGCATCGCTGACAGCTATACGCCGTGGAGTTAGCGGTAGAGGTCGGGCTCGGTGTTGGGAGCCGCTTCTTCTGTCGTGCGCCTGAAGGTTTGGCTTGGAGTCAAACGGCGCTGAACACCTATAGAATTTAGACTCCTGCCTCGGTTTCCCGACAGGCAAGTTCTATATTGCGTTTTAATTATCCGCACTGCACCACATCCGTAGCAGAAGACTCTCTGTGGGACTAGTGGACAGTTAATGTAGATGAGGCTTTCAGCCGAACAGTTCCAACATGTCACTCAAGATCTAGCAGGTCGGTGGATGTCTCTTGGGACATTATTCTGAAAACCTCGTGGTAGAACTTCAATGGCGTCTATTTGACTAGACGAAGCGTGATTCAAATACGGCGTATCTGAATAAATTTCATGCACTGCTCGTCGCGGTGCGACCGCCCGTGGTGAACTTATATCCGACCATAATTTTTCGAATCGGTTGAATAGGTCCCTCAGATCTATCATATAGTCAGTCTGATACAGAAGTAAAGCTTCTTGTAAAGCCGGTTTCATATTACGACGCAATATTTCCACCAGTTCTACTTCTGGAATCGGAATGCTCATTTTAACCACTAATGCATGGACCGCTAATCGAAAATCGCTGAATGATTCGTTATTTCCCTGTTTCCTGGACTCAACTAGCTTGCGAATTTCGTAGTCAGTTTACTGACTGCGAATTTCGTAGTCAGTTTACTGACTGCGAATTTCGTAGTCAGTTTACTGACTGCGAAATTCCCGTAGGAGCGCGGAAAGTAGGTCATGCCAAGAGTGTGTACGGTGGTTTCGCAAGTATAGCCAATACCAATTAGCAGCCTTCCCAGTAACAAGCGTATGAAACCCGGCGCACAAATTAGATAAGGATACTTGTTCCAGTATTGCCAGGGATTCTACCCGAAATATAAACTCTGTTATGTCCAAGCCGGATGTGCCATCAAAATTTAATTTCCAACGGAAGACAGGGCTTTGGGATAAGCTGTTACGATCTCTCGCTGCTGGCTGTCGGGGATGTCAAGCGGAGAGACGAATGAGCCCGGGTAGGGTGGTACACGAGACTCAGTATTACTATGTCTCGGCAGCGGAGGTACTCCAGTGACTGGGCCCCTATTCAAATTTTCCCACTGATCGTTGATCGACGGGATACGAGGCCTTCCCAAAATTGGCTCAGCTGGCGCGCGTGGTAGGTCTCTGGGAGTTGCTTGATCACCCCGCTCCTCGAACATCGGTACCACCAAGTACCAGACGTCAGGATTGGCGTAGAAGTTCCTCAGGCTAGGTTCTGGTATTCTCAGGGAGGCACCTGCAGTTATCACAGCTGTTTTCGATTTGGTACCCGTGAGCGTATTTGACCCTGGACTGTCTGTACTACTCACAGGAACTGGAAGCGTTAAGCCTCCAGTACCCTCAGCAGCCGGCACTGGCGTTAGCTAGGAAGAAGGACTAGGTTCGACATGACTCAGGATATCCTCCATGGTCTGAACATACGATTGCGCATCAGACTGGAAAGAGGGAGACGTATTATACAGCCGCCAGGCTCTATGGAGTACATGGAGCACCTGACTGATATAACGCGTACGATCTTCGTTGGTTCGGATGGGGTCCGAGCTCAGGTCACGATTCAGAGCCTCAACTCAACTGATAATATAATCGCGATGGATTCTTATGAGCGTGAGACCTAAAGGGTATTCTGCCGGATTCTGATTTCTCGGCCTCATACACTTCCATGAGCTTGCGACGAGCATTAGCGTCGTCAGATCTGAGGTTGCGAACAGCGAAAACAACCTCAAGCGTCCGGCGGTAAAAAGGAGAAATCCATCTTTGTATGAAACTCAATGACACATAAAAAATCACGAGGAAATGCTCTGATGTTAATATCAGAAGACAATTCACCCGAGAATTGTACCGAATATCTTTATAAAAGGACGCGTCTGTAGTAATCCCAACAATAGTTCAACTGAAGATTATACCAAACAAGATTAGTAAAGAATGTTCTGATGTCAATATCGACGATAATCCGAGAGAAATTAGTATCAAACATATATATATAAAAGAAATGTGTTTATGCTAATGCTGAAGATAATTTAGCGGAAAGTTGTCCCAAGTGTATATATATAAAATTAATATGCGTTTATAATAGTGACAAAGATAATTCCAACGAAAATTATGCCGAGTAGATAATAAAAAAAGTGCGTTTATGCTAATGTCGAACATAATTCAGCCCGAAATTGTGCCAAATATGTACCAAAAGATAATGTGTTTATGCTAATGGAAAAGAGAATTCGACCAAAAATTGTGCCTAGTAACACTAGAAAAAAAATCAATGCGTCTACGCTAATGTCAACAATAATTACAACGAAAATTGTACCAAATACGACTTTAGATTATAAGTTCTGCATGTTCTACGCGAGTTCTACACGAGCAATTTATTTATACTATATGTATTATTAACGTTTTTCATTTATGAAAGGGGTGTCGGCATGACGGACCAACGCAAAAGGACCGCTTCTTCCACATAACAACCCAAAAAAAAATTCTATTCTCCAGCCCTGCTGGACAAAAAAAACTCTCTCTCCCTCTCTCTCTACGCCGCAAAATATTGTTTATCAAAGCCCCTTCGGTCAGTCTATACTGTGCGCTAACGACTGCAGAAGGAACTAAAATTGTGGGACCGGCGCCTGAACCTACCCTCCCATATTAGGATGATCAGGACAAACACTCTTTTACCAAGGATA
Organism: Dioctria rufipes; assembly: GCA_963924295.1. Classification (NCBI taxonomy): domain Eukaryota; kingdom Metazoa; phylum Arthropoda; class Insecta; order Diptera; family Asilidae; genus Dioctria; species Dioctria rufipes. The sequence continues at coordinate 108,419,309 of OZ002744.1, forward strand.
AAAATCAGAAAAGGATAGGCAACGTCCATCAGCTTGGCAGGGGAGTGAAGTTGAGATCAAAGGCGGATGTGAGTTGTCAGTAATTCAGTGGCTGCCAGTACTCAGGAGAGAAGCAGTAGCTGATTGTATTGTAGTAGTATCTCAAAATAATTACCAAGAAGCAATAAAAATGATGCTGATGCATGCCAATTGTGACCATACAGACCTCAAAATAGCCTTACGAAGCCCAAAACTAAAATAGCTTGAAGCCCGAAACAACATAGAAATTTAATAATATACTGACTTCTCCCTGGAACCAGCAGATGTAAGCGGAATTAATTTCAAAAACGTATGCATCGCATACAACGCTGACGAACAACCGCAAACTGAATATCTCACACTTCCACTAGGGACCAACAAGGGGAATAATTGAATTTTATGATACGGGAAGAGGTGTTTGAACACACACAAAAAATCTGGTGGTAGGTTGCACCCTGGAACCGGTAAGCTGGCTCCAACGCCCAGACAAGGACAAGAATCTACAGACGAACATCGTTCATCAACTTGCCAGGGTTGAGTCAGCTGCCCAGCTCGACATGCAGATGCACTGTCAAGTGGTCATCATCTCGGCGTCCACGAGCCGAAGCTTGGCTTCAAATGCGGTACGCCTCGCGCACAAGACTCGCTTGCTGCCGAGGAGATGAACACCTAGGCCATAGAAACTGTTACATTTAGAGATGAAATGAATTTGAACTTGACCGAAGGCAATTTGCTACCAAACATACAACCAGGACCATGGACGAGTGTCCCGACCGCGATACAAAGGTCGAGCCCAACGAGAGCCAAAAAGGAGCTATCATGAAGGTAATGCACTTTACAGAAGCAAGAAGAGCTCTGCGTAGACTCAGCACTCTGTATCCGGCCAGGCAACCCACGTCCGGTCACACACTGTTGCCAACAAAAAGTGGCATGAGTTTCGCCGACAAACCAATTTGAAGTAAACGAAATCGCTTGAGTCAGCATCCGAGAAACTTTCATTTTAAAATACTGAGACTTTGTATTACGAAAAAAAATGGTCTAATACTGTTACTAAAAATAAGATATATTTCTTCAAATCGTACTTGCACTTCAGTCAAGTTAAGCTTGACAAACGGCCAAAAGAAAACCGAAGCTTGGGCGCCATTTGTTACACAAATGGGCGACCAGAAATAATCATTGAAATAGTAATTGCACTTTAGCCAAGAGAAGCGTGACTAAAGGCCGAAAAAAACCAAATTTGGGCACCATTTGTAACGAAGAGCTTAGCAGTCGACAGACCTACCTACATACACTCTTACCTGGGTGAATATAGATACTGCATCCGACACCTCTTTGCTACAAAATCATCGTAGGATTAGCGTGGGTGGCCGCACAGCGAATATACCGCTAGCGATCAGCCGGCTTGAAGTGGTCCTTGCCACCCCTTGATGCTTGTTAAGCTGTGCATACTCGACAAAATAACTGACCAGACAGACGGACGGACAGTAAAAAAAAAGAATAGAGTTTTGCTATGAAAATTCATAGCGAAATAAGTCAATATGCAATTGACTCAGTTTGCTGATAGGTCTGCAGCTCGAGAATTAAGTTGAAAAACTCTTGATGCAAACGAAAAATCTTTAAAAAAGAAACCGTATAATTGTCAGTACGGCTTGGTTCCTGCCTGCCGTATACGCATAAAGAGTTTTTCAACTTAATTCTCGAGCTGCAGACTTAGCAGCAAACTGAGTCAATTTCATATTGACTTATTTCTCTATGAATTTTCATAGCAAAACTCTGTGAAATGCTAGTCCCGCATAAGGCTAAATCTTGCTAGGAATTCAAGTAAATACGTAGTATTTCGCCTCATATAATTCACACTTAAAATTTATTTTAAGTCTATATATGAGGTCAGCTTGGTTGTTTGCTTTGGAGTATACGGCGGGAACCAAGCCGTACTGCCGATTATACGATTCCTGCTTATATGAAACGCCCTCTTTTTGCAATGAAATTTCTTTTTTAAAGATTTTTCATTTGCATAAAGAGTTTTTCAACTTAATTCTCGAGCTGCAGACTTAGCAGCCAACTGAGACAATTTCATATTGACTTATTTCGCTATGAATTTTCATAGCAAAACTCTATGAAATGCTAGTCCCGCATAAGGCTAAGTCTTGCTAGGCATTCAAGTAAATACGTAGTATTTCGCCTCATATAATTCACACTTAAAATTTATTTTAAGTCTATATATGAGGTCAGCTTAGCTGTTTGCTTTGGTGTATACGGCAGGCAGCAACCAAGCCGTACTGACGATTAGATGGTTCCTGCTTATATGAAACGCCCTCTTTTTGCAACGAAATTCCTTTTTTAAAGATTTTTCGTTTGCATACAGAGTTTTTCAACTTAATTCTCGAGCTGCAGGCTTAGCAGCAAACTGAGTCAATTTCATGTTGACTTGTTTCGCTATGAATTTTCATAGCAAAACTCAATGAAGTGCTAGTCCCGCATAGGGCTAAATCTTGCTAGGCATTCAAGTAAATACGTACTATTTCGCCTGATATAATTCACACTTAAAATTTATTTTAAGTCTATATATGAGGTCAGCTTAGCTGTTTGCTTTGGCGTATACGGCAGGCAGCAACCAAGCCGTACAGATGATTATACGGTTCCTGCTTATATGAAACGCCCTCTTTTTGCAATGAAATTTCTTTTTTAAAGATTTTCGTTTGCATAAAGAGTTTCTAAAAAAAAAAGAAGTTGTAGGCGTGACTGCAGACGGACAGACAGACAAAAAAGGAGATCTATGCAGGCTTCCTTTTCCTGGTGGAACCTAGAAAACCTAGAGGGAATAAAGGTTATTTGATTCAATGCTATAACACAAAATGAAAGATCTCAGCAACGCCGAACAATTTTTAATTCACCCGGGGAGTTTCCAACGCCAGCAAGACGAATGATCGAGAGAGAGAGAGAGCGAGTCAGAGTATCTGCTGATGTTGAAACTCAAGCTTTTGGTACTATTGGCCCCATCAGGGAGGCACGCCTCCGTCGATCCGCCACCCCATCTCTCACGGTGGTCTACTTGCTCATGCTGAGATTAATGAAACAAAACAAAAAACTAAGGCGCAACACATGAAAATGTGGCCGCCTCTCAGGTGGAAGTCCAGCTAGAACGCACGAAGTGAAAAGAAGGGAGGGTGAACCTAAGAAAAGTGTATAAGAATAGAGTGGAAAAGAAAAAAAATTATAATAATAACTACGTAAATAAAATATCGTGGCCAATGTATTTAATTCCTCGCCGTCCACTTGTTGCATCACACACAAATTTTTATAATTTTCGTTTTCTTTCCTTAACTAGCCTGAAGCCCTACTATGTAGCTGGAATATACTACAATTATATTGATTCTACCAATGTAATAGGCCACAAATGACCAATAATATACACACTAGGCGGGTTGTACCCAATCAACGTAGTGGTGAACACACAAACAAAAAATTTGATTCATTTACAAAAATATTTAGTTATCAAACTTTGACTTCCACCCTGGCTGGTAGACACCTATGTCGAATCCCTCGCTGGCACGTTCAATAGCTGGAAGGGGTACACCCCGTCGAAAGACTCTAGCATCATCTTCGGCACAATTTTCCTTAGGCTCCCGTATTCTTTGTGTACATTGACCTCTTTTTTTTATGTGTGTGGGTTCATTGACCTCTTTTTTTGTTTTTTTTTTTTTGATTTCTTTCACTATTACAAATTATTAGCTATTGTATTTCTTTTTTTTATTGTTTTTCCTTTTGACATTTTACGTCATAATGCAATTAATTAACTAGAGCCTTATACTCTCCTTATATTATATAATATTGAATATATTTCCAAGTGAGCGGCGGGGTATTCACAACAAAAAGAAATTCATAGGCTTGTTTGGTTCTCTTACTCACTTTCCGAACGTAAATGTAGATATCCTGCCATCGCAGGAAGGTAGGTTTATAATAAAAAAAAAAACTGATTAATACACTATTGCTTTTGTTCCAGGGAAAGTACGTGTTATGATCGTAGCTCATTGCATATAGCAATATACTACACGAAGAGATACTGCAGCATGTGTGCCGGCCTGTGGAAACTGACAGCTGAACCCACCCCAAAAACTCGACGAACGAGCTCTGATAGGCGGATGACAGAGTGATTAAGGCTAGAGAATAAAAATTTGTGGGAATTCAGATCACAATTATTTCAAGTAATCGTGTTGGGGATTTATAAAATGTTGAGTGTAAAAGAAGCCTCAGAGCTACACCTATTCCAGTTTGTAAAAATTAACATCGAAATTATCTCGACTAATCGGGATTTATGTCTACGAAATCTTTGGGATGGACAAGAAGTCATAGAGCTACAGAGAGTAACAATTTCAAGACCGCTGGAAAAATTTTCACGGGGACAGTACTCCTGCCTAGGAATCCAATGACCTATATAAATCTACCGATGGTGGCCCACACATTTTATAAATGATTTCCGCCAATTTGTCGCTAAGCTCATCTCCTCGTGAACCTGTAGGGTAAGAAGTTGTCCAGAAGCTTTCAAGAAAAATCGTACTTTGAGTACTTAAACGGTCAACCCCGATACGTCAGGGACTCCGGAGAGCTCACGTATAGGTGATCATTTTTCTGTCACAACATAAACGACTTCTCAGGATATATGCTCTTGGGTATATGGATGCAGTAAATGTTCCCAAAACGCAGTGCAACAAACATCGCAGAGTCGTTCAGAACTCTTTGGACATCGATTTCACAACAGATGTTTTCTAGTATAGATTTTGTCGCTCCATGGATTTTCGATGCGCGTGAAAAATCATAGTTTTGCAGCATTATTGTGAAAATTTTTGGTAGTAGTATCAAGAGTCTTATAATTTCGGGGAAATAAGTTTCTTTAGCAGAGTCCTGACAGGTCTCGGAGGCGCGTCTGCATGGGACCTGAGTAACAACAAAAAAACCATGTAAGTTGTAGCTTCTTTGCATGCCAATTAATTTTTATATTTTTGTACTTATGTATTTGTATAATTTCCTAATATTACTGCTCCTCTCTAGTTCCAACTAAATGTATATATGAAATCTTTGTTACGAATGTATCGTTAAAGTAACATCCAGGCCAGTAAGAAAGAGTGTTCAGGCGCATCTTGCCACGTCATCTTCATTCTAAGCAGTCAGCGTTGTATCCAGCCTGCGTCAACTCAGTCTGCATAGCTATTAAAAGTTAGTTAAGTTAGTGAACTCAGCGCGATCACTTGTACTGCCGAAATTGTTATTAAAGTTATTTGTACTTGGACTAATCAAAATCTTCTTTTTATTTCAACAATACCTAGATCCACTTAGTTCACAGCCCGCCTACATTCTTCTAGGCGAGATAACAAACATTTTTTGGTAGCAGAGCATGGTTTTTAAGTGGTTCTAGTATTTAAGGCCTTATTCGGGCGATTCTGCATAAAATTCGGCCAAAGGTACACGCGGCTTTCGAGTTTCAATCCTAATTTACTGTTTGTGTGTTATTACAAAAAATAACAAAAGTTAAAAGTGGAAAAAGGTGCCCTTTTATATATAATTTGCTAATTTGCGGTTAAATCTTTAACGGTTCTTTCGGTAAATACCAAGCATCATAGGCACATTCCACTACAGTCTCAACTAACTGCACGCAACAGAAGTACAGCCAAAAGCAAACATTGCTGCTGTATTGAATCGTCATCATTACCGTGCAGCCAAATACAAAAGGCCCTACACAAGATTTTGGTTCCATTGGGTATTACACACTCTGCAGCCCATCGAATTGCAGCTTAAACAGTTTTGTAATCGTTTGCATTTCCCCGATAGTGACGGCGTGTCGTTCGATAAATACAAATATATTAGTGAGCAATTTTTAAGAGAAACGTAATATTCTCTAATAGTGCCAAGCCCTCATTGAAAGCTGAAAGTGTTACGACGCGTTGGTATGCGACGCTCGGTTTACCGTGCACGATAGTAATTAACTGTGACATTGTTGTGACATTGTGGTACTCCTATAGCATTGAGTTAACTAAATATGTATTCTATGTACGTAGATAGTGCAAATTTATGAACAATTGTAGAGTGCAGTGACTTTAAAAACGTGTTCTCATCATCAGCGGACTTATTTGGATACAAACAGCTGTGAAAGCTACTTTCATACAAGCTTGGGATTCAGAGGTAAGCAATTCTCCTTTTAATATTTTATACACAAAAGATGTCATTTGAGGACTTAAAGAGCACACAAGAACGAACAGTTCGTTTTATTAGTAAATTTCAAGAAAATACTGACAAGTCAGGCAAGCAGAACTTCACTATTGGGTATTTAAATGGACGCATTCAGTTACTCGAACATTATTGGGAAAGGTTTGAGCAGACCGACCAAGCAATGTATAAGGCAGCATCGGAAGATGATCTCAACGACACATACTTCGTTGATAATTCATATGATGACGTTGAATTAGCATATTCTCTCGCTGCAGGTTATTTACGGGAATGCATAAGTGCATTAACTAAGCCAGATAAGTCAGGAAGCGAAACAAGCTGTAGTCAAAACAATACGACTAATCCTACTGTTTCCAATTCTTTACCTAAAATACCTCTTCCTAAATTCTCGGGGGTTAAAACAGAATGGTCTGCATTTAACGACTTATTCAAATCAATGATACACGAGAATCAAAGTATTTCAAACGTCGAGAAATTGCACTATCTCAAATGTAGTCTTTCGGGAGAAGCCGCACAACTTTTACGTAATATTGCGGTAACTGAAGATAATTACATAATCGCTTGGGATACGCTGACTGAGCGCTACCAAAATGAACGCGTGCTTATAAATTCGTATCTCCAGGCTCTAACTAGCTTGCAACCTATGCGCTGTGAAAATTCCGGCGAAGTCAAACGTCTACTTGATGGCTCGAGAGAAGCTATACGGGCACTCAATGCTATGAATCGTCCAACAGATCAGTGGGATGACTGGTTGATATTCATAACTGCTCAGAAGTTACATCCTTATACTCTTAAGGAATGGGAGTCCTCTATATCTAAGAATAAAGCTCTACCAACATTTGCGCAACTTGCCGACTTTCTTGAAAATAAGGTGCGTACTCTTGAAGCTGTGTCATCTACTACACAACGTCAGCGCTCAAATAAGATTCCTACACTCACGCCTTCAAGCGTTAAGACCTTTCACGCTACATCTTTAAGGAATCAGTGTCCAGATTGTGGCAAAAAGCACTTTATCATATTCTGCCCGGGGTTTAAGAAAAGATCAATAGATTCAAGGAGAGAAATTGTTCAGAAGCATAAGTTATGCTTTAACTGCCTTCGACATTCACATTCAGCAGCTGAATGCCAATCTACTAATCGGTGTCGCTTCTGTAGTAGAGCCCACCATTCTTTGCTCCATCTTCCGTCAACTCAGGGCGATCTATCTACCACAGAAAATTTCTGCAATAAATCTTCAGTACAAGTAACTGATGCAAATACTGAGAATGATGTTGTTAGCCTTTTCTCTTCTAACGAAACTACTTCACGAACAGTTCTACTCGCCACGGCTAGAGTGGTTATGGTATCTAAAGATGGAGAAGAAATCGAGGTTCGTGCCCTATTGGATCAAGGCTCGGAGACCTGCTTCGTGTCCAAACAGTTACTACGTCACCTGGATGTACCCTCTTCGAAATCTTACACAACGGTAACAGGAATAGGGGGCTCGAAACTGAATGCGTCAAATTTAATTGTACCTCTCCAGCTAAAGTCACGATTTAACAAAGCTCTCTCGATAGACATTGATGCTATAGTCTTGCCCCGAATCACTAGCAACCTGCCCAGTAAAAAGATTTCACAATCAGCTTGGATACACCTAGCCGGGTTAGACCTTGCAGATCCGCAATACCACTCACCTGCTGAAGTCGATATAGTAGTCGGTGGTAATGTTTATAATCAGATTATACTCGATGGAGTTAAAAGAGGTCCAGTAGGAACACCTATAGCCCAACGAACTATTTTTGGGTGGATACTCACCGGAGCAGTTCAATCAAATCTCTCGAAGCCTACTCCGATTTTCAATTCGCATATTGTCATCAATCCTGATCTCAACCTACGGCTCGAACGGTTTTGGGAGTTAGAGGAAGTTCCACGTTTCAAGACCTTAACCTTAGATGAGCAACAATGTAACAAACACTTCTGCGAGAATTATCGTCGAACTGAAAAAGGAAGATTTATTGTCAGGCTACCTACCAAACCGAACCTGCCCTCTGACTTCGGTGACACAAGAGAAATTGCGGTTCGATGCATGCTGAGATTGGAGAAGAGGTTTGCAGTGAACAGTCAATTCCAAGAGCAGTATATAGCGTTTATGACTGAATATGCTAAACTTGGTCATATGAAGCCAATAATGGAGAACCAGTCCCAACCTATGACCAACCCTGTATACTATATGCCTCACCACGGAGTCTTCAAAGCACACACGAAAAAACTGCGTGTTGTGTTCAACGCCTCACAACAAACTTCAGTAGGTTTGTCCCTTAACGACTGTCTGCAAATAGGTCCAAAGTTACAAAAGGATATTCGGGAAATTATTCTGCGTTGGAGAAAACACGAGTTTGTCTTCTGCACAGACATCGAGAAGATGTTCAGACAAATAGATATTCACTCAGCTGACACTAATCTTCAGCGAATTGTTTGGAGGTCATCGCCAAAATCAAATTTGCAGGATTTCTGTTTAACCACAGTCACCTATGGGACATCACCTGCGCCCTTCTTGGCAAACAAGACGCTTTTGACCTTGGCAACTACAGGGAAAAAGTCTCATCCGTTAGCAAGTGCTGCTATCACCTCTGACACTTACGTGGATGATATCCTCACAGGTGCGGATACCTTACAACAAACTCTGAGATTACATTACTGGCTTTACTCTTCGAAAATGGTCCTCTAATTGTAAGCAACTGATTGATCATTTGCCTGATAACCTACGAGAACCGATCCAACCCAAGAATTTGGATTTGGATGGTCCGGTCGAGGCTCTGGGGATAATCTGGCATCCTGATGCAGACACTTTCGGTATTCGTGTAAAGTTTGATCTAGCGAAGGAAAACTTCACTAAGAGGTCCTATTTATCCGACACATCAAGAATATATGACCCACTCGGCTGGTTTACCCCTACAACAGTTTGGACAAAAATATTATTTCAACAACTTTGGACTTCTAAGCTAGACTGGGATGATCCTTTACCTCACAAATATGCGAAGCAATGGCTAATCTTTAGACAGGAGTTACCTCAGCTGGAGAAGATTGTTTTGAACCGATGGCTAGGATTCAATAATAAAATACTTGGTTGTGAGTTACACGCCTTCTGTGATGCGTCTACCAAAGCCTACGGAGCTGTCGTCTACCTAAGGATTATGCACGATGAAGAAAATATAGAAGTCAGGTTATTGGCGGCAAAATCAAAAGTTGCTCCAATCAAGACCCAATCGCTTCCACGGTTAGAATTAAATGGTGCGGTACTATTAGCACGCCTTGTTCACTTCGTTATCACAACTATAGACCTTCATACCCTGCCTATCCACGCTTGGACTGATTCAACGGTAGTGAGAGCTTGGATCAATTCTCAGCCCTCGAGATGGAAGACCTTTATCGCCAATAGGGTTTCGGAAATACAGACTACAATACCAAGTGCATCTTGGCATCACATTTCTTCTGCACTAAATCCTGCAGACTCAGCCTCTAGAGGACAAGTACCATCCGAATTAGCTTCCAATGGCCTATGGTGGAAAGGTCCAAAATTTCTCTTACTCCATTCCCGATTATGGCCAAATGAAGCCCGACCCTTGTCAAAGGACATCGACATGGAGGAGAAATCTGTCATTGCTGCAACAACTATAATATCTAAATTATCTCCATGGGAACTAATTAATCGTTGGTCTAGCCTAAATCGTCTCCTGCGAGTTACAGCCTACTGCTTGAGATGGTTCAAGAATCATAAATTGGAACAGTCAAATCGCGAATATTCACACATCACAACTACAGAAATTGAATCTTCTTTGATCTTCTGGGTAAAAGAAATACAACGCTGTTCCTTTCCAGTGGAGATCAAGCAACTTACGGAAGGAAAACCCATTGCAAAATCATCACACTTAATTAAGCTGAGTCTCTTTCTGGATGATCAAGGCCTTTTACGAGTAGGAGGACGCCTGCAATTTTCTTCGTTGAATTACGATACAAAACATCCCCTGCTTTTGCCGAAATCAGGATATTTCAACAACTTGCTTATAAGGGACGCCCATCAAAGAACACTTCATGGAGGTAACCAGCTTGTACTCAACTTTCTTCGATCAAGATTTTGGTTACTGGATGCTAGGAACCAAATAAGACGATTCATAGGAACATGCCAGCCATGCTCACGTTATAGAGGACAGGTGCGACGCCAAATGATGGGAAATCTTCCTCATCATCGTGTCAACTCGTCTCGTCCTTTCGACCATGCTGGTGTGGATTATGCAGGACCCCTTATAATCAAAACGCGAAAAGGCCGAGGCTACCAAACTTACAAAGGCTACGTCTGCTTATTTGTTTGCTTTGCCACAAAAGCAATCCATGTAGAGCTCGTAAGTGAGCTTACAACGCAAGGATTTCTCGCTGCATATCGAAGATTCACATCTCGACGAGGCATATGTAGTCACCTCTACAGTGATAATGGAACGAATTTCACTGGGGCTAGTGCTGAAATGAAGTGTCTTTATCATCAATGCATTAAACAGCAATGTGGAGAAATAGCGGAACTACTTGCCAACGATGGAACCTCTTGGCACTTTATTCCTCCAGCTGCCCCACATTTTGGCGGATTGTGGGAGGCGGGAGTAAAGTCTCTCAAGCATCATCTACTAAGAGTTATAGGCCAAAATGTTCTTACATACGAGGAGCTCAACACACTGTTGGTGCAAGTAGAAGGATGCCTTAATTCTAGGCCACTCTACCCAATGAGTAGCGATCCAAACGATTTAGCAGTCCTAACCCCAGGACATTTCTTGGGAACAGGTAAAGCCCCTTTAGCACTACCGGAGCCCTCTACACTCGAAATCAACCCCAATCGTCTATCGCGATGGCAACACGTACAGCAAATGAACGAGAATCTATGGTCCAGGTGGTCTAAAGAATATATCAGCAATTTACAGCAAAGAAACAAGTGGCAACATCCTCAGCAGAATATCAAAGTGGGCGATTTGGTACTGGTGAAAGAAGACCGTCTACCGCCTTCAAAGTGGTTACTCGGGCGAGTAACTGAAACCTTTCCCGGAAAGGATGGACATCTAGGGTAGCAACAGTCCGATGCAGGACTTCAATTATAAGACGTCCCATTGTCAAACTTTGTGTCCTGTATACAGAGTCCTGCGATGCTTCTGCGAACTAAACTCTAACGATTTTTTCTTATATTTATAGCTCGTAATCTAGGCAGTACAGTATGGCGGGCGGCAACTTCCTTACTTTTGAAGTTGCCCCAACACAGTCTTGCATGGCGGGCGGCCTACCTAGAGGTCTTACTACTTTCGTCAACGACGAGACGGGCGGTATGTTCAGGCGCATCTGGCCACGTCATCTTCATTCTAAGCAGTCAGCGTTGTATCCAGCCTGCGTCAACTCAGTCTGCATAGCTATTAAAAGTTAGTTAAGTTAGTGAACTCAGCGCGATCACTTGTACTGCCGAAATTGTTATTAAAGTTATTTGTACTTGGAATAATCAAAATCTTCTTTTTATTTCAACAATACCTAGATCCACTTAGTTCACAGCCCGCCTACATTCTTCTAGGCGAGATAACAAACAAAGAGTTTAGGGCAAAATATAACGAATAACATAGGAGTTTTGTTTGAATAAGAATTTATTAGTTTCAGATGCAAGTATATGTACATTTTTCTCGCTGCTATGAACATGAGTTTGATTAGTTTTTTTATAAATGTCGATAACATACTTAAACACCTTTCTCATATATGTCATAAGTTTTAATTAGACCATTATTATTAATTCCTACCATATACGTATCAAGTGAGTTAATTTTTCTTATATAAACTTATGTTTCATCAGAATTTTTATGGATTCCAAGAACGGGCTTGCGAATTTTTCTTATATATAATAATTTTTGATTCCCAATATGTATATACTTACGCAATTTTTCTTATACATATGATAATTTTTGATTGAAATTTTTATTAGCTTCAACTACTTATATATGTATATCAGCAAATCTTCCTCATGTGTATATCGCTCATTCTTTCTAGAACTAATTAAGAAACGAACTATGATAAAGGCTTATAGGACTGAAAGATAATTAAGAAAAGGAAAATCAACATAAAATGATTAGTTATGAACAAATCCAGATGTGCTGGTCATTTCTTTATAATATGTATTAAGGTAGCCTGCCACGCAAGGCAATAAATTGTTGTAAAAAACCCCACAGTTGTGAAAATTAGCAGATGCAATTCTAACGAGTTTTCATTTCCTCTTCATTCTCCCGGAGCCCTCTTCTATGAAGGTTGATTAGGTCCGCTACTTCGTTCTTTCAGAGCATCACAAGGGACACTGAAACTAATTTGCTGCTCTCAGTGTCGTATGGGTGGTTGGGGCATGCAGTGAAGGCATAACATCTGCGCCTTCAATATTGGATGTAGGCAGGTGACGTCAAGGTCCCTTCAGGCCTGAATGTGTGCCGGCGTTTTGGTCTCAGGCACGATTTTTTTTTTTTATTATGGCAGACGGCAGCGGCAGGTTTTTCGTGGATCCTCCCCACACTCTCCGCCCATAGCCGAGGCGAACTAGCGTGCCGCCCTGTAGTCAACGCTGTCCGTCGAGTGATCTGTCAGCTCATGCTGGCAGTCTGGACTTAACGTCCAAGTCAAATCACTCTTCATAGCTCCATAACAAAAATGGCGCCCAACGTGGGGCCACCTCAGTCAAATTCGGTGTTCCAATGTGTTTGACACTGGGAACTGAGACTACTTGTAGATATGGACATTTGGATAGTAGCTAAATCGTCTGACTCGGTAGTCTCATATCTAGTGGGAGATACATGCGGACCTGTGGCTGACTGATTTTGTTGTAAAATTTTTTTGTAGAGTAACATAATGGGTTTTTGAAAGTTTTTGAAAATTGTTGATTAAAGTAAAGTTTTTTTGAACGTCTGTTGATTAAAGTAAAGTTTTTTTTTGAAAGTCTGTTGAGTAAAGTAAAGTTTTTTTTGGAAGTTTTTGAATTGAAGTTCGACTCTAGGTTTGACTTTGGTCAAGCCTCGAGTCTGACCAGGTGTATAGTTTTTGAATTTTTTTGAATGATCTTTCCCGCTGGCCTTCTGCCATGGAAATGGTAGGTGGCCTCACACTAAATTTTTGTGTGAGCTCTCACGGAGACATGTCTCTGCTGGCCAACTGGCTGGACAGAGTCGTGAATCTGTGAGACGACTTTTTGGCTTTCAGCTAACTTGTTGACCAGATTCATGGCTCTGCCCAGTTGGAAGGTCACCTAGACATGACAATCAGGTGAAGACGAACGAAAGAGTTGTTGGAGGATGGTCGTGATGCTGGAGACCGTCAGTAATCAAGAGTTGGCATACTGCTAACTGCCTGGTTGAAGAATCTCTAGTATCATTTTCAGTCTCTGGGTTCTTCACCCCGACTCTTCCCAGATTTCTGTGAGAACTCAGACATTTTTTCATGTCGCTTGCTTGCATCAATATTTCTGACTTGAGAGAGAGAGCGACCTGGACATTTTTATGTGAAGAGTTAGCTCCTGGAGAGTGAGGGAGAAATAGTATGATTTTTGTCGATTTTTTTGAACGGTTGAGTTCCATTGCTGAAGTTGTTATACAGATTAGCACCTATATCTTTCAATGGTATGATTTCGTTAGTACAAGTAATGAATTCTGAGTTTAATGTACTGCCAATGGTGATATTTCCTTATTTCGTTGAATTTAGAATTGTAGTAGATTACCAGAATTTCTCCAACTTTTAGTGATTTTCAAAATTTTGTTGTTGCACTTTATCGGAACTTTTGGATGAATTCTTTCTGAAATTCTAACAGCTGTTCCCAGTTTTTGGATTTTTCTTAACTCGATCCCTGGAGACTTTGCAAACTTCTCCGAACCCTTGATCTTTTTTTTTTGAATTCTTTTTGGCATCTTCTCCGAACTTTTTGAAAATTTTTTTTTTTTTTTATTTTCATATCTCGTCCCAACTTTCGATTGTTTTAAATTGGTATCTCTGCATCTCAGTTTTGAAAGAGCCTGTTATCTCTTCCGAACTTTTGAATTCTTTGAATTTTTCTTGACAATTCTTCCAAACCCTTGGTTTGTAAATTTTCTTAAAGCCTGATTTACGACTGAACGCTTGAGATTACATAATGGCTACAGCACGGACACCACCGCGAGCAACTGGTGTAACGGTACCGTTGCCAGAAAAGTGCTAAAACTGCCAGGCAGGCGACTGGTCAGGACCGGGGAAACCAGTGAAGACGGTCCGTGGACATGTGTTTCACAAGGCGTGTCTGCGGACGTCGATCGGACGATTTCGGACGATTTCACTGAGTATACAGGTGCGGTCCCGAAAAAGACCCACACAAAGCCTGTTAATCAGAATACTCGACCGGCAGTACCAGTCTTCAACCTGCCATCATCTACTAGCCAACCAGCCAACCGCAAATCTCTGTCCCCAAGTTTGCAGAGCTTGCACTCGATGACTTTCTCTCACCCGAGCTCCCGAGTGAACAGTCCTCTACCTAACACTCAGAGCCAGAGCTCAGCAGCGACTGATGCTTTGATGGCAGGCTCTTGCGCTTGCAAATGCAGGACTTGGTTCGAGAAGGCCTCGAGCAGAGCTTGAACGCATTACCGACTGAATTCACAAGTAGTGTTAGGCAGCAAATAGCAGCTGCAATTCCACCAGTTGATTTCTCAAGGCCACCTCCTTCTATGGGTGAACCGATACCACCGCACGATTTCAACGACACACATAGGCAGTCGTTTACAGGCCGGCATCACCTCTTGGTCAGCCTAGTGGTCAGCTTAGACCGAATTTTATGCAACCTCCACCAGTTCAATCTCATCGTATCCCGGCGAGTATAGGACAACGACTATCAGGCAGTCCTATCAGAAGATGGAACCTGACATACAATGGAAATAACTCCGAGCTTTCCGCAGATGAATTTATTTTTCGAGTCGAAGCGCTCACGCACTCCGATCTAGAAGGAGATTTTGATCTCCTTGTTAGGAACATGCTCATGTTGTTGACGGGACCAGCGAAGGACTGGTACTGGTCACTATTAAGACACAAACCTTTTCCAACTTGGGAATTTGTTAGAACTGGATTGTCGATTGAATGGGCAGTGCCCAAAGATGATTTGAAAAACCGATTGCAGCTGATGTCGCGAAAGCAGAAGCCTGGTGAACTTTTCGCCATGTACCACTATCATTTAGTGTTGCTGCGTGATCAGTTGCAGAACGCCATGCCAGACCAAGAATTCTTGGAAATTGTCAAATCTAATTTAATGCCTGACATTCAGGAGAAGATATGCCTACATTCCACCGATACGATAGGACAGTTAAAATCGCTCGTTACTCGAATTTAAGCCTTGCAGCTACGAATTGCGACAGCTGGTGGTTGAAACGCTCACCGGAACCAAGAAGTACACGAGATTGACGACTTCCAGACTTTAAACCCCGAACTGGCAATAGCAACAGGCAGTGACACTAGGTTAGGCGACGTGTCAGCCATTTCGACCAGACAACATTTTTAAGCCCAACTGCAGACACTGTGCACAGAAAAATGAGAGACGGGTCGGAAATCCCAACACCTTTTCTCGACCAGCGTCAACGTCCCGAGCACCAATTGTAACGAACACTCCAGTTCAATCCTTGAACAAGGAGGTAGGCCCGCTCCATTAGCCAGACCTTAGTGACGAATCCCTGAATTGTCCATTCATATCATTCAGTGATTCTGATGATATCAGCAAACCCCCTCATAGTACAAATATTTCGCTGATGGAGACGGAGACTTCGACAGACTTCTCTGCAGATCTTCAAGCTCCCATTTCCACTTCTGGGGAGCCAATGACATTATTAGACACTTCTTTGGAAGAGTCTTTAATTTTCGATGTCCCGATAACACCTATAGCACTTTTAGCTGACAAGGTTACTGAGCAGGAGATTTAGCCTCATGGAATTTCTGTATTAAAACGGCCACCAAGGTCTGTTATGACGACTGGGCGTGTGCCTGTTGTACATCCGCTGACGCCGTATCATACGCGCCTGCAGAAATATAATGCAGTAAGAGACCGCATCTTCTCCTCGGTAGCGGGGTTAGCTGACACTATGTATCCTGACCTGGATATGAGACCAAGAAATAAAAGATCTACCGTTCGTTGGCAGGAATACTGTCGGCGGATGAGACTGGAAAGAAAAAAACTGGCACAGATTTCCGTGTCGATGCCAGACAACATTCGACTGTACGCCGAAGTAAAGCTGCTCGGGCGAACTGAGACTGGATTACTTGATAGTGGTGCCACTATCTGTATTCTAGGCCAGGGAGCTCTAGAGAAGCTGGCGGAAGCAGAGGTTGAATGGAAGAGGTATCTGACACGGGTTCAAGTAGCGAATGGTGCCATGACGACTGTGCATGCTCATGTGAACTTGGACATCACTTTCCGTGGTAAGACCCAAAACGTGCATCTTTACGTGGTTCCTGGGCTCACACAGGCACTATATCTAGGAATAGACTTCTGACGTCTATTTGGGTTGGCTACAGATGTCCTAGGTATAGTTGCAGAAATGACACCAAGTTTACTAGCTACTCCTGACACCGACCGCCATGTTATTTCCAGTCTAGATCAACAACGCTTAGAAGCCACCAAACAGCTTTTCCCTTCTTTCGCTTCTTTAGGCCTGGGAAAAACATCTGTGGTCGTTCACAAGATTGAAACGAATGACGCCGCCCCAATAAAACAGCGCTTTTATCCGATTTCGCCGGCAGTACAAAGTGTGATGGATGCCGAATTAGAGCGAATGCTATTGCTGGGTGTGATAGAGGAGAGCCAGAGTTCTTGGAGCTCTCCAGTTGTTCTAGTAAGGAAGCCTGGAAAGGTTCGGCTTTGTTTTGATGCCAGGAAAGTCAACTCTGTTACGAAGAAGGACGCCTATCCGCTGTGCAGATAGATGCGCTTCTGAGTCGACTTCCTCCGGCAAACTACATTACAAGCCTGAACCTGAAAGACGCATTCTGGCAGATCCCACTAGACGCTGATTCCAGAGAGAAGACCGCTTTTACTGTACCTGGTCACCCTCTCTATCAGTACACAGTGATGCCATTCGACCTATGCAACGATCCACAAACGATGTCCCGCCTCATGGATAAAGTCATTCCTTTCGATATTCGTGAAAATGTTCTCGTCTACCTGAACGATTTACTGATTCTGTCGTCAGAATTTGACTCTCATCTCACGTTCCTATCCTGTGTAGCGGATTGTTTGAGGAAAGCTGGCCTCACTGTCAACGTCGAGAAGAGTAAGTTTTGTATCAAGGAGACCAAATACTTGGGTTTCATTGTCGGAAAAGGTGGTATAAGAACTGACCCCGACAAGATTTCAGCCATAGTTAGCTATCCGGCACCTAAAACTATTCGGCAAGCCCGACGCCAACTAGGTATGGCAGGATGGTATAGACGGTTCATCCGGAACTATGCTGATTTAACTGCCTCCATAACTGACACCTTGAAGAACCCTAGTCAGTTCAAGTGGACACCTGAAGCCCAGACGTCTCTGGAGATGCTAAAACAAAAACTTACCTCTGCTCCGTTCTTAGTGAGTCCAGATTTCAATAAAGCCCTTCGTCATACAGTGCGATGCGAGCCAAGTATTTGTGGGGTGCTGATTTAACTAGATGACGATGAGAAGCCAATAGCCTACGTCTCGAAAAAGTTGAACTCAGCACAAAGAAATTATACCGTCACAGAGCAGGAATGCCTAGCTGTAATCTTAAGTGTACAGAAGTTCTGGCCCTTTATAGAACTTATGCCGTTTAAAATAGTGACGGATCATGCGAGCTTGAAATGGCTGATGTCTCAAAAGGACCTCATAGTTAAACTTGCTAGGTGGAGTTTGAAGCTTCAGGGTTTTGACTTCACTATTGAGCACTGAAAAGGAAGCCTGAATGTCGTCCCTGATGCGCTGTCAAGCATTCATTGCGACAGCCTGTTCACCAACGAAGATTCTGGCCTGGAAGTTGACCTTAGTTCGCCATATTTCAACTCGTTGGAATATGAGGAGCTGAGGCATAAGGTTAAAACGACTTCTGGCAGGGATGGCTTGTACATTCGGACTGTTCCGAGAACAGGGGATCCGAGTTAGGAGGAAGAAGCTTGGAAGCTTTGGATTCCACGAGGGCTTGTCTCCGACGTTATTTCAAGAGCGCATGATCCACCGCTAGCTTCTCACGGAGGTATAGGGAAAACACTGAAACATCTGAGAAGACACTTGTACTGGCCACGAATGACAGTTGATGTCAGAAACTACGTAGGCGCCTGTGACGTGTGTAAAGAAACGAAGGCTCCCAATACTATTTTGAGACCACCTGTGGCAGAACTATCATGGGAAAAGCTGTATATCGATTTTCTGGGTCCATATCCCCGGTCAGTGAAAGGAAATGTCTGCATTTTAATAGTTCTTGACCACTTTTTAAAGTTCCGGATTCTCAAACCTATGAGAAAAGCATCTACACTCAATGTATGCCAATTCATCGAGACGGAAGTGTTCCATGTGGTCAGAGTCCCGGAAACGATAGTCTCTGCAAAGGAATCCAGTTTTGCTTAGCTCATTTTACCAGATTACTGGATAAGTATGGGGTGAAGCACTTGCGAACGGCAGTTTACTCACCGCAAGCAAACGCCTCAGAGCGAGTAAACGGGTCTCTATTGTGAGGGATTAGAGCACATATTCGGAAGGAACACACGAAGTGGGATGAGAAGTTAAGCCAGATAGCTAGTATCCTCAGGAGCTCTTTCCACCAAGCAACTGGTTTCTCTCCTTATCGAACACTTTTCGGTCAGCAAATGATTGAGCATGGCTGCTCCTATTCCATCTTGAGGAGCCTTGGGACTCTTAACGCGCTTCTGAGAGTAGATGCTGAAGACAAAATGAGATTGATCCATGCGAGAGTGCAGGAGAACTTACACAATGCGTTCGAACAGGGTTCAAGAGCCTATAATCTCAGGGCGAAGCCTGTTGAATTCAGTGTGGGTCAAGAGGTATTCAGACGGAATTTTGCTCAAAGCAACTTCCAACAGCAGACGAGTGCTAAACTGGGACGAAAATTTGTCAAGTGTCGGGTTAAAACCTAGAAAGGAAAGATCTGCAGGGGAAACCCTTAGGAGTCTATCACGTCAAAAACATCAGGCAGTGATTACCATTCTAGAATCGTCATCTATCTACTGTCACGTTTATTCCTGGTAGCCCTAAGAGGCCATCCAGCCAGCTTCACTGGTAAACTATAGGATACAGCGAGGTCCTCCTATTGCCCCGCCAATGGTGGGTAATGTACCTGTTGGAATTCAATCTCATCAGCACACCTCTACCTCTTATGAGTAGATAACCTTTTTATAGTCTCTTCCGGATCGGCCTCATTAGGAGGATTTTTCGTTGTCTGTCCGTCTACAACATTTCGTAAATCGGCAACCGTCAGACATAGTAGTACTAAATCTAGATCCTGGTAGCCCTAAGAAGGCATCCAGCCAGCTTCACTGCTAAACTATAGAATATCGCGAAGCCCTTCTATTGCCCCGTCAATAGTGGGTGATATACCTGTTGGAATCCAATCCTGTATACGGCTGTTAGCAAGTTAGTTAGGAAATGAAATCGACAACGTCACTACTTCGACGACGCCTTGGGAACACACCCTTGAGCAATCGCCGCTCGGAGATCGGAACGAGATGTCGTGCCGGGAAATCTTAGCGATCAGTTCTTTGGGTTACTGATCGCGAGGCTTTCTCAGCATCTCGGTGAAGGAAGGCAAATAGATACCGACCGGCTGGATTTTTTGGGTTATCAGCTTGTCGATGCACCTTTGACTTGCAACACGGAGAAAGACGTCGAGGTTTTATCAAAGACTGACGAGACTTCAAGGATGTGTCCTCGATGCGTCATCAGTCAAACAAGGGCAACAGTCGCGATCAAGTACAAGTAATGAGGAATGCTCATTGGGTCGTGGCTCGAGACACACATTGGGCGCCCACAGCGATTAGGCCTATGCTTAAGACCGGCTAGTTCAGTCGACCATTTTTCAGCTTTATCTAAACCACGGGTGGTCCAGACCACTCTGCCCTGTTATGGCCGTAGCTCATTCCATATAGCAATATGCTACACGAAGAGATACTGCAGCATGTGTGCCGGCCTGACAGCTGAACCCACCCCAAAAACTCGACGAACGAGCTCTGATAGGCGGATGACAGACTGATTAAGGCTAGAGAATAAAAATTTGTGGGAATTCAGATCACAATTATTTCAAGTAATCGTGTTGGGGATTTATAAAATTTTGAGTGTTAAAGAAGCCTCAGAGCTACACCTATTCCAGTTTGTAAATAAAAATTAACATCGAAATTATCTCGACTAATCGGGATTTATGTCTACGAAATCTTTGCGATGGAAAAGAAGTCATAGAGCTACAGAGAGTAACAATTTCAAGACCGCTGGAAAAATTTTCACGGCGACAGTACTCCTGCCTAGGAATCCAATAATCTATATAAATCTACCGATGGTGGCCTACACACTTCATAAATGCTTTCCTCCAATTTTTTGCTGAGCACATCTACTCGTGAACCTGTAGGGTAAGAAGTTGTCCAGAGGCTTTCAAGAAAAATCGTACTTTGAGTACTTAAACGGTCAACCCCGATACGTCAGGGACTCCGGAGAGCTCACGTATAGGTGATCATTTTTCTGTCACAACATAAACGACTTCTCAGGATATATGCTCCTGGGTATATGGATGCAGTAAATGTTCCCAAAACGCAGTGCAACAAACATCGCAGAGTCGTTCAGAACTCTTTGTACATCGACTTCACAACAGATGTTTTCTAGTATAGAATTCGTCGCTCCATGGATTTTCGATGCACGTGAAAAATCATAGTTTTGCAGCATTATTGTGAAAATTTTTGGTAGTATTATCAGGAGTATTATAATTTCGGGGAAATAAGTTTCTTTAACAGGGTCCTGACAGGACATTCTCGGAGGCGCCACTGCATGAGACCTGAGTAACAACAAAAAAACCATGTAAGTTGTAGCTTCTTTGCATGCCAATTAATTTTTATATTTTTGGACTTATATATTTGTGTAATTTCCTAATATTGCTGCTCCTCTCTAGTTCCAACTAAATGTATATATGAAATCCTTGTTACGAATGTATCGTTAACCCTGGGGAAAGTAACATCCAGGCCAGTAAGAAAGAGTTTAGGGCAAAATAGAACAAAAAAGATAGGAGGTTTATTTGAATAAGAATTTATTAGTTTCAGATGCAAGTATATGTACATTTTTCTCGCTGCTATGAACATGAGTTTGATTAGTTTTTTTATAAATTTAAATTTCGATAGCATACTTCAACATCTTTCTCATATATATCATATGTTTTAATTAGACCATTATTATTAATTCCTACCATATACGTATCAAGTGAGTTAATTTTTCTTATATAAACTTATTTTTCATCAGAATTTTAATGCATTCCAAGAATGGGCTTGCGAATTTTTCTTATATATAATAATTTCTAATTCCCAATGTGTATATACTTACGCAATTTTTCTTATATATATGATAATTTTTGATTGAAATTTTTATTAGTTTCAACTACTTATATATGTATATCAGCAAATCTTCCTCATGTGTATATCGCTCATTCTTTCTAGAACTAATTAAGAAACGAACTATGATAAAGGCTTATAGGACTGAAAGATAATTAAGAAAAGGAAAATCAATATAAAATGATTAGTTATGAACAAATCCAGATGTGCTGGTCATTTCTTTATAATATGTATTAAGGTAGCCTGCCACGCAAGGCAATAAATTGTTGTAAAAAACCCCACAGTTGTGAAAATTAGCAGATGCAATTCTAACGAGTTTTCATTTCCTCTTCATTCTCCCGGAGCCCTCTTCTATGAAGGTTGATTAGGTCCGCTACTTCGTTCTTTCAGAGCATCACAAGGGACACTGAAACTAATTTGCTGCTCTCAGTGTCGTATGGGTGGTTGGGGTATGCAGTGAAGGCATAACATCTGCGCCTTCAATATTGGATGTAGGCAGGTGACGTCAAGGTCCCTTCAGGCCTGAATGTGTGCCGGCGTTTTGGTCTCAGGCACGAATTTTTTTTTTTTATTATGGCAGACGGCAGCGGCAGGTTTTTCGTGGATCCTCCCCACACTCTCCGCCCATAGCCGAGGCGAACTAGCGTGCCGCCCTGTAGTCAACGCTGTCCGTCGAGTGATCTGTCAGCTCATGCTGGCAGTCTGGACTTAACGTCCAAGTCAAATCACTCTTCATAGCTCCATAACAAAAATGGCGCCCAACGTGGGGCCACCTCAGTCAAATTCGGTGTTCCAATGTGTTTGACACTGGGTACTGAGACTACTTGTAGATATGGACATTTGGCTATTAGCTAAATCGTCTGACTCGGTAGTCTCATATCTAGTGGGAGATACATGCGGACCTGCCGCTGACTGATTT
The DNA here is from genome assembly GCA_963924295.1 of Dioctria rufipes. Taxonomy (NCBI): domain Eukaryota; kingdom Metazoa; phylum Arthropoda; class Insecta; order Diptera; family Asilidae; genus Dioctria; species Dioctria rufipes. The sequence continues at coordinate 108,442,059 of OZ002744.1, forward strand.
TGTTGTAAAATTTTTTTGTAGAGTAACATAATGGGTTTTTGAAAGTTTTTGAAAATTGTTGATTAAAGTAAAGTTTTTTTGAACGTCTGTTGATTAAAGTAAAGTTTTTTTTTGAAAGTCTGTTGAGTAAAGTAAAGTTTTTTTTGGAAGTTTTTGAATTGAAGTTCGACTCTAGGTTTGACTTTGGTCAAGCCTCGAGTCTGACCAGGTGTATAGTTTTTGAATTTTTTGAATTTTTTTGAATGATCTTTCCCGCTGGCCTTCTGCCATGGAAATGGTAGGTGGCCTCACACTAAATTTTTGTGTGAGCTCTCACGGAGACATGTCTCTGCTGGCCAACTGGCTGGACAGAGTCGTGAATCTGTGAGACGACTTTTTGGCTTTCAGCTAACTTGTTGACCAGATTCATGGCTCTGCCCAGTTGGAAGGTCACCTAGACGTGACAATCAGGTGAAGACGAACGAAAGAGTTGTTGGAGGATGGTCGTGATGCTGGAGACCGTCAGTAATCAAGAGTTGGCATACTGCTAACTGCCTGGTTGAAGAATCTCTAGTATCATTTTCAGTCTCTGGGTTCTTCACCCCGACTCTTCCCAGATTTCTGTGAGAACTCAGACATTTTTTCATGTCGCTTGCTTGCATCAATATTTCTGACCTGAGAGAGAGAGCGACCTGGACATTTTTATGTGAAGAGTTAGCTCCTGGAGAGTGAGGGAGAAATGGTATGATTTTTGTCGATTTTTTTGAACGGTTGAGTTCCATTGCTGAAGTTGTTATACAGATTAGCACCTATATCTTTCAATGGTATGATTTCGTTAGTACAAGTAGTGAATTCTGAGTTTAATGTACTGCCAATGGTGATATTTCCTTATTTCGTTGAATTTAGAATTGTAGTAGATTACCAGAATTTCTCCAACTTTTAGTGATTTTCAAAATTTTGTTGTTGCACTTTATCGGAACTTTTGGATGAATTCTTTCTGAAATTCTAACAGCTGTTCCCAGTTTTTGGATTTTTCTTAACTCGATCCCTGGAGACTTCGCAAACTTCTCCGAACCCTTGATCTTTTTTTTTTTTAATTCTTTTTGGCATCTTCTCCGAACTTTTTGAAAATTTTTTTTTTTTTAATTTTCATATCTCGTCCCAACTTTCGATTGTTTTAAATTGGTATCTCTGCATCTCAGTTTTGAAAGAGCCTGTTATCTCTTCCGAACTTTTGAATTCTTTGAATTTTTCTTGACAATTCTTCCAAACCCTTGGTTTGTAAATTTTCTGAAAGCCTGATTTACGACTGAACGCTTGAGATTACATAATGGCTACAGCACGGACACCACCGCGAGCAACTGGTGTAACGGTACCGTTGCCAGAAAAGTGCTAAAACTGCCAGTAAGGCGACTGGTCAGGACCGGGGAAACCAGTGAAGACGGTCCGTGGACATGTGTTTCACAAGGCGTGTCTGCGGACGTCGATCGGACGATTTCGGACGATTTCACTGAGTATACAGGTGCGGTCCCGAAAAAGACCCACACAAAGCCTGTTAATCAGAATACTCGACCGGCAGTACCAGTCTTCAACCTGCCATCATCTACTAGCCAACCAGCCAACCGCAAATCTCTGTCCCCAAGTTTGCAGAGCTTGCACTCGATGACTTTCTCTCACCCGAGCTCCCGAGTGAACAGTCCTCTACCTAACACTCAGAGCCAGAGCTCAGCAGCGACTGATGCTTTGATGGCAGGCTCTTGCGCTTGCAAATGCAGGACTTGGTTCGAGAAGGCCTCGAGCAGAGCTTGAACGCATTACCGACTGAATTCACAAGTAGTGTTAGGCAGCAAATAGCAGCTGCAATTCCACCAGTTGATTTCTCAAGGCCACCTCCTTCTATGGGTGAACCGATACCACCGCACGATTTCAACGACACACATAGGCAGTCGTTTACAGGCCGGCATCACCTCTTGGTCAGCCTAGTGGTCAGCCTAGACCGAATTTTATGCAACCTCCACCAGTTCAATCTCATCGTATCCCGGCGAGTATAGGACAACGACTATCAGGCAGTCCTATCAGAAGATGGAACCTGACATACAATGGCAATAACTCCGAGCTTTCCGCAGATGAATTTATTTTTCGAGTCGAAGCGCTCACGCACTCCGATCTAGAAGGAGATTTTGATCTCCTTGTTAGGAACATGCTCATGTTGTTGACGGGACCAGCGAAGGACTGGTACTGGTCACTATTAAGACACAAACCTTTTCCAACTTGGGAATTTGTTAAAACTGGATTGTCGATTGAATGGGCAGTGCCCAAAGATGATTTGAAAAACCGATTGCAGCTGATGTCGCGAAAGCAGAAGCCTGGTGAACTTTTCGCCATGTACCACTATCATTTAGTGTTGCTGCGTGATCAGTTGCAGAACGCCATGCTAGACCAAGAATTCTTGGAAATTGTCAAATCTAATTTAATGCCTGACATTCAGGAGAAGATATGCCTACATTCCACCGATACGATAGGACAGTTAAAATCGCTCGTTACTCGAATTTAAGCCTTGCAGCTACGAATTGCGACAGCTGGTGGTTGGAACGCTGACCGGAACCAAGGAGTACACGAGATTGACGACTTCCAGACTTTAAACCCCGAACTGGCAATAGCAACAGGCAGTGACACTAGGTTAGGCGACGTGTCAGCCATTTCGACCAGACAACATTTTTAAGCCCAACTGCAGACACTGTGCACAGAAAAACGAGAGACGGGTCGGAAATCCCAACACCTTTTCTCGACCAGCGTCAACGTCCCGAGCACCAATTGTAACGAACACTCCAGTTCAATCCTTGAACAAGGAGGTAGGCCCGCTCCATTAGCCAGACCTTAATGACGAATCCCTGAATTGTCCATTCATATCATTCAGTGATTCTGATGATATCAGCAAACCCCCTCATAGTACAAATATTTCGCTGATGGAGACGGAGACTTCGACAGACTTCTCTGCAGATCTTCAAGCTCCCATTTCCACTTCTGGGGAGCCAATGACATTATTGGACACTTCTTTGGAAGAGTCTTTAATTTTCTATGTCCCAATAACACCTATAGCACTTTTAGCTGACAAGGTTACTGAGCAGGAGATTTAGCCTCATGGAATTTCTGTATTAAAACGGCCACCAAGGTCTGTTATGACGAGTGGGCGTGTGCCTGTTGTACATCCGCTGACGCCGTATCATACGCGCCTGCAGAAATATAATGCAGTAAGAGACCGCATCTTCTCCTCGGTAGCGGGGTTAGCTGACACTATGTATCCTGACCTGGATATGAGACCAAGAAATAAAAGATCTACCGTTCGTTGGCAGGAATACTGTCGGCGGATGAGACTGGAAAGAAAAAAACTGGCACAGATTTCCGTGTCGATGCCAGACGACATTCGACTGTACGCCGAAGTAAAGCTGCTCGGGCGAACTGAGACTGGATTACTTGATAGTGGTGCCACTGTCAGTATTCTAGGCCAGGGAGCTCTAAAGAAGCTTGCGGAAGCAGAGGTTGAATGGAAGAGGTATCGGACACGGGTTCAAGTAGCGCATGGTGCCATGACGACTGTGCATGCTCATGTGAACTTGGACATCACTTTCCGTGGTAAGACCCAAAACGTGCATCTTTACGTGGTTCCTGGGCTCACACAGGCACTATATCTAGGAATAGACTTCTGACTCTATTTGGGTTGGCTACAGATGTCCTAGGTATAGTTGCAGAAATGACACCAAGTTTACTAGCTACTCCTGACACCGACCGCCATGTTATTTCCAGTCTAGATCAACAACGCTTAGAAGCCACCAAACAGCTTTCCCTTCTTTCGCTTCTTTAGGCCTGTGAAAAACATCTGTGGTCGTTCACAAGATTGAAACGAATGACGCCGCCCCAATAAAACAGCGCTTTTATCCGATTTCGCCGGCAGTACAAAGTGTGATGGATGCCGAATTAGAGCGAATGCTATCGCTGGGTGTGATAGAGGAGAGCCAGAGTTCTTGGAGCTCTCCAGTTGTTCTAGTAAGGAAGCCTGGAAAGGTTCGGCTTTGTTTTGATGCCAGGAAAGTCAACTCTGTTACGAAGAAGGACGCCTATCCGCTGTGCAGATAGATGCGCTTCTGAGTCGACTTCCTCCGGCAAACTACATTACAAGCCTGAACCTGAAAGACGCATTCTGGCAGATCCCACTAGACGCTGATTCCAGAGAGAAGACCGCTTTTACTGTACCTGGTCACCCTCTCTATCAGTACACAGTGATGCCATTCGACCTATGCAACGATCCACAAACGATGTCCCGCCTCATGGATAAAGTCATTCCTTTCGATCTTCGTGAAAATGTTCTCGTCTACCTGAACGATTTACTGATTCTGTCGTCAGAATTTGACTCTCATCTCACGTTCCTATCCTGTGTAGTGGATTGTTTGAGGAAAGCTGGCCTCACTGTCAACGTCGAGAAGAGTAAGTTTTGTATCAAGCAGACCAAATACTTGGGTTTCATTGTCGGAAAAGGTGGTATAAGAACTGACCCCGACAAGATTTCAGCCATAGTTAGCTATCCGGCACCTAAAACTATTCGGCAAGCCCGACGCCCACTAGGTATGGCAGGATGGTATAGACGGTTCATCCGGAACTATGCTGATTTAACTGCCTCCATAACTGACACCTTGAAGAACCCTAGTCAGTTCAAGTGGACACCTGAAGCCCAGACGTCTCTGGAGATGCTAAAACAAAAACTTACCTCTGCTCCGTTCTTAGTGAGTCCAGATTTCAATAAAGCCCTTCGTCATACAGTGCGATGCGAGCCAAGTATTTGTGGGGTGCTGATTCAACTAGATGACGATGAGAAGCCAATAGCCTATGTTAAGATCCAGCCGCGTAATAATATTTTTAAGATCTCACATTAGCTTATCAGCATGCATTTGTCGCAATTATACTCATCAGCATTTCGTACATTGCATTTTGTTTATCACATTCCGTGGTAACTTGAGTATCGTGTCCACGGCTTGAATTGTCTTTACTTGCGAGAGCTTCATGCCGGCATACTCATGCTGATAAGACAATGTGCTGAGTAAGTTGTTCACACGGTGAAGTGCACGTTTTCACTTGAGGTGAAATTTATGTTAATTAATTTTAGTTCTAATAAAGTTTAGTTTTTGTTCAAAAACGCAAGGCGAACGGTTGTAATCTTTTGTATCCTATCAACAAGCTTCAGCAAATCCATTTTCCGGACAAATACATTTTGGTGTACAAGTTAATGCGCTTGTGCTCCCCCATCAGAGGTCTTGGTACAAGAACCAAAGGCCTACGTCGTTAACGGTAAGGTAAAATAATTTTACCCGAATTTAAACATTTGGTGACCCCGACGTGATTTCACGTCACAAGCGAAACTCATTGTTGTCTCAGGAGTGTGACATTATTCTACATCATGGAGCAGTTTGGAAAACGACAGGCTGAGCTAGGCAAGGCGCTAGAAAACATTATAGACAACTACAAAAAGGATCCGAAAGACAGGAAAACCAAAGCAGAGTACTATATAGAAAGAGCGAGGAGATTGGAAGAGACATGGTCAAGGTTTGAACTAACCGACAATGAACTTAGATCACTACCCGAGCTACCTCTTGACCACCCATACTTCGCGAAGGACTACTACAACTCGATACGGACGCTCTACGAGCAATACCGGGAGCATTTCAACGAAAAGATCGACTCCTTCGACAAAGAAGAACAAGACCCACTTCAACAGCCCGACAAGGGCTCAGAAACTCAAGACGTACCTTTAAGGTCACCTCCAAAACAAGCAATGCCAAAGCCATTTCAACCTGAAGGAAAGGCTGACATGGCACAGAGCAATGTCGAGTCGGTTGAAATTAATAATATAATACGTCGACAAAGAGGCATTATCCAATCGCTGCGGAGAGTGCTCGAAGGGGTTCAATACGACGACGCTCATCCACGGCAATATTATAAAATCAAGGCTGAAACCATCAGTCAACATTGGTGTCAAATTGAGAATCAGAACTATTCACTGTGGGAAATGACCGATGATCCCGCCACAATGGGTTATGATGTCAATGAGTACATCGCCTTGGAAGAAAGAGTACAAAATACACTAGTACAGCTTTCTACAAGGATCGATGTGGCGCCCACACCAAATTTGGTGCAACAAGGTACTACATTGCAACTTCCAAGGATGACTTTGCCCAAATTTGACGGAGATTATCTTAAATGGCGCCAATTTTACGATCTCTTCTCGCAAATGGTTCATAATCAACCACTACCGAATTGTCAGAAGATGTGGTACTTAAAGACAAACTTGGTGGGTGAGGCAGAGAAATTCATTAGACATCTTCCACTGAGCGAGGAAAATTACACAACGGCCTGGAAGTTGCTGCAAGATCGTTACAACAATATGCGAATCTTAGTAGCCGGCCTGATCAACAAACTCTTAGGACAAGCTTCCCACGCATCCGACAACGTGTCAGCTAGCGCTGTGAAAATGTTACACGATACTACACAAGAATGCTTATTAGCACTGGAGAATTTAGAGGTTTCAACTACAAATTGGGATCCCTTACTTCTCCATATCCTGGTTAAAAAGCTAGACAAGGCTAGCCACACATTATATGAGCAATCGTTGCCAAATCCAAGAGGACTGCAAACCATGAAAGGTTTCTTGTCATTCTTAGAGGGTAGGTTCCAATCGCTGGAGGCTTTAGGCCACAAGAGCAAAAATGTGGATGAGCAGCGAAAGACTAACACATCCAAATCAATGGCTTCCGTTGCCATTACACCACCAGCTTGCGTATCATGCAAGGGCAACCATCAGCTTTACCAATGCACCACATTTTTGAAATTAACGCCATCAAATCGCTTAAAGGTGCTGAGGGGTAATAACTTGTGCGTCAATTGTATGAGATCAGGACATACTACAGTCAAGTGCAAATCACGTGGATGCACTAAATGCAACAAGATGCATAACACGCTAGTGCATCTGAACGACTGTGAAGGATTGCAATCACAACAAGCTTCTACTACCTCTGCTCCAAGACAAGTGGCATGCCGTGCAACCCCACCACGGTCTTCGTTTTCAACAGTCGACCAACCAATTGACTCGTCGTCCAGTGTTACAGCCCTGAGTAGCAAACAAAATCGTGGTTTTGTATTGTTAAGTACAGCACGAGTCATACTAACTAGCAGCAATGGAAGCAGCTTAGAATGTCGAGCCATCTTAGATTCGGGCTCCCAAATAAATATCATCAGCCAAAGGATTGTTAAAAAGCTTGGTCTCGCGCCCACTTCCGACTCTTTAGTCATAGAGGGCATTGGGCAAGGAAAGCGGCAATCGCATCAAAGAGTAAATGTGCTACTCCAGTCAAGGTTGAACGGATACTCTACCAGAGTCGAGGCTTTCATACTTCGGAGTATCATTTCTCCTCAGCCAACACGACAGTTGGATATCTCTTCGTGGGCCATACCAAACAATATAAAATTAGCAGACCCCGCTTTCAATCGTCCAGACCAAATTGACATCCTGCTAGGAGCTGAATTCTACCATCAATTATTGTCCATCGGGCAGATAAAGTTATCAGAAGACCTACCAATTTTGCAGAACACCATGCTGGGCTGGATCATTGCGGGAAGGGTGGAAAGAGCACCTCTAACTACAGCGGCGTGTGCAATCTGAACCGACGAAGACCTCAACAATGTCATCGAAAAATTCTGGAAAATGGAAGAGGTCGAAGAACCCAAATCTCGCTTAACACCAGCGGAAAGCCGTTGTGAAGTCTACTTCAACCAAACAACTCAAAGAGACTATGAAGGACGCTTCTTGGTCAAACTACCATTTGCGAGTGATCCCACACAATTAGGCGAATCGAAGAATATAGCACTACGTCGATTTTTGTCTCTGGAGAGAAAGTTAGCTACAAACAACGTACTCAGGCAACACTATGTGGGATTCATGGAGGAATATGAACGTTTGGGTCATATGGAGGAAATTGACATGGAGAAATTAACGACTCCATACTACTTCCTGCCACACCATGGTGTTCACAAACCGGAAAGCACTTCTACTAAACTGAGGGTAGTCTTCGACGCATCGGCAAAAACATCCACTAATCTATCTTTAAATGATGTTTTGCATGCGGGACCCACGATACAAGATGACTTATTTTCGATTTTATTGCGATTTCGAATGCCGCGATTTGTTTTCACGGCAGATATCGAAAAAATGTACCGTCAGGTGCTGATTCATCAAGATGATCGAAAATATCAGCTGATCCTCTGGAGGAGTGACCCGCAAGAACCATTAAGGTGTTACCAATTAAATACAGTCACATATGGCACAACATCAGCCCCATATTTGGCAACAAAGTGCCTGCACAAATTAGCCCATGACGGAAGTGGAAGATTTCCTTTGGCGTCAAAATCCATACTAGAAAATTGCTACGTAGATGATGTAATAACTGGCAGCGATAGTCTCAATGAAGCGATACAGACCCAGTCGCAACTCATGTCATTGCTAACAGAAGGGGGATTTAAACTCAGGAAATGGTGCTCAAATAACTCCCGATTACTAAAAAACATACCACCGGAAGATCAGGCAATACAACTAGACTTCAGTGAGGAAATGGACGAAAGCTTAAAAACCCTAGGCCTTATATGGTTGCCAAAATCGGACCAATTTTGTGTGAAAACCTGTTGTATTGACAAATCACGAGTCACGAAACGCAATGTCGCATCGCTAATAGCTCGTTTATTTGATCCACTCGGGATAATATCACCAATCGTCGTCACTGCTAAAATATTTCTTCAGAGACTGTGGCAACTTAAGTTAGACTGGGACGCGTCCCTTCCAATGGAGCTACACACAAGGTGGGTTAAATTTCACGAAGAATTGCTGTTCATGGAAAACATACAGTTTCCTAGACACGTATTCGGAGGCGACGTTCCAAAAACAGTACAGTTTCATGCATTTGCGGATGCATCCGAAAGGGCGTACGGCGCCGCTATGTACATTCGATCAACCACTTCTGATGGGAGAATTCTTGTCCGACTTATTTGCTCCAAATCCAGAGTAGCTCCCATCAAACAAGTCACACTGCCCAGACTCGAGCTCTGCGCTGCCAAATTAGCTGCGGAACTAGCAATCCGTGTTAAGAGAGGCTTAAAACTGGAAAACAGCCCCACACACTTTTGGACAGACTCCGAGATTGTTCTGGCGTGGATTAATTCCACTTCATCATCATTTCAAGTCTTTGTTGCAAATCGCATAGCGACAATTCAAGGACTCACAAATACGCAGCAATGGCGCCACGTCAGTTCGAAGGAGAACCCAGCTGATGTTCTATCAAGGGGAACTACACCTGAAAAGCTGAAGGCACATAATCTCTGGTTTTACGGCCCCCCGTTTTTACATGGCGAAGAAGCAATGTGGCCTTCGATATACAACAAAAATCTGCAGATTCCTTGTGAACTAGAACGGAAACGGGCTTCACTGCCCGTAGCCACAGCACTCAATGCTAATAATCGTTCATCCAATCCTATATGCAACATTCAGCATGGAAATTCCTTCAGACGGCTGCAACGAATTACCGCTTATTTAATTAAATTTATCAACAAGGTGAAAGGCTCGAAGGTATCACCCTCATCAAAGGATGCAACTCTAATGGTAAAGGAACTCGACTCAGCACTATATGTGCTCATAAAGCTAATGCAGCAGTCGGAGTTTCACGAGGAAATTAATCAACTTCGCCACTACAAAGAAGTGAACAAGAGAAGTTCTCTAAGCGACTTTGCACCATTTTTAGACGAAAATGACATAATTCGCGTAGGAGGACGTTTGGAAGAATCAAATCTTTCATACGATAGCAAACATCCCATGCTGCTTCCATATTCGCATCCATGGACAAAACTGTTGATGACAGATCTGCACAATGAAAATTTGCACTGTGGACCACAGACACTATTAGCCACCACGCGACAGCGCTTTTGGCCCATTAAGGGCAAAATTTTGGCCAGATCGATAGTTCAACACTGCGTGCGTTGTGCGAAGGCCAAGCCCAAGCTGTTATCCCAAATAATGGGAAATCTTCCATCTACCAGAGTACAGCCCGCCAGACCTTTCATCAATTCCGGGGTTGATTTTTGCGGCCCAATTTTCATACACTACCGAGTCAGAGGCAAAACTACCTCACAAGGCCTATGTGGCAGTGTTCTGCTGCTTTGCCACGAAGGCAGTTCACTTAGAGGTCGTGAGTGACTTGACAACAGAAGCCTTTTTAGCAGCTCTAAGAAGATTCACGGGACGAAGAGGTCACTGCAAAAATTTGTATTGTGATAATGCGACGAATTTCGTTGGGGCTCGGAACCAACTACACAAGCTAAGTGAGACCATTTACTCTGATGACGCTCAAGCGAAAATAGCTTCGTCTTGCAACGCACGCGGAATTGATTTCCACTTTATCCCCCCTCGAGCGCCTCATTTCGGTGGCTTGTGGGAGGCCGCAGTGAAATCGGCAAAACACCTGCTTCTAAGAAGCGTAACTTCAGCATCGCTGAAGAGCTGGAGACGGTAATGGTGGAAATCGAAGCCATATTGAATTCCAGGCCGCTGACTCCAATGTCGGCTGATCCTAATGACCTAACAGCACTAACTCCTGGCCATTTGCTTATTGGAGAGCCGCTTACTGCATCCATAGATGCATTTTCAGAACCGTGTAAAGCTAGCCTCCTGAAACGATGGAAATTAGTGTCCCACATCAAGCATGACTTCTGGCGGCGCTGGTCGCGTGAATATTTGAATGAGCTTCAACACCGCTACAAATGGAAGCAACGCTGCCAAAACGTAGAACCAGGAACCATAGTCATCTTAAAAGAAGAAAATACGCCTGTCACGAAGTGGCCACTGGGACGCATAGTTCAACTGCTCAAGGGTACTGATGGTTACGCAAGAGTAGCGGATGTTCGAACAGTCACGGGCGTCTTCCGGAGGCCAATTCACAAACTTGCGCCCTTACCCATAGAAGCGAATGATGCCCAACATACCTTCACAAGTGCAGAACAGGTCACTAAGAGTGAATCAGCTCTCAAGACACAAGATGACCAACATAAGAAAACCCCTCGAGTTACCAATGGAGCGGACCCACGCCCCTCGACAAGTGACACTGCAAATCGCTCCCCCCGGAAAAAGGCACGAACATCACTTGGATCCCTAATTGTATCAACTTGGTTAGTCTGCCTATTTCTTCCAGCTCTAAAGGGAGATCCTGTAGAAGTAACCACATTCAACTCACGGCCTGGCATACATTTCGAACACTTGGGAACAGCGAAACTGATCTCTACCGAATGGAATTTGGTGACATATTACAATCTCAGGCCATACCGAATGGAGTTCAACACATTGAAAAGGGGTATAAAGACGCTAGAGCACCTCTGCAATCAAATAAAACACAAGAGTTCCTGCATACCAGTCATCACGCAATTTCAACACATTCAAGAGGAACTTATCGTCGACAACGACCTACTTCCCACACAAAACTCAAGCATAAGAGAGAAAAGAGGGGCTATTGACATTGTAGGCAACATCGCTAACTCATTATTTGGGGTGTTAGACTCCCAATACGCTGAAGACATGGCGAAAACAATCGAGGCCGTCAAAGGAAATGAATTACATCTCCTAGAATTAATCAAGAATCAAACATCCATTATTGATTCCACTGTTAACATAGTCAAACGAGACCAAGAAGCTACTAATAAAAAATTCATGGCTTTAGAAGAGCAAATGACACAGATTATCAACCGCATTTCTGATACAGGTGAAGAGACTCAGCAATTTAAGGTGATGCAGTTATTCTCATCATTGTCCATCCAGATGACCTTAATTGCGAGTGATATTCAACAATTCCATTTATCCATCATCGATGCCTTAACGGATTCTCATCACGGCCAAATAAGCCCACGACTTCTATCACCAGCTCAATTGAGAGAGGAAGTACTACTCATCCAAAGCCACTTACCAACATCCTTAAGTTTGCCAACAAGTCAAGGGAGCATCTTACCGCTGTACAAATTAATAAGTGTCGAAGGCCGAGCCGTCGAGAATTATGTCATATTCAAGCTCATGATACCGCTAATCAACTTGGAGAAGTTTGATTTGTTCAAGACATGGCCAATTCCGGTCTATGTAAATGAGACATTCATCTCAATACGATCATGTGCATCGAACTTGGCCGTTACGTCCCACAGAGATCAACATTACCCGTTGACTGACCAAGAATTGGCGGGGTGCAAATCAGTAGAAGAAAGGGTATATCTATGTAAGTAGCTTCACCCCGTTTATCGCAGAAGCGCCAACGTGTGTTCTTGTGAATCGGATCTTTTGAATGGAATTCCATATACACAGTCATGCAATGTATTGAAAATAGAGGAAGATTCCATATGGTTACAACTAACTCATGAGAACCAGTGGATCTATGCATTAAAGGGAACAACCTCAATAAATGTTGCCTGTAGTAATGTCACAATAACGACATCGATAAATGGCTCAGGGCTTTTGAAACTACAGCCGGATTGCTCTATAAAACACGAGTTGCTAACGCTTCAAGGCCATTACATCTACTCGAGTGAATCACGGAGATCATATACCAAATTAAGTGAGCTCCTCAACATCACTACACCTGAACACCTATCCGCAATCCTGCAAGAAAAAGGCCATTACCATCCGCAATTGAAGGAGCTTGAAGAATTACAAGAGATCATCAAGAAGCAGAAATTCGACCTACCCACTGACATTCATACACGTACCACCCATGGTCTGGCGATCGGATATACAGGAGTTTTTTTGGTCATAACTATCCTACTGGGACTGCTCTACAAGCATCGAGAAGACATGCAAAAATGCCCGCGGGGCAAACCGAAGCCTTTACCGAGACAGCAGCAGCGCCATGAAGATTTCGTAGTCAACATCGAATGAAGCGTAGGTTGAACCAGGAGTTCAACGGCGGGGAGAATGTTAAGATCCAACCGCTCCCCCATCAGAGGTCTTGGTACAAGAACCAAAGGCCTACGTCGTTAACGGTAAGGTAAAATAATTTTACCCGAATTTAAACAGCCTACGTCTCGAAAAAGTTGAACTCAGCACAAAGAAATTATACCGTCACAGAGCAGGAATGCCTAGCTGTAATCTTAAGTGTACAGAAGTTCTGGCCCTTTATAGAACTTATGCCGTTTAAAATAGTGACGGATCATGCGAGCTTGAAATGGCTGATGTCTCAAAAGGACCTCATAGTTAAACTTGCTAGGTGGAGTTTGAAGCTTGAGGGTTTTGACTTCACTATTGAGCACTGAAAAGGAAGCCTGAATGTCGTCCCTGATGCGCTGTCACGCATTCATTGCGACAGCCTGTTCACCAACGAAGATTCTGGCCTGGAAGTTGACCTTAGTTCGCCATATTTCAACTCGTTGGAATATGAGGAGCTGAGGCATAAAGTTAAAACGACTTCTGGCAGGGATGGCTTGTACATTCGGACTGTTCCGAGAACAGGGGATCCGAGTTAGGAGGAAGAAGCTTGGAAGCTTTGGATTCCACGAGGGCTTGTCTCCGGCGTTATTTCAAGAGCGCATGATCCACCTCTAGCTTCTCACGGAGGTATAGGGAAAACACTGAAACATCTGAGAAGACACTTGTACTGGCCACGAATGACAGTTGATGTCAGAAACTACGTAGGCGCCTGTGACGTGTGTAAAGAAACGAAGGCTCCCAATACTATTTTGAGACCACCTGTGACAAAACTATCATGGGAAAAGCTGTATATCGATTTTCTGGGTCCATATCCCCGGTCAGTGAAAGGAAATGTCTGCATTTTAATAGTTCTTGACCACTTTTTAAAGTTCCGGATTCTCAAACCTATGAGAAAAGAATCTACACTCAATGTATGCCAATTCATCGAGACGGAAGTGTTCCATGTGGTCAGAGTCCCGGAAACGATAGTCTCTGCAAAGGAATCCAGTTTTGCTTAGCTCATTTTACCAGATTACTGGATAAGTATGGGGTGAAGCACTTGCGAACGGCAGTTTACTCACCGCAAGCAAACGCCTCAGAGCGAGTAAACGGGTCTCTATTGTGAGGGATTAGAGCACATATTCGGAAGGAACACACGAAGTGGGATGAGAAGCTAAGCCAGATAGCTAGTACCCTCTGGAGCTCTTTCCACCAAGCAACTGGTTTCTCTCCTTATCGAACACTTTTCGGTCAGCAAATGATTGAGCATGGCTGCTCCTATTCCATCTTGAGGAGCTTTGGGACTCTTAACGCCCTTCTGAGAGTAGATGCTGAAGACAAAATGAGATTGATCCATGCGAGAGTGCAGGAGAACTTACACAATGCGTTCGAACAGGGTTCAAGAGCCTATAATCTCAGGGCGAAGCCTGTTGAATTCAGTGTGGGTCAAGAGGTATTCAGACGGAATTTTGCTCAAAGCAACTTCCAACAGCAGACGAGTGCTAAACTGGGACGAAAATTTGTCAAGTGTCGGGTTAAAACCAAGAAAGGAAAGATCTGCAGGGGAAACCCTTAGGAGTCTATCACGTCAAAAACATCAGGCAGTGATTACCATTCTAGAATCGTCATCTATCTACTGTCACGTTTATTCCTGGTAGCCCTAAGAGGCCATCCAGCCAGCTTCACTGGTAAACTATAGGATACAGCGAGGTCCTCCTATTGCCCCGCCAATGGTGGGTAATGTACCTGTTGGAATTCAATCTCATCAGCACACCTCTACCTCTTATGAGTAGATAACCTTTTTATAGTCTCTTCCGGATCGGCCTCATTAGGAGGATTTTTCGTTGTCTGTCCGTCTACAACATTTCGTAAATCGGCAACCGTCAGACATAGTAGTACTAAATCTAGATCCTGGTAGCCCTAAGAAGGCATCCAGCCAGCTTCACTGCTAAACTATAGAATATCGCGAAGCCCTTCTATTGCCCCGTCAATAGTGGGTGATATACCTGTTGGAATCCAATCCTGTATACGGCTGTTAGCAAGTTAGTTAGGAAATGAAATCGACAACATCACCACTTCGACGACGCCTTGGGAACACACCCTTGAGCAATCGCCGCTCGGAGATCGGAACGAGATGTCGTGCCGGGAAATCTTAGCGATCAGTTCTTTGGGTTACTGATCGCGAGGCTTTCTCAGCATCTCGGTGAAGGAAGGCAAATAGATACCGACCGGCTGGATTTTTTGGGTTATCAGCTTGTCGATGCACCTTTGACTTGCAACACGGAGAAAGACGTCGAGGTTTTATCAAAGACTGACGAGACTTCAAGGATGTGTCCTCGATGCGTCATCAGTCAAACAAGGGCAACAGTCGTGATCAAGTAAAAGTAATGAGGAATGCTCATTGGGTCGTGGCTCGAGACACACATTGGGCGCCCGCAGCGATTAGGCCTATGCTTAAGACCGGCTAGTTCAGTCGACCATTTTTCAGCTTTATCTAAACCACGGGTGGTCCAGACCACTCTGCCCTGTTATGGCCATAGCTCATTCCATATAGCAATATGCTACACGAAGAGATACTGCAGCATGTGTGCCGGCCTGTGGAAACTGACAGCTGAACCCACCCCAAAAACTCGACGAACGAGCTCTGATAGGCGGATGACAGAGTGATTAAGGCTAGAGAATAAAAATTTGTGGGAATTCAGATCACAATTATTTCAAGTAATCGTGTTGGGGATTTATAAAATTTTGAGTGTTAAAGAAGCCTCAGAGCTACACCTATTCCAGTTTGTAAAAATTAACATCGAAATTATCTCGACTAATCGGGATTTATGTCTACGAAATCTTTGCGATGGAAAAGAAGTCATAGAGCTACAGAGAGTAACAATTTCAAGACCGCTGGAAAAATTTTCACGGCGACAGTATTCCTGCCTAGGAATCCAATAATCTATATAAATCTACCGATGGTGGCCTACACACTTCATAAATGCTTTCCTCCAATTTTTTGCTGAGCACATCTCCTCGTGAACCTGTAGGGTAAGAAGTTGTCCAGAGGCTTTCAAGAAAAATCGTACTTTGAGTACTTAAACGGTCAACCCCGATACGTCAGGGACTCCGGAGAGCTCACGTATAGGTGATCATTTTTCTGTCACAACATAAACGACTTCTCAGGATATATGCTCCTGGGTATATGGATGCAGTAAATGTTCCCAAAACGCAGTGCAACAAACATCGCAGAGTCGTTCAGAACTCTTTGTACATCGACTTCACAACAGATGTTTTCTAGTATAGAATTCATCGCTCCATGGATTTTCGATGCACGTGAAAAATCATAGTTTTGCAGCATTATTGTGAAAATTTTTGGTAGTATTATCAGGAGTATTATAATTTCGGGGAAATAAGTTTCTTTAACAGGGTCCTGACAGGACATTCTCGGAGGCGCCACTGCATGAGACCTGAGTAACAACAAAAAAACCATGTAAGTTGTAGCTTCTTTGCATGCCAATTAATTTTTATATTTTTGGACTTATATATTTGTGTAATTTCCTAATATTGCTGCTCCTCTCTAGTTCTAACTAAATGTATATATGAAATCCTTGTTACGAATGTATCGTTAACCCTGGGGAAAGTAACATCCAGGCCAGTAAGAAAGAGTTTAGGGCAAAATAGAACAAAAAAGGTAGGAGGTTTGTTTGAATAAGAATTTATTAGTTTCAGATGCAAGTATATGTATATTTTTCTCGCTGCTATGAACATGAGTTTGATTAGTTTTTTTATAAATTTAAATTTCGATAGCATACTTCAACATCTTTCTCATATATATCATATGTTTTAATTAGACCATTATTATTAATTCCTACCATATACGTATCAAGTGATATTTTTCTTATATAAACTTATTTTTCATCAGAATTTTAAGGCATTCCAAGAATGGGCTTGCGAATTTTTCTTATATATAATAATTTTTAATTCCCAATGTGTATATACTTACGCAATTTTTCTTATATATATGATAATTTTTGATTGAAATTTTTATTAGTTTCAACTACTTATATATGTATATCAGCAAATCTTCCTCATGTGTATATCGCTCATTCTTTCTAGAACTAATTAAGAAACGAACTATGATAAAGGCTTATAGGACTGAAAGATAATTAAGAAAAGGAAAATCAATATAAAATGATTAGTTATGAACAAATCCAGATGTGCTGGTCATTTCTTTATAATATGTATTAAGGTAGCCTGCCACGCAAGGCAATAAATTGTTGTAAAAAACCCCACAGTTGTGAAAATTAGCAGATGCAATTCTAACGAGTTTTCATTTCCTCTTCATTCTCCCGGAGCCCTCTTCTATGAAGGTTGATTAGGTCCGCTACTTCGTTCTTTCAGAGCATCACAAGGGACACTGAAACTAATTTGCTGCTCTCAGTGTCGTATGGGTGGTTGGGGCATGCAGTGAAGGCATAACATCTGCGCCTTCAATATTGGATGTAGGCAGGTGACGTCAAGGTCCCTTCAGGCCTAAATGTGTGCCGGCGTTTTGGTCTCAGGCACGAATTTTTTTTTTTTATTATGGCAGACGGCAGCGGCAGGTTTTTCGTGAATCCTCCCCACACTCTCCGCCCATAGCCGAGGCGAACTAGCGTGCCGCCCTGTAGTCAACGCTGTCCGTCGAGTGATCTGTCAGCTCATGCTGGCAGTCTGGACTTAACGTCCAAGTCAAATCACTCTTCATAGCTCCATAACAAAAATGGCGCCCAACGTGGGGCCACCTCAGTCAAATTCGGTGTTCCAATGTGTTTGACACTGGGAACTGAGACTACTTGTAGATATGGACATTTGGCTAGTAGCATTTCTGTCTGAAAAGATCTTTATTTCATGAAATCCGAAATACAAGTGAATTATAAAATCTGATTTCTGTCTGATATTTAGTCATGAATACAATAAACCAGTTAGACTGATTGGAATGTGCAAATCTTCAATTGATAACAAAATTGCATCATGAAATTAACAAAGCCAACCTAACCGTAAGCCCTAAAAAATGATTTAGCAAGCAATGAGAAATTGTCTACAAATAGTTGGGTTTTTTTTTACGTATCGATCATCACTGCCCGCCTCGTCCTTGTGACGACAGGTTCTTCAGGTGTGCAAAGTTGGCTGGTGGTGGTCATCCTCCGAGGTAGACTGTATTTATGCTGGGGACGGTAGTGCTGCCCGCCGTGAATGATCCGGGTTCGAGAACGTCTCATCATTGTCTGAGATTGGTAGAACACAGGTTCTATGAATAGCTCATTTGAGAACTTGTCCATTGGTTCTTATGGTGAAACTCGAACAAGCCCATCAGGGCCTGGATGAACAGAAATTATACGTGCGAGCTTCCAAACCGAAGGTGGGAGATTGTCGTCATGAAGAAGAGCAAGAAGTCCTGGTCGAATGTTATTTTGCCGCCTCATCCACTTGGTTCTTTCTTGCAACGTATGCTAATAGTCTGATGACCATCGTCTCCAGAAATGAGAGTACATTTGCTGAACAAGCTTCCATCGTGTCAATCTGTTTGAATTTATGCTCTCGTAACTTGGTTCAGGAACAGTGAGGGGCTGTCCTAATAAGGAAATGTCCAGGGGTTAAAACTTCCAAGTCATCAGCATGAGAACTTTGAGGAAATAGCGGTCGCGAATTAATGTGCATGCTTCGATTTGCGTAAGAAGTGTATAAAGCTCGTCGAAGGTGAGAATAGACCCTCCAATGATGCGCTTGAGGTGATTCTTGACGGTTTTAACACCTGCCTCCCATAAACCGCCGAAATGCGGAGCTTTTGGTAGAATAAAGTGCCACTCTGTTCCCTGAGAGGCTAGTAGGTGACACAAACGTACGGGTAGCTCAGGTTGACAGAGAAAGAATTGCTTAAGGTGCTTTGAGGCTCGTACAAATGTCGTCGCATTGTCACTATAAATTTTATCGCAGTATCCACGACGCGCAGTATTTTGTAGGCAGCAATAAAGGCATCGCTTGTTAAGTCCGAAACTAACTCTATATGTATAGATTTATTCGCCATACAAACAGCTGGTTTTCCTCTGCCTAGACCGTAACGAACAAGAATCGGTCCGGCATAATCGAGACCTGTGTGGAGGAATAGTCTGCTGGATCGAACACGTTCAGGAGGAAGAATTCCCATGAGTTGCTCACATGCCGATGCTCGTTATCTGAAGCAAACTATGCAACGTCGAATAAGACGACTTACTAACTCTCGTCGAGAATCCCATAGTTCTGTCGAATATAACTGAGTGTTAATTGGACTCCTCCATTGAGAGTTCTCATATGAGCATCGTTCACAATGAGAGCTGCTAGTGGGCTATTTTTCGCCAGTACAAAAGGATGTTTTGAACTATAGGATATAACCGCATTTTGTAATCGGCCTCCTACATGGAGCGTAGAAGTCTCCTTCTTCCAGAAGACAGACTGGCGTAGTAAAGGACTATGATTGCACATAGTTTGCTCTGCTGCAAGTTGCTTGTATTCATCAGGGAAAGAAACCTGTTGGTTATGCTGAATCCAAAAATGACGTGCTTGATTGAGTTCCGCTGCTGTGAGGTTTCCACTTATACGATTCTCTGAGCTGGACTACTAAGTGTTATGGCGGAATCTGCGCAGCCATGCTGTTATACGAAGTAGCTGTGTTAACGATGAATATCGATGTATAGGGCTCCAATATTCGTCTCTATGCAATGCCGCAACTGCACTGATAGCAGAAGCCTTTTCTTCTAAATCCACTTCAGAAGGAATTATGTTATTTCGTGGGGATAGATGTGGCCAAAGTGCGGAAGAAGATTGTAACCATTGAGGCCCTGTCCACCAAAGTGAGCGTGCAGCTAGCTGGAGGGCTGAGGCTCCTCTCAATGCACAGTCCGCGGGATTACTTGTAGATGGTACATATCTCCAATTGGCTGATAGAAGAAGCTCATGAATTTGACTCACTCTATTGGCGACAAATGTCTTCCACTTAGATGGGTGAGCCTTTAACCATGACAGTACGGTGTGAGAATCTGTCCAGCACAATATTGGGATGTTGGTTATTGCTAGTGATAACTTCAAGCTGTGCACAGTTTTTGCGAGCAGATGAGCCCCCATTAGTTTCAGTCTAGGAATGGCAACCGTTTTCGGCGGAGCAAGCTTAGTTTTAGCGCAGAGTAGAGAGATCTGAATATTATCGTGGTCATATACGACTCGAAAATAGACTACGGATGCATAAGCCTTTTCAGACGCATCACAGAATGCGTGAATTTCGTAAAACTGGGAAGCTGAATGCATACCTATCCACCGTGGAATCGAAATCTGCTCTAGATGGGTAATTTTCAGTCGAAAGGTTGACCACTCCTTGGTAATGATGTCGGGTAATGCGTCATCCCATTCCATTTTTTATAGCCACAGCTTTTGCATCAGAGACTTTGCAAGTAGAATTGTCGGTGCTATAAAACCGAGTGGATCGTACAATTGAGCGATATGCGAAAGTATTTTTCTTTTGGTAAGTATGGAGGAAGTTGGGGAAGCGTCACGTTAAATTTGAAGCAATGTATAGACGGGTTCCATAGAAATCCCAATGTTTTTACAACAGAATCATCTGATAAATGATGGTCAGAAGTAACAGGCTTTACATTGAGAATGCGTAGAGCCTCTTCAGAGTTCGATGACCATTTATGTAAATGGAATCCTCCAGCATCAAGTATTTTAACGAGCTCTTGTTGAGCTTGTATGGCCAGCTGAATATTATCAGCTCCGATCAGGACATCATCGACATAAAAGTTGTTCGCAAGAATTTACGATCCTAGCGGATAATTGGTCTTTTCGTCTTGGGCCAACTGGAGAAGTGTTCACAGTGCCAAATATGGAGCAGAAGCAGTTCCATAAGTGACAGTAAGAAGACGACAACTTTGAATAGTCTCAGTAGGTGTTCTTCTCCATACAATTCTTTGAAGGTCACAATCCTGTTCATCTACCTTTATTTGGCGGTACATCATTGTCATATTAGCACTGAAGGCTATGAAGTACTGTCTCCATCGCATGACTATCGAAGGTAAGTCTGCTTGTAGTTTTGGTCCGACTGCTAGACAATTGTTTAAAGATAATCCGGTGTTGGTTTTCTTTGAGCCATTAAAAACTACTCTAAGATTGGTAGTCGCATTATTTTCCTTTAAAATGCCACGTTGAGGTAGATAAAATTGACGGATTGAAGCATCGGTGTCATGATCATTAGGAATTGGCTGCATCTGATGAAGATTGTGATATTCATCCATGAAACTTATATAATGTTCTTGAAGGTCAGGATTTGTACAAAATCGTCTTGCTATGGATAGCAGACTTTGTATTGCATTAGTCTTCGAATCACCAAGAGCGTTCACGTCTCCACTTATAGGGCAAGTCTGACCACGTATCTACCATCTTGATCTCTTCGCGTGGTTTTTTGATAAAAGTCCTCACAAGCTTGATCTTCTTCAGACAATACAGCATCAGTGGTTGAAACATTCTCAATTTCCCAGAATTTTTGTAAAAGAATGTCTAGTTGCTCTGATGCTGTTTCAGTTTGCATGTGATACACTTGTATAGGTGACACCTCAGTATCAATTGGTCCTGAAGGAACCCAACCTAAATTGGTACTTTGTGCCATTGGGGTACCGTTACGTATTCCATCACGAAGTATACGCCAATAAATATCAGCTCCAATAATTAGGTCAATGGGAGCATTATTCATAAATGTGAGATCAGCAAGTTGAAGACCATGCAGATGGAAGATATTATCTGCGTTTACTGAAGTCGGGACTGATGGCTTCGTTAGCTTTGGTAGGACCAATGCGGTAGTAGCCAATGAAAAGCTTGGTTCGGTTACTGATTGAATAAGGAGGTTCGCGGTCATTTTGACCACCTCAGTGGACGAGCCTACTCCTTCGATAGAAATATTCACCCTTTTGTAAGATAATCGGAGGTACGAAACAATCGATGATGAAATAAACGTTGCCTGTGAACCTTGATCGAGTAACGCTCGAATCTTTAGTTTTTCACCTGTTGGTGAAACGACGAGAACTTGGGCTGTAGTTAATAGTATTGTACCTGATCGTATAGTTGAGTTTGAGTTAGCAGTGAATAATGCGACAGAGTTTGAAATAGTTGCGGCATTCGAAGAAGAAGGCGATGCAAAGTTGCAATGCGATGACCTAGTATCCGGTATCAGTTTCGTTGACGATGGCGCAATACCTGAAGAGCTTCCTGCCTGATTCACAGTAGAAGTCTTGTCGTGTAGTAGGTGTAGTATCGAGTGATGTGGCTCATTGCAATACTTGCAACGATTTGCTGATGGACAATTTGTAGAAACATGATTCGGTCGCAAGCAGTTAAAACATAAACGTTTCTTAGCGACGTTGCTCTGTTGTATTCTGTCTGAACGACGGACAAAGTAAAAGAAAATGTTTATCGAGGCACTGAGGGCATTGCTTGGATTTATCAGGTGGTGAATGAGTTGTGGCGTTTACCTTTAAGGGCCAATGCTTGTTAGAAGGTTTGCGTGGAAGAAATTTATTAATTTTCTTCGTGTGATTTGTGCCGGCACCAACGACTTCGAGAGTGTTAAGACGATGCTGTAAAAACTGGTTGTCCCAATCCTTCCTAGTCACAGGATCTAGTTTTTGACTAGTCAGAAAGATGAGCCAATCGTCCCATTGTTCGATGGGACGCCCCAAAAATTCTAATGCTTTTACAGCTTCACTGGTACTGTCAAATAATTTACGAAGTTCCTCAGCGGTTTCACTCTTCATAGGACCCAATGACGTTAATAATTTAAGGTAAGAATTGACTAGCAAACGCTTATTCTCATATAGCCTGCATAAGAGTTCCCATGCTTTAACATAATTAGCATCTGTTATTGTAGTGTTACGTAGGAGATGCTATGCAGAACCAGCAAGACTACCTTTGAGGTAAAATAACTTTTGAGAGCCAGTGAGGTTACTATTACAGTCGATTAGGCTTTGAAATAAGTCATGGAATGCGGCCCATTCCTTCAAATCGCCAGTAAACCGAGGAAGATTAATCTTAGGAAGCGTTGAAATAGAACCAGCTAAGATAGAATTGTCGGGGCTCTTCGCAATAGATTCAACATGCGAAGGGCTCAGTTCCTTTATCATGTCCAATAACTGCGCACTAGTCTCACAGTAAACCATTTCAATCTTTTCAATATTATTTACCTTAAAGTACTGATGTTGCAAATCACCATTAGTAACTTTTAACATCTGATCATGGGTTGAGCAAAATCAATCCCAATACTTTTGTAGCAATTCTAGTCGTACATGAAGAAAGCTTTCCGTTTATTTATCTTTGCCGGATTTCCTTGTATTGTCAATAAAATTTGACATTAAAGTCATGATATTAAGCTGCTGGTCAACTAATGCGTCCACGATTGTAAATATTGTATACAATAATATAATAAATTGGAATGGACTTACGTTTGATGTATGCGATAACAAGATCTCCTCACCGGTAACAATGAACTGGATTCCTTTGTCTGATTTAGCAATCTAACCGGTGTATAGGTACCACACGAGTCTTTATTTTCTATTGTTTCAACCACTATAAGATGACTGATAGAAAATGTAAGACCTTGACTAGAGGTCAGCGTAAACAATAAAAGAAAGTAATGCAATATATAAACGTTGTAATTAATGAACTTAAGCACATTCGCTGGACACTTAATCAAAATTTAGAGCTCACTAGTTTTATATGGATGATTAAGGCAAGTCACTCACATATCACGTGGTCGCGAAACTGAGCCCAGGACACAACTATGCGAATAGTGTCGATTAATTGCGAGATCGCGCGTAGTCTAGAGATTAAGAACCAGATCCCGATTTCATGCTATAGGCGATAATGATCGCGTTACTTATTTCGATAAGGGTACAGTTCCCGTTCACAAAGTTAACGACACTGATCGCGTTAATTAATAATTCTATGAGGGAATAGATCCCTATCACACGTTTGTCCCACTGATTGCGACAATAAGTTATATGAGGGAATATATCCCTATTACACGTTTGCGACACTGATGGCGACAATAATTTATATAAAAGAATAGTTCCCGGGTTTCGGCACCAAATGTTCTTTAGCGAAGTTTTCTGAAACTCTAAATCAGCTTGGGATTGGGGGAACTCAAATAAACTACACACGAACTGATAGTTGAAAAGATCTTTATGTCATGAAATCCGAAATACAAGTGAATCTTAAAATCTGATTTCTGTCTGATATTTAGTCATGAATATAATAAATCAGTTAGACTGATTGGAATGTGCAAATGTTCAACTGATAACAAAATTGCATCATGAAATTAACAAAGCCAACCTAACCGTAAGCTCTAACAAATGATTTAGCCAGCAATGAGAAATTGTCTACAAATAGTTGGTTTTTTTTTTACGTATCGATCATATACTTTACAGGTTTTAAGGAATTTTCTCGTTTTTTCAGGCTTCATCTGAAAGATTGTAATTTGTGCGTGTTCTACACGAATTACCATCTTTCGATTTCCTTGAAATGGTACATGATTATTATGCTCCACTGCTTTTCTCCTTTTATGGGAAAGTAGCAAAAGGGCTACTTTCCGAAGGAAAAAAAATGGCCCTTTTCAAGTATGTCTGGGGAAATCATGGGGTGGTTTTTCTACTGATGTAGAGAAGCAAAAAAAGGTAGCGTATGGGGGTATACGCTACAACGGATGCTATCGTTGGGTGTGATAGAGGATAGGCAGAGTCCTGGGAGCTCTCCAGTTGTACTAGTGCGGAAGCCTGGGAAGGTCCGGCTTTTTTCTGACGCCAGGAAGGTCAACTCCGTTACTAAGAAGTACGCCTATCTGCTGCCGCAGATAAATGCGCTTTTGAGTCGACTTCCTCCGGCAAACTACATCACAAGCCTGGACCTCAAAGACGCTTTCTGGCAGATCCCACTAGACACTGTGTCCAGAGAGAAGACCGCGTTTACAGTACCTGGTCATCCCCTCTATCGGTATACCGTGAAGCCATTAGGCCTTTGCAATGCTCCTCAAACTATGTGCCGCCTCATGGATAAGGTCATTCCTTTCGATCTTCGTGAGAATGTCCTCGTCTACTTGGACGATTTATTGATCCTGTTATCAGACTTTGACTCTCATCTCATATTGCTAGCCCATGTAGCGGATTGTTTGAGTAAAGCTGGCCTCACTATCAACGTTGAGAAGAGTAAGTTTTGCATTAAGGAGACTAAATACTTGGGTTTTATTGTCAGGAAGGGAGGAATCAGGACTGACCCAGATAAGATCTCAGCCATAGTTGACTATCTGTCACCTAAAACTGTTCGGCAAGCCCGACGCCTACTAGGTATGGCGGGATGGTATAGACGGTTCATCTCGAACTATGCTAACTTAACTGCCTCCATAACTGACACATTGAAGAATCCTAATCAGTTCCAATGGACACCTGAAGCCCAGACGTCTCTGGAAATGCTAAAACAAAATCTTACCTCTGCTCCGTTATTAGTGAGTCCAAATATCACCAGGACGTTCATTATACAGTGCGATGCGGGCCAACATGATATTGGTGGAGTGCTGCTTCAACTAGATGACTATGGCCACGAGAAGCCAATAGCCTACGTCTCGAAAAAATTGAACTCAGAACAACGAAATTACACAGTCACAGAGCAGGAATGCCTAGCTGCAATCTTAAGTGTACAGAAGTTCCGGCCCTTCATAGAACTTATGCCGTTTAAGATAGTGACTGGTCATGCGAGCTTGAAATGGCTGATGTCTCAAAAGGACCTCAGCGGTAGACTTTCTCGGTGGAATTTGAAGCTTCAAGGTTTCGACTTCACCATTGAACACCGAAAAGGAAACCTGAATGTCGTCCCTGATGCGCTGTCATGAATTCATTGCGGCAGCTTTTCAACACCTGAAGATCCTGGCGCGGAAGTTGACCTTAGTTCGCCATAGTTCAACTCGTTGGAATAGGAGGAGCTGAGTCATAAGGTTTAAACAGCCTCTGGCAAACTACCATATCTGTGCGTCAGGTATGGCTTCGTCTAAATTCAGACTGTTCCGAGAACAGGCGATCCGATTCAGAAAGAAGAAGCTTGGAAGCTTTGGATTCCACGACGGCTTGTCTCCGAGATTATTTTAAGAACCCATGATCCGCCATTAGCTTCTCAGTAGTGTAGCTATGGCGTTTCTGGACCACTTTTTCCATACAAAAAGTGTCCGGAAAATACAAACTATTTTGGTGGTTCTGGACCGGGGTTCTGGGCCACTGGGGGAATCCGTCTAGTGGTCTACGTCACAGGGCCTGTCTGGGGAATTCCTTCTGGATCACTGAGGGTTCTGGGAGGGGGAGGAGAGGGGGTAAGGGGGCTGAGGTCGCTTTTGTACTGCAATTTTGACATTATCTTGAAGTTTTCTTTTAGGAGGATACTTATGCCAACAACAACAACCAATGTAGGTATGTTGACTTGGATATGTCCGATAATCAAATTCTGAATAATGTAAACAAAATCGCAGTCGAGTGAAGTAAACAAATTGAGCGATATTTACACACACACACACACACACACCAGGGGCCAGGTGGCTGGTAATTTGATATCGCCTCTTCGCACAGGTCTACATCACAGGGCCTGCCTGGCGAATTCCTTTCCTACCGTCTGACTGACCAGGGTATGACGTCATCTGGTTGGTTGATCCCCGTCAGCTGATTAAGCTCTGTCATAGCTGATTTTTGCTGGAATCGAACCGAGAACGCTTGGTTTTGTAAAATCCGATGCGCTCTACCATGAGACCATGGAGGTGTTGTATGAATATTCTTTAAAGTTACTATATATGGGTAGAGTTCTATACCAGAGGTGGGGGATTAACCGGTACTACGGGGATGTGTCATTTGGTCTTGACTGCACCCTAGTAAGTATAGGGTCAGTTTGGCCAGACAGATGTGACGTCACCGACCCTGAGGTCATTGACCTTTGACCCTTGACCTTTGACCCTTGACCCTGACCCTGATGTCATTGACCTTCACACCCACACACACACACACCCACACACATGCACACGATACAATTTCAGGTATTACGTCACAACTCACAAGTCCTTGCTCATGACATTGGCGTCTCAAGCTCTATCTTCGCTGAAATAAAAAATTGGCTTTGTGTTGGAATCGAACCGAGAACGCCTGGTGTGAAAATCAACAAAAAAAAAAGAAACCCCAAACCGCCCAATTCCAAGAATTTTACACATTTATTCTTTTCATGTAATTTGATACCACACTTCCTGTAGGCAGCCAAAAAAATTGTATTGTTCCAAGAATTTTACCAATCGAAACGTTTCATTGGAATGTAAACAGATTTTTACATTTTCTTGCATGTAAACAATCTCATTTGCAAATTCGACCAGCAGAATAAAGTAATCAAATTAATTTGAATGATTTTTTTATCGTGTAATTCGATATCATCTCAGCCTGTAAGCAAATTCGTTGGAATTCATCCCGTGCAATGATTATTTTAGCAGCAGGATCATTCATATTTACAAACCGTTGCTATAAAAGCGCAAGCAAACTCTTGAGGAGCACCAGTCAGTTTTAGTGAGTCTCAGTGATAGTTTAAAAACATAAAAATAAAATAAAAATGACAACCGCGCTAGTAAATAAAAGTTTTTCAGTAATTGAAAATTTGCGAAAAGATGTGTTGAAGTGTTTAACAAATTCAGATAATAAAGACTATATTGTTAAAAAGGGCAACAGAAACATACATAAATTTCAAGTTGCATTTCGGAAGTGCAATAAGAGTGCTAGGAAACGACATTTCGAGAGCTGTCTCGAGCAAATTAAAGCATTGAGAGCACTATTGAGAACTCCCCGTCGAGGTGGACGAATTACTCGCGTAAGAAGAAGTGATTTTGTAAAGTGGGAGGAAATAAAGACAGCGTTCGCAGACAGAATTCGACAAGGTGTTATTGCAAACTTAAAGCATATCGATCCGAAGCTATTTATGCAAGACGCTGCCAACTTATTTGCGCGCCGCATTAAGAATACATTAAAACATTATTTTAATATTAAAGTTTCTACAACGTTTTGCGGTGAATTTGTTAAGGAAACTGGTGACAATGAAATTATAAAAGACATTAAATATTTCCAAGCGAGAACTGCTGCAATTAGTGCAGATGATAATTTAGAAGAGTGGTTTAAATCAAACATTTTGGATCCAGTAAATACTCAGCTGGAAGAATTCCAGGAAAAAGACAGTGGCTGGGCACTGCACTCTATAATACATCTAGCAGTACACATCAACAAGTTTGAACAACTCCGAGGATCTTCGTATATGCCCTTACCAAAGGAAATTGCATCAAAGAAAGCATGCATTAATGTGAAAAATAATGATGAAGCATGCTTCGCGTGGGCAGTAACATCAGCGCTATATCCTGCAAATGTTCACTCCGATAGGACCTCTTCGTATCCACATTACTCTACAGTACTAAATTTAACTGGGATAACATTTCCCATGACACTTAAGCAAATTACCCAATTTGAAGATCAGAACAATTTATCAGTAAACGTGTTCATCCTGGAGAAAGAGCATTTCCTCACCACAGTTCCAGTTAGACTTACGAAACACAGAATGGAGCGACATGTAAATCTCTTAATGCTACAAGATGACTATGACCAGGCTGATGATCATATGAATGATGATGATGATGATGGTAGATATCATTTCTGTTGGATTAAAGATCTTTCGCAAATTATATCGAAGCAAATTTCGAAACATGGTGGTGGTAGAAGGCATATTTGTGATAGATGTTTGCTCCACTTTTACTCTGAAGAAAAATTAACATCACACACTCCCGAATACGAGAAGCAAAACGACTGCAGCCGATTCAGGGAAACGATCAAAATACACAGCGAATCCAGGAACATGAAGTTCACAGCATAGGATTCTACTTCCACTGCAAACATGATGCTAAGCTCTCATATTACAGAGCATATCGAGGCAAGGACTGTCAAGAATGGTTTGCATTAGAATTGCAAAAGATTGCATCCATAGCTGTACAGGAGAAGCTGAACATCAGGCATGCAACCCCTGACTAAAGAGGAACGGCGTTCACATATGGAAAATACTTGCTGCCATATACGTGAA
Source organism: Dioctria rufipes (assembly GCA_963924295.1). Taxonomy (NCBI): domain Eukaryota; kingdom Metazoa; phylum Arthropoda; class Insecta; order Diptera; family Asilidae; genus Dioctria; species Dioctria rufipes. The sequence goes on from OZ002744.1 coordinate 108,471,229, forward strand.
AAAACATTTGCAGCCGAAGAGGAGCGAGTCCGAGACCCTTGCCATTTAACAGGTAAATACTGAGAAGCATAATTCAATTCATTTCTTTTCATAAATTCTTTTAACAGGAAAATACCGAAGGCCAGCGCACAATGCATGCAATCTGATGTATCAAGATTGCTCCATAGTTCCAGTAATTTTTCATAATTTTCCCGGATATGATGCCCACTTCATAATTAAGGATATAGCTACATCTTTCCCAGGAAAAGTTTATCTCTTAACAATAAACAAGGAAAGATATATCTCGTTCACCAAGCAAATGGACGGCAACCACATAAAATTCAGATTCATGGATTCCTTCAGTTTTATGTCAGAATCTTTAGATAAGCTATCATCATTGCTGCCGATGGATAAATTAAACACTACAAGATCGGTATGGCAGGGATTGGATGATGACACTATCAAACTTCTTACACGCAAGGGTGTCTTCCCATATGATTTTATTGATGACTGGGATAAATTGGATTTCCGGAACTTGCCAACACAGGAAGCGTTCTACAATAAACTGACTGACAGTGCTATATCTTCTGCGGACTACAATCATGCTGAAGAGGTCTGGCAAAAGTTTGAAATACAAACACTTGGTGAATATTCAGATCTATACCTTAAAACTGATGTTCTCCTATTGGCCGATGTGTTTGAGAACTTTCGAGAAGTGTGCATGAAGACATACAATTTAGATCCAGCACATTATTACACCATGCCAGGCCTAACATGGGATGCTATGCTAAAATACACTAATGTGAAATTAGAGCCGATAACCGACGTGGATATACTGCTATTCATAGAGAGAGGCATTCGAGGTGGTATAAGTCAATGTTCGAACAGATATACTAAAGCCAATAATAAATATATGGATGATTTTAAGCCTGAGGAGAAAGAGAAATACTTGATGTATTATGATGTAAATAACCTTTATGGATGGGCCATGTCACAGCATTTACCAACCGGAGGATTCAAATGGGTTGATGTTCCCAATATTGTCGTTTCCGAAATTCCTGATGATTCTCCAACTAGATACATATTCGAAGTCGACTTGGATTATCCTCAACATCTCCATGATAAGCATAAGGACTTACCGTTTTGCTCTGAGCATGCAGCACCACCTGGAGCAAAATTAAAAAAGCTTTTGACAACATTACATCCAAAAACTAAATATGTTATACACTACCGAAACTTTAAGCAATGCTTACCACATGGACTCATCCTGAAAAAAGTGCACCGGGTACTTCAATTCGACCAATCAGCTTGGCTTAAACCATATATTGACTTAAATACCACCAAACGGATGCAGGCTATCAGCGATCATGAGAAGGACAGCTATAAGAAGATGAATAATGCAGCTTTTGGTAAGACCATGGAAAATGTACGCAAGTATAGTGATATCAAGCTTTGCATGAAGTGGAAAGGTCGATATGGTGCAAAAGCTCGGATTGCGGCACCCAACTTCCACAGTGTAACGATATTTGATGAAAATTTAGTTGCTGTGGAATTAAGGCGACTCAAAATATTATTCAATAAGCCGCTCTATATAGGAATGGCAGTTATGGAAATTTCGAAAATATGCCTGTACGATTTTCACTACAGTTTTATGCAGCGTGAGTATGGAGATAAATGTAAAGTCATGTATACTGATACAGATTCTCTAATATATGAACTTGAAGAGAAAAATGCATATGAGTTTATGGCTGAAAATATAAACAAATTTGTTACAAGTGATTACCCAGAAGATAATGAATTCAATTTACCGCTCATGAATAAAAAGATTCCTGGGCTAATGAAGGATGAGCTGAATGGGAAAATCATGAGCGAATTTGTAGGCTTGCGCTCAAAAATGTACAGTCTGCGTATAGACGCTGGTAAAACTGTAAAAAAAGCGAAAGGAGTAAAGACTAATGTAGTCCAGAGGCATATCAATTTCGAAGACTACGTCGAATGCTTAAATAACAAGTGAATATTAACTGCTAATCAGAGCTCCATACGATCTCATCACCATAACGTATACACTATCAGTCAAAAAAAGATTGCATTGAGTCCCTATGATAATAAGCGTCATGTTATGAGCGGAGCGACGGATACTCTACCATGGGGACATTACTCTATTTCATCAGATCAACAAGTAGCAGCCGCAGAAAGAATCTAAGTCAAGTGTAAATAATAAATGCATTATAATTTTAGTTTTATTTATTAAAGTAATTTGCATTATAGCTACATGTATAAAGTATTATAATTATAACTATAAATTTATATTAAATTGTTAATTGTTTCTTCAAGATATTATAAAACATCTTTGTTATTAATCCAAGAATTGTGTTTTGATGAAACTTGAGTACCTTGCAAACCAGCTGGCCCCTGAGCTCTTATTGGTTCACGTTCTCCTGCTTTCCCAAGATATCCCCGCTTAGAGAAACGTCCAAACTTGTCAACGCTCATCTGTAGATTGTGTAGAAGTATGGCAATGGAGTAGTATTTAAACTATAATATCTGCTTCTTGCAACTCCTCCTGTATAGATACAATTTCTTTGTAGTGACTGGTGTTTTCAGCCTGCTTTGATGCCATTAGAAGGCGCAGTCTATCCACTAATTCATTTGGATCATCCCAGTAAATGTGATCAATGTTTTCTTTAGGCAGACGCATTAGTCCCATGCCTTTATGCTGTATAAATTTACTGATTATAGCTTTATACTTAGCCGCTCTAGTACCTTTTATTTGTCCAGCTTCAGCATAGTCACGTTTATATGCATTGGTATCTTTCAAAATAGATCCATTATTAGTTAAATCCTCTTTAGTATATAGACTTTTTACAGGATCTTTCATAAATAGCAGCTCACCTAACCCCAAAGTTTTATAGCTCTTCCCCTTGATAACAATATTTCCTACATCATCAACATCAAACGTTGAATTACCGATTCTCCACGCGCTATCATCATAGTAAACTCCATAGTTTGGATCAATTTTAGGGCTATTATCAATGAATAGCTTTAAATAGTTTGAAACTATGTATCCGGACGTATCGGGGGAGGCGACAGGAGACCTTCCTGTCAATGTTCTTGAATGTTTAGGTGTTGCGAATTCTTCCTCAGATGTTAAGGAATAATCTTCATAATTTATAGGTGTGCTACTAGCCTCCATTTTAACATATTTTCGCCTTGGAGGGGTAAAAGGTTCCACAGCCTCATTGGATTCTTTTTCTGCTTCTTCTTGTTCTGCTTCTTGCTGTTCTTCTTCTTTTACATCTTTTGTCTCAAATTTGACTATATTCGGCGGCTCGTATTTTACTGTTCTAACAAACTCTTTTAAGGGTTTAGTGGTTGGCTTAAAGGTTTCTTCAAGTCGAGCTTCTGCTTCAATTTTTCCCATCCTTAGGGCTTTTAATTTCCTTCGCACTGCATTCCTAGTCTTGATAATTTCTTTTAATAGATTTTCATTCATCTTCGTTATTAACTCAATAACAGCTGTCCAAACAGCTCTGATAACAGCTTAACAGCTTTTAAACAGCTCTGATAACAGCTTAACAGCTTTTCAGACAGATCTGATAACAGCTTAACAGCTTTCCAAACAGCTCTGATAACAGCTTAACAGCTTTCCAAACAGTTTTGATAACAGCTTTCCAAACAGCTCTGATAATAGCTTAATAGCTTTTCAAACAGCTCTGATAACAGTTTAACAGCTTTTCATACAGGTCTGAAAGTAGGTGAACAGCTTTAATCTACTCAGCAGGTCCACACGATTCGGTGTGCTTTCGTCTGAGTTACAGCTTCGACTTATGAAGATTTCGCATGTTTCATCCTTTTATAGTACAATGAAGGTATCAAATCCCTTACGGTAGCGGCCATTGGATGGGAAATATATTACTTACCATTAAGTGTCTGTAGTACCCACTAATGCCACTAGGGAACCTTACTCAAGAAATGGCATTATGTAGTACCGGCTAATGCCGCTTGGGAACCTTCCTCAAGAAATGGTGTTTGCCCTCGATAGAGCAATACACGCACCCCCTAAACCCAATAATAACCATAATAATTTTCTAAGAAAACGCAAAGCAAGGTGATGTCATGTTGTGAAATTCGAATGATGCTGATATCTACAACTTCCGCGCTAATAAAACTTATTTAGGTGCAGCACCTGTAAATAGCAAGAACCAAGATGACGTCATACGTGATATCTACAACTTCCTCGGTAATAAAAGAAAACAGCAAAACCAAGGCATATTGGTAGTACCGACTAATGCCACTAGGGAACTTTACTCCAGAAATGGCGTTTGCACGCGAATAAACATATCACCTACCATTAAATGCCTATAGTACTCACTAATGCCACTAGGGAACCTTACTCATGAAATGGCATCTGTACTCGAATCCTGTAAAAGCCTAGGCGCATGCTGATATTTACAACTTCTCTGCTAATAAAAGAAAACAGCAAAAGCAAGGCATGCTGGTAGTACCGGCTAATGCCGCTAGGTAACCTTACTCAAGAAATGGCGCTTGCACTCGAATCCTGTAAAAGCCTAGGGGCAACATTTAATGTTTGACACCCAGAACCCTCACTGACATCTTCTAGAACCTGTTCTTGGTGATGTCATGTTTTGAAATTCGAATAATGCTAATATCTACAACTTCCCTGCTAAGAAAACTTATTTAGGTGCAGGATTTGAAAACAGCAAAACCATGATGACATTATGCCAATATCTAGAACTCTCCCGCTAATAAAAGAAAACAGCAAAACCAAGGCATGCTGGTAGTTCCGGCTAAGGCCGCTAGGGAACCTTACTCAAGAAATGGCGTTTGCGCCTGAACAAATATGGCTAATATCTCAAAAACCAGAGCCCGTAGGGGTTTTCTGATGAAAATTTCGTTCCCCCTCCCACCCCACACCGGCAAGAATCCATTTCCATGAGCAAAAATAACTTGAATTATTAATGCGCTAATATCTCGAAAACCAGAGCCCGTAGAGGATTTCTGATGAAAATTTCATTACCCCCCCCCCCCCCCCCCCCTCCTTATTTATTCTCTTTATTATCCCCCTCCACATACCTACCATCTAGAATCCATTGGCACAATTCTTCAATGATATAAGTCTTGAAGTTTCTTTTTTTTTGTTGATTTGCACACCAGGCGTTCTCGGTTCGATTCCAACACAAAGCCAATTTTTTATTTCAGCGAAGATAGAGCTTACATGACTTTACATTTATCTCCATACTCACGCTGCATAAAACTGTAGTGAAAATCGTAGAGGCATATTTTCCCAATTTCCATAACTGCCACTTCTATATAGAGCGGCTTATTGAATAATATTTTGAGTCGCCTTAATTCCACAGCAACTAAATTTTCATCAAATATCGTTGCACTGTGGAAGTTGGGTGCCGCAATCCGAGCTTTTGCACCATAGCGACCTTTCCACTTCATGCAAAGCTTGTCCTTCTCATGATCGCTTGTAGCCTGCATCCGTTTGGTGGTATTTAAGTCAATATATGGTTTAAGCCAAGCTGATTGGTCGAATTGAAGTACCCGGTGCACTTTTTTCAGGATGAGTCCATGTGATAAGCATTGCTTAAAGTTTCGGTAGTGTATAACATATTTAGTTTTTGGATGTAATGTTGTCAAAAGCTTTTTTAATTTTGCTCCAGGTGGTGCTGCATGCTCAGAGCAAAACGGTAAGTCCTTATGCTTATCATGGAGATGTTGAGGATAATCCAAGTAGACTTCGAATATGTATCTAGTTGGAGAATCATCAGGAATTTCGGAAACGACAATATTGGGAACATCAACCCATTTGAATCCTCCGGTTGGTAAATGCTGTGACATGGCCCATCCATAAAGGTTATTCACATCATAATACATCAGGTATTTCTCTTTCTCCTCAGGCTTAAAATCATCCATATATTTATTATTGGCTTTACTATATCTGTTCGAACATTGACTTATACCACCTCGAATGCCTCTCTCTATGAATAGCAGTATATCCACGTCGGTTATCGGCTCTAATTTCACATTAGTGTATTTTAGCATAGCATCCCATGTTAGGCCTGGCATGGTGTAATAATGTGCTGGATCTAAATTGTATGTCTTCATGCACACTTCTCGAAAGTTCTCAAACACATCGGCCAATAGGAGAACATCAGTTTTAAGGTATAGATCTGAATATTCACCAAGTGTTTGTATTTCAAATTTTTGCCAGACCTCTTCAGCATGATTGTAGTCCTCAGAAGATATAGCACTGTCAGTCAGTTTATTCTAGAACGCTTCCTGTTTTGGCAAGTTCTGGAAATCCAATTTATCCCAGTCATCAATAAAATCATATGGGAAGACACCCTTGCGTGTAAGAAGTTTGATAGTGTCATCATCCAATCCCTGCCATACTGATCTTGTAGTGTTTAATTTATCCATCGGCAGCAATGATGATAGCTTATCTAAAGATTCTGACATAAAACGGAAGGAATCGATGAATCTGAATTTTATGTAGCTGCCGTCCATGTGCTTGGTGAACGAGATATATCTTTCCTTGTTTATTGGCAAGAGATCAACTTTTCCTGGGAAAGATGTAGCTATATCCTTAATTATGAAGTGGACATTATATCCGGGTAAATTATGAAAAATTACTGGAACTATGGAGCAATCTTGATACATGAGATTGCATGCATTGTGCACTGGCCCTCGGTATTTTCCTGTTAAAAGAATTTATGAAAAGAAATGAATTATGCTTATTAGTATTTACCTGTTAAATGGCAACGGTCCCGGGCTCGTTCCTCATCGGCTGCAAACGTTTTTTCACATATATGGCAGCAAGTATTTTCCATATGTGAACGCCGTTCCTCTTTAGTCAGGGGTTGCATTGGCCTGATGTTCAGCTTCTCCTGTACAGCTATGGATGCAATCTTTTGCAATTCTAATCCAAACTATTTTTGACAGTTCTTGCCTCGATATGCTCTGTAATATGAGAGCTTAGCATCATGTTTGCAGTGGAAGTAGAATCCTATGCTGTGAACTTCATGTTCCTGGATTCGCTGTGTATTTTGATCGTTTCCCTGAATCGGCTTCAATATTGACTCAAGATCGGCATACACACAAAACGGGACTGGATTCCTATGGTTATAATTCCTATATTCCAGCCATTTCTTTTCCTCTGAGGGAAACATAATCCTGCAGTCGTTTTGCTTCTCGCACTCGGGAGTGTGTCATGTTAATTTTTCTTCAGAGTAAAAGTAGAGCAAACATCTATCACAAATATGCCTTCTACCATCACCATGTTTCGAAATTTGCTTCGATATAATTTGCGAAAGATCTTTAATCCAACAGAAATGATATCTACCATCATCATCATCATCATCCATATGATCATCAGCCTGGTCATAGTCATCTTGTAGCATTAAGAGATTTACATGTCGCTCCATTCTGTGTTTCGTAAGTCTAACTGGAACTGTGGTGAGGAAATGCTCTTTCTCCAGGATGAACACGTTTACTGATAAATTGTTCTGGTCTTCAAATTGGGTAATTTGCTTAAGTGTCATGGGAAATGTTATCCCAGTTAAATTTAGTACTGTAGAGTAATGTGGATACGAAGAGGTCCTATCGGAGTGAACATTTGCAGGATATAGCGGTAATGTTACTGCCCACGCGAAGCATGCTTCATCATTATTTTTCACATTAATGCATGCTTTCTTTGATGCAATTTCCTTTGGTAAGGGCATATACGAAGATCCTCGGAGTTGTTCAAACTTGTTGATGTGTACTGCTAGATGTATTATAGAGTGCAGTGCCCAGCCACTGTCTTTTTCCTGGAGTTCTTCCAGCTGAGTATTTATTGGATCCAAAATGTTTGATTTAAACTACTCCTCTAAATTATCATCTGCACTAATTGCAGCAGTTCTCGCTTGGAAATATTTAATGTCTTTTATAATTTCATTGTCACCAGTTTCCTTAAAAAATTCACCGCAAAACGTTGCAGAAACTTTAATATTAAAATAATGTTTTAATGTATTCTTAATGCGGCGCGTAAATAATTTGGCAGCGTCTTGCATAAATAGCTTCGGATCGATATGCTTTAAATTTGCAATAACACCTTGTCGAATTCTGTCTGCGAACGTCTTTATTTCCTCCCAGTTTACAAAATCACTTTTTCTTATGCGAGTAATTCCTCCACCTTGACGGGGAGTTCTCAATAGTGCTCTCAGTGCTTTAATTTGCTCGAAACAGCTCTCGAAATGTCGTTTCCTAGCACTCTTATTGCACTTCCGAAATGCAACTTGAAATTTATGTATGTTTCTGTTGCCCTTTTTAACAATATAGTCTTTATTATCTGAATTTGTTACTGAAAAACTTTTATTTACTAGCGCGGTTGTCATTTTTATTTTATTTTTATGTTTTTAAACTATCACTGAGACTCACTAAAACTGACTGGTGCTCCTCAAAAGTTTGCTTGCGCTTTTATAGCAACGGTTTGTAAACATGAATGATCCTGCTGCTAAAATAATCATTGCACAGGATGAATTCCAACGAATTTGCTTACAGGCTGAGATGATATCGAATTACACGATAAAAAAATCATTCAAATTAATTTGATTACTTTATTCTGCTGGTCGAATTTGCAAATGAGATTATTTACATACAAGAAAATGTAAACATTTGTTTACATTCCAATGAAACGCTTCGATTGGTAAAATTCTTGGAACAATACAATTTTTTTGGCTACCTACAGGAAGTGTGGTATCAAATTACATGAAAAGAATAAATGTGTAAAATTCTTGGAATTGGGCGGCTTACAGGAAGTGTGGTATCAAATTACATGATAAGAATAAATGTGCTGATGTTGCTTAAATTTGTTTACAACAGGATGTGAAAATTTGTTTACGAATCTTGTGATGATCGATATCTGCAACTTCCGTTCAGCAAAACCAAGGTGAAACAACAAAAACCGAGGTGATGATGCCATGTTGCGAAATTCGTTATCTGCTCAGTTAAGAAAACTTCAAGCATGACAAACCCCTTAGCTAATTGTTTGTCTCGAAAAGCAGAGCCCGTAGAGGATTTGTGATGAAAATTTCGTTCCCCCTCCCACCCCACACCGGCAAGAATCCATTTCCATGAGCAAATATAACTTGAATTATTAATACGCTAATATCTCGAAAACCAGAGCCCGTAGAGGATTTCTGATGAAAATATCATTACCCCCCCCCCCTCCCTATCTTGATTATCCCCCTCCACATACCCACCATCTAGAATCCATTGACACAAATTTTCAATGATATAAGTCTTGGGGTTTCTTTTTTTTTTATTGATTTTCACACCAGGCGTTCTCGGTTCGATTCCAACACAAAGCCAATTTTTTATTTCAGCGAAGATAGAGCTTGAGACGCCAATGTCATGAGCAAGGACTTGTGAGTTGTGACGTAATACCTCAAATTGTATCGTGTGCATGTGTGTGGGTGTGTATGTGTGTGTGAAGGTCAATGACATCAGGGTCAGGGTCAAGGGTCAAGGGTCAAGGGTTAAGGGTCAAGGGTCAAGGGTCAAGGGTCAAAGGTCAAGGGTCAAAGGTCAAAAGTCAAGGGTCAAAGGTCAAAGGTCATGGGTCAAAGGTCAATGTCCTCAGGGTCGGTGTCTGGCCAAACTGACCCTATACTTACTAGGGTGCAGTCAAGACCAAATGACACATCCCGGTAGTACCGGTTAACCCCCCACCTCTGGTATAGAACTCTACCCATATATAGCAACTTTAAAGAATATTCATACAACAGCTCCATGGTCTCATGGTAGAGCGCATCGGATTTTACAAAACCAAGCGTTCTCGGTTCGATTCCAGCAAAAATCAGCTATGACAGAGCTTAATCAGCTGACGGGGATCAACCAACCAGATGACGTCATACCCTGGTCAGTCAGACGGTAGGAAAGGAATTCGCCAGGCAGGCCCTGTGATGTAGACCTGTGCGAAGAGGCGATATCAAATTACCAGCCACCTGGCCCCTGGTGTGTGTGTGTGTGTGTGTAAATATCGCTCAATTTGTTTACTTTACTCGGCTGCGATTTTGTTTACATTATTCAGAATTTGATTATCGGACATATCCAAGTCAACATACCTACATTGGTTGTTGTTGTTGGCATAAGTATCCTCCTAAAAGAAAACTTCAAGATAATGTCAAAATTGCAGTACAAAAGCGACCTCAGCCCCCTTACCCCCTCTCCTTCCCCTCCCAGAACCCTCAGTGATCCAGAAGGAATTCCCCAGGCAGGCCCTGTGACGTAGACCACTAGACGGATTCCCCCAGTGGCCCAGAACCCCGGTCCAGAACCACCAAAATAGTTGGAATTTTCCGGACACTTTCGTATGGAAAAAGTGGTCCAGAAACGCCATAGCTACACTACTCTTCTCACGGTGGTATAGGGAAAACACTGCAGCGTCTAATAATACACGTGTACTGGCCACGTATGACAGTTGATGTCAGAAACTACGTAGACGCCTGTGACGTGTGTAAAGAGACCAAAGCCCCCAATATACCACCTATGGGAGTCCAGTCTGTGACAGAAAGACCCTAGCAAAAGTTGTACATTGATTTCCTAGGTCCATATCCTCGGTCAGTGAAAGGAAATATCTGCATACTGATAGTTCTTGACCACTTTTCAATGTTCCCGATTCTCAAACCTATGAGAAAGGCATCTAATCTCAATGTGTGCCAGTTCATAGAAACCGAAATATTCCATGTGTTCGGAGTCCCAGAAACGATAGTCTCTGACAATGGAGTCCAGTTTTGCTCGGCTCAGTTCGCCAGATTACTGGATAAGTATGGGGTGAAGCACTTACGAATGGCAGTTTACTCGCCGCAATTAAAAGCCTCAGAGCGAGTGAACAGGTCTCTATTGTCAGGGATTAGGGCATACATCCGGAAGGAACACACAAAGTGGGATGAGAAGCTGAGTCAGATAGCTAGTTCCCTCATGAGCTCTTTCCACCAAGCAACTGGTTTATTTCCCTACCGAACACTCTTCGGTCAGCAAATGATTGAGCATGCGAGCTCCTATTCCATCTTAAGGAAAGCTACTGGGCTCAATGGAATTCTCTTCATGATGAATGCGGTATTTTAAAACGCAAGTGCGAAGCACTTAACGGTAAATCATTCCGAATGCAAATAGTCTTGCCGGCATCAACGATGTTCTAGATAAAATGCATCGTGGAACATCTGGAGAACATTTAGGAGTGAATAAAACAATTTCTAAAATACGAGAAAAGTTTTATTGGCTACATATGCGGTAGGATGTGGAGAAGTGGTGCCGCAGATGCACTGTCTGTGCTGCTTGCAAAGGTCCGCAACACAGGAGCATAGGAGAAATGCATAAGTATAATGCCGGAGCCCCCTTTGAAAGGATAGCTGTACACATCGCTGGACCTTTTTCAGAAACGGATGGTGGTAACCGTTATATATTAGTTGCCATTGACTATTTCAGTAAATGGCCAGAAGCTCATGCAATCCCTGACCAAGAAGCAACCACAGTTGGGGAACAAATAATAACGAATAGGTTCAGTAGCTTTGGTGTACCTCACAAACTTCATTCGGACCAAGGACGGAACTTCGAATCGCGGACTTTTCAGATGTGCAAAATGTTGGGATTAAGGAAAACCAGAACAACTCCTCTACACCCACTATCTGATGGCATGGTAGAGCTCTTCAACAGAACATTGATCGAGCATCTAAAGTAAGTAGTTGACTATCACCAACGCGATTGGGATCGACATATTCCTAATGGATTATAGATCAGCCATTCATAACCCTACCGGACAAGCCCCAGCTAAGGTCATATTCGGAAGGGAGATGCGTTTACCTAGCGACCTCAAATTTGGTGCCCCCAAACGTGAACAAAATTTACCAGAAGACTACGTATCGGAGCTCTAACAACAAATAGCTGATGTGCACGAGGCCACGAGAACGAAATTAGTAGCAAATACTGATCGGATGAAGACCCGCTATGACTTACGTGCTAATTCCGATGGATTTAACGAAGGTGATCTTGTTTGGCTATATAACCCGAAACGACGGAAGGACGTTGTCCAAAATTGCAACAACACTGGGAAGGACCGTATTCAGTAGTAACTAGCATTAATGACGTGGTATACAGAATTCAGCGTGGCACAAGGGGCAAGCGTAAAATTGTTCATTTGGACCGCTTGTGTCAATACTACGAGCAGCAAGACCGTGGACTACCTGTTCGGGACGAACAAATTTAAGAAGGGAGCAGTGTTACGTACAAAAAAAAGAGTCTTGCCTTAGACGTTGCAGTGTTAGCAATCGAAAGTAATAAAGAAGCAAAAGTGTTGTAATTAGATTGCGATAATTGAAAGTACATTATTAGCGATAATTAAAGTTACATTTTGTATGATTAGAGTGAAATAAAGAAGTTGTATATTAAATATTTAATATTGTGTTTTAAATAACGAACCAAAGGCCACGCTCGCAACAGTATATAAGATTGAATGAACACTTAATGATAAAGCAGCTAACAAAGCATAATAAGATAAATCAACTAAATCTAATGATTCTTATAAATATACATAATATTAAAAAAAAAGATATTGCAAATGAAGTAAAGGAGAAAGACTGAAAAAGAAACAAAGGTACCCAGTTTTTCAAGTAATTTTTGAATTATAGAAATATTTGATTTATTTTAAATTTTTTACGTTTTCGGAGATAATAAAAATAAATAAAATAATCTATGATAAGGTGCGACGATTGTGAATATATTTACTAATTAGATAGGTGCATTGTCACACCTCATCTGTTGTTAAAAATATTATCAACTTACTTTCATTTCCTATTTTCTCAAGGCATTAATAATGATATAAATATCTAGAACTATTTGATATTTTAAAATGATTATTTGAAATGGAGCGTCATGTAAGCTAGAGATTGTGCAGAGGTACAATTTTTTTTTTTTTTTTTTTTTATTTTCATTTATTTTGCTGCAGCTGAATACATTCGTCGGAACAACTTTACGGCATTAATGAATTAAAAGAAATTTGAGACAAATATAAATTTATTCTATAAATTTAAATAAGCTGCCTAATGGAAGTTACGGATCGTAGTCACACAAGGACGCGTGCATCGGGGCAAACCGGAAGTATATCTTCGCTCTATTCCATTTATTCTCTTTTGTACGAAAGGAAGAAATAACTTGTTGATAGACAGCATTACCCATAAAGAGGAAAAGTGTTAAATTTTGTAGAACTTATTGATAAATAGCATTAACTGTAAAGAAGTAAAGCCTAGTACGCTGTTCAAGCGAAAATTTCGTTCCTATACAAAATCTATGTAAAAAAAAATGTGGGCGAAAAGTGCCACGAAAATTTCGGTTTGGGATTTCGTAAAATAGTATGCTATTCGAATGAAAAAATCTATTTTTAGATCATGGAATGCAGATGGCGCTAATATGAAGTGGAGACATTTTTCCGCAGCGTTTTATATATCCAGACATATATTTCGCACGGAAAAGTTAACATATATACCCTTTGAAGTTTGGCGCTTTAGCACTGTACATGTAATTTGTGATTTTACGTGTACTACTTCAGTCCGTTTAATGTTATTGAATTTTTGATTTTACATTTTCTCCACAACTTTTTTCCGTGTAGAATTATATGCCCAGAATGCAAGCGAAATTTTCGCTTGAATAGCGTACTAGGCTTAAAGCTTCATATTTTTTTTTTTTTTGTATTGAATTTGGTAAGGTCTGGATGATAGGTAGCAGTAGCTGTAAAGAAGTAAAGCTTCATATTTTTTTGTATTGAATTTTGTAAGGTCTTGATGATAGGTAGCATTAGCTATAAAGAAAGCGTCATATTTTTATGCATTAATGAATCTTGTAACCATAGTGTCAGAGCAGGGTGAGGCAATAGGGTTGCATTTATAAAAATAAATAGAAACTTTTATAACGTAATGACGTACTAGAGTTTGTTTTCCTCCTTCACTCTCACGGTGCCCTCTCGATAAGAAGTTTGGATAGGTCCGCTACTCTTCTCCTTTCAGGTCAACGTAGGGACACTGTGATGTCAAGGCCCCTTCAGGGCTGGAGTGTGTGCTGCGGCTTTTTGGTAGTAGGCACGAAATTTTGTGATTATGGCTGGTGGCAGCAGCAGGTCTTCGTGGAACCTCCCCACACTCTCCGCCGATAGCCGAGGCGAATTAACGTGCCACCCTGCAGTCAACGCTGTCCTCCGCGTGATCTGTCAGCTCGTGCTGACAGTTGGGACTTCACGTCCAAGCCATTCACTCTCTACATATGTACCATAACAAAAACCAAGGCATTCTGGTAGTACCGACTAATTCCACTAGGGAACCTTACTCAAGAAATGGTGTTTGCGCTCGAATACTGTAAAAGCCTAGGCGCATGCTGATATCTTCAACTTCTCCGTTAATAAAAGAAAACAGCAAAGGCAAGACATGCTGGTAGTACCGGCTAATGCCACTAGGTAACCTCCCTCAAGAAATGGCATTCACACTCGAATCCCGTAAAAGTCTAGGCGCAACATTTAATGTTTGACACCCAGAACCGCCACTGACATCTTCTAGAATCTGTTCATGATGATGTCGTGTTGTGAAATTCGAATGATGCTGATATCTACAACTTCCCTGCTAAGAACACTTGCAGCACTTGAAAACAGCAAAACTGAGATGACGTCATGCGGATATATAGCACTTCCCCACTAATAAAAGAAAACAGCAAGACCAAGGCATGCTGGTAGTTCCGGCTAATGCCCTTAGGTAACTTTGTTGAGTTTCTTAAGTACTTCTAGTACTCTCATCTGAGCACCTTTATATTTTAATCTGAAGCACGGCACGGTTACTGTAGGTAAATTGAGATTACGTGCCTTCACGATTATTGGACTTTTACTTATTTCTCCCGAGATAGGTAGAGCAGCGATGTGTATGGAGCAGCTTACTAGCTTTACTCCTAGAGCGATTCAATGGAGCAGCTTCCTAGCTTTACTCCTAGTGTCGATGAATGGAGCACTAGCTATACTCCTAATTGGATGAATGGAGCAGCTTACTAGCTTTACTCCGATTACACGATTATTGGACTTTTACTTATTTCTCCCGAGATAGGTAGAGCAGCGATGTGTATGGAGCAGCTTACTAGCTTTACTCCTAGAGCGATTCAATGGAGCAGCTTCCTAGCTTTACTCCTAGTGTCGATGAATGGAGCACTAGCTATACTCCTAATTGGATGAATGGAGCAGCTTACTAGCTTTACTCCTAGTTGAATGAATGGAGCAGCTTACTAGCTTTACTCCTGCTAATGAAACAACTTGTGTTCTGATGATATTGCTGCTACTGACTAACTGACTTCTTTATTCAAGTCACAGAATATTTATACAATTCTCGACTTAATACTATTGCTATTTTCTTATTACGCTAAGCTAATCTCATCACAGCATTTATTCGTACATAATTATTATTTCCGTAAAGTGTTTCTTTATGGAATTAACAAATTAATTTCCGCAAAGCTTTTGCCGGTTGGTTGTTGTTACATCACGGCATTCATCGCTTTCATATGTACATACATAAATACTTCCGTAGACCGTGCGCCGCTTTACTGCTATTATGACATCATCGTGAACCATTGTTTCTTTCACCTAAGTTCTACCGCTGGCGCAAGGTTATCAAATTGCATCGTGTGAATTCTTGCGCGCAGGGGTATTGTGTCACTGCCTTCACTTGTTTCTTTATGTGATTAAGAAATTGGTGGAGGTCAGTAGCGAGTGACTTTATTCAATTACTGAATTTTGTAAATATGTTTGTCGATATGTCTATACTTACAGCTGGGAATTATAATTCTGCATGCAATGAGAATGCTGTAGGTATGTATGTATATATGTACATGTTTGCATTTATTCATTGATGCATGAATTTTTTAATTCTGCGTAAACAAAATCGACTCAAGAATGCATGTATGTATGTATATACATGTTTAACTGATGCCAATGGATGCCCTGTATGTAACAAATCTCCCCCTTTTTAAAAAAAAAGTGTTATTCTTGGGAGAGAAATAACGCATTAAATCTTAATTTATTTGTTTGATAGCTTGGGAAAAAGAAAAATATTTACTTGAACCTTTTGTATGTATATACGTAATGCTGAGATGAGTACATGTGGTGTTTAGCTATATTAAAAAGAACAAAGCTTATCTAAGCGTGGATTAATTTGGGTTAGCTTAACTGTATTTTGTACATATTTTTGCTACAATTATTTTTATTTCTATTAATTATGTCTAGATTTTTTCTGTACAACAATTTATTTCTACTATATATATTTTTGATACAATCATTTTTCATTATTCTTATTCGTAGATACTATACGTGTAAATACATATTTTTGGTACTATTATTGGAAAATCATTAATCCGAAAAATAAATGCATCATGAATCGTTGTTACTGCACAGCCACCAGCACAACAATATTTATTTGCTATTTCATATATATATAAATCTAGTGTAGACATGTAGCAGCTTACTCTCTATCATATAATTTTGTAGTACCTAATTACTATATCGAAATACAGCATCGCACACATATGCAAATCCATTGTCCACTAAGAATAAAGTCCAGATGTAAAAAATTTTGACCTAGCACATCATCAATTTGTCGTCATATAATTAACCATGGACAGTGAGTGAGATCAGTTATCGTCGGCTTGTTATCACTGATAGACACTCTCCTAATTTTGTACTGTGCGTGCTTTTGAAATAAAAGTTGAGTTATATAAAAATCGAACTGTTTGATTTATTCACCCTACATATCCAATTCGTTGTCGCATCGCGAAAAATCTCGCGATTGTACATTGGTGACCCCGACGGGATATCGGTTGTGCTAATAGTTTGGATTTTCATTTTCGTCGTTCGCCTAGCGCCTATCCGATTGATCGCATATCGTATAAAAAAAAAAAAACAATTAAAATAACAGACAATATCAGATTCGTTGATTTCGTTTCGTGAAACTATGCGATAGTGGCATAACAGTGCACCACAATACATATATATATATGCAACACATTCGAATGTGTATAGTGTATCACCCTGCAAATATATATCTATGCAGGCATTATTAGAGTTCATACTTATAGGAATATCAGTGTTTAGATTGGAAATTTAAGCTGTGCGTAGATGTAATACTAACTAACCACTACGGGCGCATATCAGTACTAGCTTGAATATAATAACTTACGGTTACAGTAATTTCACAGTTAACAGTATAGTGAATTTTTCAAATACTTGCTTATACATATCTATTTCACGTATATTAATTGGCAAGGTTAAGTGTTAATATAAATCAATGATAGCACCATCTTTGGCCATATTAAAAACGAAACGAGCGGCAACTAAGGGTGCTCTGACGCGAATTAAAACATTTGTGGAAACTACCGACAAAGCGTTAGTGGAAGAGTTAGAGTGTAGGCTATCATTACTAGAGGCTTATTTTAAACAGCTAGTGGCAATTCAGGATCAAATTCTCAATGCGGAGGAAGCCACCGAAGCCGACAAAAATGCGACTGGGGAGATAGAAGATATGTATTGCTCCATCAAGGCTAAATTACTTTCGAAGATAAGCAGCTTAAAAAAGAGTGAGTCCTCCACGATGAACGGTACAATCGACGAAGGAGCACACAACAGATCGATAGTTCTCATGCCTTCAAGCTCAAGGTTTGCCTAAGTTTAAGCTTCCTAATTTTTTCGGCAACTGCATGGAATATACCAACTTTATTAATTCTTTCAAGATAGCGGTAAGTCAGAATCAAAATTTATCAAATATTGAAAAGTTTTTGCATCTTCGTTCTTGCCTCTCGGGTGAAGCTTATAAAACCATTGCTGCCTTAGAAGTCACCGAATCCAATTATGAGGAAGCACTGAAACTTTTAGAATCCCGATATGGCACTAAATATATAATTTTTCAAGCTCATATCAGCAAATTGTTTGAAATACCAGCGGCAACCAAAGGTACTGCGACACAATTGAGAAGCGTTGTGGATGGTATTAATGTCCATTTGCAAGCTTTGCGGTCCCTAGGATCTACCGACGACATCTTAAATTCGATAATATTGCATGTTGCCAAGAAAAAAATAGACTGTTCGACTACTAACAAATGGGAGGAGTCCTTGACCTATGAAAGCCTTCCTACTTGGAAAGAATTCTCATCATTTCTTAATACTCGTTGCCAATGTTTACATAGTCAAGAATCAACCCGAAAACCAGAATCAGCGACGGCAAATCAAAGAAATAGTAGGCTTAAATCGTCTGTACTTGTAGCTTCTAAGCAAAATTGTGCCAAATGCAATAATTCGGAACATACAATTCACAAATGTCCGGCTTTTATGAGTATGACTGTAATGGATAGATTTAATCATATTAAAAAATTGGGTCTTTGCGTCAATTGCTTAAATAAGGGACATTCAGTAAAGAATTGTCGTTCATCGCGATGTAGAATATGTTCATCTCCTCACCATTCACTCCGACATAGATTCGCTTCTCAATCGTTGACATCGTGCGCACAAAATCAGTCCTTTAGCGATACTGCAGTCCAGGCAGAATCTTCTATCTCTGGACCGCATAGCAACACAGCTCTTCATTCTTCTTTGATTGCAAACACTGATCAGGTTATCCTTGCCACTGCAGTTATATATGTCAAGGACAGATCCGGTCGTTTGGTGCCCACTCGCGTGCTATTGGATTCTGCGTCGCAGCTTAATTTTATATCAGAGTGTCTAGTTCAACGTTTACAACTTAATCGAAATCGCATTGATGTAGAAATAAATGGTATCGGAGATTTGCCATCACGAGTCAAATCCTCAACTAATATTACCGTTAAGTCTCGACTAAATGATTTTACTGCACAAATAGAAGCATTAGTTTTGAATAATATTACGAGCGCCCAACCCGAAAATAGGATAAATATACATGATTGGCACATTCCACCAAACATTCAACTAGATGATCCTAAATTCCACATACCACAGAAGATTGACATTCTCCTAGGAGCAGAAATATTTTACCAATTGCTCAGTGTTGGGCAAATTAAATTAGGGAATCAGCTGCCTGCATTACAAAAAACAGTCTTCGGTTGGATTGTTGCCGGACGATTCAAAACATCAGGAGCGTATAAGGAAGTCCATAATCTATTTGTCGAGCAATCGGAAAAGGAGCCATCAGTAGAAGTCAATCTACAAAATCCAGTCGAAAAGTTTTGGAAAATGGAAGAGGCGGAAAATGTTGAATCTTATTGGACTCCTGAACAAAGGCAATGTGAACAACATTTCATCAGAACAACTACCCGAGCTGACGATGGAAGATTTATTGTAAAACTGCCATTTAAAAGACATTCTACTGAACTCGGATATTCGTATAGTGCTGCCAAAAGAAGTCTGTTAAGATTGGAAAGCAAACTGGCAAACAATGAAGACCTTAATAAACAATACCTTAATTTTATGCAAGAATACGAGCAACTTCAACATATGAAAGTGTCCAGTATTAAGAATGATGAAGTCAAATACTTTATCCCGCACAGATGTGTGCTTCGCCCAGATAGTTCGAGCACCAAACTCAGAGTTGTATTTAATGCCTCATATCCTACTAGCACGAATATTTCGCTCAATGACACTCTGATGGTTGGACCAACGATTCAAGACGATATGTTCGCCATTCTCACTCGCTTCCGTTGTAGAAAGGATGCAGTTACAGCCGATATATCCAAAATGTATCGTCAGATCTTAGTTGCTCTTGAGGATCAACGGTATTTGGGCATCTTATGGCGAAATGGACCACATGAGCCGTTAAAAACTTATTTGCTTTCGACTGTAACCTACGGCACAGCGTGTGCTCCATATCAAGCAACCCGCTGCTTGGCAGCATTGGCAGACAAATACGATTTCGACTTACCAATTGGAGCAAAAGTAATCAAAACCGACTTCTACGTCGACGATATGATAAGCGGGGCAGAATCACTTGAAGAATTGCTTCAACTTAAAGAAAATGTTCAAACCATTTTATCGTCAGCTAAATTTGAATTACGGAAATGGTCATCTAACAATAAGCAATTCTTGCAAACAATTCCATTAGATCATCGGGAAACGACTCTACGAATTAATAATGCCGATATAATAAAAACCCTTGGCTTGATTTGGGATCCGTCTGCGGATAATTTTCAATTCACTTGGCATGCCGTAAATTCACATGCTAAAACTTCAAAGCGCACAATTCTTGCTATAGCCTCGTCGTTATTTGACCCACTTGGCCTAATAAGTCCTATAGTGGTCGTGGCAAAATTACTTCTACAAAGACTTTGGTGTCTTAAACTCACGTGGAACGAATCTCTACCGATAGATATCCAGTCCGAATGGCATGCATATCAAAATCAGCTTCAAAATGTGTCCAAGATTCAAATCCCTCGGCACATTTATTCAGATGCATATAAACGATGTGAAATCCATGGATTTGCAGATGCTTCCATGAAAGCCTATGGTTGTTGCATCTACTTGAGATCGATTACTGCGATGGGAAAGGTCAGCGTTCATCTAGTTTCTTCCAAGTCAAGAATTGCCCCACTCAAAACACAGTCGCTACCGAGATTAGAGCTCTGTGCGGCTTTACTTCTTTCTAAATTGTTAGCCCGCATACAACCACTTCTTAAGTCTATAGAACGAACAGTACTCTGGACCGATTCGGAGATAAGTCTACATTGGATCAAAAATGAACCGAGTTGCTGGAATATATTCATCGTGAACCGTGTTTCGCAAATTCAACAATTAACCGAACCATCCTCTTGGCGTCATGTAGACTCCAAATCGAATCCAGCTGACCTAGTTTCACGTGGATGCACCGTAGATGTTCTTAACACCTCAATTTGGTTTACTGGACCTAATTTTTTACTGAAATCGGAAGCAAATTGGCCGAATAATTCAAAATTTATACAACTCGTCGATATTCCAGAAAAACGATCAAGAAAATCTGCGTTGAAAATGACATAATCGCATCAAATACATTTATTAACGACTACACTAAGTTATGTAGAATCTATGGCTATGTCCTGAGATACTGTAAGAACATTGTGGTACGACTCAAGAAAAAAGGCATCGTCATCAATTACAACGCATCTCCGCCATTTGAAATTTCAGCCGAATTAACTCCGAGCGAATTAAAAGAAGCTGAACGACGCATTGTGTTTATTATCCAAAGAAATTGCTTCAGTGATGAGATAAAGTCTTTGGGCCACAAACAGGCCATCAGTTCAGATAGTCGCTTAAAATCGCTTTGTCCATTTTTAGATGAAGGATCACCACCATTGCTGTGGGTAGGCGGAAGACTTCGAGAATCGAACCTGCCGTTTGACGCAAAGTTTCCAATCCTATTACCAAGAAATCATCCATTCCTATTGGCGGTTTTGAGACATCTCCACCGGAAATTACTTCATGCAGGAAGTCAGGCCTTAGTTGCTGCTTCTAGGCAACAGTATTGGATTATCGATGCCAAAGCGGCAGCTAATTGTATCGTAAAGCATTGCATACACTGTTTCCATTATCGACCAAAGACATTCCAGCAAATGATGGGAAATCTTCCTCCTCAGAGAATCGAGTACTCCTCACCATTCACTAATACTGGCGTCGATTTCTGTGGTCCTATATGGATATCATCTCGCATTAGAGGACGGCCATTACAGAAAGCTTACATTGCGTTATTTATTTGCTTCGCCTCAAAGGCTGTACACTTGGAAGTGGTTTCGGACCTTTCTGCTGAAGCCTTCATCCTGGCTCTAAAAAGATTTGTGGCTCGACGCGGAAAATGTTCTAACATATTTTGTGACAATGCGACCAATTTCGTCGGCGCTCGAACAAAGCTAGCTGAGCTGTACTATGCACTCTTCAACGAGCAGGGGAAAAGGAAAATCTTACAAACCTGTACAGAAGATACGATGTCCTTCCGGTTTATTCCGCCTAGGTCTCCACACTTTGGCGGATTATGGGAGTCCACAATCAAGTCTGCAAAGCATCACTTATATCGGATAATGCACAATACTTCGCTCAACTTTGAGGAGCTGTCGACACTCGTCGCACAGGTGGAAGCCATTCTGAATTCCAGGCCTATATCAGCAATGTCACCTGGGCATTTTTGATTGGACGACCTTTAAATGCCATTCCAGAGCCCGATGCAACGGAGGAAAAATTACCATCATTAACACGCTGGAAACTCGTCTGTGCTCTCCAACAGGATTTTTGGAAGAGATGGGCTCGTGAGTATATTCCGCATCTGCAGCAGCGATATAAGTGGAATTCCATATCTACTGATGTTAAAGTTGGCACACTGGTTTTAGTAGCAGATGATCAACAACCCCCGCAGAAGTGGATTATGGGCAGAATAGTCGACACATATCCAGGTCCAGATGGGCATACTAGAGTGGTAGATGTAAGGACAAAACAAGGCATCTTACGTCGATCAATTCATAAGCTTGCACCATTGCCCTTAGCTAATCATTGAAGATAAACAGTCTCTTCAAGGCGCCCGGAATGGAAAATCATTAATCCGAAAAATAAATGCATCATGAATCGTTGTTACTGCACAGCCACCAGCACAACAATATTTATTTGCTATTTCATATATATATATAAATCTAGTGTAGACATGTAGCAGCTTACTCTCTATCATATAATTTTGTAGTACCTACTTACTATATCGAAATACAGCATCACACACATCTGCAAATCCATTGTCCACTAAGAATAAAGTCCAGATGTAAAAAATTTTGACCTAGCACATCATCAATTTGTCGTCATATAATTAACCATGGACAGTGAGTGAGATCAGTTATCGTCGGCTTGTTATCACTGATAGACACTCTCCTAATTTTGTACTGTGCGTGCTTTTGAAATAAAAGTTGAATTATATACAAATCGAACTGTTTGATTTATTCACCCTACATATCCATTCGTTGTCGCATCGCGAAAAATCTCGCGATTGTACAATTATTGTTATTCGTAATATATGTGTGAATACATATTTTTTGGTACTTATTTGTGCTAAATTTAAAATTTAACTTAAACCTATTTATACATTTATAAATTATTTATATTGATTTATTCATGATATATGTACATGTAACCATTCAGATAAAATATAAATGGCGGGTGCATGGAATTGACTCAGATTCGACACGGCTTAGTGTTTGGGAAGGGGTGGTGGTGGAGGAATAGGTAAATTTTGTCTGCTACCTGCTTGTTGCTGGTGGGTGGCACGTTGTTTAATGGCATCCTTTAATTCTGAATGAGAGGTTTGTGAGACAGCTTGTTCTTTGTTCCTTACTGTCGTTACTTCTACAGAGGTTAGTGTTTTAAATTTTGATTTGTTTGTTTTAGTGATCTCCGACTGGAAATTTTGCGAGATCTGCTTGACTTTACTTGCGGAAAAAGTTGTGGAGATGGTAAATCTTGAAACTTGGTATCTATTCCGGGCTCATGGTTCAAGGTATCCGTAGCTTTTTTAGAAAATTTAGGGTATGTTTCAGTGTATGACTGTACCTTTGGGTTACTGACAGTTAATACTTTGGGTGTTTTGACTACTATTTTTTGTTTCTTGTTACTTATAACTTTACATATTTTCAAGATTCCGATTATGCAGAGTACAAAAATTACTACGGAACTTAGGGATAAAGAGCTTATTTGCATTATTTGTGCTTTATTTATTTCTTTTCTTTGGTTGTCCAGTGTATTTATCTGTTCTTCCAGCTGATCTAGGGAGTGTGAATTTTCATTTAAAATCTGATTGGCATCCTCTGTTTTTAACATAACTATGTGTTTTTGGGTAGTGAGATTGGTATTCTTAATAAATTTCTGAATGGTTTCATTCATACTAGAATTTAGCGGATGAGAATATTCCGGCTGTGAGATTTTAATACTCTGATGATCGTCGTCTTCGAAGTATATAATTTGATCAGCTATTTGGACAAATGTTTATTGTCTTGTTTTACTGCCCCCATCATTTTTTTGACAGCCATTATTCGTGAAATGGCTTCAATCTGTTGTTATGTACTGTTGCTCTTCGTTTACCGAATTGAATAACAATATTAACAGTGTTAAAGACTTGTACCACTAGATATGGTCCTAGCCATATCTGGGAAAGTTTGTGTTTTTTAGTGGGGTTTTTCAGTAAAACTTTATCTCCTGTTTTGAAGGTTACTGGACGTGAACGCTTATCGTAGTAAACTTTTGACTTTTCCTTAGCTTTCAGAAAATTTTTCCGAGCTGTAGCGTACGCTTTTTGTATTTAGTACCTCAGAAGGTGGTAGTAACTTTCGTGGTTGTAAATGGGCTCCGGCTCTCTTTTCAGATTAGAGGGAACATCCGCTGTGAACCCAAACATCATGTGGACTATTATTGTATACAAAAGCCGCGGTTCTCAGGAATCGATCCCAAGCCTTTGGATTTTCAGATACGATAGCTCTCAAATACTCCACTAGGGGTCTGTGGGTTCGTTCCAGTGCGCCGTTGGATTGCGGATGGTAAGCAGAAGCATGCATTTTTTTTATTTTCAGAAGCTTACATACTCGTTTGAAAAGATCTCATCGAAAAATATTCCCGCTACGGTTTCTTCTTCGCCATTCGGCATGGCATAACAATCTACGAATTTCGTTAGATTGTCTTGGAAAGTCAGAATATATTTGTTTCCTGAGTGCGTTTCCTCAAGAGGACCTACTATGTCTAAATAAACTTTGTCGAAGGGCATATGGGCAGTATCTGTTATGACCATTGGCATACGATACTCCGGGCTAGCCTTCATTTTTTGGCATTTAGAGCACTTCCGAATATATTTCCTGATAGAACTAAGCATGTTTTTCCATGCGGAGTCATGATAGTCCTTTAGAATTGTTTCGATTTCCGCAGGGTCTGAGATAGTTTCTGTTAGTTTATGCTGGGAATTTATTACGTTGCTGTTCCAAGGTAATTCGCCCTGTTCAGGTGCACTGCTTTCTGATTGATTGCTATTAGTTGATCCGATTTCGACTGAGCTATTTTGGGAGTTCAGTGAATATTTTTGAAGTTTATGAGGAGTTTCTTTATTCTGATTTAGCTCTTGTATATTATTTTGTGCCTCCCTTATTTGGGCTCTTATAATAACATGGCATTGTGCTTGCCGTTTTGATGTCTGTGGAGAATTATAATCATCATCGTCTATGTCGGACTGGAGCCGGTGATGTACCTGAGCTTCGACAATGATCAAATTGGGATTTGTTTGGTTTTTTGGGCAGGTATTCTACTAAGCGCGTCTGCATTGGTGTTAAATTTTCCAGGCTTGTATTCAATTTTGTAGTCAAACTCGGAGAGATTATGGTGAAATCTGACTAGTCTTGAAGTTGGATCTTTTACATTAAATACGCCTTTCAGGAGCTTGTGGTCAGTGTAAACCGTAAAAGCTCTACCTTGTAAATAACACCTGAAGTTTCTGGCGGCCCACATAATAGCAAGCAACTCTTTTTCTATTGTGGAGTATCTTTGTTCCGCCTTATTTTAACTTCTACTTGCATACGCTATTGGCCTGTCTTTACCTATTGCCCCTTGGGATAAAACCGCCACCAATGCCTCCTTGCTAGCATCGGTTGTTAGATTAAAAGTTTGGAAAAAATCTGGATATTTGAGTAGAGGTGGATTTATAAGGGAATTTTTAATCTCATTGAAAGAATCTTGGCACTTTTGTGTCCAATTAAATTTGACGTCCTTCCGCAATAGATTTGTTAATGGTCTAGCTATCTTTGAGAAATTAGGGATGAACTTGCGATAGTAGTTTGCCAATCCAAAAAACGATTGAGTTTGTCTGATAGTTCGTGGTGGAGGAAAATTTTGGACACAGCTTGTCTTACTGGGATCTGGAAGTGCTACTTCATTTGAGCATTTGTGTCCGAGGTATATTACTTCTCTGCGAAGGAACTGACACTTTTCGGGTTGTAATTTAAGATTATGGGCTCGAAGTCTGTCGAATACTTTGGACAGTTTCTCGTTATGATCTTGTAAATTTTTTCTATATATTACAATTTCATCGAAATAGACAAAGTATTCTAATCCTTGGAGACCCGTTAGAATATAATTCATCAGGCGCTGAAAAGTCGCAGGTGCGCCTTTCAGGTCAAATGGCATTCTCTTAAATTCATAATGCCCGTAAGCGGTACTAAACACAGTTTTTGGTCTATCCCTTTGGTCAACCAGTACTTGGTGATATCCGCTTGCAAGGTCAAGTGTGGTAAAATACCGCGAATGCCCAAGCCGATCCAGCATATCTTCTATCCTTGATAATGGAAAGGCATCCCCTATAGATTTCTCGTTGACTTTACGAAAATCTACTACTACTCGCCAACGTTTATTGCCGTCAGGCCCAGCTTTCTTGGGGACTACCAGCAATGGAGAATTCCACGGGCTTTTACTTAATGGGATTATGTCGTTGTCCAACATTTCCTTAATTTGCTCATTTATGACTGCCCGTGTGTTTCTGGAAGTCTATACATCTTTTGATTTATGGGTGGCTGATTGTGTAATATGCGGATGGTATGCTTTATGGTACTAGTGCACGTGAGCTTATCTCCCTTTAAATAAAAAAGATCATTATACTTATAGCATAGCTCAAAAATTGATTTTTCTTCTCCGTGATATAAATTCTCTATAATTCTTTACGTAAAGCCACAAGCCTGTCTGGGTAATAGCTTCTAATATGGTTTACGTTCTTGAATATGGATTGGAATTAAATTTGAATTTGTATTTTTTGACATTGTGTGTGCTTTTGTTTTGTGCACGTAGGATAGGTGGATCACCCTTTTTATGAGTACTTTGGGTATTTAAGTCGTCCAAAGGTAAATGGAGATAGTGTACGTTATAGCAATTACTTGGAACTAGAGTAAGCGTTAATTTCCTTAGGAAGACTGGTTCCGTGTTTACATTTAGAATGGATAACGGTATGAAGCTTTTATGAGGACTAAGAAGGCAATTTTCGACAAATACTCCTTCTTGGATCTCCTGAGACAAACAGATCATTTCTTGGTCTATTTGTAACGGTATGCTCAGTACCATTTGAGATCGAGGGGTATTCTATTGGATCGCTGAAGTACTACTTCATATTCTTTTGAGGTGTTCAGAGTTTCTTCCATTGGAGGTAAGGCATTTTTGTTATCTATTGTCCGTGATTTAAATTGCTCCTCCAATTGATCACTTGGTATTTCCTCTCCATCTTCTAGGGATGTTTCGAGAGGTACCGTGAATTCAATGGGGTTGGTCCGTACGAGGGAACCGGGGTAATTTATTAGGCCCTTCGACATTACAATTTTTTGCAAGAAAGTCATTGCCTAACAGCCCATCGTGTTTCTCCTTCTCCAAATCGAGTTTTCAAAGTCACCTTTTGGCTTCGTTCTATATGTTCTGGGTTATCTAGTGCTTTCTTTTTTATGATGCTTACTTCAGCTCCAGTGTCTACTATCAGCCGAACGGCTGTGTTTTTGCCTATGTCCAGTGGTAAGTCTACTACAGGTACATTTTCTCTATTTGATTGTTTTTTTGCTTGAGAGGACCCTGAAGTAGTTTGCGCAGTTTCATTCAATGTCGGGCCGGGGATTTTTCGGTCGACATTATGCCGTTTCCCGAATGTGTGGCCTCCCATCGTTGTTTCTGCTGACATGTGGACACCGTGTGACTTCTTCTCCCACAGAAGTCGCACCTATTATGTATGTGATTAAATCTTTGTTCTCTATCTGCAGAGCCCCACCGAGCATTGTTTTTAGTGTTTGCGTGTTCGGGTGGCGCCTTAATGTTCTGTTTACAATATTGGGCATCATGGCTCTGCACTCTGCAGTTAGTACAATAAGGAGTATTCTTACGCTTTAGGCACTCGTCATACGTGTGCCCTTTATAATTGCAGTAGCTGCAGGTGATCTTCTTTAACAACAATTTGTGTTTATCGTATTTTTTTTCTGTCTGATCTTAAAAAGATTTCCGGTTTGGAGGTGGACTTCCTAACGATTTCCTTGTTATGCTTGTTTGAGGAGAGCGCCAGTAATTTTCTGGGTTTCCGTTTGTACTAAAGGATACTGAAGTTTCCTTTGGTGGTTCCGCTATTGGACGTATACCGATTTCAGTTTTTATGTTATGTCTTCCGAACTCCTTTTTGTAAGGGTAAGAAGACAAATTTACATTCTCGGGTATGGGATAACCATAGGTATTAGAGAAATTTGGTATATTGGGTCTTAGAAAATGGTCCACTTGGAAAGAGTTTGTTGGGTTAGTGATATAATTTGTTGGTTGTGGAATGAAAAAGTAACCTTGTTTTGTAATGTAGCGGTAATTGAACACTACAGCTATATTACTGCATTTTAGATAGGTTAGTGTAGCGGTATGTTAAAATGACAAGATATGTGAGCTTGTGTTTACTGTTACTTTATTGACCAAAAATTACTTATTTTACGTTAGTCTGAATTCTATTTTAATTTTTTCACTTTAAATGTACTTCATTAATTTAATTAATTATCTGTAGGCATGTATTCTTGAGGTGTCGTAACGTGACACGTGCTCAATTTTATACCTCAGATTTTCACCAATTTCACTTATATTTGAAAATTCACTGTCTATTATTATTAGTTCTTCTTAATATAATTCACATCACTCATTAATATTAATT
This sequence comes from Dioctria rufipes, assembly GCA_963924295.1. Taxonomy (NCBI): domain Eukaryota; kingdom Metazoa; phylum Arthropoda; class Insecta; order Diptera; family Asilidae; genus Dioctria; species Dioctria rufipes. The sequence continues at coordinate 108,499,934 of OZ002744.1, forward strand.
AATTCTACTTTGTTTTTTCACATGAAACGTCTAATATGCTTAGCTTGCATGCGTTAAACGCTATGTGAAAAAACCTAAAACTAAAATGTCTGCCACCAAATATATTTTAAAAAATGTATAAAAATACTTAGCCTAGAATTTCACCAAAACCTGCAACACCACAGAAATTAAATTGCTGCTACAATCTTTACTTAGCATGTAAATACTGTACCTTGCTTGGCACGTTGATTTATGCTAGAAAGATTTTGAAGTTATTTTCACTAATGAATAATTTTCCACTTTGAAGAACACTAGATCTATGCGAAGTTGCATTTACGATCGCTGTCAAACTAATGAGAGTTTAGTTAGGGAGCACCTCCTTTTTATAATGTCCGAGCCGCCATTTTCGGACAAGTTCCACATGATAAAATGCAAATTTCATATATTTTTTGCACATTATAAGTCCATGCTGTAATGTCAAAATATTCCAAATTATGTGAATTAATTTATTTTTAATTATCCATAATTTTTCCTAATTCATTTATTGAAATATTTCAATTTTTCTAAAATTTATCAATATGGCCGCTCCCTATCATACTATGTTAATTTCCGGTGTGGAACATAAATTCTCTCACGAATTTTCTTCTGTCTCGTTTCCACATCGTTCTCTTTCCCACTCATTATGGGAATTAAAATTACCTTTTTATTGTAAATATCTCCTTACCTGGGCAATTTCGCGTTTTTTAATTATTGCCAACAGGTAGAGCGCGGCCAACTTCGTAAAATTGATTATTTACGTTGTTGCAGTGACAGTTCGTTTCGCGGTGTTTAAGTCGTGAAGTGCCGTGTTTTGTGTTGGGTTTTTCTCATCAACAAATGGATTAACTATTAAGGTAAGTTGTTTAATCTCTTCTATAAGTGCTAATTATTGATTTGCCAGTGCATAATTTGCAAGAATCATGCAAATTATGCGAAAAATTGTGTATTGAAAAATTGTTAGTGAAATGTCAGCAATGGCAACAATTGTTGAATTTCACTAACAATAGTGTGTATGGATTCTGCGAATTCATGTAATCTGCACATTTAAGCATAAATGAAAGTTTTGCAAATGTTTATTGTGCAGAAAACATGAATTTCGCTAAGAAATTCCAATGTTTATGTTTGCATGTAGTGTTGTTGTTGTACTGCCAAGAAATTTGTTTCTTGGCAGTTTGCATGTAACTATATATTTTTGTTTGTAATTTTTTGTGATATCTTTGCTCCAGTTAATTATATTGAACTAATTTATATGCTTTTTCTTATTTCAGATGCTGCATAGAAGTAGGAAGGGCGTATGAGGACACTGGAGACTGGGATTTTACAGGGAAGTATTAAATAATGATCCCTATAACTTAATATCCACTTATTTATTTTCAGCTGTGTTCAACATACTCCCCCCTGTTGAACAGTTTGTTCAACCAAAGCCTTCTTTATCTTACGTATACCTCGCTTGTGGTAGTGATGAAAGATTAATTCTCCGTCCTTGTTGACTTTTAATTTAACTTGGTATTTGTCGGGTAGGTTAATAAATTTTTCGTGGTTCCTCCGCTGCTGTATTGCCCGAACATTAATACGCTGCAAGACATATCGAGGTAGATATATATCTACGCCTTCTCGCGTTCGAAATTTTTGAAAGCTATTGTTCATTCTCCTTTCGAACTCGTTTATGTTTGTGGTCAGCAGAAGTCTGGATAATTGTGATATCCGACTGCCATTAACTACCACTGTCTGATCCGGGTGTGGATCCGTAAAAGGAGTTGGGCCTACAAACGGTAAGTTTGTAGCCGTAGTTAATTCCTTCGCTGCTGCGCTCGTGGATGGCTCTCCTCTGGTTCTGGCAACTTCTTCTCGAACTCCTGAAGCCAATTCGTGGGCCAACTCCGGCCTGGGTCTGCCAAAAACATCACATCCCGGGTCACGCAACATCCTCCGCTCCGGGCTTCCTGGTGGGCTAAAATAAATGTCCTCCAGAATATATAACGTATCATCCTGTTCGTAGGTGAATGACATCTGAAATGGCAACCAGTTAGTATGGCGTAACGTGAATAGAACACAACCCTCAGCCAACAGTAGTACACAAAAGGACAGACACATGACGACACTAAGAACAGGTAGTTAATCTATAGCTAATGGTAGCGGACTAATTTTTGCAATTGGTCGTAGAAAACTACCGTTTCGCGTTTTGACCTTGACTACCCGAACCAGATCATCTGTCCCTGGATGCACTTGTTCGATTATGCCCATTAACCAACTTGTGGGTGGCATCTGATCGTGTTTTACAAGTACCACGTCCCCTACTTGAATATTTGGTTGTCTTGTATACCATTTGGGTCGATTTTGCAATTGGTTCAAGTAATCCCTTGACCATTTATCCCAAAATTGTTTATATAATAGTTGTATGTACTTCCACCGTTTGGAAGGTAGTATTGCTTCATGTGTATAGTCTGGCTCTGGAATGGCATTAAGTGCTTGGCCTATTAAAAAATGTCCGGGTGTGAGGATAAGTAAATCCTCTGGATCATTTCTCACGTAGCATAGCGGTCTAGAATTTAGACATGCCTCAACCTGAGCCAGGACTGTAGAGTATTCTTCGAATGTGCATCTGGAGTGTTGTAATGTTCGGCGTAAATGGTACTTTATTGCCTTTACTCCAGCTTCCCATATCCCTCCAAAGTGTGGAGAGGCTGGAGGACTAAAATGCCAATTGATTTGCTTGGAGGCAAGATATTGTGCTGCTACTGGAGTTACACCTTTAATTGCTGCTTGCAAATCCTTGTCTAAAATCGCTTTTCCTCCAGTGAAGTTGGTGCCACAATCTGAGTATATGTCACTACACAATCCTCTTCGTGCTACAAATCGTTTTAATGCAGCGAGGAATGCTTCAGATGTGAGATCTTATACCAACTCCAGATGTACCGCCTTTGTGGCCATACAAATGAAGATGCAAAAGTATGCTTTCAGCAATTTTGCATTTCGTAGGTTTGATGCTTTTATTATTACAGGTCCTGCATAATCAATTCCTACGTTAAGGAACGGTCTCGTTATATTCACTCGAGACGTTGGTAGATTTCCCATTAAATGGGTTCTTGTTGTAGTGCGATGTTTAAAACAGATAATGCACTTATGTATTCGACTGGTAATTCGGCGTCGTGCATCCAAGATCCAAAATCTCTCTCGACTAGTGCTGAGAACTAGTAATGGACCGCCATGCAGAGTATCTACATGTAGTTTATCAATTAGTATTAGTGTAACGTGATGATCACGTGGTAAGATGATTGGGTGCTTCCTATTATATGGCAATGTTGCATTCAGAAGTCTACCACCTAATCGTATTAGACCGTTGTTGTCCAGAAATGGATTGAGCTTGATTAATTTGCTATGTTGTGACAATGGTTTCTTGCCCAACATATTCTTATACTCTTCTGCGAACGCAGTTTGTTGTACGAGTTTTAATATTGTTACTTCAGCATTATTCCATTCCTGCACAGTGAAAGCTTGAACGAATTTCGTTTGCGGATGCCGACAATTGTGTATGAAACGTTGAATGTTTGCTACAATTCGCACAAGGCGAGTATACGACGAATATCGTAAAAGAAGATTGTTTTCTAGTTTCGCTAAAAAACTTACTGTAGGAAGTTCTTTAGCTTCTAAATTTGTTTGTTCCGAAATGTCCTTAAATTTCGGCCAGTTGTCCTGTTCTTCAGCTAACCATGATGGTCCATGCCACCATAAATGATTACTGGTTAAATCTGCTGCAGGAACACCTCTGGAGGCTAAATCTGCCGGATTGTGTTTTGTGGATATGTGACGCCACTGTTCGAAGCGTACAACGTCTTGTATTTCGACGACGCGGTTTGCTACGTAGATTTTCCATCGGGCTGGATGTTCCTTGATCCATTGCAAGACAATTGTTGAGTCTGTCCAGGCGAAGATTGGCACATGATATAGGCGCATATCTTCAAGTGTAGCCTGAAGCAGTCGTGCAAGTAGTAGAGCTCCATTAAGCTCTAATCTAGGAATTGCTGTTGGCTTAATTGGCGCTACCCTAGTTTTTGCAGTAAGCAAATTGGTATGAATTAAGCCGTTCTGATCGTCTACCCGTAAATAAACGGCAGCTGCAAAAGCCTTTGTAGACGCATCACAAAATCCATGTAATTGGATGCTTGCCTCAGATGAATAGTTGATCCATCTAGGGATTTGTATGTTTTCTATGCATTTTAAGTTACGTTTAAACTTATTCCATTGTTGTTCTATTATCTCCGATACCTTGTTGTCCCATGCACATCCTGTGATCCATAGTGCTTGCATGAGCACCTTGGCTGTGATTACCACTGGTGCCAGCCAGCCTAAAGGATCGTACAGTGATGCGATGTCAGACAGAATGGTTCGTTTAGTTACCTTGGCATGAACTGTCCATGGTTTGGTTATAATGGAAAAACTATCCAGTTTAGGATGCCAGCGAATTCCTAGTGTTTTTACAGATTCCTGGTCTGTGATCGTTAGTGTTTCTGTGAATTCACGTTGCTCTGCAGGAAGATGGCTTAACAACTCTGAACTGTTGCTTGTCCATTTCCTGAGATTGAATCCTCCAGATTTCATCATACCTATTAGTTGATTTAATAAGCATTTGGCGTCATTAAGATTGTCAGCACCAGTCAGGAGATCATCTACATAAAAATCTGTGGTTGTAACCGTAGAAGCTAAAGGCCATCTTTGCTGTTCATCATTTGCTAACTGTTGTAGCGTCTGAATAGCTAAGTATGGCGCTGACGCAGTTCCAAATGTCACCGTGTTCAGCTGAAAATCCTGAATCTCCTTAGTTTTAGGATGTCTCCAAATGATTCGCTGAAATATTCGGTGATCGGGATGCATGGTGATCATGCGATACATCTTTTCAATGTCTGCGTTCATAGCGATTTTATATTTGCGCCAGTTGAGCAACGTGGCGAACAGCTTAGGTTGCAGAACTGGGCCCTTTAGTAGATACTCATTAAGGGATTTGCCATTCGACGTCTTAGCTGAGGCATCGAATACTACTCTCACCTTTGTTGTCGTGCTTTCCTTCACAACGGCATGATGAGGTATATAATAATGGGGCTGATTGATATTGGGCGGAGGTATTTCCTCCATATGACCCAACAAGAGATATTCGTCCAAACATCTCTCATATTCAACTTTCAAGTCTGGATTTCTGGCTAATTGTCGTTGAATTCCTTGAAAGCGTTTGATTGCTTGTATTCTCGATTGCCCCAGAGTAGGGTTCTCGTCGTTTACAAAAGGTAACTTAACTTGATAAGTTCCATTATGCAGACGCTGGTGATTGAGTTGATAACTCTGTAGACATTCCTTGTCTTCTTTTTTGAGAATGGGGTTTGTGGGAAATTCTTCTGTTTCCCAGAACTTCTTGAGTTGAAGAGCCACATCATCAGTTGTGATTGTAAATGATAACGTTTTGTGCTCTGCATCATCTATGCTAGACCCTAGCAAAATCCAACCAAATATTGTGTTGACTGCTGTAGGAGTCGTATTTGTTCCTTGCCGAATACCGGTTCGCAATATTTGAGCATAAACTCTTGCTCCTAATAATGCATCTATCCTTCCCGGTTTCCAGAATGTGGGATCTGCGAGTTGCAGTTTCTTTAGCTTCGCGCATTCCTTTTTAGACACTATTCTAGAAGGCAGAGGATCTGTAATGTTCTTAAGTATTAGAAAGTTTTCTTCTAATACTGCTGTAGATCTCGTTGTTCGAGGCCGAAGAGAGAGTATTGTTTGGTGCCTTGAGATGGCTGTATGGCTAGTGTTTAAGCCTGTGATTGAGACTGCAATTGGGCTTTGTACTGCTCCTAATTTCCTGCAAGCTTCCTCCGTGATGAAAGATGATTGCGAGCCACTATCTATCAGACATCGTAGAATATAAGGTTTTCCGCTTTTTGTCTGTGCTACTACTAATGCAGTTGCTAGTAGAGCATTGTGACTTTCTCGGGTTACGAAGTTATGACTAGTGTTTAAGCCATCAGTATTGTTGACTGCTTGTAACCGGGAAAAGCTTTCCTGTGAGGAGCTAGATTGATTAGCTTGACTTGAGCTCAATCTAACCTTGTCATGTGCTGACTTATGCTCATTATGAACAGCTGAGGACTTGGGTTTTTCCTTATTGTGTTCTTCATGAAGGGTGCTATGATGTCTCCTATTGCATTTCAGACATCTAAATTTGCTAGTGCAATTATTTAAGTGGTGAATTCCTAAGCAATTTGAGCACCGACCTGATGCCTTCAATATCTGATATTTGGATGGTATGTCCATCGCTTGATACTTCGGACACTTTTGGAGGTAATGCCTGGCATTGCATGCTGCGCATTTAAATTCTTTTGTAACGTGATATGACTTTGTCACGTCTGGTGTGGTGTTTGGTTTGTGATGTGGTGTGGACTTAACTAGACTATCTGCTAACGATTCTAAAATTCTTAAACGTGTATTTAAGAACTGCTTAAATGACTTAAATGTTGGGAGTTCTTGTGTGCCTCCCTGCTCTTCTTCCCACATTTTGAGGGTAATGAAAGGTAATTTTTGTACTAACAGATGTATTAGAAGTACAGCCCATGATGTCGTATCAACTTCTAAACTTTGTAATTGTTGGATACATTCGTCTGTTGAATCAATTATTGACTTGAGTCCTTTAGCAGACTCTGCATTTAGTTTGGCTTGGTTTACCAAAACCTTTAATTGATGATTAACTAAAATTCTCTTGTTCTCATATCTAGCCTTTAACTTGTTCCATGCTGGCATGTAATCTTCATTTGTTACTGGGGTGTGCCGCAACAATTTCTCAGCATCACCCACTAAACAAGATTTCAGATGATGCAGCTTTTGAACTGGTGTTAGCTTTGTATTGTCATGAACAAGAGAAATGAATAGATCATGAAATGATCGCCATAAATCGTAGTTGCCGTTATACTTGGGCAACTGAATGCGCGGAAGGAATGATTCCTGTTGAACAACAGTTGTCGAATGAACAGGTACTTGTCCCGAGCTTGATGCTTCAGTAGTTGGGACGAATTTCCGCAATCCTTCTACTAATTCTCCCATATATTCGGAATATTTCAACTCTGTTGAGCTATGATTATCTTGGGCTAAATACTCATGTTGCTTTTCATCAGAACTTTCTAATAAAGCCTGATTTATTGCCATATCTGTATCGCTATATATTTCCCATAGTTTCTTCAAATCTGTAATTTTAGTTTCATAAAAGCCTTGTGTTCGTTTAAGAAGGTTCGTTTTCTTTCCATTTTCGATTAACTTTTCAATTCTTGCACGCAATATGCTTTCCGTAAGGATTAGTTTATCTACTGAATCCATGTTGATTGATATTTACGATTAGTTAATTCACCGTGTGGGTTAAATGATGAAGATAATTGAAAAAAAAACAATTTAATGCCACGTGGGATAAATGTAAATTTAGTCGAAGAACGTAAATTGATACCGTGTATGACAAATTGACGTGAAAAATATTTAACTAAATTTTCGTTACTAATTTTAGTTAATTTAATTAATCAACTATTTATTAAGAGTTACTGACATGTAAGTTCAGCAATTAACTATGTAACACGATTTACTGACATGTAAGTTCAGTAATTATAACAGAAATTTCGATAATATTCGAGCTGCCTCGTCTGGGCACCCTGAAGTTTTACGTCTAAGCACGTTTATAAATTAATTTTTGTATTTGTTAATAAGAACTGCCACGTCTAAGCACAGTTATTATTTTGAAAACTTCTTAAAAACTGCCACGTTTCAGCACAATAACAGTAAGAATTGCTTGACTAATTTAATCGTAACTGAATTATTGTCAATCGCAACAGTAAACAGGCACACATTCCTGGATGGAACCACCAAAAAATGTTTTGTAATCTAGCGGTAATTGAACACTACAGCTATATTACTGCATTTTAGGTAGGTTAGTGTAGCGGTATGTCAAAATGACAAGATATGTGAGCTTGTATTTACTGTTACTTTATTGACCAAAAATTACTTATTTTACGTTAGTCTGAATTCTATTTTAATTTTTTCACTTTAAATGTACTTCATTAATTTAATTAATTATCTGTAGGCATGTATTCTTGAGGTGTCGTAACGTGACACGTGCTCAATTTTATACCTCAGATTTTCACCAATTTCACTTATATTTGAAAATTCACTGTCTATTATTATTAGTTCTTCTTAATATAATTCACATCACTCATTAATATTAATTAATTCTACTTTGTTTTTTCACATGAAACGTCTAATATGCTTAGCTTGCATGCGTTAAACGCTATGTGAAAAAACCTAAAACTAAAATGTCTGCCACCAAATATATTTTAAAAAATGTATAAAAATACTTAGCCTAGAATTTCACCAAAACCTGCAACACCACAGAAATTAAATTGCTGCTACAATCTTTACTTAGCATGTAAATACTGTACCTTGCTTGGCACGTTGATTTATGCTAGAAAGATTTTGAAGTTATTTTCACTAATGAATAATTTTCCACTTTGAAGAACACTAGATCTATGCGAAGTTGCATTTACGATCGCTGTCAAACTAATGAGAGTTTAGTTAGGGAGCACCTCCTTTTTATAATGTCCGAGCCGCCATTTTCGGACAAGTTCCACATGAAAAAATGCAAATTTCATATATTTTTTGCACATTATAAGTCCATGCTGTAATGTCAAAATATTCCAAATTATGTGAATTAATTTATTTTTAATTATCCATAATTTTTCCTAATTCATTTATTGAAATATTTCAATTTTTCTAAAATTTATCAATATGGCCGCTCCCTATCATACTATGTTAATTTCCGGTGTGGAACATAAATTCTGTCACGAATTTTCTTCTGTCTCGTTTCCACATCGTTCTCTTTCCCACTCATTATGGGAATTAAAATTACCTTTTTATTGTAAATATTTCCTTACCTGGGCAATTTCGCGTTTTTTAATTATTGCCAACAGGTAGAGCGCGGCCAACTTCGTAAAATTGATTATTTACGTTGTTGCAGTGACAGTTCGTTTCGCGGTGTTTAAGTCGTGAAGTGCCGTGTTTTGTGTTAGGTTTTTCTCATCAACAAATGGATTAACTATTAAGGTAAGTTGTTTAATCTCTTCTATAAGTGCTAATTATTGATTTGCCAGTGCATAATTTGCAAGAATCACGCAAATTATGCGAAAAATTGTGTATTGAAAAATTGTTAGTGAAATGTCAACAATGGCAACAATTGTTCAATTTCACTAACAATAGTGTGTATGGATTCTGCGAATTCATGTAATCTGCACATTTAAGCATAAATGCAAGTTTTGCAAATGTTTATTGTGCAGAAAACATGAATTTCGCTAAGAAATTCCAATGTTTATGTTTGCATGTAGTGTTGTTGTTGTACTGCCAAGAAATTTGTTTCTTGGCAGTTTGCATGTAACTATATATTTTTGTTTGTAATTTTTTGTGATATCTTTGCTCCAGTTAATTATATTGAACTAATTTATATGCTTTTTCTTATTTCAGATGCTGCATAGGCGTATGAGGACACTGGAGACTGGGATTTTACAGGGAAGTATTAAATAATGATCCCTATAAATTAATATCCATTTATTTATTTTCAGCTGTGTTCAACAACCTTGTTGCAACCTTTCCATATCTAATGCCTTTTGGATGAGATTTTCTAAAGAATTTTCTTTCAGTGTGAGTAAATAGGCGCTTAGATGGGGATTAGTTGCACCACTCTTTATGGAAGCCATAGCAAAATCTTCTATTGGCTGCTTAACTACTTTAAAATTTTCAGATCCGTATTTACTCTGTGCTGCCTCGTTGCATTGAATTAAAACACTTTTTAATCTATTTGTAAATGAACTAAGTGATTCTGGCGGATATTGCCGGCAAGTAATTAACTTGTTTATTAGTTCATGGTATGTTTCACGAGGTAAATACGTGCGGTAAAGTAGTTGTTCGACTTCTTCAAATTTTGTGAGAGAGCTCGACGCTATTAATTGGTACGCGTTTCCTCTCAATCTGGTGGGGAAAATCTGCATGAAGGCTTTCTTTTCCTATTCCCCTAGACACTGTTGCACTTGCTTACAACAGCCTATAAAAGTCTGTAATTCTGTAAGGATTTGCCTGCTAATTTCCCCAGAGAACAAAGGCACCATTTGTACCGTCAATTTTACTACTTTTTCATAGTTTACAGACATTTTGTCTATTCTACTTGGTTGTTCTATGCAGGAAGTAGTTTATACTCGAACTTGGTGTAGCTAACGCTTGCTTGGTGTAGCTAACGCTTGCGAGAAAATTAATTAGACTGCGCCCTCTGAAGCGTTTACCTGAGCGATGTTCGCGATACCAATTTAGGGATGGTCTGCTTTGGGGTGAATTTCGCTCTACTATTGGGCTGTCTGGAGGACTTGTGTTGTCAAACGACAATGAGCTTATTGCTGCCTCAAAATCTGAGCCAGGATAGTTTTGATCAGGCCTGGGCATGAAAGCAGCCCCCACAGAGTTTTTACGTAATATTTGAGAGGGAGGAAAAGAGGAAATAGGTAGTTTAGTTAATTTTGTTTCATAACCGAAGAAATTAGAATGATTAAATGAAAATTGTGCTACTATTTTTGTTGCTTATATGCACATATATCGCAGTGACTACTACTTCTTTTTATAATGTTTACTATAGATTCTTAACAATTTTTATTAACTTACTTCACTTTACTTGTAGAGAAGTAAAAAAAATGTTTAACGTCAGTAGTTATTCTATGGCGTTTCTGTCGCACTTTTTAAGCCTCCAGGATTTCGCCACAGATGGCGCCACCGTCGCTAGGTGGTTTGGACACGTTTGTGCCTTGGCTGTATTGGTTTGTGCCTTGGATACACTATTGTGTCTTGGGTGCGCCATTGAGTCTCGACTGCGCCCTAGCGGGATTAACCGGTACTACCGGGATGTGTCATTTGGTCTTGACTGCACTCTAGCGGCATTAGCAGGTACTACCAGCACACGAAAACGACATTAGATAGATATGTTGTGCACCTAAATGTAGGCATTTTATCATGATTTTTCTTGAGCGCCTAAATGTAGGCTTTTGGTTTTGAACTAATAATTAAAGTTAATAGTAGGAAATTTTTTTCATGCCAATGGATTCTAGATGGGGGGTATGTGGGGGGATAATAAAGATAGGGAGGGGGGTAATGAAATTTTCATCAGAAATCATCTACGGGCTCTGGTTTTCGAGATATTAGCGTATTAATAATTCAAGTTATTTTTGCTCATGGAAATGGATTCTTGGCGGTGTAGAGTGGGAGGGGGAATGAAATTTTCATCAGAAATCCTCTACGGGCTCTGGTTTTCGAGATATTAGCGACATTTGTTCAAACAATTAGCTAATTGGCAATTATATAATTAGTAATTGGCAATTAGCTAATTGGCAATTAACAGCTTGGTTGGTCAATAGCTAATTGGCAATTAGCTAATTGGCATTTAGTAATGTGGTGTGATGCATAATTCTCATTAGCAAGGAAGTTGTAAATATCCGCATCATTCCAATTTCACAACATGACTTCACCTTAGCTTGATGTTTTCGCAGCAAATTAATAGTATTGGATTTAGGGGGGGGGGTGCTTATATTGAAAAGTCACAGTTGCTCTTTCGAGTGCAAACACCGCTTCCCTAGCGGCATTAGCCGGTATTTCATAATATGTTGTTCACCTCGAGGGAAAGTAAGGTTCCCTAGAGGCATTAGCAGGTACTACCACTGTTATGGCTCAATATACGGAAGATTCTTCCAGCAGCCAAGGGCGCATTTTAGTGAAATAATTAGCAATTGCTAAACAGTAACCTCGCATGGTACTGTTCTGCAACTGTCGGTTATTTTGCTGATTAGCTCAACAGCTGGCTGCGATGAGCGCTTAGTGGAGCAATCGACGATTACAATAATAATTAACCTCGCATGGTAATTATTATGTAAAGCGATTGTTTACTACTGAGCGACTCAGGTGCTGCAACCGGTAGAACAAACGGCAAGGTTGTTGTCGTTTGTTTATTTCCGCGTTGTTAAGTAAAGTCTACTTCCGAGTATCGGACATAAAAGACCAATGACTGGACTGGCGAGTGCCGTAAAGTGTACAGTCTTATCGTGATTAGAGTCGGTTCAGGTTACCTAAGCGCCAGGTAGCTTAGTTATATTGACATTAAGTTATGTCAGTTCTCGTTTTAATAAAGTATTGTTTTAAATGCAACTCGTGTGTTTTCTTTGGTGTAAAGATTTATTGTTTTACTGATTCGTGAGTTTTATTATTGGGACACGACAATTGGCGCAGCCGGTTTAAAAAAGTATTGTGTTTTTAAAATTGATACATATTGGGAGTTATGCTTTTTTAGCTACTCCATTTTTTTTTATTTTCTGGGGGTTATGCTTTTTTAGCTACTCCATTTTTTTTTATTTTCTGGGAGTTATGCTTTTTGAGCTACTCCATTTTTTTTTCTGGGGAGTTATGCTTTTTTAGCTACTCTATTTTTTTTTATTTTTTGGGAGTTATGCTTTTTTAGCTGCTCCATTTTTTTTTTTTGGTTAATTGTGGGAGTTATGCTTCTTTTAGCTGCTCCATTTACTTTACAGGGTAAATTAAAGAAGTGTTAGAATAAATGGTAAATATAATATAAATATATAGAAATTGATTGAGGTTGTGATAATGCTGAGATTGAGTGTTTGGGTTAAGTGTTAATAGTTATAGGCGTTTGAAAGTTTTGTTTTTCGGAATTCCATGTGTAAGTTGAAAATATCAAAGTATATGTTAAGTATTTAATTTATCGGGGGCTCTTGGAATTTTGTTTTTGTTTTGTCTGCAGTGATGTGGATCAATGCTTTTCGTTCAACCGAGGGAAATAAATATTTTGTGTGTTCATAGTTGGCTTTCGTGTTCTTGTTACAAATGGGAAGTGTAATAAGTTTTTCTTTAGCGTTGTGTTGGTGAATGAATTTATGTGTATAGAAGAAACGGTGAATTTTTTCTTAGACGGTAAATAGTGTAAAAGTAGTTGTTAAGAAGAGGAACTTTTTGTAATGATAACGTTATTTTCTTTTAGGCCGTTTAAAAGTTGAGTTTCACTCTTGTTTGATCGAAGCTCTCTCGCTATTGTAATAATTTTGATAGAGTATGCTATATTCGTTTGAGTCGTCAACATTTTAAACAGAGATTATGAATCTCGATATTGATATCTGCTGAGGTGTTGGGTTTATGTCTTCATGATTCACACAAAAGTCAAGTCGACTGTAACGATTGTGATTAAAGTGTTAATCTAGGGAGCATTTATGTTACAAAGCTTTGGTTAGGTGTTAAGTTTAATAAATTAAGGTATCGGGAGTCATTGGTAATTAGGCTTAGATTGGAAGGAAAAGAGAAAAGAATTAGATGATCTTCTGGTGCAGACTTCAATGTCGGGGAGTAGAAGTAATGTACTGACAAGAGAGCAACTGTTACGGTTCGAAACTCAAGAAAAGGAAAGATCGCAGGAGCTAAAAGAGTGTAAGGAGAAGCTAGAAAGCTACGAGCAAGACTGGCAGTATATCGGAGAGCATCTCACGGCAGAGTTGCAAAAACGAACATCAAGTGAAGAATCGAGAAAATTGATTCAGAAGTGGAATACAGCTGCCAAGTCCTGTACGAAAGGCGAAGCTTTAGACTTGCTGGTAACGGCTACACTCGAGGTGATCCAAAGGGGTGAGATCCAAGCAGAACAATTGTTAGAAGAAGATAAAAGAAAGAACAAGGGTCTAGTAAAGAAAATATTGTCCTTGGAACAGCAACTGAAGGAAGCAGAAGAGGCAGCGGAGGAACTGGAGACAGAATTAAGAGCCGAGGGTCCACTGCCGCAAGAAAAAGTATACAGGCAAGAAGTCAGTAAGAAGTGGACACCAAGGAAATTAGTGTTCTGGGATAAACCACGAGAAACGAAAGAAAGCTCATCGAAGGGAAAGACAAAAGGACCAGGAAGCAGTAAATCATACGGATTGCTCAAGAACAGTATGGCGGAAGCACATGGGAAAGTTATGGATATGGTATCCAAATATATACCATTATTTTCTGGGGAAAGGTTACCAAAGCTGGGCAAAGAACTGTACCGTTTCCTGAATTACAGCAAGGAACTCTACGATCAATTGACTACTGAAGAAAAAGCTATCTTTATCAAATGTGTGAAATTTCGGCTTACAGATGACGCTTATTATCTAGTGTGTTCCCAGGAGCCGAAGGATTTTGAAACTCTGCAGCAAGTTATTACAACTGCTTATACGCCACGAAAAACGTTCAGTGAGCTACGTACGGAAATGCTGGAGTGTAAACAACGACCTGGAGAGGACATTCGAGAATTCGCTGACAGAATGAAAGAGCTTCTGAACAAAATTAAAACAGCAGTCACAGCTAAGTACCCAAATAAGGAAGGTGGACTAATAGCAGAATTGGAAGCTGACGCAGTGAAGGCAACGCAAGTGCATCTGACGGGAAGGCGATTCCAATCTCTACATGAAGTACAAGAAGAAGCTAGTTATTTCGAGAAGGATGCAACGAGGCTCCAGAGTAGAGAACCAGAAGTCTGGGGAAGTGGGCGAAAACTGAATTCCGAAACAATGCGAGATAGCTGGGGGACTAATCATTTCAACAATAATACCAGCAGACCATTCAGAGAAGCCGTACAGAAGGGCCCATTTCCAGCAGCAGCAGGAATATATCGTGGATCACAGGCTAGGGCAACGCCGCCTAGGCCCATCCAGTGCTTCCAGTGTGGGCAAAGAGGGCATATTGCTAGGGAATGCCAATCAAGAAAACAGCCACCATACTGTGTAAAATGCCGAAACTATGGTCACGATACTACTAGTTGTCGAAGACAAAACATAAGGTTTGCGGATACTTCAATTGGTTCTCCAGGACAGCTGCAAACAGACCCAGATATCCTTTATTGCCAATTTTGTAGAACCTGCGATCATTATACCGCAAACTGCTTGAAGAAATATCTAGCGGAACAAGAAGCTCTAAAGAAGGGAAACGGGGAGCGGCAGCTGGGGGAATTACCCGCAGCTGCCTTCAATTAACGGAATTCAAGACCATGAAGACCTCACAGAAAGAAGCCAGTGTCATAGAGTTAAGTTTGTTAAATAACTGCATTATCTCAGTAGAATCGGATATAGGTATAACGGGTAAATTAACATTATTAGTAGATACAGGTGCAACATGTAATATAATTAAGGTAAATCGTACTAAAGGAAACACGCCTATACAAACTCTCAAGAAAATAATGATTGAAGGGTTGTTTGGGGCACAAGAAAGTTCAATTGGAACTTGTAAAGCCACACTACGCATAGGTGGAATAGAACAGCCATGCGAGTTTAACACCATTTATGACACTAATTCGATTCCAGCTGACGGTATTTTGGGGATCGAGTTCCTGAAGGACAAAGCAGTCATTGATTGTATAAATGGAAAACTGTCAATGAAAGGCATGGAGAAAATAAAGGAAGAAATACCTCTTTTTGGATGCATCACTGGAAAGGAGAAAATCAAGATAATAGAGTTGAAGGAAAGCACCCAGAAGAAGAAGGGAAAAGGAGCTGGAAATTCCTCGCATGGAAGCCCAGCGCGACCCCTCTAAAGCTACAGCTTACGCAGAGGCTCAGAGCGAAAAGGTACATCTTACACAGCGAAAGGAAAAGTATTACTTAGGAAAAAGTAAAAACACTCAGGGGACAAGAATTAAGTTGAACCCAAGAACAGAGCGGTTATTGGAAATTCCTGTCACAGGTGAGGAAGATTTAGTATGCATGGCGGAAGAAATTAGGCCAGGAGTGTATTGTGGGAATGCTATAATTAAGCCAAGGAACGGTAAAGCGTGGGTAGGTATTATTAACGCAGGAAGGGAGCCCGTTGAACTAGAGAATTTCAGGCCGAGGCTTGAAAAATTGAGTAAGTATACTGTGCATCCACTAGGACGGGATAAGGGTAAGATTGATAATCGCCAACAACGGCTCAAGCTAATGAAGGAATCACTGGTGCTGGGAGAAGACCTTAACTTCGAAGAAAGGGAAGCAGTAACCCATTTTTGCTACGAATACAGTGATATCTTTCATTTGCCAGGCGATAAATTGTCATACACCCCGACGAAGACCTTTAAGTTACCGTTAATGGCTAATACGGCCCCCATACACAAAAAGCAATATCGCATGCCAGAAGCCCATCGAGAAGAGTGTCAGGAACAACTCAAAAAATTACTCGAGGACGACATCATCGAACCCAGCGACAGTCCGTTTAATTTCCCCGTACTTCTAATTCCTAAGAAAGGAGTAGATGATAACGGTAAAAGAAAGTATCGGCTATGTGTAGACTTCAGAGAACTAAACAAAGTCTGCATCCCCTTTTCTTATCCCCTTCCCCGAATTGAGGACATCTTAGATCGTTTGGGGCATTCTAGATACTTCACCACGTTAGATTTAGCTAACGGGTACCACCAAGTATTAATCGACCCAAAAGACAGAGAAAAAACGGCGTTTAATACCAATTTTAATCATTTCCATTATAAACGATCACCATTTGGTTTAAAAACGGCCCCCCCATTTTTTCAATCTCTACTGAACGGAATTCTAACGTGTATCTCGACGATGTAGTGATATTTGCTAAGAGTTTGGACGAACATAACAGCAAACTACGAGAAGTTTTTCAGCGCTTCAGAGAACACAACCTTCAGTTGCAGCCTTCAAAATGTCAGTTTTTAAGGAAAGAGGTAGTGTACCTGGGCCATATTTGTTCAGAACATGGGGTAAAGCCTGATAAACGGTTAGTTGAAGTAATGCAAAATTTCCCAAAACCAAAAACTGTTCGAAAGGTTCAATCTTTTTTAGGGCTAGCCAATTATTATCGGAAATTTGTTCCGAATTTTTCAAAAATATTGGCACCCATTAATAGTTTATTGAAGAAAAGCGTTAAGTTCACATGGGGACTCGAGTGTGAAAAGGCTTTCAGTCGTGTCAAGGAAATTCTTACTACACCACCACTGTTGATATACCCGGATTTCACAAAGGAATTTACGGTAATCACTGATGCAAGTGGGGAATCTTTAGGGGCAGTTCTGGAGCAAGAGGGCAAGCCAATTAGTTACGCTAGTCGTACTTTGAACATGGCAGAAAGAAACTACTCCACTACAGAGCGTGAGATGTTGGCCATTGTGTGGGCAGTACGGAACTATAGGTGCTACCTTCTGGGCAAACCTTTCAAAATAATAACGGATCACCAACCGCTACGGGGAGTTTTCAAGGTGAAGGACACTACTTCACGAATTGCTCAGATTTCACCAAAAACTATCGGAGTATGAATTTGAGATTATATATAAAACTGGAAAGGAAAATGGTAATGCCAATGCTCTAAGCAGAATTCCAAGGTACGTTGAAGAACCTGAGTTCTATCATAACAAGGAGTACCCATGCCTTGCAATAACTCGTGCTCAAGCTAGGGAACAGAAAGAAAGGGAACAACAAAAAAAAACACCATTGCGAGATTCTAAAAACGAAGGTAACAGTATTGAAGGTACTGAGATAATCACTGAAGAAAAACTGAAGAAACCAGAACCAAAACTGGTGACCAATCCAGAAGAGATTAAGCTAATTCTAAGAGATTATCATGACTCTAGGTTTGGAGGACACTTTGGGAGGAACAAAACGTTCAACAGAGTGAAGCGCTTCTACCGTTGAAAGGGAATGAAGGCTGATATAGCTCGGTATGTTAAACGTTGTACGATTTGCCAAAAAAATAAGCACGCTAGAGCCATCAAGATGCCATTAGTAGTGACGGAAATCGCGGAAAGACCTTTTGAGAAAGTCTATGTTGACTTAGTTGGACCTTTGCCAGTCAGTCACAAGGGTAACAAGTACATCTTGTCTATGATGGATGATCTGACTAGATTTGTAGATTTCGTGGCGATACCAGACCAAGAAGCGAACACGGTAGCCCAGGCCTTGTTTGAGCAAGTCCTCAGCCGGTACTCGCTACCGAAACAGCTAGTAACGGATCAGGGAGCAAACTTCACTGGAGAAGTCTTAAAGGCTCTTTGTAAAATGTTGAAGATAAAGAAGCTGCAAACAACTGCCTACCATCCCCAGTCCAACGCTGTGGAGAGGCAGCATTCTACGCTAGCCAACTATCTGAGGAGTTTCGTTGATCGGGAGCCACGAAACTGGGACGAGCTGTTGAGAACCGCAGCGCACGCGTACAACAACACCGTGCATACAGGCACAAAACTTACGCCCATGGAAACGTTGTTTGGATTTGTAGCGGAAATTCCCAGTAGCGTACAGCGTCAGCCTGAACCGGTATATAATATGGATAAGTACCATTCGGTATTGCGGTTCAAATTACAGAGGGCATTTCAACTAGCTAGGGAGAACCTACTTAAAAGCAAACTAGTGGCAAAGAAGTACCATGACAATTCAGCTAGGCCGGAAGTCTTACATATTGGTGATAAAGTTCTAGTTAAAGACTTAGCTAGGGCAGGGAAATTAGCATCCATTTTTAAAGGCCCATATGAAGTAATTTACGTTCACAGTCCTGAGAATGTAACTATACTTCACGGGAAAAAGCTAAAGCGGATTCATACGAATCGTTTGAGAAGGTATCATGATTAATTTTAAGATTAGAGTTTGTTCATCATATTAGGACGATAACCTAAGTGGCATGAAGCACGAGAGAATAGTTTTACAATTTGAATATTTTATTTTATTTAGTCTTTTTCTTAGAGTTTTTGTTTTTCTTGCAGAACAAGGTTCATTAAGCGTTTAGGCTGAGAGGAAAGGAAAAAGAAGATTATGCAGATGCGAAAAGATTGCCAATAGAGGGAAGTAAGTAAGTATATGTAAAAAAAAAAAAGAAGAAATAGAGAATTTAAAGGAAATAATAATTAAAAAAAAAGAGAAAGAAAAGAGGAATAGTGATATAAAGATTTAAAAAAAAAAAGGAGATAAGAGATTTTGAAAAAAATAATGGAAAATCAATAAGAAGAGCTGTTGAAAGAAAACATAAATAAGAGGTTAAAAATAAAAAGATTAAAAAAAAAACAGGTTCAGAAATTTAAAAGAGAAGTTTTTATATACAAGTTGTGTAAAGAGAAAAGAGAATTGTTAAAGAAAGAAGGTGTAAGAGAAATAAAGATTGTAAAACAAAAGTGAGAATTGAAATATAGTAGAATAAATTAGGAGTTATATTAAAGAAAAACAAAATTCATTTAGTCTAAGGATACTAGGATTGCCCTAAATTTATATAGTTGTAAAGTAAGGTTTAGCTTTGCGATGAAGACGGCAATAATTTTAATCTTCGCTTGGGTAGCTGAGATACAAGCAGAGCAGGCAGGTTATAGTATCGAGCCGATACCACAGTCGGGAGTGTTGTTCGAGCGTCTCGGGGTGGTTAATTTCTACACGAAGCATTGGACTATTCTGTCTAAGTTCCAAACACCAGATCTCCCTGAAGACTTAAAATTCGTCAGCAAATGCAGCGGTTTGATAAGCGGATTATGCGCAAATGTAACCGATACTGGAGGCGTTGCAAGGTGTAAGGCAGCGTCAAAGAGATAGGAGGCTGGGTGGAAAAAATTAAGCGTCAGGATGAGGAACTCTCGCATCATACCCAAAATGAGACACCCGGAAAAAACAAGCGTTCAATTTTTGATGGAGTGGGATCTCTGGCCAAGACACTGTTCGGAACCATGGACCATGCCGACTCAGAAGAAATACATGCAGCTATAGATGACCTTAATGAGAAGGAGAGCCGAACATTAAATATACTGAAGGACCAAATTACAGTCGTCAAATCTACGTTCGATTTGTTTAATGCTTCAAGGCTACAGGCAGCAGAAGAGAGAGAAGAACTACAAAATAAACTTTCAACCATCGTTAAAGAGCAGCAGGGTCAATATCGGGAATTATCGTCATTAAAACTAAGAATGGAATTGAGTGAGGTAATTACGCTAATGAGCCTTCACTTAAGAGAAATCAGCGAAATGCAAGAAACAATAATGGGCGTATTAATCTCCCTAAGCGTAGGAAAGCTACACTCGCTGATTATTCATGCACGAGAGCTGACCGAGATAATGAAGAATGCCACTAGTAAGCTGGATTTAGATGAAAAATTCCAGAATTTCCAATTGCTGGTACAAATTGCAAAGGTACAAGCACTCCAGGTAGGCCAAGAAATCCTAGTCAGGGTAGATATCCCACAGCCCCAACGAGTTGCATTTGACTTACATAAGGTATACACGATCCCGATAGCTATAGATGAATTTGGGTATCATGTATATGATCTGAACGCTGAATTTGTGGCAGCCAACAATCATGAACGACAGTATGTCTTGCTGAGTTACCAACAGTACCAGAAGTGCCAGAGATTGTTAACCGCATCAGACTACCCGCAAATCGTATGCCCACAATTAGCCCCAACTATTACTGCTATTGGAGAAAACTGTGTGCTGAACCTTTTCCGGAGCTTCAACGTAAATGCGAAGGCCTGTAAGGAAAGAGTTACAGCAAGGTGGAGCAGCTTAGTGAGAATGGTAACGAGAAACCACTGGTTATTTGTCATGTCCGAGAAGACCAAGCTGGAAGTGAACTGCCAACATTTACCAACATCCATCGGTGAGCTGGAGCAAACAGGGGTATTATTCATCGAAGAACATTGTCACCTACAAATCGGTGACCTACGAATACAAGCTGAAGATGCCGCGCAGCGAAATATATCTCTATGGCAGCCCAGACGAATGGAGTTACCAGTCTGGAGCAGCATCGCAACACAGACAGACAGGCAGAGAGAGGAGGTAGTAGAAGGAAAAAAGGACGAAATACGATTGCTGGCTAGTGACAACTTTAATCAAGCATGGAGAGAGCAGGATGTAGCTATAAAGAGGGTTGAAGACAAAATCAGCACGGAGGAGGCAAGTAGACGTGCCATTCCACATCCAGTACATTTAGCAGCGACAACTACTACCGCATGTTTAGCCATCATCAGCTTAATAATCCTGATAGGAGTATTATGCCATTTGAAGCGCTGGAAGAGGAACTATACTCAAGCCGGCACTAACAGAGTGATTCTACCTATAGTTCATAAGTCAGAGGAGCAACCCAAGGCCCAAAATGCAAACATAACAATTGAGACAATCTTGCCCACGACAGCGAACTTGCCAACCACCAATCTGCCAACTATTGTGGGGAAACAACTTGTGCTGCTAGAGTGACCGCCATAGGTTTAGTTAAGTATATATATAGGTTTAGTTAAGTATATATATATATTTTTTGCACTTGTATAACGTAGAAGTAATTTAAGGGCAACCTACATATAGTTAGAGATTAACGTGTAAAGTTATATAGAAATAAAAATATGTATATATGGTTTATAATATTCAATCATGTTCAATGGAAAGAAATAGATTAATTGTTATAAGATTCAAATGTAAGAAATTATTAGTATAATAAGGCATTTAAGAAGTGGAGGAAGTTTCCAAGAAGGGACATGTGAAGTAAAAAAAAACAGATATGTTGTTAAATCAGAATAAATAAAAGAAATGATGTAAAAAGATGTAAAAATGTAAGAAAGGAATTAAATGTGAAAATGAAATATTGAATTTAAAGAAGTTAAATGTAAAAGAAAATAACAAGAGAAATGATGTAAAAAGATGTAAAAATGTAAAATGTACGGTTTGAAAAAGAAAAATAAGACAATTTAGATAGTAGGTATATAATGGAAAATGTAAAGAATCTGAACCGAATGAGGATAAAGACATTTTCAGTTTTTAATTAATATTGTTGCACTCTCCAGAACTAGTTCCCGGCGGAAACTAGTTTTTCCAAGGGGGGAGGAATGTTATGGCCCAATATACGGAAGATTCTTCCAGAAGCCAAGGGCGCATTTTAGTGAAATAATTAGCAATTGCTAAACAGTAACCTCGCATGGTACTGTTCTGCAACTGTCGGTTATTTTGCTGATTAGCTCAACAGCTGGCTGCGATGAGCGCTTAGTGGAGCAATCGACGATTACAATAATAATTAACTTCGCATGGTAATTATTATGTAAAGCGATTGTTTACTACTGAGCGACTCAGGTGCTGCAACCGGTAGAACAAACGGCAAGGTTGTTGTCGTTTGTTTACATCCGCGTTGTTAAGTAAAGTCTACTTCCGAATATTGGTGCATAAAAGACCAATGACTGGACTGGCGAGTGCCGTAAAGTGTACAGTCTTATCGTGATTAGAGTCGGTTCAGGTTACCTAAGCGCCAGGTAGCTTAGTTATATTGACATTAAGTTATGTCAGTTCTCGTTTTAATAAAGTATTGTTTTAAATGCAACTCGTGTGTTTTCTTTGGTGTAAAGATTTATTGTTTTATTGATTCGTGAGTTTTATTATTGGGACACGACACCACCATGCCTTGGTTTTGCTGTTTTCTTGCTTGACGACTTATTAGTGGGGAAGTTGTAGATATCAGAATGACATCATCTTGGTTTTGCTGTTTCCAAGTGCTGCACCTAAATAAGTTTGCTCTTTCGAGTGCAAACACCATTTCTTGAGCAAGGTCCCCTGATGACATTAGCCGGTACTACATATGCTGTTCATCTCGAGCTTGGGGATATGAGATCACTTTTGAAAAGTCACAGTTGCTCTTTCGAGTGCAAACACCATTTCTTGAGTAAGGTTCCCTAGCGGCATTAGCCTGTACTTCATATGTTGTTCACCTCGAGGGAAAATAAGGTTCCCTGGCGGCATAAGCAGGTACTACCACCCTGTACATTGAAAAGTCACAGTTGCTCTATCGAGTGCAAACACCATTTCTTGAGCAAGGTCCCCTGGTGGCATTTGCCGGTACTACCTATGTTCTTGATCTCGGGCTTGGGGATACGATATCACTTTCAACACTCTCCAGCATAGGGAAATAGCATAGGATTTCGATTTTGTTTCTGGAGTTCGCTTATTTTTTCATCTCGAGTTTTGGAGATACGAGATTACTTTCAGCACTCTCCAGCATAGGGAATAGCATAGGATTTCGATTTCGTTTCCAGAGTTCGCTTATTTTTCATCTCGAGTTTTGGGGATACGAGATCACTTTGGGGATACGAGATCACTTTCAGCACTCTCCAGCATAGGGAAATAGCATATGATTTCCATTTTGTTTGTGGAGTTCGCTTATTTTTCATCTCGGAGATCGTAGCTCTACACATTGTTGAAGGGGTGGGAAGCTTTATTGGCGGAGATTGCTGGTTAAGTTTGATCTGGTTTTGGAGGCTACGATTTGACGCTCCTGTGTCTGGGTACTGGAGGTTGTCTGAGAGCTATAGTGGCAATATCTGATACTATGACTAGGATTGTATGGGTGTGTTGGACTGGGCTACGTTACCTGTACCAAGGCTTGGGTAGAATGTGTGTGGCTTATCATATTATGAGCGGAACGACGAATACTCTACGGGGGCATTACTCCATTTCATCAGATCAGCAAGTGGCAACCGCTGAAAGAATCTAAGTCTAGTGTAAATAAATTATGTATTATAGTTTTAGTTTCATTTATTAAAGTAATTAAAGTATTATAATTATAAATTTATTTGAAATTGTATTATAGGTGTTTTTTAAGAAATTATACAACATCTTTTTTATTGATCCAAGAATTGTGTTTTGATGAAAGTCCAAGTCATTTAACGTAAGCTTTATTTCCACTCTTCTTTAAGATTTTCTCTACGAGGTATAGGTTTGGATGTTTAACTTTCAGCAGCTCCAATTCGTAAAAGCCTCCTGTGATTGGATTTCCTTGATAATCTTCCAGCCGATATGAGATGGGGCTTGTGTTTTGAATAATTAAATAATAATTTTAAAAATCTCAGCTGTCCAGTTTGGTGTATAGCCTTTCTCAAATATATGCTTGTATTTGCTGATGCGTACAAAATCTCCAACTTTATACTTTGCAGGAACAACAATTTTTATATGATTGTATACAGTTGAAAGCAGTTGTTTCTCATTGAACATGTTGATATCACGTGGTCTCATTTTTGTAGTTGTTTACGCAGCAAACATAAAAGCTAGAGCAATGGCATTCACCTCTGCAAAGAAATATTTCTTCTATAGCCGAGCATAGAATGTTTACGCAGCAAACATAAAAGCTAGAGCAATGGCATTCACCTCTGCGAAGAAATATTTACTGCTGAGGTCATACTGATTAAATTAAGAAATTCACTTACGGCAATGGCATTCAATATTATGTGCAGTAAGCACTTATGAATATAAAAATTGGGACAAATTAATTATTGTAAAGTTTAGTTGTAAGCAATTATTGATTATAAAAATCAATCACATGTATAGCTATGGGCAGTAATAAATTTTGATTATAATTAACGAGTTCGAATATTTTTACTGGACGATTATACCGGCCTAGCGAATTCCCTCTACTCAAGGTAAGGGTTCAATAGGTTCTTTTTTCTTAGTTCTTCAGCAGCTTAATCATTGGTCCTTCGAGCTACTAGAACCGACACCTATATAAACGAAGTACAGTTCATTAAACAAGTCGTGGCCAAAAAGCACTATACGCTAATAGCCTTTACCTAACTACTACTAAAACTACACAGTAAATATCAGAGATGGAGCCAGATGAAAGTTTTTCGAAAACAGCGGAGAATCAAAGAGAACTTGGAGATGAAATTAAACGACTGCTGGCGAACATGAAAAAAGATGGGTCATGCAGGAAAGACCAAGACTATATACACAACCATTTGAAAACGTTCAACAAACTGTGGGAAACGTTTGAAGATCAACATAAATTATTAAAAAAATTAAGCCAACCCACTCATAAGTATTTTACTCAAGATTTTCATGGACAAGTAAGAACACAACACGAAACTGCAGTACGGTTATTGGATAAGTATCAACAGCAGTTAGATAAAGAGCAAGAAAATAATGGTAGTAAGACTGTCGAAATTACAGATACAACAGATAAAGAGCAAGAAAATGATGGTAGTAAGACTGTCGAAGATTTTCTTTTAATGCACCAAGAAGATACAGCGAGCACAGAAGAACAGAAATTACGCCTTAAGAAGCAAAAGGCCCGAATGGAGATGTGTAGAAGAATTATGAACGACATTACTGCGTCATCCAACAAGCGTGCAATTAGTTATTATGAATTTAAGATACAGGAACTTTCTGGCTTGTGGTCCAATATAGTACAACTACATGAGGAAATTATAACATTTGCCACGGAAGAAGACATTGGGCATCCCTACTTGGAAGAAAGACACTTCGAACACTTAGAAACGATGTATCAGAAGATAATGGTAGAACTTCACGAGGAGAAAACAGATAAGAACATCGAGAGGGAGTGTACACAAGCAACATGTGAGGTTAAATTACCCCGTATAAACATACCAGACTTTGATGGTAATTACACAATGTGGACAGCATTCCATGATATCTACGTGAGAATAATTCATAATAACAAGCGTATTGGCAACGCAGAAAAGATGCAGTACTTAAAGACATCTCTTAGAGGAGAAGCATACAAGCTTATTCAACATCTTGTAAGTTCTGATGCAAACTATCCCGCAGCCTGGGAATTAATAATGAATAGATTTAATAATAAAAGAATTCTATTCCCATCTCATTTGGACATATTACTGAACCAACCAGCATGCACGAATGAATCGATTTCTGCACTTAAACAACTACACGACACAACAAAAGAATGTGTTCATGCAATTCATAATTTGAACGTGGATATTTCGTCTTGGAGCCCACTCAGAGCACACCTAATTATAAAGAAATTGGATAAAGAAACGCATAAAGTGTATGAACAATCTCTTAAAGATCCAAAAGAGATTCCGAAGTTGGAAGACGTACTGAGTATATTGGAAACAAGATTCCAATCCTTGGAAGTTATTGGAGAGCCGAAAAGACGGACAGAATACACTCCGGTAAACAAAGTTAACTCACCAATAAAGAAAAATTGGTCACTAAAAAACTATCATATCAGAATAACAAAGTGTAGATATTGCAATGGACAACATAATATCTATACCTGTCAAAAGTTTCGTGCGTTGAGTATAATTGAAAGGAATACATTCATTACACAAAGCAAAATCTGTGTAAACTGTCTCAATCATGGAATCCAAGAAAAGTGTTATAGTCAGAGTCGCTGTGTATTTTGTAAACACCAGCATCATTCACTACTACATCAAGAGCATAGCAGCGGATCTTCAAAACAACTATCATTAGCCAAGCCAATAACGTCGCATGTATCAGTATCAAATGATGGAAGTAAACGAATACAAACTGCAACACACATAGCAAAAAATACTAACAACGCACTTCTTGCAACTGCTATGATACGAGTGAAGACTATTCGACACACCCATGAGTACTTGAGAGCTCTTATCGATCCAGGATCCCAGGCAACGTTTATTACGGAGGAAGTTGCTCAAAATGTAGGGAACCCAAGAACAAAAATACATACTGAAATATCCGGAATGGGTGGCAGCGATGCTGGGATATCCAACAGTAAAATGGAACTTGAATTAACTCCACGATTTCCATCAAGCTTTAAAATACGATGTGAAGCCTTAGTACTTTCTTCACTGACAAAACCACAACCAGATAACAGAATACAAACCAAGGAAATTAAAGATTGGATTAATATCATCCTGGCCGACCCAACATACGACATGCCAGGTCCAGTCGATCTAATTATCGGTGCAGATATATTCGGAGAGATTATATTGGATGGCATAAAGAAGACACAAGGTGGGATTCTAGCACAGAGAACTGAGCTTGGATGGATTTTATCTGGACGCTCCGAATTAAAACAAAACACATCTACAAGAATACTATCTATGGTATCCCGTGTCGACATAAGTAAGCAATTGCAGCAATTTTGGGAGATTGAAGAAATGTCATCTGATCCGGTCATATCCGAAGAAGACAAGATGTGTGAAGAATACTTTAAACAGACGACTAGAAGAAATTCCAATGGAACATACACAGTCCACATACCCTTTAAAGAAGACGAAGAACCACTGGGAGAATCAAGATCTAGAGCGTTGGCTCGCTTGTATCAGATGGAAAAAAAATTTGCAAAAGACAAATTTTTACAGAAAGAATATTGTAAATTCATGCAAGAATATCTGAGGTTGGGACATATGAGACCAGTAGCATTTGAAGAGAACTCTACTACAACCAACCGGTACTACATGCCACATCAAGCGGTAATAAAGGAAGATAGTACAACAACGAAATTACGGGTCGTGTTCGATGCTTCCACTAAAACAAGCACAGGTATCAGCCTGAATGATAAGATGCATAGCGGACCACGTTTACAACAAAATCTTCACAATATATTACTAAGGTGGAGAAAACATCAGTGGGTTTTTACAGCCGACATTGAGAAGATGTACCGCCAAATAAAAATAACAGAAGAACATCAGAATTATCAGCGAATATTGTGGAGATTTTCAACCAAGGATAAGATACAAGAATTTAACCTTACAACTGTCACTTACGGTACCAATCAGCCCCATATCTTGCAGTACGAACATTACAGGAGTTAGCTAGAGATGAAGCAAGCTGCCATCCAGAAGCAGCAGTAACTATTCTCAATGACTTTTATGTGGATGACTTAATGTCGGGAACGTATTCCTTACAAAAAGCTAAAGTACTCCAAAGGGAACTAATTCAGGTACTAAGAAAGGGTGGCTTCAACTTACGGAAATGGAAAAGCAATCATAAGGCACTATTGGACAATCTTTCAGAAGATATGCGTGATCAACGCGACATAGAAATAATGGAAGGAGAAGCTGTCAAAACACTAGGAGTATATTGGAATCCTACCAAAGATGACTTTCAGTTTGAAGTAAAGTTAAAACCATCAACAAAGTCAATAACAAAACGATCAATATTATCTGATATTGCGAAACTGTTCGACCCTCTTGGGTGGCTAGCCCCCGTGATAATAAAAGCAAAAATCTTGCTTCAGGAATTGTGGTTAAAGGGATATGCATGGGATCAGTTACTAGAAGAAGAAGTCGCAAAAAAATGGATAAAGTTTAGAGATGAGCTACATAAAGTTGAAGCCATTAGCATACCACGCTGGATCCACCATAGCCCTGGAAACAAAACGACTGAACTACATGGGTTTTGTGATGCCTCCGAAAAGGCATACGGGGCAGTGGTATATATTAAAATAACCACGGAATATGGGAAAACACATATATCACTAGTCACATCAAAAACTAAGGTAACTCCACTGAAAAAGGTGACACTCCCTCGACTTGAACTATGTAGTGCACTTCTACTTAACAAACTTATCCAACAGACTGGAATTCGAACATATAATAATACATGCTTGGACTGACTCAATGATAACATTAGCATGGATTAATGGAAAAGCCGAAAGATGGAAAACATTTGTATCACACCGTGTTGCTGAAATTCAACGAAATGTAGGTTCAACGAACTGGAGGCATGGTAGATCAGAAGAAAACCCAGCTGACTTAGCTTCAAGAGGAATTGATCCACAGTCGCTTAAGGATAAAACACTCTGGTGGGCAGGACCTTCGTGGCTCAAATTTTCAGAAAATAACTGGCCGAAAACAAACTCGGATATCAACAGTATTGAAAACCTGGAGGAGAAAAACGTTCTATCAACCACCATAGCACTGGAATCAAGCATCGAAGATATATTGTCACGGTTTTCAACACTCAGGAAAATCATCAGGGTGCTAGCTTACTGCAATAGGTTTATTCTAAAGTGCATGAAACAAAGACCCAACCAAAGTAGCACTGAGCTTACAGTAAAGGAAATACAAATTGCACTGCAACAAATAATAAAGATGACACAAAAAGTTGAATTTTCCACAGAAATAAATCGATTAGTCTCAAAACAGGAATTAAGTATCCCTAAACCCTTTCATCGACGAAAATGGAATAGTACGAGTTGGAGGCAGAATCGAAAACTCAAATATCCCTTATGACGAAAGGCATCCAATTATTCTGCCACGCAGCCACCACGTTACAAATCTATTGATCAACGAAGCTCACCTTGCAACTTTACATGGTGGAAATCAAACAACACTCGCCTTTATAAGACAGAAATACTGGATACTTAATGGGAGAAGCAAGGTACGTCAAGAACTGAACAAATGTGTTAAGTGCTGCAGATATAAGGGACAATCAATAATGCAAATAATGGGAATGCTGCCACCACCACCAGTCACCCCATCAAACCCATTTACACATACGGGTATCGATTATGCGGGGCCAATTCAGGTTAAGACTTCCAAAATAAGGAGCAGTAAGACCCATAAAGGATATATAATAATTTTTGTGTGCCTTGCAACTAAGGCCATTCATATAGAAGCGGTAACAGATATGACGAGTGAAGCCTTCCTAGCGGCATTCAAAAGATTTACAGCAAGAAGAGGACTTCCATGCTGCATATACAGTGACAATGGCACAACTTTTGTAGGGGCCAAAAAGATATTAGATACGGATCTTCAGAAGGCTATAAAACAAGCAGCTACGATAGGCCAACAGTTGGCAACTGATGGCATACAATGGTTATTTATTCCGCCGGGAGCTCCTCACTTCGGAGGAATCTGGGAGGCCAGTGTAAAATCTATAAAATATCACTTAAAAAGAGTTATAGGTGATACCGCGCTAACTTTTGAAGAACTGAGTACACTACTGTATCAAATAGAGGTATGTCTAAACTCTAGACCTTTATGTCCACTGACAGCTGATCCAGGCGATGCACTTGTTCTTACGCCAGGGCATTTCCTTGTTGGAAAAGCTCTAGTAAAACCTCCAGAACCTATGATATCGGATACTGATGTACGGATGTTGACACGCTGGAAACAAATTCAAAAAATAACACAAGACTTCTGGAAAATATGGCAGAGGGAATATCTATCTCGTTTGCAACAACGACACAAATGGAAGGCAGGAAACCAAAATGTTTCAACTGGCAGAATCGTTTTGATTAAGGACGAAACCTGTTCACCATCCAAATGGCCATTAGCAAAGATTATTGAAACTCATCCGGGTAAAGATGGAATAGTACGAGTAGTAACCCTCCGATATAAGGGAAATTCCACCATTAAACGTCCAGTGACGAAAATATGTCTACTTCCTATAGACGATAAGGAGGTAGAAGACACTAACAAACAAACGAAGGAAAATCAAAGAGCCCAGAATACAGCACATACAACTATAATCAACGATCCGAATGCTGTAATATCAGACAAAGTGGAAGACATTCCCAATGCTCAACCTATCATCAAGAATACAGAAAAAGAGAAGAAAAACATACCTCATCACCCACTTAAAGGAAGATTTCTTCCCATCAATCCAAATTGGGCCCAATATATATCTGACCGTAAACGAAAGGACAAAGAGCCGATCCACACCGCGCCCATGAAGATTGCTAAATTACTATTGACCACAATGATAGTCTTAGGAGTTGTACAAAGTGATAATACACAATACACAATTAAGCGGCCTGAACCTGGTCTCTATATAGAACATATTGGAAGAGCAAGGTTGAAAAGAGGAACTCTAAGGATCGAACTAATCCTTCCACTAAATATAAAGACTGAAAAAGAAAGAATTGATGTCATAATGAGAGAAATGAAAAACGCATGCAATCAGTCTACTAAATTCGCGGAAGATACTCATTGCTATACTCTATTGGAACACTTGAAAGACAGAAGGAATGCGCTATTGAGTGAAATGGAAATATTGGAGAACAAGCAAGGAAACAGAAGATCAAAAAGAGGACTATTTGGAAAACTTCTACAATCTGTATTTGGAGTAAATGATGAGGTATATACGGACATCGAATCTCTGGAACACAATCAACAAATTCTACGACAAGCAACGAATCATCAAGCAAACATAATGCTATCTATAATGGAAAGGATGAATGACACCGAAAACCTATCGTTAAAGAAGATTAACTTAATAACTAACAAATTGAATAAGGTCATAACTGAAGTAAACAAAATAGAAGGGTGGTATGAAAAAAATCGATGGTAACAAGGTCAGTATTCACATATTGGCAGCGTACCAGTTAGCTATCGATGTGTTTGAAAACATAGAAAAACACTACACTAAAATACTAACAGCTACATTTGGCAGAAGTAGTCTGTTAGATTTTGTAACACCCAGTAAGCTCAAAAACATCATCAATAAAGCTTCAAGTAAGATGCCATTCAACTTGAAAATAATCCCTGAACCTGAAACTAGACTGGAGTGTGTGGTAAATAACACCAATATAATAATATATGGATTCTTTCATATAATAGAAATTGACGAATATGAACTAGTTAAAACAACCCCGATACCAAAAACAGTAAAAAATAACACATACGTCGCTACTGATATCTCATCTTCGCTTCTTGCCACCAACTTCAATAATCAGCGATATTTCGAGCTAACTGAAGAAGAATTTAAGAACTGCATCAATGTGGAAAGATATCAAATATTATGCACACCTACTTTTGTCAGCAACATTGAAACCAATACAAATTGTATCATCGATGAAATGTATCACCGACAAGACAAACACGATTGTCCAATAAAGGAATTCAACACTCCCAAGGTGATGTGGAAACATTTGTTTATGGCAAACACTTGGCTCTTTATCGCAGATACTTCAATAACAGCAGCGATTAAATGCAATGGCAATAGAGAAGATGTAATTTTAACTGGAGTCGGTATACTACAAGTTAATCAAGAATGCATCATACAAACACGCAAAAACACGTTGTACTCGGAAATTGATAACAAGGTGCAAATCAGATCCACATACGTGAAGCCCATAACCTTTAACATTACAAGGAAAATGTATTCACAGACAACACACAGCGAAACATTAGACTTAGAACCAATACTAAAGGCATCAGACCAGTTCTTTAGCATTAGTCAAAATAAAGAAGAAATTCGGGATCCTAGTTACTCAGCATGGAAAAGAGTAGGCCACCATGCAACCACTGCTACAAGCTCAATATGTATTACGCTAGCTATCGCTCTCATCATCTGGAAATATCATGATAAATGCGGCTTCTGCAAACTGATACCTAAGAATGAACACATAGGAGCTAATACCACAGCAACGAAGGTCAACCCACATTCCAAAAGAGACAATCTTGATGACATTCCAGATTTCAACCTACAGCACCTAAGTGCGGAGATTTCAGAACATTTGTCCGACGTGCGCCCAAATCGTCATCAACACCTCCAACCAGGTCACTATGCCCGGCCGGTAGAATGTTTACGCAGCAAACATAAAAGCTAGAGCAATGGCATTCACCTCTGCAAAGAAATATTTCTTCTATAGCCGAGCATAGAATGTTTACGCAGCAAACATAAAAGCTAGAGCAATGGCATTCACCTCTGCGAAGAAATATTTACTGCTGAGGTCATACTGATTAAATTAAGAAATTCACTTACGGCAATGGCATTCAATATTATGTGCAGTAAGCACTTATGAATATAAAAATTGGGACAAATTAATTATTGTAAAGTTTAGTTGTAAGCAATTATTGATTATAAAAATCAATCACATGTATAGCTATGGGCAGTAATAAATTTTGATTATAATTAACGAGTTCGAATATTTTTACTGGACGATTATACCGGCCTAGCGAATTCCCCCTACTCAAGGTAAGGGTTCAATAGGTTCTTTTTTCTTAGTTCTTCAGCAGCTTAATCAGTAGTTCAATATATTCTTGGGTTGTATTCAGTGAGCAGTTTCTTTACCATACCAATCCACTGATAAGTTCCATTAAAACTGAATTCCTTCCACATCATATCCTTCAGAGTTCGGTTAAATCGTTCCACTATTGATGCTTTCAGGAAACTTTACGTAGAGTAATGATTAATTGCATACTTCATCATTAGATTTTTAAAGAGGCTGTTGTAGAATTCCTTTCCATCATCAGTCTGCAGGTTTTTAGGTATTCGTCCCTCGCTTAATATAGATTGCATGGCATCTCTTACTACTGCACCATTCTTTTAATTGGAATGGCCCATGCATATTTGGAGAAGGTATCAATTACTGTCAGCAGATAGCGGTAACCCTTGTTCACATACTTGTAGGGATCCATTTCAACCATGTCTGCCTGCCACAAGTCATCTAGTCCTTTGATGATCACACGACGCCGTTTGAAATTTTTTCTCGCTGATTTATGCAGCTCATTCACCACTTGTTTCTAACTCATCATAATTATAAATGAAACCGATTTCTCAAGGGTTTTTTACTCATATACACCATCTTTCGGTGTCAAATCTTTCTTATTTATTACTGAAGTAAACAGATAGTTTTCAATCTTCGTGATTACATTTGCTACCTCTATATTAATAGATTTTTTATTTCTTCAACACTTATTTTAAATTTCTTGTCAACATAGTCTTTGGTAGTAGCATCATAATTTTCAAGGGGTTCACCAAGTCGCTTTATACACTTTGAGTTTAGACCGTAGTCTCCGTTTATCGTTAAATTAAATCCAATACCCCGCTCTCCTTGTTCACCAGCTGGACCCTGTGCTCCTTGTTTACCAGCTGGTCCTTGAATTCCTTGTTTACCGGCTGGTCCCTGAGCTCCTGTTGGTCCACGTTCACCTGCTTTCCCAAGATATCCCCGCTTAGAGAAACATCCAAACTTGTCAACGCTCATCTGTAGATTGTGTAGAAGTATGGCAATGGAGTAGTATTTAAACTATAATATCTGCTTCTCGCAACTCCTCTAGTATAGATACAATTTCATTGTTGTGACTGGTGTTTCCAGCCTGCTTTGATGCCATTAGAAGGCGCAGTCTATCCACTAATTCATTTGGATCATCCCAGTAAATGTGATCAATGTTTTCTTTTGGCAGACGCATTAGTCCCATGCCCTTATGCTGTATAAGTTTACTGATTATAGCTTTATACTTATCCGCTCTAGTACCTTTTATTTGTCCATCTTCAGCACAGTCACGTTTATATGCATTGGTATCTTTCAAAATAGATCCATTATTAGTTAAATCCTCTTTAGTATATAGACTTTTTACAGGATCTTTCATAAATAGCAGCTCACATAACCCCAAAGTTATTTTATAGCTCTTCCCCTTGATAACAACACTTCCTACATCATCAACATCAAACGTTGAATTACCGATTCTCCACGCGTTATCATCATAGTAAACTCCATAGGTTGGATCAATTTTAGGGCTATTATCAGTGAATAGCTTTAAATAGTTTGAAACTATGTATCCAGACGTATCGGGGGAGGAGACAGTAGACCTTCCTGTCAATGTTCTTGAATGTTCAGGTGTGGCGAATTCTTCTTCAGATGTTAAGGAATAATCTCCATAATTTATAGGTGTGCTACTAGCCTCCATTTTAACATATTTTCGTTTTGGAGGGGTAAAAGGTTCCACAGCCTCATTATATTCTTCTTCTGTTTCTTCTTCTTCTTTTACATCTTTTGTCTCAAACTTGACTATATCCGGCGGCTCGTATTTGACTGTTCTAACAAACTCTTTTAAGGGTATAGTGATTGGCTTAAAGGTTTCTTCAAGTTGAGCTTCTGCTTCAATTTTTCCCATCCTTAGGGCTTTTAATTTCCTTCGCACTGCATTCCTAGTCTTGATAATTTCTTTTAATAGATTTTCATTCATCTTCATTATTAACTCAATAACAGCTTTCCAAACAGCTCTGATAATAGCTGAACAGCTTTCCAAACAGCTCTGATAACAGCTTAACAGCTTTTAAACAGCTCTGATAACAGCTTAACAGCTTTTCAAACAGCTCTGATAACAGCTTAACAGCTTTTAAAACAGCTCTGATAACAGCTTAACAGCTTTTAAACAGCTCTGATAACAGCTTAACAGCTATTAAAACAGCTCTGATAAAAGCTTAACAGCTTTCCAAACAGCTCTGATAACAGCTTTTAAACAGCTCTGATAACAGCTTAACAGCTTTTCAAACAGCTCTGATAACAGCTTAACAGCTTTTAAAACAGCTCTGATAAAAGGTAAACAGCTTTTAAACAGCTCTGATAACAGCTTAACAACTTTCCAAGCAGCTCTGATAACAGGTAAACAGCTTTCCAAACAGCTCTGATAACAGCTTAACAGCTTTTCAAACAGCTCTGATAACAGCTTATCAGCCTTTCAAACAGGGCTGATAACAGGTGAACAGCTTTAATCTACTCAGCAGGTCCACAGGATTCGGTGTGCTTTCGACTGAGTTACAACTTCGACTTATGAAGATTTCGCATGTTTCAACCTTTTATAGTACAATGAAGGTATCAAATCCTTTACGGTAGCGCCCCTTGTTTAATGAGCTATCCTCATCAATCATCAAGAAACCATATTCACCCTTCCAACACTCAGCACATGCTCTTCGAAATTTATCAAACTTCATGTCTGTATTCACATGATCATTATAGATATGTTTCAAATTCAAGTCATCTTGCTTGAATAAGATGATTAAATTAGCATTGTCACGTATTGAGTGCTTTGGTATATGCGTATATGTTTGACAGAGATAGAAGCTGTCTATATCTTCGTGGCGACCCATGCAAAAATAGAATCGCACATTATCTTGCTTTTCACTGCCTACATCATCGAAAATAAACACTGAATGAGATTTGGCTTCCTCTGGTGGCAGAACGTCGCAGTTGTTTAAGAATGTATAATACCCCAATCCTGATATGGGAGTCATCACTGGCTTCAAGTATTCATACTTTGGTTGATGTAAGGATTTGGAATATACGTAAATATTTTCATATCTGAGGCCATTGGGATGTTCCAGCAAAGTTATCATAACATTAGTTTTTCCACAATTGGATGGTCCAACAATGATGCTCCTTATACTATTAGGCAATAGGGGACCATGCTTCTTTTCCACCATCATAGCAGCTGTATCAGCATTTCGAACAGGAAAAGCTTGTTGTTGTTTAATGAACCGCATATTGAAGACTAACGGGATTCCTATAAGTACACCTGTTTATATTACATTTCAA
Source organism: Dioctria rufipes (assembly GCA_963924295.1). Classification (NCBI taxonomy): domain Eukaryota; kingdom Metazoa; phylum Arthropoda; class Insecta; order Diptera; family Asilidae; genus Dioctria; species Dioctria rufipes. The sequence goes on from OZ002744.1 coordinate 108,536,017, forward strand.
CAGTATCATCGGAACCTTATAAGATGCCGGATCACAAATCAAAACGCTCCAGAAAATCTTTGAAAGGGGGCAGAGCACTATTAAATTCAATTATCAATAAATTACTTGTAGAATTACATCTACCGGGATACCAGTACTGTGGACCAGGAACAAAGTTACAACGAAGATTGGCGAGAGGAGATCCGGGTATTAATCCACTTGATGCAGCCTGCAAGGAACACGATATAGCATACTCGCGACATAAAGATACAAGTGATCGACATATAGCTGATAAAATATTAGCTGAAAAAGCCTGGCAGCGTGCAAAATCGACGGATGCAAATTTGAGTGAACGTGCCAACGCTTGGCTTATAACAAACGCAATGAAGGCTAAAATTAAGCTAGGTATGGGTCTTAAGGCTAAAAATAAACGCCAACCCACATTCCGAGAAGCAGTACGAAATGCACGTAAGGTTTTAAAAGTAAAAAAACCAAAAGACTTGATGGAAGCTACAAAAATAGCTCTTAGTGCAGCAAAAAATATTGTGAAAAGAAAAAAGAAATCAATTAAAACTCCACGAGTGATACCTGTACCAAAGGTTGGTGGGGCACTTCCGTTCCTCATCCCGTTGTTTGCTGGGCTTTCAGCATTGGGAGCACTATCAGGAGGTGCAGCAGGCATAGCTAAAGCAGTAAATGATACCAGTGCGGCAAAGGCAAAATTGGAAGAAAGCAAACGTCATAACCAAGCAATGGAAACTATAGCGGTTGGTAAAGATGGAAACGGGCTGTTCCTGAAGCCGTACAGAAAAGGACTTGGACTCTATCTACAACCTCAACCAAAAAACTATTAAAGACGCTACCCAAAAGACTGCTCAACGAGTTGGATCTTCACAAGTATACCACACACTTGTCACACTTCAGAGGAGTATTTATGCGTGATAATCTACCTAAAAAGCCATGGAAGCGAGAAAATGGTATTGTTAACTTGGACATCTCAACTGGAGCAGGTACACACTGGGTAGCGTACTACAAGAAAGGTGATAACATCGAATACTTTGATAGCTTTGGCAATCTCCAACCGCCAAGGGAGCTCATAAACTACTTGGGTACTAATATTACGTACAACTACAGTTCTTATCAGAACTATGATGCAGTAATTTGCGGTCACTTATGTTTAGAGTTTTTATATAATTGTTATAGCCATTAATATTATCTATAAATAAATGTATCTATATTGAAATTGTAACAGTTCATTATCAACCACCATGTCATTAACACTTGCTCTCACGGGAAATTCATCTCTACTCACTGCTGAGTACTTTCCTCCGCTGGAGCTAGCAACGGATTATGTTTGTGGATTAATTGATTTTCAAACATATAACTCTATACCAAATATTGATGTGGGCAATAATCTGGTTCATGTAGGGAATGAGGTTGTTGAGATACCTGTTGGATCCTATGAGATTGATGATATAGCAAAATATGTACAAGGATACTTGGATAAAGAAGGGAGAACGATAAAGGTTGCGATAAAGGCTAACAATAATACATTGAAGAGTGAAGTTAAGGCAACTGAAGAAATACATTTTGAAAAACAGAGATCCATAGCTCCTCTTCTAGGATTCAGTAAAAGAAACTTATCTGCTAATATATTGCATACATCAGAGTTGCCAGTCAACATCATTAAAGTAAATACTATACGCATCGAATGTAATATTATATCAGGATCATTCTTCAACAACACACAAGTACACACTCTCCACGAGTTTTCACCGAACGTGGGGCCTGGGTATAAAATAGTGGAGGTACCCAAAAATGTAATCTAGTTGCCTGTGAACACCAAACGTATAAGTTCTCTAACATTGAAGATCCTTGACCAAGACGGTGACTTAATCAACTTCAGAGGAAAGACTATAACCTCAGGTTACATTTGAAGCCACAGCATGTTGATATACAATAATGATAAATACGAGTTCGGAGCAAACAATATCATTAGTCAGCGAATAACCTTGAAGCGGTCAAGACCTACATTAACACCTGCAAATACAGCATATTTACAATCAATAGGCTTAACGCTGAAAGAATGAATAAAGGAATCCTAGATATTGCACCAGACGCTCACTTTGATAACAGTGTTACTAAATTTGAACATCACTCCTATTCACCATTTCTAACATCATTTAAAAATAGCGATGAAATCCGTATATCTGTACAACATCATGACTTGAATCTTCTACCCAGCAGGAGTTTTCTTTACATTGAGGGGTCGCTAACAAAGCTGGATGGAACCGTTTCAGCAATCGCAAAATTAACTAACAACGCTCTACCATTTCTTTTTGAGGAAATACGCTATGAACTGAATGCAGTGGAAATCGACCGTACAAGAAATCTTGGGATTGCGACAACATTAAAAAACTACGTATCGCTAAATGCAAATGTAAGCAGAATACTACTCAACGGCAGCTGGTCACCAGATTCATCCGTTATACCAGCCAATGGACTGTTTAACTATTGCGTACCTCTGAAATATTTATTGGGATTCGCTGAAGATTACAAGAAAATTCTGATAAATTCCAAACATGAACTCATATTGATTCGGAGCAGGATAGATGCTAATGCCATTATATCGCCCACATATGAGGTGAAAATTGAAATTACCAAACTTTAATGGAGCATTCCGCATGTTACAGTATCCGATGATGAAAAGCTGCAACTATTTAAAATTATCGGGAGAGGTCACCCGATACAAATACCATTACGTAGCTGGGACATATATGAGTATCCAGTACTACCGGAATCCACGCATCAATCCTGGTCAGTTAAGACTTCCACTCAACTGGAGAAACCTCGATTTATCATCTTAGCATTACAAACGAATCGAAGGAACGATAAAACCAAAGATGCAAGCAAGTTTTATCACTGTCAACTCACCGATGTTACAGTTCATTTCATTTGCTGTATGAGATGTATATAAAGTTTACACAATCATACTATGGTCATCAGTATCAACCGTTCCTCACATGGGAGAAGTTCAAAACTGATGCCCCGGTTGCTGTCATTGATTGCTCACAACAAAATGAAACAATAGGTTTGTTCGATGAAAACACCGTGTAAAAACACCGTGTAAACTTTCCCCTACAATTTTCCCCAAATTTACCCGGGGTTTTGTGCATTCATCGAACAAGTTTTTAAAACACCGGGTAAATCTAATGTAATGACATTTCTCTGACAGTTCTCCTGAGCATAATTTAAATAACAATTTCTAGTGATTTGTCAAAATTTATTTATAAAATAGGTGAAATAATTAAAAATTTAAGAATAAATAAATATTAAAATGCACAAAAAATATTTCTCAGTTTTTTCTTAATTACATATTCTTTTATTAGATTTTTTACATCGACATTATCGCCTTTTCTGTAACCAGCTATAGCTCCATCATTTCTGCACTATTTTCACTTTGATCATCAGATGTTTTGTCACTAGAAATAAAATTAATTCTCGAGCACTATAATCCCCTTTCCTGACATCTCATTTAAGAATTTAGAGAATTTCTTATATGTTGTTTGCTTCAAATCTATTTGCTTGTTAGCTGCAGGGATAACGTGAAGTCTATAAAAATTGGCAAAGAAACATTTTACGATCATATTTCTTACTAGGAAGGCAGACCTGTTATGGAAGTATGTGAAGGCGACTTGACCATATCAAAAAGGTTCTGCAATGCTATACGTATATGTATGTACTTATAATCTTAAGTTTAAGATAGATATATATAAAACGTGCAAAAATTAACTAACCATATCAAAAAGGTTCTGCAATGCTATACGTATATGTATGTACTTATAATCTTAAGTTTAAGATAGATATATATAAAACGTGCAAAAATTAACTAACCATATCAAAAAGGTTCTGCAGTGCAAGTCACTGCCGGAACCGAAGTGTAATACATATGTATGTTAAAAACCAAAGTGTAATATTTCAAAATTACTCACATGTGAATCCTCGGCACGATGAAGCGCTTCAGCATTGCCTCCTGGATAAGAATTAACTGGAATTTTAATAATTTGATTACCCTGCTCTATCGCCAGAACACTTTTTGGGGGATGGTACTAGGGTTATGTCGCTTGTTATATGAAAAATTTTTTTCCTTATACTAAAACATATTTCTCGGTGATCAGATGGATCCTGGTGAAGTTAATATTGTTTCAATAAAATTTTCCCCGCTTTTTCTGCGTGCCGTAGGAATGAATCTCCTGCTGCGCGGGTTGAAGGTTAGCTCGAGTTCGGGGGCCTCCAATATGGGAGGAATGTGCCCTCCTACTTCTTTTCCCTCTTTTAGAAAATGTAAATGCACCAGGTCCGGTACCAAGCTCAAAACTTATCAAATTAGAACTTGCCCAGCAAGTGGAAATAATATGCCTTATTATGAAAATATCCCTCAAACATTTGCTTTTCATACGTCTCTCTAATAAGAGATATTATTTAACACAAAACGAAATATAAATTAGTTCTTTTAACTACCTTTTCGAGGTTTTTCCTGACGTACGCCACACCAGATTCGAATTCCAACAGATCCTTTTTCTTATTTCATAAATGGGGCTCCGGAGGGAGACGCCAAGTTTTATGGGGTGCCGTTGGCGGATTAATCTTTGGTTACTGTGCGAATAATGTACCAGGTGGGGATGTAAATTTATTAATAACTATAAGTATTCTTCGAACTTACGTGAGGGTTTTTTTTTTCTTCGTCGGATTGCGGCGAGAAATATTTGATCTTGCGGGATTTTAATCTTAACGACCTTACTTTCCTGCTAGCAAACTATGACAGACCGATATCGATGGTCTTCTTCTTCTTTCTGTCACTGAACATGACACCGAGCTTGAGAAAGCATTTCTCTCGGTCGGGGCGCGTTTTGGTTTCATGCTGTAGTCGACAACAAGCCGGGCATACACGCTTCAGTCCGTGGTGACATATTGCTATATGCAATATGCTACGACCATAACAGGGCAGAGTGGTCTGCGCCACCCGTGGTTCAGACGACGCTGAAAAATGGTCGACTGAGCTAGCCGGTCTTACACATAGGCCTCATCACTGCGGGCGCTCAATGTGTGTCACGACCCACGACCCTATGCTTTCCTCATCCTCAGACTCTACTTCCGATGACACGTCGAGGACACGTCCTTGAAGTCTCGTCAGTCTTCGATCAGACTTCGACATCCTTCTCCGTGTGGGGAAGCCAAAGCTACATCGACAAGCTGGTAACCCAAAAAATCCAGCCGGTCGATGCCTCTCTGCCTTCCTTCACCGAGATGCTGAGGAAGCCCCGCGATCAGTAACCTAAAGAACTGATCGCTAAGCTTTCCCGGCGCAACCTCTCACCCTGATCTCAGACTGCGATTGTTCAAGGGTGTGTCTCCAAGGCGTCGTCGAAGTAGTGACATGTTGACAGCCGAATATGGGAATGGATTCCAACAGGTATATCACCCACCATTGACGGGGCAATAGGAGGGCTTCGTGATATCCTATAGTTTACCAGTTAAGCTGGCTGGATGCCTTCTTAGGGCTACCAGGTATAGATCTAGTACTACTATGTCCGACGATTAACGAAACGTTGCAGCTGGACAGACAAGGAAAAATTTTCCTCCTAATGAGGCCGATCCGGAAGGGACTATAAAAGGTTATCTACTCACAAGCGGTAGGGGTGCTATAATGAGATTGACTTTCAACAGGTATATCACCCACCATTGACGGGGCAATAGGAGGGCTTCGTGATATCCTATAGTTTACCAGTTAAGCTGGCTGGATGCCTTCTTAGGGCTACCAGGAATAAACGACAATAAGTATCGACGATGTTTTCATACTGATGATCACTGCTTGATGTCTTTAGCGTGATAGATACCTAACAGTCTTCCCCGTAGATCTTCAAGTTCGTATAGTGAGTTTCCTTTCTTGGCTCTAACCCGACATTTAACAAATTTTCGTCCCAGTTTAGCACTAGTCTGCTGTTGGAAATTGCTTTGGGCAAAAGTCCTTCTAAATACCTCCTGACCAACTTTGAACTCGACGGGTTTTGCCCTGAGATTGTAGGCTTTTGAACCCTGTTCGAATGCGTGTTGTAAATTTTCCTGCACTCTCGCACGGATCAATCTCATTTTATCTTCTGCGTCCACTCTCAGTGGCTCATTAAGAGTTCCAATGCTCCTCAAGATGGAATAGGAGCTGCCATGTTCTATCATTTGTTGACCGAAGAGTGTTCGATAGGGAGAGAAACCAGTAGCTTGATGGAAAGAGCTCCGGAGGGAACTAGCTATTTGGCTCAGTTTCTCATCCCATCTGGTGTGTTCCTTCTGGATATAGGCCCTAATCCCTGACAACAGAGACCGGTTTACTCGCTCTGAGGCGTTTGCTTGCGGCGAGTAAGCTGCCGTTCGCATATGCTTTGCCCCATACTTTTCCAGTAGTCTGGCGAACTGAGCCGAGCAAAACTGGACTCCATTGTCAGAGACTATGGTCTCCGGAACTCCGAACACGTGAAACACTTCAGTCTCAATGAATTGGCATACATTGAGCGTAGACGCTTTTCTCATAGGTTTGAGAAGTGGGAATTTAGAAAAGTGGTCAAGAACTATCAGAATGCAGGCGTTTCCTTTAACTGACCGAGGATATGGACCTAAGAAATCGACGTACAGCTTTTGCCATGGTCGTTCTATCACAGACTGGACTTTCATCGGTGGTCGCAAAATAGTATTAGGAGCCTTCGTTTCTTTACACACGTCACAGGCGGCTACGTAATTTCTGACATCAACTGTCATTCGTGGCCAGTACAGATGTCTTCGCAGACGTTCTAGGGTTTTCCCTATTCCTCCGTGTGAAGCTAGCGGCGGATCATGCGCTCTCGAAATGACGTCGGTGACAAGCCCACGTGGAATCCAAAGCTTCCACGCTTCTTCCTCCTGGATCGGATCGCCTGTTCTCGGAACAGTCCGAATATAAACGAAGCCATCCCTGACGCAAAGATCTGGTAGTTTGCCAGAAGTCGTTTTAACCTTATGCCTCAGTTCTTCATATTCCAACGAATTGAAATATGGCGAACTAAGGTCAACTTCCGGGCCAGGATCTTCGTTTGTGTTCATGCTGTCACAATGAATGCGTGACAGCGCATCAGGGACTACGTTCAGGCTTCCTTTCCTGTGTTCAATAGTGAAGTCGAAGCCCTGAAGCTTCAAACTCCACCGAGCAAGTCTTCCGCTGAGGTCCTTTTGAGACATCAGCCATTTCAAGCTCGCGTGATCCGTCACTATCTTGAACGGCATAAGCTCTATGAAGGGCCGGAACTTCTGTACGCTCAAGACTGCAGCTAGGCATTCTTGCTCTGTGACGGTGTAATTTCGTTGAGCGGAGTTCAACTTTTTCGAGACGTAGGCTATTGGCTTCTCGTGGCCATCGTCATCTAGCTGAAGCAACACTCCTCCAATACCTTGTTGGCTCGCATCGCACTGAATGACGAACGGTTTGGTGAAGTCTGGACTCACTAGCAACGGAGCCGAAGTAAGTTTTTGTTTGAGTAGATCAAGAGACGTCTGGGCTTCAGATGTCCATTTGAACTGACTCGGGTTTTTCAAAGTGTCTGTAATGGATGCAGTCAAATCAGCATAGTTCGGAATAAACCGTCTGTACCATCCTGCCATACCTAGTAGGCGTCGGGCTTGCCGAACAGTTTTAGGTGACGGATAGTCAACTATGGCTGATATTTTGTCAGGGTCAGTTCTCATACCTCCCCTTCCTACAATGAATCCCAGGTATTTAGTCTCCTTGATACAAAACTTGCTCTTCTCGACGTTTATAGTAAGGCCAGCTTTCCTCAAACAATCCGCTACCCTGGCTAGCAGCATGAGATGAGTGTCAAAGTCAGATGATAGAATTAATAAATCGTCTAAATAGACGAGAACGTTCTCACGCAGATCGAAAGGAATGACTTTATCCATGAGGCGGCACATCGTTTGGGGAGCGTTGCATAGGCCGAATGGCATCACTGTGTACTGATAGAGAGGATGACCAGGTACTGTGAAAGCGGTCTTCTCTCTGGAATCAGTGTCCAGTGGGATCTGCCAGAATGCATCTTTCAGGTCCAGGCTCGTTATGTAGTTTGCCGGAGGAAGTCGACTCAGAAGTGCGTCTATCTGCGGTAGCGGATAGGCGTCCTTCTTCGTAACCGAGTTGACCTTCCTGGCGTCAAAACAAAGCCGGACCTTTCCAGGCTTCCTTACCAGAACGACTGGAGAGCTCCAAGGACTCTGGCTCTCCTCTATCACACCCAGCGATAGCATTCGCTCTAATTCTGCATCCATCAAACTTTGCACTGCCGGGGAAATCGGATAAAAGCGCTGTTTTATCGGGGCGGCGTCATTCGTATCAATCTTGTGAGTGACCAATGATGTTTTTCCCAGGCCTAAAGAGGCGAAAGAGGGGAAAAGCTGTTTTGTGCTCTCTAAGCGTTGGTGTTCTAAACTAGAAAGGATATGCCCATCGGTGTCAGAGGTAGCTATTCCACTTGGATTCACTTCTGCGACTATACCTAGGACATCCGGAGCTAACCCAAAGAGGCGCCAGAAGTCTATTCCCAGATATAGTGCCTGTGTGAGCCCAGGAACCACGTAAAAACGCACGTTTTGGGTCTTATCACGGAAAGTGACGTCCAAGTTCACATGACCATGAACAGTCGTCATGGCACCATTAGCTACTTGGACCTGTGTCCGATACTTCTTCCATTCAACCTCTGCTTCAGCAAGCTTCTCGAGAGCTCCCTGGCCTAGAATACTGACAGTGGCACCACTATCAAGTAATCCAGTCTCAGTTCGCCCGAGCAGCTTTACTTCTGCGTACGGTCGAATGTCGTCTGGCATCGACACGGAAATCTGTGCTAGTTTTTTCCTTTCCAGTTTCATTCGTCGACAGTATTCTCGCCAACGAACGGTTGATCTTTTCCTTTTCGGTCTCATATCCCGGTCGGGAAACATAATCTCCGCTAACTCCGCTACTGAGGAGAAAATTCGGTCTTTTGCTGTGTTATATCTCTGCAGACGCGTATGATACGGCGTCAGCGGATGTAAAACTGGCTTACGCCCGCTCGTCATAACAGAGTTTGGTGGCCGTTTCAATACAGAAGTAACAGGAGGCCAAATCTCCTGCTCAGTAACCTTGTCAGCTACACGTGCTATAGGTGTCAACGGGACATCGAAGAGTAAAGACTCTTCTAAGGAAGTGTCTAGTATTGTCATGGGCTCCCCAGAAATGGAAATGGGAGCTTGAAGATCTGCGGAGAAGTCTACTAAGTTCTCCGCCCCTAATAATGAAGCACTTGTACCATCCGGTGTCCCGCCAATATCACCAGAATCACTGAATGATATCAGAGGTTTTTCGTCAGTGTCTACTAATGGAGCGGACTTTCCTCCTTGCTCGAGGCTTGCACTGGAGGGTTCGTTGTCGTTGCTGCTTGCGACGTCGATGCTGGTCGGAAAAAGGTGGTGGTATTCCCGACCCGTCTCTCGTTTTTCTGTCTGCAATAGCGGCAATCAGGCTTGAAGACATTCTTGCGTCCGCATCCATAGCAGAACACAACTTGTCTTTCTTGTCTACACTCTTGATAAAAGTGACCCGACTGGTCACAATTCCAGCATACAATAGCATTTTTGTGTGACATACTCGATAGCTCACCTAGGCTGTTGTCACTGCCTATTGCTGCTGCCAGTTCCGGATCTAAGGTTGGAAAATTGTCAACTTCGTGCACCCGTTGGTTCCGGTGAAAGTTCCAACTACCAGCTGTTGCGATACGTGTCTGCGTAGCTTGAATACGCGTGACCAGCGATCTCAGCTGTCCTATCGTATCAGTAGGATGCAGACATATTTTTTCTTGAATCTCCGGCAAGAGATTCGATTTGACAATCTCCAGAAATTCTTGGTCTGGCATAGCATTCTGTAGCTGATCGCGCAGCAACCCCAAATGGTGGTGGTACATTGCGAACAGTTCACCAGGCTTTTGTTTTCTAGACATCAGTTGGAGTCTAGTCTTCAGATCATCTTTAGGCGTCCCCCATTCGTTATACAATCCCATCTTGATGACGTCCCAAGTTGGAAATGGATTTTGCCTTAGTACTGACCAATACCAGTCCTTCGCTGGTCCTGTCAATAGCGTAAGCATATTTCTGACTAGTAATCCAAAATCTCCTTCAAGAGCGGAGTGCGTGAGCGCTTCGACTCTGAAGATGAACTCGTCGACAGAGAGGTCCAAGTTATTCCCGTTATATGTCAAGTTCCATCTCCTGATTGGACTGCCTGATCGTCGGTATCCTACATTAGCAGGAACACGCATAGGTGGTGGAGGGGGTTGAGGTGGTATAAAGTTCGGTCTGGACTGATTTGTAGGCTGACCAAAAGGTTGACCAAAAGGTTGACCAGACGGTGGTGATGGTCTCCTAAATGATTGCCTTCCCCGTGTAGGAAAGTCGTTTGACGGCCTCTGATTGCTTCTGGACGAAGGAGGTCGTGTGAAGTCTGCTGGCGGCATTGCTGCTGCTACTTGTTGTCTGATATCGTTTCCTAACTCAGACCGCAAAACATTTAAACCCTGCTGGAGACCTCGGTTTATTAGGTCTTCCATCTTTATGCTCAAGCCTGCTATCAGCGCATCCGTAGCAGCTGAGGTGTTGTGGTCTTGAGCTGTACGCGCTGGAATATCACGTCGAGGACTCGGGTTTACAAAAGTCCTTGAATGTAAGTCAGGCATTCCCGGAGACAAGGATCGTCGATTCGAAGGTGGTAAGTCAAAGTTAGGCAAATCAAAGGTTGGCAATGAGTCGCGCCTTGTCGATTTCGCGGGCTTCACCTTCTTCGGTCTCTTTGGGATTGCACCAGAATATTCACTGAAGTCCTGTTGCGTAATGTGACGACGGCAGTTAGGACAACTAGAATGTTCACCTATCCAATGCTGCAGGCATGCCTGGTGGAAAATGTGCTCGCATACAGTCATGACCGGCTTCCGATCTACTGACCAGCTTGCGTCCCGGCAGATAGAACATGGTTCAGGCAGCATTGTCATACCGTTTGTCGCTGGAGGTGGTGTCCTCACTGTAGCCATAATGAATTTAGACGTAAGTCAGGTAAAAATTGTCAAATCAGGGTTTAGGATGGTTATCCCAAAAAAAATTCTAGAAGTTGCACGTTTGGAAGAGACACGCTCCTTCCAATGTGATGATGGCTAAATACTATTTTAAAGTCGAAGGCCTTGGGCGAGATACTCAAATTCAGACAAAAGTTTTCCCAAACGTTCGAAGAAATAAAAAAATTAGAAAAACAAGGATTCGAAAAGTTAATTAAGGCTTCTCAAATCGAGATAGTGTAAAGAATGAATTCCAAGACAAAAACCAATTTCGGGAAGCGTTAACAGCCTCGTCGAATAGAAATATTAAAAAAAATCTGAAGATTACTAAGGATCCAACAGATCACGAAAACAGTTCAAGCGTTTCAAAAAAAAATCCTTCAACAAAGATCATACAATTTCTCCCTCACCTCCCGAAGCTAACTCCCACATAAGAGGTCAGGTCGCTCTCTCTCCCCCAAGGTCAAAAACAGGATACAGGCAAGTGACGTGAGTGTGTGCATTGAAAAAGTCAGAGCTCTTGCAGAAATCTGGGAAGAGTAAAGTCGGAGGTATCAAAGACTGAGAATGCTGCCAGAGATTCTTCAGCCAGGCAGTTAGCAGTATGCCAACTCCTGATCACTGAAGATCTCCAGCATCAATCCCATCCTCCGAGAACTCGTTCTCTTCTCCTCACCGAATCGTCGTGTCCAGCTAGTTCGCTAGCCGGGCAGAGTCATGAGTCTGGTCAACTAATTAGCTGGAAGCCAAGAAGTTGTCTCGCAGATTCATAACTCTGTCCAGCCAGTTGCCCAACAGAGACATGTCCCCACAAGAGCTCAAACGAAAATTTCGTGAGGCCACCTACCATTTCCATGGCAGAAGGCCAGCGGGAAAGATCATCCAAAAACATTTCCAAAAACTTTCAAAAAAAATCAACAACTGTTCAGGCTTGAGGCTTGACCGAAGTCAAACCTAAAGCCGGATTTCAACTTCCAAAAAACTTTCATTAAATTCAAAAAACGTTACTTTACTTTAATCCAAAAATTCAAAATATCAAAGACTTCCAATAAAACTTTCAAAATATTACGTTACTTTACAAAAAAAATTTTCAACAAAACCAATTAGACTCAGGTCCACCCATATCTTCTACTGGATGTGAGACCTGAGGTCAATCAACTGGCAGACACCAGATGATCATCTCTCTCAAAGTCTCAGTCCCCAGTAAAATTTATATTTAGACCACCGAAGTCTAACTGAGGTGGCCCCACGTTGGGCGCCATTTTGTTATGGAAGTATGTGAAGGCGACTTGACCATATCAAAAAGGTTCTGCAATGCTATACGTATATGTATGTACTTATAATCTTAAGTTTAAGATAGATATATATAAAACGTGCAAAAATTAACTAACCATATCAAAAAGGTTCTGCAATGCTATACGTATATGTATGTACTTATAATCTTAAGTTTAAGATAGATATATATAAAACGTGCAAAAATTAACTAACCATATCAAAAAGGTTCTGCAGTGCAAGTCACTGCCGGAACCGAAGTGTAATACATATGTATGTTAAAAACCAAAGTGTAATATTTCAAAATTACTCACATGTGAATCCTCGGCACGATGAAGCGCTTCAGCATTGCCTCCTGGATAAGAATTAACTGGAATTTTAATAATTTGATTACCCTGCTCTATCGCCAGAACACTTTTTGGGGGATGGTACTAGGGTTATGTCGCTTGTTATATGAAAAATTTTTTTCCTTATACTAAAACATATTTCTCGGTGATCAGATGGATCCTGGTGAAGTTAATATTGTTTCAATAAAATTTTCCCCGCTTTTTCTGCGTGCCGTAGGAATGAATCTCCTGCTGCGCGGGTTGAAGGTTAGCTCGAGTTCGGGGGCCTCCAATATGGGAGGAATGTGCCCTCCTACTTCTTTTCCCTCTTTTAGAAAATGTAAATGCACCAGGTCCGGTACCAAGCTCAAAACTTATCAAATTAGAACTTGCCCAGCAAGTGGAAATAATATGCCTTATTATGAAAATATCCCTCAAACATTTGCTTTTCATACGTCTCTCTAATAAGAGATATTATTTAACACAAAACGAAATATAAATTAGTTCTTTTAACTACCTTTTCGAGGTTTTTCCTGACGTACGCCACACCAGATTCGAATTCCAACAGATCCTTTTTCTTATTTCATAAATGGGGCTCCGGAGGGAGACGCCAAGTTTTATGGGGTGCCGTTGGCGGATTAATCTTTGGTTACTGTGCGAATAATGTACCAGGTGGGGATGTAAATTTATTAATAACTATAAGTATTCTTCGAACTTACGTGAGGGTTTTTTTTTTCTTCGTCGGATTGCGGCGAGAAATATTTGATCTTGCGGGATTTTAATCTTAACGACCTTACTTTCCTGCTAGCAAACTATGACAGACCGATATCGATGGTCTTCTTCTTCTTTCTGTCACTGAACATGACACCGAGCTTGAGAAAGCATTTCTCTCGGTCGGGGCGCGTTTTGGTTTCATGCTGTAGTCGACAACAAGCCGGGCATACACGCTTCAGTCCGTGGTGACATATTGCTATATGCAATATGCTACGACCATAACAGACCTTAAGATTTCATCCATGTCCTTCGACTTTAATCACCTCCTCAAATATTTCCTTATAATTTTCATTCGAATTTCCTATGTGCATATTATCGATGGGTATTTTGTAATCTAATTTCCTTTCCAACTTCCTTATATAATCTGAATTTGGTATGAGCTCCACGATTTTTTCACTTTTATATACAGCACTCGACCGCAATCACCGAACAAATTACATGTGACAGTTCACAAATGACAAATGTCAAACGTTTACCCCTACAAATTTTTAGTGCAAGTTCGGGGTACGAAATCAGAAACACCGGGCTTTCATCGAACAAGTTTCAAAAACCCCGTGTAAGCCCAGGGTTTTCAAAAAACAAGATAGTACAGCCCGGTGTAGCCCGGGGCTTACCCGGTGTTTTCATCGAACAAACCTAATAAAAACTGGACCTGTTGACATAAGGCTAGAATTCAAGGCATCTTTAAATATACCAGCTAATACAACAGCATATTGCCTGCTTCTACACGATCGAATAGTGGAATACAGTCCGCTGACAAGTGAAGTTAGAAAGTTAAATTAAGAAGATGGCTGTCATGGTAGACGTCCAAGGATTCAACACAAATCTAAATGAATTCATCACTAAAGAACTGGCAATTTTAACCAAGAAACAAAGATTTGACTTCAGCAAAAAAGAGACAAGTAAAATGGCTTCAACACAATTTTCATGGATTCCGCTGGGATGATGGCTACATACCGTATCACAAGCTGTACACTATAGTTGAACCACTGCTTCGAAACAAAACCATATATGTATGTAAAGGGAGCTGAAAAAGTTCATTGGATGCAGAAGATAGTTGGAGAGGGTGAAATCATTATTAACGTTGAAGATGAATACAACTGTGGAAAACTAATAGAGATTAACACAAATGCGCCATCTTGCCAAGTTCATATTGGACAATGTGCTATAAGAAATACTTTTATAATAAGAAATTTTATTGGAAATAAAAACAAATCTTTATAAAACATAAGACTTTTCAATACACATACCCCAGAACCCTCACTGACATCGTCTAGAATCTGTTCATGGTGATGTCATGTTGTGAAATTCGAATAATGCTGATATCTACAACTTCCCTGCTAAGAAAACGTGCAGGATTTGAAAACAGCAAAACCATGATGACGTCATGCCAATATCTAAAACTCTCCCGCTAATGCATGCTGGTAGTTCCGGCAAAGGCCGCTAGGGAACCTTACTTAAGAAATGGCGTTTGCGCCCGAACAAATGTCGCTAATAACTCGAAAACCAGAGCCCGTAGAGGATTTCTGATGAAAATTTCATTACCCCCCCTCGCTATCTTTATTATCACCCCACATACCCACCATCTAGAATCCATTGGCATGAAAAAAAATGTCCTACTATTAACTTTAATTATTAGTTCAAAACCAAAAGCCTACATTTAGGCGCTCAAGAAAAATCATGATAAAGAGCGTACATTTAGGTGCAACACATTTCTATCTAAGAAAACCGGAGCATGCTGGTAGTACCTGCTAATGCCACTAGGATGCATTCAAGACCAAATGATACATCCCGGTAGTACAGGTTAATCCCGGTAGGGCGCAGTCTAGACTCAATGGTGCATCCTAGACGCAATAGTGTATCCAAGGCACAAACCAATACAGCCAAGACAGAAACCTACATTTAGTATGATCTCAAAACACCTAGCGACGGTGGCGTCATTTGTGGCGAAATCCTGAAGGCTTAAAAAAGTGCACCAGGAACGCCATAGAATAACTACTAACGTCTTTTCCGTTAAGCATATATGATGCTGTTTTATATTGGAGCTTCTTTTTATTGTTGTTAAAAAAGCCCAACGTCTCGTTTTTGTGTGCCAGATTCAAAAATAATGCGCTCTTATGCGCAGTTCGACATATGAGTTTGACAGTTCGTGTGTTGGTACATTTCACGTAATTTTCTTTTAGAACTGGCATAACTGCATATAAGCTTTAATGTAACTTATACTTGTTCTTAAAAAATATAAAAAAAAAATCCGTAGACATCACAAAAAAACGAAACTCAACAATTGGCGTCGTCGTTTGTCGCAGACGTAATACAATGAATACGACATTGTCGTCGTCATTTCAAGACATTTGAGTTGAGTTTTGCTTTATTTTGATGTCTATTTTGTTAGAACAAGTATAAGTTGCATTAAAGCTTGCAGTTATGTCAGTTTTAAGAGAAAAGTACCTGAAATGTACCAACACACGAACTGTCAAACTCAAATGTCGCACTGCGCAACGACAATTTTAGAAATTTGCTCTACTTTTTGCCGACGACATTTTCGCGTCGCAGTATTTGCTATTCGCTATTGTCGTAACATATATTCGAAAATAATTTGGCGTCGACAAATGCATGTCGCAGTCATTGAATTTCAGTCTTGTTGGGGATTGCTTGATCTCCTGTTTCATGTGGCACCAATTATGATTTCAGAAAGTATACTCTCACTGTCGATGCTACCAACCGCTCAGTCCATTCTAATTATATGTCAGTGATTTTTGTTCAACAACCAGTCCATGTATATACATGTCAGTGGGCTATGTAGAATATATGTGCCTTGGAACCGCTGTAACTAAAAAGTTCGAGTATTTCCGAGAGGGGAAGCTGTGACGTTTCAAAACTCGAGTAATTTTGTCTGCACGAGAAAGTAAACGAACGGAAAATGTGTTTGTGCAAATTGCCATGCGAATGCATTGCCTGAGTACGCGAACCGAACAGATATACTCTAACGTTCAGATCCAGACAAAAGAAAAAAAAGACTTATTTGAGCTTACTGTTGTTTAGGATGTTCTGCTTCCTAAGACATTCTGGTTTTAATATTGCTAGTTCTTATTTAGTTGGCCAGTAATTATACTGTTGAAAATGAGTAAGACACTCGATAATCATTTAATGGAAGTTTTTTCATTGATGTCTTCAGAAGCAAAAGGTTTGTAAATGAGGTTTAATCAAATGCAATTATCAAATATTATATAACTCAATGAATTTAAAAAATAGCATATTTACTATTTATAGATCTTTATTTGGGTTCAAAAATACCTGAAGTGCTTGAATTGCCAAGTTCATTAGAATTTACTCGGGATTATGTAGCAAAGAATTTGCCGGTCGTTATTCGCGATTGTACGTTACAATGGCCTGCAGTTTTAAAGTGGAATTCGAAGTATTTCAGGTAAATAGAAAAGGAATGATTGGATTGGAATGTCCTTCATTTCCCAGTCAAATACAGTTCATCTATATCAGAGGATCATTTCTTGGAAAATGGAACATAAACACTATAGCGAATTTATTTTATCCACTTATTGCAACTTTTTCCTTCAACATATTTTTTGCTTTAAGACTCGAATATAATGAAAGGTGTCCCGGCTTGATTAGGGTGCATCGATAGAAGTGTAAGAAGGTGATTCTTTCCATTTCATCAGGAAGTTTAATTGAGTTCATCCCATGATCGAGTCCATTGCTTAAGACTTACATTGAAATCATCACATCAATTTCGTGCGGAGATCTAAATTTCTTCTGCGACTGATTAAATATTTCCAGTAAATTGAGTTGGTGGCTCCATTCCACCCAAAATTTGGCCTTGATAACTCCCAATCTAGTAAATTCTTCTGGCTTTGAAATTTAGACCGAAGCTTTTCTTTATATACAACTTTAGATAGGATAAAACACCCAGTTACGAGCCCCCCTGCCAATTTCGAGCCCCTTCTTTGTTGTTTCCTTTTTAATAAGCCTGAAGTGGAAATAACGGTTAAAGTGCATTTTTAGTAAAATGACTCACTCATTTTTAGTCATTTTCTTGCGCTTAGGAGTAAATAGAGAATCGGTTTCATTTTGTTTCTAATAGTGAAAGTGAACAGTTCATGCAATAGTGCGTAGGGTTTTTTGGAGTAATTTAGTCATCCGGTTATCTTTTGTTTAGTTAGTAATTGCTGGTATAACATTCCTGATATTCACTTGTGCATATGTTTTTGAATTAATTACGCTCAATGTATCAGGGTATATCGCATTGTAATTGTTTAGGGAACCTTGTTATTTTACATGTATCTCATATATTTTTTTTTCAACATAATTATTCCAGCCTAGTTCGGCAGTATCTATATCTATATTTATTGTATCTACTAATACAACTAATTTCTTTGTCTATATGCTATCGTTAATCTTAACATTTATTTTTGTATTCATTCTAATTAAGACTCGTGAAATGTAAATCTATGTAAAATCGAAATACCCAACGTCTGAGGACGTGGCCAAGCGGCCGGGGTTGAAAATAAATGACTTTTCTATTCTATTCTATTCTAAGACTTCCAGTTTCGAGCCCCTTAATATTTGTACTACATAGACCAGGGCCTATATACTTTAATTCTTTTATTTAAATAAAATACAATTGAATTGTTCGTATACCTAATATTAAAATAAATCAAACACTTGGGCACATTATTTAAAGAGGTTCGATAAAAATGTCAAAAAGAAAGACATATCTGAAGATGACCTACAATTAGCTATTGAACGCATTCGAAATGGACTTTCCATTCATGAGGCAACAAAACATATAAACTTCCGCGTGGTACTATTCAAAATCGATTACATAATCGTACAAAAACGAACATACTATTCTGAGTTTAAACGAGGAGCAGCTAATTGTTCAATGGCTCTTATGAAACCATGAAAAGGGATTTCATAGACGCAAGCTAGATGTACAATCATCTGTTAAAGAATTCCCCACCCTATTCTTACCATAAGGACACCGGAGCCAATAGCTGATGCCAGTTCGAAGGTGTCTGAAAACGACATTCGAAATTGGTTCTATCAGTTTGAGGAATATGTTAGTAAGAAAGGTTATAGAGAAATACTGAATTATCCTGAGCGCGTCTTTAATGGTGACGAGACCAACTTTTTGATGTGCCCGAAAAGTGAAAAAGCTTTGGCACCGAAAGGTAGATTTTGCTTATTTGCTTAGTATAGATATATAAAGTATCACATTTAAATTGTTTGTTCTACTTATTTAGGCTCACGGAACGTCTACGAAACCGATCGCGGTCAAGCTAAGGAGAACTTGACTAATGTTTTCTTTTTCCGCCAGTGCATACGTGGTCCCACCTATGATTATTTATCCATACAAACGAATGCAAAGTGATATTTTATCCTCTTTACCTGATGGTATTAAATGGCAAAAGACCGACTCGGGTTGGATGACATCTGAAGTCTTTCTATACTATGTAGAACATGTCCTCTACGCTGATTTGCAAGAGAAATGTATGGAGTTTCCCATAATCTTGTTGGTAAATGTTCATAAGACACATTTTACCTATTCTCTCTCGACTTTATGTGAAAGGCTCAAAATAATTTTGATGTGTCTATACCCGAACTCGACGAGAATTCTATAGCCCGCCGATGTATCTGTTTTTAAACTCAATAAATATGGTTGGCAGCAAGCTATTTTCAAGTGGAGGCGTAATAATTTGGCAAAAAAATTACAAGAGCGGGTTTGCTCCCATACTTAAAGCTGTCGTCGATACTTGTATCACAGTTGAGGGGGTTTCGGACTGGTGGCCTTTGCCCTTTTAACGCAGATGCCATCGATTACTCGAAATGCTTGGGTAAAACGACAAAGCAAAATGAAAATACGTAAGAGTCAAATACCACAGAAAATGTGCCAAGAGAGAAAGAAAAGATTATAAACTACAAACGTTTTGTCGAAGTTTTAGGGGAAAATATAATCGGACAATTTCAAAATTTCGAGACATCAGCGTGTACCTATTCAGATGACTTCCTGAAACTACGAAATTGAAAAGGAACTTTCAAATAATAAAGATCAGGAACAGGAATATTATGCAGTATTCATAGTTTTTGTTTCTTTTAAGGCCGTTTTTTTTTCAGCCTTATAATGAAACTGAATCCAATGAAATTGTTTTTGAACAATTCTTGCTTATACCTGAAACACCAGTCAGAAAGGAATAAAACAAACGGAGAGAAGAAGTTTTATTGTTTCCTCAACTCCTTTTCGACAATTAGAAGAAACAAAGTTGGAAAATAAAGCTTTAGAAGTCTAATTGAAAGAAGAACGGAAAACTAAAAGGGAAGAAAACAGTTAAAAACGAGAAGAAAAGGCAGCCCAAATATTAAAAGAAAACAAAACCCGGTAAGAATCAATGCCAGGACTAAAAATAACGAACAAACCCTTCAAAAAGAAATATTGGCACCTTTGATGTTTCTACACGAATTGCTTTAAAGAAGTAAATGCATGTCCATTATGCGAGCTTCAAAATATTTAGTTGCTCTAAATGTTCCTAAAAATATGCATAAAAAGTAGTACATGTTACTGCTTCGCTGGTGTAGTAGATGCTTCACATGCAAAATATGTACTTAAAGTATTAGCATGCACTACTTTTTATGCATACAATATGGTGAATTTTTTCCGTTTCTGTTATATCTTGTTTTTTTTTCCAAGAAATATAAAATATTTTGTTATAAATTTTTTTAATTTTGAGTTTTTGTTAGGAAGAAAGCACTTAAGTTACAATAAACGATCGTTTAAACTTATAAATTCCTTTTGAAAATGGGGGTTCGGAACTAGCAATGTCTTATGGCTCATAACTGGTCAGAGTGGGGCTCAGAACTGGGAAAGATGTTAAAAAGAAAACCATGTTTTAAGCTAAGATAGCTTTAAGCTTGTAATAAGAAATAAAAGTTAAAATTTTCCTTACGGGGGCTCGGAACTGGGTATCTTAACCTATCCCCGGATAACGCTTGTATTAACTCAATCGGTCTGGAAAAAAAGACGGAGGCGGACTAGACATTTCCAAGTCTTCATTTAAAAGTTTCGCTTTAGTTTATAATAGCTGCTAAGTCGAAGTGCATTTATTTGTGAACACCTGCTCAAAGTAACGTACAACCACAGACTATATAGTCTGTGGTACAACGCAGTGTTCCACGACAATACATAGCTTAACAATTAGCTTACAGAATTTAGCTTATACCGTCATAAATTTCTTGATTTAGCAGTTCAACTACATTGAATCATTAAATAAGATTAATTATGAGTAGTAGTGAGATTAATACCAACTTCGATACTAACGCAAAAATATCGATATCGATATTAATATCAACCTTAATATAAACATTATTCATTAACTATTAATATAACACCAAGATTCGTATGACTCGATCTAGGTCTGGATAGATAGGATTTAAAAGAATATAATACAAAAGTATATAAAGGAGTGTAATAAGTTAAGTAAACATACCCAACATAAAGGGTTTTCCAATAAGAGGTGTTATTTTAATTAGCCCGCTATTTCGGTAGATGTCACTTTTGGAGCTGTCATTTGACAAGTCGAAACTACACCATTAATAAAAATAGAACGATACACGATTCAACAACGCATTGAAATTATTAAAATTCACTATAAAAATGGTGAAAATGTAGCAGAGACGGTTCGTAAAACTCGAACATTTTTGGGTCGTCGTGAAGCACCTTGTCGGACCGCAATACAGAAATTGGTAGAAAAATTCGAGCTGTCGGGACAAGTTAGTGATGTGAAGAATAAAACTTGTGCACGTCGCTCAAGAACAGCCGGGAATATTGCTGCTGTAGCCGAAAGTGTTGAAGAAAACCCAGGTTTGTCCATTCCTCTTCGTTCTTTGGAATTAGGCATTCCACAAACGTCATTACACCGTATTTTGCATAAAGATTTGGGTCTTAAGGCTTATAAAGTTCAGTTAACACAAGAACTCAAACCGGCCGATCATCAACAACGTCGAGTCTTTGCTGATTGGGTCCTTGAAATGCATGAAAATGATCCGGAATTCCATCGAAAACTCACCTTGAATGATGAGGCCCATTTCCACCTCGATGGCTTCGTCAACAAGCAAAATTGTCGCATTTGGGGCTCGGAAACCCCAAGAGTTATTGTTGAAAAGCCTCTATCCTCAACGTGTGACTGTTTGGTGCGGTTTATGGTCCCGCGGGGTCGTTAGACGGTGAATGGATTGCGCTATCGACAGATGATTAATGATTTTTTGTGGCCGGAATTGGATGGTATTGATCTGGACAACGTTTACTTTCAACAAGACGGCGCTACGTGCCATACAAGCAACGAAACCATTGATCTTTTACGGGAAAAGTTCCCGGACCGTGTTATCTCTCGAAGAGGTGATCACAATTGGCCACCGAGATCTTGTGACTTAACACCTTGCGACTTCTTCCTTTGGGGCCACGTGAAAGAGAAGGTCTACGCCAACAGCCCAGCGTCGATTCAAGACCTCGAAGATGGAATTCGTGAGGCTATCGAGGACATAGGGCAGCCACTGCGATTTGGTTATGGAAAATTTCATGAAAAATATATGGTCCTGTAGGCGTGGTCGTAGTGGTCATTTGGCTGATGTTATTTTCCATTATTAACGGCATACCTTTCTCTTTATAATGAAATAAAGATCCGATCATTTATCTCAAAAAATGGCATTTTTCTTTGAATATCAAAATAACACCTCTTATTGGAAAACGCTATATTATAGATCATAGATTATCGAATAGAAGCTATCGACCATGTGATCATATGGAACTATAACCGTACAGAAGTTCGACGTAAAGAAATAAAGAGACGTTTGTATAGATTGGACATTATACATGATAGGACATAGTACATTATTTCTTATGCGATATGCAGACTATCAGTGCTTTCGAATAATAAACCGTAATAAGTTAATTCAACAATAAGACTGCATCTCAGTTTGCCAGTTGAAACGAGCTGTGTACAGCATTAAAACCAGATACATAACAATAAATATCGCTGAAACTAGATCGGATCAATAAACAGCTAGTCGGTCTAAATCCCATACCACACCGGAACATGACATATCTCAGTAAACGAAACAGACCTTAACAGAACTAAAACCTGTTATCCATTTTCAGCAGCAAACCCACTAACGCGCCCTATGTAGGGTTCCACGTCCCACTTTAGCTTTTGTTCGCGGACATTCGCATCCTTTTAATGTCACTTCATTACTAACTTAATCTGTAGATTTCAACTCAACACGACCAAAGCGTGCCACATGTACCCCACCGCGATAATGTACTGCTTTGCAGGACACTATACTGATTCGCTCAGCGATCAGGGATTTCGATCGCATTCCGTTAACATTCGGCCATCCTGTGCATTGCTGTCCTCTGCAATACATAACATTCATTCCATTTACAAGAGTGCAAATGCTACTTTAATAATGTTTTAGTTCTTGCAGTTACTTCCACCACATGCATTAGGGCTAGAGCTTCATTGGCCAATTGATAATTATTAATTTACTCAACTAATACAATACACAATAATAAAATTCATGCACTATACTTACAACATACATACTTTATACCTTACCCATGGTAGTTTCATGGCCAGTACTCCTGAACCATTTGACCTTATATTCCGTTTCCTCATTCTTTTTTTTTTTCTTTTTTTCTTTTTGCAGTCAATTGAGCCTTAGAGGAAATTATTCAAGAACCTTAACAACATTCATTTAAGATAGCATCATCTTTTTTTTCATAACAGATAGAAATAAATGATAAGGACAGTGCTGGTATATAAGAACAAATCAGATTATTGTAAATGTAGGAGTTTATTATTAACACAAATCAGTTCATGATTTTTTTTTTTTTAATTATGGAACAATTCAATTCAATTGACACATCGCTATCCAGATACTTGTCAGCAAATTGTAAGTCTTGAAGTCTACACCAAGGTCGCATCTTATCGGCGGAATATACTGAGTCAAATGGCTTCCTTGTTGCCTGGTAATTAGGTGGATCCGTAATCTTATACCGGTCTCTGTCTAGAGCTTCCTCCACGATATAGGGCCCCTTGTATTTTGGCAAGTGTTTTTGTGGAAATCCCGTAGACTTGTGTTCGCATTTGATAAGCACCAAATCCCCAACCTTATATTTTTTGGGCAATTGTCGCCCTGTATTAAAGTTTCGTAATTGTGATAAGGGGATTTCATCCTCATCGTCAGAAATATCTGTCTGTAGAGCAAAGGTTAATTTATTTTTTTATTATGCTTTTTGGTTCGTAACCGAGTACTAATTTTTGAGAACTGACTTTGGTAATCCTATGTGAGAGATTATTTAGACTCCACTGTATGGCTGCTAGAGATTTATCCCAGTCTTTTCCGTCTTATCGTTCAGTCACACTAGATATAGCTGTTTTTAACGTTCGGGAATACCTTTCTATTTGTCCGTTCCCACGCGGTGTTCGTACAGCAGTTTTGATATGCGTGATACTATTCTCCTTGCAAAAGTTTTCAAAAGCTAAGTACTGCGAAATGTCCTCCAATGTTCGTATGACATATTGGGATCTGTTGTCTCTTACCGCTTTACTGACGATGAACTTCGTAAAAGAATCGATAAAACCAATCAGGTGGCTGTTACCCATTGAGCTTTTTGGGTATGGTCCAAGATGGTCCATATGTATAGTGTGAAAAAGCTTTGGTTCAATCTCCCGAACAAACATTTTCCTTCTGTTTTCATCTTTATATTGTTTATTGTAGAGGCAGTCTAAACAGCTTTCAACGTATTATTTACTCACCATTGCACGCATTTTGGGGAACCAGTATATTTTCTTGACTAATTCTATGGTCCTGTCTATCGCAGGATTTCAGCTATTATTATATGCCGATCTGATTATATGCCAATGAATACCATGTGGCACAGCGAATCGAAGTCCTTCTTCGTCTTCTTGAAGATTCTCCCGCCTTTAATTTGGTATTCTTTATTGTAGTGTTTTACCTTGTCGCAATTAGTCGAAGTTCCTTCTAAAATGTTCCTTATTTGTTGAAGCTGTAAAACTGCAACCCAATCAGATTCTACCATATTTACAACCATAACTTTCTCCGCTACTTCTCGACTGATGGTTGTTTAATCACTGTTGCTCTGCTCAAGGCGTCAACGTATGCTATTTTTGACGCAGAACGGTATTGAAGTTGGAAATCAAACTCTTGAATGCGAAGCCACCATCGAGCTATCTTTGGCACGAGATTCCGTTTTTCTTGAGTTAGTTTAAGAGAGTTGCAATTGGTAACTACAACGAATTGTTTTCCTAGAAGATAATATCTAAATCTTTTTAGGGTCTCTACAACCGCAAGATCTTCGAGCTCATAGCTGTGATATTTCTTCTCTGGGTCACTAGTTGAACGGCTGAAGTAGGCGACCACCTTCTGTCTCCCGTTGTCGCTTTGAAACAGAGTTCCAGCAATCCCTGTTGCACATGCGTCGGTATGTACTTCATGATTTTTATGAGGATCGTAGATTGTTAATATTGGTCCATTTGTTAAAAAGTTTTTAAGGCTTTCGAAAGCCTTTTGCTGTGATTCGTCCCATTTTAAATTCCACACCCTTCCGCAATAACGAATGAAGAGGTGCAGCGACATTAACGTAAGAGGGAACAAATCTGCGGAAATATCCCGCAAGCCCAAGAAATGCCTCACTTCCTTTACATTCGCCGGTGTAGGATACTGTCTTATTGTTTCTGTTTTATGTTCACCCGGTGTAATGCCATCTTTGCCAATTCGATGTCCAAGATAGCTGACACTATCTACGAGGAATGAACACTTTTTCATATTTAGTGTCAACTTTGCTTCTTTTAGTACTGAAAACACCTTCTTTAAGACTTCAAGAGCTTTCGGAACTGTTTTCGTCACGATTATAATATCATCCGTATAATTATAAACATGCGGGTCGTTTATCCGTTGCAGGATTATGTTCATCAGACGCATGAAAACTGCGGGGGAATTCGTCAGCGCAAAGGGCATTTTCCGGAATTGATAGTGTCCACCAGTCGTGACAAATGCTGTATATGGTCTAAATTCTGGTTCAATCGACACCTGGTAGTTAGCCACTCATTAAATCCAAATAAATAAAAAGAGATTACTCTTTTGGACTTTTTACCGGGTTAAACTTAATTTTCTTCAAGAAAGAATTTTTTGGGATATCTCCGGTATATAGCAAAAGCTAAAAAATGTTCTAATTTGTTATTTCATCACACAATCCATTAATTTTTTGGTGACAAGTTTCAAGTCTTGGTTTGACTCATCAACAGGTCCCAAATAGCGAAATTGGGTGATTAGAAAACACAAATGAAAAAATGAAAAAAGAAGAAAGAAATGAAAAGTTTAAGAAAAATAGAAAAAAACAATTTTTTTTATTTATTAAAAAAATTTAAAATTTTTTTAAAGAAACAGATTCATTCGAAGCGAATCGAACCTGTATACGCCACGCAGTGGGCTGAAAAATGAAGAAGAAAAAGGAAGAAGAAGAAGCGTTTCGTGTCAGCAGAAAACCTTCCACTCATCGGTGCAGCTTGGTTTTCTGCCTGCTGCAGACGCTTGAAAATAGATCAAACCGATCTCTTCTCATATAAACTCAGAATAAATTCTGGGTGTGAATTATATGAGGAAAAAACACTCCTATACAAGCCCAGGAGGAAAAATAAATAAAAAGAGATTACTCTTTTGGACTTTTTACCGGGTTAAACTTAATTTTCTTCAAGAAAGAATTTTTTGGGATATCTCCGGTATATAGCATTTCTTTCTTCTTTTTTCATTTTTTCATTTGTTTTTTCTAATCACCCAATTTCGCTATTTGGGACCTGTTGATGAGTCAAACCAAGACTTGAAACTTGTCACCAAAAAATTAATGGATTGTGTGATGAAATAACAAATTAGAACATTTTTTAGCTTTTGCTATATACCGGAGATATCCCAAAAAATTCTTTCTTGAAGAAAATTAAATCCAAAGTACAGAAAATGTTTCCACCCACCATTGCGTTCAATTGTTCTTCTATGTTCGCTGTCGGGAAATATTCTCTTCTTGTTATTAAATTCAACTTTCGATAATCCACGCACATCCTTGAAGTTCCGTCTTTCTTTCGCACTAAAATTGCCGGGCTCGCATATTCAGACGTTGAATCCTCAATTATTTTGTTTTCCTTCAAGTCGTTAATAATTGTTTTTAGTTCTTCTAGTTGATGATAAGGAACTCTATACGGTTTGTATTTGACGATGTAGTTCTCCTGCAATTCAATTTTCATGTTGACTAAATCTGTTTCCTTGAGATCTTTAATACTAAAAGCGAAGCACTAACGAAATTGGTTAATTAATTTTTACAAAATTATTTTCGTATCATTATCAACACTGCCGATAATGAGATCATTTATTTGAATAGGTAGTCATAAATTATTGCCTGATTCCTCCGTTATCAAATTAACAGTTGATTGATCGGTGTTCACGTTCTCGGCAGTTGCATTGTTCAGAATTTGAAGGTGTCCAAAACTTTTGATTATTTGTATTTCTGGCCGGTCGAGAAAACTTTGTCCAACGATAATAGGAACATCCTGTACTTTATCAGGAACCAATAATTCAGCTGTTGCGTTGACGTCACCTATAAATAATTTCTTTTGTACGCTTCCGATAGCAGAACATCTACCTCCTGCGAACCCCGTGTGAATTGTATTGTTTGTTTTGTAGTACCATTTATTTTCATCACAATATTTTTTTCGAATTGTGCAACACTCGCTTCCTAGGTCGATAAATGCGAGAATTTTCCCACCCTCTATTTCTACCGTCTTAAACAACTCGTTCTTCTCTTTATGCAGTATATGTACGTTTTTATATGTTTTGTTAATAGTCGTCACTGGATTTATTGTCGCTGATTTTGTTCTTCCTCGGGAGTAGCAGTCAACAGAGCGATGACCTCTCTATTTTCCTGAAAATCTACTCCGAGGCAATTCAATTTCTCTTCCTTGACGTCGTTTTGCGAGTTTGCTGGAATTCCCAATTCCGAACTTTGGGTTCACTATTCTTAGAACTGACTACATTTCTATTTATTTCATGATCTTGTAAAATCTCATAAAGTTTTATCCGCCTTAATACTTCTGTTAACGTCTGGCAGTTAGCTGCAGTAAGTATAGTGACCAAATTTCGATCACTAAGCCCAGTAATAATGTAATTTATAGTAGTGATATCACTTAGCTTAACTCGCTTTGCCAATGATACTACTTTATAGAAGTAGGACTCCACGGGTTCTGTTGCTCGGCGTTTCCTCCTAATGAGCTGCATATGTATGCTAGCCTCATCGATCGGAGATGGAAACGCTTCAATGAGTTGATTTTTCAAAGTTAGCCACTGGAATATTTCTTGTTGTATAGTCTGATACCAGTACCTTGCGGCGTTCTTCAGTCTTAAGGAGGCGTACAACATTGTTCTCTGGTCGGACAATTTATATAGTTGCTGCACTCCATCAATTATATCACACCACTGACTCGCGGGGAGGTTTCCTACCATACCAGGAGAAAACTCAGGGATTAAGCTTGATATTTCCTCAATCTTAGGTGGATTTCTGGATCGCCATTATTTGTTCCCGAGCTTAGCAAGGAATTCTCTCGCGGTATTAGAGTTTGCTCGTCGCTTCTATTCCTCGTTTTTGGCATTTTGCTTAATTTAGATTGTCCACTTGCACTCAGAACTTTTCTTTGAGTTTCTTTACTAGCACTTCACCACCTTTGCTTAAATTATTTTTCACTCTAAACCACACTATTCAGTAAAGATACTTTCTAATGAAGATAAGAACACGTAGTGATCCAATTGATGCAAATATTTCTAAAATATCGCGGGCGAAAAACTCCAACTTATATACTTAAAAAAAAAAAAATAACGAAATTCGCATTCCATCTCCTCTGAACCTCTGCTAAGAGAATCGCGTGTTGAAAAGGCAAAGGAAATACACACCATCTAAAATCTCTCATTCACACACCCATGTATGCCCCACTCAAACAATTTACATGCCTAGTAAGAGGATGAAAACAGCACTAAATCATTATGACCTTATTATCATTGACTGGTATCTGCCATTACCTCTCACCGTATCTCCAACCAGATACCTTGCAACGAATAAGAAAATAAAACAAGAGAACGACTTAACGGCGGAAGATCCGTATTTATGGAATTTTGATCTCAATTGGGATTACTTCCAACCCCGTTATCTAAGGACACTCCGCCTATAATTCTTGTTCCTTACTCGCACCTCAACCAAATCTGTCACTACACATACAAAAATGTCACGTAAATTCTTCGATTCAGTTCTAATCATTCACACAAATGCAACAATTTTCTTCTCACCGCCAGTCTTCCCAAGAATTGAGGGAGTATAGTTGACGAACACCACTCGACTACATGTTGACTCGTTTTAGAAATATACTGAGTCATTGTTATAGCGCACAATGCACTGAGTCATCATTATATGCGCGCAATGCATTGAGTCATCATTATATGCGCACAATGCACTGAGTCATCCTTATATGCGCGTGATCCTTTTTTCTTTTAGCCCCATCCTTTCCATTCTTTCACCATTCATACACACACTGCGCATCATCATTTTTTTATATTCACACATCTCGATTCCCGTGATTACATTTTCGTTTTCTCTATATTAGTAGGTACTTAGCTGCACATCCCGAATTTCACAAAAGTTGTTGAATGCGAATCCCACTTCTGACTTTGTTGTCCATTTTCAGCAGCAAACCCACTAACGCGCACTATGTAGGGTTCCACGTCCCACTTTAGCTTTTGTTCGCGGACATGCGCATCCTTTTAATGCCACTTCATTACTAACTTAATCTGTAGATTTCAACTCAACACGACCAAAGCGTGCCACATGTACCCCACCGCGATAATGGGCTGCTTGCAGGACACTGTATACTGATTCGCTAAGCGATCAGAGATTTCGATCGCATTCCGTTAACAAACCCTAGGACCCTGCAAACCATAAGTTATGTACATTTAGTGCACATTTGGTGTGGGCCGTCCCTAAAATAAATAAACCTAGAAATAATAAGTATTAAAATAATTACAAGGATGGATATAAGGTTGACCGCCCTAAGATCTGAGAGCACATAAGGCTTTCATTGCGAATTCTCCAGGCAAGCTGATCTCCTTTATTTCACTCGTCAGTCCATTCCAGCTCGTGACTACGTAAACGAATATACTTCTACTACTACTAAGTACTGGTTATTGCTTTCAGATGGTAAAACTCGTTAAACAATTTAGATTTCATATGTCTAGATCCAATAGCTAGAGTGCAACTGTTTGTGTTGCCGAGTGTAATAATTAAGCAGCGAGTTGACCTGAAACTACTTAGCACGGAACATCTGAGTAGGCAGAGCAACAGAAGATTGAACAAAATGATTTGGATGAAAGATTGACGTCTAAGACGAGAACATTCCTGTTGAAAATCAGAAATTTGAGCGATAATATTAGACCAAAAAGAATACCGCAAACTCTTGCTCATATATTTGCTCTTTCAATATTATCCAAAAACAAACATATTCGATGCAATGGAAGACTTCCGATTCAATAAGGCAACTCCTTCGTAGTATTTCCATACAGAAATTAACCGATAGGAAAAAGCAAACTAATATAAACTAACTAAATTATTATTAGCACTTGTGTCGTTTACCCATAGTTTATGTTGAATCACCTATATCCTTACATGTTCTATACGAAGGGAATTTGGCGTTAAAGTCGGAGATAATTAACGCTTGACAAGGTTTTCATAAAACAATCGCCAAACTTTGATTGCATTGAAAATTGCGTGCTTATTGTTAACTAGCTGTATTCATATACGTATATATATCGCTAACATTCAAACGCGTTGTGACTCTTGATGGTATACTAGTTATTCCGTTTGTAATGTACAGAAATATTATAGTAGTAGTATTAGCTAGTTTAAAAGCTTTCTACAACAACATATATTGCTGGTAGAGCAAAATGGATTGAACATCCATGCATAATGTTAAAAGATATTTTCATTTTTGCATGTCCGTCCGTTGGTTCGTTTCTCATGATAACTCGAGAACGCTTTCGATTAGAGTGCAGAAATTTTGCACACGGAATTAAAAAAAAAAAAAGTAAATTTAAATGGCTAACCACAATTTTCATATGATAACAGCTGTGTTCTTTTGTGTATCTTGTTCTAGAACTCCCATATACTGGAGAGAACATATTGTTTTGTCGATTGAAGCGAACTATTGTATGAAAATATATGAGGCGTTTTTTGTGTATCTTTTGTTCTGCTCTGTTCTGCGGACACAAAAGAGCACAATTAACATATGCAAAGACGCGAATAAGTGCTTTTCCTTATGGCAACCCACAATAGGAATAAGAAGCCGCTCGCCAAGTTTTAATTCCTTAACTTCTGTCTGTAAAGAACTTACGATTTTAAACGAGACTGAGGTTTACTTACGAAAAATTGATATTTTTAGCCTAAATAGGTATCACATTTCGTAAGGTTTATTATCTTAATATTTAATGTTTTAAAAAGTGGTAAATATTACAAATGAAAGTTGATATAATTGAAGATTTGTGCTTTCTATTAATTCGCAGTACCATTTTTATTCGATTTTAATTTTTACATTGCACTTTTAATCATTTAGTATTAATTTAATTGTTTGACGCATCGCTTTCTTATGAAATGAGTGAATCTTACCGCAGATTTACTGACTGCAATTTGGCAATTAAACTTAACGAAAGTTCCCCTCCGACGAGTTACAGTTAATTTATGAACATTTGTTCACTTTACGTAAATAATATTACTTACGTATACGTAAATTGTACTTGAGTCTAGTATTAGTCATGCATAAAGAAGCATTCGTGATATTTTCAAGTCTTCCATATGAAAGCTTATGTACATTGTGGTTAGGCCTTTAGTTCGAAAATGGGACCAACCGGGTAACTCCATGAGGTTGCCATAGAAAAATTTCGTTTTTCGCTGTATATTTGGGCTCTGCCAAAACCCTCCCTGGTAGACATATCATGATGAGCTCATCAATGAGCTCCTCATGAGCAATCAGATGAACGTACTAATGAAATTTATTCGCGTTTGAATCAAATCCGGGAAAAAACTCATTTATTTACTTATTCACAGATAGTGTGCAAGAGATATTGCATCTCTTTCACTTATTTTGAAATGTATACTTTGCTTCTCTTTTGAGCATTTTACAATATTAGATGAGCACTTCGATGAGTACATAATGAGCGTTACGATGAGCTTATTAATGAGTATGTCAATGAGGGTCACGATGATCTTATTAATGATCATATCAATGAGTGTCACGATGAGCTTATTAATGAGCGTAGCACTGAGTGTCATGATGAGTTTATTAAGGAGCATGTCAATGAGTATCATGATGAATTCATAAATGATAATCTGCATTTACGGTTGATTTCATATTTTTTTCCGAATTCAAACTATAAGACGCTGAGGCGTAAGGATTTGGGCATAACGTCTTGTTCAGCATACCGGCGACAGTCTTTCCGCGGAAAACAAATCAAAAAATTAATTTAAAATAAATAATTTAAAAACTTAAATAAATAAATCACAAAAATCAATTCAAATTTTCCTAGTAGAAATGTCATCTGACAAGGTTGACAATAATAAATATTTATTTATTGCTGGTTTAGTATATAGGGAGCAGTTTCTAATGAGCCCTTCGATGAGATTTAATGAATGCTCATCAGGAGGCTCATGGGGACTTAATTTTCTATATGTTTCTTTTTGAACTGCAAACACCTTGATACTTTTCAGTCAAATTAGTATTAGTTTACATAAAAACTGCCCCTTGCGGGGCAGGAGACAAGGTAAAACTGTGAGCAATTTCTACTAGGGCTCGAGAATACTTCCCTCACTACCACATGAGAGCCCTTACGGAGTCCTACATTCTAAAATATTTGCAGTGCTCTTATGTAAAACTGACAAAAGTTTGATTTGAATAACTCCTCCACCCTAAGCTACTATTCATACAGAAAAATGGTGTTCTGATAATCTTAAGCTTGCTTTCTTATTTTCCGAACCGAAATAAAATTTGTATACCTTTTCTAACAAAATTATGTAAAAAGTTTATCTGAACCAAATGATTACTATTCCTCAAACAAAAACTCTCAGCTGAGTAATCATTGCATATGGCTCTGTGCACTGTGCAGTCATGGGATGCCAAGTGTAGCTGCCTACAGATTCAGACTCCGGCTGCACATACACATGCAAAAGTTACTCAGCTGAGAGTAAGTGAGCGTAAAATGGTAAGGTTCCTTTGTAATCAAAAATATCTTATTATTTTGTTAAGTAAGGTATATAGTAAGTGTAGCGTTTGAAAAGGTAAGGAACCAAGCTGTAAATTACTAAAAGACTATTTTCCTGTATGGATAGTAGTTTAGGCTCTATAGCATATTATAAAGTCAATGTTTGGTACTTTTCCAGAAATCCCAATGCACACATATAGATTTTTGTTTCATGACTTGGGAAGTATTCTCGATGGTTTTGGCTGTGCCTCAGAGCGCGTCGACCTAGACAGCTGAAATTTGTACATGGCGTTTTCATAAAAATCGTAAATAAAATTTAAAAGTGAACTAAATCGGTCCAACCCTTCTTAGTGTTGCCATATAAAAGTTAAGGTTTTTTACGTATACTGTGAAAACGATCAGTCCTTGACGTTTTTATTGTACTGAAATTGGTTATAATCATTTTTACTGTCCGACGAACCTTTCTAGAAATATAGGGTTTTCCAATAAGAGGTGTTATTTTAATTAGCCCGCTATTTCGGTAGATGTCACTTTTGGAGCTGTAATTTTTTGACATTTGACAAGTAGAAACTACGCCATTAATAAAAATGGAACGATACACAATTCAACAACGCAATGAAATTATTAAAATTCACTATAAAAATGGTGAAAATGTGGCAGAGACCGTTCGTAAAACTCGATCATTTTTGGGTCGTCGTGAAGCACCTTGTCGGACCGCAATACAGAAATTGGTAGAAAAATTCGAGCTGTCGGGACAAGTTAGTGTTGTGAAGAATAAAACCCGTGCACGTCGCTCAAGAACAGCCGAGAATATTGCTGCTGTAGCCGAAAGTGTTGAAGAAACCCCAGGTTTGTCCATTCCTCGTCGTTCTTTGGAATTAGGCATTCCACAAACGTCATTACACCGTATTTTGCATAAAGATTTGGGTCTTAAGGCTTATAAAGTTCAGTTAACACAAGAACTCAAGCCGGCCGATCATCAACAACGTCGAGTCTTTGCTGATTGGGTCCTTGAAATGCATGAAAATGATCCGGAATTCCATCGAAAACTCACCTTGAGTGATGAGGCCCATTTCCACCACGATGGCTTCGTCAACAAGCAAAATTGTCGCATCTGGGGCTCGGAAAACCCAAGAGTTATTGTTGAAAAGCCTCTCTATCCTCAACGTGTGACTGTTTGGTGCGGTTTATGGTCCCGTGGGATCATTGGACCTTACTTTTTTGAAAATGAGGCTGGAGCAACAGTTACGGTGAATGGATTGCGCTATCGACAGATGATTAATGATTTTGTATGGCCGGACAAGACGGCGCTACGTGCTATACAAGCAACGAAACCATTGATCTTTTACGGGAAAAGTTTCCGGACCGTGTTATCTCTCGAAGAGGTGATCACAATTGGCCACCGAGATCTTGTGACTTAACACTTCTTCCTTTGGGGCCACGTGAAAGAGAAGGTCTACGCCAACAGCCCAGCGTCGATTCAAGACCTCAAAGATGGAATTCGTGAGGCTATCGAGCACATAGGGCAGCCACTTTGCGATTTGGTTATGGAAAATTTCATGAAAAGGATATGGTTCTTTAAGCGTAGTCGTGGTGGTCATTTGGCTGATGTTATTTTCCATTATTAACGGCATACCTTTCTCTTTATAATGAAATAAAGATCCGATCATTTATCTAAATAAAATGGCATTTTTCTTTGAATATCAAATTAACACCTCTTATTGGAAAACCCTTTATATGCCAAAAACCACTTCAATAATCAAACTATATATATTTAAATGGATGGGTGACGGAAAGAAAATACATACAAGCATTCGTATCATAAGATTTGGTCTTAGACCAGTTTAAGCTTTTTTTACTTGTTTTTAATTTATATTAATCATATAGATTGTTTAAAAAATTGGAATAAAGTAGGAAGTGAAACGATTCTCTGAGTCTTAATAATAAATCGTTTGGATGTTTAGTTCATAATTCTCCTCTAAACACAATTTTACCGAATTTATAGTATTTAGTACTGTAGAGAAATTATACCCGATAAACAAGTTACCGTAGCCGTGACACCAAATGGATATGCTGATGGGTTAGCATACCTGGCAAAGGAAGAATATTTTGTCCTGCCTGAAGAGAAGATTATGCCAATGGAAATTTTTTTGAACAAATTAAATGAAAATGGGTAAGAGCTTCGATGGTTATTTCAAACACTTCTAAAATTAATCTTTAGGCCAGTTCACTACATCCAAAAGCAAAATTCTAATCTAATAGAAGATTTCCCGGAATTACTTCAGGATGTTAACAGGGAAACCTTAAAATTTGCGGAGGAAGCTTTTAATAAGAAGCCAGACGCAGCAAATCTATGGATGGGAGATGAAAGGGCAATAACATCTAGTAAATAGTTTTTTCTTTTGCATAAATAATATTTAAATATCATAGTTTTTCCCAGTGCATAAAGACCCATATGAGAATATTTATTGCGTAATTTCGGGACATAAAGATTTTGTGCTGATTCCACCTCTTGATATCGCTTTCGTACCGAGGAAAAAGTATCCGACAGGAATATATAAAACAAATTCAAACGGAGATATGTACATAGAACCGGTATTAGATGGTAAAGACAATTTTAAATATTAAACAGTTACTCAATTTTTTTTACTTTAACAGATTATAAAAAGAATATGACAACAGAATGGGTTAGTATTGATCCGTTGGATCCAGACCTAAGCGCTTTTCCCAACTTTGCTAAGGCGAATATCTACCAAGTTCGTGTGAATAGCGGTGATATTCTTTATCTCCCAAATTTATGGTATCATCACGTAAGGCAAAGCCACAAATGTATTGCTGTCAACTTTTGGTATGATATGGAATATGATGCAAGATATTGTTATTATAAAATGACGGAAAAACTTTGTTCTTTCTAAAACTAAACAAAAAATTTTTAAATGCAAATTGGTTTTAATTATTTTTAATTTATATAATACAAAAATCAATGGATAACAAAACTTAAAATGTTTTACTATATATTTAAAATGTCTGAGTTTGAATTACAGATATTAAATCGAGTGTGCAACGTGCAGTCTTTCTTATTAAAATTACAAACAGAATGGCTGCTAACTTAGTATACCCTATGATTACATCATCTAGGGTACGAAAGTCGAGTAAACAAAAAACGCAAAAAACCTTTAGATAGAAAAAATAAAGCAGAAAAATTAAAAGTATTTTTAGAAACTTTATTATAACTAGTGGAACAAAAATTTTCAATTATTAAAATAATCAAAAAAAAAAAAAAATTTCACTTTAAAAGATCACAAAATGATTTGAAAACTTTCAAGCTGCATACTTACACACAATGACAGCCGACAGGCCAGTTAGCATATTAGCCCCACAGCGAAGCATTATCTGTGCTAGCATCCGACGACCGACACTCGAGCTGGAGTGGGAGCATTTTGCTACTTGGGAAGAAAGCTCTTTGTCGGCTATGGTCTGTCGGCTATGAGGCGAATAGTGCCTCACTTTTTTCCCTTTAGCTTGGAAATCTGTATGCTTATCTGTGATAATACTAAGCTTGGCGCTTCACACTTCCAATAAGTTAAAGTTTGATACACTGCGATAACTATGTCAGGAAGGGAAGTAGGAGAGCTAATTATAGCTATGGTTAAAAAGTACCCGTGTAATAGGTGGCCAATAAAACCAATAAAGAAAAGAGTTTTATTGTGAAATTGAAAGTTTTTATTTTTTGAGCCACGAGCATTGGTGACAGTGTGAAAGGATAAGTCATTAACTTCCAAAGTGGTGACCCCGACGTGATGTACAGTGAAAGGTGTGGAAGCGAAGGCTCAAAACAAGCAAATTAACAATTCGATTGCCGGTGCTCCATACATATCGCCATTTTGGACTTAGTAGCGCATACGCTTGAGATCCAACGTCGGCCGCTAGTGACAAGTATAGACAGTGAATGATAGTACTAAGCTTAAAACCTTATCACTTACGTTTACTCATGTTTAGCACATTCTAAAACCTTACGACAAAACCAAAAAGGCTTAAACACAATTGCGACGCCAAAGCAACAGACGACAGCGGAAAATTCGCTGCGAAACAGACAGTCAAAAAATTGGGAGCACATTGCAACGACAGGCAGGGAGCGACGATTGTGAACGAAGAATATACTGAAATTTCATTTGTTAAATATTTTGTTATGTAACTATGTAGAGTGATTCGCTTGGGACGTAAAGTCCCGACTGTCAGCATGAGCTGACAGATCACTCGACGGGCAGCGTTGACTGCAAGGCGGCACGCTAGTTCGCCTCAGCTATTGGCGGAGAGTGTGGGGAGGTTCCACAAAAAACCTGCCGCTGCCGTCAGCCATAATCAAAAAAATTTCGTGCCTACCAACACAAAAGCCGGCACACATTCGGTCCTGAAGGGACCCTTACGTCACTTACCTGTATACCATCGAAGGCGCAGATGTTCTGCCTTCCTCCCATCTGACTCTGAAGGGCATAATTCTTCAGAGCCCCTAGTTGACCTGTAAAGAGAGAATAAACGAGCGAACCTAAACGACCTTCATGCGAGAGGGCTCCAGGATAGTGAAGGAAGAATTAAAACTTTCAAAGATTCATGTTCACGTTATAATAGCAAATGCTTCCTTCTTACAAAAATTGCTACTGATTCCTATAACTATTTTTAATTTTAAATCGCCGCAGAATTCATGGCAAGACTCAGTACATGTGTTTAATTTTGCTTTTCACATTAAAACAAATAAAGCTAAAATTAATGAACTTCCTAGGATAATAATAGAGTAAGGATAAATATAAAAAAAAAAAATGATTCCATATAAAAACATCTCAATCTTGCCCTGCAGCCATATTTCATAAATTTAAGCTTTTAATTTCAGACTAATTTATTGTAAGAAATGTTTCAAAATGTATGTACATAAATGTTTGGATGATGGTGCATTTTACTATTTATCTACCCTAAACTAAACGAGAGAAATTAAATCTTAATAATTAATCTTATTATTTATATAAATGTGTATGGCAGTTTCATAGTCTCAAAAATATGCCGCGGTGTGAGGCGATAGTCTAACATATATGTACGTACGATGTGAGACAGAAAATGAATGAGAATATATTGTTAACTGTTAAGAGATTCACAAATCCCTAACCTTAGCTTGCTTTGTGTATGTGGGTGTAGAATCACTCTTAAATATTAAAATTCAGCTAAGCTTAATTGATTGTAAGATGATATAACCTCGAAGTAAGCATCTAATTTAACAAGTACGTACATATGTACGTATTGCATGTGAGCATTACTGTATTCAATGATTCAATATAATACATAATATGCATATATAAATGAAGAAGAATCTTTAAAGCTTTTCATTGTTTTCTTGATTTTGAGACAATGAACGCATGTATGTATATTTTCCTTTATAATAATAATTGCAGCCTGCGTACGCAGAGTGATAATTTTAATTTCCGAAAAAGGCTACTTGTATATTTGCTATAAATTACAAAAAAAAAAAAAAAAAAAAATCTTAAGCTATAATTAGTTAAAATGATTTTAGCTGCACATTTTACTAATTGGTTCTGTGCTTTCGTTGTTTTTCTTTCTTTTTGTTATTCTATTATTAAATTACTTATTAATGATACTTAGCTGTGTTGCCGCTACAATTTACCCCTCTGTAAAGGGATGTTCTGAAGTTTCAACTATTTCGGCGTTTACTTCCTAACATTTTTGTTGCTTGTTCCAGAGATTCTTGGTAGAAGAGATTATTGGATTCTCCAGGTAGAGAATATTTTGTTTCATCTAAATGCCATGTTAGTCCGAGTACTATTTTAAATCCTGATTTTGCTACCGGTCTTATTTATTGCAGCTGTTGCTGGTGAATATACTGTACTATATGGTGTAGAATCATTGGAGAATTTTGAACAAGTAAGCCAGCTCACACT
This sequence comes from Dioctria rufipes, assembly GCA_963924295.1. Classification (NCBI taxonomy): domain Eukaryota; kingdom Metazoa; phylum Arthropoda; class Insecta; order Diptera; family Asilidae; genus Dioctria; species Dioctria rufipes. The sequence continues at coordinate 108,574,828 of OZ002744.1, forward strand.
TCGACTGGCAACATTTCGAGCAGTAGAAATTTGTGCATGAAACGCCATAAAACAGGCAAGCTTAGCCGAGATAGCACTGCCTCTGAATTAATTTTTGGACGTAATCCCAACAAAACTCTATGAACAACAATGTCATAGAAGTTAAAGTCTTTCTTATGAAGATCTCGTTGCAGAAAATTCAGTTCACAATTCAAGGATAACATTTTCTTGGAACTTTCCTGCTCACAATTTACAATACGGACCGATGTGAAATGTTCAATATCCAGACGTAATTATGGAATTATTTGCACAACTTTTGTTGATACTTTTCAAGTATATATTTTGAGCTATAGTCTCGGCTAAGACCGCGAGATGCAGTTCTGTCGGAGTCTCGACGTTTTTCTTTCTTTTTGCGGGTTTTCTTTTTTGGGCTGCGTTGAATTTTCTCCGATGTTATCTGTAGATTGGGAATTCACTAGATTTGGTTTACGTTGCACAAATGCACCTCGTATTTCATGTAGCATATTGCTATATGCAATACGCTATGACCATAATAGGGCAGAGTGGTCTGCGCCACCCCTGGTTCAGACAACGCTGAAAAATGGTCGACTGAACTAGCCGGTCTTAAACATAGGCCTCATCACTGCGGGCGCTCGTGCTGTATTCACGTTGCTCTACTTGACCGGTGATGTGTCCTCATCCCCGAGGGCTCGCCGATGTAGTGACATGCTGACAGCCTTATACAGGAATGGGTTCCAACAGGTACATATATCACCCACCATTGACGGGGCAATAGGAGGGCTTCGCGATATCCTATAGTTTACCAGTGAAGCTGGCTGGATGCCTTCTTAGGGCTACCAGGAATAAACGAGACAGTCGATAGTTGACACTTTGAGACTGGATATCACTGCATGATGTCTTTGGCGTGATAGACTCCTAGCAGTTTCCCCTGCAGATCTTCAAGCTCATAATAAGCGTTTCCTTTCTTGGCTGTGACCCGACACTTGACAAATTTTCGCCCCAGTTTAGCACTCGTCTGCTGTTGGAAGTTGCTTTGGGAAAAATTCCATCTAAATACATCTTGACCAACTTTGAAATCGACAGGTTTCGTCCTGAGGTTATAGGCTCTTGAACCCTGTTCGAACGCATGGTGTAAATTCTCCTGCACTCTCGCACGGATCAATCTCATTTTGTCCTCAGCATCTACTCTCAACGGCTCATTAAGAGTTCCAAGGCTCCTCAAGATGGAATAGGAGCTGCCATGTTCAATCATTTGCTGACCGAAGAGTGTTCGATAAGGAGAGAAACCAGTAGCTTCATGGAAAGAGCTCCTGAGGGAACTAGCTATTTGGCTCAGTTTCTCATCCCATTTCGTATGTTCCTTCCGGATATAGGCCCTAATCCCTGACAATAGAGACCGGTTTACTCGCTCTGAGGCGTTTGCTTGCGGCGAGTAAACTGCCGTTCTCAAGTTCTTCACCCATACTTATCCAGTAATCTGGTGAACTGAGTCGAGCAAAACTGGACTCCATTGTCAGAGACTATCGTTTCCGGGACTCCGAACACGTGGAACACTTCCGTCTCGATGAATTGGCACACATTGAGTGTAGATGCTTTTCTCATAGGTTTGAGAACTGGAAACTTTGAAAAGTGGTCAAGAACTATCAGAATGCAGACGTTTACTTTTACTGACCGAGGATATGGACCTAGAAAATCGATATACAGCTTTTGCCGTCATAGACTGGACTTTCATAGGTGGTCTCAGAATAGTATTGGGAGCCTTCGTTTCCTTACACACGTCACAGGCGCCTACGTAGTTTCTGACATCGACTGTCATTAGTGACCAGTACAGATGTCTTCGCAGACGTTCCAGTGTTTTCCCTATACCTCCGTGTGAAGCTAGTGGCGGATCATGAGCCCTTGAAATGACGTCGGTGAAAAGCCCTCGTGGAATCCAAAGCTTCCAAGCTTCTTCTTCCTGAATCGGATCGCTTGTTCTCGGAACAGTCCGAATGTAAACGAAGCCATCCCTGACGCAAAGATCTGGTAGTCTGCCAGAAGTCGTTTTAACCTTATGCCTCAGTTCCTCATATTCCAACGAGTTGCAATATGGCGAGTGCAACTTTTTCGAGACATAGGCTATTGGCTTCTCGTGGCCATCGTCATCTAGTTGAATCAGCACCCCACCAATACCTTGTTGGCTCGCGTCGCACTGTATAGCGAATGGTTGAAGTCTGGGCTCACTAGCAACGGAGCAGAAGTAAGTTTTTGCTTTAAAAGATCAAGAGACGTCTGGGCTTCAGGTGTCTATTTGAACTGACTAGGGTTTTTCAAGGTGTCTGTAATGGAGGCAGTCAAGTCAGCATAGTTCGGGATGAACCGTCTATACCATCCCGCCATACCTAGCAGGCGTCGGGCTTGCCGAACAGTTTTAGGTGACGGATAGTCAACTATAGCTGAGATCTTGTCTGGGTCAGTCCTACTTCCTCCTTTCCCGACAATCCGCTACACGGGATAGTAGCGTGAGATGAGTGTCGAAGTCTGATGACAGAATTAATAAATCGTCTAGATAGACGAGAACGTTCTCACGAAGATCGAAAGGAATGACTTTATCCATGAGGCGGCACATCGTTTGTGGAGCGTTGCATAGGCCGAATGGCATCACTGTGTACTGATAGAGAGGATGACCAGGTACTGTAAAAGCGGTTTTTTCTCTGGAATCAGTGTCTAGTGGAATCTGCCAGAATGTGGCTTTCAGGTCCAGGCTCGTTATGTAGTTTGCCGAAGGAAGTCGACTCAGAAGTGCGACTATCTGCGGAAGCGGATAGGCATCCTTCTTCGGCATCCATTAAACTTTGTACTGCCGGCGAAATCGGATAAAAGCGCTGTTTTATCGGAGTGACCAATGATGTTTTTCCCAGGCCTAAAGAGGCGAAAGAGGGGAAAAGCTGTTTTGTGGCTTCTAAGCGTTGTTGATCGAGGCTAGAAAGAATATGGCAGTCGGTGTCAGAGGTAGCTATTACACTTGGATTCACTTCTGCGACTATACCCAGGACATCTGGAGCCAACCCAAATAGACGTCAGAAGTCTATTCCCAGATATAGTGCCTGTGTAAGCCCAGGAACCACGTAAAAACGCACGTTTTGGGTCTTCTCACGGAAAGTGATGTCCAAGTTCACATGACCATGCACAGTCGTCAGGGCATCATTAGCTACTTGGACCTGTGTCCGATACCTCTTCCATTCGACATCTGCTTCTGCAAGCTTCTCTAGAGCTCCCTGGCCTAGAATACTGACAGTGGCACCACTATCAAGTAATCCAGTCTCAGTTCGCCCGAGAAGCTTTAAATCGGCATACGGTCGAATGTCGTCTGGCATCGACACGGAAATCTGGGCCATTTTTTTCTCTCTAGTCTCATCCGTCGACAGTATTCCCGCCAACGAACGGTTGATCGTTTCTTTTTGGGTCTACTATCCAGGTCAGGAAACATTATTTCAGCTAACTCTGCCACTGAGGAGAAGATTCGTTCTCTTGCTGCTTTATATTTCTGCAGACGCGTATGATACGGCGTCAGCGGATGTACAACAGGCTCACGCCCACTCGTCATAACAGAGCTTGGTGGCCGTTTTAAAACAGAAATGGCAGGAGGCCAAATCTCCTGCTCAGTAACTTTGTCAGCTAAAGGTGCTGCAGGTGTTATCGGGACATCGAAAATTAAAGACTTCCAAAGAAGTGTCTAATAATGTCATGGGCTCCCGAGAAGTGGAAATGGGAGCTTGAAGATCTGCGGAGAAGTCTATCAGGTTCTCCGTCTCTATCAATCGATCATTAAGTCTATCAGGTGGTTTGCTGATATTATCAGAGTCACTGAATGATATCAGTGGACAATTCAGGGGTTCGTCAAGGTCTGCTAATGAAGTGGACCTTCCTCCTTGTTCAAGGTTTGAACTGGAGTGCTCGTTACGACTGGTGCTCGAGCCGTCGACGCTGGTCGAGAAAAGGTGTTGGGATTCCCGACCCGTCTCTCGTTTTTCTGTGCACAGTGTCCGCAGTTGGGCTTAAAAATGTTCTTGCGCCCGCATCCGTAGCAGAACACTTGCTGTCTTACTTGCAGGCAGTCCTGGTAGTAGTGACCTGGCTGATCACAATTCCAGCACTCTACTGGGTGTCTGGTCGAAATGGCTGACACGTCGCTTCAGCTAGTGTCACTGCCTGTTGCTATTGCCAGTTCGGGGTTTAAAGTCTGGAAGTCGTCAATCTCGTGTACTCGTTGGTTCCGGTCAGGGTTCCAACTACCAGCTGTCGCAATTCGTAGCTGCGTGACTTGAATTCGAGTAACGAGCGATCTTAACTGTCCTATCGTATCGGTGGAATGTAGGCATATCTTCTCCTGCATCTCAGGCAGTAAGTTAGATTTGACGATTTCCAAGAATTCTTGGTCTGGCATGGCGTTCTACAACAGATCACGCAGCAACACTAGATGATGGTGGTACATGGCGAATAGTTCAATTAATCAGATTAGAATTAGTTCAATTAATCAGATTAGAATTAAAAAAGAATAAATTATAAATAATGTTCATGCAGAAGTAAAAAAAAAAAAAATTTAATTTTACACAAAATTTTGTTTTTCCTTATAAAATATTTTTCCCTCCTGCATCAGGATAATGGGTAAAACACAGTCGAAAAATTCCGATAATAACGGACAGATAATAAACAACGTTATACAGTTGCTGTAAAAAACGAAGAAATAATAATCCTTCTAGCAATAATTGTTTTACTTAAGGTTGCCGAATTTACATACAAACTGTATAGAAATCATAGGCGAGGACTTAGAAAAAAATACCTAAGTACACCAGCACAACTTACAGTCTAAATAAGTGTCTAACAAATGGACGATTTAAAAAAAATAAAAAAAGAATTAGAAAATATTATAAGTAATTTCGGGAAAAGTAAAAACCGTACAGAGAAAACATTAAAAGAAAAAGAAGAAACGACAAATGGTCTTCTTGTAGAAGCAAAGAAATGCATTAACGTGACCACGGATGCAGAAACAGCGTTGAAACTCAAACAAGAGTATTTGGAAACGAAAAATCTAATAGATAATATTACAGAATTAATAAATAACCAGAGGCAAAGCTCTAAAATGGCGTTCGATATGAGAACGGCGACTTCCCTCGTACGATATTACAATGGAACCCACGAGGATACGGAATCGTTCATTGAAGCTATAGAGTTACTTGATGAACTAACACCTGCCGACCAAAAAAACACGATGATCAAGTTTATAAAAACACGCATTACCGGGAAAGCTAAGTACACATTCACAAGCGATATAAATACAGTTGCTCAGATAAAAAGCAAACTTATACAGAAATTCTCGGCAAAATTATCGTCCGATGCACTACTAACGCAGTTGAAAACATGCAAGCAAAATAACAAAAAGTTAGAAGATTTTGCAAGCCAAATGGAAGATCTGTCCAGGCAATTAACTAGAGCATTTATTGCAGAAAATGTTGCAACAGGGGAAGCAGCAGAAAAATTAGCACAAAAATTCGCGATGTCATCTTTTAAAGACAATCTGGCTAACCCGGAAACATCACTAATAGTGAAAGCAAGCAGCGCAAATAATCTCTCGGAAATAACAGCAAAGGCAATGACAGTAGACAAACCGCAACCAAATAATGTGCTGCATTTCAATACCGGGCATCAAAGAAAGTATAACACAAATGCGTACAATAACGCAAGAAACTTCCAACGATCTCTACCGAATCCTAGAGGTTATAATAACAGAGTGTGGCGCAATAACAACGGAAACAGAAACAACGGGCCACAGCGATCAAATCAAGTCTGGCGACAAAATACGAATACTGCCCAAAACCAGTGTAACCACAATTATATTCACTATAGAAACAGACCAAATGCTCAAATCAGCAGAAGAATTAATCACTGCGAATCGGGGGAATACCAAGACCCACAGCCAGATTCAGAAACAATCGGGTTGGGGGAAACAACTCAAGCACACCAAGAATACACCAATTAAACCTCTCCTTAGCAAACTTCATCACAGCATATGTGAACATGTGTGGCAAAGTATGTACATTCATTATAGACACGGGAGCTGATATCTCTATATTCAAAAGATAAATTAGCAAAGACCAGCAATATTATCCAAAACATACATGCCTAATACAAGGAATAACTGACGCAAAGAAACAGTCAATCGGAGCAACCTACACAAAAATTCGAACAATTCTCAGTAGAGCATCTATTCCAAATAGTAGACAATGACTTCGCCATACAAGCCGATGTGAGATTGGGACTAGATTTCTTTACTAACTTCAAGGCTAATATCGACTACAATACATGGACGCTCTCCATTAGCACAAATAACGATTCGGTAGTTTTACCAATTTCAAGTAGACGCAACCCAAACTCAATCTCCATACTCCCAAGATGTTAGATTGTCCGAAGTGTAGAAATATCACAAACGGGCACGTCTAATGACTTAGTGGTTCAAAATGAAGAAATCCATCCAGGAATCTTCATATCGGGAACAATAGTATCACGAAACAACCCCCTAGTAAGAATTTTAAACATCACAGATGAAACCAAAACATTCAAAAAACCTATAATTAAAGCGGCACCCTTAGACCACTTCCATATTATCGACACAATACCAAAAACCTCTGATAGAACTAGCTAAGTGATGTCAAAATTAAATCTGAACAGCATCCCAAACTATGCCAGACCACACTTCGAAAATGCATGTCGACAATACCAAGACATATTTGCTCTAGAGAATGAACCACTAACGATAAATAATTTTTACAAACAAAGAATAGAGCTTTCCGATAATAGACCAGTGTATACTAAAAACTACCGATTACCAGAAGTTCATAAATATGAAATTAATCGGCAAGTAGAAAAAATGCTGACAGATAGAGTTATAGAAAATTCGGTTTCACAATTTAACTCCCCCATACTACTCGTGCCCAAAAAGTTCACAAACGAGGAGAAAAAGTGGCGATTGGTAGTTGATTTTCGAAATTTAAATAAAAAAGTCCTTGCTGACAAATTCCCACTACCTCGGTTAGAAGATATACTGGACCAAATGGGTCGGGCTAAATACTTCTCTACATTAGATCTCATGTCAGGGTTTCATCAAATACCACTAGATGAACACTCTAGGAAACTCACTGCTTTTTCTACCAACCAAGGCCACTACCAATATACTCGACTCCCTTTCGGACTTAATATAAGTCCAAATAGTTTTCAGAGAATGATGGCCATTGCCATTGCCATTCTCAAGCGCACCATCTCAAAAATCTAATAGCAGTATTCAAAAGACTCAGGGAGAGAAATCTCAAACTCAATCCTGAGAAATGCAAATTTTTCCAAACTGAGGTCACGTACCTGGGTCACCAAATATCTGCGCAAGGCATCAAACCAGATAGCTCGAAATACAAAGCCATCAAAAATTACCCAGTCCCCAAGAACACGGACGACGTTCGACGCTTCGTCGCATTTTGTAATTATTACAGGCGTTTCGTCCCTAACTTTGCGAGTATCGCACTACCATTGAACAAATTGCTCCGTAAGAATACTAAATTTGACTGGTCAGATATCCACCAAAAGGCATTCGAAACTCTAATACATATACTAATGTCGCCAGCAATATTACAACATCCTAATTTTAAAAAACCATTCATAATTTCAACGGATGCATCAAAAGATGCGTGCGGGGCAATATTGGCACAGAACATTGATGGGAAAGAGCTCCCGGTGGCATATGCCAGCAAAATGTTCACACATGGAGAAATAAATAAATCGACAATAGAAAAGGAACTAGCAGCCATACATTGGGCAATGACATATTTCAAACCCTACGTTTATGACAGAAAATTCTTGGTACGAACAGACCACCGACCACTTGCATATTTATTTGGGATGAAAAATCCTTGGTCTAAACTAACACAAATGAGATTGGACCTAGAGGAATTTGATTTTGAAATGCACTACGTTAAAGGAAAGGAAAACGTCGGACCACACGCACTATCTAGAATAAAAATAGATATAAACGACCTAAAAGACATTAGTATTCTGCAAATACAAACACGTGCAATGAAAAAGCAGATAAAACAAGACACAACGGTGACTCAAACTATAAATAACCTAATACTGCCCAGCCTGATCAACTGCGTACGTTAGAGGCAATTTCACCAACCGAAGTGGAAGATTTACCGGAAATATAATTTAAAAATCACAACGCAAAAAAGGAAAAGATAGAAATAAATATAGTGCACAACAATAATATATTATATAAGCGGTACATAGAAATGAAACGAAACCAATCAGTAGAACCAGCATTAGATCAGGTATTGGAAATATTGGAAGACGATTATAATAAACAATTTCAGACCAAGACTCTGAAACTTTCTGCCGAAAGTCAAATATTTAATTTAATTAATATAACCGCACTTAAAAGCCTAGGTAACAGAGTACTGAGAAACGTAAAAATAAAAATATTTAAACCGCAAAGGTACATAACAAATTAAGAAGAAATACAGGAAATATTGAATAATTTCCACTCAACACCTACCGGAGGACATCTAGGACAATCAAGACTGTACCATAAACTAAAAAATATGTATAGATGAAATAAGATGAGAAAAACTATAGCAAAATACATACATAAATGCGAACTGTGTGCGAAAAACAAACACCAAAAGCATAACAAAGAACCAGTGTAGATTACAACAACACCAGTAAAAACGTTTGACATAGTATCCATAGACACAGTCGGACCATTTACCAAAACATCAAACGGTAATAGGTACGCAGTAACAATGCAATGCGACTTAAGTAAATATATCGTAATAATCCCCACAAAAGACAAAGAAGCAAATAGCATCGCCCAAGCAATAATTAACGGATTTGTACTAACTTACGGACCAATGAACAAAATCAAGACGGACCTCGGAACAGAGTACAAAAATCAAATTTTTTCTGAAATTTGTACTATCCTGAAAATGAAACTGCTTTTTGCAACAGCCGCGCATCCAGAGACAATTGGAGCTCTGGAAAGAAACCACAAATGTCTGAGGTGCTTCGTGAACGACAACAAAGACAATTGGGATACATGGATACCTTACTACACATTTTGTTACAATACCACCCCAAACACAGTGCATGGATACACGCCCTTCGAATTAGTATTCGCTAAAACAGTTAGTATACCATCGGAACTAATTATCAATAAACCAGAGCCCATCTATAACTATGATCTATACAGCAAAGAAATTAAATTGAGGCTACAAAAAACCTTGAGTAAGGTGAAACAATATTTAGAGTCCTCAAAATAACAAAGAAAACAAGTTAACGATATTAATGTTAACCCATTATCGCTAAAAGTAGGCGACAAAGTATTACTTCAAATTCGAAATAGAAAAAAACTAGACCCATTGTACAACGGACCCTACACTATAACAAAAATTGATAATGTAAATTGTAATCTAAAAGACATTAACGGAAAAATAAGTAAGGTACATAAAAATAGACTAAGGAAAATATAGGAACGTAATTAGATACAGTGAAATAAGCAAAAATTCATATAAAATAAAATAACTAGCTAATAAAGTTATAATACCTTACCCATAAGTAAAAAAAAAAACTTTCATCATTCATATTCCTTTTTCAGTCATTGTAAGTAAAGTATAGCATAGACCATAGATAATATAAGAATAGGCTAATATAGCAATATGCTAATATACCAATATATTAATATACGCTAATAACTAGTACTTAAGAGGTTGACACTATGACATGACAATACATATGTAAAACAAAGTTTGCGTTTACGCTGCATAACAAATTTTTTGCTTTAACAAAAAATTTTTTTTTAAAAGGGGAAAGGTGTAATACGCACGAAAATACCCCAAAAGCACAATCATAGAAGTTGCATAAATTTCCATAATCGCGGTGAGAAAGTAAGTTCAATTACACATGTATGTAGGTAGCATAATGAGCAATCACTACCTGCCTCAAGTGAGGTCAGCGACTTGCATATGCATAAGCTCAAACGTGAATTGACTCACCGACCTACTTAACTGCCTTCTGCATGTAAAAGCTAAAACAAACAAAAGACGATGATAAACTGACTTCTGTTTGTTTTAGTTGAAATTACAAAGTAGCGGCAAGTTATGAATGAAAATCGTAAAGGTGGAAAAGTGCAACGTAAGCTTTGTTTATTGAATCGTAATTAATCGATGTCAATTGGTTCTCATGCAATTATTGTAAAATAAGCATTTTAAGCATGGGAACCAACTTAGGTCAACCAGGTAATTTTAAAATATAAATAAGATAAGAAAGGGGAAAAAAAGTCACTTGCTATTTAACATTAGTAAAGTATACGGAGTGTTTTATTCTGCCCAAGTAGACATTGGAGTCAACGCTGCTTATAGCTGCTCCACCTTATTATTAGAGTTTACGCTGACATAGCCGCTCTTCAGGAGTCAACGCTGCTTATAGCTGCTCCACCTTATTATTAGAGTTTGCGCTGACATAGCCGCTCTTCAAGAGTCAACGCTGCTTATAGCTGCTCCACCCTATTATTAGAGTTTGCGCTGACATAGCCGCTCTTCAGGAGTCAACACTGTTCTTAGCGGCTCCCAAAGATTCAGCATTGGTTTTACAGCGATCAGTGTACGTGTATTTTGTATAATGTACCACATAGGCGAAGGAGCCCTAGAAAAGCTTGCAGAAGCAGAGGTTGAATGAAATAGGTATCGGACATAGGTACAAGTAGCTAACGGGGCCATGACGACTGTTCATGGTCATGTGAACATGGATATCACCTTCCGTGGTAAGACCCAAAACGTGCGTCTTTACGTGGTTCCTGGGCTCACACAGACACTGTATCTAGGTATAGACTTCTGGAGTCCATTTGGGTTCGCTCCACATGTCCTGGGTATAGTTGCAGAAGTGACACCAAGTCTAACAGCTACCCCTGACACCGCCTGCCATGCTCTTCCTGCTATAGATCAACAACGTCTAGAAGCTACTAAACAGCTTTTTACTTCTTTCGCTTCTTTAGGCTTTGGGAAAACATCTGTGGTCACGCACAGGATCGAGACGAATTACGCAACTCCGATAAAATAACGTTCTTATCCGATATCACCGGGAGTACAGAATTTGATGGATGCTGAATTGCGACGAATGCTATCGCTGGGAGTGATAGAGGAGAGCCAGAGTCCTTGGAGCTCTCCAGTTGTACTAGTGAGGAAGCCTGGAAAGGTCCGGTTTTGTTTTGACGCCAGGAAAGTCAACTCTGTTACTAAGAAGGACGCCTATCCGCTGCCACAGATAGATGCGCTTCTAAGTCGACTTCCTCTGGGAAACTACATCACAAGCCTGGACCTCAAAGATGCTTTCTGGCAGATCCCAGTAGACACCGATTCCAGGGAGAAGACCGCGTTTATATTGCCTGGTCATCCTCGATGCAACTAGATGCAACTAGATGACGATGGCCACGAGAAGCCAAAAGCTTACGTCTCGAAAAAGTTTAACTCGGCACAGCGTAATCACAGCGTCACAGACCAGGAATGCTTAGCAGCTTTATTAATTGTGCAGAAGTTCCGGCCCTTCATAGAGCTTATGGCGTTTAAGATAGTGACTGATCATGCGAGCTTGAAATGGCTGATGTCTCAAAAGGACCTCAACGGTAGACTTGCTCGATGGAGTTTGATGCTTCAAGGTTTCGACTTCACTAGTGAGCATCGAAAAGGAAGCCTGAACGTCGCTCCTGATGCCCTGTCAAGAATTCCATGTGACAGCTTAACAACACCTGAAGATCCTGGCTCGGAAGTTGATCTTCGTCCACCATATTTCAACTCGTTGGAATATGAGGAGCTGAGGTATCAGGTTAAATCAGCTTCTGGCAAACTACCAGATCCTTGCGTCTGAGAACAGGCAATACGATTCAGGAGGCAGAAGCTTGCAAGCTTTGGATTCCACGAGGGCTTGTCTCCGAAGTTGTTTCAAGAGCGCATGGTCTGCCACTAGCTCCTCACGGAGGTATAGGGAAAACACTGGAGCGTTTAAGAAGACACCTGTACTGGCCGCGAATGACTGTTGATGTCAAAAACTTCGTAGACGCTTGTAACGTGTGTAAAGAAACCAAGGCTCCCAATACTATTCTTAGACCACCTATGGGAGTACAGTCTGTGACAAAAAGACCATGGAAAAAGTTGGACATTGATTTTCTAGGTCTCGGTCAGTGAAAAGAAATGTCTACATATTGATAGTTCTTGACCACTTTTCCAAATTCCCTATTCTCAAACCGATGAGAAAGGCGTCTACTCTCAATGTGTGTCAGTTCATCGGAACTGAAATATTTCATGTGTTCGGAGTTCCGGAAATTATAGTCTCTTACAATGGAGTCCAGTTTTGCTCGGCTCAGTTCGCCAGATTACTGGACAAGTATGGGGTGAAACACTTGCGAACGGCAGTTTACTCGTCGCAAGCAAACACCTCAGAGCGAGTGAACAGGTCTCTATTTTCAAGGATGAGGCCATATATCCGGAAGGAACATACTAAGTGGGATGAGAAGCTAAGCCAGATAGCTAGCTCCCTCAGGATCTCTTTCCACCAAGCTACTGGTTAATCCCCCTACCGAGCACTCTTCGGTCAACAGATGATTGAACATGCAAGCACCTATTCCATCTTAATGAGCCTCTGAGAGTATATGCTGAAAATAAATTGAGATTGATCCGTGCGAGAGTGCAGGAGAACTTAAACTATGGATTTGAACAGGGTTCAAAAGCTTACAATCTCAGATTAAATTCAAAGTGGTTCAAGAAGTATTCAGACGGAATTTTGCTCAAAGCAATTTCCAACAGCAGGCTAGTGCTAAACTAGGACGTAAATTTGTAAAGTGTCGGGTCAAGTCAAAGAAAGGAAACTCCTTATATGAGCTTGAGGATCTGCAGGGAAGAACGTTAGGAGTCTATCCCGCCAAAGTCATCAGGCCGTGATACCCCTATTCTCGGAAACGTCATCCGGCTATTGTCACTTTCAATCCTGGTAGCCCTAATAAGGCATCCAGCTAGCTTCACTGGCAAACTACAAGATGTCAATGCGCCGCTTAGGACATTTCCAGCATAGCGGCCGGCATTCCTTTTTGGACCATACAGATTTTTGTTCCCAATTCCTACCCGGATAGTATTTCATAAGCCATGCTATATGGTAACCCTACGGCAGATAGTTTGCCGTAATAATTCCACTTGTTTAAAGCCTGCAAATTTAAGGAAGAAGACCGGTACTCCAACGACGCCTAGGAGACATACCCTTGAACAAGCGTCGGTCTACGATCAGAGTGAGATATTAGAGCAGGGGAAACTGCGATCAGTTGGTTAGGTTACTGATCGCGGAGTTCCCTCGGCTCATCTCGGTGAAAGAAGGCAGAGGGGTACTGGCCGACTGGATTTTTTGGGTTACTGGTTTGTCAGAGCACCTCAGGACTTCAGGGATGTGCCTTCGATTCGTCATCTGTCGAGTACATCAGACTGTCTTGGACAATACGTTGCAGTCGCCTAGCCTGAGTAATGAGAAATGCTTTCATGGGTCATGGGTCGAGCCACACATTGGGCGTCCGCAGCGATGTGACCTATGTTTTAACACGAGTTGTTCGCATACGGCCGGCCCATAGGCACATGAACGGCGAAGAAAGACGCGCTGAGGGCGACGGACAGAAAAAATAATTTTGTTCAAGAAAGAATTTTTTGGGATCCTCCGGTAGCAAAAGCTAAAAAATGTTCTAATTTGTTATTTCATCACACAACCCATTAATTTTTGGTTACAAGTTTCAAGTCTTGGTTTGACTCATCAAGAGGTTCCAAATAGCGAAATTGGGTGATTTGAAAAACAAATGAAAAAATGTAAAAAGAAGAAAGAAATAAAAAGGTTGAGAAAAATAGAAAAAACAATTTTTTTATTTATTAAAAAAAATTTAAAATTTTTTTAAACAAACAGATTCGTTCGAAGCGAATCCAACCGGTATACGCCACGCAGTGGGCTGAAAATAAAGAAGAATTGGAAGAAGAAGAAGCGTTTCGTGTCAGCAGAAAACCTTACACTCATCGGTGCAGCTTGGTTTTCTGCCTGCTGCAGACGCTTGAAAATAGATCAAACTGATCTCTTCTCTTATAAACTCAGAATAAATTCTGGGTGTGAATTATATGAGGAAAAATAAGAAGATTTTTTTCCGCCTTGTGACATTGGAGAGAACGGATGCAAATTGTGTTGGTCACGAATTTAAAGTTATCCTCATCAAGTGAAAAAGCCTGAATTTTTTTTTATAAAATTTAAAAATCCTAAACCAAGTAAGTAATAAGTGGGATTCGGAGACAGTCGATATAGTTTCGCTTTGTCGATTTAACCTGATTTAATTCGCAGAGCTCCGGAAAGAAAAGTAAAAAGTGGAGCAAAGCTGACGTGTCTTGTGTGAGCTTCGACATGCACCTAAAATTGTTGTTCCTTGTATCAGTTTAAATCGCATGAAATCTACGAGTGAACAATTAAAATCAATCTTGTTTACATCAAGGGAAGAAATAGCGATTTAGTTTGATTCCATTTGAACGAAGAACGCTATACGGAGTCCAGGCGAAGCGTACTGGTCGGCAATTGCTCTGCGGAGTCTGCAGGCTTGCAAACTATCCTTCTGCATTTGAACGAGAAGACAGAAATTTTTGCTAGTGCTATACCCCACCAGAATCTAGAGAGGGCCTTCATAGGGCTGAATCACAGGGCTGAATCACAAACTCTGTTATTAAACTGAATAATCACCCCATGTGCAAACATCAGCTGTTAACACCATTTCCCAGTAATGGAACGGCAATCTGCATCTACAAGGTACTAGGCCCTAACTAAAATATCTAGGTACAATACAATTATTAGTTATTTTTAGATTTGGTTGGAGTATTTACCTTGGAGTTTCTGGTTGTGCAATAAGTTTGTGATACCAATTACAAGGATAGTACCTGCTCGCATCTACAGAAGGTAGAACAGGATTAATGATATCAAATTTGGATGAAAATTAGAATAGGGAGAATAGGTAAACCCAATTAAGGTAAAAATATTTCAATAGTCTAGATTAAACCAAAAGACCAGACTGGAATTCGGAAATGTATGGCAACTGAATGAAGGTTAGATTAGTTATATAGATGCAGTCGGAATTAATCTGAGCATGCAACACCGTGAGATTTCACCATAAAGAATAGATAACATTAGACAAACTGGATTAAGTACCAAAATGTCGGCCGTCGAGTATTGATACAGAATAAACTTACAGATATAATATAGGGCATTGCTAGATTCGGGACCAACTAATTCCAAGTTAAAAGCATGCAAAAATGGGTGAAATTAAAAACGAAGGCCAGATCAAAATTTGTATATGAAGCGAGAGAAGAATTTTTATTTTTTATACAAAAAAAAATGAACTAAGTAGAACTAGATATTTAAAGTAATTGAGCACCCGGAATTCAGCCACATTTTTTGAGTGGAGTTCTAAGTAGATAAGTATAGTGCCTGCACAGTCGGAACGATTTTGTTACAATTACATCAGGAATTAGTCTAAAGGCTTTCTCAAGTATTCGGACAACACCAAAATTCCTTCTGCAAATTTTTCAGAGACTCTTCGGAACACTCAAGGAGGCGCCTCATCGGTGGATTCCCCAGCTTCACAAGATGTAAGTAAGTGCAAAATTTTTCCTTTTTTACCAATTTCATTTTCTTTCATATACAGGGTGTCCCGTAAATCGACCTCAAGCCGGAATTGGGTGATAGACCAAATCATAACAGTTACCAGAAAAATATAAAAAAAAATCTAAGTCTTGTATTTTTCAAATTATAGACATTTCTTTTGTTTTCGAGAAAATGTGTTGTGATCTCTGAGTGAATGCTGCTATCACCAAGTATCGGGTTTAGTTGAGCAGATGTAACAGACAGTAAAAGAACACTTCACTTAATCATTTTCAACTTTATTCACGTATACATATCTACCTATTATATATTTATATCCCGTGTATAACTATAATTTGATCTCTATCAATTATACATTTATATCTCGTGTATAATAACCATAATTTAATCTCTCGCTGAATCCAAAAAAGACTGAACTCTTCAAGCATTTTCAGCCACCATGTCACCGCGCATTCTTCTGTTTTTTATTTATTTTTTATTTGATGAACCAGGTCACCGCTGTGACTAGCCGGAAGTCACCTGCATATTTCGCAGTAACACGCTTTCACAACAAAACCAATAATTCTGAGTTTGTTATGAAATGCGATACACTGCAACTTTTAACAGTGCCACCGTTTGGGCAAGACCTGTTTGCATTTATTGTGTAAGATCTTGCTTTTCGCCACACAACAATGACCTAGTCAAGAAGCGATGTCAACCAATTCTTGTTTCACACAGATTAATTGATTTATTTATTTTGGCAACAAGAATTGATTGATCTTCTATTCACAACATTCCTCCCCCTTTATGAAGTCGGAATCGAGGAGTTAACGAGATGACGTGGAAGTATGAAACCGCTATTACTGAAGGCAGTCTTTGGTTACATAATTAAACTTTTTGTTTTTTTTAAAAATATTTCTTAGAAACGAAAGACTTAAAGCTAAGTGTATAAGTATGTATACCTACTTTAAATTAACAAATTAAAGGCTAAGTAACATTATAATTATTACGTAACACAATTACAATCCTAATAATATTTTCATAAGCCCCTTTATTTTTTGAACATTTTCTTTTTCAGAACAAAATTAAACATACATTTTGCTGTTGTTAAGTAAAACAGTAACTAAACTTCTCTAAGTTAATATATATATATATATATATATTTTTGTTTTATTATAGATAAAACAGACATATGTATACTAATTTTTTTTTTTTCTACATCAACTATCAACTAACATAATAAACGTATATAAGAAGTATATTTTATCTACTTTTCTTTGTTGTCTCATTTTTATGTCATATATGTACATACTTCATTAGCTATTTTTAGTTTTTGTAGGCAGCGCGAGAAGTAAGGTCTAGCATGTTTGTTTGCTAAAGCTTATACATATATGTATATATACATATACTTATCCCACGTAATTATCTTTTTTTTTTATAATTTCTTTGGATCCAGTTATTAAACCTCATATACGATTGGTTTTATTTGGTTTGTATTCACAGAACATTTGGGCGATTTTTCGGTAGGAAGTTCTATGGGTGTTGGGATTGGTTCTATCTTTGTGGGTACATCTGCTGTTTTTATTTCAGGCAATTTAGTTGATCTTATTGTTTCGTTCGGGGCTTTACCTTTACTTTGAGAAGTAGGGTGCAAGATTACGAGATTGGATCGCGCTAAAGTGGGTTCTTCCCTCTTCGATCTTCGTAAGAATTTTAGGATTATGCATCCGAGAATATTGTGACAAGAATTGCGATTATTCCAGTATTGGTGTGCGTTTGGATTTGCACTCTCTGTCTTTCCCTTCTTGTCTTCACCAGATCTATTTCCTTTTCCAAATCTTGTAAATCTTGACTTTCGTTAAAAAGTGCTAAATTATGATTTCCGTGGGTGTTTACTTTTAAACTCACATTACTTTTAGCATCTTGTTTTTGATAGAGATCGGGGTCTATCAATATTTTAGGTACGTTAAAAGGATCGGGTTGGTGTATCGCCGAGTAGTGGCTGAAACTAGTTTCGAATGGTATTTCGTGTTCCGCTAGAGTGTAAGTACAGGGTTGTTTGCGAGAAAGAATTCCAGTTCCGTTCAGCGTTATGTGGCCAAAGTGATTGCTGCAATTCGTAAGCAATATACTTGTTTGAGGGAATACAAACAACCAAGTGTTCTGCCTTACCATTTTTGTAAGTATATTAGGGGTGTTCCCTATGATTCTGTGTCCACAAAGGGCGTTCAGATAAGGGATTATTGAACAGGTTCGCAATACAGTTTGATCTGTTGACTGTTAATCTTTTGGGTTGTGACTGGAAACAGATGTGTAGGGCACCCTTGGTGGAGGTGGATTTTTTTACAGTGTTCTTTGAAGTCTCTATCTGACATTTCTATATATTGATGAGCTTGGGTGTTATTTAGGAAGTAATCCGATTCAATTTCAGGAATTGCCGACGTTTCGGTTGTAATGGAAGTGGGAAGTATGTAGATCTTATTAAGGATATACATAATGTTTTCGGGGAGTGGTAGAAGTATCCTAATAAATTCCTTATTTTTCACCTGTATGGAGTCAGTCTGGACTATTTGATTCATAATTTTAAAGTCTACGAGGATATTGGTCAGCCCTTTTTGACTTATCTCTGTGTATGTTTCCGCTATATCTCTTGCCGATAATATGAGGGGATGCAGTGTGTGTTGGTGTAAAGCATTTATTATCGTAAATTCATTTGTTATTCTTTGGTATATTTGTTGAAGTTGGTGTAATATGTAGATTAGCATTGCATTGATGTCTGTCTTAATGTGCACATTTCTTATTTCAGTTTTCGTTATTTTGGTGTAGTTTATAAAACTATCCACCAGTTTGTTAAATCGTTCCCCTAAATTTTCTTGTTCTATGGCTAGATTCGCGAAAGCATGATGGACTTCATTGAAATTAGATTTTACAATACTTATTTGCTTTTCCATTAAATGAACATTTTCGGAGCTTTGTTTGTCTAAATTATCTAACTTGGTATATATCTCCTGAGCGTCCCTATCGTCCATAGTTCCAAACAGAAATTTACTGGCCCTACCTACTATGTCAGCTAAAGCTCGCTTTTCCCTGGTTTGCATATACAAGTTTATGTCCCATAATCTATTTTTAATCTTTCTTACTTGCTTGGTTAATTCTTCGTCCAGACACGACACGATTCTACTTCTACAACGGGTTCTAGCTGTTTGCAAAGATCTTTCATTGTTGTCTCGCACTTTTCGATGAATCCGAAGGCTTCGGTTTCCTGAATCATCCGAATTTGCGTGTAAATGGTCCAAGTTTGGGAATATAGGTATGTTGGTGTCAGAGGTTCGAATACCACGCCAGTGGGCTGGAGTGAGGTCACGTCCACTTGTGCGGTTGTTCCAGATATCAGTATGATTATGAACAACCACAGCAGCATAATCTGTAGATAATAATAATTTTAGTTAACGGTCCTCAGTATCAATATTTTTGTTTGTTTGTTTGTTTGTTTAGGCTAAAATAATTTTAGTCTATTATTGTGGACTCTTCTTAATTTTCGCCCAATTTGCAGGGTACACCTACATGGAATTTAACTATTTTTGCATTCCTGTCGTAATATTGTTTGGACTTTACTTTGCTCTTAAGTAGTTCTTCCCTAAACTTTTGGTGGAGCACTTGCATTCTCCTTTTCCTCTGGCACACGTAATCATCGTAATTGTATAGAGGTTCGGGGTTCCTTTTGAGATTATTAGGGGGTGGGTCATAGAAACCCCATAGCGCTTCCATTGGAGTATGCTTACCCCCAACATGTGGTGCATGGTTACGTACATGGACTGCTTCTTCAAGCCATTGGTCCCACTCTGTAATGTTTTCATCCACTATGTTTTTCAAGTATTCAATCAAAGGCCCGTGTACTCTTTCCAGTGCTCCGTTTGCCTGAGGATGATATGCAGTTGTCTGAAGTTTCCTAACCCTAAATAGCCTGCATAGCTGCTTGAATAGATCGCTAGTAAAGTTTGCACCCTAATCGGTAACTACTGCTTTTGGGATATTATATTTCAACATCAGCTTGTAGAATCCGTTGGCTACAGTAGATGCTTCTCCGTTTAGCAGTGGCACGCAGTCAAATATTCGGGTTGTGTCATCCAAAAGTGTGAGAATGTATTTATGGCCATTCTGAGTTTCTGGCAAAGGACCTACAATATCGATATATACTTTTTCAAAGGGTTTCTCGGCGACAGAACTAATTACCATAGGCATTTTTGTATTTTTACTATGTATGTTTATTCCTACTACATTTAACACATTGCTTAATAAACTTATGAATATCCCTTAACATACCTTTCCATTTGTAGCTTTTTCTTATACGTTTATATGTTTTATAAATTCCCACATGTCTTCCTAGTGGTGCATTATGGTAATCACGAATAATGGTATCAATATCATTCCGGTTACCTAAAATTTGCACATTTTCTTCTTCTATCGACTCTGTTGAACTAATGGAATTAGTTTCGGAGTCTCGTTCATTCACAGTTTCCTTTTTAGGGGTTGTGGGAAGTATATCTTCAATTTGGGTTACATTATTATTAGCTTTAGACCTAGATCTAGTTACTGCGAGACATAATTTCTTGTTTTTCACTAGTCTCGGAGTCTATTCCACGATAGGCTTGCGCTCTTGTAATTATTTTAGTGTTATTAAGTTCTTCGGTTTCGTTATACGCGCTATCTCTATCATTTGTTCCTTTAATAACGTTGTTGTTCACAGGTTGCTCACTATTATCGCTGGGTATTCTGCTTAATGCATCTGCGTTCTTATTATATCTCGCCGGTTTATATTCGATATTATACTCATACTCTGAGAGCTTATGATGGAATCGGATTAGTCGGGAGGTCGGATCTTTAGTATTAAAGATTCCTTTAAGCGGCTTGTGATCTGTATAGATTGTAAATTTTCGTCCATATAAATAGCATCGAAAGTTTCTTGTTGCCCAAACTATTGCTAATAGCTCTTTTTAAGTGGTGTAATAATTCCGTTCCGCTTTATTCAATGTCCTACTTGCGTATGCAATAGGTTGGTCCTGGCCAATCTCACCCTGAGATAAAACAGCACCAAGTGCCTCTCCACTAGCATCTGTGGTTAACATAAATGATTTGTCAAACTCTGGGTATATTAATAAAGGTGGAGTAATTAATGCCTTTTTTAGTTCTGTAAAGGCCTTTTCGCACTCCTCCGACCATTTGAAGGAACTATTTTTGCGCAAGAGTTTATTAAGTGGCTCTGCAATTTTAGAGAAATTGGGTATAAACTTTCGGTAATAATTTGCTAATCCCAGGAACGACTGAACTTGTCTGACTGTTTTCGGCTTTGGAAAGTCTTTTACGCAACTTATTTTAGAGGGATCTGGTAGAGCCCCTTTACTCGAGCATTTATGTCCTAAGTAGATCACTTCTTTTCTTAGGAAATTACATTTTTCTATTTTCAGTTTTAGATTGTTCAATTTCAATCTTTCTAATACCTGTCGGAGCTTGTTGTTGTGGTCTAAAAGATTTCTTCCGTATATGACAATGTCGTCCAGGTACACGAAACACTTGAAACCTTGGAGCCCAGTTAAGACATGGTTCATCAAGCGTTGAAATGTTGCTGGCGCCCTTTTAAGTCCAAACAGCATTCGTTTGAATTCAAAATGTCCATGTGGAGTACTAAAGGCTGTTTTAGATTGATCCTTTTCCTCTACTAAGACTTGATGGTATCCACTAGCCAGATCTAAGGTAGTAAAATATCGGGAGTGCCCCAGTTGGTCGAATATATCTTCGATCCTAGGAAGTGGGAATGCATCTCCTACTGTAATAGAATTCAACTTCCGGAAATCGACAACAACACGCCATTGCTTTTCCCCATTTACTCCTTCTTTCTTGGGAACAACAAGGAGGGGTGAATTCCATGGATTAGTGCTCGGAGTTACAATGTCATTTCTTAACATTTCCTCCACCTGGTCTCGTATTATGTTGTTTTGTACCTCTGGTAGTCTGTACATCTTCTGATTAATAGGCGAATGATCTTGTAGAATAGGGATTTCATGTTTAATAGAATTAGTATAGGTTAATTTATCTCCTGGTAATAAGAATATATCGTGGTACTCATGGCATATATCAAGCACCGCTTTTCTTTCTTCCTTGTTCAGGGTATCATCCCATAAAATTTTTTCCTCCAAAATTTTAATTCGCTCCTTCGCCGTGTGTTCATTCGTATTGCTTATGCAGAACGCACCAGTTTTAATTCTCGCATTAACTTTACTTTGTTCACTTGCTTTTATGCGCTTATTACCTTCTTGTTGTGGCGGCGTTGCAAGCTTACGCGTTATAGTTTTCGCGCTAAAATCTTTTAAAGCAATAATATCGTAATCTAAGATTGGTTTTATTTCCATATCTATAACATCTAAACTTTGTTCACTTTCATTAACATTAAGTAGAGCAACTGTTATTTCCTTATCTACAGACTTCGTCAGACAGTTTCCTATAAAGATACCTGGTTGCAATTCTTTTGAGAAGCACACAAATTCACCATCAATTTTTGTGGGGATTTTTACCAGTTTTTCTGAACGTGCAGGTATGTGGATTGCTTTCTTAGTCTCAAACCTTACGAGTCGCTTTCGACTGGCTTGTATGTTTTCTCTCGGTTTGGAAAAACATCCCTTAGTTACCTGATTCAGTAACTTCATCTCTTTTAGTGGCGCTGTATTTTGTGTAAGCGATTTTTTGCCAGGTTCTTCTTCCTGACTTATGATCGGTCTAACGCAGTCAGAACCCCTATGGAAACTACTATTTCGCTTCAATTTCTCTAAGCGAGCGTGAGAACTGAGTGGTATTGAGAATGGCATCCTGTTCGTGTCTGTTATTGGAAATTCTAGTGTTTCTTTGGGGCACTTAACATTGCAAGTCGTTGACAGGAAGTTATAGCCCAGTATCCCATCATATGGAACGTTATCCTCATAGCTGTCTTTGACACATGGAATTCGCATGTCTGTGGATTCTTTAGTAAGAATTTTCCCTCACATGTTCCTGTCGTTTCACCTTCCCCGAGAGCACAATTGAGGCTTGTTTTATTCCTTTCGTTGATAGGAGTATTTTTAGTTTTCCGACTGGTTATTTGTTTGTTTCCGTATTTTACTCTCCCACTCTTGTTTCGCTCGGCAATTATTTAACGTGTGCCCTTTTCTCTGACAAAACTCACATCTATCTGGAGTGCTTGCCGTAGTTACTACCTGTGAATTCGCTCTTTCATTGAATTGCATCGAATTTACTTGAGGTCTTTGGTTAAAGGGTTTTCTCCTGCAATTCTGCACGACGTGTCCATAGTTTTGGCAATTTGTGCAAAACCCTGATTTTTTTCTTTCAAAGCATTCCGCGAATGTGTGATTGGTTCTATTACAGAAGCTGCACCTTACATTCGGATACGTCTGTTATTGTTATTCTCAAACCGGCTGGAAGCTGGGTTTCCCTGCCTCCCTTGATATTGATTTCTTGGTTGTGGTTCAATGAAAGAACTCGGCATTTTGTGGGATGGGTTGGGGAACATTGAATAGCCGCTTGCAGCTATTGGATTCATTAAACCCATGCCTAAGGGATTATGAACTATTGACATTGCCTGTCTTTCAGTTTCCTCTAATTTTTGAGCCTTTTCAAGTACAGAGGTCAACTCATTACTTGTGTCTTGTAACAGAAACATTTTATATGTGGGATTTATTATCCCTGTTTTGAATACATAAATCGCAGTCTCTGTTAACTCAGTTTGTACTGCTGTAGCAGCTTCACCATTATATCGTTGAGAAATTTGGGATAGACAGCTTTTGTATAACGTATGGACTTTATTTGCGAAATCTGTCAATGTTTCGCCGGGCATCTGATATAGTACTCGAAGTTCATTTACCAAGGCTACATAGCTTTTTGTGTTTACCAGTTTGCTATGAATCTTGGTTTCTAACTCACTGAAATTCTCGAACTGTGTTCCCTCTAAGGAAGTAGCTGCTCTACCCCTAAAACGTGTGGGCAGTAGAGTTAAAAAGATAGGAATTTCTTCGGCAGTTAAGCAATTCATTACATATTTGCAACAATTGGTGAACACCGTTACCTCTGGTGCGAGGCTTGGGCCTATTTCCCCAGTTAAAATAGGTATACTATTGAAGATTAACTGGTTCACTTTTGAAATATCAACATTTGCCATGTTTGTGTCTTGTGGTATTGCCTCCGGTTGTTCCCGTAATTCTTCAGAACTGTAATGGTCACCCTGTTTTTCACGGTCTTTTCCTAATTCTGATAGGGATTTAGTTCGTCTGTGATACACTCGACCTGATCTCAATGGCATAGGAATTTCGATATGACTTTGAGAGATTCCACTGGCACCTTTTTCGGTCGGTATTGTGTCTGCATCCTCTGAACTATCTGAACTATGGTTTGGACTGGTGTTATCAAAAGAGAAGGAGTTTATCTTTTTCCAATATCGCTTTTGAGCTGAGCTTAAGACGAAAAACGGGAATTCTCGTTTCGGCTTGACATCAAGGAGAGTCGAACTAGCTTCTGGTTCATTTGATGTATTGTTTAACATTCCACATTAAGAGTTAAGTTTACTATTGTATATTAGCGTATTTAAGTATATTTTTTTTTTAATATTCTTCACTGGTGATTATCAAACCGTCCTACAATTCTACGTGCTTTAATTTACACGTTTATCGTGATAACAGTACTTTACTACTTTTAATCTTGGAGAGAAAACTGGAGTTAATATAAATTTTATATTGGAAGTTGGGATAGTTAATATTTAAATGTGTAGTAGTTTGGCCTTTTCCTCTGGGCTGTATGTATCACTGTCCCATGTATGTGGTACTTAATTCAGGGGGTTAAAGGTAACGGGGAAAAATATATTCAACCACAAAGCTGAACAACACTCGTAATTCTGCAAAAATTTAGGACTATTAAGAATAAAGGCCAAAAGTTAATAGTTTTCACTTTATTTTCTAATTAGATAGAATATGCACATATTTAAGCGTTATATTGGCGATTATTTTGGGATTATCTCCGATCTATGTTAAGTTGAAAAACAATTAAAATAAAAGAGTAGTTTTTATGACGTCTTTTATTTCAAAATATATATGTATACTCCCAACGTTTCGACCCGCGGGATTTACGAGTCCTCTTCTTGGGGCTATAAAAAAATTCTTTTGTAGAATAGTATCGAGACACTTTTATAAGTACAACAAAATTACCTTCCGATTATAATAAATTAAATTTTAAATATCACATATTGTAAAAATATCAAATAAACTAAAATATTACACTAAAAACATTGTTATAAATAAAATTAAAAAAACCAAGTTACACGGAAAAAAACAGACTACTGACAGGACATGATTAAGCTATTGACTAGACTGAACAATTATGTGTGGTTTGTGTAATGTTAAAAGTGAGCATTTTTATGTGTTTATCGAATTAAGTATGTGGTGATAATATAATGCTCACTTTTAACATTACACAAACCACACATAATTGTTCAGTCTAGTCAATAGCTTAATCATGTCCTGTCAGTAGTCTGTTTTTTTCCGTGTAACTTGGTTTTTTTAATTTTATTTATAACAATGTTTTTAGTGTAATATTTTTAGTTTATTTGATATTTTTACAATATGTGATATTTAAAATTTAATTTATTATAATCGGAAGGTAATTTTGTTGTACTTATAAAAGTGTCTCGATACTATTCTACAAAAGAATTTTTTATAGCCCCAAGAAGAGGACTCGTAAATCCCGCGGGTCGAAACGTTGGGAGTATACATATATATTTTGAAATAAAAGACGTCATAAAAACTACTCTTTTATTTTAATTGTTTTTCAACTTAACATAGATCGGAGATAATCCCAAAATAATCGCCAATATAACGCTTACATAACCCGATCATAAACACAGCACAAGCTAATTATTGCACATATTTAAGAGTGAGATTGAAATCACCAAAAATTTCCTATTGGCTGGATAAAAGTTTTTTTCGGCTCATTATGCGGTATATCGTATAACCAGGTAAAGTAAATCGTGTGTACGTCAGATTGCTAGGGTGCATAATTAGGTACTTTATCGTTTGTGACAGAGAGAATAAGAACTAGACCCAAAGTATATAGCATAACAAAGGCATAGTGGTTAGAATAACAGAAGTACTCTGTACGAGATGGATTCCACATAACGTTCACTTCGTGTAATAATTGAATGGCACGTATGTGTATATATGTATATATATATATATATATTTTTTTATATATTTTAAATGGTTTTATGGAGACCTTTCCTCACGGTTTCAGTAATAGCAGAACACTTTTTTTTTTCTTTAAATTACGCAATATTTTCTTATGTAATTTATACAACTATCTATTTTTACTACTGTGCGTGATTCATAAGGCAACAAAAAAAAAATACATAAATATTAGGTATATTCGAAATAACACGAAGAAAAAAAAACATTGTAATTTAACACCTTTACGCTCATCAAAACAAAACCAAACAAAAGCACATAAAAAATTTTAAACATAATTTTTTGTAATGCGACTACCCCCATTTCTTTTTATAATTAAAATTTAATGTTTTTCCACTTTTTTGTTTTCTGGAAACTTACTAAAATATATAATTCACTATGCTAAATTTTAACAGATTAAATATTATTCCCATTTC
Organism: Dioctria rufipes; assembly: GCA_963924295.1. Taxonomy (NCBI): domain Eukaryota; kingdom Metazoa; phylum Arthropoda; class Insecta; order Diptera; family Asilidae; genus Dioctria; species Dioctria rufipes. The sequence goes on from OZ002744.1 coordinate 108,601,232, forward strand.
TGTGTTATTAGTCGTTTGCAATAAAATTTGTTTGTAATAAAATTTTTCTACCAAACTTCCTGCTTGAATCCAATTTTACATAGAATCTAGTATCCACTTACTTTTTTTTTTCTCTTGATGTTTTTTCTGTTAAAAACTCTTTCTGCTTTCACTTTACCCTATCTAGTCAATGTTCGTTAAGAATAATATCTGGAACGTGCATTTGTTGTTGTTTTTTCTTTGTTTCTCTCTAGTCTCCACTGGATTCCTCGTTGAAGATCAGTCTCTAGGCAGATTGAATAGCACACCAAAGTCAGACTCAACTCCGGGTTTAAGGATTAGGGTTTCTTGTCCACACTATTCAATCCTACCGGCTGCGCCAAATAATGTTGTGATCTCTGAGTGAATGCTGCTATCACCAAGTATCGGGTTTAGTTGAGCAGATGTAACACACAGTAAAAGAACACTTCACTTAATCATTTTCAACTTTATTCACGTATACATATCTACCAATTATATATTTATATCCCGTGTATAATAACTATAATTTGATCTCTATCAATTATACATTTATATCTCGTGTATAATAACCATAATTTAATCTCTCGCCGAATCCAAAAAAGACTGAACTCTTCAAGCATTTTCAGCCACCATGTCACCGCGCATTCTTCTGTTTTTTATTTATTTTTTATTTGATGAACCAGGTCACCGCTGTGACTAGCCGGAAGTCACCTGCATATTTCGCAGTAACACGCTTTCACAACAAACCCAATAATTCTGAGTTTGTTATGAAATGCGATACACTGCAACTTTTAACAGTGCCACCGTTTGGGCAAGACCTGTTTGCATTTATTGTGTAAGATCTTGCTTTTCGCCACACAACAATGACCTAGTCAAGAAGCGATGTCAACCAATTCTTGTTTCACACAGATTAATTGATTTATTTATTTTGACAACAAGAATTGATTGATCTTCTATTCACAACAAATGTACACCCTGTGATGATGTTTTAGCTCCTGTTGCTACAAATCTTTACTTTTTTTTTCACTTTTAATTTTTTTTTATGTAATAGTGCTTATGTAACCTGTTGCCAACTGTTCCAGCTTGGAAGAAAAAGTCACATTTCGCCGAACCAAGAATAGAAAATTAATATTCCACCCAATTTTAACTTACTGTAATGAAAAAAAATCTAATACACCAGTTTGGCAAGTAACTTTAAAAGTTGACGCATTTAATAAGGATTCTAAAATGGTATAACACCTGCTACAATATTTCTTAGATTACGGAAAAAAAAATTTTTTTTTGTTCAAGAAAATCTGTTTTGAAAAATTTCTTTCACCTACTAAAAATGATTCTAGTGTACCTAAAGCTTGCCGCCATTTATCACCCGATTGCGGCCTGACGTCAACTTACGGGACACCCTGTATATGTACAAAAGCCTGACCGAAAGCGAGCAAGTTAAATTAAATTTCGGTGACCAGTCAGTGACCTCAGCAATTCGGGTTTTGGTAACACGCGAAAAGTGGTAGAAAATACTCAACGACCGAACTGATGAATTCGCTTTAACCTAAGGGATGAACTGACTTTACAGTATCAATCCGGTTTCTTACATACTTTTGAGCAACCGTAACGAAGTTAAGATCATATACTCGTACGGTCAAATTCCTATGAAAAGGAAAGCAATTCTTCTCATCTTGAAGAAGTTATTAAATTCATAATTTTGTGTAGCATTTCTGCATCCGGGTAAATCAGTCTATACAGTCATAGTCAGTAATGTTTAATTGTTTGCAGTATAAAAGGATTTTATTCTGGCTACAATATTTAGTTATTAATTTATTTTATAAGTAAGATTTTTCGTGAGTTTGTCATCAGTCCTAAAGAATTTAGCAGTATAGTCATATCCGCAGTAATTAATATCATTAAAGTTAAAGAAATTTATGAATGAGGATGTCAAGTAGTATTGGATGAATTCGTCTCAGGATTTGCGGTTAGATAAAAATGAAAACAACAAAATAAAGGTAAGAAAATAATAATTTTGATGCTAGACTAAGTAGACAGTCTTACCTATCCACTTTTGTTGGTCAGAAGCCCGAACGATTTTACTGATAAATGTACTGCTCAGAAACTAGGTAGTACCTCCCCCAGGGAACGTGAATTAAGTCTTAGTGCTATGAATAGAGGCCAACTATCAAGGTTCAATAAATATCATTATAACGTAATGACGCAGTAAGTCTTTTGTTTCTCTTTCACACTCCTGGAGCCCTCTTAGCGTGAAGGTCGACGAGGTCCGCTACTCTTCTCTTCACAGTTCATCATAGAGACACTGAAAACTATCTGCCCTCAATGTCGATTGGATGGTTGAGGCGAGCAGAGAAGACCAAACATCTGCGCCTTCACAATGGATGTAGGTAAGTGGTGTAAGGGTCCCCTCAGGACCGAATGTGTTCAACGGCCTTTGGTTTGTAGGCAAGAAATTTTTTTGAATATGGCAGGTGGCACAGCGGCAGGTTTTCGTGGAACCTCCCCACACTCCGACAATAGCCGAGGCGAGCTAGCGTGTCACCCTGCCCTCAACGCTGTCCACGAAGTGATCTGTCAACTCAAGCTGGCAGTCTGAACTTCACGTCCAATTCAATCACTCCACTTAGTTCCATAACAAAAGGGCGCCCAACGTGGTGCCACCTCAGTTAGAATTCGGCGACTAAATGTGACTAATGCTGGGAACTGAGATTGCTTGGAGTTATGGATATTTGGCTGTTAGCTAATTGTCTGACTCGGTAGTCTCATATCTAGTAGAAGTTACAGGCGCACCTGAGTCTAACTGTTGTTGTTATATAAATTATTTGTTTTGTAGAGTAAAGTTTGTGGCTTTGACACGTTGTGCGCTTGCATAGACCTCAGTTAGACTTCGGTGGTCTAATTATGACTTTTACTGGGGACTGAGACTTTGAGTGATATGATCATCTGGTATTCGCTAGTTAATTGACCTCGAGCCCTATATCCAGTGGAAGTTATATGCGGACCTGAGTCTAATTGATTTGTTATCAAAAATTTTTGTAAAGTAACGTTAAAGTTTTAAAGTTTCACTATTTTATTTTTGAAATTTTGTTCGGATTAAAGTAAATTTTTGAGTTTTTGAAATGGATAAAGTTTAAAGTTTTGCTATCGTTGATTTGAGTTGAAATTCGACTTTAGGTTTGACTTTGGTCAACTCTCAAGTCTGATCAGTTTGTCGGGTTTTTAAATCTTTTTGAATCTTTTTCGAATTTTTGAAATTTTTTGTTTTAATTGATCTTTCCCGCTGACCTTCTGCTATGGAAATAGTAGGTGACCTCACAATTTTTTTCCTTTGTGAACTCGCGGAGGCATGTCTTTGTTGGCCAACGCCTGGACAGAGTCGTGAAACTGTGAGATGACTTTTTGGCTTTTAGCTAACTAGTTGACCAGAGTCATGACTCTGCCCAGCTGGAAGGTTAGCTAAGTATTGCAATCAGGTGAGGAGGAAGGAAAAAGTTGTTGGAAGATGTGTTATGGTCTTTCTTTCACATTATCTATGGGTGAGGACTGAGGACCTTAAGTCCTGTCAGTTGAGCTAAGCAATCGCACACCCCGTGACAGTTATCGGCAGGCTGGCATGCTTGTTGCTAGCTTCGCGGAGATACGGGGGGGGGGGGGGGGGGTTCAAGATTAAACCTGCCTCTTGCCACGAAATCATAACAAAAAAAAATCTATCATGCCAAAATTTAATCAAGGTTAGGATGAGGAAAGAAACGGAATCGATCATCGAAAATTAAGGGAAAGGGAACAGTCAGCATGACTCAACCATGCCGCCATCAGGATTTACTGGTGATGGTCCCCAGTGTTGGCCATGTCCCATCCACCCCACGGATATTCTGGGCCATACTGTTTAAATATCCCCTTTTTGCTATTAAGCTACCATCACGTCGCGGGAGGGAAAGGCTTCGAGAGAGAGAGTGGTCTAAATAATTAACGTCTCATGATATCTGAGGAATCATATAATATGAGCTTTATTGATAATGTAAACAGTTCAGTTCTCTTGTTTTTTTCTAACCAATACATTGACTACATCTAATACGACGGCTTATCTCCTACCTATATATCGTTTTTTTTTGCTTAAGGCGTTATAGAAAGTCCTTGAGAATAATCTACCTCTAGTCAGAATACCAACTCGTAACTATCAGAAGGGCAGTTTTACACATTCACAATATTATTACTACTAGGCCTATATTTATCACTACTTATATGATATACACATGGTACACTGACGTATGCCCTGCGTAAAAAATACATATATATATATATATATATACATATATGTATATCCATACAGGTTACTATCTATCCCTTCTAGGGGTCCCTACTTCCTTCAAATATACTCTTAACAAAACTAAATTATTAATTACACAACCTTTAAAGTATTCCAACTGAAAATAAATTTGATACTTCAACCGAATTGGACTTAAGTCCCATTAGGTTTGGTTATGTCGCAGAAAAGTTCCATAATTAATCCTCTCTTATTCTTTATGTGCTATGTGCTAGTATCATTTCATACGAATTCTTCCTTGGAAATACTAACTAAATGCTAATATTAACGATAAAGGAAAAGGAAACGTAAAATCCTCCTAACTGGGTAAATTATATGGCTGATCCTTTCTGGCCTCTATACATACTGATTATTATAGTTTTCTGTTGTTATTCTTATTCTGCTTAATAATATTTTACAAGTTATAAGCATTATATTGGGCTTCAATTCTATTATGTAAAGACAGAATTATTTATCTATTCATATGGTATGTATCTGAAGACACGGTTATGAAATAAAATCTATAAAATTCGGATTTAAGATTTGATTCCGGTAGTCTGCACATAAAACCTGTGGTATAATGGTTTAAGCCGCTTTGTCCCGGTATAGGGATACTTGCAGCGGCGCGACGAGTTGAATGTCTGTTGTAAAACTCCGAGAGAGTTCTACCAGCTCAACATACGGAGTTTTTCTATATTCGATATCCTATATTCCTGGGGAAGAGATCTGCTCATAGGCAGCTAAGCTTGGGGACGATATTGATTATAGCTGAGTCCGCCCCAGTCTGGCAGATAATCGATTTATTTCCTACACCGTTTCAAAGCGGCTTCCTTTGGTTCTCCCAACCGTGGGTAGATGTATAACCTTAATATTAAATTTGACTTAAGGAATATACTTTAACCTTGAATACGCCAAAGGATTTACCTTAATAATTCTTGTGGGCTCTCGACTTTTGAGGATTCCTGTATTACACGTGCCGGCCAAGTCTGCTTCCCGTTATATAAACCCTTTTCCTCCCTTTTCCTATCGGATTTGTTTACTCCTAAATTAGAGAGCAATGACTGACACTCGATCACTCCGCTGAATTTGCACTTATGTGGTATATATATATACTTGATAAACTGCACAATTGTTAGGGTTAACTGATTATCGCTTACTGCATGTACGTACCATGCCGTGTCATGCTGTATCCAAAATGGCCCTTGCGATTATATCTTTCGCGCGTTTTCTACTTCTTCTTCCGGTACTTTAGCATGTGTCTTTTTAAGTTCGAAGGTGGTACTCCCGACATCTCCGGTCGGCCGACTTTGGGGAACGAGACCAACTTCGTGTTGGTCGAAAGGATTGAAACGACGTAGATTTAAGCACCTTCCCTGCCGGGATATATATATCACCGGGAGTGCATTCCAAAACACAGCTACAGTTGACCATAGCTGACTTCAATCATTCCAAAACCCAGTAGTCAACTAAATTATGTCAGCTGAGTTGACTTTTGAGCGTTCCGTGACATCTGAAGTTGACTGAAATAGTCGACTATCCCTGACTGTGCTCTAAATTGCTAGTTACCTAATATACAAACCGTGACGTGAGCTGTCAATTGAAATATTTTGTTTGGCGCGCTTTTACAAACGTTTTGCGGAATTTATTTATTTATTAAATTTTCTCTGGCTCCTTTCGGATTAACACACAGTAATAAAATATTAGTTTTAAGTATCAATAAAATTATTCAATCAGTATAAATGACAGTTCTAGTACCTTTAGCTTACTCAGATCGTTCCTAAACCTCAAACAGCTTTAGTTAGTTGCGTTTTGGAACGCACTCCTGATAGTTAAGCTGTCACATGTCAATTGTGACGTTTCTCATAATATTGTCACGACCATAACAGGAGGCAGACGACGCTGGGGAATGGTCGTCTGAGCTAGCCGGCCTATGAGAAGGTCGGTATACGAAACTGTTGACTATGCAACGTAGGTGAAATAGTTTCCGTGCTATGGCATCCTGAGGGGATGATGACACTTGTTAGGGTAAATACACGTTTTGTTTCTGAAGACATACGAGATGAATGCTAGGGTCTAATGTCCTTGGCATGAAATACCCCGATTAATTTTCCTTGCAGGTCCTCTAATTCATATAAGGAGTTTCCCTTTTGCGATCGGATCCTACTTTTTAAGAACTTCTTCCCGAGCTTTGCACTACGTTGATGCTTAAAACTACTCTGTTGGAAGCTCCTCCTAAATACTTCCTGTCCTACTTTATAGTTCACAGGTTTGGTTCGAAGATTATATGACTTAGTGCCCACTTCATATGCTCTATCAAGGTTCTCTGGGCTTTGGCACGTAGGAGCTGGAGCTTGTCGGAGACGTCTATAGTTAGTGGTTCATTGAACCCTTCCAGGTTTCGCAGGAGGTTGCAAGCGGAAGCATGCTCGATCATCTGGAGTCCGAACAACGTTTTGTATGGAGAGAATCCTGCAGCTTGATGAATTGAGCTTCGCAGAGAGCTCGCGACACAGCTTAGCTTTTCATCCCACTTTGTGTGCTCATTGTTGATGTACGCTCGAATTCCAGCTAAAATTGATCTGTTGACTCGCTCTGAGGCATTAGATTGCGGGGAGTACAGAGCGGTTCGTAAATGTATGACGCCATATTTCTTTACAAGCTCGGCGAATTGGACTGACCGGAATTGACATCCATTGTCCGTCATGATCGTTTCGGGGACTCCAAACATGTGAAAATTTTTTCTTTCGACAAATTTACAGATCGTCGAAGTACTTGCCTGTTTGAGTGGCTCTAGGATTGGATATTTGAAAAGATGGTCGAGTGCTATTAGAATACAGACATTTCCGTTTTAGTGCGTGGGGATGGACCTAACAGATCCAGGTAGAGACGTTGCCAGGGTCGTTCTGATTTAACTTGCTTTCCCATAGGTGGTCGCAGGGAGACATTTGGTGTTTTGATTTCCTTGCAGATATCACAGGAAGCTATGTAGGACCGAACATCTACCGACATGCGTGGCCAGTAGAAGTGTCGTTTTATTTTATCTAGAGTCTTCCCTATTGCGCCGTGCGCAGATAAGGGCGGGTCGTGCGATCTAGAAATGACGTCTTTCACGAGATCTCGTGGAACCCAGAGCTTCCAGGCCTCTTCTTCTTGCACTGGATCCCCTGTCCTAGGAGTGGTTCGGATGTATACAAAATCATCTAGAATGCACAAGTCCGGTAAATTGGACTGATTATACTCGATTTTCCTCTTCAGTTCGGTATATTCAGGACAAATGAACGCAGGAGATTTGAGATCTATTTCCAGGCCCGGGACTTCAACCGCCGACAGCTAATCACAGTGAACTCTGGACAATGCATCAGGGACAACATGTAGGCTTCCTTTCCTGTGTTTTTCATAAAACTTAATTTTCATAAAACTTAATTTATAACACAAGAAAAATGTTTACTAAGCTAGTTTCTTTTTTGCAAATAATAAGAATGAGAATCTCACACAAATTCGGATTCCCATGTATGCCTTCATAATATGACACAAATGTGCATATCGTATTTCGTCTGGTGGCGACGGGCACATGTGCCTACTCAGCATAATTTGCGTGAGATTCCCATTCGGTGAGAATGAAAAAATGAAATATGAATTTGTATTTTTTTCATATGTATATAGGTAGGTATATTTATTTTCATATATTGAAATTCTAATTACTATATCTATATGATGATATACGATTAATCTATAATGTATTAAGGTCTGAACATCCTCCCCCGCGTTGAACGGTTTGTTCAACTACTCGTCCAAGTGGACCTCTACGGTGAAGCTCTCGCGCCTATTTTTGGGAGAAGCGGCGTCGGCTTGGTCTTATTGTTCTCCCAAAGATTCGCTCGATGTCTCCAAATTAAGTACGATACGATCACGAGTATGCAGAATAGGCCAATGTACCCAATGGTGTACTGATGTATGTCATGGGGCTGAATTCGGTACGGCAGCTCGTGAAGTTGTTGTAAGGTGATTTTCCTTTGCAATGCTTCAAGTTCCTCAAGGTTGGATTGAAGGGTGATTGAAGGGTGTGCGTCTTCTGGGATAGAGGTGTTATCTTTTCAGGATCAATGAAGTCTATCAAGTTTCCACTTGGAGTAAAGGATGTTCTTGAATTGGTCGGATATGTATTGTGTCCTTGGATTGTTATGAACTCTTGTTTAATTGTGCAATGCCCTTGAAGTGTAAGAATTCCGGAGCCCACTAGCGTTGCTTGCGTGACATTTGTTCCACAGACGATGTTTATTATTGTTTTCTCCTTAACAGCATATATCCATTGATTGGGATTGTAAAGCTGTATCCATTGTTGTTTGCCTTCAATGGTCATAATTTGACAACTTGGTGACTGAGGCTTATGGTTGATAAATTCTATTTCACACGTACCAATGTTGGCTCCCTTTCCATAAATTGGATGCCTCTGTTTGCACATGTGGCTTGCTTCTTCTGTGAGAACACAAGAGTATAATTCTTGTTCGGTTAGTGGATAATATTGATCCCGATGTAAGTTGATGACCAAGAAATGTGAAGATGGTTTGATTGCCACAAATGTCTCGTTGATTAATACTGGTATTGGAATGATTCTGAATAATTCAAAATCTTCTGCAGCCAATAAAGGTAGCTTCAGCCTAAAGATGACATGATGTGCGACCGTACGACCTTCTATAGTCAAGAGGTTATAAAGGTTGGCTATGTTGTCTTGTGAAATCGGTAGCCTTAGCGATGAAGCTAGATGTGTCTTGATAGTAATTACCTTATGCCTTAGTTGTTGTGGCGACAGTAGTTCTGCGCTTACCCTTCCCTGATGAGTGTTGGTAATAACGTCTAGTATTGAGGATTGAGCTCTTTGAAAATGGGTGTTGATCAGCAATAGCTGTATGGATAATGATGCGAAGAGTTGTGCTATCTTTTCTTGATACAATTCCTCAGTGATGTTATTTATTCGATTCGCTGTTTGAAGGACGTGGGCCTCTAGCTCTTGAAAGTGCTTATTATTCATCTCTTGATTTTTTCTTATGATATTTACTGTCGAATCTATGATAGACGTTTGGTTTCTTAGAAGCTGTAGTAAGTGACCTTCATTTTGGTTAATGTTTTCAATAGTCTGAGACATCTTCTCAGCGTATTCTGAATCTAATACTCCGAATAGTGCATTTGCCACATTTCCTACGATATTGAGAGCACCTGGCTTATTTCTACTTGCTCCAGATTGAAGTAGCTCATTGCTGTCTGTTAATTCTTCAAAGACGTGTTGAAATTGGCTAATGATTCTCGAGCATGTACCCTTGTCGACCAGCAGTTTACACATGCTTTTCAAAATAGCAGTTCCGTTTCGGAGCATTTCGTATTCAGCCCAATATGGTCGTAAGTCATAATACACCACCAAATGCCATTCGTTTGCGATTATATTTGCTGCTCCCAGGTTTTCAAAATAAATTCCCGGCTGGGAATTGAATGGCGCGATTTCGACCGGTGAGCTCCTGATCATAGGTAGGATCATGCAGGTCAATAGTAGTATCGTGATGGTGGAGATTGGAGAGCATTTTCGTTTATTTTTTGCGGTGCATCTTTTTCTTGTCTAACCTCTTCGGCATTAGTCGAAGTTGATTGGCCGACTTCGTTGTATCTTAGATTTGTGCGCTCAACTTCAGGATTGGCAGAGTTGCCCTTCTCCTGCATTTCCTCTTTTAGGGGGAGTGGTGATAGTTTGTGAATAGGTCTACGGAACACATTTGTTGCCGTTCGAACGTCTGCCACTCTCACTAGTCCATCTTCTCCCTTATGAATTTTAATGATTCGTCCAAGTGGCCACTTCATAACTGGGACATTATCTTCCTTAATGATAACCATTGTTCCGGGCTTGACATTCTCAGATTTCCTTTTCCACTTCTGTCGTTGTTGTAGCTCATTCAGGTATTCCCTTGACCAGCGTTGCCAGAACTCATTTTTGATGTGTGCCAGTAATTTCCATCTTGTAAGCATGTCTACCTTCATGGACTGAGCCTCTGGATTAACTGGGTTAGTAAGGGGCTCGCCGACAAGGAAGTGACCAGGCGTTAGAGCGGTCAGATCATTTGGATTCGAGGACATCTGTGTTAAAGGCCTTGAATTTAGAATGGCTTCTATTTCAATTATTACGGTTTCCAATTCTTCATATGTTAATGATGCAGAACCCATTGATCGGTGTAATAAATGTTTAGCTGACTTCACTGCAGCTTCCCAGAGGCCGCCAAAGTGAGGGGCCCGTGGCGGTATAAAGTGGAAATCAATACCCTTCGCACTACAAGTGTTCATGATTAGTTCTTTCGAATTGTGGGAGTGGATGACTGTGTTTAGTTCTGATAGCTGGTTCTTAGCCCCGATGAAATTGGTTGCATTATCGCAATAAAGATTCTTGCAGTGTCCTCGTCTTGCTATAAAACGCTTAATTGCTCCGATGAAGGCGTAGGCCGATAAGTCTGTCACTAATTCAAGATGAGTGGCCTTGGTCGCAAAGCAACAGAAAACAGCTCTGTATGATTTTAGCGGCCGCTTTCCTCTTATTTTAAGGTGAGTCCAAATGGGGCAACAAAAATCAACTCCGGCATTCATAAAAGGTCGTGCTGGCTGCACTCTAGTTGCTGGTAGGTTGCCCATTATTTGTGTCATCAACCTTGGTTTAGCTCGTGCACAACGTACGCATCGTTGAACCACAGACCGGGCAATGGTTTTACCCTTCATGGGCCAGAATCTTTGTCTGGTTGCTGCAAGGAGTGTCTGTGGGCCGCAATGCAAAATGTCCATGTGCAGATCCGTCATTATAAGCTTCGTGAACGGATGGGAGTATGGAAGTAGGATTGGGTGCTTCGCATCGTAAGATAATGTCGATGCTTGCAACCGTCCTCCGACTCTAATAATTCCTCTTTCATCGATGAAGGGAGCGAGACTATTTAATGAACTATTCTTGCTAACTTCTCCGTACCGTAGTAGTTGTGTAGAATCTTCCTTGAATTCATATTGCTGCATTTGTTTAACTATGATGATGAGGGCCTCCTGTAGTTCGAATGTTGTAAGCACTGTTGGGTTGAAACGAGAGCTTTGTAGATAACGGATTTTCATCTTGGTTATGAAGCGCAGCATATATGCGACTATCCGTTGCAATTTCTTAAATGAGTTCTTATGATCGATCGTATCGATGAAATTCACTGCTTCCTCCGTATCAACTAAGGATAATTTTATCCCCTTTCTTTCCAGTCTCTGATCAATGCTGTTTGTGTCAATTGTGTGTGACATTGGCCAGGTGGACTCAGCACTATGTAGAAAGAGGGGTCCATAGAACCAAATATTGCACGTTTCCAATCTTTTTGGTGATGTGCCCCGCGACAACACGTCAGCCGGAATTTCCCGTGAACTGACATGTCCCCACTGTTGTATTGTAGTTAGTTCTTGGATGGCTGATACTCTATTAGCCACAAATGTATGAAATGATGCTGAGGGAGCACTGAGCCAATTAAGCACGATTTCTGAATCTGTCCATAAGACCGTAGGTTTGTCTCTTAAGCCCAAGTCTGTCTTGATGCGATCTGTCAACTCTGCCGCAAGCTTGGCTGCACATAATTCCAAACGTGGTAGTGTTGCCTGTTTAAGCGGTGCGACTCTTGACTTGGCACAAAGCAATCTTACACTTATGATATTGTCCTTACTCACAGATCTGATATATATCGCGGCACCATATGCCTTCTCAGATGCGTCTGCGAAAGCATGTATTTGCATTGAGCTGGATGATGTATGGTAGAGTACATGTCTTGGAAATTTTATATTTTCTAATGATTTCAAATCTTCACAGAATCTAATCCACTCTGTCTGGAGTTCTTGCGGCAAGGCAGCATCCCAATCGATTTTAAGAGCCCACAGCTTTTGAAGGAACATTTTGGCAACAACTACTACTGGTGCCATGAAGCCAAGCGGATCAAACAAGTGTGCTATGTCTGAATATGCCCTCCTCTTTGTAACCTTGGATGTATTGTTCCACGATGTTTTTATCGAAAATGAATCTGTTTTAGGCAGCCAAGTGAGCCCTAAGGTTTTTATGTGATCCTCAGTTCCTCTTTGGGAAGATCCTGGATTAGACGGGAATGGTTTGCACACCATTTCCTTAGTTTGAATCCCGCCGTTTGAAGTAGTGAGTTCAGTTGCGTCTGTGCTTCAACCGCTGTAGTTAAGCTATTTGATCCAGCCATGACATCATCCACGTAAAAGTGAGATGTTAACATTTCGGTGGCAAGTGGGTATTTCTCTGATTCCTCTTTTGCGAGCCTCTGCAAGCATTTGATAGCCAAATACGGAGCAGAGGTAGTTCCATATGTTACTGTGTTGAGCTTGTAACATTTGAGCTTCTGAGCAGGGTCACTCCTCCATAAAACCAACTGATACTTCTGGTCGTTATTGTGCACCAATATCTGCCCATACATTTTTCGATATCAGCGGTAAATACGTATCTGGGAAATCGAAAGCGAAGAAGCACAGAGAACAAATCATCTTGGATTTTTGGTCCAGTGCACAAAACATCATTCAGTGATAAATTTGAAGATGTTTTGGCGGATGCGTATCCGGTTTAACGACGCAATGATGTGGCAGAAAATAGTGGGGCTTATCAATTGTCTTAATATCAATTTCTTGCATGTGGCCGAGTCGAATGTATTCGCTCAGGAAATCGATGTATTGTAGTTTGATATCTTGGTGTTTAGCGAACTTTCTCTCTAATGATGAGAAACGCTGTAGCGCAAGATCTTTTGACTCACCTAACTTGCTCGGATCACCCTTGAATGGAAGCTTGACAATAAAACGCCCATCAGGATTTCTTGTAGTGGTTTGATTGAAGTGATTCTCACAGTATTTTTCTGCTGGTCAAATCTTTTATCTTCACTACATATGCCACACGTCGCATTTGGTTGAGATATGTCGTTTATCTTTCCACCTACTATCCATCCAAGTACTGAATTTTGTAGTGTAGGTAGATGGTCTCCAAGCTTTATTTGTCCAACAGCCAATAGTTGAAAATAGACTTCTCCTCCAATTAGGAAGTCTATACGCCCAGGACGATTAAAGTGTGGATCCGCTAATTGGATGTTGCTCGGTATTGGCCATGTTGCTGTATTTAAAGTACGAGTTGGCTGATATGATGTGATTTCTGGCAAAACGAAGGCTTCCAATCTGGTATTGAAGCCATTCACTCTAGATTCTATTGAAATGTTGATTCTTTTTTGGGCTTGCTGTTTTCCTTGGCCAATTCCCATTATATCCATTAGTTCAGGAACTTGTGCTAATCCTAATTTTTTGGCGAGTCTCTCAGTTATGAAATTTAGCTGAGAGCCTGAGTCCAACAGAGCTCTACATTCTACGCTTGAACCTTCATTGTTTACGAGTTTTATTACCACTGTGCCCAAAAGGACATAGCCTCTTTGAAGTTGAGTGCTGCGTGCTGATAATGCAGAGGAATGATCTGCACTTGCTGATGAGTGGTCGAGGTGATCTTCTGGGTGTTTTTGCTTCATCGACGAGGTTTGTTGAATGCAGCTGCCTACTTGTTGAATTGAATTTGCTCGATTTGATGAGATATTTTCTATATGGAGCAAGGTATTGTGTTTTCTAGCACACTTTAAGCAGCCTCGTGAAATACACCTTGATACTGGGTGCCGAGTTTTAAGGCAGTTGATGCATATACTGGCCCTTTTGACAAGGTTCAAGCGATTGGTTGGTATCAGCTGAAGAAATTTTTGACACGCGAAGAGCTTGTGATCTCCCTTGCAGCAGGCGCACGTCGACATAGGAATGGCTATTGAGCTCAATGCTTTTGCTGCAACTGACCTTCTATGTTGTTCGTCTAATCCTTTCGCCTTGTTGCCCAGAGCCTCAAGTGATTGGAACCGATTCTCTAAAAATCTGAGGAATTCGTTTGTTGATTGCAACTTTTTAGGTTGGGATAGTGTATGCTCGTATAGCCCATGTGTTGTTCTGTCAAGTTTCTTGATCAGTAGATGTAATAATAGCGGGTCCCAGCTGCTTGTATCAACGCTAAGATTGTCAAGTCCAAATAGGCATTCTTGAGTTGTATCATGTAGTGACTTGATACCTGATACACTTTCTGTAGTTAAAGTAGGCTGAGATAACATCTTGTTCAGAAGTGATGTTACAAGAAGCCTAGTATTGTTGTAGCGATCCTGGAGCATTTTCCATGCTGCGGTGTAGTTATCTTCTGATAAGCTCAAGTGCCGAACTAATTTTTCTGCCTCTCCACAGAGATTCATTTTAAGGTACTACATCTTTTGACAGTCTCCCATAGGTTGTTCGTGTACCATCTGGGAGAATAAATCATAGAACTGCCGCCATTTCAGGTAATCGCCATCAAACTTAGGGAGCGTGATCTTTGGTAATTTTACTGTCGGGCTGCTGCTTGACATAACCCTTGATGGTTGAGGATGGTATTTATCCAATTCTCCAGATAGAGTGATTAGCATGTCTTGAACCTGCTCCTCCAATTGGAAATACTCCTCAATATTGTAGCCCGCCTTGAGAGGTTCTCCGGTGATCTCCCATATGTTATGATGAAGTGTCTCGATTCTTGACCAATAATGATTGACGGTCTTCATCTTTACTTCACAAAAATATTATATTTAGAAGAGTCATGCAAACCGATCTCAATTCCTTTTAAGAGGCGGCGTAGGGACTCTATAACTGATTCTTGTATTCTAATCAGTTTGCTTATTTCATCCTTCGGATTTCTGTGTACATCTCGTGCCTGAACATCGCCTTCCCCCATGTCATTCACTGGATCAGCTTGTTTTGTTGTAGGCTGAGGTGTTTCCATGGAGATTTGTTCTGCGTTTGTATCTTCTTCAGGCAGTTTCTTCTCTGGTTTTTCACCTTCTTGGTTTGAGGTGGTTAGGCTTGCAATATGCATTTGTATTTTGCTGCGATGGGCCTGATAGATGTTTTGCATCGCGTCGTAATAGCCGTTTGCATAATATGGATGGCCTAAATCTTTACTATGATCAGTGCGGATTTAATTGTCCGTATCTTCGAATGTATTCCACAGCTCATCTAGTTGACGAATTCTCTCTTTGCAGTACTGAAGGTGCCTCCTGCTTGGGCCGTCCTTAATGTAATTGTCTATTGCTCGTTCAATTTCTGATCCCGTCGCCTTCTGCCTTTTTGCGAGCTTCTCCATGATTGCTATTTCTGATATGCGTCACAAGTCGTAAACCTGTATCACGTCGGGGTCACCAAATTAATGTATAGAATTCTTTTATTCTACTTGGTCAAGGTGCTTGTACCTTGATGTAATGGCTGCGTTAACGGTGCTTGTACCGCAACGCCAAAAGATTGTAGAGAATTCTACGTTGAATCTTGTGCTGCTTAATCAAGGTGCTTGTACCTTGAATTGACCAATATGTTATGTTAACGGTGCTTGTACCGCAACGCCAATTCCAAATCGAAACTACGTAGAATTTAAAATGAAACTTCTCACTTGATGATTGAAACGAGACTAACAAATTATATTTTCATAAAACTTAATTTATAACACAAGAAAAATGTTTACTAAGCTAGTTTCTTTTTTGCAAATAATAAGAATGAGAATCTCACGCAAATTCGGATTCCCATGTATGCCTTCATAATATGACACAAATGTGCATATCGTATTTCGTCTGGTGGCGACGGGCACATGTGCCTACTCAGCATAATTTGCGTGAGATTCCCATTCGGTGAGAATGAAAAAATGAAATATGAATTTGTATTTTTTTCATATGTATGTAGGTAGGTATATTTATTTTCATATATTGAAATTCTAATTACTATATCTATATGATGATATAAGATTAATCTATAATGTATTAAGGTCTGAACATCCTCCCCCGCGTTGAACGGTTTGTTCAACTACTCGTCCAAGTGAACCTCTACGGTGAAGCTCTCGCGTCTATTTTTGCGGGGAAGCGGCGTCGGCTTGCTCTTATTGTTCTCCCAAAGATTCGCTCGATGTCTCCAAATTAAGTACGATACGATCACGAGTATGCAGAATAGGCCAATGTACCCAATGGTGTACTGATGTATGTCATGGGGCTGAATTCGGTACGGCAGCTCGTGAAGTTGTTGTAAGGTGATTTTCCTTTGCAATGCTTCAAGTTCCTCAAGGTTGGATTGAAGGGTGTGCGTCTTCTGGGATAGAGGTGTTATCTTTTCAGGATCAATGAAGTCTATCAAGTTTCCCCTTGGAGTAAAGGATGTTCTTGAATTGGTCGGATATGTATTGTGTCCTTGGATTGTTATGAACTCTTGTTTAATTGTGCAATGCCCTTGAAGTGTAAGAATTCCGGAGCCCACTAGCGTTGCTTGCGTGACATTTGTTCCACAGACGATGTTTATTATTGTTTTCTCCTTAACAGCATATATCCATTGATTGGGATTGTAAAGCTGTATCCATTGTTGTTTGCCTTCAATGGTCATAATTTGACAACTTGGTGACTGAGGCTTATGGTTGATAAATTCTATTTCACACGTACTAATGTTGGCTCCCTTTCCATAAATTGGATGCCTCTGTTTGCACATGTGGCTTGCTTCTTCTGTGAGAACACAAGAGTATAATTCTTGTTCGGTCAGTGGATAATATTGATCCCGATGTAAGTTGATGACCAAGAAATGTGAAGATGGTTTGATTGCCACAAATGTCTCGTTGATTAATACTGGTATTGGAATGATTCTGAATAATTCAAAATCTTCTGCAGCCAATAAAGGTAGCTTCAGCCTAAAGATGACATGATGTGCGACCGTACGACCTTCTATAGTCAAGAGGTTATAAAGGTTGGCTATGTTGTCTTGTGAAATCGGTAGCCTTAGCGATGAAGCTAGATGTGTCTTGATAGTAATTACCTTATGCCTTAGTTGTTGTGGCGACAGTAGTTCTGCGCTTACCCTTCCCTGATGAGTGTTGGTAATAACGTCTAGTATTGAGGATTGAGCTCTTTGAAAATTGGTGTTGATCAGCAATAGCTGTATGGATAATGATGCGAAGAGTTGTGCTATCTTTTCTTGATACAATTCCTCAGTGATGTTATTTATTCGATTCGCTGTTTGAAGGACGTGGGCCTCTAGCTCTTGAAAGTGCTTATTATTCATCTCTTGATTTTTTCTTATGATATTTACTGTCGAATCTATGATAGACGTTTGGTTTCTTAGAAGCTGTAGTAAGTGACCTTCATTTTGGTTAATGTTTTCAATAGTCTGAGACATCTTCTCAGCGTATTCTGAATCTAATACTCCGAATAGTGCATTTGCCACATTTCCTACGATATTGAGAGCACCTGGCTTATTTCTACTTGCTCCAGATTGAAGTAGCTCATTGCTGTCTGTTAATTCTTCAAAGACGTGTTGAAATTGGCTAATGATTCTCGAGCATGGACCCTTGTCGACCAGCAGTTTACACATGCTTTTCAAAATAGCAGTTCCGTTTCGGAGCATTTCGTATTCAGCCCAATATGGTCGTAAGTCATAATACACCACCAAATGCCATTCGTTTGCGATTATATTTGCTGCTCCCAGGTTTTCAAAATAAATTCGCGGCTGGGAATTGAATGGCGCGATTTCGACCGGTGAGCTCCTGATCATAGGTAGGATCATGCAGGTCAATAGTAGTATCGTGATGGTGGAGATTGGAGAGCATTTTCGTTTATTTTTTGGGGGTGCATCTTTTTCTTGTCTAACCTCTTCGGCATTAGTCGAAGTTGATTGGCCGACTTCGTTGTATCTTAGATTTGTGCGCTCAACTTCAGGATTGGCAGAGTTGCCCTTCTCCTGCATTTCCTCTTTTAAGGGGAGTGGTGATAGTTTGTGAATAGGTCTACGGAACACATTTGTTGTCGTTCGAAAGTCTGCCACTCTCACTAGTCCATCTTCTCCCTTATGAATTTTAATGATTCGTCCAAGTGGCCACTTCATAACTGGGACATTATCTTCCTTAATGATAACCATTGTTCCGGGCTTGACATTCTCAGATTTCCTTTTCCACTTCTGTCGTTGTTGTAGCTCATTCAGGTATTCCCTTGACCAGCGTTGCCAGAACTCATTTTTGATGTGTGCCAGTAATTTCCATCTTGTAAGCATGTCTACCTTCATGGACTGAGCCTCTGGATTAACTGGGTTAGTAAGGGGCTCGCCGACAAGGAAGTGACCAGGCGTTAGAGCGGTCAGATCATTTGGATTCGAGGACATCTGTGTTAAAGGCCTTGAATTTAGAATGGCTTCTATTTCAATTATTACGGTTTCCAATTCTTCATATGTTAATGATGCAGAACCCATTGATCGGTGTAATAAATGTTTAGCTGACTTCACTGCAGCTTCCCAGAGGCCGCCAAAGTGAGGGGCCCGTGGCGGTATAAAGTGGAAATCAATACCCTTCGCACTACAAGTGTTCATGATTAGTTCTTTCGAATTGTGGGAGTGGATGACTGTGTTTAGTTCTGATAGCTGGTTCTTAGCCCCGATGAAATTGGTTGCATTATCGCAATAAAGATTCTTGCAGTGTCCTCGTCTTGCTATAAAACGCTTAATTGCTCCGATGAAGGCGTAGGCCGATAAGTCTGTCACTAATTCAAGATGAGTGGCCTTGGTCGCAAAGCAACAGAAAACCGCTATGTATGATTTTAGCGGCCGCTTTCCTCTTATTTTAAGGTGAGTCCAAATGGGGCAACAAAAATCAACTCCGGCATTCATAAAAGGTCGTGCTGGCTGCACTCTAGTTGCTGGTAGGTTGCCCATTATTTGTGTCATCAACCTTGGTTTAGCTCGTGCACAACGTACGCATCGTTGAACCACAGACCGGGCAATGGTTTTACCCTTCATGGGCCAGAATCTTTGTCTGGTTGCTGCAAGGAGTGTCTGTGGGCCGCAATGCAAAATGTCCATGTGCAGATCCGTCATTATAAGCTTCGTGAACGGATGGGAGTATGGAAGTAGGATTGGGTGCTTCGCATCGTAAGATAATGTCGATGCTTGCAACCGTCCTCCGACTCTAATAATTCCTCTTTCATCGATGAAGGGAGCGAGACTATTTAATGAACTATTCTTGCTAACTTCTCCGTACCGTAGTAGTTGTGTAGAATCTTCCTTGAATTCATATTGCTGCATTTGTTTAACTATGATGATGAGAGCCTCCTGTAGTTCGAATGTTGTAAGCACTGTTGGGTTGAAACGAGAGCTTTGTAGATAACGGATTTTCATCTTGGTTATGAAGCGCAGCATATATGCGACTATCCGTTGCAATTTCTTAAATGAGTTCTTATGATCGATCGTATCGATGAAATTCACTGCTTCCTCCGTATCAACTAAGGATAATTTTATCCCCTTTCTTTCCAGTCTCTGATCAATGCTGTTTGTGTCAATTGTGTGTGACATTGGCCAGGTGGACTCAGCACTATGTAGAAAGAGGGGTCCATAGAACCAAATATTGCACGTTTCCAATCTTTTTGGTGATGTGCCCCGCGACAACACGTCAGCCGGATTTTCCCGTGAACTGACATGTCCCCACTGTTGTATTGTAGTTAGTTCTTGGATGGCTGATACTCTATTAGCCACAAATGTATGAAATGATGCTGAGGGAGCACTGAGCCAATTAAGCACGATTTCTGAATCTGTCCATAAGACCGTAGGTTTGTCTCTTAAGCCCAAGTCTGTCTTGATGCGATCTGTCAACTCTGCCGCAAGCTTGGCTGCACATAATTCCAAACGTGGTAGTGTTGCCTGTTTAAGCGGTGCGACTCTTGACTTGGCACAAAGCAATCTTACACTTATGATATTGTCCTTACTCACAGATCTGATATATATCGCGGCACCATATGCCTTCTCAGATGCGTCTGCGAAAGCATGTATTTGCATTGAGCTGGATGATGTATGGTAGAGTACATGTCTTGGAAATTTTATATTTTCTAATGATTTCAAATCTTCACAGAATCTAATCCACTCTGTGTGGAGTTCTTGCGGCAAGGCAGCATCCCAATCGATTTTAAGAGCCCACAGCTTTTGAAGGAACATTTTGGCAACAACTACTACTGGTGCCATGAAGCCAAGCGGATCAAACAAGTGTGCTATGTCTGAATATGCCCTCCTCTTTGTAACCTTGGATGTATTGTTCCACGATGTTTTTATCGAAAATGAATCTGTTTTAGGCAGCCAAGTGAGCCTTAAGGTTTTTATGTGATCCTCAGTTCCATCGTTAAAGTCAAGCTCTAGCTCTATGTCCTCTTTGGGAAGATCCTGGATTAGACGGGAATGGTTTGCACACCATTTCCTTAGTTTGAATCCCGCCGTTTGAAGTAGTGAGTTCAGTTGCGTCTGTGCTTCAACCGCTGTAGTTAAGCTATTTGATCCAGCCATGACATCATCCACGTAAAAGTTAGATGTTAACATTTCGGTGGCAAGTGGGTATTTCTCTGATTCCTCTTTTGCGAGCCTCTGCAAGCATTTGATAGCCAAATACGGAGCAGAGGTAGTTCCATATGTTACTGTGTTGAGCTTGTAACATTTGAGCTTCTGAGCAGGGTCACTCCTCCATAAAACCAACTGATACTTCTGGTCGTTATTGTGCACCAATATCTGCCCATACATTTTTTCGATATCAGCGGTAAATACGTATCTGGGAAATCGAAAGCGAAGAAGCACAGAGAACAAATCATCTTGGATTTTTGGTCCAGTGCACAAAACATCATTCAGTGATAAATTTGAAGATGTTTTGGCGGATGCGTATCCGGTTTAACGACGCAATGATGTGGCAGAAAATAGTGGGGCTTATCAATTGTCTTAATATCAATTTCTTGCATGTGGCCGAGTCGAATGTATTCGCTCAGGAAATCGATGTATTGTAGTTTGATATCTTGGTGTTTAGCGAACTTTCTCTCTAATGGTGAGAAACGCTGTAGCGCAAGATCTTTTGACTCACCTAACTTGCTCGGATCACCCTTGAATGGAAGCTTGACAATAAAACGCCCATCAGGATTTCTTGTAGTGGTTTGATTGAAGTGATTCTCACAGTATTTTTCTGCTGTGGTAAATCTGGTTTCTGATGGCTGAACTTCTTCCAATTTCCAGAATTTTTCCACTTGCTGGTCAAATCTTTCATCTTCACTACATATGCCACACGTCGCATTTGGTTGAGATATGTCGTTTATCTTTCCACCTACTATCCATCCAAGTACTGAATTTTGTAGTGTAGGTAGATGGTCTCCAAGCTTTATTTGTCCAACAGCCAATAGTTGAAAATAGACTTCTCCTCCAATTAGGAAGTCTATACGCCCAGGACGATTAAAGTGTGGATCCGCTAATTAGATGTTGCTCGGTATTGGCCATGTTGCTGTATTTAAAGTACGAGTTGGCTGATATGATGTGATTTCTGGCAAAACGAAGGCTTCCAATCTGGTATTGAAGCCATTCACTCTAGATTCTATTGAAATGTTGATTCTTTTTTGGGCTTGCTGTTTTCCTTGGCCAATTCCCATTATATCCATTAGTTCAGGAACTTGTGCTAATCCTAATTTTTTGGCGAGTCTCTTAGTTATGAAATTTAGCTGAGAGCCTGAGTCCAACAGAGCTCTACATTCTACGCTTGAACCTTCATTGTTTACGAGTTTTATTACCACTGTGCCCAAAAGGACATAGCCTCTTTGAAGTTGAGTGCTGCGTGCTGATAATGCAGAGGAATGATCTGCACTTGCTGATGAGTGGTCGAGGTGATCTTCTGGGTGTTTTTGCTTCATCGACGAGGTTTGTTGAATGCAGCTGCCTACTTGTTGAATTGAATTTGCTCGATTTGATGAGATATTTTCTATATGGAGCAAGGTATTGTGTTTTCTAGCACACTTTAAGCAGCCTCGTGAAATACACCTTGATACTGGGTGCCGAGTTTTAAGGCAGTTGATGCATATACTGGCCCTTTTGACAAGGTTCAAGCGATTGGTTGGTGTCAGCTGAAGAAATTTTTGACACGCGAAGAGCTTGTGATCTCCCTTGCAGCAGGCGCACGTCGACATAGGAATGGCTATTGAGCTCAATGCTTTTGCTGCAACTGACCTTCTATGTTGTTCGTCTAATCCTTTCGCCTTGTTGCCCAGAGCCTCAAGTGATTGGAACCGATTCCCTAAAAATCTAAGGAATTCGTTTGTTGATTGCAACTTTTTAGGTTGGGATAGTCTATGCTCGTATAGCCCATGTGTTGTTCTGTCAAGTTTCTTGATCAGTAGATGTAATAATAGCGGGTCCCAGCTGCTTGTATCAACGCAAGATTGTCAAGTCCAAATAGGCATTCTTGAGTTGTATCATGTAGTGACTTGATACCTGATACACTTTCTGTAGTTAAAGTAGGCTGAGATAACATCTTGTTCAGAAGTGATGTTACAAGAAGCCTAGTATTGTTGTAGCGATCCTGGAGCATTTTCCATGCTGCGGTGTAGTTATCTTCTGATAAGCTCAAGTGCCGAACTAATTTTTCTGCCTCTCCACAGAGATTCATTTTAAGGTACTACATCTTTTGACAGTCTCCCATAGGTTGTTCGTGTACCATCTGGGAGAATAAATCATAGAACTGCCGCCATTTCAGGTAATCGCCATCAAACTTAGGGAGCGTGATCTTTGGTAATTTTACTGTCGGGCTGCTGCTTGACATAACCCTTGATGGTTGAGGATGGTATTTATCCAATTCTCCAGATAGAGTGATTAGCATGTCTTGAACCTGCTCCTCCAATTGGAAATACTCCTCAATATTGTAGCCCGCCTTGAGAGGTTCTCCGGTGATCTCCCATATGTTATGATGAAGTGTCTCGATTCTTGACCAATAATGATTGACGGTCTTCATCTTTACTTCACAAAAATATTATATTTAGAAGAGTCATGCAAACCGATCTCAATTCCTTTTAAGAGGCGGCGTAGGGACTCTATAACTGATTCTTGTATTCTAATCAGTTTGCTTATTTTATCCTTCGGATTTCTGTGTACATCTCGTGCCTGAACATCGCCTTCCCCCATGTCATTCACTGGATCGGCTTGTTTTGTTGTAGGCTGAGGTGTTTCCATGGAGATTTGTTCTGCGTTTGTATCTTCTTCAGGCAGTTTCTTCTCTGGTTTTTCACCTTCTTGGTTTGAGGTGGTTAGGCTTGCAATATGCATTTGTATTTTGCTGCGATGGGCCTGATAGATGTTTTGCATCGCCTCGTAATAGCCGTTTGCATAATATGGATGGCCTAAATCTTTACTATGATCAGTGCGGATTTAATTGTCCGTATCTTCGAATGTATTCCACAGCTCATCTAGTTGACGAATTCTCTCTTTGCAGTACTGAAGGTGCCTCCTGCTTGGGCCGTCCTTAATGTAATTGTCTATTGCTCGTTCAATTTCTGATCCCGTCGCCTTCTGCCTTTTTGCGAGCTTCTCCATGATTGCTATTTCTGATATGCGTCACAAGTCGTAAACCTGTATCACGTCGGAGTCACCAAATTAATGTATAGAATTCTTTTATTCTACTTGGTCAAGGTGCTTGTACCTTGATGTAATGGCTGCGTTAACGGTGCTTGTACCGCAACGCCAAAAGATTGTAGAGAATTCTACGTTGAATCTTGTGCTGCTTAATCAAGGTGCTTGTACCTTGAATTGACCAATATGTTATGTTAACGGTGCTTGAACCGCAACGCCAATTCAAAATCGAAACTACGTAGAATTTAAAATGAAACTTCTCACTTGATGATTGAAACGAGACTAACAAATTATATTTTCATAAAACTTAATTTATAACACAAGAAAAATGTTTACTAAGCTAGTTTCTTTTTTGCAAATAATAAGAATGAGAATCTCACGCAAATTCGGATTCCCATGTATGCCTTCATAATATGTCACAAATGTGCATATCGTATTTCGTCTGGTGGCGACGGGCACATGTGCCTACTCAGCATAATTTGCGTGAGATTCCCATTCGGTGAGAATGAAAAAATGAAATATGAATTTGTATTTTTTTCATATGTATGTAGGTAGGTATATTTATTTTCATATATTGAAATTCTAATTACTATATCTATATGATGATATACGATTAATCTATAATGTATTAAGGTCTGAACATCCTCCCCCGCGTTGAACGGTTTGTTCAACTACTCGTCCAAGTGGACCTCTACGGTGAAGCTCTCGCGTCTATTTTTGGGGGAAGCGGCGTCGGCTTGGTCTTATTGTTCTCCCAAAGATTCGCTCGATGTCTCCAAATTAAGTACGATACGATCACGAGTATGCAGAATAGGCCAATGTACCCAATGGTGTACTGATGTATGTCATGGGGCTGAATTCGGTACGGCAGCTCGTGAAGTTGTTGTAAGGTGATTTTCCTTTGCAATGCTTCAAGTTCTTCAAGGTTGGATTGAAGGGTGTGCGTCTTCTGGGATAGAGGTGTTATCTTTTCAGGATCAATGAAGTCTATCAAGTTTCCACTTGGAGTAAAGGATGTTCTTGAATTGGTCGGATATGTATTGTGTCCTTGGATTGTTATGAACTCTTGTTTAATTGTGCAATGCCCTTGAAGTGTAAGAATTCCGGAGCCCACTAGCGTTGCTTGCGTGACATTTGTTCCACAGACGATGTTTATTATTGTTTTCTCCTTAACAGCATATATCCATTGATTGGGATTGTAAAGCTGTATCCATTGTTGTTTGCCTTCAATGGTCATAATTTGACAACTTGGTGACTGAGGCTTATGGTTGATAAATTCTATTTCACACGTACTAATGTTGGCTCCCTTTCCATAAATTGGATGCCTCTGTTTGCACATGTGGCTTGCTTCTTCTGTGAGAACACAAGAGTATAATTCTTGTTCGGTCAGTGGATAATATTGATCCCGATGTAAGTTGATGACCAAGAAATGTGAAGATGGTTTGATTGCCACAAATGTCTCGTTGATTAATACTGGTATTGGAATGATTCTGAATAATTCAAAATCTTCTGCAGCCAATAAAGGTAGCTTCAGCCTAAAGATGACATGATGTGCGACCGTACGACCTTCTATAGTCAAGAGATTATAAAGGTTGGCTATGTTGTGTTGTGAAATCGGTAGCCTTAACGATGAAGCTAGATGTGTCTTGATAGTAATTACCTTATGCCTTAGTTGTTGTGGCGACAGTAGTTCTGCGCTTACCCTTCCCTGATGAGTGTTGGTAATAACGTCTAGTATTGAGGATTGAGCTCTTTGAAAATTGGTGTTGATCAGCAATAGCTGTATGGATAATGATGCGAAGAGTTGTGCTATCTTTTCTTGATACAATTCCTCAGTGATGTTATTTATTCGATTCGCTGTTTGAAGGACGTGGGCCTCTAGCTCTTGAAAGTGCTTATTATTCATCTCTTGATTTTTTCTTATGATATTTACTGTCGAATCTATGATAGACGTTTGGTTTCTTAGAAGCTGTAGTAAG
The DNA here is from genome assembly GCA_963924295.1 of Dioctria rufipes. Classification (NCBI taxonomy): domain Eukaryota; kingdom Metazoa; phylum Arthropoda; class Insecta; order Diptera; family Asilidae; genus Dioctria; species Dioctria rufipes. Next base: position 108,627,029 of record OZ002744.1, read on the forward strand.
TGACCTTCATTTTGGTTAATGTTTTCAATAGTCTGAGACATCTTCTCAGCGTATTCTGAATCTAATACTCCGAATAGTGCATTTGCCACATTTCCTACGATATTGAGAGCACCTGGCTTATTTCTACTTGCTCCAGATTGAAGTAGCTCATTGCTGTCTGTTAATTCTTCAAAGACGTGTTGAAATTGGCTAATGATTCTCGAGCATGGACCCTTGTCGACCAGCAGTTTACACATGCTTTTCAAAATAGCAGTTCCGTTTCGGAGCATTTCGTATTCAGCCCAATATGGTCGTAAGTCATAATACACCACCAAATGCCATTCGTTTGCGATTATATTTGCTGCTCCCAGGTTTTCAAAATAAATTCCCGGCTGGGAAGTGAATGGCGCGATTTCGACCGGTGAGCTCCTGATCATAGGTAGGATCATGCAGGTCAATAGTAGTATCGTGATGGTGGAGATTGGAGAGCATTTTCGTTTATTTTTTGGGGGTGCATCTTTTTCTTGTCTAACCTCTTCGGCATTAGTCGAAGTTGACTGGCCGACTTCGTTGTATCTTAGATTTGTGCGCTCAACTTCAGGATTGGCAGAGTTGCCCTTCTCCTGCATTTCCTCTTTTAGGGGGAGTGGTGATAGTTTGTGAATAGGTCTACGGTACACATTTGTTGCCGTTCGAACGTCTGCCACTCTCACTAGTCCATCTTCTCCCTTATGAATTTTAATGATTTGTCCAAGTGGCCACTTCATAACTGGGACATTATCTTCCTTAATGATAACCATTGTTCCGGGCTTGACATTCTCAGATTTCCTTTTCCACTTCTGTCGTTGTTGTAGCTCATTCAGGTATTCCCTTGACCAGCGTTGCCAGAACTCATTTTTGATGTGTGCCAGTAATTTCCATCTTGTAAGCATGTCTACCTTCATGGACTGAGCCTCTGGATTAACTGGGTTAGTAAGGGGCTCGCCGACAAGGAAGTGACCAGGCGTTAGAGCGGTCAGATCATTTGGATTCGAGGACATCTGTGTTAAAGGCCTTGAATTTAGAATGGCTTCTATTTCAATTATTACGGTTTCCAATTCTTCATATGTTAATGATGCAGAACCCATTGATCGGTGTAATAAATGTTTAGCTGACTTCACTGCAGCTTCCCAGAGGCCGCCAAAGTGAGGGGCCCGTGGCGGTATAAAGTGGAAATCAATACCCTTCGCACTACAAGTGTTCATGATTAGTTCTTTCGAATTGTGGGAGTGGATGACTGTGTTTAGTTCTGATAGCTGGTTCTTAGCCCCGATGAAATTGGTTGCATTATCGCAATAAAGATTCTTGCAGTGTCCTCGTCTTGCTATAAAACGCTTAATTGCTCCGATGAAGGCGTAGGCCGATAAGTCTGTCACTAATTCAAGATGAGTGGCCTTGGTCGCAAAGCAACAGAAAACAGCTCTGTATGATTTTAGCGGCCGCTTTCCTCTTATTTTAAGGTGAGTCCAAATGGGGCAACAAAAATCAACTCCGGCATTCATAAAAGGTCGTGCTGGCTGCACTCTAGTTGCTGGTAGGTTGCCCATTATTTGTGTCATCAACCTTGGTTTAGCTCGTGCACAACGTACGCATCGTTGAACCACAGACCGGGCAATGGTTTTACCCTTCATGGGCCAGAATCTTTGTCTGGTTGCTGCAAGGAGTGTCTGTGGGCCGCAATGCAAAATGTCCATGTGCAGATCCGTCATTATAAGCTTCGTGAACGGATGGGAGTATGGAAGTAGGATTGGGTGCTTCGCATCGTAAGATAATGTCGATGCTTGCAACCGTCCTCCGACTCTAATAATTCCTCTTTCATCGATGAAGGGAGCGAGACTATTTAATGAACTATTCTTGCTAACTTCTCCGTACCGTAGTAGTTGTGTAGATTCTTCCTTGAATTCATATTGCTGCATTTGTTTAACTATGATGATGAGGGCCTCCTGTAGTTCGAATGTTGTAAGCACTGTTGGGTTGAAACGAGAGCTTTGTAGATAACGGATTTTCATCTTGGTTATGAAGCGCAGCATATATGCGACTATCCGTTGCAATTTCTTAAATGAGTTCTTATGATCGATCGTATCGATGAAATTCACTGCTTCCTCCGTATCAACTAAGGATAATTTTATCCCCTTTCTTTCCAGTCTCTGATCAATGCTGTTTGTGTCAATTGTGTGTGACATTGGCCAGGTGGACTCAGCACTATGTAGAAAGAGGGGTCCATAGAACCAAATATTGCACGTTTCCAATCTTTTTGGTGATGTGCCCCGCGACAACACGTCAGCCGGATTTTCCCGTGAACTGACATGTCCCCACTGTTGTATTGTAGTTAGTTCTTGGATGGCTGATACTCTATTAGCCACAAATGTATGAAATGATGCTGAGGGAGCACTGAGCCAATTAAGCACGATTTCTGAATCTGTCCATAACACCGTAGGTTTGTCTCTTAAGCCCAAGTCTGTCTTGATGCGATCTGTCAACTCTGCCGCAAGCTTGGCTGCACATAATTCCAAACGTGGTAGTGTTGCCTGTTTAAGCGGTGCGACTCTTGACTTGGCACAAAGCAATCTTACACTTATGATATTGTCCTTACTCACAGAGCTGATATATATCGCGGCACCATATGCCTTCTCAGATGCGTCTGCGAAAGCATGTATTTGCATTGAGCTGGATGATGTATGGTGGAGTACATGTCTTGGAAATTTTATATTTTCTAATGATTTCAAATCTTCACAGAATCTAATCCACTCTGTGTGGAGTTCTTGCGGCAAGGCAGCATCCCAATCGATTTTAAGAGCCCACAGCTTTTGAAGGAACATTTTGGCAACAACTACTACTGGTGCCATGAAGCCAAGCGGATCAAACAAGTGTGCTATGTCTGAATATGCCCTCCTCTTTGTAACCTTGGATGTATTGTTCCACGATGTTTTTATCGAAAATGAATCTGTTTTAGGCAGCCAAGTGAGCCCTAAGGTTTTTATGTGATCCTCAGTTCCATCGTTAAAATCAAGCTCTAGCTCTATGTCCTCTTTGGGAAGATCCTGGATTAGACGGGAATGGTTTGCACACCATTTCCTTAGTTTGAATCCCGCCGTTTGAAGTAGTGAGTTCAGTTGCGTCTGTGCTTCAACCGCTGTAGTTAAGCTATTTGATCCAGCCATGACATCATCCACGTAAAAGTGAGATGTTAACATTTCGGTGGCAAGTGGGTATTTCTCTGATTCCTCTTTTGCGAGCCTCTGCAAGCATTTGATAGCCAAATACGGAGCAGAGGTAGTTCCATATGTTACTGTGTTGAGCTTGTAACATTTGAGCTTCTGAGCAGGGTCACTCCTCCATAAAACCAACTGATACTTCTGGTCGTTATTGTGCACCAATATCTGCCCATACATTTTTTCGATATCAGCGGTAAATACGTATCTGGGAAATCGAAAGCGAAGAAGCACAGAGAACAAATCATCTTGGATTTTTGGTCCAGTGCACAAAACATCATTCAGTGATAAATTTGAAGATGTTTTGGCGGATGCGTATCCGGTTTAACGACGCAATGATGTGGCAGAAAATAGTGGGGCTTATCAATTGTCTTAATATCAATTTCTTGCATGTGGCCGAGTCGAATGTATTCGCTCAGGAAATCGATGTATTGTAGTTTGATATCTTGGTGTTTAGCGAACTTTCTCTCTAATGATGAGAAACGCTGTAGCGCAAGATCTTTTGACTCACCTAACTTGCTCGGATCACCCTTGAATGGAAGCTTGACAATAAAACGCCCATCAGGATTTCTTGTAGTGGTTTGATTGAAGTGATTCTCACAGTATTTTTCTGCTGGTCAAATCTTTTATCTTCACTACATATGCCACACGTCGCATTTGGTTGAGATATGTCGTTTATCTTTCCACCTACTATCCATCCAAGTACTGAATTTTGTAGTGTAGGTAGATGGTCTCCTTATCTTTCCACCTACTATCCATCCAAGTACTGAATTTTGTAGTGTAGGTAGATGGTCTCCAAGCTTTATTTGTCCAACAGCCAATAGTTGAAAATAGACTTCTCCTCCAATTAGGAAGTCTATACGCCCAGGACGATTAAAGCGTGGATCCGCTAATTGGATGTTGCTCGGTATTGGCCATGTTGCTGTATTTAAAGTACGAGTTGGCTGATATGATGTGATTTCTGGCAAAACGAAGGCTTCCAATCTGGTATTGAAGCCATTCACTCTAGATTCTATTGAAATGTTGATTCTTTTTTGGGCTTGCTGTTTTCCTTGGCCAATTCCCATTATATCCATTAGTTCAGGAACTTGTGCTAATCCTAATTTTTTGGCGAGTCTCTCAGTTATGAAATTTAGCTGAGAGCCTGAGTCCAACAGAGCTCTACATTCTACGCTTGAACCTTCATTGTTTACGAGTTTTATTACCACTGTGCCCAAAAGGACATAGCCTCTTTGAAGTTGAGTGCTGCGTGCTGATAATGCAGAGGAATGATCTGCACTTGCTGATGAGTGGTCGAGGTGATCTTCTGGGTGTTTTTGCTTCATCGACGAGGTTTGTTGAATGCAGCTGCCTACTTGTTGAATTGAATTTGCTCGATTTGATGAGATATTTTCTATATGGAGCAAGGTATTGTGTTTTCTAGCACACTTTAAGCAGCCTCGTGAAATACACCTTGATACTGGGTGCCGAGTTTTAAGGCAGTTGATGCATATACTGGCCCTTTTGACAAGGTTCAAGCGATTGGTTGGTGTCAGCTGAAGAAATTTTTGACACGCGAAGAGCTTGTGATCTCCCTTGCAGCAGGCGCACGTCGACATAGGAATGGCTATTGAGCTCAATGCTTTTGCTGCAACTGACCTTCTATGTTGTTCGTCTAATCCTTTCGCCTTGTTGCCCAGAGCCTCAAGTGATTGGAACCGATTCTCTAAAAATCTGAGGAATTCGTTTGTTGATTGCAACTTTTTAGGTTGGGATAGTGTATGCTCGTATAGCCCATGTGTTGTTCTGTCAAGTTTCTTGATCAGTAGATGTAATAATAGCGGGTCCCAGCTGCTTGTATCAACGCTAAGATTGTCAAGTCCAAATAGGCATTCTTGAGTTGTATCATGTAGTGACTTGATACCTGATACACTTTCTGTAGTTAAAGTAGGCTGGGATAACATCTTGTTCAGAAGTGATGTTACAAGAAGCCTAGTATTGTTGTAGCGATCCTGGAGCATTTTCCATGCTGCGGTGTAGTTATCTTCTGATAAGCTCAAGTGCCGAACTAATTTTTCTGCCTCTCCACAGAGATTCACTTTAAGGTACTACATCTTTTGACAGTCTCCCATAGGTTGTTCGTGTACCATCTGGGAGAATAAATCATAGAACTGCCGCCATTTCAGGTAATCGCCATCAAACTTAGGGAGCGTGATCTTTGGTAATTTTACTGTCGGGCTGCTGCTTGACATAACCCTTGATGGTTCAGGATGGTATTTATCCAATTCTCCAGATAGAGTGATTAGCATGTCTTGAACCTGCTCCTTCAATTGGAAATACTCCTCAATATTGTAGCCCGCCTTGAGAGGTTCTCCGGTGATCTCCCATATGTTATGATGAAGTGTCTCGATTCTTGACCAATAATGATTGACGGTCTTCATCTTTACTTCACAAAAATATTATATTTAGAAGAGTCATGCAAACCGATCTCAATTCCTTTTAAGAGGCGGCGTAGGGACTCTATAACTGATTCTTGTATTCTAATCAGTTTGCTTATTTCATCCTTCGGATTTCTGTGTACATCTCGTGCCTGAACATCGCCTTCCCCCATGTCATTCACTGGATCAGCTTGTTTTGTTGTAGGCTGAGGTGTTTCCATGGAGATTTGTTCTGCGTTTGTATCTTCTTCAGGCAGTTTCTTCTCTGGTTTTTCACCTTCTTGGTTTGAGGTGGTTAGGCTTGCAATATGCATTTGTATTTTGCTGCGATGGGCCTGATAGTTGTTTTGCATCGCGTCGTAATAGCCGTTTGCATAATATGGATGGCCTAAATCTTTACTATGATCAGTGCGGATTTAATTGTCCGTATCTTCGAATGTATTCCACAGCTCATCTAGTTGACGAATTCTCTCTTTGCAGTACTGAAGGTGCCTCCTGCTTGGGCCGTCCTTAATGTAATTGTCTATTGCTCGTTCAATTTCTGATCCCGTCGCCTTCTGCCTTTTTGCGAGCTTCTCCATGATTGCTATTTCTGATATGCGTCACAAGTCGTAAACCTGTATCACGTCGGGGTCACCAAATTAATGTATAGAATTCTTTTATTCTACTTGGTCAAGGTGCTTGTACCTTGATGTAATGGCTGCGTTAACGGTGCTTGTACCGCAACGCCAAAAGATTGTAGAGAATTCTACGTTGAATCTTGTGCTGCTTAATCAAGGTGCTTGTACCTTGAATTGACCAATATGTTATGTTAACGGTGCTTGTACCGCAACGCCAATTCAAAATCGAAACTACGTAGAATTTAAAATGAAACTTCTCACTTGATGATTGAAACGAGACTAACAAATTATATTTTCATAAAACTTAATTTATAACACAAGAAAAATGTTTACTAAGCTAGTTTCTTTTTTGCAAATAATAAGAATGAGAATCTCACGCAAATTCGGATTCCCATGTATGCCTTCATAATATGACACAAATGTGCATATCGTATTTCGTCTGGTGGCGACGGGCACATGTGCCTACTCAGCATAATTTGCGTGAGATTCCCATTCGGTGAGAATGAAAAAATGAAATATGAATTTGTATTTTTTTCATATGCATGTAGGTAGGTATATTTATTTTCATATATTGAAATTCTAATTACTATATCTATATGATGATATAAGATTAATCTATAATGTATTAAGGTCTGAACATCCTCCCCCGCGTTGAACGGTTTGTTCAACTACTCGTCCAAGTGGACCTCTACGGTGAAGCTCTCGCGTCTATTTTTGCGGGGAAGCGGCGTCGGCTTGGTCTTATTGTTCTCCCAAAGATTCGCTCGATGTCTCCAAATTAAGTACGATACGATCACGAGTATGCAGAATAGGCCAATGTACCCAATGGTGTACTGATGTATGTCATGGGGCTGAATTCGGTACGGCAGCTCGTGAAGTTGGTGTAAGGTGATTTTCCTTTGCAATGCTTCAAGTTCCTCAAGGTTGGATTGAAGGGTGTGCGTCCTCTGGGATAGAGGTGTTATTTTTTCAGGATAAATGAAGTCTATCAAGTTTCCACTTGGAGTAAAGGATGTTCTTGAATTGGTCGGATATGTATTGTGTTCTTGGATTGTTATGAACTCTTGTTTAATTGTGCAATGCCCTTTGTTGAGACTCCAATCAGGTGTTGAATAGCGGCACGTACAGTTCAGGTGGCTCTCTATAAAGTATACCCAGTACACCTGATTCTATGCTAAAGTGATTGTTTGCAACTAATTGGTAGATTATATGCACGTTCATTCCCTTTGGCTCGTTAAAGGGGGGTTTGCAGGAAAAATAATAACTCGAACTTGCAACGTTATAAAATTCAATTTATTTCAGCACAGATCTTGACTGCTTAGAGTCTCAAACTTAACAGAGCAGAATTAGATGAAATTGGAGCTCAGTTAAAAACAACAATGGCAGAAAATAGCGGAACATTATTTATGGCAATGAAAATTTATATACATACATATATGTTTGTATAGGTGTAGCTACATTATAGATGAAGAATTGATGAAAAGCAATTTTAGTTGTTGCTTTTTTCAGCCTTGGCCTAAACATCCTCCCCCCGTTAAGAACATCGTATCTTAGCTTATGGGTAGCTTCGCGATCTTACTGATTGGTCTGTCGAAGGTCCCCCGCTTGGTTCTAACTGAGACGACACGCACCAGATTGTCTGTTCCAGGGTGACATGCTGTAATTCGTCCGATTAACCATTTCGAAGGGGGAAGATTATCTTCGCGGACCAGGACGAGATCTCCCTCACTAAGGTTGCCCTGTTCGCTTCTCCATTTTGGTATTTCTTGAAGAGAGGTGATATATTCGCATTTCCAACGTCTCCAGAAACTCTGCATTATTTGCTGTATATGTTGCCATCTTCCTAAACGGGATACCTTGACTTCTAATAGATCAGCTTCAGGCAGGGTGGTAAGCGGCTCTCCAATTAGAAAATGACTCGGAGTGAGTGGCTCAAGATCATTGGGATCCGATGACAAAATCCCATAAGGTCGAGAATTGAGGATACACTCGATTTGGCACAATAGAGTTGACATCTCTTCGAAACTCAGGATAGTTTCTCCAATGACCCTGCGCAGGTGCCATTTAACCGACTTTACGCCAGCCTCCCATATGCCTCCAAAATGAGGAGCCCCAGGTGGGATGAACTTCCAAGAAATTTTAAACTGCGAAAGAAAATGAGAAGTTAATAAGTTTTTAGCATTAGTCATAGCCACTTCATGCAATTCTTTGACATATTTCCTTGCACCAACAAAGTTTGTACCATTGTCACATAATATCTCTGAGGGCGTGCCGCGTCGTGAAATAAAGCGCCTTAGTGCTGCGACGAAGGCTTCGGCAGTCAAGCCATTGACTATTTCCAGATGAATAGCCCTGGTGGTTAAGCAAATGAAAAGTGATACGTATCCCTTGAATGATTAAGCGCCTCTTCCGACCTTTGTGCACAATAGTATGGGTCCCGCATAATCGATTCCAACTCTTGAAAATGCGCGTGAAATAGTTACACGAGCCTCAGGAAGATTCCCCATGAGTTGAGACGTCGTAGCGGCTCGAGCTCGAAAACACGTGACGCATTTGCGTGTCATTTTCTTAACTGCGTCTCGAATGCCAATGATCCAGAATCGTTGTCGTATGAGGCCGGTGAGTAGTAAGACCCCTGGGTGTAGATATGTGCGGTGCATCTCTTGAATCAGCAAATTTGTGATCGGGTGTGTTTTGGGTAATATAATCGGGTGTTTGGCATTGAAGTTATATGTCGAATTTTGAATCCGCCCACCAACCCGTAAAAGTCCAACAGCATCTAGGAAAGGATTGAGGCTTGCGATTTTACTGTTGAAGTGGGCAGGCTTCTGGGCTCTTATATTTTTTATCTCATTGGAGAATTCAGTCTCTTGGACAAACTTGAAGCAAACGACCTGAGTTTCAGAGACTTCTCTAGCAGAAAGTGGATTATAATTTCTGCTTGAAGTTGGTTGTCTGCTGTTACTAAGGAAGCGCAGACAGTGTGCGATTATACGAATAATTCTCGAAAAGGATGAGCAACGATTAATTAGTATTTCAAGTCTATTTTCGTTGATCTCTTGTGAGCAAGATAAGACAATAGGCCTTTTTTCCTCCACTTGAACCCTTGCCTTTGGCACTGTGTGTATTTTTGATGCCCAATTTTCCATGTCATTGCACAGCCAACTTGGTCCATTCCACCACAAATCAAAATTCGGCAATTCCAATGGTGATAGTCCCCTTGAGGCAGCATCAGCCGGATTTTCGTTTGAACTTACATGTCCCCATTGATTTGCTGGGATGATGTCTAATATCTCAGACGTCCTATTAGCTACGAACGTTTTCCAGCGCCGAGGAAGGTCAGATAGCCAAGAGAGCACCATTGTGGAGTCTGTCCATGCGTAAACTCGAGCGCTTGGCAGGCAAAGTGATTTTATGATCTTGTCCATTAGCCTTGCAAGAAGTAATGCTCCACATAGCTCCAGCCGTGGAAGGGATATTTGTTTGAGCGGCGAGACCTTAGTCTTTGAAGCGATGATTCTAACGTTCACGCCTTTCTGATCACAGCTACGACAGTAGATGACAGCCGCATACGCTGATTCAGAGGCATCCGAAAAGCCATGCAATTGTACTCCATTTATGTTACTATAGATGCGCCTTGGAATTTTGATCCGTTGAACTGCGGGCAGGTGTTGCTTAATGTTTGTCCATTTTGTTGAAATATGATCCGGCAAAGTGTCATCCCAATCGAGTTTTAACAGCCACAACTGTTGAAATAAGATCTTAATGGAAATAACAGCTGGTGCAAGCCATCCCAAGGGATCAAATATTCTTGAAGCTTCACTCAGAATTCTACGCTTTGTTGGTTCAGTGGAGTCCAATGTGGCTAGGTTGAATGTAAAGGCATCATTCTGAGGCTCCCATTGAATTCCTAAGATCTTGGCTGTGCTGGGATTATCATCAATTGGTAGGGCACTTGGAATTTTATGACCGAGTTGGCAATCTTGTAAGAATTCGGTTGAGTTGGAGTGCCATTTAGTAAGGTTGAAGCCACTGGATTGTAAAACATCTGTAATTTCGCGCTTAAGCCTTAAGGCGTCAGCAAGGCATTCTGCTCCAGTCAACAGATCATCAACATAAAAGCTCGTTTGTATGATAGATGAAGCCTCTGGAAACCTTTCCTTGTTGTCATCCCCAATTTGATGAAGGACCCTTGTAGCTAGATTAGAAGCAGGTGCTGTGCCATATGTCACCGTGTTAAGCTTGTAATGCTGTATGGGTAATGAAGTATGTTTCCTCCAAACGATTCTTTGGAAATCTCTGTCAGGTTCGGAAACTAGTACCTGCCTGTACATCTTTTCAACATCCGCGGAAAATGCAATTTGGTACCTTCGAAATCGTAGTAATGTTGTAATCAAATCAGGTTGTATTGTGGGGCCGGTCATCAATTTGTCATTCAATGAGACGCCAGAGCTTGACTTGCATGATCCATCGAATACCACACGAATTTTTGGTACAGGGGATTTTTTAAAGACCGCGTGATGTGGAAAGTAGAAGTACTTCCCAACCTCAAGTTCCCTTTGGTCTGCTGGTATTTGGCACATATGTCCTAGTTGCTCATATTCGCGCATAAATTTTACGTATTCTTCCTTGTAGCCTTTGTCATTCAAGAAGCGTCGTTCCATGGCGTGTAGTCGTGAAATAGCGGCTTTCTTTGACTCACCAAGTGTCGGTGTAAGCTTTCGAAATGGTAAAGAAACTACATATCTCCCAGATTCGTTGCGAAAGTAATTGCCTTGGAAATGCAATTCGCAATCCCTTTCTTCTTCAGTTAGTGTAACCGCATTTGTTGATAGCTCCTCTATCTCCCAAAAACGGGCAAGAAATTTATCTAAGTCTCCTGAAGTGTTCACATGGTAGTTGACAAGAGAAGTCTGGGTTTCTGTTAGGTTTCCAAATAATACCCAGCCAAAAACCGTATCTTGTGCCAGTGCGCGCCCACGATGAAAGATCTTGTTCGGCCTTAGCACATCAAAGAAGTGATCCGCCCCTAGGATGATGTCAACTGATGACGGCGTATTGAAGCATGGATCAGCCAGTTTTAAATCATGTGAAAAAAGCCATTCGGGGATAAGAGACCCTTCTGCGGGAATTGCGGAAGTTAACTTATTCATAACAAGTGCAATGATTTCCATTTGCACGGATTTTTCCCAACGAGAGGATATGCTTAGCTGAACCTTTCCTCTGGTTATACCTGCTCCAGAAGAGGATAGCCCACTTATCGACAATCTGGCATTTTTCCGTTTCAGTAAGAGCCTTTGCGCGCATGATTCAGCTATCAAGGAAACTTGTGATCCTGAATCTAAGAGCATTCTACATTGTTGAAAATTTCCTTGGTTATCACGGACTTTGACGACAGCAGTTGGTAGTAGTGATGTCACAATTTGCTGAGGAGATGCCTCATCAACTGACATGGAAGGATAATTATCGGAGTGGATGCATGAGTTGAGAGAAGCGAAATGTTCATTGCGTTGCGAATCAGAAGGTTTTTCAGGAATAATTAGCTTCGGGTTGATTGAAGATGTTGATTGTTGGGTGTTGATTGAAGGTGTTGATTGCTGAGGGTTCATTGGAGACGCTTGTAAGTGTGAGGGGTGGTAATTCATAATAGCATCCGGATTATTGAATGTAGAATTCATGCAGGATGACTGGTTTTCATTTGGGTTGTATTTTTGTAATGAGTGTGGAGACGTTTTGTTTGGATCTGACGCACCATGAAGTAGTGGGTGGTGATTGCCCTTGCATTGATTGCATCGAACCTTAGAACGGCAGGCCTTCACAGAATGTTTAGATCCCAGGCACTTGAAACAAACAGAATGAGATATTGTGAAGGCTTTCTGGTTGTTAGGTGAGTCACTCTTGAATTGTTCACATTGATATAATAGGTGATCAGCACTACATTTTGGACAACCCTGCTTATTAGTAAGCGATGTGGAATATAAGGACTTTGCTGTTGTTGCAGAACGTTTAGATACTACAGCACAAGATTCTAAAGCATCGCATCTTTTGGTTAGAAAATTGAGCAACTCATCAAATGTTGGGAAGTTTTTATCGATCACCTCCTTCGACCATGATTCACGCGTATCTGGGTCGAGAGCTTTCAAGCCACGGATTACTTCATCACAAAGATCACACATGCTTCTTAACGCATTCATTGATGGACGATTTAAATTAGGTTGCTCCAAAAAGGTTTTGATTAGGCTGGTAATAATTTGAGATTTTTTATCGAATCTTTGCTTCAACTTTGTCCATGCTTCATCACAATTTGGGTCACTAATCGTAAGGTGGCGAATGAGACTAGCAGCATTTCCTCTTAGTAAACCTTTCAGATACTGAAACTTCTGGCACGCTGACAACGAATCATTGTTGTGAACGGCTGCCTCAAAAAGATCTTGGAAAGAGGGCCATTCTTTATAATCTCCTGAAAAATAGGGAATATTCAGCCGAGGCAGTCGAGCACTTGTCGAGGGCTCGTGACTCCTGTCAAGATTTTCCGGGAAAGTTTGCTGCTGGTTGATTAAATGGGAAAGACTAGCGTTAGCATCATTGTTATGGGGCATTCGATTTTGTGAACGAGTTCGTAATGCACATAAAAGTTCAGACTGGGCCTCGAAGTATTTTATTTCGTACTCATCAATTTCTGACGTTTGACCTTCGAACTGAAGAAGATTATCTTCAATGCTACAGAATTCAGACCAAGTCTCCTTAAGTCTTTCTAGGCGGACAGAAATTTCATCAGCAGTTGCTTCAGCAGGAATGGCGTCTGTAAATGCTTTCATACGAGTGATAGTTCCCTTGGCTCTTCCCCTTTTTTGAATTAATAGGGCCTTATCGCTCATTTTCACCAAGAATAGCTGGTAGGTATACAAAGGGTGTATGACAAATCACTTCACTAATAGAATCTAGTCTAGTTTTCGGCATACAAACGTATCAAATTGATAAAGTTCCTTCAATTCATAGAGTTAAAATGCTTGCAAGTCTAAATAAATTCAGTTATCTATAATCGAAAACAAGTGAAAAATAATACGAATAAGCTAGAGTCACTCAGAAAAATAAAAAAATCAGTTCAATTGTCTATTATTTGCAATCTCTAAATTTCACAGCAATCTGTGGAGCTGAGTACTTATCGAGTCCAGTATAACGGGATGATCACAATAAAAGGTTTGAGCAACCAACAACAAAAGATTTTTTTTTTTTTTAATAGCACTTTATCATATGCGCGCACTGCACTGTACATATAAATACATATGTATATACTCGTATGTAATTATAATTCACTTCAAAATTTTGTTTTTAATTGATGAAATTCAAGACTTGCACTTTGCCTTTATTATTGAGTGTTCTTATCAAAAAAAATCTGTGTGCACCTTTTACCTTCGATATAATTCAATGCATGCAATTTATGTATACATGTATATATGTATAAGGAAAATTTAAATTTAGGTTTTTACTTAGCTTTATCTTCATCCTTGGTTGATTGAAGAAATTATAGTATTCGGCTCGAAGAAGGACCAGAAATGTTGAGACTCCAATCAGGTGTTGAATAAGGGCACGTACTGTTCAGGTGGCTCTCTACAAAGTATACCCAGTACACCTGATTCTATGCTAAAGTGATTGTTTGCAACTAATTGGTAGATTATATGCACGTTTATTCCCTTTGGCTCGTTAAAGGGGGGTTTGCAAGAAAAATAATAACTCGAACTTGCAATGTTATAAAATTCAATTTATTTCAGCACAGATCTTGACTGCTTAGAGTCTCAAACTTAACAGAGCAGAATTAGATGAAATTGGAGCTCAGTTAAAAACAACAATGACAGAAAATAGCGGAACATTATTTATGGCAATGAAAATTTATATACATACATATATGTTTGTATAGGTGTAGCTACATTATAGATGAAGAATTGATGAAAAGCAATTTTAGTTGTTGCTTTTTTCAGCCTTGGCCAAAACACCCTTGAAGTGTAAGAATTCCGGAGCCCACTAGCGTTGCTTGCGTGACATTTGTTCCACAGACAATGTTTATTATTGTTTTCTCCTTAACAGCATATATCCATTGATTGGGATTGTAAAGCTGTATCCATTGTTGTTTGCCTTCAATGGTCATAATTTGGCAACTTGGTGACTGAGGCTTCTGGTTGATAAATTCTATTTCACACGTACTAATGTTGGCTCCCTTTCCATAAATTGGATGCCTCTGTTTGCACATGTGGCTTGCTTCTTCTGTGAGAACACAAGAGTATAATTCTTGTTCGGTCAGTGGATAATATTGATCCCGATGTAAGTTGATGACCAAGAAATGTGAAGATGGTTTGATTGCCACAAATGTCTCGTTGATTAATACTGGTATTGGAATGATTCTGAATAATTCAAAATCTTCTGCAGCCAATAAAGGTAGCTTCAGCCTAAAGATGACATGATGTGCGACCGTACGACCTTCTATAGTCAAGAGGTTATAAAGGTTGGCTATGTTGTCTTGTGAAATCGGTAGCCTTAGCGATGAAGCTAGATGTGTCTTGATAGTAATTACCTTATGCCTTAGTTGTTGTGGCGACAGTAGTTCTGCGCTTACTCTTCCCTGATGAGTGTTGGTAATAACGTCTAGTATTGAGGATTGAGCTCTTTGAAAATTGGTGTTGATCAGCAATAGCTGTATGGATAATGATGCGAAGAGTTGTGCTATCTTTTCTTGATACAATTCCTCAGTGATGTTATTTATTCGATTCGCTGTTTGAAGGACGTGGGCCTCTAGCTCTTGAAAGTGTTTATTATTCATCTCTTGATTTTTTCTTATGATATTTACTGTCGAATCTATGATAGACGTTTGGTTTCTTAGAAGCTGTAGTAAGTGACCTTCATTTTGGTTAATGTTTTCAATAGTCTGAGACATCTTCTCAGCGTATTCTGAATCTAATACTCCGAATAGTGCATTTGCCACATTTCCTACGATATTGAGAGCACTTGGCTTATTTCTACTTGCTCCAGATTGAAGTACCTCATTGCTGTCTGTTAATTCTTCAAAGACGTGTTGAAATTGGCTAATGATTCTCGAGCATGGACCCTTGTCGACCAGCAGTTTACACATGCTTTTCAAAATAGCAGTTCCGTTTCGGAGCATTTCGTATTCAGCCCAATATGGTCGTAAGTCATAATACACCACCAAATGCCATGCTGGGAATTGAATGGCGCGATTTTGACCGGTGAGCTCCTGATCATAGGTAAGATCATGCAGGTCAATAGTAGTATCGTGATGGTGGAGATTGGAGAGCGTTTTCGTTTATTTTTAGGGGGTGCATCTTTTTCTTGTCTAACCTCTTCGGCATTTGTCGAAGTTGATTGGCCGACTTCGTTGTATCTTAGATTTGTGCGCTCAACTTCAGGATTGGCAGAGTTGCCCTTCTCCTGCATTTCCTCTTTTAGGGGGAGTGGTGATAGCTTGTGAATAGGGCTACGGAACACATTTGTTGCCGTTCGAACGTCTGCCACTCTCACTAGTCCATCTTCTCCCTTATGAATTTTAATGATTCGTCCAAGTGGCCACTTCATAACTGGGACATTATCTTCCTTAATGATAACCATTGTTCCGGGCTTGACATTCTCAGATTTCCTTTTCCACTTCTGTCGTTGTTGTAGCTCATTCAGGTATTCCCTTGACCAGCGTTGCCAGAACTCATTTTTGATGTGTGCCAGTAATTTCCATCTTGTAAGCATGTCTACCTTCATGGACTGAGCCTCTGGATTAACTGGGTTAGTAAGGGGCTCGCCGACAAGGAAGTGACCAGGCGTTAGAGCGGTCAGATCATTTGGATTCGAGGACATCTGTGTTAAAGGCCTTGAATTTAGAATGGCTTCTATTTCAATTATTACGGTTTCCAATTCTTCATATGTTAATGATGCAGAACCCGTTGATCGGTGTAATAAATGTTTAGCTGACTTCACTGCAGCTTCCCAGAGGCCGCCAAAGTGAGAGGCCCGTGGCGGTATAAAGTGGAAATCAATACCCTTCGCACTACAAGTGTTCATGATTAGTTCTTTCGAATTGTGGGAGTGGATGACTGTGTTTAGTTCTGATAGCTGGTTCTTAGCCCCGATGAAATTGGTTGCATTATCGCAATAAAGATTCTTGCAGTGTCCTCGTCTTGCTATAAAACGCTTAATTGCTCCGATGAAGGCGTAGGCCGATAAGTCTGTCACTAATTCAAGATGAGTGGCCTTGGTTGCAAAGCAACAGAAAACCGCTATGTATGATTTTATCGGCCGCTTTCCTCTTATTTTAAGGTGAGTCCAAGTGGGGCAACAAAAATCAACTCCGGCATTCATAAAAGGTCGTGCTGGCTGCACTCTAGTTGCTGGTAGGTTGCCCATTATTTGTGTCATCAACCTTGGTTTAGCTCGTGCACAACGTACGCATCGTTGAACCACAGACCGGGCAATGGTTTTACCCTTCATGGGCCAGAATCTTTGTCTGGTTGCTGCAAGGAGTGTCTGTGGGCCGCAATGCAAAATGTCCATGTGCAGATGCGTCATTATAAGCTTCGTGAACGGATGGGAGTATGGAAGTAGGATTGGGTGCTTCGCATCGTAAGATAATGTCGATGCTTGCAACCGTCCTCCGACTCTAATAATTCCTCTTTCATCGATGAAGGGAGCGAGACTATTTAATGAACTATTCTTGCTAACTTCTCCGTACCGTAGTAGTTGTGTAGAATCTTCCTTGAATTCATATTGCTGCATTTGTTTAACTATATCTTGGTTATGAAGCGCAGCATATATGCGACTATCCGTTGCAATTTCTTAAATGAGTTCTTATGATCGATCGTATCGATGAAATTCACTGCTTCCTCCATAGCAACTAAGGATAATTTTATCCCCTTTCTTTCCAGTCTCTGATCAATGCTGTTTGTGTCAATTGTGTGTGACATTGGCCAGGTGGACTCAGCACTATGTAGAAAGAGGGGTCCATAGAACCAAATATAGCATGTTTCCAATCTTTTTGGTGATGTGCCCCGCGACAACACGTCAGCCGGATTTTCCCGTGAACTGACATGTCCCCACTGTTGTATTGTAGTTAGTTCTTGGATGGCTGATACTCTATTAGCCACAAATGTATGAAATGATGCTGAGGGAGCACTGAGCCAATCAAGCACGATTTCTGAATCTGTCCATAAGAACGTAGGTTTGTCTCTTAAGCCCAAGTCTGTCTTGATGCGATCTGTCAACTCTGCCGCAAGCTTGGCTGCACATAATTCCAAACGTGGTAGTGTTGTCTGTTTAAGCGGTGCGACTCTTGACTTGGCACAAAGCAATCTTACACTTATGATATTGTCCTTACTCACAGATCTGATATATATCGCGGCACCATATGCCTTCTCAGATGCGTCTGCGAAAGCATGTATTTGCATTGAGCTGGATGATGTATGGTGGAGTACATGTCTTGGAAATTTTATATTTTCTAATGATTTCAAATCTTCACAGAATCTAATCCACTCTGTGTGGAGTTCTTGCGGCAAGGCAGCATCCCAATCGGTTTTAAGAGCCCACAGCTTTTGAAGGAACATTTTGGCAACAACTACTACTGGTGCCATGAAGCCAAGCGGATCAAACAAGTGTGCTATGTCTGAATATGCCCTCCTCTTTGTAACCTTGGATGTATTGTTCCACGATGTTTTTATCGAAAATGAATCTGTTTTAGGCAGCCAAGTGAGCCCTAAGGTTTTTATGTGATCCTCAGTTCCATCGTTAAAATCAAGCTCTAGCTCTATGTCCTCTTTGGGAAGATCCTGGATTAGACGGGAATGGTTTGCACACCATTTCCTTAGTTTGAATCCCGCCGTTTGAAGTAGTGAGTTCAGTTGCGTCTGTGCTTCAACCGCTGTAGTTAAGCTATTTGATCCAGCCATGACATCATCCACGTAAAAGTTAGATGTTAACATTTCGGTGGCAAGTGGGTATTTCTCTGATTCCTCTTTTGCGAGCCTCTGCAAGCATTTGATAGCCAAATACGGAGCAGAGGTAGTTCCATATGTTACTGTGTTGAGCTTGTAACATTTGAGCTTCTGAGCAGGGTCACTCCTCCATAAAACCAACTGATACTTCTGGTCGTTATTGTGCACCAATATCTGCCCATACATTTTTTCGATATCAGCGGTAAATACGTATCTGGGAAATCGAAAGCGAAGAAGCACAGAGAACAAATCATCTTGGATTTTTGGTCCAGTGCACAAAATATCATTCAGTGATAAATTTGAAGATGTTTTGGCGGATGCGTATCCGGTTTAACGACGCAATGATGTGGCAGAAAATAGTGGGCTTATCAATTGTCTTAATATCAATTTCTTGCATGTGGCCGAGTCGAATGTATTCGCTCAGGAAATCGATGTATTGTAGTTTGATATCTTGGTGTTTAGCGAACTTTCTCTCTAATGATGAGAAACGCTGTAGCGCAAGATCTTTTGACTCACCTAACTTGCTCGGATCACCCTTGAATGGAAGCTTGACAATAAAACGCCCATCAGGATTTCTTGTAGTGGTTTGATTGAAGTGATTCTCACAGTATTTTTCTGCTGTGGTAAATCTGGTTTCTGATGGCTGAACTTCTTCCAATTTTCAGAATTTTTACACTTGCTGGTCAAATCTTTCATCTTCACTACATATGCCACACGTCGCATTTGGTTGAGATATGTCGTTTATCTTTCCACCTACTATCCATCCAAGTACTGAATTTTGTAGTGTAGGTAGATGGTCTCCAAGCTTTATTTGTCCAACAGCCAATAGTTGAAAATAGACTTCTCCTCCAATTAGGAAGTCTATACGCCCAGGACGATTAAAGCGTGGATCCGCTAATTGGATGTTGCTCGGTATTGGCCATGTTGCTGTATTTAAAGTACGAGTTGGCTGATATGATGTGATTTCTGGCAAAACGAAGGCTTCCAATCTGGTATTGAAGCCATTCACTCTAGATTCTATTGAAATGTTGATTCTTTTTTGGGCTTGCTGTTTTCCTTGGCCAATTCCCATTATATCCATTAGTTCAGGAACTTGTGCTAATCCTAATTTTTTGGCGAGTCTCTCAGTTATGAAATTTAGCTGAGAGCCTGAGTCCAACAGAGCTCTACATTCTACGCTTGAACCTTCATTGTTTACGAGTTTTATTACCACTGTGCCCAAAAGGACATAGCCTCTTTGAAGTTGAGTGCTGCGTGCTGATAATGCAGAGGAATGATCTGCACTTGCTGATGAGTGGTCGAGGTGATCTTCTGGGTGTTTTTGCTTCATCGACGAGGTTTGTTGAATGCAGCTGCGTACTTGTTGAATTGAATTTGCTCGATTTGATGAGATATTTTCTATATGGAGCAAGGTATTGTGTTTTCTAGCACACTTTAAGCAGCCTCGTGAAATACACCTTGATACTGGGTGCCGAGTTTTAAGGCAGTTGATGCATATACTGGCCCTTTTGACAAGGTTCAAGCGATTGGTTGGTATCAGCTGAAGAAATTTTTGACACGCGAAGAGCTTGTGATCTCCCTTGCAGCAGGCGCACGTCGACATAGGAATGGCTATTGAGCTCAATGCTTTTGCTGCAACTGACCTTCTATGTTGTTCGTGTAATCCTTTCGCCTTGTTGCCCAGAGCCTCAAGTGATTGGAACCGATTCTCTAAAAATCTGAGGAATTCGTTTGTTGATTGCAACTTTTTAGGTTGGGATAGTGTATGCTCGTATAGCCCATGTGTTGTTCTGTCAAGTTTCTTGATCAGTAGATGTAATAATAGCGGGTCCCAGCTGCTTGTATCAACGCTAAGATTGTCAAGTCCAAATAGGCATTCTTGAGTTGTATCATGTAGTGACTTGATACCTGATACACTTTCTGTAGTTAAAGTAGGCTGAGATAACATCTTGTTCGGAAGTGATGTTACAAGAAGCTTAGTATTGTTGTAGCGATCCTGGAGCATTTTCCATGCTGCGGTGTAGTTATCTTCTGATAAGCTCAAGTGCCGAACTAATTTTTCTGCCTCTCCACAGAGATTCATTTTAAGGTACCACATCTTTTGACAGTCTCCCATAGGTTGTTCGTGTACCATCTGGGAGAATAAATCATAGAACTGCCGCCATTTCAGGTAATCGCCATCAAACTTAGGGAGCGTGATCTTTGGTAATTTTACTGTCGGGCTGCTGCTTGACATAACCCTTGATGGTTGAGGATGGTATTTATCCAATTCTCCAGATAGAGTGATTAGCATGTCTTGAACCTGCTCCTCCAATTGGAAATACTCCTCAATTTTGTAGCCCGCCTTGAGAGGTTCTCCGGTGATCTCCCATATGTTATGATGAAGTGTCTCGATTCTCGACCAATAATGATTGACGGTCTTCATCTTTACTTCACAAAAATATTATATTTAAAAGAGTCATGCAAACCGATCTCAATTCCTTTTAAGAGGCGGCGTAGGGACTCTATAACTGATTCTTGTATTCTAATCAGTTTGCTTATTTCATCCTTCGGATTTCTGTGTACATCTCGTGCCTGAACATCGCCTTCCCCCATGTCATTCACTGGATCAGCTTGTTTTGTTGTAGGCTGAGGTGTTTCCATGGAGATTTGTTCTGCGTTTGTATCTTCTTCAGGCAGTTTCTTCTCTGGTTTTTCACCTTCTTGGTTTGAGGTGGTTAGGCTTGCAATATGCATTTGTATTTTGCTGCGATGGGCCTGATAGATGTTTTGCATCGCCTCGTAATAGCCGTTTGCATAATATGGATGGCCTAAATCTTTACTATGATCAGTGCGGATTTAATTGTCCGTATCTTCGAATGTATTCCACAGCTCATCTAGTTGACGAATTCTCTCTTTGCAGTACTGAAGGTGCCTTCTGCTTGGGCCGTCCTTAATGTAATTGTGTATTGCTCGTTCAATTTCTGATCCCGTCGCCTTCTGCCTTTTTGCGAGCTTCTCCATGATTGCTATTTCTGATATGCGTCAGAAGTCGTAAACCTGTATCACGTCGGGGTCACCAAATTAATGTATAGAATTCTTTTATTCTACTTGGTCAAGGTGCTTGTACCTTGATGTAATGGCTGCGTTAACGGTGCTTGTACCGCAACGCCAAAAGATTGTAGAGAATTCTACGTTGAATCTTGTGCTGCTTAATCAAGGTGCTTGTACCTTGAATTGACCAATATGTTATGTTAACGGTGCTTGTACCGCAACGCCAATTCAAAATCGAAACTACGTAGAATTTAAAATGAAACTTCTCACTTGATGATTGAAACGAGACTAACAAATTATATTTTCATGAAACTTAATTTATAACACAAGAAAAATGTTTACTAAGCTAGTTTCTTTTTTGCAAATAATAAGAATGAGAATCTCACACAAATTCGGATTCCCATGTATGCCTTCATAATATGACACAAATGTGCATATCGTATTTCGTCTGGTGGCGACGGGCACATGTGCCTACTCAGCATAATTTGCGTGAGATTCCCATTCGGTGAGAATGAAAAAATGAAATATGAATTTGTATTTTTTTCATATGTATGTAGGTAGGTATATTTATTTTCATATATTGAAATTCTAATTACTATATCTATATGATGATATACGATTAATCTATAATGTATTAAGGTCTGAACAAGCTCGACGTAAGGACGGAATTTTTTTACTCTAAGCACCGCAGTGAGACACTCCAAATCTGTCACTGAATAGTTCCGTTGAGCAGAATTTAATTTTTGGGAATGTATGCAATAGGCCTTTCATCGCCGTGATCATCTACTTGGAGTAAGACTCCTCCCACTCCTTGTTGACTTGCGTCACACTGGATGATGAAAGGCTTTGAGAAGTCTGGACTTACTAACAGCGGAGCGGATGTGAGTTTTACCTTTAGTCGATCAAACGCAGTTTGTGCCTCGGAAGTCCATTCGAACTTATTGGCTTTCTTCAATACATCGGTGATGGGTGCTGTCAACTCAGCATAATTTAAAATGAATCGCCTGTACCATCCAGCCATACCTAGAAGGCGTCGAACTTGTCGAACATTTTTCGGTGGTGGATATTCAGTGATATTCTGTGACCTTATCGGGGTCAGTCCTAATTCCTCCGTTGCCAATAAAGAAACCGAGATATTTGGTTTCCTTTAGGCAAAACCTACTCTTTTCTATGTTAATCGTGAGTCCTGCCTTCCTCAAACAATCCGCTACTCGGGATAGCAAGGCAAGATGAGTGTCGAAATCTTGGGATAAAACCAGTAAATCGTCCAAATAAACAAGGACGTTTTCTCGCAAGTCAAATGGTATAACTTTATCCATCAGGCGGCACATTGTCTGTGGTGCATTGCATAGCCCAAATGGCATCACTTTATAGTGGTATAAAGGATGTCCTGGAACGGTGAAAGCGGTTTTCTCGCGTGACTCTAACACAAGTGGTATTTGCCAGAAGGCGTCTTTTAAATCGAGGCTGGTGATGTACTTGGCCGCTGGCATACGACTAAGCATACCATCAATTTGCGGAAGAGGATATGCATCCTTCTTAGTTACTGAATTCACTTTTCGCGCATCAAAACACAGCCGATTCTTCCCTGGCTTCCTGACCAGAACCACGGGTGATCTCCACGGGCTTTGACTCTCCTCTATAACACCGAGCGAAAACATTCGCTTTATTTCAACATCAATTAACAGTTGCACCGCTGGTGATACTGGGTAAAATCGTTGTTTGATGGGAGTAGAATCTCCCACTTCAATCCTATGATTAACTAAATTTGTTTTTCCCAGACCTTTGACTATATACGATGGAAACAATGCTTTGGTAAGGTTCAGTCGGAATGTCTCTTCCACTGAGAGATCGTGTGCATTTGTGTCTGATGTAGCTAGTGAGTTGAAAGTTTAGACTTCCGCAACTGTGCCTAAGACATCAGGAGCTAACCCAAAGAATCTCCAGAAGTCAATGCCTAGGTACAGTTCCTGGGTGAGACTAGGAACCACGTAGAAACCCATTTGTTTTCGTCTCACCACGGAAGTATACGTCCAACTCGGCATGACCAAGAACTTCAGGCCTGGCACCATTTGCTACCTCCAATTGGCTGCGGTATTGAGACCATTTGACATTAGCCCTAGCTAACCTCTCTAGTGCTCCCTTTCCCAGGATGCTAACAGTGGCACCACTGTCTAATAATCCTGCTATAGTTTGTTCGAGCAGATATACTTCGGCATAAGGTCTGACATCATTCAACTTATTTAATGTAATGACTGAGACTTTTTTCCAATCGGATTTGATCTTTTTCCAATCCGTTTTTATTCGTTTCCAGTAATTTTGCATTCTTAAACTAGATCGCTTTGGTCTGAAAAAAGCGGACCTGGTTATGAAATTTGTATCGGGTTGTTCAATCGCCGAGGAGAAGATTCTTTCTCTCGCAGATTGATATTTCTGAAACCGTATGTGATAGGGTTGGAGTGGTTACAATTTGGGGACATCGCTGCTCGTCATCACAGAATGTGATGGACGCCTGCGTATCGTTACTGTAGTCGCCCGTCTATCTTCTCCGTGCGAGGTCTCTCTGGGTATCCTGTCTGGTATTAGGATATCTCCATGAACTTGGGACAAGTCGGGGTTCATTTATAATAGGTTAGTGCTAGTGTTTGGACCTATTGATGTGTCAATCAATGAAAAGTCAGCTGTGGTAACAAAATCGATCAAATTCTCGTTGTCAACATTTCGTACTTGTTTTTGATCATCTAATGTGGTCTGGACGTTGGGGACTGGGGCTGTCCTGGATGTTGTCTCCCTGCCTGCGTGTGCTGATGGCGGGGTACTAAATTCAGTCGAGACCGGGAGTTGTTGGTCCCGACCCCTTTGGAGTTTTCCTGTTGGCAGAATGAGCACTTTGGTTTCACGGTGTCTTCCTTACCACATCCGTAGCAGAAAACCTTTGTCGGCACCTCCTCACAATCCTTGATACCAATGACCTATCTTATTGCAGTTCCAACACCTATTATTATTGCTTGAGTTTGTCCCCTTAGCGGCTGCGATTTCGTCAGTGTATATTGACTCGTCAGCATCTTCGTGAAGTTCAATTTCAGGGAGACTGAATTCTGCTAGTCGACTTCTGTTCTGTGACTGTGATGCAGTCGATGACTGTATTCGAGCTCTAGTTGCTTGCATGACAATTGATCGAAGTTGCCCCACCGAAGTTGTAGGGTGAAGACAGATCTGTTGCTGGATGCTTGGGAGAAGATTGGCTCTCACAAGTTCTATAAATTCGGACTCCCCCATAGCGTTGTGCAATCGATGTCGCAGCTCGATCAGGTCTTGATAATACGTTGCAAACGGTTCGTTCGCATATTGGCGTCTATTGGACATTTGGCGCCTTATATCAACATCACATCTATTTCCCCCCAGTCGGTGATTAATGCCGATTTAACATGTTCCCAAGGTGGGTTGGGATTGGATCTGAACAATGTCCACAACCAATTGTTCAGTCTATCACTGAATAGGGAAGGCAGATTAGACACAAGGAGTTTGAAATCTCCATTAAGGGTGCTCCTAGTCAAAGTCTCGGCTCGGAAGATGAATTCTTCCACGTCCAATTTGACATTATCTCCATTATAGCAGATCTGCCACCTCGTATGGGACTGGCGGATCGTTTATATATATTATTTCGAGACCATGGCCTGTTTTGATCTTGATACTGATCGTTATAGTTTTGATTTTGATACTGACCACCATGGTTTTGATTTTGATACTGACCATTATGGTTTTGATTTTGATACTGACGTTATAGGGTCTCTGGGCGGACCTGTATGGTGGCATTGTTTCAGCTAAGGATTGTCTCGGTTCCGTTCGAGGAACCTGGGTGGATCCAAGAGGGGTTGGGTTCCAGGACCATGAATTCCTGGTGGGTGTTGTGAAAGATTATGTGGAGGTTCCTCACGTCGGAAATTCGCTGGATTTTCACTGGGTTGGTCTTGAACTGACGAGTATTCACTCCTGAACTATTCTAGTCCTCTAGCTACCTCTGAACGCACTAAGTCGGCAACTTGTATTTGCTAACCGGCTAAAAGGGCTTGTACTGATGCCATCGGCTGCGTAGGCTATTTGTTAGGGGATGGTGTATTATGTGCTGGAAAGGTTTGGTCGTGTGGACTTCGTTGATGTACAGAAGTTTGGGACTGAGGACGCGATAGAGCACGCTCCGTTCCAGAAGGATATACTAGTGCCGGCTGAGTCTCATTTACTGTTTGTCTCGCTTGGTAATGTTTAGGGATTGTGCCAGTATACGGCAGACATTGCTCTAGAGTCACTGCCCGTCGACAATTCGGACAGCTACCTTTCGTTTGTGCCCATTTCTGAAGGCACAACCTATGGAAAACGTGCCCACATGGTGTCACCATTGGTTTCTTGGTCTTAGACCAGCCTATCTCCTTGCAGATAGTACATTCCTCTGGCAAATTTAAGGCTACTGCCTCATCCGGTGGAGATCGGGTAGTGACGAACATGTTTTGTTAATGGGACTAGGCTATGTTACTCGCTACCAATAAAATTTTTTTTTATATCTCGCTAGCGCGTATTGTCACGACGTATAACAAGTGCGCTCTATGATTTAATCATATATCGTATTATACGTAAATAGCGAATTGTACCAAGTGAAGTGTGATCCAACCGATAAATCAAACTATAATGATTATTAACACGTTCAACCAGAATATGGATATATATATACTACTTGGGACGATACTAGAAATTTACGAGGGAAATAAGGACTAGTTAATCTTCAAAATCCGATACTTCTTCAAATTATCAAAATATCAATTTCAGTTCCGTTTCTAAATTATCGTTATCTCAGAATGGTCAATTATTTAAATTATCAAATATCCAAATTTCAAGACTTCAGTTTCTCAAACTATCAATATCTCAAAGTATTAAATTATTCAATTTGTCTTTATCTCAAAGTATTCAATATCCAAATTTCTTTTTATATTTATCCTATCTCTCCAGCCCCCCCCCCCCCCCCTCCCCATCTACTCGAAATCGAGGCTTTCAAAAAACAATGGTGATTAGCGACTTCAGAAGTCTATGCCGACTGCTTTTAAGGAAAGGGAAATTGGGTAGGGTTACTTTGGCATGGTGGAAAGAATCCACGAGAGGCTAAGATGAATGAGCAATGCACCTCAGTCAGGTAGGTAGCAGCGTGCCAGCTTCTGATCACTGAGGGAATCTCTCAATCCTCTCAAGCCCTCGCACCTCCTCTCCAACACTCCTCAGTCTGTACTGCCTAATCAGTCATGCGTCTGGGCAGTGACACGAATCCCGTCGACCAACTAGCCTGGAGCCAAAATGTCACTCGTAGATCCGTAACCCTGCCCAGCCACATTCCCGAACTCAGCAAGGTTAATTAAAGGAAAAGGGTAAAGGGGAACGAAGAACAAAAATTGTGGAGTCTGCTGTCCTAATCAAGTACAGGTCGTCGCATGTAATCACGTCTTCCGTACTAATTGGGGGTAAGAAATTCCGAGGAATCAGGTGACTAAGAGCCAAAGATGATTCGCTCCCAGTATTTCAATACTCTACAGTGGTGTTAGTCATCATTCCTCTATTATATTGTATCGTCCTGTAAGTATAAGGACCTGTGGCGTGGTCTCGTTCGAAGTTACCGCTCAACTGCTAAAATTGAGGAGAAACAGTTATGCTTTCCCAAAGGGAAGCTTACTAAATGTGAATGAAGCATTTAGTAACGATTTCACAAATAAACGTAAAGGAAATTTTAAATTTGAATTAAGAAAACAAATAAATCGCGAGGACAGTTAAATACTGAATATGTGGTATTCAGATCAATAGCGAAAATTGAAGTATAAATTTCCAGCAATATTAGTAGCTTTACTGTCCTGTCAAACTATTTCGTTTCGTCCGTGCCTGCCTATTCTCATGTATGCGGAAGACTTTACTAAGATTGAAGGGCAATGTTTCAGAAATGATACCACCCCTTGACCAAAAGATCCTTGAAATTATAGAATTTAATAAAAAATCTGATCAAAATAGAAAACAGAAAAAATCGAAATATGAACGTCGAAGAAAAAAAAAGGAATCTGAAGAAAATCAACTATGAGTCCATCTTGTCCGAGTCGTGTACTGTCATGTTAAAGTCTCGGCCAGAACATCCGTCTAGGCCCTCTGTCTAGGTTCGTTATGTCTCACAACTTGTAAACAATTAGATAAGGAATCAGGGAAATGATGAAGAGGATAAAAAATTTCCGTGAGGCCGGATACTCAGTCGAAGTGTAACACAGCTGACAGTTGTGCAAGTTTAGCATTTTACATTCAATGGTTCTGAGATCCGAAGTATAGCAAGTAGCTATCAGCCAAATACCAAATCTCTCCTGAGTCTCCGCCTCCAGTGACAGTAGGCTGGTAAGAGCTGAATACCGGGCCCCACGTTGGGCGCCATTTGTTATGGTCTTTCTTTCACATTATCTATGGGTGAGGACTGAGGACCTTAAGTCCTGTCAGTTGAGCTAAGCAGTTGCACACCCCGTGACAGTTATCGGCAGGCTGGCATATTTGTTGCTAGCTTTGCGGAGATACGGGGGGGTTCAAAATTAAACCTGCCTCTTGCCACGAAATCATAACAAAAAAAAATCTATCATGCCAAAATTTAATCAAGGTTAGGATGAGGAAAGAAACGGAATCGATCATCGAAAATTAAGGGAAAGGGAACAGTCAGCATGACTCAACCATGCCGCCATCAGGATTTACTGGTGATGGTCCCCAGTGTTGGCCATGTCCCATCCACCCCACGGATATTCTGGGCCATACTGTTTAAATATCCCCTTTTTGCTATTAAGCTACCACGACGTCGCGAGAGGGAAAGGCTTCGAGAGAGAGAGTGGTCTAAATAATTAACGTCTCATGATATCTGAGGAATCATATACTATGAGCTTTATTGATAATGTAAACAGTTCAGTTGTCTTGTTTTTTTGTAACCAATACATTGACTACATCTAATACGACGGCTTATCTCCTACCTATATATCGCTTTTTTTGTTTAAGGCGTTATAGAAAGTCCTTGAGAATAATCTACCTCTAGTCAGAATACCAACTCGTAACTACCAGAAGGGCAGTTGGACACATTCACAATATTATTACTAGTAGGCCTATATCTACTTATATGATATACACATGGTACACTGACGTATGCCCTGCGTAAAATATATATATATATATATATATATATATATATATATATATATATATATATATATATATTTATATATATATACATATATATCCATACAGGTTACTATCTATCCCTTCTAGGGGTCCCTATTTTCTTCAAATATACTCTTAACAAAACTAAATTATTAATTACACAACCTTTAAAGTATTCCAACTGAAAATAAATTTGATACTTCAACCGAATTGGACTTAAGTCCCATTAGGTTTGGTTATGTCGCAGAAAAATTCCATAATTAATCCTCTCTTATTCTTTATGTGCTATGTGCTAGTATCATTTCATACGAATTCTTCCTTAGAAATACTAACTAAACGCTAATATTAACGACAAAGGAAAAGGAAACGTGAAATCCTCCTAACTGGGTAAATTATATGGACGATTCTTTCTGGCCTCTATACATATTGATTATTATAGTTTTCTGTTGTTATTCTTATTCTGCTTAATAATATTTTACAAGTTATAAGCATTATATTGGGCTTCAATTCTATTATGTAAAGACAGAATTATTTATCTATTCATACGGTATGTATCTGAAGACACGATTATGATAAAAACAAATTTACGTAACTATTAGTAAAAGAAATATAAAAAAAATCTTGGAAGTTACTCATGGTTGCATCTTATCGCTCGTAGAGGCGCCTCTAGATTGGTGTCGATGACTTTCCTGTGCAAAAAAATTTGAATAAGCCCTAATCAAGCCGAGCATATGTACATATATGCAATGCGAAGGTTACTTCTTCCTTTCCTTTCTCGTTTTATACTAGCGGACTAGCACAAGCGGTGATCAAGGTAATCTATTATATTCATCTAATCATTTAGTACTACAACAATGAAACTGTCGTCTATAAAATTCGGATTTAAGATTTGATTCCGGTAGTCTGCACATAAAACCTGTGGTATAATGGTTTAAGCCGCTTTGTCCCGGTATAGGGATTCTTGTAGCGGTGCGACGAGTTGAATGTCTGTTGTAAAACTCCGAGAGAGTTGTACCAGCTCAACATACGGAGTTTTTCTATATTCGATATCCAATATTCCTGGGGAAGAGATCTGCTCATAGGCAGCTAAGCTTGGGGACGATATTGATTATAGCTCAGTCCGCCCCAGTCTGGCAGATAATCGATTTATTTCCTACACCGTTTCAAAGCGGCTTCCTTTGGTTCTCCGAACCGTGGCTAGATGTATAACCTTAATATTAAATTTGACTTAAGGAATATACTTTAACCTTGAATACGCCAAAGGATTTACCTTAATAATTCTTGTGGGCTCTCGACTTTTGAGGATTCCTGTATTACACGTGCCGGACAAGTCCGCTTCCCGTTATATAAACCCTTTTCCTCCCTTTTCCTATCGGATTTGTTTACTCCTAAATTAGAGAGCAATGACTGACACTCGATCACTCCGCTGAATTAGCACTTATGTAGTATATATATATATTTGATAAACTGCACAATTGTTAGGGTTAACTGATTATCGCTTACTGCATGTACCGTGCCGTGTCACTCTGTATCCAAAATGGCGCTTGCGATTATATCTTTCGCGCGTTTTCTACTTCTTCTCCCGGCACTTTAGCATGTGTCTTTTTAAGTTCGAAGGTGGTACTCCCGACATCTCCGGTCGGCCGACTTTAGGGAATGAAACCAACTTCGTGTTGGTCGAAAGGATTGAAACGACGTAGATTTAAGCACCTTCCCTGCCGGGATATATAAATCACCGGGAGTGCATTCCAAAACACAGCTACAGTTGACCATAGCTGACTTCAATCGTTCCAAAACCCAGTAGTCAATTAAATTATATCAGCTGAGTTGACTTTTGAGCGTTCCGTGACATCTGAAGTTGACTGAAATAGTCGACTATCCCTGACTGTGCTCTAAATTGCTAGTTACCTAATATACAAACCGTGACTTGAGCTGTCAATTGAAATATTTTGTTTGGCGCGCTTTTACAAATGTTTTGCGGAATTTATTTATTTATTAAATTTTGTCTGGCTCCTTTCGGATTAACACACAGTAATAAAATATTAGTTTTAAGTATCAATAAAATTATTCAATCAGTATAAATGACAGTTCTAGTACCTTCAGCTTACTCAGATCGTTCCTAAACCTCAAACAGCCTTAGTTAGTTGCGTTTTGGAACGCACTCCTGATAGTTAAGCTGCCACATGTCAATTGTGACGATTCTCATAATATTGTCATGACCATAACGGATGGAAGTGATGCTGGACAACTTCAGTAATCAGGAGTTGGCATACTGCTAACTGCCTAGCTGAAGAATCGCTAGTATCATTTTCAGTCTCTAGCTTCTCCAACGCGACTCTTCCCAGATTTCTGTGTGGACTCAAGGTCTTTCATGCACACATTCATACCACTTACCTGTATCGTACGATCTCTGACCTGATTGGAGGGAGAGTGGACTCGGAAAGCCTTGCTTTTGAGAGTTAGCTCTTGGCGGGAGAAGGAGAAAACACTTATTCTCGTTTTTTATTTGTTTCGTTTTACGCTAATTCGAATTTAGCTCAGTGTAAGATTTTGATGTAAGGTTACGACTTAGGGTACTAAAATTTAAAAAATTTTTCGTGTTTGCTTATTCTTGCCGGTACATATTATACTATCGATTTTGATCTGAGCGTCGACCTTTAGCAAGGCTGCCAAGAGATTTTTTGGTACGAATTGTTGAAGTCCTATTGATCGATTTTTTTGAATTTCTGAAGTTTATGGGAACACCCGGTGGCCTGAAATTTTTGCATCGCTAGTTCTGCCTCAGCTCCTAGACTTGTCAGTATCGCTTTTCGGTATTGCGCACCCAAACTCGTCCATCCCGAACTCACGTGAGACATTACAGCACATTACTCGGTTTCGCTAAGACTGACAGAAGCTGTACAATGGCTACCGTGAGAACACCATCCCCGGGTGAAGTTCCTATACAGAGGCCAGACCAGTGTACCATTTGTCAAGAGGGAGATTGGTCTGCCAAGAAGAAGCCTGTAGCAACCATTTGTGGGCACATATTTCATAGAGCATGTCTGCGAGAATGGGTAGCAAGCAAATTGTCCAAACTGCAGAAGTCCTCTCATTCAACAGGATTTCGTGGCTTATACTGGTCCGATTCCGAAGAGGTATCCCACTCGGCACGGGAGTTCAGTCAGATCCTCCACAGCAACCATTACAGTTCAATGTGCCTCCACCGGCACTCCCACAGCCTAGTAGTAGATCTTAATCTCCTGGGTTACATTCAGCACCCATATCACAGAACAGCTCTAGGAGAAATAGTCTGTCACCTGCACATTCGGGGCAAGGCCTTATAGACACAGACAGGATCATATCCAGTCTCAGAACCCATCTTCAAAATGTAGAACAGACCGAGATCTCTCAAAGTATGCACGCGCTGTGAGCGGAGATTACAGATGTCCGACAACGGATCGCAGCTATTATTCGTCAAGGGAACGCGACTCGTCCCACACCACCTACTTTTGGAGAGCGAGCTCATCCACCCAGAGACTCTGCAGGGACTCCTAGAGATCCGCGTCAGACACATTCGCTCCCAGCTGGACAGCCTAAACCTTTTCCACCACCTCCATTAGCTTTCGCTCCCCCGGCACCACCACCTGCAGGCCAAGAAGCTCTAAACTATTCCTGGCATAGACGCTCCGGCAGTCCTATCAGGAGATGGAACCTATCGTATAACGGAAAAAATTCTGAATTATCCGTAGATGAGTTCATCTTCAGAGCGGAAGCACTGACTTTTTCCTCGTTAGAACGAGACTTCGGCTTACTGATTAAGCATATGTTCGCCCTGTTGACAGGACCGTCTAAAGACTGGTACTGGTCTGTACTAAGACATAATCCGACGCCGACGTGGTAATATGTCAGGAACGGACTACTATGTGAATGGTGAGTTTCAAAGGACAACCTGAAAGTCAGAGTCCAGCTGATGTCGCGCAAATAAAAACCCGGGGAAACATTCGCGATGTACCATCAAAATCTGGTACAGCTGCGGGATCAACTGCAAAATCCCATGCCAGAGCCAAAATTTCTTGAGCTTGTGAAAGCAATTCTACTCCCTGACATACAAAACAAAATCTGCTTGCACTCTTCTAACAACATGGGTCATCTGCCGATGTTGGTTACACAGATTCAAGTTACGCAGCTGCGGATTGCAACTGCTAGTGTCTGAACCCTTATCGTACTCGTATTAGCGAGATTGAGGAACAGTCGCAAATGTTTGTGACTGACACTAACAGTACAGACGTAGCAACTATCTCAGACCGACAAACGGTGACTTCTTGGAATTGTAACCAGCCAGGAAACTATAACCAGGATTGCCTACAAGAACGATAAAAGATATTCTGTTACGGGTGTGGACGTAAAAATGTGTTCAAGCCAAACTGTAGACAATGCCTGCAGAAAAACTTTAAGCGGGTCTTGAATCACAACACCTCTTCTCGACCAAGTATGACATCCAGGCTGGCCACAGTGCCAATCACTCCAGACCAATCGCGGAGCAGGGAAACCAATGCGCTCAATTAATAGACCCCGACCAACAGACGTTAAACTATCCGTTAATATCGCTCAGTGATTCTGGTGATAGTAACCATTCCTTAGACAGTCTCAACGTCAATGATAATTCATTGATAGAGATAGAGAATCTAATTGACTTCTCTTCAGATCTTCAAGCTCCCTTTTCCACATGTAGGGAGCCTACGACACTACCAGACACTTCTTGGAAGAGTCTTCAATTTTCGACGTTCCGATAAAGCCGACAGCACTTCTTGCTGGCTATGTTACTGAGCAGGAGATTCGGCCTCCTGGCGTTTCTGCCATCAAGCTCGAAATATCTCGAGCTCTATTAAATTCAAATTCTGCATGCTTCAACGACCAAACGGATCTTCATTACTCGCCGCTATGTAAACCATTACATTAGACAACATCAGCAATACAAAAATTTTTAGTGTACCGAAGATAGCCGAAAAGCTGAAACCGGTCTACATTCGAGGTAAATAATTTTTATCAAATAAGTGTGGTAGACAACGTTTTTAAGTTCTATTATTTATAATGGCGTACCACACAATCTCCACAGAAAAAATAATTATTAACGCGAGTCGCGCGTATTTAGTGAAATTGTATTGCATGTTAAAAAAAAAAAAAAAAAAATCTCTGGTTTAACAAAGAATGCGTGAAGAATAGTGTTATACCAAAATATGTGAAAGTGCGTTGTAGTGTAGATTCAGTTGCAGCAAAAAAAGCACAACAAGCAGCAGAAAAGATTTGGTTGAGATCGGAAATGAAGAGATGGTATTCAGCGAGGTATTACTTAAGCTTATGCCTTTATATAGTACACAAACGCCTATCTAAGGAAATGCATGCCCTAGAGTTCGAGTGTTTAGACGGTGAGATTAGAGATAACATCAGCTTATACAAGAGAAAAAATTGATTAAATTAATTGAGATTAAAAAAAAGAATCATAATATAAGAACAGTTAGATATGAAAACAACGAGCCCAACAATTTTTATAGCAAATTAATTAACTTAACAGATGTGGAATTTAGTTTTCAAAGAAACCAATCTATTGAAAAAAGTCAAAAAAGATTCCCCCGAATAAAAGATAACAAAAAGAGATTTAGAATACTTAGCAGTAGAAACTGAAGTTGCCATAAATAAGTTACCCAAGACCCAAGATAACAATTTGTTAAAAGAACAGTGCGCACAACTTATTAGAAGCTGCAATAATAATACTTTTAATTTGGATGATTTCAATACCACTAAAACGTTAAATAAAATAATCCGAGAATATAATCTAGTTATAAGTATAGCAGACAAAGGAAATTCATCCGTAATAATGACAGCAGACATGTATAATAGTAAAATTAACGATTTTTTAAACTGTGGTAATTTTAGCAAACTGAGCTGTGATCCAACCAAAAAGTTTAACCGTGATATTAGAATAGGCCTTGACAATAGTAAACACTTACTGACAGATAGAAAAATTGCATATTTAAAAGAAATGAACCCAATGACACCTAAGTTATCAGACTACCCAAAAATCCATAAGGAAAGTATACCCATTCGTCCAGTAGTATCTAGTAGAAATATCCCAAACTACAAGCTAGCTAAGGACTTAAACAACATATTAAAAAACGCTACACCCCAGTTTAACTACACAATAAAAACTCTTTAGATATTGTGAATAAAATTAAAGATCAGAAAATACCAAAAAATGCCAAATTAGTTTCATTTGATGTGGTAAACCTATTTACAAATGTTCCAATAGAAGATTGCACATTGGTGTGTAAGGGAATTGCTGAGAATTCACACTTGAGCCCGAACCAACAAATAGAGCTTTTATATCTTACTGACCTAGTCTTAAAACAAAATTATTTCGTTTTTAATAAAGAATTTTACAAGCAAATTGACGGATTGGCTATGGGCTGACCTATGGCTGCCATCTGTAAAGCCATTAAACTAGGACAACAACTTCGAAAGCCCCGGACTTTTTAGCTAGAAACCCGGACATTCTTGCCAAATAATTTTCTATTTAACTTGATAATGAAATAGGTTCAAATTGATATTCATAGTGTCTTTTTTTATTTATTTATTATAAAATTAGTCAGTTTACAAAAAACAGTAAAATAAAACGATGTCATGACCTAAATTAAATCTCTCTTACATTTAGGAACATAAATAATTTAAGTTTAATTTAAATTAAAAATACAATTTTACTTCTGTAAAAGCAAATCATAAATTATTTAATATTACCCAGCGGTAAAAATTCCAAGAGCTTCGAGAAAAAAAGCAGATTCGAAGCGTTTGTAGTAGGTTACAGATATGCTTCCAAAAATATGCTTATCTGGAAGCAATCTGAAATAATTTCGAAGCAAATATTGAATGCAAACGTGATCATGCAAGTTTCTCTTGTTGACACCTTACGATTAGTCATTGTGATTCGCAGAGTTTCAGAAGACATTTGCTTTGAGAAGATAAAATATATATATAATGCTAAACTTTAAACTATGTTATTTTCATTAACTTTTGATAATCGTAATCGTCACACTTTAAATTTTCTGTAATTAACTGTAACTATTTGTGCCGACACTGTAGCAGCTGCAATCGTGCAGAGCTTCCAATTTGCTTCACACAAGGTGCTTCAAAAGCTATTAAAATGAAGCTAAATGGAAGTGCTTGTTTCCGCTGACATGCAATGTTAAAATTTATATGAAACTGAAGCACAATCAAAGCGCTTTGTGCATCCTTTCTTGGGAAAGGTGAAGCTACATGGCGAGAGACTTTAATTTCAAGAGACCACTTTCTCGACCCATGTATACACTTTGTAGATACAAAAATTCTCTAAAGATACCAAATTACTAGAGATTTTTTTAGTCTCCGACTCCGGTCGCCTGTCGTGTGTTTCAAATCAATCGGGTTTCCATGTTCGGTCTCCAGTCTTCAATTTCTGCTCATTTTGCATCTCTAGATTTCCGGAGACTATTGTGTGTTCTGCTCTATCAGTTAACTGTGGAGTGAGTTGAACAAAGTTTTTTTTTTTTTTTATTTATCATAGGGTCATTCCATAGAAAATCGAACAAAATACATTTTCCTAACGTTCTTCTTTTGCTGGAAGTTAAGTTTTTTTGACCCATTCTGCCTGAATTAAACTAAATTTAAACCCTAAATTGAAACCCTTAAAATTTTCCAAATTTTGGTATGTGTAGTTACTGCACGAAATGATAACTTTGAATCCAAATACCTATAACAGAGGCACGGTCTGTAAATTATTTCAGCGAAAGTCATAAAAAGAATTTTATAAGAAAAGCAAATAAAGAAGCTAGAATTGGTCTAATTTCGAATGGTTACCTATCTATACAAGTTTGATTTTTGAAGTGGTTTTTCGCATATGAGCCGTTTATTGTGAAAGTGATACAAGTCCATTTGGGTGTAGTATTTCTATTTTCTTCAGAATTCTTTCCTAATCATAATTGGTTAATAAATTTACACTCTTTACACTCTTTAACTTGAAAACACACAAAAAAATGAACTTGCACAATTTTCAAAATAAACGGCTCATACATTTCTAGAACTATTCATTGGAAAGTATAAATGATGATGACCAATTTCATATTCTGAAAAACTTTTCAGTACAATGAAAACGTCTAGGACTGGTCGTTTTCACAGTCTACGTACAAATCGTAATTTGCCCGATTTAGTCCATTTTTGAAATTATATTTACTATTTTCATGAAAACACAGTGTACAAAATTTCAGTTTTCTACGTTGACGCGTTCTCAGGCACAGTGAAAAACGAAATTTTTGTATGGCAACCCTAGGAAGGAGTTACCCGATTTGTCCCATTTTTGAACTTAAATTTACTTCTTTTTGCACACGGGCTTTGCAAAACTTCAGCTCTTTAAATATACGCGTTCTCTATTTATCGTGCGGACGGCTTCACGGACGGCCGGACAGACGTACAAGGGACAGCCAGATAGACGAACAGACGGACAGATAGACGAACAGACGGACAGATAGATGAACAGACGCACGTGCAAAAATCAGAATAACTTTTAATGGTCTGCTTGGGTGTCTAATGCATTTTGATCTACCATTATTATTTCTATGCGTTGCAAATAGAATGACAAACTTTGTATACCCCTATAGATTTCATCATCTTGGGTATGAAAATATTAATGATGTTGTTAGTAAATTATTAAAATTTCAAGTTGGGATAATAATTGCTTTAAAGAAGAGACATTTTTGAGGTTAGGTTATTTTTGAAAAAGAAAAAATAACACAAATTTGTTGTGTTATCCTTTATCCCGTAAAATATTTTGCATATATTTTCTTAAAGCTTTTTCACTTTCTTTCTAGCAATCTTTTTCTTGACAATTAACAAAGATCTCTGGAGACCAAATATAAATTTTGTGTATACACTTCGAGAAGTGCCTCTAAAGAGTTTTTCTTATGGTCTGCAGAGACCTAATATTTTGATCTGAGACGAGAGTCTTTTGCCAAATAAACATTTTGGAGATTTTACATTCTGTAAACCAGAGGCTAAAGAGCAAAAGCCTCTCACCGTATATCTGTACAATGTATAAAAATCAACACAATTAAAATCTTTAAAATTAAATTTTGTTTTGATTAGTGATGAAACAGTTTATATGTTCATGGAGTTTCTTTCTTTCATCCACAATTGAAAAATTGTTAAAACACTCGCTGTTCGTTCGCATTATAAGCTGGTAAAACATACTGTGTAATCTTCAATACCTCGGTGTACAAATGAGCATACGATGTTTTAAAAAATTAAGCCAAAGTTGATTTGCCGCTAAAAGCTTGTCTGCTCACTTAGATTTTGACTGAAATTTTGTAAATTCATCCACTCATCTATTAATTTTGTGTCATCAATTTCCATGTTTTTGTTTTGTAAAACAACAACGTATTTTTAATTGCAGTTCATGGAGTGCAAACATCCAGTAAAACTGATTAGATTGTTGTAAAAATTATACACTTGCAGTATGCCGAAGAACAGCATGATTTTAATAGAATGCACATTCTGATGTTTCCCTCTTTTAAACATGAGTTTTACTTTTTATTAATTTATACCCATTTTATCTTACAAACTTTTGGTTTTTCTTGGTGTTTTTTTTTTCAATTTTTATATGTTTTTTTTCTCGTGAAGTGTCGCCAATTTGAGTAACTCCCGTATTTGTACGGTTGTAGTTACAATTATTTTACATATGTGGATTGATGCACTGTAGTGTAGAGATTTTACATTGGCGGTGGGGGGGGGGGGGGGGGTACGTAAAATAATACATACAGAGGTACACAACGTAAGTTATACAAGCAATTGTCATACTTCTAGCTTCGCAACTGATCCTAAGACTGGCTGGGACCAAAAGATCTGACTGTCGGCATAATCAACTACACCGTACTGACATACAAAAATTAAATTTTTATTTATTTGGTTTCCAAAATTTTAAAACCCGGACAGTATAGGAAACCCCGTCCGGACGCTCCCCGGACGCCCTCAAAACTAGGACAAATCCGGGGAAACCCGGACGGATAGCAGTCCTAGGCTCACCTATATCTCCGCTAATGGCAGACATATACATGAACCAACTAGATAGAACAAAGGATTTTATATTCAAAAAATTCTATGCTTGAAAATGTACAATTCTGGTATAGGTATGTAGACGACGTACTATGCCTTTGGAAAGGATGTTTGAGACAGCTCAATAATTTTTTAAAGTTCTTGAATTCCTTCAACAGTAAAATCCAATTCACAATGGAAATTGAAGAAGATGAACACATTAATTTTTTAGACCTTACAATAATGAAAAAACAGGACAAACTCAAATTAAAGATTTTTAGAAAAGATACATATGCACACATAGCCATACACAAAAATTCTTGCACACATTTCAAATATAAACACTCAGCATTTGATAACTTGGTACATAGAGCAGTATTTATCCCAATGGATAAAAATGATAGAGAAGAAGAAATTAAAACAATTAAGAATATATCAAGCAATAACGGGTTAAATGATGAGTTAATAGTTGGAATTTTAAAAAGAAAATTAAGAAATAAACTTATGGAAGAAATTACTTGTCTAAGCAGTATTGTACCAACTGAAAAAACTTGGGCCTCATTACCATATTACGGAGAGATATGAGAATAGCTAAGGCGCTAAAGAAACGTGATATACACGTAGGTTTTAAAACGGTAAAAAATCTGAATAGCCTATTTCCAAGTGTTAAAGATACAACCGATAAATTAAATAGAAATGGGGTTTATTGTTTAAAATGCGCAACATGCCAGGGGGTATACATTGGGCAAACAGGACGATCTTTCAAAGAAAGAATAAATGAGCAGTTTAGTTCTCTAAGAAATAATAATTTCAAATCGAACTATGCAAAGCACCTATTAGAAAATAAGCACTTTCCTGACTTAGAACCAGAAATTCTAGATTTTTGTGACAAAGGTAGAAAGCTAAACTTGCTAGAATTACTCAAAATATCTCGAGCTCTATTTAATTCAAATTCTGCATGCCTCAACGACCAAACGGATCTTCATTACTCGCCGCTATGCAAACCTATACATTAGACTACATCAGCAATCCAAACATTTTTAGTGTACTAAAGATAGCCGAAAAGCTGAAACCGGTCTACATTCGAGGTAAATAATTTTTATCAAATAAGTGTGGGAGACAACGTTTTTAAGTTCTATTATTTATCTAATAGCTACCCCTGACACCGAATGTCATGCTCTTCCTACTATAAATCAACAACGTCTAGAAGCTACTAAACAGCTTTTTACTTCTTTCGCCCCTTTAGGCTTTGGGGAAACATCTGTGGTCACTCACAGGACCGAGACGAATGACGCAACTCCGATAAAACAACGTTCTTATCCGATATCACCGGCAGTTCAGAATTTGATGGATGCTGAATTGCGACGAATGCTGTCGCTTGGAGTGATAGAGGAGAGCCAGAGTCGTTGGAGCTCTTAAGTTGTACTAGTGAGGAAGCCTAGAAAGGTCCGGTTTTGTTTTGACGCCAGGAAAGTCAACTCTGCTACTAAGAAGGACACCTATCTGTTGCCACAGATAGATGCGCTTCTGAGTCGACTTCCTCTGGCAAACTACATCACAAGCCTGGACCTCAAAGACGCTGTCTGTCCGATCCCATTAGACACTGATTCCAGGGAGAAGACCGCGTTTACAGTACCTGGTCATCCTAGATGCAACTAGATGACGATGGCCACGAGAAGCCAATAGCTTACGTCTCGAAAAAAATTTACTTGGCACAGCGTAATCACAACGTCACAAAGCAGGAATGCTTAGCAGCTTTATTAATTGTGCAGAAGTTCCGGCCCTTCATAGAGCCTATGCCGTTTAAGATAGTGACTGATCATGCAAGCTTGAAATGGCTGATGTCTCAAAAGGACCTCAACGGTAGACTTGGTTGATGGAGTTTGATGCTTCAAGGTTTCGACTTCACTAGTGAGCATCGAAAAGGAAGCCTGAACGTCGTTCCTGATGCGCTGTCAAGAATTCATTGTGACAGCTTAACAATACCTGAAGATCCTGGCCCAGAAGTTGATCTTAGTTCAGCATATTTCAACTTGTTGGAATATGAGGAGATGTGGTATAAGGTTAAATCAGTTTCTGGCAAACTACCAGATCCTTGCGTCCGAGAACAGGCGATACGATTCAGGAGGCAGAAACTTGGAAGCTTTGGATTCCACGAGGGCTTGTCTCCGACGTTGTTTCAAGAACACATGGTCTGCCTATAGCTTCTCACGGAGGTATAGGGAAAACACTGGAACGTTTAAGAAGACACCTGTACTGGTCACGAATGACTGTTGATGTCAAAAAATACGTAAGCGCCTGTGACGTGTGTAAAGAAACCAAGGCTCCTAATACTACTCTTAGACCTCATATGGGAGTCCAGTCTGTGACATAAATACCATAGCAAAAGTTGGATATTGACTATCTAGGTCCATATCGTCGGTCAGTGAAAGGAAATGTCTACATATTGATAGTTCTTGACCACTTTTACAAATTCCCGATTCTCAAACCGATGAGAAAGGCGCCTAGTCTCAATGTGTGTCAGTTCATCGAGACTGAAATATTTCATGTGTTCGGAGTTCCGGAAACTATGGTCTATGACAATGGAGTCCAGTTTTGCTCGGCTCAGTTCGCCAGATTGCTGGACAAGTATGGGGTGAAACACTTGCGAACAGTAGTTTACTCGTCGCAAGCGAACTCCTCAGAGCGAATGAACACGTCTCTATTGTCAAGGATGAGGCCATATTTCCAGAAGGAACATACTAAGTGGGCTGAGAAGCTAAGCCAGATAGCTATCTCCCTCAGGAGCTCTTTCCACCAAGCAACTGGTTTCTCTCCCTACCGAGCACTCTTCGGTCAACAGATGATTGACCATGCAAGCTCCTATTCTATCTTAATGGACCTCTGAGAGTAGATGCTGAAAATAAATTGAGATTGATCCGTGCGAGAGTGCAGGAGAACTTAAACTATGGATTTGAACAGGGTTCAAAAGCTTACAATCTCAGATCAAAGCCTGTTAAATTCAAAGTGTGTCAAGAAGTATTCAGACGAAATTTTTCCCAAAGCAATTTCCAACAGCAGACTACTGCTAAACTAGGACGTAAATTTGTAAAGTGTCGGGTCAAGTCAAAGAAAGGAAACTCCTTATACGAGCTTGAGGATCTGCAGGGAAGAACGTTAGTATTCTATCACGCCAAAGTCATCAGGCCGTGATACCCATATTCTCGGAAACGTCATCCGGTTATTGTCACTTTCAATCCTGGTAGTCCAGCTAGCTTCACTGGCAAACTACAGGGTTTCAATGCGCCGCTTAGGACATTCCCAGCCTAGCGGCCGGCTGGATTTTTTGGGTTACTGGTTTGTCAGGGCACCTCAGGACTTCAGGGATGTGCCTTCGATTCGTCATTTGCCGAGTACATCAGACTGTCTTGGACAATACGTAGCAGCAGCGTAGCCTGAGTAATGAGAAATGCTTTCAAGGGTCATGGGTCGAGCACACATTGGGCGCCCGCAGCGATGAGACCTGTGTTTTAAGACCGGCTAACTCAGTCGATCATTTTTCAGCGTTGTCTGAACCACAGGTGGTCTAGGCCACTCTGCCCTGTTACGGTCGTAGCATACTTCATGTAACAGTATGCTACTCTGACACGAGTTGTTTGCATACGGCCGGCCCATAGGCACATGAACGGCGAAGAAAGACGCGCTGAGGGCGACGGACTGAAAAAATAAAAAGAAGATTTCTTTCCGCCTTGTGTCATTGGACATAACGGATGTAAATTCTGTTGGTCACGAATTTAAAGTTTTCCTCATCAAGTGAAAAAGTCTGAATTTGTTTTTATAAAATTTAAAAATCCTAAACCAAGTAAGTAATAAGTGGGATTCGGAGACAGTCGATATAGTTTCGCTTTGTCGATTTAACCTGATTTAATTCGCAGAGCTCCGGAAAGAAAAGTAAAAAGTGGAGCAAAGCTGACGTGTCTTGTGTGAGCTTCGACTTGCACCTAAAATTTTTGTTCCTTGTATCGGTTTAAATCGCATAAAATCTACGGGTGAACAATTAAAATCAATCTTGTTTACATCATTGAAAGAAATAGCGATTTCGTTTGATTCCATTTGAACGAGGAACGTTATGCGGAGGCGAAGCGTACTTATCGGCAATTGCTCTGTGGAGTCTTCAGGGTTGCAAATCATCCTTCTGCATTTGAACGAGAAGACAGAAATTTTTGCTAGTGCTACACCCCAACAGAATCTAGAGAGGGCCTTCATAGGGATGAATCACGAACTCTGTTACTAAACTGAACAATCACCCCATGTGCAGACATCAGCTATTAACACCATTTCCCAGTAATGTAACGGCAATCTGCATCTACAAGGTACTAGGTAGAACAGGATTATTAATGACATCAAATTTGGATGAAAATTAAATTAGTGATTGGCTTTCAGACGTTAAGTCCAGACTGCCAGCATGAGCTGACAGATCACTCGACGGACAGCGTTAACTGCAGGGCGGCACGATAGCTCGCCTCGGCTCATTGGCGGAGAGTGTGGGGAGGTGCCACGAAAAACCTGCCGCTTCCGTCAGCCATAATAAAAAAAATCGTCGTGCCTACAAACAAAATGCCCTCACAGATTCGGTCCTGAAGGGACCCTTACGTCACTTACCCATATTCTATTGAAGGCGCAGATATTCTGCCTTCTTTACATGCCCCATCCTCCCATCTGACTCTGAGGGCAAGATTTTTTCAGAGTCCCTATATACTTATGATTTCATACTATATATATATATACATATATGGCTAGTTTTTTTGAAATACTTACCGTATATACCTTTGAAATAATGATATTTTTGATGTAATACTATATATATATTTATGTGGCTCTAATTTTTGATATACTTACATGTATATACCTTTGAAATAATGATATTTTTGATTTAATACTATATTTATATATATATGGCTCTAATTTTTTTTTATATACTTACATGTATG
The DNA here is from genome assembly GCA_963924295.1 of Dioctria rufipes. Lineage (NCBI taxonomy): Eukaryota > Metazoa > Arthropoda > Insecta > Diptera > Asilidae > Dioctria > Dioctria rufipes. Next base: position 108,670,587 of record OZ002744.1, read on the forward strand.
TGGGAATCAGTACTGACTACCTAAGCATTAACTCTCCTACAAAACAAGAAGACACCTTGCTATCAATGTGGCTCTCGCTCTCTTCGAGTTGGCCACCGAAGACGTCGGACGGATTAGAGAACTTACAGGAATCCCAGGAAATCGTGACGATCACCAATTACTATTTTTATACAATTACTCTATTATATTATATGGAATAAAATCAAGTGAATTAAATAATCTATTTACAGTGCATAATCCTTACAAATCCCCACAAAATTGGGGGCTCATCCGGGATACACATTTTATAAGAACAAAAGCTGGTGAATCACTTGGTACGCAAGCAAAAGCAATCAGCCAAGAAGAAAGAAGAAAAGCGCGGAACCTATCGACAAAAAGGAAGGAATTTTTGAACTGTCCAGTTTCCGAATTCTATCTACTAGTGCCTTCTGCAGCCTACCTGCATCGATTCAGACAATAGTTGGCCAAACATTGGGAGCAATAATTATCTTTGATACTCCGAGGGAAAAGTAATAAACACCTACGGGACAATTATAAGGTAAAAATCAGCAAGAATGTGCACCCAGTTGGAAGTTTACCGCCATGCCTGCAATTAAGGAAAAATCAAGGTAACACTTTTATTTAATAAACTTCATAAGTACAGTGCCGACGGTAACATTCACACAAGGCGCTGACACAAAGAAAAAAACAAAAAAAAAACGATAAAAAGGTGATCATATAGTGCTATATTTATTCGCCATTAAAGACACATACCAATTGCGAATTCGCGGCGAAATGAAACTTTGTTAAACTGGAACGAAATCAGCTGATTCAATGACAGTGATGATAATGCAGATCATGTTGACATTAGAACAAACCAATAAGCGATAATAATCTTCCTATATTATTGAGAGAAAACCGTGATAATTAATATCTAATGATTAGCTGGTCAAAAAATTATTTGCACTTTCTAGGAAATGACTTGAATTCGATTTTTCTTTTGACATAGCTGTGACATAATACTGTATTAACATTTTTACATCTTTTTGCTTTTATTAAATAAGTTGAAATCGTTGTGATGAGCTAAGTACATTAAAACGCAATTTTGACGGACATTGTAAGCATTACTTCTGCAGGTAGCGAAAGGAATTTTATACAATTTCGGGGACATTCCAAATCGCTTATAAACTATGTGAGAATTTTATTTTAGCTAATTGCATAGGCAGGAACGAAAAATTATTTTGTTTTGAACCTTTTTTAAATATGGGAAAGAAAAGAAGGGCTGTCATTAGGCATAGCACTCAGCTAGCTGACGAAGTGCGTTCGGAAGTCATGAATCAAGTACAAGAAGATATTACGCTTATGCAAAATGATTTGCGGCAAAGAGAAACTTTAGTTTCGGCACGAGAACGAGAGTTAGATGAGTTAAAAGCACAGCTACTCCGTGCTAGAGAAAATGAGATATCGCTATTGAGGGCAGAGAATGAATCATTGAAGCAAACGAAGCACAACTCCACTCCATTCCAAGACGTAACGGGTGCTCTAAATGAATTCAATGGGGATGATTGTTATGATATTAGAGTTTGGCTGGCTGAGATGGAGACTAGCGCTAAGATTATGAATTGGTCTTCACCAGAAATGGTTCTTTACGCAAGGCGCTTGCTAACGGTCACAGCTAGGTTGGACATTAGGGGTAGAGCCGATTTGACAAGTTGGGACACATTGAAGGAATTTTTATTAGATAATTTTGAAGAGAATATAAATAGCAGTGAGATCCATAGAAAATTAGCCACTCGGAAGCAGCAAAAAGATGAGACACTATTTGAATATTTATTGAAAATGAAGGAGTTAGGCGCCAAAGGTAAAGTAGACGACACAGCCATAATTCAGTACACTATAGATGGAATTAATGATATTCCTACAAATAACTCTATGTTGTATGGGGCTAACAATATTAAAGATTTCAAATTAAAACTAGACGCATACGGCAGATTTTCAGAAAGAGTTCAGATCCATAGGAAACGTGATGAGAGACCAACAAGACCTAAATCGACATCTATCTGCTTTAACTGTGGTATAAGAGGCCACGAAGCCAAGGAATGTAGGAAGGCAGACAGAGGTCCTAGATGTTTCTCCTGTAAAAAATTCGGTCATAAGGCACTGGACTGTCCGCAAAAGCGATCACCAAATTGCGCAAGGGTTACCAAAGCTAGGGTACAAGCTTGTAATCTCAAAACAGTCAAAGTAAATAATTACAAGCTAGAAGCTTTGATTGATACAGGTAGTGACGTTACCTTAATCAGATCAGATGAGTATTTAAAGATGGATTCTCCGGTACTCGAAGGAGGGTGTACTACTGTTCGCGGTATTTTCGACGATGCTATTGAAACATTAGGGAGTTTTGAGGCCGAGTTACTAATCGATAATTTTTTCTTTCACACTTCGGTACATGTGTTACCTGAGAAGTACTTACGAATGCAAATGATAATTGGCAAGGATGTGTTGAATGGGGCCGAGATATCACTAAACTCAGGTGAGGTAAGAGTGAAAAACATGACCGACGAGTTTAGCGAATGTTATGATGTTTTAGAATTCTCTGAGGATGATATAAAAGTAGGTAACAAGGCGTATAGGAACAAAATTGGGAAAATGATAGCTCGGTATATACCGAAAAAAACAAGGCAATGCGACATCGAAATGAGAATAATTTTGAAGGATGAAACACCTATTGCACAGAAAGCCCGTCGACTTTCGCTGCTGGAAAAAAGGATCGTCGATGAACAGATAAGTGAGTGGCTGCAGCAGAGAATAATACAACCGAGCAATTCCGACTTTTCCAGTCCAATCGTACTTGCGGATAAGAAGGATGGAAGTAAGCGTCTTTGCGTCGATTTTCGAAGACTAAACAGGCAGATGATACGAGACAGATACCCGTTACCACTTATCTAAGAAAATATAGACGAACTACAAGATGCCAAGATATTTTCAACTCTCGACCTAGAAAACGGTTTCTTTCACGTTCCCGTCGCCAAATATAGTAGGAGGTATACTTCCTTCGTGACTCCTACTGGTCAGTTTGAGTTTCTACGGACGCCTTTCGGGCTATGTACCTCCCCCACAATTTTTCAGAAATTTGCAAATAAAATATTCCAGCCATTAGTGTCAGGGAAGCTTATTCTAATCTATATGGACGACATTGTAGTCCCCGCCAAAGATGAAATGGAGGAATTGGAGCGCCTTAAGGAAGTACTAGATGTAGCTTCACAATATGGCCTAAAAATAAAATGGAAAAAATGTCAATTTTTATGCTCTACTATTGAATACCTGGGATACGAGATATGTCTTCGGAGAGTCCGACCGTCAGACAATAAGACTGCGGCTATAAAAAAAATTCGCTGAACCTACGTCAGTAAAGAAGTTACAAAGTTTGCTGGGACTCTCAGGTTATTTTTGGAAGTTTGTCCCTAATTACTCACAGATAGCAAAGCCATTATTTGAGCTCTTAAAGAAAAATTCAACTTATGAATTCGGAATGACAGAGCGTATAGCATTCGAAAAAATTAAGGCCGTACTCTCAGAAGAACCAGTGTTGGTAATTTATAATTCGGATGCTAAGACGGAAATGCATACCGACGCATCCAAATATGGATATGGAGCGATTTTATTACAAAGAAATGCTGAAGGTCGAAAGTTGCATCCCGTTTACTTTTACAGTCGCAAGACGACCTCAGCACACGAGAGATATAATAGTTACGAGCTGGAAGTCCTTGCAATAGTCAATGCATTAAAGAAACTCCGAGTATACCTGTTAGGTATTCCCTTCAAGATAATCACTGATTGTGCCGCGTTCAAGATGACCATAGAGAACAAGGATCTAACTTCGCGAATACAGTATGGGCACTATTGTTGAAAGATTTTAACTACACGCTAGAACATAGAAGTGGATCGAAAATGAAGCACGTTGATGTATTGAGTCGGGAGCCTGTAATATTGGTAGGAACCTCGGATATAGTTCATAAAATTATAGCAGCTCAACTAAGAGACCCCAAACTAAAGCTCATTGCTGATCTTCTATCAAAAGGACCATACGAGAATTACATCTCTGAAAAAGCAGTCTTATATCAAATAGACGTCCATAATAATAAGTTGTTATGCGTACCCAAAGGAATTCAACAAGAACTTATCAAGGCGACACACGAGCAAGGACACTTTGGGCAGAGGAAATTGGAAGAAGTCCTCCGTAGAGAATATTCCATACCCAAATTAAAAGAAGCTATTCAAGTTTGTCTCAAGAATTGTATTACGTGCATACTTGGGGACCGCAAGTATGGCAAAGAGGATGGAATCCTGCACCCTTTCCCGAAAGACGACTTTCCTCTCGTCACCTACCATATCGACCATCTGGGGCCATTAACAGCTACAACCAAGAGTTACAGATACATCCTCACGGTAATCGATGGATTCTCGAAATTTGTTTGGGTCTACCCAGTTAAGAGTTTGACAGCAGAAGAAACTGTGAGGAAATTAGAGATGCAAAAGGCAGTTTTCGGCAATCCAAAACAAATAGTGTCAGATAGAGGGAGCGCATTTACTTCCAACTTGTTCCGGAGTTACTGCATGGACGAGGGAATCCACCATACAATTGTGACGACTGGTGTACCGAGGGGCAATGGCCAGGTAGAAAGAGTCCATCAAGTAATCATATCTGCGTTGACGAAGTTAACGTTGAATAATCCAGAGATGTGGTACAAATTCACCAACCAGGTGCAGAGATTTTTAAATTCCAATTGGCATCGAAGCATCAAGAAGACACCCTTCGAGCTACTCTTCGGAGTCAAAATGAGGAACAGCGAAAAGCTCCGGCTCGCCGAAGCAGTTTATGATGGAATAATTGAGACATTCGAAGCAGAACGGAGTGCAAGTCGAGATGAAACCAAGAGAAACATACTGAAAATACAAAGAGGAAAACCGTAGAAAATTCAACAAGAATAGACGAAAGCCACCCGAATATCGCATCGGTGATCTTGTGGCTATTAAGAGGACACAATTCGGTAATTCGCTGAAGATACACTCTAAGTACTTAGGTCCATACAAGATCAAGAGCGTCGGCTTCAACCATCGCTATGAGGTGGAGAAGGTGGGTGAACATGAAGGAACTAGGTGCACGACGACAAGCTGCGATAATATTAAACCATGGTCTGTAAATGATGACAACATATCTACATCCGACGATGACGCTGAAGATGACGAAGAGAATCAGCCTGAGGAAACTAAACGCGCTAAATGAACTAGCTTTAGCAAAACCCCTAAAATAAGACACAACAAATGAGAAACTGTCACTTTGTACTAACAAGACGAATTTAGTTGAAACCTGCCCAATTACTTAAGACGATGACGAATTTATAGATGATACCTACAACTTAGAAGTTATATTTCAGGCATGAAGTTGATAAAATGGCTTGAAAGGCGTAAGTTCAAATGAGATGAAGAGACGTGATCTATTTCCCTCGAGACGTTAAAGACGAAAAGAAGACTAGACGCGCAAAGATGTTCAGAGTATTCTATCGAAAGACCATACTTAACAAGATGACAACATAACCTGCACAGACGATGATGTTCACTAAGAAATTACCTACTAGGATGATTGGCGATAGCAGCAAGACACATTCACCGGGCCGGTGAATAATTCAGGACGGCCGAGTTGTGGGAATCAGTACTGGCTACCTAAGCATTAACTCTCCTACAAAACAAGAATACACCTTGCCATCAATGTGGCAACTCCAACTTACGCTTTACGTCAACCGCCCGCGGCGAACACTTTTTCTCGCTCTTTTCCGAGTTGGCCACCGAAGACGTCGGACGGATTAGGGAACTTACAGGAATCTCAGGAAATCGTGACGATCACCAATTACTATTTTTATACAATTACTCTATTATATTATATGGAATAAAATCAAGTGAATTAAATAATCTACTTACAGTGCATAATCCTTATTAAATGTGTATAACCCACATGTATATACTTTGAAATAATGGTACTTTTGATTTAATACTATGTATACACATTTATGGCTAATTTTTGATATACTTACATGTATATACCTTTGAAATATTGATATTTTCGATTTAATACTATATTTATATATATATGGCTCTAATTTTTGATATACTTACAGGTATATACCTTTGAAATAATGATATTTTTGATGTAATACTATACATATATGTATGTGGCTCTAATTTTTGATATACTTACAGGTATATACCTTTGAACTAATGATATATTTATGCATATATGTGCCTTGGCTTGTAAATGAAGTACTACCTACCTACAATTATAACGTGAACATGAACCGTTAAGGGTTTTAATTTCTGCGCCTTCAACTGAATATGGGTAAGTGACGTAATGGTCCCTTCAGGACCGAATGTGTGCCGACATTTTGTTTGTAGGCACGACGAATTTTTTTTTATTATGGCTGACGGAAGCGGCAGGTTTTTCTTGGAACCTCCCCATACTCTCCGCCAATGATCCGAGGCGAGCTAGCGTGCTGCCCTGCAGTCAACGCTGTCCGTCGAGTGATCTGTCAGCTCATGCTGGCAGTCTGGACTTAACGTCTGAAGGCCAATCACTCACTATAGTTCCATAACAAAAATGGCGCCCAACGTGGTGCCACCTCAGTCAACTTCGGTGTTCAAATGTGTTTGACACTGGGGACTGCGGCTACTTGAGATATGGATATTTGGCTTGTAGCTAAATCGTCTGACTCGGTAGTCTCATATCTAGTGGAGAACACATGTGGACCTGAGGTTTGATTGTTTTGTTAATACAAATTTTTTGAAAGTAAAGTAAAGTTTTTGGTATTTTGAATTTTTAGTAACGATTAAAGTAATGTAATGTTTTGAAAGTTTTGAAAGTTTGTAAAGTAAAGTAAAGATTTGTGAAGTTTTGATATTTTGATTTTTGAAAGTTGAATTGAGTAACGTGAAGTAACGTAACGTATTAAAGTTTTTTTGAAAATTGAAGTTCGGCTTCAGGTTTGACTTTGGTCAAGCCTTAAGCCGGAACAATTTGTTGATTTGTTAAATTTTTGGAAGTTTTTTTGAATTTTGTTTGGATGATCTTTCCTGCTGGCCTTCTGTCATGGAAATGGTAGGTGGCCTCACAAAATTTTTTTTGTTTGTGCCCTCACGGAGGCATGTCTCTGTTGGTCAACTGGCTGGACAGAGTTGTGAATCTGCTAGATGGCTTTTTGGCTTTCAGCTAATTAGTTGACCAGACTCATGACTCTGCCCAGCTAGCGAACTAGCTGGACATAATGATCAGGTGAAGACGAAGGAACGAGTTGTTGGAGGAGGGAAGTGATGCTGGAGACCTTCAGTAATCAGGAGTTGGCATACTGCTAACTGCCTGGCTGAAGAATCTCTGGTATCGTTTTCAGTCTCTAGCTTCCCCAACCCGACTCTTCCCAGATTTCTGTGAGGACTCAGACATTTTTCATGCACACATTCACGTCGCTTACTTGTATAAATTTTCTGACCTGAAAAGGGGGAGAGGAGTTAGCTCCTGGAAGTGAAGGAGAAATCGTATGATGTTATTAAGAATTTTTGAAACGCTCGAGTGGACGTTTGTGATCTTTTGCTTTTTTACCTTTTTGAACTATTAGAAGAAAACTTGTCATTCGAAGAATTTACTATCACTTCCGAACTTTTGAATTTTTTTCAACCAGTATTTATAATGTCTCGATTTGAGAAGACGTAGCTAACTTCCGAATCCCTGATATTTTTTTTAATTTTTTTTTTTCAACTTCTTCGAACGTTTGGGAAAATTTTTGTTTGAAATTTTAGTATATCGTCCCAACCTTCAAATTTTTAAATCAGTATTTCGTTTTCCTCATTTTCGAAGAGCCTGTTAGTTTCCGAACTTTCGAATTCTTTGAAAATTTTTTTGATATCTAGTCCAAACCCTTGGTTTGAAAATCTTTTCGTTTGATTTACGACTGATTGTACAATGGCTACGTGGCCAACACCACCGCGAGCAACTGGTGTACCGGTACCGTTGCCAGACCAGTGCTCCATCTGTCAGAAGGGCGACTGGTCAGGACCGAGGAAGCCAGTGAAGACAGTTTGTGGACATGTGTTCTACAAGGCGTGTCTGAAAGCGTGGATTGGGCAGCAGGTAAACTGCCCTAACTGCAGGTTCCATCTAACTCAGTATGATTTTACTGAGTATACAGGCGCTGTCCGGAAGACGACGAAGCCCGGAAAATCTGTCAGTCACGACCCATTGCCTCCCATGCCGTCACTAGAGTTACCACCTCTAACAATTCCACCACGAAGTCGACGATCTATATCACCTGGAATGCCAGATCTACATTCCATGACCTTCACAAATACCAACTCGCGACGAAATAGCTCACTGCCTTCAGGCAGTGGACACGCCTCAGCAGCTACGGATGCTTTGATGGCAGGCTTACGCCTACAAAGGCAAGACGAACGCAAAGGCCTCGAACAGAGCCTCAATTTTTTGCGGACTGCGTTAATGAATAGCGTCCGACAACAGATCAAAGCAGCAATGCCGCCCGTGGATTTCTCATGACCACCTCCGTAAATGGGTGACCCAAGACCATCACAAGAATTCCACGACTCACGTAGGCAGTCGTCAAATAGACCACTATCAGCTCTTGGTCTGCTTCTTGGCCAGCCTAGACCAGATTTTGTCCCACCTTCACAACCACCACCGATTCGTAACACTGCAGGCGTAGGACAACGACGTTCTGGCAGTCCTATCCGCAGGTGGATTCTATCTTACAGTGGTGACAGCTCACGGATCACTGTCGACGAATTTTTATTTCGAGTAGAAGCATTGACATATTCGGCCTTAGAAGGAGATTTCGATCTTCTGGTAAGGCACATGACAACATTTCTTTCTGGACCAGCTATGGTGGACTGGTACTGGTCTGTATGTATGTAAAAACAGCTCTATTAGCTGAATGCGATTTACCGAAAGATGACCTTAAGGTCAAAGTTCAGCTGATGCTGCGAAAACAGAAAGCAGGGGAGTCATTTACTAGATACCATCAACACCTGGTACAGTTGCGCGTAAAGTCGAATCTGCTTCCAGATATTCAACAGAAGGTCTGCCTCCATCCCACAAACACCATCCACCAACAACGGAGACTCGTGACTCAAATACAGGCGACGCAGAAGCGAATCGCGACGGCGTGCAGCTGGAATACCTATCGCAGCCCGAGAGTCAGCGAAGTGGATGAGTGCCATCCGACTGATGGTGAACAGTACATGACACATGAACATAGTGAGGAAGTCATACTGTCTGCTCTGACAGGACCTCAGAATGTTATCTGCTGGAACTGTGACCGGTCCGGTCACTTCTATCAAGATTGCCGGCAGGAGAGACAAGTTGTGTTCTGCTATGGATGCGGACGCAAAAACATTTTCAAGCCAGATTGCAGCTACTGTCGACAGAAAAACCTGAGACGGGCCGGGATACCACCACCTCTTTCCGACCAGCGTCAGCGTCGCGAGCGACAACTGCAACGAACACTCCAGTTCAAGCTTTGAACAAGGAGGAAGGTTCGCTCCATTAGCAGACTTTGACGAGTCCCTGAATTGTCCACTGATATCATTCAGTAATTCTGATGATGTCAGTAAAACACCTGATAGTACGAGCATTTCACTGATAGAGACGGAGAACCTGATAGGCTTCTCCGCGGATCTTCAAGCTCCCATTTCCACTTCTGGGGAGGCCATGACATTATTAGACACCTCTTTTGAAGAGCCTTTAATTTTCGATGTCCCGATAACACCGACAGCACTTTTAACTGACAGGGTTACTGAGCAGGAGATTTGGCCTCATGGCATTTCTATATTAAAACGGCCACCAAGCTCTGTTATGATGAGTGGGCGTGAGCCTGTTTTACATCCGCTGACGCCGTATCATATGCGTCTGCAAAAATACGACGCAGCAAGAGACCGAATTTTCTCCTCAATAGCGGAGTTAGCTGAAATCGTGTTTCCTGACTTGGATATTAGACCGAAAAAGAAAAGATGAACCGTTAAAGTTCATGAATTCCTTCAACAGTAAAATCCAATTCACAATGGAAATTGAAGAAGATGAACACATTAATTTCTTAGACCTTACAATAATGAAAAAACAGGACAAAGTCAAATTTAAGATTTATAGAAAAGATACATATGCAGACATAGTCATACACAAAAATTCTTGCACACATTTCAAATATTAACACTCAGCATTTGATAACTTGGTACATAGAGCAGTATTTATCCCAATGGATAAAAAAGGTAGAGAAGAAGCAATTAAAACAATTAAGAATATAGCAAGCAATAACGGGTTCAATAGTTAATAGTTGGAATTTTAAAAATATAAAATTAAGAAATAAACTTATGGAAGAAATTACTTGTCTAAGCAGTATTGTACCAACTGAGAAAGCTTGGGCCTCATTACCAACGTGATATACACGTAGGTTTTAAAACGGTAAAAAATCTGAATAGCCTATTTCCAATTCTTAAAGATACAACCGATAAATTAAATAGAAATGGGGTTTATTGCTTAAAATGCGCAACATGCTAGGGGGTATACATTGGGCAAACAGGACAATCTTTCAAAGAAAGAACAAATGAGCACGTCAGTTTTATAAGAAATAGTAATTTCAAATCGAACTTTGCTAAGCACCTATTAGAAAATAAGCACATTCCTGACTTAGAACCAGAAATTCTGGATTCTTGTTACAAAGGTAGAAAGCTAAGCTTGCTAGAATCACTCGAAATATCTCGAGATCTATTAAATTCAAATTCTGCATGCTTCAACGACCAAACGGATCTTCAATACTCGCCGCTATGCAAACCATTACACTAGACTACATCAGCAATACAAAAATTTTTAGTGTACTAAAGATAGCCGAAAAGCTGAAACCGGTCTACATTCGAGGTAAATAATTTTTATCAAATAAGTGTGGGAGACAACGTTTTTAAGTTCTATTATTTATCTAATAGCTACCCCTGACACCGAATGTCATGCTCTTCCTACTATAAATCAACAACGTCTAGAAGCTACTAAACAGCTTTTTACTTCTTTCGCCCCTTTAGGCTTTGGGAAAACATCTGTGGTCACTCACAGGACCGAGACGAATGACGCAACTACGATAAAACAACGCTCTTATCCGATATCACCGGCAGTACAGAATTTGATGGATACTAAATTGCGACGAATGCTATCGCTGGGAGTGATAGAGGAGAGCCAGAGTCCTTGGAGCTCTCCAGTTGTACTAGTGAGGAAGTCTGGAAAGGTCCGGTTTTATTTCGACGCCAGAAAAGTCAACTCTGTTATTAAGAAGGACGCCTATCCGCTGCCACAGATAGATGCGCTTCTGAGTCGACTTCCTTTGGCAAACTACATCACAAGCCTGGACCTCAAAGACGCTTTCTGGCAGATCCCATTTGACACTGATTCCAGGGAGAAGACCACGTTTACAGTACCTGGTCATCCTAGATGTAACTAGATGACGATGGCCACGAGAAGCCAATTGCTTACGTCTCGAAAAAGTTTCACTCGGAACAGCGTAATCACACCGTCACAGTGCAGGAATGCTTAGCAGCTTTATTAATTGTGCAGAAGTTCCGGCCCTTCATAGAGCCTATGCCGTGATAGTGACTGATCATGCAAGCTTGAAATGGCTGATGTCTCAAAAGGACCTCAACGGTAGACTTGCTCGATGGAGTTTGATGCTTCAAGGTTTCGACTTTACTAGTGAGCATCGAAATGGAAGCCTGAACGTCGTTCCTGATGCGCTGTCAAGAATTCATTGTGACAGCTTAACAACACCTGAAGATCCTGGCCCAGAAGTTGATCTTAGTTCACCATTTTTCATCTCGTTGGAATATGAGAAGCTGAAGTATAATGTTAAATCAGCTTCTGGCAAACTACCAGTTCCTTGCGTCCGAGAACAGGCGATACGATTCAGGAGGCAGAAGCTTGGAAGCTTTGGATTCCACGAGGGCTTGTCTCCGACGTTGTTTCAAGAGCACGTGGTCTGCCTCTAGCTTCTCAGGGAGGTATAGGGAAAACACTGGAACGTTTAAGAAGACACCTGTACTGGCCACGAATGACTGTTGATGTCAAAAAATACGTAGGCGCCTGTGACGTGTGTAAAGAAACCAAGGCTTCCAATACTACTCTTAGACCACCTATGGGAGTCCAGTCTGTGACAAAAGGACCATGGCAAAAGTTGAACATTGACTTTCTAGGTCCATATCGTCGGTCAGTGAAAGGAAATGTCTACATATTGATAGTTCTTGACCACTTTTACAAATTCCCGATTCTCAAACCGATGAGAAAGGCGCCTAGTCTCAATGTGTGTCAGTTCATCGAGACTGAAATATTTCATGTGTTCGGAGTTCCGGAAACTATAGTCTCTGACAATGGAGTCCAGTTTTGCTCGGCTCAGTTCGCCAGATTACTGGACAAGTATGGGGTGAAACACTTGCGATCAGCAGTTTACTCGTCGCAAGCAAACACCTCAGAGCGTGTGAACAGGTCTCTATTGTCAAGGATGGGGCCATATATCCGGAAGGAACATACTAAGTGGGATGAGAACGTGAGCCAGATAGCTAGCTCCCTCAGGAACACTTTCCACCAAGCAACTGGTTTCTCTCCCTACCGAACACTCTTCGGGCAACAGATGATTGACCATGCAAGCCCCTATTGCATCTTAATGAGCCTCTGAGAGTAGATGCTGAAAATAAATTGAGATTGATCCGTGCGAGAGTGCAGGAGAACTTAAACTATGGATTTGAATAGGGTTCAAAAGCCTGTTAAATTCAAAGTGTGTCAAGAAGTATTCAGTCGAAATTTTGCCCAAAGCAATTTCCAACAGCAGACTAGTGCTAAACTATGACGTAAATTTGTAAAGTGTCGGGTCAAGTCAAAGAAAGGAAACTCCTTATACGAGCTTGAGGATCTGCAGGAAAGAACGTTAGTAGTCTATCACGCCAAAGTCATCAGGCCGTGATACCCATATTCTCGGAAACGTCATCCGGTTATTGTCACTTTCAATCCTGGTATTCCTAATAAGGCATCCAGCTAGCTTCACTGGCAAACTACAGGGTGTCAATGCGCCGCTTAGGACATTCCCAGCCTAGCGGTCGGCATTCCTTTTTGGACCATACAATTTTTTTTCCCAATTCCTACCCTGATAGTGTTTCAGAACCCATGCTATATGGTAACCCTACGGCAGATAGTTTGCCGTAAGAATTCCACTTGTTTAAAGCCTGCAAATTTAAGGAAGAAGACCGGTACTCCAACGACGCCTAGGAGACATACCCTTGAACAAGCGTCGGTCTGAGATCAGAGTGAGATTTTAGAGCAGGGGAAACTGCGATCAGTTGGAAGGCAGAGGGGTACTGGCCGACTGGATTTTTTGGGTTACTGGTTTGTCAGGGGACCTCAGGACTTCAGGGATGTGCCTTCGATTCGTCATTTGCCGAGTACATCAGACTGTCTTGGACAATACGTAGCAGCCGCGTAGCCTGAGTAATGAGAAATGCTTTCATGGGACATGGGTCGAGCCACACATTGGGCGCCCGCAGCGATGAGACCTATGTTTTAAGACCGGCTAGCTCATTCGACCATTTTTCAGCGTTGTCTAAACCACACGTGGTCTAGGCCAATCTGCCCTGTTATGGTCGTAGCATACTGCATGTAGCAGTATGCTACACTGACACGAGTTGTTCGCATACGGCCGGCCCATAGCCACATGTACGGCGAAGAAAGACGCGCTGAGGGCGATGGACAGAAAAAGTAGAAGAAGATTTTTTTCCGCCTTGTGCCATTGGACAGAACGGATATAAATTGTGTTGGTCACGAATTTAAAGTTTTCCTCATCAAGTGAAAAAGTCTGAATTTGTTTTCATAAAATTTAATAATCCTAAACCAAGTAAGTAATAAGTGAGATTCGGAGACAGTCGATATAGTTTCGCTTTGTCGATTTAACCTGATTTAATTCGCATAGCTCCGGAAAGAAAAGTAAAAAGTGGAGCAAAGCTGACGTGTCTTGTGAGAGCTTCGACTTGCACCTAAAATTTTTGTTCCTTATATCGGTTTAAATCGCATAAAATCTACGGATGAACAATTAAAATCAATCTTGTTTACATAAGCGATAGAAATAGCGATTTTATTTAATTCCATTTGAACGAAGAACGTTATGCGGAGGCGAAGCGTACTTATCGGCAATTGCTCTGTGGAGTCTTCAGGGTTGCAAATCATCCTTCTGCATTTGAACGAGAAGACAGAAATTTTTGCTAGTGCTACACCCCACAAGAATCTAGAGAGGGCCTTCATAGGGCTGAATCACGAACTCTGTTACTAAACTGAATAATCACCCCATGTGCAAACATCAGCTGTTAACACCATTTCCCAGAAATGTAACGGCAATCTGCATCTACAAGTTACAAGGCCCTAACTAAAATATCTAGGTGCAATACAATTGTTAATTATTTTTAGGTTTGGTTGGAGTATTTACCTTGTAATTTATGGTTGTGCAATAATTTTTTGATACCAATTACAAGGATAGTACCTGCTCGCATCTACAGAAGGTAGAACTGGATTAATGATATCAAATTTGGATGAAAATTAGAATAGGGAGAATAGGTAAACCCAATTAAGGTAAAAATATGTTATGAAACTATAGTGAGTGATTGGCTTTCAGACGTTAAGTCCAGACTGCCAGCATGAGCTGACAGATCACTCGACGAACAGCGTTGACTGTAAGGTGGCACGCTAGCTCGCCTCGGCTCGTTGGCGGAGAGTGTGGGGAGGTTCCACGAGAAACCTGCCGCTTCCGTCAGCCATAATAAAAAAAAAATCGTCGTGCCTACAAACAAAATGCCGGCACACATTCGGTCCTGAAGGGACCCTTACGTCATTTACCTATATTCAGTTGAAGGCGCCGATGCTCTTCCTTCTTTGCATGCCCTATCCTCCCATCTGTTCCTGAGGGCAAGATTTTTTCAGAGTCCCTATATACTTCAGATTTCATACTATAATGGCTAATTTTTTTAAATACTTACCAGTCTATACCTTTGAAATAATGATATTTTTGATGTAAGACTATATATATATTTATGTGGCTCTAATATTTGATATACTTATATGTATATACCTTTGAAATAATGATATTTTTGATTTAATACTATATTTATATATATATGGCTCTAATTGTTTTTTATATACTTACATGTATATACCTTTGAAATAATGATATTTTTGATTTAATACTATACTTATATATATGGCTCTAATTTTTTGATATACTTACCTGTATATATCTTTGAAATAATGATATTTTTGATGTAATACTATACATATATGTATGTGGCTCTAATTTTTTATATACTTACAGGTATATACCTTTGAACTAATTGTATATTTATACATATATGTGCCTTGACTTGTAAATGAAGTACTACCTACCTGCAATTATAACGTGAACATGACCCGTTAAGGGTTTTAATTTCTCCTTCTACTTTCCTCGAACGCTCTCATATGAAGGCCGTCTAGGCTCGCCTAGCCTTTCTCTCTCTACAGGTCAACTAGGGACTCTGAAAAAATCTTGCCCTCAGAGTCAGATGGGAGTATGGGGCATGCAAAGAAGGCAGAAAATCTGCGCCTTCAACTGAATATTGGTAAGTGACGTAAGGGTTCCTTCAGGACCGAATATGTGCCGTCATTTTGTTTGTAGGCCCGACGAAGTTTTTTTTATTATGGCTGACGGAAGCGGCAGGTTTTCCGTGAACCTCCCCACTCTCTCCGCCAATGATTCGAGGCGAGCTATCGTGCCGCCGTGCAGTCAATGCTGTCCGTTGAGTGATCTGTCAGCTCATGCTGGCAGTCTGGACTTAACGTCTGAAAGCCAATCACTCACTATAGTTCCATAACAAAAAAGCGCTCAATGTGTGGCCACCTCAGTCATTTTCGGTGTTCAAATGTGTTTGACACTGGCGAATGAGCCTACTTGAGTTATGGACAGTTGGCTTGTAGCTAAATCTTCTGACTCGGTAGTCTCATATCTAGTGGAGAACACATGTGGACCTGAGGTTTGATTGATTTGTTAATATAAATTTTTTGAAAGTAAAGTAAAGTTTTTGGTATTTTGAATTTTTAGTAACGATAACGTAATGTTTTGAAAGTTTGAAAAGTAACGTAAAGATTTGTGAAGTTTTGATATTTTGATTTTTGAAAGTTGGATTGAGTAAAGTGAAGTAACGTAACGTATGAAGGTTTTTTTGAAAGTTGAAGTTCGGCTTCAGGTTTGACTTTGGTCAAGCCTGAACACTTTGTTGGTTTCTTAAATTTTTGGATGTTTTTTTTGAATTTTGTTTGGATGATCTTTCCCGCTGGCCTTCTGTCATGGAAATGGTAGGTGGCCTCACAAATTTTTTTTTGTTTGTACTCTCATGGAGACATGTCTCTGTAGGCCAACTGGCTGGACAGGGTTGCGAATCTGTGAGACGGCTTTTTGGCTTTCAGATAATTAGTTGACCAGACTCATGACTCTGCCCAGCTAGCGAACTAGCTGGACATAATGATCAGGTGAAGAGGAAGGAACGAGTTGTTGGAGGAGGGAAGTGATGCTGGAGACCTTCAGTAATCAGGAGCTGGCATACTGCTAACTGCCTGGTTGAAGAATCCCTAGTATCATTTTCAGTCTCTACCTTCCCCAACCCGACTCTTCCCAGATTTCTGTGAGGACTCAGACATTTTTCATGCACACATTCACGTCGCTTACTTGTATAAATTTTCTGATCTGAAAAGGGGGAGATCGACCTAAGGAGTTTTATGTTGAGAGTTAGCTCCTGGAAGTGAAGGAGAAATCGTATGATGTTATTAAGAATTTTTGAATCGCTCGAATGGACGTTTGTGAACTTTTGGTTTTTCACCTTGTAACGAAGTCACAAATTTGAAACCGAAATAATTTATTTTTGCCCGCCAATGGGTTTTTGAACTCAAGTTCGAGTAACCACGCCACTGGGGCATGCCAACTAGCTGCCATAGTCACAAGCTGCATGATCAGCACGCCAGCACATGTACTAGTCAAGTACAAGAAAAGCTTTTCAAAAGAGCATGCAAGCTCTTTTATACTTACGCCAGTAGAAGCATCAGGTACTCAGCCATTGACAAGCTATGACCCCCGACTATATAAAGCACGCCATTCGCCCACAGAATTCAGTCTGGTCAGCGAGCTCGACGAGTTAGGTGATCAGATATTTTACCGGGTGACTAGTGGAGCGCGAAACTCCTACACTAGTAAACCCTTGCACGCCGTGTGAATAATCCCCGTGCATTTTCTTAACATTTAATTGGTACGTCGTGTGATTTTTCCACGTACCATCCGTCCTCATCCGGTGTTTTAAAGTTAGCGTGAACCATCCCGCCTTAACATTTCCTTGGTACGTCGAGTGATTTTTCCCCTACCATCCGCCCTCATCCGTTGTGTTAAGGTTAGCGTGAACCATCCCGCCTTAACATTTCCTTGGTACGCCGTGTGATTTTTTCCCGTACCATCCGTCCTCATCCGTTGTGTTAAGGTTAGCATGAACCATCCCGCCTTAAAATTTCCTTGGTACATCGTGTGATTTTTCCGCGTGCCATCCGTCCTCATCCGTTGTGTTAAGGTTAGCGTGAACCATCCCGCCTTAACATTTCCTTGGTACGTCGTGTGATTTTTTCCCGTGCCTTCCATCCTCAGCAAATATTTTCTTGATACGTCACCGTCTCCCTCTCAGGTTATTCTAGTGTTGAATTCAGAATTATTAACATAGTGGTAAGCCGTGTGAAGTTTCCCTTACCACTACATAGTCTCTAGTATAGGTGATAAATATAACTAGATTAAGTTAGCTGTGTAACCGGTAGGCTATTTTGTCAAATAAAGAATAATTTTTATTTATATTGTAACTGAAGGTGTTTCATTTTTAAGAAACCCTGGTCCGACGAGCTATCCGCAGCCATCCCGCCGAAACTACGTTAAAAATTTGGCGCCCGAGCAGGGGCAGCACTGCAAAGGGAGAGTTTATACCAAGTGCAACCGTCCTGGAGACTAGTCAACTGACAGCCAGTAAAATGAGTGATCCTACTATCAGGAAGCCAACATAACCGGCAAAGGTAACGTCCATGGCAGCAATTAGGACGCTGCCACGGGCCCAAGAAGAAAAAAATAACGTTTACCCCCATCGTACGCCCAGCACCAGATCTACCCAAGGAAACCACACCATCAGTGAGTTCATCCATCAACAGCCCAAAATCGATGTCATCTTTAGAGACATCACCAAAGAAGACCGACGCCAATCAAACCCACATCCAGCAATCGACGCCATCCTTGGAGGTACCATCAGAGAAGGCCGACAACATGGCGAAGAAAGCAATTAATTGTGCACCGCCAAAATGTGCTGTAAGCCGCCCATCCGAGGAAATCCCACCGAGCACGGAAAACCAGGCAGCTTCAAAATCCAGGAACATACCAGTTAAGCCACCTGCCGATACCAGAAGACCGACACCGCCGTTGAAGACAATACCGAGGACGATCACCACCGCCCAGGTTACGCAACTGAAGTCCATCATCTTGATCAGTCAAGAAGAAACCCCAGCTCCTCCGACATGTCCAAACCCAAGCAGGACGATTAAGCCTACGCAGTCCCAGCCAACTCGGGACACACAGGCCGAACCACCAAGACCCAAGAAATCCGATGCAAACCGCCCAAAATGGTCCGCAACCAGTAAGACCATTGCCAGCAGTCGTCCGTCGGAAAACCCCTCGTCACCGAGCCAGTAATCGATCTGACCTGTCCACCGAACCAGCTGGTCTATGTTACTACTCAAACCAAAACCCACGCTGTATCCACCAGTACATGGAAAATTCCACGACGCCGGGAGAACCTAATTGAGACGAAAGCCCCAAAACCCAGGCTAGCAATTACCAAGAGAAGGTTTTGGCAGACACCCGCCGCCGACTCCAGGTATTCCAACCCAAGGGACGAGAGTGCCGAGTGATGACTGCTTTTGATTCCGTCCCGGCCCGACGTCTAGAGGTCCGGAAGTGGATCCTCCGATAGCGAGGATTTGTACAGGATGTTGAAATCCAGAAAACCCTGAACCAGAGTCCAACATCATGAAATGTTTTTTTTGTTTTGCTACATTTTTCTAATTTTATATAAAATTAGCCTATAAGGATACTGAAAGTTAAGTCGCCTGAATTATGAAGCCAAAGTTCATTTAGTTACAATAAACAAATCAGAGTTTGTGTGCCAAATTTCTTTTGTTGAGGTTGAGGTTTTGAACTACTAGTTTTAATCAGTAAGAAGTACCTGAAGAGGAGTATTTGTGACATTTTTTTTGGAATTTGTACTTCTCATGAACTAGTTTTTTTTGTGTTAAAGTGAACTCCCGAGTCTGTCCGACTGGGTTTCCTAAGGGGATGAATTGATTTACTTTGTAAATAAAGTCCGACAAGGAAAGAGTTTTCTACTCCTCGCTTTTAATGGTATAAAATCTATGACTCTTTTCACTTTGAAGAAAGAGGGGGATGTAACGAAGATACAAATTCAAACCGAATTAAAATATTTTTGCCCGCCACTAGGTTATTTAATTAAAACTTGAACTTAAGTCCAAGTAACCACGCTACTGAGGCATGCAAACAAGCTGCCATAGTCAACGGCTGCATTATCAGCACGCCAGCACATGTACTAGTCAAGTACAGGAAAAGCTTTTCAAAAGAGCTTGCATGCTATTTTAAACTTACCCCAATAGAAGCATCAGGCCATTGAGAAGCCATTGAGAAGCTCTGACCCCCGGCTGTATAAAGCATGCCATTCGCCCACAGAATTCAGTCTGGTCAACGAGCTCGACGAGTTAGGTGATCAGACATTTTACTGGGTGACTAGTGGAGCGCGAAACTCCCACACTAGTAAACCCTTGCACGCCGTGTGAATAATCCCCGTGCATTTTTTTAACATTTAATTGGTACGTCGTGTGATTTTTCCCCGTACCATCCGTCCTCATCCGGTGTTTTAAAGTTAAAGCGTGAACCATCCCGCCTTAACATTTCCTTGGTACGTCGAGTGATTTTTCCCCTACCATCCGCCCTCAACCGTTGTGTTAAGGTTAGCGTGAACCATCCCGCCTTAACATTTCCTTGGTACGTCGTGTGATTTTTCCCCGTACCATCCGTCCTCATCCGTTGTGTTCAGGTTAGCGTGAACCATCCCGCCTTAACATTTCCTTGGTACGTCGTGTGATTTTTCCGCGTGCCATCCGTCCTCATCCGTTGTGTTAAGGTTAGCCTGAATCATCCCGCCATAACATTTTCTGGGTACGTCGTGTGATTTTTCCCCGTACCATCCGTCCTCGTCCGTTGTGTTAAGTTTAGCGTGAACCATCTCACCTTAACATTTCCTTGGTACGTCGTGTGATTTTTCCCCGTACCATCCGTCCTCATCCGTTGTGTTAAGGTTAGCGTAAACCATCCTGCCTTAACATATAATTGGTACGTCGTGTGACCGTGCCTTCCATCCTCATCAAATATTTTCTTGATACGTCACCGTCTCCCTCTCAGGTTATTCTAGTGTTCAATTCAGAATTATTAGCATAGAGGTAAGCCGTTTGAAGTTCCCCTTACTACTACCTAGTTTTCAGTATAGGATACGTAGATATAGGATATATATTGAATTTTTAAGAACTAGCGTCTCTTTAATATTAAGTTCAGAATTATTAACATAATGGAAAGCCGTATGAAGTTCCCCTTACCACAACATAGTCTCTAGTATAGGTGATAAAAAGAACTAGATTAAGTTAGCTGTATAACCGGTAGGCTATTTTGTGTCCAACGAGCTATCCGCAGCCATCCCACCGAAACTCCGTTACAAATTAGGTGCCCGAGCAGGGACCACGATTTTGAACTATTAGGAGAAATTTGGTCATTCGAAGAATTTACCATTATTTCCGAACTTTCGAATTTTTTTCAACCAGTATTTATAATGTCTCGATTTGAGAAGACGTAGCTAACTTCCGAATCCCTGATATTTTTTGGATTTTTTTTCAACTTCTCCGAACGTTTGGGAAAATTTTTGTTTGAAATTTTAGTATATCGTCCCAACCTTCAAATTTTTAAATCAGTATTTCGTTATCCTCATTTTCGAAGAGCCTGTTAGTTTCCGAACTTTCGATTTTTTTGTAAATTTTTTTTTTTGATATCTAGTCCAAACTCTTGGTTTGAAAATCTTTACGTTTGATTTCCGACTGATTGTGTACAATGGCTACGCCGCGAACACCACCGCGAGCAACTGGTGTACCGGTACCGTTGCCAGAACAGTGCTCCATCTGTCAGGAGGGCAACTGGTCAGAACCGAGGAAGCCAGTGAAGACAGTTTGTGGACATGTGTTCCACAAGACGTGTCTGAAAGCGTGGATTGGGCAGCAGTCAAACTGCCCTAACTGCAGGTTCCATCTCACTCAGTATGATTTTATTGAGTATAGAGGCGCTGTATGAAAGACGACGAAGCCCGGAAAATCTGTCAGTCGCGACCCATTGCCTCCCATGCCGTCACTAGGGTTACCAGCTTTGACAGTTCCACCACCTAGTCGACGATCTATTTCACCTGGAATGCAAGATCTACATTCCATGACCTTCACAAATATCAACTCGCGACGGAATAGCCCTCTGCCTTCTGGCAGTGGACACACCTCAGCAGCTATGGATGCTTAGATAGCAGGCTTACGCCTACAAATGCAAGACCTAGTACGCGAAGGCCTCGAACAGAGCCTCAATGTTTTGCGGATTGAGTTAACGAATAGCGTCCGACAACAGCAGCAATGCCGCCCGTGGAATTCTCAGGACCACCTCCGTCCATGGGTGACCCAAGGCACCACAAGAATTCCACGACTCGCGTAGGCAGTCGTCAAATAGACCACCATCAGCTCTTGGTCGGCCTTTTGGCAGCCTAGACCAGATTTTGTCCCACATCCACAACCACCACCGATTCGTAACACTGCAGGCGTAGGACAACGACGTTCTGGCAGTCCTAACCGTAGGTGGAATCTATCTTACAGTGGTGACAGCTCACGGCTCACTGTTGAATAGTTTGTGTTTAGAGTGGAAGCTTTGACGTATTCGGCCTCAGAAGGAGATTTCGGTCTTCTGGTAAGTTACATGACAACATTGCTTTCTGGACTAGATATGGACTGGTACTGGTCTCTCCTGTGGCAAAATTCCACGCCTTCATGGGTGTATGTAAAAACAGCTCTATTAGCTGAATGGGGAGTACCGCAAGATGACCTTAAGGTCAAAGTTCAGCTGATGTTACGGAAACAGAAAGCAGGGGAGTCATTTACTACATACCACCAACACCTGGTAAAGTTGCGCGATAAACTGCAAAGTCCCTTGGCGGACGGAGAATTCTTAGAGATCTTAAAGTCGAACCTGCTTCCAGAAATTAAGCAGAAGGTCTGCCTCCATCCCACAAACACCATCCACCAACAACCGAGACTCGTGACTCAAATACAGGCGACGCAGAAGCGAATCGCGACGGCGTGCAGCTGGAATACCTATCGCAGCCCGCGAGTCAGCGACGTGGATGAGTGGCATCCGACTGATGATGAACAGTACATGACACGTGAACATAGTGAGGAAGTCGCCCTGTCAGCTCTGGCAGCACCTCAGAATGTTATATGCTGGAACTGTGACCGGTCCGGTCACTTCTATCAAGTTTTCCGGCAGGAGAGACAAGTTGTGCTCTGCTATGGATGTGGACGCAAAAACATTTTCAAGCCAGATTGCAGCTACTGTCGACAGAAAAACCTGAGACGGGTCTGGAATACCACCACCTCTTTCCGACCAGCGTCAGCGTCGCGAGCGACAACTTCAACGAACACTCCAGTTCAAGCTTTGAACAAGGAGGAAGGTTCGCTCCATTGGCAGACCTTGACGAGTCCCTGAATTGTCCACTGATATCATTCAGTGATTCTGATGATGTCAGTAAAACACCTGATAGTAGTTCATTGGAAGAGCCTTTAATTTTCGATGTCCCGATAACACCGACAGAAATTTTAGCTGACAGGGTTACTGAGCAGGAGATTTGGCCTCATGGCATTTCTATATTAAAACGGCCACCAAGCTCTGTTATGACGAGTGGGCGTGAGCCTGTTTTACATCCGCTGACGCCGTATCATACGCTTCTGCAAAAATACAATGCAGCAAGAGACCGACTTTTCTCCTCAATAGCGGAGTTAGCTGAAATCGTATTTCCTGACTTGGATATTAGACCGAAAAAGGAAATATTAACCCTTTGTTGGCGGGCATACTGTCGACGGATGCGACTGGAAAGAAAAAAACTGGCACAGATTTCCGTATCGATGCCAGACGACATTCGACCGTACGCCGAAGTAAAGCTGCTCGGGCGAACTGAGACTGGATTACTTCATAGTGGTGCCAATGTAAGTATTCTCGGCCAGGGAGCTCTAGAGAAGCTTGCAGAAGCAGAGGTTGAATGGAAGAGGTATCGTACACAGGTCCAAGTAGCAAATGGTGCCATGACGACTGTGCATGGTCATATGGACTTGGATATCACTTTCCGTGGTAAGACCCAAAACGTGCGTTTTTACGTGATTCCTGGGCTCGCGCAAGCACTATATCTAGGAATAGACTTCTGGCGTCCATTTGGGTTGGCTCCAGATATCCTGGGTATAGTTGCAGTAGTGGATCCGAGTCTAGCAGCTACCTCTGACACCGATTGCCATATTATTTCCAGTCTGGAACAACAACGCTTTGAATCCACGAAACAGCTTTTCCCCTCTTTCGCCTCTTTAGGCCTGGGAAAAACATCTTTGGTCACTCACAAGATTGAAACGAACGACACCGCCCCGATAAAACAGCGCTTTTATCCAATTTCGCCGGCAGTACAAAGCTTAATGGATGCCGAATTGGGGCGAATGCTATCACTGGGTGTAATAGAGGAGAGCCAGAGCCCTTGGAGCTCTCCAGTTGTGCTAGTAAGGATGCCTGGAAAGGTCCGGCTTTGTTTTGACGCCAGCAACGTCAACTCTGTTACGAAGAAGGATGCCTATCCGCTTACGCAGATAGACGGGCTTCTGAGTCGACTTCCTTCGGTAAACTATATACCGAGCCTAGACCTGAAAGACGCATTCTGGCAGATCCCACTAGACACTCATTCCAGATAGAACTCCGCTTTTACAGTACCTGGTCATCCTCTCTATCAGTACACAGTGATGCCAATCGGCCTATGCAACGCTCCACAAACGATGTGCCGCCTCATGGATAAAGTGATTCCTTCGATTTTCGGGAGAACGTTCTCGACTGTCTAGACGATTTATTAATTCTGTCTTCAGACTTCGACACTCATCTCACATTGCTATCCTGTGTAGCGGATTGTTTGAGGAAAGCTCGCCTCACTATCAACGTCGAGA
This sequence comes from Dioctria rufipes, assembly GCA_963924295.1. NCBI lineage: Eukaryota > Metazoa > Arthropoda > Insecta > Diptera > Asilidae > Dioctria > Dioctria rufipes. Next base: position 108,695,071 of record OZ002744.1, read on the forward strand.
AGAGTAACTTTTGTAACAAAGAGACCAAATTTCACTTATATTTGAAAATTCACTGTCTACTTTTATTAGTTCTTCTTAATATATTTCACATCACTCTTAATATTAATTAATTCTACTTTGTTTTTTCACATGAAACGTCTAATATGCTTAGCTTGCATGCGTTAAACGCTATGTGAAAAAACCTAAAACTAAAATGTCTGCCACCAAATAGATTTTAAAAATGTATAAAAAATACTTAGCCTATAATTTCACCAAAAACCTGTAACACCACAGAAGTTAATCTTTACTTAGCATGTAAATACTGTACCTTGCTTGGCACGTTGATTTATGCTAGAATGATTTGAAGTTATTTTCACTGATGAATAATTTTCCACTTTGAAGAACACTAGATCCATGCGAAGTTGCATTTACGATCGCTGTCAAACTAATGAGAGTGTAGTTAGGGAGCACCTCCTTTTTATAATGTCCGAGCCGCCATTTTCGGACAAGTTCCACATGAAAAAATGCAAATTTCATATATTTTTTGCACATTATAAGTCCATGCTGTAATGTCAAAATATTCCAAATTATGTGAATTAATTTATTTTTAATTATCCATAATTTTTCCTAATTCATTTATTGAAATATTTCAATTTTTCTAAAATTTATCAATATGGCCGCTCCCTATCATACTATGTTGATTTCCGGTGTGGAACATAAATTCTCTCACGAATTTTCTTCTGTCTCGTTTCCACATCGTTCTCTTTCCCACTCATTATGGGAATTAAAATTACCTTTTTTTATAAATATTTCCTTACCTGGGCAATTTCGGGTTTTTAATTATTGCCAACAGGTAGAGCGCGGCCAACTTCGTAAAATTGATTATTTACGTTGTTGCGGTGACAGTTCGGTTCGCGGATTTTCAATAGTGAAGTGGCGTGTTATTTGAATGGATTTTCTTCGCCACTAAGGGATTAATTCACAAGGTAAGTGCATAAATATATTCTTTAAGTATTAATTAATGATTTTCCTGTGCATAATTTGCAGGAAATATACAAATTATGCGAAATTTTTATGTTGGAAAAGTGATTAATGAAGTGTCAACAATGGCTACAATTGTTGATTTTTCATTAATAATAGTATGTTTAGCTTCTGCGAGTTTATGTTATTCGCATATTTAAACATAATTGCATGTTTCGCAATAGTTTATTATGCCAGTAACATGAATTTCGCTGAAAAGTAGCAATGTTTATGTTTTCATGTAGTGTTGTTGTTGTACTGCCAAGAAATTTGTTTCTTGGCAGTTTGCATGTATGTACTTAAATTTTTTATTGTACTGCATAATAGTTAATCCAATTGATTCTATTAAACTAATATATCTTTTTTTTTCTCATTTCAGATAATTTTTGAAGATACAGGAGGCAAGTGATGACTGGACACAGGATCTTGGAATTCTAGGGAAGTATTAAATATTTTATATATTGTATTCTAATTATTTTTTTATTTATTTTCAACATACTCCCCCCCGTTGAACAGTTTGTTCAACCAAAGCTTCTTTTATTTTGCGTATACCTCTCTTGTGGTAATGATGGAATATCAACGTTCCGTCCTTGTTAACCTTTAGTTCAACTTGATACTTGTCGGGTAAATTGATGAATTTTTCCCGATTCCTTCGCTGCTGTATGGCTCTCACGTTGATACGCTGCAATACATATCGTGGTAAATATATATCTACTCCTTCTCGCGTTCGAAATTTTTGAAAGCTATTGTTCATCCTCATTTCGAACTCGTTTATGGTTGTGGTCAGCAGAAGTCTGGATAACTGAGATATCCGACTGCCATTAACCACCACTGTCTGATCCGGGTGTGGATCCGTAAAGGGAGTCGGGCATACAAACGGTAAGTTTGTAGCCGTAGTTGATTCCTTAGCTGCTGCGCTCGTGGATGGCTCTCCTCTGGTTCTGGAAACTTCTTCTGTAGCTCCTCCAACTTCTTCTCGACCTCCTGAAGCCAATTCGTGGGCCAACTCCGGCCTGGGTCTGCCAAAGACATCACATCCCGGGTCACGCAACATCCTCCGCTCCGGGCTTCCTGGTGGGCTAAAGTAAATGTCTTCCAGAATGTATAATGTATCATCCTGTTCGTAGGTGAATGACATCTGAAATGGCAACCAATTAGTATGGCGTAACGTGAATAGAACACAACCCTCAGCCAACAGTAGTACACAAAAAGGACAGACACATGACGACACTAAGAACAGGTAGTTAATCTATAGCTAATGGTAGCGGACTAATTTTTGCAATTGGTCGTAAAAAACTACCGTTTCGCGTTTTGACCTTGACCACCCGAACCAGATCATCTGTCCCTGGATGCACTTGTTCGATTATGCCCATTAACCAACTTGTGGGTGGCATCTGATCGTGTTTTACAAGTACCACGTCCCCTACTTGAATATTTGGTTGTCTTGTATACCATTTGGGTCGATTTTGCAATTGGTTCAAGTAATCCCTTGACCATTTATCCCAAAATTGTTTATATAATAGTTGTATGTACTTCCACCGATTGGAAGGTAGTATTGCTTCATGTGTATAGTCTGGCTCTGGAATGGCATTAAGTGCTTGGCCTATTAAAAAATGTCCGGGTGTGAGGATAAGTAAATCCTCTGGATCATTTCTCACGTAGCATAGCGGTCTAGAATTTAGACATGCCTCAACCTGAGCCCGGACTGTAGAGTATTCTTCGAATGTGCATCTGGAGTGTTGTAATGTTCGGCGTAAATGGTACTTTATTGCCTTTACTCCAGCTTCCCATATCCCTCCAAAGTGTGGAGAGGCTGGAGGATTAAAATGCCAATTGATTTGCTTGGAGGCAAGATATTGTGCTGCTACTGGAGTTGCACCTTTAATTGCTGCTTGCAAATCCTTGTCTAATATCGCTTTTCCTCCAATGAAGTTGGTGCCACAATCTGAGTATATGTCACTACACAATCCTCTTCGTGCCACAAATCGTTTTAATGCAGCGAGGAATGCTTCAGATGTGAGATCTGATACCAACTCCAGATGTACCGCCTTTGTGGCCATACAAATGAAGATGCAAAAGTATGCTTTCAGCAATTTTGCATTTCGTAGGTTTGATGCTTTTATTATTACAGGTCCCGCATAATCAATTCCTACGTTAAGGAACGGTCTCGTTATATTCACTCGAGACGTTGGTAGATTTCCCATTAATTGGGTTCTTGTTGTAGTGCGATGTTTAAAACAGATAATGCACTTATGTATTCGACTAGTAATTCGGCGTCGTGCATCCAAGATCCAAAATCTATCTCGACTAGTGCTGAGAACTAGTGATGGACCGCCATGCAGAGTATCTACATGTAGTTTATCAATTAGTATTAGTGTAACGTGATGATCACGTGGTAAGATGATTGGGTGCTTCCTATTATATGGCAATGTTGCATTTAGAAGTCTACCACCTAATCGTATTAGACCGTTGTTGTCCAGAAATGGATTGAGCTTGATAAATTTGCTATGTTGTGACAATATACTCTTCTGCGAACGCAGTTTGTTGTACGAGTTTTAATATTGTTACTTCAGCATTATTCCATTCCTGCACAGTGAAAGCTTGAACGAATTTCGTTTGCGGATGCCGACAATTGTGTATGAAACGTTGAATGTTTGCTACAATTCGCACAAGGCGAGTATACGACGAATATCGTAAAAGAAGATTGTTTTCTAATTTCGCTAAAAAACTTACTGTAGGAAGTTCTTTAGCTTCTAAATTTGTTTGTTCCGAAATGTCCTTAAATTTCGGCCAGTTGTCCTGTTCTTCAGCTAACCATGATGGTCCATGCCACCATAAATGATTACTGGTTAAATCTGCTGCAGGAACACCTCTGGAGGCTAAATCTGCCGGATTGTGTTTTGTGGATATGTGACGCCACTGTTCGAAGTGTACAACGTCTTGTATTTCGACGACGCGGTTTGCTACGTAGATTTTCCATCGGGCTGGATGTTCCTTGATCCATTGCAAGACAATTGTTGAGTCTGTCCAGGCGAAGATTGGCACATGATATAGGCGCATATCTTCAAGTGTAGCCTGAAGCAGTCGTGCAAGTAGTAGAGCTCCATTAAGCTCTAATCTAGGAATTGTTGTTGGCTTAATTGGCGCTACCCTAGTTTTTGCAGTAAGCAAATTGGTATGAATTAAGCCGTTCTGATCGTCTACCCGTAAATAAACGGCAGCTGCAAAAGCCTTTGTAGACGCATCACAAAATCCATGTAATTGGATGCTTGCCTCAGATGAATAGTTGATCCATCTAGGGATTTGTATGTTTTCTATGCATTTTAAGTTACGTTTAAACTTATTCCATTGTTGTTCTATTATCTCCGATACCTTGTTGTCCCATGCACATCCTGTGATCCATAGTGCTTGCATGAGCACCTTGGCTGTGATTACCACTGGTGCCAGCCAGCCTAAACGATCGTACAGTGATGCGATGTCAGACAGAATGGTTCGTTTAGTTACCTTGGCATGAACTGTCCATGGTTTGGTTATAATGGAAAAACTATCCAGTTTAGGATGCCAGCGAATTCCTAGTGTTTTTACAGATTCCTGGTCTGTGATCGTTAGTGTTTCTGTGAATTCACGTTGCTCTGCAGGAAGATGGCTTAACAACTCTGAACTGTTGCTTGTCCATTTCCTGAGATTGAATCCTCCAGATTTCATCATACCTATTAGTTGATTTAATAAGCATTTGGCGTCATTAAGATTGTCAGCTCCAGTCAGGAGATCATCTACATAAAAATCTGTGGTTGTAACCGTAGAAGCTAAAGGCCATCTTTGCTGTTCATCATTTGCTAACTGTTGTAGCGTCTGAATAGCTAAGTATGGCGCTGACGCAGTTCCAAATGTCACCGTGTTCAGCTGAAAATCCTGAATCTCCTTAGTTTTAGGATGTCTCCAAATGATTCGCTGAAATGTTCGGTGATCGGGATGCATGGTGATCATGCGATACATCTTTTCAATGTCTGCGTTCATAGCGATTTTATATTTGCGCCAGTTGAGCAACGTGGCGAACAGCTTAGGTTGCAGAACTGGGCCCTTTAGTAGATACTCATTAAGGGATTTGCCATTCGACGTCTTAGCTGAGGCATCGAATACTACTCTCACCTTTGTTGTCGTGCTTTCCTTCACAACGGCATGATGAGGTATATAATAATGGGGCTGATTGATATTGGGCGGAGGTATTTCCTCCATATGACCCAACAAGAGATATTCGTCCAAACATCTCTCATATTCAACTTTCAAGTCTGGATTTCTGGCTAATTGTCGTTGAATTCCTTGAAAGCGTTTGATTGCTTGTATTCTCGATTGCCCCAGAGTAGGGTTCTCGTCGTTTACAAAAGGTAACTTAACTTGATAAGTTCCATTCTGCAGACGCTGGTGATTGAGTTGATAACTCTGTAGACATTCCTTGTCTTCTTTTTTGAGAATGGGGTTTGTGGGAAATTCTTCTGTTTCCCAGAACTTCTTGAGTTGAAGAGCCACATCATCAGTTGTGATTGTAAATGATGACGTTTTGTGCTCAGCTTCATCTATGCTAGACCCTAGCAAAATCCAACCAAATATTGTGTTGACTGCTGTAGGAGTCGTATTTGTTCCTTGCCGAATACCGGTTCGCAATATTTGAGCATAAACTCTTGCTCCTAATAATGCATCTATCCTTCCCGGTTTCCAGAATGTGGGATCTGCGAGTTGCAGTTTCTTTAGCTTCGCGTATTCCTTTTTAGACACTATTCTAGAAGGCAGAGGATCTGTAATGTTCTTAAGTATTAGAAAGTTTTCTTCTAATACTGCTGTAGATCTCGTTGTTCGAGGCCGAGGAGAGAGTATTGTTTGGTGCCTTGAGATGGCTGTATGGCTAGTGTTTAAGCCTGTGATGGAGACTGCAATTGGGCTTTGTACTGCTCCTAATTTCCTGCAAGCTTCCTCCGTGATGAAAGATGATTGCGAGCCACTATCTATCAGACATCGTAGAATATCAGGTTTTCCGCTTTTTGTCTGCGCTACTACTAATGCAGTTGCTAGTAGAGCATTGTGACTTTCTCGGGTTACGAAGTTAAGCCATCAGTATTGTTGACTGCTTGTAACCGGGAAAAGCTTTCCTGTGAGGAGCTAGATTGATTAGCTTGACTTGAGCTCAATCTAACTTTGTCGTGTGCTGACTTATGCTCATTATGAACAGCTGAGGACTTGGGTTTTTCCTTATTGTGTTCTTCATGAAGGGTGCTATGATGTCTCTTATTGCATTTCAGACATCTAAATTTGCTAGTGCAATTATTTAAGTGGTGAATTCCTAAGCAATTTGAGCACCGACCTGATGCCTTCAATATCTGATATTTGGATGGTATGTCCATCGCTAGATACTTCGGACACTTTTGGAGGTAATGCCTGGCATTGCATGCTGCGCATTTAAATTCATTTGTAACGTGATATGACTTTGTCACATCTGGTGTGGTGTTTGGTTTGTGATGTGGTGTGGACTTAACTAGACTATCTGCTAACGATTCTAAAATTCTTAAACGTGTATTTAAGAACCGCTTAAATGACTTAAATGTTGGGAGTTCTTGTGTGCCTCCCTGCTCTTCTTCCCACATTTTGAGGGTAATGAAAAGTAATTTTTGTACTAACAGATGTATTAGAAGTACATCCCATGATGTCGTATCAACTTCTAAACTTTGTAATTGTTGGATACATTCGTCTGTTGTATCAATTATTGACTTGAGTCCTTTAGCAGACTCTGCATTTAGTTTGGCTTGGTTTACCAAAACCTTTAATTGATGATTAACTAAAATTCTCTTGTTCTCATATCTAGCCTTTAACTTGTTCCATGCTGGCATGTAATCTTCATTTGTTACTGGGGTGTGCCGCAACAATTTCTCAGCATCACCCACTAAACAAGATTTCAGATGATGCAGCTTTTGAACTGGTGTTAGCTTTGTATTGTCATGAACAAGAGAAAAGAATAGATCATGAAATGATCGCCATAAATCGTAGTTGCCATTATACTTGGGCAACTGAATGCGCGGAAGGAATGATTCCTGTTGAACAACAGTTGTCGAATGAATACGTACTTGTCCCGAGCTTGATGCTTCAGTAGTTGGGACGAATTTCCGCAATCCTTCTACTAATTCTCCCATATATTCGGAATATTTTAACTCTGTTGAGCTATGATTATCTTGGGCTAAATACTCATGTTGCTTTTCATCAGAACTTTCTAATACAGCCTGATTTATTGCCATATCTGTATCGCTATATATTTCCCATAGTTTCTTCAAATCTGTAATTTTAGTTTCATAAAAGCCTTGTGTTCGTTTAACAAGGTTCGTTTTCTTTCCATTTTCGATTAACTTTTCAATTCTTGCACGCAATATGCTTTCCGTAAGGATTAGTTTATCTACTGAATCCATGTTGATTGATATTTACGATTAGTTAATTAACCGTGTGGGTTAAATGATGAAGATAATTGAAAAAAAAAAGCAATTTAATGCCACGTGGGATAAATGTAAATTTAGTCGAAGAACGTAAATTGATACCGTGTATGACAAATTGACGTGAAAAATATTTATCTAAATTTTCGTTACTATTTTTTGTTAATTTAATTAATCAGCTATTTATTAAGAGTTACTGACATGTAAGTTCAGCAAGTAACTATGTAACACGATTTACTGACATGTACGTTCAGTAATTATAACAGAAATTTCGAAAATATTCGAGCTGCCTCGTCTGGGCACCCTGAAGTTTTACGTCTAAGCACGTTTATAAATTAGTTTTTGTATTTTTTAATGAGAACTGCCACGTCTAAGCACAGTTATTATTTTGAAAACTTCTTAAAAACTGCCACGTTTCAGCACAATAACAGTAAGAATTGCTTGACTAATTTAATCGTAACTGAATTATTGTCAATCGCAACAGTAAACAGGCACACATTCCTGGATGGAACCACCAAAAAATGTTTTGTAATGTAGCGGTAATTGAACACTACAGCTATATTACTGCATTTTGGGTAGGTTAGTGTAGCGGTATGTTAAAATGACAAGATATGTGAGCTTGTGTTTACTGTTACTTTATTGAGCAAAAATTCCTTATTTTACGTTAGTCTGAATTCTATTTTATTTTTTCACTTCAAATGTACTTAATTAATTTAATTAATTATCTGTAGGCATGTATTCTTGAGGTGTCGTAACGTGACACGTGCTCAATTTTATACCTCAGATTTTCACCAATTTCACTTATATTTGAAAATTCACTGTCTACTTTCATTAGTTCTTCTTAATATATTTCACATCACTCTTAATATTAATTAATTCTACTTTGTTTTTTCACATGAAACGTCTAATATGCTTAGCTTGCATGCGTTAAACGCTATATGAAAAAACCTAAAACTAAAATGTCTGCCACCAAATATATTTTAAAAATGTATAAAAAATACTTAGCCTATAATTTCACCAAAAACCTGTAACACCACAGAAGTTAATCTTTACTTAGCATGTAAATACTGTACCTTGCTTGGCACGTTGATTTATGCTAGAAAGATTTGAAGTTATTTTCACTGATGAATAATTTTCCACTTTGAAGAACACTAGATCCATGCGAAGTTGCATTTACGATCGCTGTCAAACTAATGAGAGTTTAGTTAGGGAGCACCTCCTTTTTATAATGTCCGAGCCGCCATTTTCGGACAAGTTCCACATGAAAAAATGCAAATTTCATATATTTTTTGCACATTATAAGTCCATGCTGTAATGTCAAAATATTCCAAATTATGTGAATTAATTTATTTTTAATTATCCATAATTTTTCCTAATTCATTTATTGAAATATTTCAATTTTTCTAAAATTTATCAATATGGCCGCTCCCTATTATACTATGTTGATTTCCGGTGTGGAACTTAAATTCTCTCACCAATTTTCTTCTGTCTCGTTTCCACATCGTTCTCTTTCCCACTCATTATGGGAATTAAAATTACCTTTTTTTATAAATATTTCCTTACCTGGGCAATTTCGCGTTTTTTAATTATTGCCAACAGGTAGAGCGCGGCCAACTTCGTAAAATTGATTATTTACGTTGTTGCGGTGACAGTTCGGTTCGCGGATTTTCAATAGTGAAGTGTCGTGTTATTTGAAAGGATTTTCTTCGCCACTAAGGGATTAATTCACAAGGTAAGTGGATAAATATATTCTTTAAGTATTAATTAATGATTTTCCTGTGCATAATTTGCAGGAAATATACAAATTATGCGAAATTTTTATGTTGGAAAAGTGATTAATGAAGTGTCAACAATGGCTACAATTGTTGATTTTTCATTAATAATAGTATGTTTAGCTTCTGCGAGTTTATGTTATTCGCATATTTAAACATAATTGCATGTTTCGCAATAGTTTATTATGCCAGTAACATGAACTTCGCTGAAAAGTAGCAATGTTTATGTTTTCATGTAGTGTTGTTGTTGTACTGCCAAGAAATTTGTTTCTTGGCAGTTTGCATGTATGTAATTAAATTTTTTATTGTACTGCATAATAGTTAATCCAATTGATTCTATTAAACTAATATATCTTTTTTTTTCTCATTTCAGATACTTTTTGAAGATACAGGAGGCAAGTGATGACTGGACACAGGATCTTGGAATTCTAGGGAAGTATTAAATATTTTATATATTGTATTCTAATTATTTTTTTATTTATTTTCAGCTGTGTTCAACAATTACCGACACCTTGAAAAACCCCAGTCAGTTCAAACGGACACCTGAAGCCCAGACGTCTCTTGATCTACTAAAGCAAAAACTTACTTCTGCTCCGTTGCTAGTGAGCCCAGACTTCACCAAATCTTTTATTATCCAGTGCGATGCGGCCCAGCAAGGTATTGGTGGGGTGCTGATTCAACTATATGAAGATGGCCACGAGAAACCAATAGCCTACGTCTCGAAAAAGTTGAACTCAGCACAACGAAAGTACACCGTCACAGAGCAAGAGTGCTTAGCTGCAATCTTGAGCGTACTGAAGTTCCGGCCCTTCATAGATCTCATCCCGTTTAAGATTGTGACGGATCATACAAGTTTGAAATGGCTGATGCCTCAAAATGACCTCAGCGGTAAGCTTGCTCGGTGGAGTTTGAAGCTTCAGGGTTTCGACTATACTATTGAGCCCCAAAAAGGAAGCCTGAACGTCGTCCCTGATGCGCTGTCACGCATCCATTGTGACAGCCTGTCCACCAACAAAGATCCTGGCCCGGAAGTTGAACTTAGTTCGCCATAGTTCAACTCGTTGGAATATGAGGAACTGAGGCATAAGGTTAAAACGACTTGTTATATACTTGTTTGTGGGGCAAGTAGGAGCCGTATCCAGTTCTCCCTTGCACCCTAGTGTTGCAAAACTAAAACCATCTTGCCTTTTCTTTTATACACAAACACCCTTTTTTATAATTTCACAACTTTTATTTTATTTAACAATTTGGCCCCTTTTCTTTTTATTTCAATTTCACAATTTTCATTCGGTTAAATAATTTTACTTTTTTTTATTTCAATTTCACAATTTTCATTCGGTAAAATAATGTTACTTTTTCTATTTTACTTTCAAAATTTTCATTCGGTTAAATAATTTTACTTTTTCTTCTTGCTTCTTTTGTTTTCACCTAGCGAGACCGTGCCGAACCGAAAATGCCAAAAATCAACTCGCCTTTTTGTCGTTATAAAAATCAACTGCCGAACCGCCGTTAACAAAATTAAAAACCCAACTCGGCTCTTGATAACTTTCGTCGCGATCAAGAGCCCTCGTTCAGGGTAAAAAATGCATAGTTGCATTTTCACCCTGAGAAAATTTTCATTTATTCTGGACTTGATTAAACAAGTCCAGAATATTTTTCGTTGGACGGTGGCTTGACATTTGATGCTTTTATAAACATCAGCCACCGTCACGACGATTAAAATTGCCGCGCGCGTATACATGTAATGTATTTTCGCGGCGCGCATTTCTTATCGCGAAAGCTTTTTTTTGTGATATGTATGTACGTTCGTACATACATATTATAATTTTCACGACAAATCGTACTGAAGGTACGATTTGTCTTTTGCTTTATTTTTTTAAAGTAATTATTTCTACTGGCAAATTTTGCTGAAGGCAAAATTTACCATGGGAATAATTTTGTTTTAATTTATGGAATGTGAAGAAAATTGCTGACGCAATTTTCTTCACTGATTGAATTGATAAGCTAACCATGTTTTAGGCATGGTTAGCTTATGTGAAAATTTATTGTATGAAATTTATAGAATTTATTTATTTTATATATTTTATAAATTTACTTTTAGGCCTGTTACAGATACATAACAATCCTTCCCCCTGAGAAAAAGAGAATTATTCTTTGAAGAGGAATAATTCTCAGGGGAGGTTGTTGTGGTTTCTATCGCTTCTATTTTATGTGTTTTTTTTTTCTCTAATGTTTTTGATTCGCTTTTACCTTTCCTGTCTTTCTTCTGTTTCCTTTTTGCTTGTATATAAAAAAAAATGAAATAATAAAAAAAATTATTAAAAGAAACAAAACGTTAACCTGTTCTGATTTATATCCCCCTTCCCCTTGTTATTTTTCAGTTTTTTTTTTTTTTCTCTCTTTTTTTTTTAACTGGTGTAATTAAAAGGAAGACAAGGACGCATCGCTTCGGTTTCTTTCTCTTTTTGTTTTGTTTTTAGGTCTATTAGGTCTGATACTAATTTGGCGGATCGGGTCTCGGTCGAGGTTTACAACATTTTTGTTAATATGTTTAATCTATGAATATATAATAATTTCTAGATCTATTATTATTATTTTATTTTTTGATAATCTAACCTGGTAAAACTTTTTTTGTTTTTCTTTTTAGTAATTCTAGTTTTCAGTTTACTTGTTTAATGCCTTTCTTTCAAATTCTCTTATTTTATATATATTGTTTTAATTCTAATTAAAAAAAATTTTTTTTCTTTTATCATTATTATAATGATAGGGGTAGTAGCCTGGTATTAGGTATATTTTTTCCTTATTTATGTATTATTTATATCTCTATGTTTCTGACATTATTCTACTCTCTTCTTTTTTTTTTTTTAATATAATGCGTTTCAGTTTTCTCTTGTCATTTATTCTCTACGATTGTATTTTCTCTTTATATTCTTTAGGGTATTTATTTATTATTTCTATTTGTAATTTACTAACCCCCTTTTTTTTTTATTCCTTTTAAGTTTAATTTATTATTTTACGCATTTTAATTTTTTACTATTTTATTTCTAACTCCATACATTTTTGGGTATCTTATCCTTAGGGATTTGTTTATTTTTTGTTTGTGGTTTAATATATACCCTTATTTATTTATTCTTTATTTTTTTTTGCTAATAATTCTAATATAAAGTGTTTTTTTTTTTGTTACATTTAGTTTTTTGGTTTCTTCTACATATTTTACCAGGTCTACTATTTTCTATAATTTTACTTTGACTAAGTGGCTCATGTTGACAGTATCAGTGTTCCTTTGGCCCGCCTTAAACCAATTGAACAGACTTAGTTCTAGGAAGTGATCGAGCTCGCTTTAAACTGGGTTGGGGCGCAGGGGTTCGTTCTTCTAAAGGAATTCCCTCTGATGAAATTTCGGGGTTACCTTGTGGTTGATTTCTCCGTTGTCTCATCTTGATGACAACAGGGTTAAGATATTTTACTGCCACCACAATCATTATGGCCAGAACAAGTAGGCTCGTAAATGATACAGAGGTGGTGGACAGGATATGGGAGTTTCTATTTGATACTTTCTCTTGGTATTTGTTGATTTTACTTTGGATTTCTTCCAGCGAATGCGTGTCCTGGTAGACTGATTTATGAGTATCGTCTCCAGTTAAAATTTCCATTGAGACTTGCGTTTGGTTTTGAGATTCTGGTAAAATGTCAGCCAGACTCAAATTAAATAAGGAATGATTAAATTGGGGAAATTGTTTGGGTTGAATTATTTTCAGCGGGCGTTTACTTTGACCTTCGTACTTGAGCACCTTGTCACTTATTTGCACTTGACATGGTTGCGTTATCTCTAATATCCCTTGTCCTTCCAGTTTCGAGATCAGAAAGTGATCTGGACATGTGATGTGTAGCACCGTTGAGGTGATAAATGAAAATAGCCACGTATTTGGCTTGTTTAGTTTGATCAACATGTCCTTTTGGGGAGATTGAACTCTGGTCCGGCATTTGGGTACTTCATTTAAAGGATTATATAACAACTTAATGGCACATTCATTTGATGTTGCTGCCTTTATTATGGGCGTATTCAGTAGGCCTACATACGTGTTTTCTTCCAAATTACTTGTTATTTTCTTGAAGTTTTTCATGTCCTCGCCTCTTAATAAGAGAAATTCCTGGGTTTTTGCGCTATTGGCTATGTATGAATAACCAGGGTTTGGAATTAATGAATAATTTGCTGACTTGGGTACAGGATAACATTGAATCTGTTGTAGCCTCATTCTTGGCAGATTAAAAATTGGGAGAGTGATTCTCACCACCAATTTATTTTGCATAAGGAGTGATTGGGCCCCTGCTGTTTGGTATAGAACAGATAGACAATTTTGGTCATTCGGGCAATTCGAAGTCGTCTTGCGATATATTTGTAACAAGTTTTGTGGGGATAGGAGCAGTGGATGAATGTGATTTGTTCTACTAGCCATTATTATATCCAGAAGGGCTTGTTGTCGATATTCGACTTCGATGATTTGGAGTAATAAGCTTGATATAATCTCTTGTCTCAGTTGCCTCCTAGTTAGGTCATCGGCCACATGGTGGAGATCGTTTATCTGGTGTGCTATTTTTTGTTGACGATCCATTAGCAAAGCCAGCGGTTTTTGAATCTTTTCCAAGGTAGTTTTTACAACACTAATTTGTTGTTTCTCTAGCTCGGCTAGGGCTTGTGTATTTGATTCAAGTTCTTCTAACCTGCTGTAAATTTCTTTCTCATTATTGCTGTCCATGGTACCGAATAAGTAATGCATGGCACCACCTATTCCGTCAAATAAAGATCTGGTTTTGCGTTTTCCTGGTACTAGTTCCTTTATTGTTTCCGTGCGCTTTCGTATGCTATCTATTATAGCGTGAATGTGTAGCTGCTGCACGTTGCACAGATCTCCTTGGTCTGTTATATTTATGCACAGTTTGTGCACCAAGTGCTCTGCATATTCCGCTAGCTTTATCTGGGTATCTAGTTCGTCCAAATCTATCTCGGTGAGGACATTCCAGGTGTCATGATATACCATGAGGCTTCCTAGGTCCTCGAAAAATATGCCCGAGCCATTTAGTTGGGTCCTTATATAGGGTTTGCCAGCGATCTCTCCTGTTGTGTATTGGATAAGGAGGGCAAATACGATGAATTTTAGCGCCATTTCTGTGGACAATTCGGAGGGAGGAAACAATTCTTTAAGTTTATTTGTACTTGCATTGTGCCGTTTTAAACTGGGCAGTGGAGTGACTCCACCGCAAATGTTTCTGGGGAGGTATTGAAATGACGTTTAATGGACATTGAAGTAGGAATTTCAAGTCAACCTGGTTCATTTTTGTACAACCTGCTTTTATTCGAAATATGGTTTTAAACGGTTGTTATGTACCGTTACAGTACGCTTACCAATTTTTATTGTGGTGTTTACTCCACTTGGTATAGCAGTTACCTGATAAGGTCCTACCCAGATTTGGGAAAGCTTATGTTTCCTGCTTTCATTTTTAATGAGGACCTTGTCTCCTATGTGGAAAGTTAGGGGTCGTACTGTCTTATCATAGTACCCCTTTGAGCGCTGTTTACTTGCCAATAAGTTCTTTCGTGCCGTGGCATATGATTTTTGGAGCTTATACTTCAGTATATGATAATAGCTCTCATGATTGTAAACGGGTTCGGGATCCCGTTTTAAATTTGATGGGACATCCGCTGTGAAGCCGTATAGGCAGTCCATTGGGGTAAGTTTAGTACCCTCGTGTACACTATTATTATACACGAATGCAGCGGTTCGTAGGAATTGGTCCCATGTTTTGGGATTTTCGTCTACGATTGTTCGCAGGTATTCAATCAGCGGTCTGTGGGCACGCTCTAGTGCTCCGTTAGACTGCGGGTGGTATGCCGAAGTCTGTAACTTCTTTACCTTTAGAAGCTTACATACTCTTTTGAATAATTCACTCAGGAAATTTGTTCCCTGATCGGTGAGTATTCTTTTGGGTATGCGATAGCGCGTAACGATTTCATCAAAGAAAACCTGCGCTACTGTGACTGCTTCTGCATTAGGTATGGCATACCAGTCGACAAATTTTGTTAAATTATCTTGGAAGGTCAAGATATATTTGTTTCCTGATGTGGTCTCTTCTAATGGACCTACAATATCGAGGTAAACTTTGTCGAACGGTTGTTCTGCGATGTCCGTGATAACCATTGGCATTTTATATTGTGGAGAAGCTTTCATCGTCTGGCACTTTGGGCATTTTTTTATGTATTTCTTGATGTCGCTAAGCATGTGTCTCCACCAATACTTGCGTCTTATTCGTTTGTAAGTTTTTATGACACCTTGATGGCCACCAAATGGAGAATCGTGATAATCTTTTAAGATTGTTTGGATCTCCGTAGGGCTCGTGATAACTTCGGGTGTCTTGCCAGTACTTACTTTTTGCTCAAGCGATGCTGGGTTTAGTTTTTCCGCCTCCGTATGTTGAATTTCGTTTTGGTCCGCATTCGTGTGCTCTTCTGTCTCCACACTGGAGCTATCTAATGTCTCTTGAGCCTTTTGCTTCTGAGCTCGAGTCACGACGAAACAATGAGCGGATTTCTTTTTCTTTTTATTATTTGTGGAATCGTCTTCCTCCACATCTGAGTCCATCGTGTGGTGGACTAGGGCTTTTACCGTTAAGGTATTGCCTAAACTGTCTTCCTTTAATGCTTGAGGGATGCGACTTAGTGCATCTGCATTAGTGTTGTACTTCCCTGGTTTATATTCGATGTTGTAATCGAATTCAGATAATTTGTGGTGAAATCTCACCAAACGGGAAGTAGGGTCTTTCACATTGAAGACACCTTTGAGAGGTTTATGGTCAGTGTAGACCGTGAATTTCCGGCCTTGAAGATAGCACCTGAAATTCTTGGTAGCCCAGACAATAGCCAATAACTCTTTCTCTATAGTGGAGTAATTTCTTTCGGCTTTATTTAATGTGCGGCTTGCATAGGCAATGGGCTGGTCCTTTCCGACTTCTCCTTGAGAAAGAACAGCTCCTAGAGCCTCGTTACTTGCGTCAGTAGTAAGATTAAATGATTTTGTAAAATCAGGGTAAATTAAAAGTGGTGGAGAAATTAAAGCACTTTTTATGCTCCGAAATGCTTCTTGGCATTTCTCTGTCCAAGTGAATTTTACATCCTTTCGGAGTAAATTCGTAATTGGGCGTACAATTTTGGAGAAGTCTGGAATGAATTTCCTGTAGTAATTGGCAAGTCCTAAAAATGACTGAACTTGCCTTACTGTTTTTGGAACAGGAAATGTTTGGACGCAGGCCGTCTTACTTGGGTCTGGTAGGGCTCCTTCGCTAGAACATTTATGTCCTAGGTAAACAACTTCTCTTCGTAGAAACTGGCACTTCTCTGGCTGCAGTTTCAAGTTGTTCTCTCTCAACTTATTGAAGACTTTCCTCAACTTTTCGTTGTGGTCGTTTAAATTTTTACCATAGATGACGATGTCATCTAGGTAAACAAAACATTCGAGGCCTTGTAGGCCTGTTAATACGAAATTCATTAGGCGTTGAAATGTGGCGGGGGCTCCTTTGAGCCCGAATGGCATACGCTTGAACTCGTAGTGCCCATAGCTTGTGCTGAAAGCAGTTTTATGTCGATCTTTTTTGTCGACAAGAACTTGGTGATAGCCGTTGGCCAAATCGAGTGTGGTGAAATACCTTGCGTGACCTAGTTGGTCGAGAATATCCTCGATTCGGGGTAGCGGAAATGCGTCGCCTATTGTCTTTTCGTTTAACTTACGAAAATCGACAACGACGCGCCACCTTTTTTCACCGTCAGGTCCCGCTTTCTTGGGGACAACTAGTAGAGGTGAATTCCAAGGGCTTTTACTAGACTGGACTATCCCACTGTCTAGCATTTCTTTTAGCTGCTCATTTATTACTTTCCGCTGTGTTTCAGGTAAGCGGTACATTTTCTGATTGATTGGTGCTTGATCTTGCACCAATGGAATATTATGCGTTATCGCATTTGTATAGGTGAGTTTGTCACCTTTGAGGAAGAAGATATCGTTATACTCTTGGCAGAGCTCCGATATCGAATTTTTTTCTTCCGCGGTTAAATTTGGGTCTAGGCTGAGTTCTTGCTCTAGCCTAGAAATACGCGGGTATTGTTTTGGGTCGTCCGGAGTCTCATTATCCGGGTATAAGTATCTTACATGTTGTAATATCGCCGTTTTGTCGGCTGAACCTATGTTTGACTTACTTTTCCTTGTGAATTTGTTTCCTGAAATTGGATTGAATTTAATTAATTCCTTATGAGGCTTTATTTCGTTGTATTTAGCATGTAACAGGGTACTTGCTTCCTGCTTTGTTGGCGGCTGAGTTTGATACACCTGTGCGGTCTTTGCCTTAGGTTGTGTGGAATACTCATGCGCGTCGATGCTATTGTGTTTTGACCATGTAAAGTTCTTTATACTGGAAGACGGTGGAGTAACATGCACCTTTAATATAGGCTTTGGCGACTCGCTACCGTTCTTATATGGCCTTTGTTTATATAGAAACGATTTATGCCTAGGAATTTTGGACGGAAGAGTTATATGCACCTTTTTGGCAGGCTTTAGACACTCGGTTCCGTCTCTTGTGTTGTTTGATATTGCCTCCATATTTGGTAGTGGAATGTGTGTTCTTTTGTGATCTTTTGAGTGCGTTAATGGGACTATGGTGTAGTCATTTATGGGATATAGCTGTAACTTTAAGCTATGTATGACTACTTGATGACTGTTAGCGTTGAGAATACTAACCAGCACTAATTCTTCTCCAGATGACAGCAAACTGTTTGCCAAGAAGACTCCATCGCTTATCTCTTGGGATAAACAGAGCATTTCTTCTTGAGTTTGTAACGGCACTGAGGCCACAATTTGAGAGCGCGCAGGTATGCAGATTGGTTCCTTAAAGGTAACCAATTGCTGCCTGCCATCATCGGTCTCTTGCTCGCCCAGACAGCTTTTTTCACATTCCTTGGGCCCTTTTGGAGCTTGGCAGCCAGCTTTTCTCGTTTGAGAAGCCTTGAAGACACTGCAGGTGGATAGTTCAGCCTGTTTAGACTCTACCTCTTCTGCAAGTGTTCTTACTTCGACTGCTTTTTCAGAATGTAGCTTGTCCGTGTCAAACTCTAATGGCAAAGCAAATTCGTCTGGATTAGTTTCCGTGCGAGGAAACCTTAGTGCCTTATTAGGACCCTCAACGTTGCAGTTTTTTGCTAGGAAATCATTTCCTAGAAGTCCATCATCGGAAAGGCCAGGCAAGTTCTTTACGACTTGAAACTTGCAGGGAATTTTGTTTTTGAAAACGAAGTTTCCCTGGCAATTTCCCAGCGTCTTTCCCGTACCAAATGGGGTCTGAAGTGTACATGCCTCATTGTGGTTAATTTCTTTGAGGTCTTTTAATGACCTTTTCTTTATTATACTTACCTCAGCGCCTGTGTCTACTACTAGTTTAGTTTGGCCGTTCAGGCCTATGTCTAAAGGAAGTTTTACTGTAGCGACACTGGAATCGGGCTGCTGAGGAGACCCTATTTTATTAGATGGGAGATTTATAGTCGAGCCGGGGAGTTTTGGGTCGACTGTACGTCGTTTCCCTGACTCCGGGCTTCCCATTTTCGTTTTTGTTGGCAGTTATTTACTGCATGTCCAGAACGACCACAAAATTCGCACTTTTTTCGCACATTATATACTCTTGAGTTGTTATTGGGGTTGTGAGGCTCTCTAGGACGTTGGATTGGTGCTTCTCTGTTTTGGGGTCTTTGAAAACTATTGTTGTTCCTTCTACAGTCACGCACGTCATGATTATACATTTTGCAGTTCACACAATAAGGCGTATTTTTCCTTTTGAGGCAATCGACATATGTATGGCCTCTTAAATTACAAAAACTACAACTGATTTTATTTAAATAATTATTTTTATTTTGTACATTATAATTCTTATTAGGAGATCTTGGCTCCTGTTTGATGTATGGTAATGTGTTTGCCTGTGTGAACTGCGGCTGCTGAATGTGACTATTTGTGTTTGGCAGGGTCTGAGGAACTTGAGCGAGTGGCATTATGCCGGGAGTAAATACGCTGTGATTAGCTGATGAATTAAATTGGTTAAAATGTGCGTTATTTGGTGTTGTTGCACTTATTGAATGGGGTATCGGATTTTGCATCACATTTGGCTGAAATTGCCCTGAAGGTTGCAGGAATAGAGCACTTTGCTGGAGACGTTCCATGTCGAGTGCTCTTTGTACGAGGTCATCCACCGTGCCGTCTGTCATGGTCAGAAGGTACTGGCACATATATGGGTTATTTACGCCTGTTTTCAGTGCGTTTTTCGCGAAATCTTCCAACTGCGTTTTAACAGCTGGTGCTGCTGTGGCTCCGTATTTGGATTCTGCTGCTTCATTGCAGAGTGCCAGCATTTGTTTTACTCGTGCCGTGAAGGCTGTGAGATTCTCTAAAGGATACTGCCTTGTAGTGATTAATTTATTTACCAGTTCCTGGTAAGTTTCTCTAGGCAGGTATGTGCGATTTAGCCGTTCTTCTACTTCTTTGAAAGTAGTGGGCATATTTGAGGCAAAAAGCTGGTAAGCTTCGCCTCGAAGTCTGGTGGGAAAGATTTGCAAAAATGCTGTTAGTTCATCCACCGAAATGCACTGGATTACCTGCCTGCAGCATCCTAGGAACGTTTGGAGCTCAAGGCTCAATTTTGGGTGCTGCTCTCCCGAGAATAGGGGAACCAGCTGGGCAGTTAGCTTGGCGATTTTCGCGTAATCTGCCATGTTTATATTGGGGATTCTGAAGCTAAAGTTTGACACTTTTGGGGAACTAGTTTCTTCTAGACTGGTCTCCAGAAGGGAGTCGCCCAGCCAATTCAAAAAGACCTCACTTACGGTGGAATCACTGACACTGTCTTCAATGGCACCTTCTCTTAATTCTACACTGTTATTTGTAATTTCTGTTTCGAGAGAGTGCGAGAGTTCCCCAAACTGCTTTAAGCTTTCTTTAAATTTTTCCGTACTTTCTTTGGATTGCGCGATTTGCTCAAGTCGCCGTTCACGGGACTTTTTGAGCTGTTTATCGATGGAATCGCACTGTATAATAGAAAGTTCGGAGGAGTCTCGCACTTTCCCCTCTAGATATTTTAAATAATTTTCTAAATTTAAAGTAGAAGGTCTTACTTGTTGGGGACCTGTAAGGATTGTCCCACTCCTGAGTGTTACCCCTTTTTTTGTTGAATTTGTTGGGGGTGTTTGAGTAGCACCCTCTGTTGCGGATGTTGCTCCCGCGTTGCCTCCTTCGTACCGGGACGGATCTTCCTGTGCGTCGCCCGGCGAGGAAGATTGTTGAGGAGTTGATGGAAGTTGGATTTCCGGCGGTATTTCTTGGTGGGAGCTTTCCTCGCTCATGGACCACCGTGTGTGAAATTTGCAGCTAGGGGGGCTTCTGCCGTCTTAATTCCCTTGGTTCAAATTGAGAGGGGGGCTTATTGCCTTCTTCGAGGTCCCTCTCAATTCAGGATCGTTGGTTCGGTTTCTTGAAGTTCTTTTGCTGCCGGGGGGGCCCGTGGCCTGCTTAAATTCCCCTGGATAAAAGCTGAAAGGGGGGCGCGTTGCCTACTTCGAAGTCCCTTTCAACTCCGGATCGCAGATTGACGGTTGAGGATTCTTCCTTCCTTCAAGTGTAGCTTTAGCACTTTTGGTTGTGAACTACTGATATCCTGGGCTGGGATGAAGCCCGCTATTGTCCCACGTTGGCACTTTGTGCTTTGATGAGGGGGTGGCTGCGTGTTTTACAAACAGAGGCAGTTAAAGCTGTCCGACCCCGAGCGTTGGGAGCCGACAAGATCGAAATACTCCTGAAGCCAGACTCAACTTCAGGCGGAGGGTAGGGTGTCTTGCCCAGTATTCGATCTCGTCCTGAACTCCTTTTAGATTCGTAGGATAGAGGGTTTTCGAGCGCTTATACTTTTTTTTGTTTTTCAAAGTAGGCTTCCTCTATCCTACCGGCTGCGCCAATTGTTATATACTTGTTTGTGGGGCAAGTAGGAGCCGTATCCAGTTCTCCCTTGCACCCTAGTGTTGCAAAACTAAAACCATCTTGCCTTTTCTTTTATACACAAACACCCTTTTTTATAATTTCACAACTTTTATTTTATTTAACAATTTGGCCCCTTTTCTTTTTATTTCAATTTCACAATTTTCATTCGGTTAAATAATTTTACTTTTTTTTATTTCAATTTCACAATTTTCATTCGGTAAAATAATGTTACTTTTTCTATTTTACTTTCAAAATTTTCATTCGGTTAAATAATTTTACTTTTTCTTCTTGCTTCTTTTGTTTTCACCTAGCGAGACCGTGCCGAACCGAAAATGCCAAAAATCAACTCGC
The DNA here is from genome assembly GCA_963924295.1 of Dioctria rufipes. NCBI lineage: Eukaryota > Metazoa > Arthropoda > Insecta > Diptera > Asilidae > Dioctria > Dioctria rufipes. The sequence goes on from OZ002744.1 coordinate 108,716,716, forward strand.
CTTTTTGTCGTTATAAAAATCAACTGCCGAACCGCCGTTAACAAAATTAAAAACCCAACTCGGCTCTTGATAACTTTCGTCGCGATCAAGAGCCCTCGTTCAGGGTAAAAAATGCATAGTTGCATTTTCACCCTGAGAAAATTTTCATTTATTCTGGACTTGATTAAACAAGTCCAGAATATTTTTCGTTGGACGGTGGCTTGACATTTGATGCTTTTATAAACATCAGCCACCGTCACGACGATTAAAATTGCCGCGCGCGTATACATGTAATGTATTTTCGCGGCGCGCATTTCTTATCGCGAAAGCTTTTTTTTGTGATATGTATGTACGTTCGTACATACATATTATAATTTTCACGACAAATCGTACTGAAGGTACGATTTGTCTTTTGCTTTATTTTTTTAAAGTAATTATTTCTACTGGCAAATTTTGCTGAAGGCAAAATTTACCATGGGAATAATTTTGTTTTAATTTATGGAATGTGAAGAAAATTGCTGACGCAATTTTCTTCACTGATTGAATTGATAAGCTAACCATGTTTTAGGCATGGTTAGCTTATGTGAAAATTTATTGTATGAAATTTATAGAATTTATTTATTTTATATATTTTATAAATTTACTTTTAGGCCTGTTACAGATACATAACATAACATAACATAACATAACATAACATATACTTGTTTGTGGGGCAAGTAGGAGCCGTATCCAGTTCTCCCTTGCACCCTAGTGTTGCAAAACTAAAACCATCTTGCCTTTTCTTTTATACACAAACACCCTTTTTTATAATTTCACAACTTTTATTTTATTTAACAATTTGGCCCCTTTTCTTTTTATTTCAATTTCACAATTTTCATTCGGTTAAATAATTTTACTTTTTTTTTATTTCAATTTCACAATTTTCATTCGGTAAAATAATGTTACTTTTTCTATTTTACTTTCAAAATTTTCATTCGGTTAAATAATTTTACTTTTTTTTATTTCAATTTCACAATTTTCATTCGGTAAAATAATGTTACTTTTTCTATTTTACTTTCAAAATTTTCATTCGGTTAAATAATTTTACTTTTTTTTATTTCAATTTCACAATTTTCATTCGGTAAAATAATGTTACTTTTTCTATTTTACTTTCAAAATTTTCATTCGGTTAAATAATTTTACTTTTTCTTCTTGCTTCTTTTGTTTTCACCTAGCGAGACCGTGCCGAACCGAAAATGCCAAAATCAACTCGCCTTTTTTGTCGTTATAAAAATCAACTGCCGAACCGCCGTTAACAAAATTAAAAACCCAACTCGGCTCTTGATAACTTTCGTCGCGATCAAGAGCCCTCGTTCAGGGTAAAAAATGCATAGTTGCATTTTCACCCTGAGAAAATTTTCATTTATTCTGGACTTGATTAAACAAGTCCAGAATATTTTTCGTTGGACGGTGGCTTGACATTTGATGCTTTTATAAACATCAGCCACCGTCACGACGATTAGAATTGCCGCGCGCGTATACATACAATGTATTTTCGCGGCGCGCTCTTCTTATCGCGAAAGCTTTTTTGTGATATGTATGTACATTCGTACATACATATTGTAATTTTCACGACAAATCGTACTGAAGGTACGATTTGTCTTTTGCTTTGTTTTTTTAAAAGTAAATATTTCTACTGGCAAATTTTGCTGAAGGCAAAATTTGCCATGGGAATAATTTTATTTTAATTCATGGAATGTGAAGAAAATTGCTGATGCAATTTTCTTCACTGATTGAATAGATAAGCTAACCATGTTTTAGGCATGGTTAGCTTATGTGAATTTTAGTGATTTTTGGAATTTTTAATGTTTTATAAATTTTAGGGTTTTTAGGAATTTTAGGAACTGATTCGCTTTCTTCAAATGTTTTTGAAGGTAAGCTAATCATGTTCCAACATGTATGTATGCATGTAAACTTATTCCCTTTTTATACTTTTCCAGGGTATTAAATTTACGTACATAACAATCCTTCCCCCTGAGAAAAAGAGAATTATTCTTTGAAGAGGAATAATTCTCAGGGGAAGTTGTCGTTGTACTAATTTGTATTATTTTACTCTCTTTTTTTTGTTATATGCTAATTACTTTTGATTTGAGTTTTATTATTTCCGAATTTATTTAGTATATTTTACGTTACCGGTGTAGTACCTTATAGATCATTAGTGCTACTTTAATTTTATTATTTTATTCTTTCTCGAATTTGTTTTGCTTTTAGATCTGGTTAGGTTGGTACTAATTTGGCGGATCGGGTCTCGGTCGAGGTTTACAACATTTTTGTTAATATGTTTAATCTATGAATATATAATAATTTCTAGATCTATTATTATTATTTTATTTTTTGATAATCTAACCTGGTAAAACCTTTTTTGTTTTTCTTTTTAGTAATTCTAGTTTTCAGTTTACTTGTTTAATGCCTTTCTTTCAAATTCTCTTATTTTATATATATTGTTTTAATTCTAATTAAAAAAAAATTTTTTTTTTTTCTTTTATCATTATTATAATGATAGGGGTAGTAGCCTGGTATTAGGTATATTTTTTCCTTATTTATGTATTATTTATATCTCTATGTTTCTGACATTATTCTACTCTCTTCTTTTTTTTTTTAATATAATGCGTTTCAGTTTTCTCTTGTCATTTATTCTCTACGATTGTATTTTCTCTTTATATTCTTTAGGGTATTTATTTATTATTTCTATTTGTAATTTACTAACCCCCTTTTTTTTTTATTCCTTTTAAGTTTAATTTATTATTTTACGCATTTTAATTTTTTACTATTTTATTTCTAACTCCATACATTTTTGGGTATCTTATCCTTAGGGATTTGTTTATTTTTTGTTTTTGGTTTAATATATACCCTTATTTATTTATTCTTTATTTTTTTTTTTGCTAATAATTCTAATATAAAGTGTTTTTTTTTTGTTACATTTAGTTTTTTGGTTTCTTCTACATATTTTACCAGGTCTACTATTTTCTATAATTTTACTTTGACTAAGTGGCTCATGTTGACAGTATCAGTGTTCCTTTGGCCCGCCTTAAACCAATTGAACAGACTTAGTTCTAGGAAGTGATCGAGCTCGCTTTAAACTGGGTTGGGGCGCAGGGGTTCGTTCTTCTAAAGGAATTCCCTCTGATGAAATTTCGGGGTTACCTTGTGGTTGATTTCTCCGTTGTCTCATCTTGATGACAACAGGGTTAAGATATTTTACTGCCACCACAATCATTATGGCCAGAACAAGTAGGCTCGTAAATGATACAGAGGTGGTGGACAGGATATGGGAGTTTCTATTTGATACTTTCTCTTGGTATTTGTTGATTTTACTTTGGATTTCTTCCAGCGAATGCGTGTCCTGGTAGACTGATTTATGAGTATCGTCTCCAGTTAAAATTTCCATTGAGACTTGCGTTTGGTTTTGAGATTCTGGTAAAATGTCAGCCAGACTCAAATTAAATAAGGAATGATTAAATTGGGGAAATTGTTTGGGTTGAATTATTTTCAGCGGGCGTTTACTTTGACCTTCGTACTTGAGCACCTTGTCACTTATTTGCACTTGACATGGTTGCGTTATCTCTAATATCCCTTGTCCTTCCAGTTTCGAGATCAGAAAGTGATCTGGACATGTGATGTGTAGCACCGTTGAGGTGATAAATGAAAATAGCCACGTATTTGGCTTGTTTAGTTTGATCAACATGTCCTTTTGGGGAGATTGAACTCTGGTCCGGCATTTGGGTACTTCATTTAAAGGATTATATAACAACTTAATGGCACATTCATTTGATGTTGCTGCCTTTATTATGGGCGTATTCAGTAGGCCTACATACGTGTTTTCTTCCAAATTACTTGTTATTTTCTTGAAGTTTTTCATGTCCTCGCCTCTTAATAAGAGAAATTCCTGGGTTTTTGCGCTATTGGCTATGTATGAATAACCAGGGTTTGGAATTAATGAATAATTTGCTGACTTGGGTACAGGATAACATTGAATCTGTTGTAGCCTCATTCTTGGCAGATTAAAAATTGGGAGAGTGATTCTCACCACCAATTTATTTTGCATAAGGAGTGATTGGGCCCCTGCTGTTTGGTATAGAACAGATAGACAATTTTGGTCATTCGGGCAATTCGAAGTCGTCTTGCGATATATTTGTAACAAGTTTTGTGGGGATAGGAGCAGTGGATGAATGTGATTTGTTCTACTAGCCATTATTATATCCAGAAGGGCTTGTTGTCGATATTCGACTTCGATGATTTGGAGTAATAAGCTTGATATAATCTCTTGTCTCAGTTGCCTCCTAGTTAGGTCATCGGCCACATGGTGGAGATCGTTTATCTGGTGTGCTATTTTTTGTTGACGATCCATTAGCAAAGCCAGCGGTTTTTGAATCTTTTCCAAGGTAGTTTTTACAACACTAATTTGTTGTTTCTCTAGCTCGGCTAGGGCTTGTGTATTTGATTCAAGTTCTTCTAACCTGCTGTAAATTTCTTTCTCATTATTGCTGTCCATGGTACCGAATAAGTAATGCATGGCACCACCTATTCCGTCAAATAAAGATCTGGTTTTGCGTTTTCCTGGTACTAGTTCCTTTATTGTTTCCGTGCGCTTTCGTATGCTATCTATTATAGCGTGAATGTGTAGCTGCTGCACGTTGCACAGATCTCCTTGGTCTGTTATATTTATGCACAGTTTGTGCACCAAGTGCTCTGCATATTCCGCTAGCTTTATCTGGGTATCTAGTTCGTCCAAATCTATCTCGGTGAGGACATTCCAGGTGTCATGATATACCATGAGGCTTCCTAGGTCCTCGAAAAATATGCCCGAGCCATTTAGTTGGGTCCTTATATAGGGTTTGCCAGCGATCTCTCCTGTTGTGTATTGGATAAGGAGGGCAAATACGATGAATTTTAGCGCCATTTCTGTGGACAATTCGGAGGGAGGAAACAATTCTTTAAGTTTATTTGTACTTGCATTGTGCCGTTTTAAACTGGGCAGTGGAGTGACTCCACCGCAAATGTTTCTGGGGAGGTATTGAAATGACGTTTAATGGACATTGAAGTAGGAATTTCAAGTCAACCTGGTTCATTTTTGTACAACCTGCTTTTATTCGAAATATGGTTTTAAACGGTTGTTATGTACCGTTACAGTACGCTTACCAATTTTTATTGTGGTGTTTACTCCACTTGGTATAGCAGTTACCTGATAAGGTCCTACCCAGATTTGGGAAAGCTTATGTTTCCTGCTTTCATTTTTAATGAGGACCTTGTCTCCTATGTGGAAAGTTAGGGGTCGTACTGTCTTATCATAGTACCCCTTTGAGCGCTGTTTACTTGCCAATAAGTTCTTTCGTGCCGTGGCATATGATTTTTGGAGCTTATACTTCAGTATATGATAATAGCTCTCATGATTGTAAACGGGTTCGGGATCCCGTTTTAAATTTGATGGGACATCCGCTGTGAAGCCGTATAGGCAGTCCATTGGGGTAAGTTTAGTACCCTCGTGTACACTATTATTATACACGAATGCAGCGGTTCGTAGGAATTGGTCCCATGTTTTGGGATTTTCGTCTACGATTGTTCGCAGGTATTCAATCAGCGGTCTGTGGGCACGCTCTAGTGCTCCGTTAGACTGCGGGTGGTATGCCGAAGTCTGTAACTTCTTTACCTTTAGAAGCTTACATACTCTTTTGAATAATTCACTCAGGAAATTTGTTCCCTGATCGGTGAGTATTCTTTTGGGTATGCGATAGCGCGTAACGATTTCATCAAAGAAAACCTGCGCTACTGTGACTGCTTCTGCATTAGGTATGGCATACCAGTCGACAAATTTTGTTAAATTATCTTGGAAGGTCAAGATATATTTGTTTCCTGATGTGGTCTCTTCTAATGGACCTACAATATCGAGGTAAACTTTGTCGAACGGTTGTTCTGCGATGTCCGTGATAACCATTGGCATTTTATATTGTGGAGAAGCTTTCATCGTCTGGCACTTTGGGCATTTTTTTATGTATTTCTTGATGTCGCTAAGCATGTGTCTCCACCAATACTTGCGTCTTATTCGTTTGTAAGTTTTTATGACACCTTGATGGCCACCAAATGGAGAATCGTGATAATCTTTTAAGATTGTTTGGATCTCCGTAGGGCTCGTGATAACTTCGGGTGTCTTGCCAGTACTTACTTTTTGCTCAAGCGATGCTGGGTTTAGTTTTTCCGCCTCCGTATGTTGAATTTCGTTTTGGTCCGCATTCGTGTGCTCTTCTGTCTCCACACTGGAGCTATCTAATGTCTCTTGAGCCTTTTGCTTCTGAGCTCGAGTCACGACGAAACAATGAGCGGATTTCTTTTTCTTTTTATTATTTGTGGAATCGTCTTCCTCCACATCTGAGTCCATCGTGTGGTGGACTAGGGCTTTTACCGTTAAGGTATTGCCTAAACTGTCTTCCTTTAATGCTTGAGGGATGCGACTTAGTGCATCTGCATTAGTGTTGTACTTCCCTGGTTTATATTCGATGTTGTAATCGAATTCAGATAATTTGTGGTGAAATCTCACCAAACGGGAAGTAGGGTCTTTCACATTGAAGACACCTTTGAGAGGTTTATGGTCAGTGTAGACCGTGAATTTCCGGCCTTGAAGATAGCACCTGAAATTCTTGGTAGCCCAGACAATAGCCAATAACTCTTTCTCTATAGTGGAGTAATTTCTTTCGGCTTTATTTAATGTGCGGCTTGCATAGGCAATGGGCTGGTCCTTTCCGACTTCTCCTTGAGAAAGAACAGCTCCTAGAGCCTCGTTACTTGCGTCAGTAGTAAGATTAAATGATTTTGTAAAATCAGGGTAAATTAAAAGTGGTGGAGAAATTAAAGCACTTTTTATGCTCCGAAATGCTTCTTGGCATTTCTCTGTCCAAGTGAATTTTACATCCTTTCGGAGTAAATTCGTAATTGGGCGTACAATTTTGGAGAAGTCTGGAATGAATTTCCTGTAGTAATTGGCAAGTCCTAAAAATGACTGAACTTGCCTTACTGTTTTTGGAACAGGAAATGTTTGGACGCAGGCCGTCTTACTTGGGTCTGGTAGGGCTCCTTCGCTAGAACATTTATGTCCTAGGTAAACAACTTCTCTTCGTAGAAACTGGCACTTCTCTGGCTGCAGTTTCAAGTTGTTCTCTCTCAACTTATTGAAGACTTTCCTCAACTTTTCGTTGTGGTCGTTTAAATTTTTACCATAGATGACGATGTCATCTAGGTAAACAAAACATTCGAGGCCTTGTAGGCCTGTTAATACGAAATTCATTAGGCGTTGAAATGTGGCGGGGGCTCCTTTGAGCCCGAATGGCATACGCTTGAACTCGTAGTGCCCATAGCTTGTGCTGAAAGCAGTTTTATGTCGATCTTTTTTGTCGACAAGAACTTGGTGATAGCCGTTGGCCAAATCGAGTGTGGTGAAATACCTTGCGTGACCTAGTTGGTCGAGAATATCCTCGATTCGGGGTAGCGGAAATGCGTCGCCTATTGTCTTTTCGTTTAACTTACGAAAATCGACAACGACGCGCCACCTTTTTTCACCGTCAGGTCCCGCTTTCTTGGGGACAACTAGTAGAGGTGAATTCCAAGGGCTTTTACTAGACTGGACTATCCCACTGTCTAGCATTTCTTTTAGCTGCTCATTTATTACTTTCCGCTGTGTTTCAGGTAAGCGGTACATTTTCTGATTGATTGGTGCTTGATCTTGCACCAATGGAATATTATGCGTTATCGCATTTGTATAGGTGAGTTTGTCACCTTTGAGGAAGAAGATATCGTTATACTCTTGGCAGAGCTCCGATATCGAATTTTTTTCTTCCGCGGTTAAATTTGGGTCTAGGCTGAGTTCTTGCTCTAGCCTAGAAATACGCGGGTATTGTTTTGGGTCGTCCGGAGTCTCATTATCCGGGTATAAGTATCTTACATGTTGTAATATCGCCGTTTTGTCGGCTGAACCTATGTTTGACTTACTTTTCCTTGTGAATTTGTTTCCTGAAATTGGATTGAATTTAATTAATTCCTTATGAGGCTTTATTTCGTTGTATTTAGCATGTAACAGGGTACTTGCTTCCTGCTTTGTTGGCGGCTGAGTTTGATACACCTGTGCGGTCTTTGCCTTAGGTTGTGTGGAATACTCATGCGCGTCGATGCTATTGTGTTTTGACCATGTAAAGTTCTTTATACTGGAAGACGGTGGAGTAACATGCACCTTTAATATAGGCTTTGGCGACTCGCTACCGTTCTTATATGGCCTTTGTTTATATAGAAACGATTTATGCCTAGGAATTTTGGACGGAAGAGTTATATGCACCTTTTTGGCAGGCTTTAGACACTCGGTTCCGTCTCTTGTGTTGTTTGATATTGCCTCCATATTTGGTAGTGGAATGTGTGTTCTTTTGTGATCTTTTGAGTGCGTTAATGGGACTATGGTGTAGTCGTTTATTGGATATAGCTGTAACTTTAAGCTATGTATGACTACTTGATGACTGTTAGCGTTGAGAATACTAACCAGCACTAATTCTTCTCCAGATGACAGCAAACTGTTTGCCAAGAAGACTCCATCGCTTATCTCTTGGGATAAACAGAGCATTTCTTCTTGAGTTTGTAACGGCACTGGGGCCACAATTTGAGAGCGCGCAGGTATGCAGATTGGTTCCTTAAAGGTAACCAATTGCTGCCTGCCATCATCGGTCTCTTGCTCGCCCAGACAGCTTTTTTCACATTCCTTGGGCCCTTTTGGAGCTTGGCAGCCAGCTTTTCTCGTTTGAGAAGCCTTGAAGACACTGCAGGTGGATAGTTCAGCCTGTTTAGACTCTACCTCTTCTGCAAGTGTTCTTACTTCGACTGCTTTTTCAGAATGTAGCTTGTCCGTGTCAAACTCTAATGGCAAAGCAAATTCGTCTGGATTAGTTTCCGTGCGAGGAAACCTTAGTGCCTTATTAGGACCCTCAACGTTGCAGTTTTTTGCTAGGAAATCATTTCCTAGAAGTCCATCATCGGAAAGGCCAGGCAAGTTCTTTACGACTTGAAACTTGCAGGGAATTTTGTTTTTGAAAACGAAGTTTCCCTGGCAATTTCCCAGCGTCTTTCCCGTACCAAATGGGGTCTGAAGTGTACATGCCTCATTGTGGTTAATTTCTTTGAGGTCTTTTAATGACCTTTTCTTTATTATACTTACCTCAGCGCCTGTGTCTACTACTAGTTTAGTTTGGCCGTTCAGGCCTATGTCTAAAGGAAGTTTTACTGTAGCGACACTGGAATCGGGCTGCTGAGGAGACCCTATTTTATTAGATGGGAGATTTATAGTCGAGCCGGGGAGTTTTGGGTCGACTGTACGTCGTTTCCCTGACTCCGGGCTTCCCATTTTCGTTTTTGTTGGCAGTTATTTACTGCATGTCCAGAACGACCACAAAACTCACACTTTTTTCGCACATTATAAACTCTTGAGCTGTTATTGGGGTTTTGCGGCTCTCTAGGACGTTGGATTGGTGCTTCTCTGTTTTGGGGTCTTTGAAAACTATTGTTGTTCCTTCTACAGTCACGCACGTCATGATTATACATTTTGCAGTTCACACAATAAGGCGTATTTTTCCTTTTGAGGCAATCGACATATGTATGGCCTCTTAAATTACAAAAACTACAACTGATTTTATTTAAATAATTATTTTTATTTTGTACATTATAATTTTTATTAGGAGATCTTGGCTCCTGTTTGATGTATGGTAATGTGTTTGCCTGTGTGAACTGCGGCTGCTGAATGTGACTATTTGTGTTTGGCAGGGTCTGAGGAACTTGAGCGAATGGCATTATGCCGGGAGTAAATACGCTGTGGTTAGCTGATGAATTAAGTTGGTTAAAATGTGCGTTATTTGGTGTTGTTGCACTTATTGAATGGGGTATCGGATTTTGCATCACATTTGGCTGAAATTGCCCTGAAGGTTGCAGGAATAGAGCACTTTGCTGGAGACGTTCCATGTCGAGTGCTCTTTGTACGAGGTCATCCACCGTGCCGTCTGTCATGGTCAGAAGGTACTGGCACATATATGGGTTATTTACGCCTGTTTTCAGTGCGTTTTTCGCGAAATCTTCCAACTGCGTTTTAACAGCTGGTGCTGCTGTGGCTCCGTATTTGGATTCTGCTGCTTCATTGCAGAGTGCCAGCATTTGTTTTACTCGTGCCGTGAAGGCTGTGAGATTCTCTAAAGGATACTGCCTTGTAGTGATTAATTTATTTACCAGTTCCTGGTAAGTTTCTCTAGGCAGGTATGTGCGATTTAGCCGTTCTTCTACTTCTTTGAAAGTAGTGGGCATATTTGAGGCAAAAAGCTGGTAAGCTTCGCCTCGAAGTCTGGTGGGAAAGATTTGCAAAAATGCTGTTAGTTCATCCACCGAAATGCACTGGATTACCTGCCTGCAGCATCCTAGGAACGTTTGGAGCTCAAGGCTCAATTTTGGGTGCTGCTCTCCCGAGAATAGGGGAACCAGCTGGGCAGTTAGCTTGGCGATTTTCGCGTAATCTGCCATGTTTATATTGGGGATTCTGAAGCTAAAGTTTGACACTTTTGGGGAACTAGTTTCTTCTAGACTGGTCTCCAGAAGGGAGTCGCCCAGCCAATTCAAAAGGACCTCACTTACGGTGGAATCACTGACACTGTCTTCAATGGCACCTTCTCTTAATTCTACACTGTTATTTGTAATTTCTGTTTCGAGAGAGTGCGAGAGTTCCCCAAACTGCTTTAAGCTTTCTTTAAATTTTTCCGTACTTTCTTTGAATTGCGCGATTTGCTCAAGCCGCCGTTCACGGGACTTTTTGAGCTGTTTATCGATGGAATCGCACTGTATAATAGAAAGTTCGGAGGAGTCTCGCACTTTCCCCTCTAGATATTTTAAATAATTTTCTAAATTTAAAGTAGAAGGTCTTACTTGTTGGGGACCTGTAAGGATTGTCCCACTCCTGAGTGTTACCCCTTTTTTTGTTGAATTTGTTGGGGGTGTTTGAGTAGCACCCTCTGTTGCGGATGTTGCTCCCGCGTTGCCTCCTTCGTACCGGGACGGATCTTCCTGTGCGTCGCCCGGCGAGGAAGATTGTTGAGGAGTTGATGGAAGTTGGATTTCCGGCGGTATTTCTTGGTGGGAGCTTTCCTCGCTCATGGACCACCGTGTGTGAAATTTGCAGCTAGGGGGGCTTCTGCCGTCTTAATTCCCTTGGTTCAAATTGAGAGGGGGGCTTATTGCCTTCTTCGAGGTCCCTCTCAATTCAGGATCGTTGGTTCGGTTTCTTGAAGTTCTTTTGCTGCCGGGGGGGCCCGTGGCCTGCTTAAATTCCCCTGGATAAAAGCTGAAAGGGGGGCGCGTTGCCTACTTCGAAGTCCCTTTCAACTCCGGATCGCAGATTGACGGTTGAGGATTCTTCCTTCCTTCAAGTGTAGCTTTAGCACTTTTGGTTGTGAACTACTGATATCCTGGGCTGGGATGAAGCCCGCTATTGTCCCACGTTGGCACTTTGTGCTTTGATGAGGGGGTGGCTGCGTGTTTTACAAACAGAGGCAGTTAAAGCTGTCCGACCCCGAGCGTTGGGAGCCGACAAGATCGAAATACTCCTGAAGCCAGACTCAACTTCAGGCGGAGGGTAGGGTGTCTTGCCCAGTATTCGATCTCGTCCTGAACTCCTTTTAGATTCGTAGGATAGAGGGTTTTCGAGCGCTTATACTTTTTTTTGTTTTTCAAAGTAGGCTTCCTCTATCCTACCGGCTGCGCCAATTGTTATATACTTGTTTGTGGGGCAAGTAGGAGCCGTATCCAGTTCTCCCTTGCACCCTAGTGTTGCAAAACTAAAACGCCATAGTTCAACTCGTTGGAATATGAGGAACTGAGGCATAAGGTTAAAACGACTTCTCGTAAACTACCAGATCTTTGCGTCAGGGATGGCTTCGTTTACATTCGGACTGTTCCGAGAACAGGCGATCCGATTCAGAAAGAAGAAGCTTGGAAGCTTTGGATTCTACGAGGTCTTGTCACCGACGTCATTTTAAGAGCTGATCATCCGCCACTAGCTTCACACGGAGGTATAGGGAAAACACTGCAACGTCTGCGAAGACACTTGTACTGGCCACGAATGACAGTTGATGTCAGAAAATACGTAGACGCCTGTGACAGGTGTAAAGAGATCAAAGCCCCCAATACCATTCTTAGACCACCTATGAGAGTCCAGTCTGTGACAGAACTACCATGGCAAAAACGGTATATCGATTTTCTAGGTCCATATCCTCGGTCAGTGAAAGGAAATATCTGCATTTTAATAATTCTTGACCACTTTTCGCAGCTCCCTATTCTCAAACCTATGAGAAAAGCATCTACATTCAATGTGTGCCAATTCATCGAAACTGATGTGTTCCATATGTTCGGAGTCCCGGAAACGATCGTCTCTGACAATGGAGTCCAGTTTTACTCGGCTCAGTTTACCAGATTACTGAACAAGTATGGGGTGAAGCACTTGCGAACAGCAGTTTACTCGCCGCAAGCAAATGCCTCAGAGCGAATAAACAGGTCTCTATTGTCAGGGATTAGAGCGTATATTCGGAAGGAACACACAAAATGGGATGAGAAGCTGAGCCAGATAGCTATTTCCCTCAAGAGCTCTTTCCACCAAGCAACTGGGTTCTCTCCTTATCGAACACTTTTCCGTCAGCAAATGATTGAACATGGCAGCTCCTATTCCATCTTGAGGAGTCTTGGGACTCTTGGTGAGCCGTTGGGAGTAGATGTTGAAGACAAAATGAGATTTATCCGTGCGAGAGTGCAGGAGAACTTACACCATGCGTTCGAACAGGGTTCACGAGCCTATAATCTCAGGACGAAGCCTGATGATTTCAAAGTGAGTAAAGAGGTATTTAGACGGAATTTTCCCCAAAGCAACTTCCAACAGCAGACTAGTGCTAAAATGAGACTAAAATTTGTCAAGTGTCGGGTTCAAGCCAAGAAACGAAACTCCCTATACGAGCATGAAGATTTGCAGGGGAAACCCTTAGGAGTCTATCACGCCAGAGACATCAGGCAGTGATATCCATTCTAGAAGCGTCATCTATCCACTGGCACGTTTATTTCTGGTAGCCCTAAGAAGGCATCCAGCCAGCACCACTGGTAAACTATAGGATATCGCGAAGCCCTCCTATTGCCCCGTCAATGGTGGGTGATATACCTGTTGGTATTCAATCTCATCAGCACACGTCTACCCCTTATGAGTAGATAACCTTTTATAGTCCCTTCCGGATCGGTCTCATTAGGAGGATTTTTCCTTGTCTGTCCGTCTACAGCATTTCGCTAATCGGCAATTGTCGGACATAGTAGTAATAAATCTATTCCTGGTGGCCCTAAAAAGGCACGCAGCCAGCTTCACTGGTAAACTATAGGATATCGCGAAGCCCTCCTATTGCCCCGTCAATGGTGGGTGATATACCTGTTGGAATCCATTCCTGTATACGGCTGTTAGCATGTTAGGAAACTAAATCGACAACGTCACCACTTCAAGGACGCCTTGGAGACAAACCCATGAACAACATGGTCGGATATCGGAGTGGGATGTTGTGCCGGGAAAGCTTAGCGATCAGTTCTTTAGGTTAATGATCGCAGGGCTTTCTCAGCATCTCGGTGAAGGAAGGCAAAGAGACACCGACCGGCTGGATTTTTTTGGGTTACCAGCTTGTCGGTGTAACTTTGGTTTCCCACACGGTGCAAGACACCGAGGTCTGATCAAAGACTTGCGAGCCTTCAGGGATGTATCCTCGATGCGTCATCACTCAATTGTAGCCGAAAGTCGTAGGCAAATTCGAGTGATGAGGAATGCGCATTGGGTCGTGGGTCGAGACACACACTGGGCGCCCGCAGCGATGAGGCCTATGTTTAAGACCGGCTAGCTCAGTCGACCATTTTTCAGCGTTGTCTGAACCATGGGTGGCGCAGACCACTCTGCCCTGATATGGTCGTAGCGTATTGCATATAACAATATGCTACACGAAGTACTGAAGCGAGCGTGTAAGCCGTCTGCTGTTAAGCGGAAAACTTGAACGCACCCCGAACGAGAGAAGTGCGTTTCCTCACGCTCGGTGTGACAGGGTGACGGAAAGAAAAGAAGAAGACAATCATCCCTATCCCGTCAAATATTCCTCACCTTGTACAAGTGAAGAGTGACCTCCAGAATTTTCGAAAAACATCGGCTAGGTGTTAAACCCCGCACGTAAGTTAAAACGATTTTTCATCTCTCCTAATACCCTATTTTCGATTTGTAAAATTATTATCCCCTTCAGCAGGAGAAAAATTCAAAAAACCAGGCGAAATTCCAGCAGCAGTAAAGTCGCCTCTTCTACGCTGTGAATAAAATATGCAAGCAACCGAAATATTTCTGTGAAGTTACTACAATAAATAAAACTAAACTGGAGAAATCCAGCCAAAAGTACTACGCCAGCATTCCCCATCAAAGAGCTGCTGGACTCCTGTTAAATAAAAAATTAAAATATTTTTCCCAAGCATTGGAGGACCGAGACCTTTATTAGCTATTTTAGGCGGAGTGAAAGTAGCTGACAAAATTCAATTAATAGAAGTAGTTACGCTATGTTCATTCTGGATCACTTTTTCCATACAAAAGTCTGGGTGCTGGAGGTTGGCTGAGAGCTTTAGTGACAATATCTGATACTATGACTAGGATTGTCTGGGGTATGTTGGACTGGGCTACGTTACCTGTACCAAGGCTTGGGTAAAATGTGTGCGGCTTATTTGTATTCAGTAATGATATGAAATATCCTATGCGAATTATATCGGGGCTATATACTTGTCAGCTTGAGTTTGGTGTTAGTTGTTTACTTTAGTATGAGTGCCTGTGGTATGTTGGGCTGGGCTGAGGAAACATTACCCAAGGCGAGGGTGGATGTGTGCAGCTGTGTATTTATGTGGATAAGTAATGTTGTGAAATTCCCTAAGTGAATTAGTGTAATTAGTATTAGTAATAATTCACGTTAACTCTAGAATATTTTTGTTCATGCCAATAGATGATTGTTGCGGCAGTCAATGTCTCCCTTGAAGTAATGGTGGCAGCAAGCCTAAAACACAAAACAAAGACTAGCATTAATAAAAAGAAACAAATTATATTAATACGATTGAAAAAATCAAAAATATCTTCCCTTTCCAAGTTACTTTGGCTGCCACCTAGTAACTACCAGACGATACGCAAGCATCTACGAATCAGGATCTAAAAGAAAACAGGAGTTAATGTAATAAAACTCATTAAAAGCAATTAAAGAAACAATTACAAAACAAGAATTTTTTACATGAAAACCAAACTTACAAGAAAAACGTAAACAAAGCAACAACAATAACATGGAATACACAGAAGTATACAAACCACAGCACAAAAAAAAACTATTGCATGCAACCAAATTCTATAATAATAGCAAGTGTATAGCAAAATCAATGCCGATAAATTAACATATTGGCCTTTAACCAATTGATTTTATTATAATTTGATAAAGGAAAAAACTACAAGACAACCTTCGTAATGACAGATAATTTGGACTCACCTCAAGTGCATTTTTTTTTTATGAAATTTACGCCTGGCATCCATAATCCAGGGCAATTAAAAGTTGGTAAAGGTGCTCCCGCGATGAATTCTGCACCTGCTGGACACCTAAACATTAAAAAACATATAAAAAACTACAGGTAAATAACACCTGTCACGCACTCAAATTAATTCGCGATTGGTCACTGAACCTAAACAATTGACACAACATAACCTACTTAATCAGTCTAGTTTTTTACGGCGCGTTCGATAATTAGATCGATTTTTTAACATTTTTACGAATTAAAAAATAATCGAAGGTTTTTTTAATTTTCCATTTACGCCCGTGAGTGGGAAAAGGATAAAGGTGGAAGCAGGATAAACAATGTTGGGGAAGTTGAAATTGGAAAATTCGGATTCCACATATAATTAATGTTGCCAGTATGTGTCAGATATTAATTTATAGCAAGTATTCGATTTTAAATTAAAATGAAAGATGTTGAAAAGAATAATGGCAAATATCAGGGAAATACAGGAAAGTATTGAAATGAACAAACAAAACCACAGTATGCCAGGTGCTAAGGCGAAATTTAAACAAAATCCAATTATGGATATGGAAACCACTTGTTTGCTAATCACCCTGCGTGTGGAAATTAGCATCCATGTTGGCAAAATTTCCCCTCCTAGGTCTATAAAAAGACGGTGCCGAGGTCAATCAAGCTCTTGTTTTTTCTAAAATTTCAGCAGTGTGAATAAATTTCAGTAGTTTTTGGCATTTTTTCTTTTTTGGACAAGTTGGACTCAGCAACCTTTTTTTTCAATTTTGGGATATTCTTAGATAAACGTGCCGTTCATATATTTCTGCTTAGAAATTCATCGGGAAATTCGTGTTAAATTTCCGTTTTGTTGCATCGATTTTCTTAATCAAGTTGTGATTTGGAGTTCACACAAAGGTTTTTGTTTTACAGTAAAGAATATAGCGGTGTTTTGAAATGATAGTGATAAGCACAATATTTGTGGCAATTACCTCTATTGTTCCAACCCAATTGAATGACTAATAATTTTCCTTTTTTTTTCAGCAGTGAAATATCATATATAATTTAATTTAAATTTAATAATTTGTTGTCTCTAAATTTGTTAATGTAACATCGAACATTTCCCTCATAATTTTTTTTTCCAAATATTCAACACTTTAACGTGAGTTATAATTGCCAAATATGTTACAAATTAGTTTGATATTAATGTACATTGATGTAGTAAGATTGAATGTTAATTTAAATGGATTAGTGGATCAATTTGTTGAATTTTTTTTTTCTAGGAATAGGAATTTCAGTGAATAAATTGAAAGTCGTCACAAGAAATTTGTGTGTTATAATTTACACTAACCCAGCATATCCCCCTTTGTTTCAGCAAGGGTTAAGAGAGAAAAAATTGGTAATCTGCAGTGATTTGAATACTCTCATACCACATTTTTGGTCTTTCGAGCCGAATTTGTGCGGCCCAGTTTGCTCCATCACTGAAATTTTCCTAAAGATCTTTAACAGCAAATTGATCAACAGTTTATTTTATAACACTCCGGGTTTATTGAATAGTTTCATCATTAGAAATATTTGGCAATTATTATAACGTTCCTAAAGCTTTCCCCTCCTTTAATAAAGCCTTAGGTCTTCAGTAATCATATAAGACCACAAGTAAAATGGCAGCAATAGCCGATGAATTATGCATCAAGCAAACTGTTCTAGCAGATAAGTTAGAGCAATCCATAGCAAATGGAAAAAAGACTAGGATTGAAAAGCGAACATTAAGTTTCTATGAGAATCAATCAACAAATTTAAGGATAATGTGGGCAGAATTCGATGCCAGCGACACAAAACTAAGAGAAGCCATCATATTATCAAAGCAACAATGTATACACAAGTACATAGCAGATAGCACATATTCAACTTTAGAAATTAAATACATAGAATATTTAGGGGAAGTAACTGAAGCAATAATTCAAAGGCCTCAAGTCAAAGTAGTACAACCATTCCCGGACCAACATCAACAATTATTCACACGAGTGACAATTACAGCCAGTTACCACGAATTAATTTACTCAAATTCAATGGTGAATACTCTTCGTGGAGATCATTTCGTGATTTGTATTGTAAAGCCATGACCACGGTCAACAAAAGTAAACAGAAATCAGAACAAAAAAAGAAATAAAAACAAACAAAGTTTGCTCGACCTCAAGAAGAATTTGCAACGCAAGCAATTCTGCTATGCAAGCATAATTCTTCATTGATAAAATATATATACACCTGAAGTCATTGCTTTACAATATCGATAAATTATGACTCAATCAGAAATCGTGTGATCAAAAATACTGACACTACTATTTCTGATTATTAATTTTGTATATTGCAATTCTGCAATAATCCCCCCCCCTTTAGAATTATAATGAAATATTGATTCTTTGTTATCGATTGATGTAAATAAGCTGCTATTATTGAATAAAATCAGAACTTATCAGATAGTTGAAAGGCGTCTTTTAATTTCTCAAGTAAAGAGCGGCATACTGTGCCATATCAATATAAAGCGGCATACTCTGCCTTATAAATACATCGGCATACTCTGCCATACAAGTACAAAGCGGCATATTCTGCCTTGATCAAATAGCGGCAGTCTCTGCCATTTAAAAACAATATCGGCATCCCCATTGCCACCAAGGGATAATATCATCACAGCGGCTCTTTAACCATAAATCGTAAGTGCGGCAGCCTGCTGCCTATTTAATTAAATACATATTTATGACGCATAGTACATTTTGAATAATCATGGATAGCTTTTTAAATACATCGTGGAAAAAGCATATTACATGGCGACCCTGCAAACCGGACCACCAACTCTGCAAAGCGGACCATTAAGCAAGACAAAAAAACTAATCCTACAAAACAAATCATCGTGTGACATCAAAGCGCAGAACAACGACTCCAGCATACGTAAGAGGACGGCACCAAGACGTGTAACATGCTCTAAAAGAAGAGTACCTGAAGAAACAACACCAACAACCGAGTACACACCCACTACATCGTCATACCTAGACTCGACCACACCAACATACATTCCGGCAACTAAAGCTCTACAGATTACAAGAATACCTGAGAAGTACATACCGACTGGACTAAACTCACCCGCAAATAAATACACAGCCACAACACTACAGCGAGTGACACAAAAACTCTCCCTGCAAGAAGCACTAGAGAAAGACCCCGCTGCTGGCCCAAAAGCGATAACAATCGCACAGTATAAAGAAAAAAGAAATCCAGTGAGCAAACTGAATGAGGAGATAACGACGCCTCTAGCATATGTAAAAAAAAAAAGGGGCGGTATAGCAGTGAAGCTACGACAACAAATAGCGGAGCTCTACAGGGTAATACCTATAACAGCGGATAAAAGCTTAAAAAAAGAATTAATTTACAAGCTCAGCAAGCTCAAATGGGAAAGCCGCAATCGAAAGAAGTAATTGTGGCCCAGAATGCAGCAGCAGCAGCGACAAGTCCGGTGGTACAAACAATCTCCATTCATGATGTTCTTCATGTACCGACCGCAGTAACGTTAGCAGTAATACTAATATTGATAGCAGTTGCAGTATACTTCGGAAAAAGACTTCTGCACAAATACATAAACACCAACATTCAGAGGAACGTAAACAATATGGCTAACGTTTAATAAATAAAATAATTCGGGTTTATAGATTTTATAATTAATTAATCTTTATATATGGACATAAATAGCTTTAAAAAAAAAAAAAAAAAAAAAAATTTATATGGGTTTCTAGGTAATAAAAATTATTTTATATAGGATGAAATATTAATGATAGAACAACTCTCTTTAAATACACTTGTAATTAGATCTTTTTTTTTTATGTTTGTGTTCTATAAGTAAATAAATAAATAAATGGAAACTTGCGAAAATCTTTTAACTGAAATAAAGAAATTATTAGAAACATTCACGAAGAATCCACAGAAGACATTCTCAAGTAGGAATCTATTAAATAAATACGCTCTAGCCAAAAAGATCAAAAAAGGATTTGACCAAATAATAACGACTCAAAAAGGAAAGCAAGCAGATGAACTGCAAAACAAATTCAATATAAAATTTATAGAACTAAAATCGAAATTAGAAGAAAAAACAAGCGAAACACTGAACAATACAGCTGATTCAGAATCGGAAGAATCAGATCGAGAGTCGGACACGATACAAAAAAGAATAATGGGTACAAATACATTTGATCTCGCTGTAGCAATAAAAATATTTCCAGAATTTGGAGGCAACACAAAAGAGCTCTCAAATTTTCTAAGTCTTGTGGAAATGTATAGCAAGACGCTAAAAACTGAGGCGCAGCCACAATTAATTGAATTTGTATGGCTAGCACGTTTAAGCGAGAAAGTGCGAAACAAGATGTCTGCAATTGGTAGACCAACAACTATAGAAGGTCTAAAGAAAGTACTGACAGAGGCTTTCAAGACAAAAAACACCTCACAAACCTTGCAACAAAAATTATCGAATTGCAAGCAGCACAGTATGAATGTTCAGGACTTCTCAGACAAAATACTAGAGATAGTCGCGGACCTGAACAAAGTTCAGATAAACGAAATAGGTGAGGAGCACAGAGAGGTAATCTGTAAACTAAACGACAAAATTGGATTAAATACCTTTCAAAATGGGCTGAAAAACTCACTAAAACCGACCATCCTAGCCGCGCAACCAAAAACACTAAACGACGCAATAAGTCTCGCAAACCAGATTGAACAACCTCTGACAGATGAAACAAGAATTTTTAGTTTCAATAGAAATCTCCGTAACCGGCAATATGAAAGTAATACCCGAATAAGAGACTACAGAGATTACAACAATCGAAATATAAATGCCAATAGTTATAGAAACAATAATAACACGTTCCAAAGCAGAAGCAATAATTGGCATAACAGAGGGAATATAAATAACAGCTACCAGAATAACCAGAATAGAATTAATGGCTGGCAAAATAGTTATCAGAACAATAGAGGAAGAGACTTTTTTAGAAACCCCCGACAAAATCAACATAGGAGGATAAATTTTCTACACGAGACGAGCAATGCGCAAAGTCCGGGACGAAATCAGCAAGAAACAGAATAAAACGAAATTTAAAAATATACAACATCAGAAGTTGTACAACAAATTACATAACGCTGACGGACAAACGCACAAACAAAAAATTGAACTTCCTCATTGACTCCGGAGCAGACATCTCAATTTGCAAAATAAGTTCATTAAACCAAGAAATAAACAGGAATGACCAGTGTGCAATAACTGGGATAACAAATAATGAAACGCACTCCTTGGGTACAGCTAAATTGCAGTTAGCTTATGAGGAACACGTCATAGAACACAGGTTTCACATAGTGGATCCACAGACCCCGATCACTACACATGGGATATTAGGAAGAGATTTCCTAATGAAATATCTATGCAAAATAGATTATGAAACCTTCACGATAACTGCAAATTTGAATAATGACGATGTTACAATACCCATGATAAACAAATTCAAAGATAAAATTACTATACCAGCCAGGACAGAAATTATCCAAGCAATAACACTTGACATAAAAGAAGACAGCATAGTCTGCGGTGAATAATTGATAAAAGGAGTATTTCTGAGCAACACGATCATACCAAGAAAAGGAGTCCAACATATAAAACTGCTAAATACTAACAACCACATGGTGATATTAAAACCATTCACAGCAAAGCTACATCTGCTAAAAGATTACGAGATAATAAGAACACAAAATAGAAAGTCGCATCATGAGAGAGATAAAACTGAGCGACGATTTCATAAATTGTTAAAGGTACTGAAATTGGAAGGGTTGGATGAAAATGCAAAGAATTCGATCAAAGAGATCTGCAAAAAATATCAAGAAGTATTCCACATAGAAGACGAGAGGTTAACAACAAATAACTTTTATACACAGAATATAAATACAATAGACAATAACCCCGTCTACATAAAGAATTACAGACTGCCACATTCTCAAATCGATCAAATAAACAAAGAGGTTGATAAACTCATACAGAATGATATAGTGGAACCTTCAGTGAGTCCGTACAACTCTCCACTCCTGATAGTACCAAAAAAATCAGGTGAAGAAAAGAAATGGAGACTAGTTGTAGACTTCAGGCAGCTAAATAAGAAAGTAATTAATGACAAATATCCACTAACAAGATTGGAAGACATCCTAGACAGACTAGGACGGGCAAAATACTTCTCAACGCTTGATATGACGAATTCTTTTCACCAGATAGAGTTACCAGAAAATTCAAGAAAATTAACGGCATTCTCAACCAACCAAGGACATTACCAATTCAAAAGATTACCTTTTGGACTAAAAATATCCACGAACAGTTTTCAGCGAATGCTCTCAATCGCATTAAGTGGTTTGGATGACGGCGCATTCATATATGTCGATGACATCATAATACATGGATGCAGTCTCAACAATCATAATCAAAACCTAGAAAGAGTGTTAAAAAGACTTCAGCAGTATAACCTAAAGCTCAATCCAAGCAAGTGCAACTTCTTAAAACCAGAAGTCTTATATCTGGGTCATATAATAACAAAGAATGGAGTCAGAACGGATTCCAGCAAGCATAAAGTAATAGAGACGTACCCAGTACCAAAGAATGCGGATGAGGTACGACGATTCATAGCCTTCTGCAACTATTAAGACGCTTTATACAAAATTTTGCAGAAATAGCACGACCACTCAATGCACTTCTAAAGAAAAATGCACTATTCCTTTGGACAGAAGATTGCAGAAAATCTTTCGAAATACTCAAAGCAAAGCTAATAACTTCACCAGTCCTGCAATATCCAGAATTTAGCAAACCGTTCGTCCTGACAACGGATGCTTCGAACTTTGCACTTGGAGCAGTGCTCTCACAAGGTGAGATAGGACAGGATTTACCAATATCCTATGCAAGTAAGACATTAAATAAGCACGAGGTAAATAAATCGATAATCGAAAAAGAATTGCTTGGTATACATTGGGGAATCAATTTCTTTATACCCTATCTTTATGGGAACAAGTTCACAGTTGTAACAGATCATCGCCCGCTCGTCAGCCTCTTCACACATAAGAACCCTTCTTCGAAACTAACAAGAATTCGTTTAGACCTAATGGACTCTGATTTTGAAATTGTATATAAACAAGGAAAAATGAATACAAACGCAGATGCACTGTCAAGAATAAAAATGGACTCTGAGAAATTAAAGTCAATGATACCAAAAGAAGTAAACATTATCACACGTAATATGGTGAAAAAGCAGCAAAACGGAATGGAGAAAAGAGATAGCATAAAATCAGACCAACTTTATATATGGAATGCACATCCATCTCCGATATAAGAAATATTAAAAAGATACAATTTGATACAGCATACGCACAAAAGAATGCGAAAGGTAAAAGCTTACCAGAAATATATATAACTAAGAAAGGGGTAACCGTTCAGTATAGCGATAATCCTGCATTTAACTCTGGTTACATCATGGAGAAGCATATACAAAAAATGAACGAGAATAATATTGAAGAATTAGCACTCGCAAAAGACGATGCTATATTTAATCATATGGATATAAATGAATTTAAAAAGAAATTCTATAAGCTGCAGCAAAATAATAAACGTGGTAAGGCAACACCACTGAAGATACTACTTTATGAACCCCCAATAAGGATAAATGATCCAAAGAAGAAACAAGAACTAATAAAAGAATACCATGACAGTATGCATGGTGGACACGCTGGAATTAAACGCTGCATAAACAAATTAAAACAAAGGTACATATGGAAAAACCTTAACAAAATGGTAAAAGAGTACATAAATAAGTGTGATAATTGTGCGAAGAATAAATTCAAAAAATACACAAAAGAACCTATGGTGATAACAGACACACCAAACAGTAGTTTTGAAACGATCTCAGTTGACACAGTAGGACCTCTGAGAATGTCAAACGGTTTTAGATACATCTTAACGCTGCAATGCGAATTGACAAAATTCGTAGAGGCATATCCAATGGAAACAAAAGAAGCCTCCTCGGTAGCAAGGCCAATAGTTGAACGATTCATTTTGAAGTATGGATGTTTCAAGACATTGAAAACAGACAGAGGTACAGAATTTGTAAATGAACTACTCAAAAACATCTGCAAGCTTCTGAACATAAAACATGTCACATCCACACCGTTCCATCACGAAACGCTAGGATCGATTGAACGAAACCATAGAGTGTTAAACGAATATCTAAGAACATTTTCAAAAGAAGACAACTGGGATGAACTAATTCCGTACTATGTATTCTGCTACAATACAACACCACACACAGATACAAGTTATACACCATTCGAATTAATATTTGGAAAAATAGCAACATTACCAGCAGAGATTCTAAAAAATAAGGAACAAATAGATAGCATACACAGCTATGCAGGAGAACTGGCAATGAGGTTAAAAAGATCCCATGAAAAGAGCAAAAAACACTTACAAGAGGCAAAAAAAGAGCGAAAGATAGCGAAAGATAAAGACTCTAAGCCCTCAAATTTCAACGTCAATGACCATGTATACATGAGAGTAAATACTAAAAGAAAACATGAAAGTCCTTATGACGGACGCTTTAAAATCATTAAACAAAAAGGAGTGAACTCCACAATACTGATAGATAGAAAACACAAAGAAGTACATAACAATAGGCTAATAAAAATGTAAATTTAAATAAAACGATCTTGGGAATAATATAGCACAAACACTATAAATATATGTATCTTTTATGTATCTTTAAGAATAACTGAAACTAAGTAATCCTATGAACATATTAAATACCGTAAAATAAGTAGATAGATAGAAAGCTGAATATGTTTAGAATAATTATATAAGATTATGTAACAAAAAAAAAAAAAAAAATTTTTATATACAAAAATTTTTTTTTTTCCTTTAAGAGTGAGGATGTAAAGCCATGACCACGGTCAACAAAAGTAAACAGAAATCAGAACAAAAAAAGAAATAAAAACAAACAAAGTTTGCTCGACCTCAAGAAGAATTTGCAACGCAAGCAATTCTGCTATGCAAGCATAATTCTTCATTGATAAAATATATATACACCTGAAGTCATTGCTTTACAATATCGATAAATTATGACTCAATCAGAAATCGTGTGATCAAAAATACTGACACTACTATTTCTGATTATTAATTTTGTATATTGCAATTCTGCAATAATCCCCCCCTTTAGAATTATAATGAAATATTGATTCTTTGTTATCGATTGATATAAATAAGCTGCTATTATTGAATAAAATCAGAACTTATCAGATAGTTGAAAGGCGTCTTTTAATTTCTCAAGTAAAGAGCGGCATACTGTGCCATATCAATATAAAGCGGCATACTCTGCCTTATAAATACATCGGCATACTCTGCCATACAAGTACAAAGCGGTATATTCTGCCTTGATCAAATAGCGGCAGTCTCTGCCATTTAAAAACAATATCGGCATCCCCATTGCCACCAAGGGATAATATCATCACAGCGGCTCTTTAGCCATAAATCGTAAGTGCGGCAGCCTGCTGCCTATTTAATTAAATACATATTTATGACGCATAGTACATTTTGAATAATCATGGATAGCTTTTTAAATACATCGTGGAAAAAGCATATTACAGTATGTATCGTTAGTGCATAATAACACACAGATTCCAGCAGTACAAAAGCTGCATCATTTAAAGGGCTGCTTGACAGGAGAAGCAGAGCGATTATTACGCCACATCCCCATCACTGCTAACGATTATGAGCCATGAGTCATGGGAAAAGCTCAAACTTCGTTATGAAAATAAGAGAATTCTAGTCAACACGCAAATGAAGGTACTTACAAATCAACCAAAGTTGGCCACAGAAACGGCCAAGGGCATAAAGGCACTTATGGATACTACAGAAGAAAGTCTACAACAATTAAAGGCATTGGAAGTAGATATTTCAAACTGGGACACACTGCTGATTTACTTAATGGTACAAAAACTACCCTTCGTAACTCTACGGCTGTGGGAAGAAGAATTAGGAGAAACGCTGAAACTTCCAACCTTACAGCAGTTCCAGAGGTTCTTATTGACTCGATTTAGAATTTTAGAATCAATGTCACAGTCTGCGAGTGCCAAGTCACCAACTCAGACAGCAAAGACTTACCATGTTACAAACTCCATCAAATGTCCCGCATGTAATGATACACATTATGTGGGAATTTGCAAGATGTTTACAAATATGAGCACAGCGAACCGAAGGAAATGCATCGAAAATTCAGGAAGATGCTTTAATTGTTTCTCAAACAAGCATACAGCCAGTCATTGCACAAACTACCGAAGATGTAAGAAGTGTAATGGATTACACCACACATTGTTGCACTCATCTGTTATGCCTACAAGAGCTCAAAAGGAAGCAGTAGCCAAGGACAAGGAAACAGAAATGTGTAATAGCTTTAACTATAGATCTTCTAAAGACAAAGGAGACTCGACAGGTTCTAAGCCGACGTCCAGCATGCATCAAAGGGAAGAAACAAGGAGTTTCTTTTCTTCAAAATATCACAACGCACTATTAGCTACAGCGTTAGTGAAAGCAAGGGATCTGAATGGTAGATCGTTAGTATTACGTTGCCTAGTGGATCCAGATTCACAGACATCGTTCATCACACAGAGCAGCTGCAAACAACTAGGTCTGAAGGAAAAACCTACTCGATTAGAAATCACTGGGTTAAATAAAAGCAAAACAGCTTGGTCCAACCAAGAAGTCAGTACAAATTTAACTTCTTGCAAGTACAAGAATAAAGGCATCAAAGTGGACATGCTCGTTATTAACAAGATCACCGATCATCTTCCAACTGTAGTAGTTCCTACAAAACAGTGCATTCATGTTTAAGGACTGGATTTAGCCGATCCCAACTTTTGGAAACCAGGACCAATAGACATTCTCCTCGGAGCTGAAGCATTTGCAAACATTTTACTGGAGGGCATACGAAAGGGCCCCAAGAATACACCTATCGCAATAAATACAATTTTCGGATGGATACTTTTAGGGGACATGCAATCACCAATAAGGAAGGTGGACCCGTTTACAGTGGTCAACCAATCGATGGAGAAGTTAAGCCACCAATTGAAGCGATTTTGGGAAACATAAGAGATCGTCAGCAAGCCTGTACTCAAACCAGAAGAGGAGGAATGTGAAGCAAACTACAAAGAAACACATCATCAATTAAAGAATGGGCAATATCATGTAAAACTTCCATTTGCAAACGGGAGCAAGCCTAGTTTTGGTCCCTCTAGAGATTTAGCCTTGAAACGTTTTCAGCATTTAAAAAACAAATTCAGCACTGACCCAAACTTGGAAAAGGAATATACCAAGTGCTTGGATGAATATATAACACTTGGGCACATGGAGATTGTAGACTCAACAGGCATTGCAGATGCGAATCACTATTATATTCCTCACCATGCAGTATTCAAGGATAGCACAACCACTAAACTAAGAGTGGTGTTTGATGCCTCGGCCAAAAGTCACAAGAGCAAATCGTTGAATGAGCAGTTATTAGTTGGGCCAACTATACAGCCAAAATTATTTTCAATCCTATTGAAATGGCGGAAATACAAAGTGGCTATCACGGCAATCATCGAGAAGATGTGTAGAATAGTTTTCATACACCCACAGCATCGTCCATTTCAAAGAATTATCTGACAGAATCCAAAGACAAAATGCATTCAAGATTATCAGTTGAGTACTGTTACAATTGGCACATCTTCTGCACCATATTTAGCAGTACGTACACTGCAGCAGCTCGCAAGAGACGAAAGTAATCATTTTCCCCTTGCATCCAAGGTTGCCTTTACCGATTTTTATGTTGATGACTTATTAACAGGAGCGGATACTGTCGAAGAAGCTAAGGAACTGCAGGGTCCATGCATCAACATGCTGAAGGCAGGCGGCTTCAATTTAAGAAAATGGGCCAGTAACGAGTCACAGGTTTTAGAGCAAATACCCATTCAGGATAGAGAATCACAAACCATTTTAAGCTTTGACGCGCACGAAGTCATCAAAACGCTGGGCATTCGGTGGCACCCAGCTTTACACTATTTTACATTTGAAATTGCACCTAAATACCAGGACAAGGTAATAACCAAAAGATCCATCCTATCAAAGACAGCAACATTATATGATCCTTTAGGTTGGATCTCACCCGTAATCATTGTAGCAAAGCTCATAATCCAATCGTTATGGATAAGTGGATGTTCATGGGACGCTGCAGCTCATGTTAGTATTGCTACGCAGTGGCAGCAATATAAAGACGCACTAAAGGAGTTAGAGAAACTAAAGATACCACGCTGGATAATCATGATTAGCTCCTCCCCAATGATACAATTGCATGGTTTCTGTGACGCTTCTAGCAAAGCATACGCCGCGGTGGTATACATACGCGTGCAAAATACCGATGGAACAGTAACTTCGCATATGTTAACATCCAAGACCAAGGTAGCTCCAATCCGACCAATTACTGTGCCTCGATTGGAATTGAATGGGGCATTAATCTTAGCTCGATTGATCAAAACAACGGTCCAGGATATGCAATTAGGAGACATTCCAGTATTCGCCTGGTCCGACTCCATGATAACGCTTCAATGGATACGTAGTCATCCTGTTGTGGTTTTCCAGTAACTTTCGAGTATCTTCCGGAATAGGCGACGCTTTGTTGTTAAATAAATGGTTGAAAACTGAACTCTAGGCGAAGCCAAATAAGGCTTTGCACCTGTTTAATAATTGAAAGACTTGTTTAAGACT
The DNA here is from genome assembly GCA_963924295.1 of Dioctria rufipes. Classification (NCBI taxonomy): domain Eukaryota; kingdom Metazoa; phylum Arthropoda; class Insecta; order Diptera; family Asilidae; genus Dioctria; species Dioctria rufipes. Next base: position 108,745,175 of record OZ002744.1, read on the forward strand.
GAACTCACTGTACTTTATTCTGTAGTATATTTATACAAAAATTGTCTTACTCTAAGCCTACTAATACTACACAGAATAATGTATAAAATACCTCTGACCCAGCACTTTATTTATTTAGCGTATAATTCATACAAAGTGTAAGTCGGAAGTATTTCATTAACAACCATTACTTAATTTTACTATTTACGGAAGTATGCAAGTCACGGCACTCGTTGCTTTTTATAAATTTATACATATATCTTACCCAATCCATGTTGCGGGCTTTCAACTCATTGTTTATTTTAATTTCTTTCCTACTCGAATTACACTCAGTACTTTGCGGCTTATTACAAAAACAATTTAGTTACTTACAAACATATGCTCTACCTCTGGTGCAAGGTCGTCGTATTTCAACGTGCGAATTCTTGCGCGCAGCGGTATTATCACGTCATTCACTGAAATAATTGAGGTAGATCAGTGATGATTAATTATGTAGGTACGTATACCGTTTGTTTTTACATGCAGTGGAAACTGATGTAGGTATGTAGGTATACCGTTTGTTTTTACATGCAGTGGAAACTGATGTAGGTATGTAGGTATACCATGCCGTAAACTTTTTGTTTTATTTCCTGATCGGAATACGTGAAATGTTTACTTGCAATGTACTGATGTAGGTAGGTAGGTATGCGATTGATGTTTTTAGATTTAAGTTTTTATGTATGTAACAAATCTCCCCCTTGTAAAAAAAATTTGTTATTCTTTGAAGAGGAATAACGCATTAAAACATGATGAAAGGGTTTTATCTTATTGGCAGCACTTCGTTATTGATTTTATATGTATAAATTATGTCGAACTCCGGGACAAGCATACGGTTAGGTCGTTAAGACTAATAAGTACAAGTTTATCTATGTAATAAATTAAATTAAGGTTAGGAATACGTTACAATATTTCTTATATTAGTACAATAAAGTTATAATATTTGATAGTTTGTTTGGCACATATTAAAAATTTCACATTGTAATTGTTTTTTCTTTTCTTTTTATATAGGGCACGGTTAACCATATTGTTTATACATATTTGTGCGTACATATTTTTCTTTATTACAAGTACTGATAATCGGATTGCTTTCATATATTCTTCTTAATTAATTTTATTAATTGTATATATTTGTTTTTTTTTTTTAAATGTTTACACATAAGGTATTTTTCTTAATTAATTTTCTAATATTAGTATATATTTATAGGTATGTTGGTTTTTAAGTTGGTCTCTTTTATAAATTAACATTTTTAGTTTCTATTATTGTACACATATATATTATTTTTAATTCTAATTTATGTGTATATATGTATATATTTTTACAATTATACATACTCGTATGTATGTTTTTATTTTTAATTATAATATACGTATAGGTATAAATCTTTTTTTTTAAGAATTATATATCAAACAAGGCAGGTATTTCTTATTATTTCTGGTATTTCTATAAATTTATATTCAATGATTAATTAAACTACTTGTAAATTGCGGGGTCTTTTAATTGAATCTAGTTCAAAATTGGTTAAGGATGGTGGAAGTGTATTACAAACTGTTGTGCTCTTGAGTGTTTATTTTATTAAAAATATGGAGAAGAAAATTGGTGCTGCTTTTGACAAGTTGATGGCCTTGGCTAAATCGACTATCCAGCCGGAGAGGAATATTGAAGGTATGCCCTTATATCGAGTGGACCAGCCAATCGAGCCGTACGTGCCTCAGGAGCTGCCTGGAACCTCTCAAGAAGTGCCGGCTTACGTACCTGGACCTAGGAGGCTGACTTTAGAGGAATATCACAGGAGGACTAAGAAGAACTGCGGAGATCAGCCAGATATGGCAAAGAAAACCAAGTCGACCGGGGGAGGTAGGCGTGTTAGGCTAACCCGAGAGTTGCATTATTTCCGGCTTAGGGCTAGTCTAGCCGCTACAACCGAGGAGCGTGCTCAGTATGAAGATTTGGCCAGGGGAAAATTGAAGGAACTTAACGCCTTCAAAAGGGCTAAAAAGAGAAATTCTAAACATCAAAAAGAAACAAAAAAAAAATATGTCTAAATTATAAAATAAATGATTAGTTATATATTTACTTTCTTTTTCTTTCATTAACCCAAAAGATATTTTTTACCATTTTTATCCCTGAATAGGTAGGTTGAGGGGTATTATTTTTCTGCATGAGAAGTTCTTCTTTTGAATTTTTTGAATAGGTGCCTACTATTGCTGCATGGGAATTGCAAATATATATATATATATATATATTTTTTTTTTTTGACCATTACTCATGGAATGGTTTTAATCTGTTGTTATGTAGTGTTACTCGTCGTTTACCGATTTGAATAACAGTATTAACAGGGGTAAAAAGCTTTTACCACGAGATATGGACCTAGCCATAAAACTTTATCACCTGGTTGGAATGTTACCGGGCGTGAGTGCTTATCGTAATAAAGTTTTGACTTTTCCTTGGCGTTGAGCAGATTTTTCCGGGCGTTAGCATATGTTTTTTGTAATTTGTACCTAAGAATGTGGTAGTAACTTTCGTGGTTGTAAATGGGCTCTGGTTCACTTTTCAGATTTGATGGTACATCCACTGTAAACCCGAACAGACAATCCATTGGAGTGAGCTTAGTGCCGTCATGTGAGCTATTATTGTATACGAAAGCCGCGGTTCTCAGGAATCGATCCCAAACCTTTGGATTTTCGGACACAATAGCTCTTAAATACTCCACTAGAGGTCTGTGGGTTCGTTCAAGTGCGCCATTGGATTGCGGATGATAAGCGGAAGTCTGTAATTTGTTTATTTTTAGAAGTTTACAGACACGTTTGAAAAGATCGCTTAAAAAGTTGGATCCCTGGTCAGTTACTACCTTTTTAGGAATTCGATAACGAGTAATTATCTCATCGAAGAATATTCCTGCTACCGTTTCTGCTTCGCCATTCGGCATGGCATAACAATCTGCGAATTTCGTGAGATTGTCTTGGAATGTCAATATGTACTTGTTTCCGGAGTGGGTTTCTTCAAGTGGTCCTACTATATCTAAATAGACTTTCTCGAAGGGCATTTGGGTCGTATCTGTTATGATCATTGGCATACGGTATTCCGGGCTAGCCTTCATTTTTTGGCATTTGGAACATTTCCGAATATATCTCTTAATAGAACTAAGCATATTCTTCCATTTATATTTTCTTTTTATTTTTTTTTACGTTTTAATGACTCCTTGGTGACCACCAAATGCCGAGTCATGATAGTCCTTTAGAATTATGTGAATTTCCTCGGGGTCTGTGATAATTTCAGGTAATTTACTTTGAGAATTTATATAATTATTGCTCGGAGATAATTCGCCGTGTTCAGATGTACTACTTCCAGATTGGTTGTTTGTAGTTGATTTGTGTTTCATTGAGTCATTTTGGGGACTCCCCGAACGTTCTTGAATTCTCTGGGGAGTTTTGTGAATTATGTCCTCAATTTCTGTTTCCCTAGCTTGAGCTCGTGTAACAGCATGGCAATGTGCTGGTTTGGACTTCGGTGGAGGCGAAGAACTAGTATCTTCATCGTCTATGTCGGAATCGGCACGGTGATGTACCTGGGCCTCTACCATGATCGAATTGGGGCTTGTCTGTTTCAGCTGGGCAGGTATTCGACTAAGCGCGTCTGCATTAGTGTTATATTTGCCAGGCTTATATTCAATCTTGTAGTCAAATTACGAGAGTTTGTGGTGAAACCTTACTAATCTCGAAGTCGGATCTTTTACATTGAATACGCCTTTTAAGGGCTTATGATCTGTGTAAACCGTGAAGGTTCTACCCTGTAAATAACACCTGAAGTTCCTGGCGGCCCATACAATAGCGAGCAACTCTTTTTCTATTGTGGAGTATTTTTGTTCCGCCTTATTTAAACTTCTACTTGCATACGCTATTGGCTTGTCTTTGCCTATTATCCCTTGAGATAAAACAGCTCCCAATGCTTCGTTGCTAGCGTCTGTCGTTAGATTGAAAGGTTTGGTGAAATCTGGGTAGGTGAGTAGAGGAGGATTAACAAGAGAAGTTTTAATTTCATTGAAAGCGTCTTGGCATTTTTGTGTCCAATTAAATTTGACGGCTTTCCGTAAGAGATTTGTTAGTGGCCTGACTATTTTTGAAAAGTTTGGAATGAACTTGCGATAGTAGTTGGCCAGTCCAAGAAATGATTGAGTTTGTCTCACCGTTCGGGGTTGAGGAAAATTTTGAACGCAACTTGTTTTACTGGGATCTGGAAATGCTCCTTCGTTTGAGCATTTGTGTCCAAGGTAGATCACTTCTCTGCGAAGGAACTGACACTTTTCGGGTTGTAATTTAAGATTATGGGCTCGAAGTCTGTCGAATACCTTAGCCAATTTCTCGTTGTGATCTTGTAAATTTTTTCCATATATTACAATATCATCGAGATAGACAAAGCACTCTAATCCTTGGAGACCCGTTAGAATGTAATTCATTAAGCGCTGAAAGGTCGCAGGTGCGCCCTTCAGTCCAAATGGCATTCTCTTAAATTCATAATGCCCGTAAACAGTACTAAACGCAGTTTTCGATCTATCCCTTGGGTCAACCAGTACTTGATGGTATCCGCTTGCAAAATCAAGTGTGGTAAAATACCGTGAATGCCCAAGTTGATCCAGTATATCCTCTATCCTGGGTAGTGGAAAGGCATCCCCTATAGATTTCTCGTTGACTTTACGGAAATCTACTACTACGCGCCAACGTTTATTGCCGTCAGGCCCAGCTTTCTTGGGGACTACAAGTAACGGAGAATTCCATGGGCTTTTGCTTATTTGAATGATGTCATTCTCTAGCATCTCTTTTATTTGTTCGTTAATAACAGCCCGATGTGTTTCTGGAAGTCTGTACATTTTACAGTTTATCTCCCTTTAAGTAGAAGAGGTCATTATACTTATAACATAGCTCAAGAATTGACTTTTCTTCTTCGTGATTTAAATTTTCTTCCAACAGTAATTCTTTACGTAAAGCCGCAAGTCTGTCTTGATTAGAGCTTTTAGTATGGTTTACGTTTACTGAATATGGATTGGAAATGAAATTTGTCTTATCACTTTTGAAGTTGTAGTAGCTATTGTTTTGTGCACGAGGGAAAGGTGGACCACCTTTATTCTGAAAACTTTGGGAATTACTGACGTCCAAAGGTAAATAGAGAGGCTGTAGGTTATAGTAATTAAGTGGAACTAGCGTAAGCGTTAAGTTCTTCAGGAATACTGGTTCTGTTTTTACGTTCAGAACGGATAACGGTATAAAACTTTTTTTCGGACTAACTAAGCAATTTGCGACAAATACTCCTTCTCCTATCTCCTGAGACATACAGATCATTTCTTGATCCAATTGTAATGGTATGCTCAGTACGATTTGAGATCGAGGAGGTATTTTATTAGGTCGCTGAAGCACTACTTCAAATTGCCTACTTTCGTCTTCATTCTTGTTTTTCAAGGTACTCGAAATTTCTTCTATTTGAGGTAAGGAATTTTTGCTATTGGGTGCCATTGAAGTGGTAGCAGAAGATTTAAATTGCTCCTCTATTTGATCCCTTGGTATTTCCTCCCCATCTTCTGTGGATGTTTCGAGAGGTACCGTGAACTCAATAGGATTGGTTTCCGTGCGAGGAAACCGGAGTAATTTGTTAGGACCTTCTATATTGCAATTTTTTGCAAGAAAGTCATTACCTAACAGCCCATCGTGAGAGAGTTGGGCGTTATCTTCTACAACCTGTAGATGGCATGGGATACTGCGGCTTAGTAAAAAGTTGCCTTGGCAGCTACCCAATTTTTCTCCATCTCCAAATGGAGTTTTCAGAGTGACCTTTTGACTCTGTTCTATACGTTCTGGCGTATCAAGTGCTTCCTGTTTTATAAGACATACTTCAGCTCCAGTGTCCACTATCAGCCGAACGGCTGCGTTTTTGCTTATATCTAATGGCAAATCTACTATTGAAATGTTTTCCCTTTTTCGGGGGTTTTTCTTTTGAGAGGACCCTGAAGTAGTATGATAAGTTTTCTTTAATGTCGAGCCGGGGACTTTTCGGTCGACAGTGTGCCGTTTCCCGAATTTGCAGTTTCCCATCGTTGTTTCTGCCGACAGGTGGACACGGTATGGCCCCTTCTGCTACAAAAACTACACATTTCTTGTCCATAATTAATTCTAGGTTCGCGATCTGAAGTGCCCCATTGAAAACTCTTCTTTGTATTTGCTCGCTCAGGTGGTGCCTTAACATTTTGTCGACAATATTGGACATCATGTCCTTTCGCTCTGCAGTTTATACAGAAAGGGGTGTTTTTGCGTTTTATGCACTCGTCATACGTGTGCCCCTTGTAGTTGCAATAGCTGCAGGTAATCTTGTTTAACAGTAATTTCTGTTTTTCGTCTCTTCTTTCTCCTGTATGATGAAAGGTAGAATTCTGGTATGGAGGTGGACTTCCTAAAGATTTTCTTATTGAGCTGACTTGGGTCGAGTGCCAATTATCCTGTGAGTTTCTGCCAGTACTAAAGGATACTGAAGCTAATTTTGTCGGCTCCTGTGTAGGAGGTATATGGAACTCAGTCTTTATGTTAGGTTTTCCTAGCTCATTTGTGTAAGGGTATGGAGTAACAGTCTCGTGAATAGGATGACTATAAGCATTAGCATAATTTGTGGAATTATGCCTTAAAAAGTTGTCCATTGGAAAATAGCTTGTGGGATTATGAATGGCGGGTTGTGGATTATAAAAGAGGCTGTGTTGTAATCGTTCCATGTCTAGTGCCTTTTGGATGAGTTGGTCTACCGAATCTTCATTTAAAGTAAGTAAATAGGCACTTAGATGCGGATTATTAGCACCACTCTTCACTGAAGCCATAGCAAAATCTTCTATTTGTCGCTTCACCATATTGATATTTTCAGCACCATATTTACTCTGTGCTGCCTCATTACATTGTAACAATAGGCCTTTTAGCCTAGTTGTGAAGGAGTTAAATGACTCGTGCGGGTATTGTCGGCAAGTGATTAATCTATTTATCAGCTCATGGTATGTCTCACGAGGTAAGTAATTACGATAAAGTAATTGTTCAACCTCTGCAAATGTTGTGAGTGAGCTAGATGCGATTAGCTGGTATGCATTTCCTCTCAATCTAGTGGGAAAAATCTGCATAAAAGCTTGCTTTTCCTCCTCTTCTAGGCACTGTTGTACTTGTTTGCAACAGCCTATAAAGGTTTGCAATTCTGTGAGGATTTGGGGACTAAATTCTCCAGAAAACAAGGGCACCATTTGTGTTGTCAGTTTAACTACCTTTTCATAATTCACTGGCATTTTAGCTGGTTGGTTTGGTTGCTTTCTCTGGGGAATATCTGGAGTATCGTTATTAGAAGTAGGCGAGGTTAATGATTTTTCTGTGATTAGGGCGTTTAAGCTATTTCTTCTTACTAGAAAATTAATTAGGCTGTGCCTTCTGAAACGTTTACCTGAGCGATGCTCACGATACCAGTTTACGGAAGGTCGACTTTGGGATGAATTACACTCTACACTTGGGCTATCTGGAGGACTGGTATTGTCAAATGATAATGAATTTATTACCGTCTCAAAGGTAGAGCATGAAGAACTACGGCCAGTTTTAGGCATGGAAGCAAAATCATTCGGGTTAGAGAGAATAGAGGAGAACAGGGAATAAGTAGTTTTATCAAAGAAGTTTAATTAATTTAATCAAAGCAAAAAATTTTCCCGAATATGTGAAAGCTGCCTTGTTTTAGTCTTTTTTCTATTATTAATGAGGAATAACAGTTTTGCCTCTTTTTAACTTACTTAAGAAAGATTGTTGTCGTTTCAGTCAGCTTCGTTTAGCCGTACTCTTTGTTGTGTATTATTTATTCGTAAATGGAAGTCGTATTCTCCAAGTTGGGGACTTCTTATCTTCTTAGGCTGGCTTCTATCGCCAGATTCCACGATAAGTAGCTCGTAACTAGTAGGTTGGAGGATTAAGGTTTTTCAAGTGTATGTAGATTGACCAACTTCCTTGATCCTACCGGCTGCGCCAAAATTGTTGTGGTTTTCGAGTAACTTTCGAGTATCTTCCGGAATAGGCGAAGCTTTGTTGTTAAATAAATGGCGAAGCCAATTAAGGCTTTGCACCTATTTATTTAACGTACAACTTGTTGTTTAATAAATGGCGAAGCCAAATAAGGCTTTGCACCTATTTATTAAATGTACAACTTGTTGTTAACTGAAGAATAGGCGAAGTCAAATAAGGCTTTGCACCTATTTAATTTCTGAAGACCACCTGGTTGAAGACTGAACAGTAGGCGAAGCCAAATAAGGCTTTGCACCTATTTAATCACTGAAGACGACCTGGTTGAAAACTGAACTCTAGGCGAAGCCAAATAAGGCTTTGCACCTGTTTAATAATTGAAAGACTTGTTTAAGACTGAACTCACTGTACTTTATTCTGTAGTATATTTATACAAAAATTGTCTTACTCTAAGACTACTAATACTACACAGAATAATGTATAAAATACCTCTGACCCAGCACTTTATTTATTTAGCGTATAATTCATACAAAGTGTAAGTCGGAAGTATTTCATTAACAACTATTACTTAATTTTACTATTTACGGAAGTATGCAAGTCACGGCACTCGTTGCTTTTTATAAATTTATACATATATCTTACCCAATCCATGTTGCGGGCTTTCAACTCATTGTTTATTTTAATTTCTTTCCTACTCGAATTACACTCAGTACTTTGCGGCTTATTACAAAAACAATTTAGTTACTTACAAACATATGTTCTACCTCTGGTGCAAGGTCGTCGTATTTCAACGTGCGAATTCTTGCGCGCAGCGGTATTATCACATCATTCACTGAAATAATTGAGGTAGATCAGTGATGATTAATTATGTATGTACGTATACCGTTTGTTTTTACATGCAGTGGAAACTGATGTAGGTATGTAGGTATACCGTTTGTTTTTACATGCAGTGGAAACTGATGTAGGTATGTAGGTATACCATGCCGTAAACTTTTTGTTTTATTTCCTGATCGGAATACGTGAAATGTTTACTTGCAATGTACTGATGTAGGTAGGTAGCTATGCGATTGATGTTTTTAGATTTGAGTTTTTATGTATGTAACAATCCATCGAAATGGAAAACCTATGTGGCCGATCGAGTAGATTCATGACGCCTTAAATCCCGAAAACTGGAAGCATGTTCCTACAAGCTGCAATCCAGCAGATGTCGCTTCACGAGGTACAAGTACCAATGAACTCTTAAATAACAAGTTGTGGTGGCATGGTCCAGAGTGGATCATCAAAGGAGAAGAGCAATGGCCAAAAACAATTATACCGTCTAACTAGCCACAACTGGAAGCCAAGAAAGTACCTATAGTCACATTTCATACTCGGACAAACTCGGAATTGCTACTAAAATATTCATCGTTCTCCAGACTAACGCGAGTAGTAGCAACAATCCAAAGATTCATACACAACTGTCACAAGAACAAAAAGAAAAGGTATGGTCAACTGTTACCACAAGAACTGCAAGCAGCACGCAGCGCTATATTTCAACGTTTGCAAAGGAGTATGACTCCTTGAAGGCAGGAGCAACAATATCAAAGAAAAGCCACTTGTTGTCACTCAACCCATTCATGGATATCACGGAATCTTAAGAGTAGGAGGTCGCCTTGAACATGCCAGCATTCCCTACTCTAGAAAGCACCCAATTATCCTTCCTAAGGACCATCATGTCACACGCATAATCGTTGAGCAGATACACATTGACACACTACATGGAGGAGTGGGACTGACATTAAACACTAGTCGTAATTTATATCGGATTTTGGACGCGCGAAGAATCATAGTAAGCATTATAAACCGATGCAAGGCATGTCTGATACAACGACAGAAAACAAGAGCACAATTGATGGGAAATCTTCCTGCGCCACGCGTAAACATATCAAAGGCATTTACACACGTAGGCGTGGATTATGCTGGTCCTATAAGTTTGAAAACTTCACCACATAGAGCTGGAAGGATATACAAGGGCTACTTTTGTATATATGTATGCTTAGCAACGAAGGCCATTCATTTGGAGCTAGTCTCTGATATGACATCATCTGCATTCATCGCTTCCTTCAGAAGATTCGTCTCTAGACGAGGATTATGCTCGAACATCTATTCAGATTGCGGGACGAACTTTAAAGGTGCAGAAGCCGACTTAAACAAAGATATCGGTCGAGCCATAAAAGAATCATCGCCAGATGTGGTACAATATCTAAGTTCGAAGAACATTACGTGGCATTTCAACCCGCCTGCCTCACCTCATTTTGGAGGACTGTGGGAGGCAGGAGTTAAATCGGTGAAGTATCATCTACGTCGAATAGTTGGGCAATCAGTGTACACATTTGAAGAATATTCAACATTATTAACGCAGATTGAAGCATGCGTGAACTCACATCCGCTGTGTCCAATTGGAAATAATGTTGAGGACCTGTCAGTATTAACACCAGGCCATTTCCTTATTGGCAAGCCCTCAATCCTGTTCCGGAACCTCAAGCTAATGAAAAACAATCAACTTCAGCGAAGCGATGGAAGCATATTCAATACATGACCCAGCAATTTTGGGACAAGTGGTCAAAGGACTATTTAAATAAATTACAGCAACGACCCAAGTGGTGTGAACGACAACCAAACATTAAGGTTGGAGACATAGTACTACTAAAGGATGAGAACACTACTCCAACATGTTGGCCATTTGGTAGGATTCAGGAAGTATTCCCAGGTTCAGATGGCTTAGTGAGAGTAGTACAAGTGAAACAAGCACCAATAGCTTTCGGCGACCCATTGCCAGACTATGTTGCCTACCAATGAAATCAACAAAAACTCAGGAAGAGTAACAAGGTCACATGTTGATCATATGTCCATGTGCTGTGTTGTGTTGTTATCCATGTTTCATTTTTTTTCCTAATATACATGTAGTCTAATCAGTATGTCTGATTGCAGATCATAATGCAAGCTTCAGAGGAGGACGTCTTACTTTTAGATGAGGACATCTACTTCTCTCCGCCTAGCAGCCCGATGATGGCGTTGTGGACAGAACCAGGAGTCGACTGCCTCACTGGATTACCTAAGAAGATGACACAACCACCACCCTCGGCCAAGACAAAGTCAGACGAAAGGAAGCAATCCACACAGCCTCAAGAGATGAGAAATCCGAAGAAGCCCCAAGAAGAGTTTCCAATCCATATTAACGGACAATACGTCACAAAATGGAGCTTGTTAAAATCATCAAAGACCATCGCTGAAATAAAAATGCGTATAGACAACGATATACAAAAGTTTGTAACACGTGAAGGCGAAGAAATTTATATTCAACGAAAAGTGTTACAACGAATTAATTTTGAAAAAATTCAACACTCAAGGTGAATTTACCGGACCGGTATGAAGTAAAGGTTCATGTGTACGGAGATGGCAGAGTACGCTTCCATCATCACCAGAAAAGAAAGCGCACATAATCAAAACTGATAAAAAAAAATTATATATATATTATATAAATAGGCATATATTAAAAAATGAAGTTTTCTAACTAAGCATCGAGCAACTAAGACTACAAGTTGAATAGTTGTTCAGCAAGGTGAATTTAAAAAAAAAAAAAACAAATTAATAAACATATATGAATACAATAATAAAAAGAGCATGAAATTTATAAAATAGTTACGAAATAAAGCAATTGAATTTTTATATAAATAATCAAGGTTGTTCTCACTTTAGAAAATAAAGAAGAATTCTCATCATTTATGTTGAACGTAGTCGTTCAATGGGCCGGAGTATGTTGCGGCAGTCAATGTCCCCCTTGAAGTAATGGTGGCAGCAAGCCTAAAACACAAAACAAAGACTAGCATTAATAAAAAGAAACAAATTATATTAATACGATTGAAAAAATCAAAAATATCTTCCCTTTGAAAGTTACTTTGGCTGCCACCTAGTAACTACCAGATGATACGCAAGCATCTACGAGTCAGGAGCTAAAAGAAAACAGGAGTTAATGTAATAAAACTCATTAAAGGCAATTAAAGAAACAATTAATACACAAAACAATTACAAAACAAGAATTTTTTACACGAAAACCAAACTTACAAGAAAAACGTAAACAAGGCAACAACAATAACATGGAATACACAGAAGTATACAAACCACAGCACAAAAAAAACTATTGCATGCAACCAAATTCTATAAAAATAGCAAGTGTATAGCAAAATCAATGCCGATAAATTGATATTATTATAATTTGATAAAGGAAAAAACTACAAGACAACCTTCGTAATGACAGATAATTTGGACTCACCTCAAGTGCATTTTTATACCCTAGATGAAATCATAGGGGTATACTAAGTTTGTCATTCCGTTTGTAACACCTCGAAATAATGATGGTAGAGCAAAATGGATTGGACACCCATTCATAATATTAAAAGTTATTTCAATTTTTGCATGTCCGTCCGTCCGTCCGTCCGTCCGTCTGTGCGCACGATAACTTGAGAACGCGTACACTTAGAGAGCTGAAATTTTGTACACAGACTTTAAAAAAAAAAAGTAAAATTAGGTTCGAAAATGAGCCAAATCGGGCAACTCCTTCGTGGGGTTGCCATATAAAAATTTCGTTTTCAGCTATAATATTTGGTCACTGCCTGAGAACGCGTCGACGTAGAGAGCTGAAATTTCGCACATGATGTTTTTACTACATTAGCAAATAAAATGTCAAACATGGACTAAATCGGGCAACTCTTTCTTGGTGTTGCCATATAAAAATTTCGGTTTTTTACGTATACTTTGAAAACGATCAGTCCAAGATATTTTTATGGTACTAAAAACTTCTGCAGAATACGAAATCCTATAAAATTGGTTATAATCATTTTGTCTGTGCGACAAACCGTTCTAGAAATATATGCGAAAACCAACTTCAAAATCAATACTTGAATAGATCGGTGACCATACGAAATTTAATACGGGCATTCATCTAGGGTATCCTAAGAATTGGTCTTAGACCAATTCTAGCTTTTTTACTTGTTTTTTATGAAATTTACGCATGGCATCCATAATCCAGGGCAATTAAAAGTTGGTAAAGGTGATCCCGCGATGAATTCTGCACCTGCTGGATACCTAAACATTAAAAAACATATAAAAAACTACAGGTAAATAACACCTGTCACACACTCAAATTAATTCGCGATTGGTCACTGACCCTAAACAATTGACACAACATAACCTACTTAATCCGTGGAGTTTTTTACGGCGCGTTCGATAATTAGATCGATTTTTTAACATTTTTGCGAATTAAAAAATAATCGAAGGTTTTTTAATTTTCCATTTACGCCCGTGAGTGGGAAAGGGATAAAGGTGGAAGCAGGATAAACAATGTTGGGGAAGTTGAAATTGGAAAATTCGCATTCCACATATCATTAATGTTGCCAGTATGTGTGAGATATTAATTTATAGCAAGTATTCGATTTTAAATTAAAATGAAAGATGTTGAAAAGGATAATGGCAAATATCAGAGAAATACATGAAAGTATTGAAATGAACATGAAAACCACAGTATGCCAGGTGATAAGGTGAAATTTAAACAAAATCCAATTATGGATATGGAAACCACTTGTTGCTAATCACCCTGCGTGTGGAAATTAGCATCCATGTTGGCAAAATTTCCCCTCCTAGGTCTATAAAAAGACGGTGCCGAGGTCAATCAAGCTCTTGTTTTTTCTAAAATTTCAGCAGTGTGAATAAATTTCAGTAGCTTTTGGCATTTTTTCTTTTTTGGACAAGTTGGACTCAGCAACCTTTTTTTTCAATTTTGGGATATTCTTAGATAAACGTGCCGTTCATATATTTCTGCTTAGAAATTCATCGGGAAATTCGTGTTAAATTTCCGTTTTGTTGCATCGATTTTCTTAATCAAGTTGTGACTTGGAGTTCACACAAAGGTTTTTGTTTTACAGTAAAGAATATAGCGGTGTTGGGAAATGATAGTGATAAGCACAATATTTGTGGCAATTACCTCTATTGTTCCAACCCAATTGAATGACTAATAATTTTCCTTTTTTTTCAGCAGTGAAATATCATATATAATTTAATTTAAATTTAATAATTTGTTGTCTCTAAATTTGTTAATGTAACATCGAACATTTCCCTCATAATTTTTTTTTCCCAATATTCAACATTTTAACGTGAATTATAATTGCAAAATATTACAAATTAGTTTGATATTAATGTACATTGAGCTAGTAAGATTGAATGTTAATTTAAATGGATTAGTGGATCAATTTGTTGAATTTTTTTTTTTCTAGGAATAGGAATTTCAGTGAATAAATTGAAAGTCGTCACAAGAAATTTGTGTGTTATAATTTACACTAACCCAGCATATCCCCCTTTTTTTCAGCAAGGGTTAAAAGAGAAAAAATTGGTAATCTGCAGTGATTTGAATACTCTCATACCACATGCTAGAAGGTGTCAGTGGAGGTCTTATTCCTGGAGGTTGACAAAATTTTCATCAGAAATCCTCCACGGGCTATGGGTTTCGAGATATTAGCGATCTTATCTCTGCAGGTATAATTAATAGTAGTAATAATTCAAGTTAACCCTAGGATATTTTTTGTTTATGCCAATAGTAGCTGCGTTTTTTTTTTATCTCTGTGATCTGATCCGGATCAAAGGAGATTATCGATTGACGTCGGTGTCAAAAACGGTTTTCTATTTACATGGTTTCGTAAATTCATAAGAAATCTTCACATTGCCATGCTTTTGTACGGTAGAAACTTCAAAATTTGAACCAAATTTTATTCAGGTTCTATTTTGACGTTTTGTGAAGATTAAAATCATGGCAATTTGATAACTTGCCTCATATGTATAATCATAGCTACCTACAGGCATGTTTTAGAACCAAATCAATTTGAAATTTCCAATGAACCGGATCAATATAAGAAAACGCAGCTAGTATTAGTACTAGGGGGGTAAAATTTTCATCAGATATCCTCTACGGGCTATGGTTCACTAGTGGTCTTTAGTGTCAGTGTAACATACTGCTACATGCCGTATGCTACGACCATAACAGTGTTGGATATCCGGAGACTAGACTAGATCTAAGTGGGAAATGAAAACAGCTCTGATAACAGCTTAACAGCTTTTCAAACAGCTCTGATAACAGCTTAACAGCTTTTCAAACAGCTCTGATAACAGCTTAACAGCTTTTAAAACAGCTCTAATAACAGCTTAACAGCTTTTAAAACAGCTCCTATAACAGCTTAACAGCTTTTCAAACATGGTGTTTGGTGTTATTTGGTGTTTCCAGGGGGTTATTTTGTGTTTCCGGGTGTTGCTTTGGTGTTAATTTGGTGTTAGTTTGGTGCTATGTAGCTAGAAGAGATACTCAATTTCTTTCAGTTGATATCACTTTAATTATAATATTATCGAGGATTAGTATACCCATCAATTTTCAGTTTCATCGTTGCTGGTGTCGATTGTAGAGCAATTCTACTTTGAGTGATGCAATCTGTAAAATGAATTAATGCTTAAATGAATACTTATTCTTTTAAATAACACAGCAGCTTAGTCATGCCGTTGAGAATACATCTGACTACCAAAAATTTACTTTTACTACTTACTCACAGCTAAGTCGAATCTCCCATACAACTTCCACTACTCATCTAAGACATCGTCAAGTGAATTCTTAGTTAACATATCCTACTAGTTTAATATCTTATCAAACAAAAGCTTGAATTTAACGCTTTTGGCAAAAGGTAATATCAAATTACCTGCTAAGTCATGCCATTACACCTGACAGCCAAAAATTATTCTTTTACTGCTCCCATACAATTTCCATTACTGAATATCATAGCACTGTCTTCTATCATCAATGCTTTTAATTTAACCCACTCTCAACCTAACTTAAGATTTAAAGGTAAACACGTAACACTATCCTCTTCCACTCTCTTCACTAAAGCTTTTATATCCTACTAGATTAATATATACACAACTTACAGTACCCACGCTCAACCTCCACCACGGTCTTCACTATAGGCTTGAAAATTATCAGTTTTTTCTTCGTTCGTACAACACCATTCGGATGATGCTTTAGAGAGGTAAATATGAAGCGATATTGCTGATAACTTCCACTACTCATCTAAGACAACATATCATACTACATTAATATCATAATACCGCCTTCTTTCATCAAAACTTTTAATTAAACCCACGCTTAACGTAATGGTTAGAAAATATGTGCTCAATCTGATAGTATGAAGGTAAAATTATCATATTCTTATCAGCTTCATGTGAACTATGATATCATGGTTAATAACTCTGCCAGCTTCCTATGCTCACCAGCCCTAGACACAAAAAAAAAACATAAATCAATTTGCTTATTTTATTCGAATGTATTTGTTTAACTACGCAAGAAGTTATATTATATTTCAAGCTCATTACACCTGGTCACCGAAAATTTTACTAATTCATATAACTCATCTAAGTCGGCATATCATCCTACATTAATATGATAGCTCGTTAATGCGTTTAATTAACCCACTCTCAAGCTAATGATAATATGCAATGTTTTCAGATGTGGCTGCTCAATTACTTTCAGGCTAGGCTAACAAGGTACTCTAGAAAGATTTCGTGTTGCAACACTGGTCATGCCATTACAC
The DNA here is from genome assembly GCA_963924295.1 of Dioctria rufipes. Classification (NCBI taxonomy): domain Eukaryota; kingdom Metazoa; phylum Arthropoda; class Insecta; order Diptera; family Asilidae; genus Dioctria; species Dioctria rufipes. Next base: position 108,761,866 of record OZ002744.1, read on the forward strand.
CTTATCCCCAAAAATTTGATGAAAAGTCTTTTACTATACCCATACAACTTTCACTACTCATCTAAGTCAACATATCATACTATATTAGTATCACCTCAGATTGATATCATAGGTGATCAAAACTTTAAATTTAACCTGCCCAAAAAAGAAATTTTATTGAAATTAAAAAAACAATTTTTCATATAACCTAAGAATTTTCAATACATACACATACACACACCTACATCGAAAATTTTCTGATAAGGCTTTAATTTCCATTACTTCATGTTTCTTAACATCCGAAGAAGCCGTGATCTGTTTTTAGATATCGAATATCATAGCATGTTCCCTCTTGTTTATAAGAGATTTTTAATCCACAACTTACGATATAGTTGTTGTTGTTTTTTTTTCTAGCAAAAGAAATATTCAATTATAACTTCCACTACTCGTCTAAGACATCATATCCTACAGATTAATATCAGTTGTTGTTGTTTTCAACTAAAGATATTAGGAATCTGTCATAAATCGCTCAATTTGTTTACTTTACTCGGCCGTTGTCCGAATTTGTTTACATTATTCGACTGCGAATTTGTTTACTTTACTGTACTGTACGAATTTGTTTATGCAAGGAATCAAATTAAAAGTATTATACCTGAAGAGCAAAATTAAGCATTTACTTATTTCCATTACATATCAACATATCTACCTACATTCACCCCAACCAGCTTCGCCTGTTCTATTTTTAGATACTATATGGTTACATGGTGCAATCATGTTTATAAAAGGCACCTACAGATTAATATCATCAAATCTTTAATCCACAACTTCGGTTATAGTTGTTGTTGTTTTTTTTCAGCTACTAATATTAATTACACCTGAGAAGGTAAGATCGGTGATATCTTGAACCATAGCCCGTAGAGGATTTCTGATGAAAATTTTACCCCCTAGTACTAATACTATTGGCATAAACCAAAAATATCCTAGGGTTAACTTGAATTATTACTACTATTAATTATACCTGCAAAGATAAGATCGCTAATATCTCGAAACCCATAGCCCGTGGAGGATTTCTGATGAAAATTTTGTCAACCTCCAGGACTAAGACCTCCACTGACACCTTCTAGCATCTATTGGCATGAACAAAAATATTCTAGAGTTAACTTGAATTATTACTAATATTAATTACACTAATTCACTTAGGGAATTTCACAACATTTCTTATCCACATAAATACACAGCTGCACACATCCACCCTCGCCTTGGGTAATGTTTCCTCAGCCCAGCCCAACATACCACAGGCACTCATACTAAAGTAAACAACTAACACCAAACTCAAGCTGACAAGTATATAGCCCCGATATAAATTCGCATAGGGTATTTCATATCATTACTCAATACAAATAAGCCGCACACATTTTACCCAAGCCTTGGTACAGGTAACGTAGCCCAGTCCAACATACCCCAGACAATCCTAGTCATAGTATCAGATATTGTCACTAAAGCTCTCAGCCAACCTCCAGCACCCAGACACAGGAAAGGTCAAAGGTCAAATTGTAGCCTCCAAGACCAGATCAAACAAAAAGTTGGCATCATCTCCTGGTCAGCCAGACGGTAGGAAAGGAATTCTCTAGGCAGGACCTGTGACGTATACCACTAGACGGAATGCCCCTCAGTGGCCACAGAACCCCAGTCCAGAGCCACCAAAATAGTTGGAATATTCCGGACACTTTTTGTATGGAAAAAGTGAGCCAGGATCCACATAGCGTATCTACTTTAGCCAATTGTGTGCCATGCATAGTAGCGTCCAGAAAAATGGGAAAACCAGAGGGTCATTTGAACTTCATCGAGAAGGTTGATGTCCCACTCCACACGTATCACATTGATCACCTGGGCCCTCTACCCTCATCTGCCAAGATTTATAAGTATCTACTGTTGAGCACACCTGAAATAATAATAAAAAAATTAAAACAAATCTACTAAATATTTCGTACTTCCATCAATTTCTTCCGATTCCTCCAGTTACCTCTGCATGTATATCCTCCATGTCAGGAACGCATCTGAAATGAAAATTAGACATAGATATTAGTTTGAAGTAATTAATTAAACAAAGTAGTATACAAAAAACTACAAGAACAAGAAAATTACATGCAAAACTGTCAAGAAACCAATTTCTTGGCAGTACAACAACAATTGCATGCAAATGTAAATATGGCCAATTTCTTGCAAAATTCATATTCTCTGCATGATAAACATTTGCAAATTATGCAAATATGTTTATATATGCAAATTACATGAATTTGCATTAGGCACAAAGCATACAATTAATAAAAATCAACAATTTATACCATTGTTGACATGTCAAAAATCACTTTTCCAACATGAATAATTCAACAGAATTTGTATATTTTCTGCAAATTATTCATACTGGAACACATAAATAATTAATAAGGAACACTTAGAAAGTAATAAAATACACTTACGTGGACAATTAATCCATAACTTGCGGTGAAAAGCACGAAAAACAACACGGCACTAACGACCTAAAATACCGCGATCGCGACTGTCAAATTGGCTCGCGAGAAAGTCAATTAGATAAAGTTGGCTACGCGCTACCTGTTGGTAATACTTAAAAACCGCGAAAGTTACCAGGTAAGCAAATATTCGCGAAAAGAGGTAAATTAAATTCCCATAATAAGTGGGAACGAGAAAGATGCGAAAACGGGATGCAAGAAAAATGAGAAATATTTGCGTTCCACATTGGAAATTGTCATAATATGGCAGGAAGCCGCCATCTTGATAAATTTCAGAAAAATTAAAATATTTAATAAAATGAATTACGAAAATTCATGGATAACTTAAAATAAATTAGTTGAAGGAAATTGGCACATTTTGACATAAGTATACAAGTCAAGCAAAGTAAAAAAATATGCTTAATTTGCATTTTTTCTTGTGGAACGTATGTCAAAATGGCCGCTTAGAGCCTATAAAAGGGGGGCAATTCCTAAGATCTCCCTCAGTTTTTTTACAGCGATCACAAGTGTAGTTTCAAGCAAGTTTTTCTCAGCAGATAATATATTTTCAGTTTTCAGCAATAAGCATAAAATACAACGTGCCATTAAAGGTACAATATTTTTACATGCTTAAAATTTGTGCGCAGTGGGTGTTGGCAGAGGACAGGAAGTTTTTGGGTTCTTTTTGTTCTACAGATAAGTATTGTGTCAATTATTTTAGTAAATAAGTTTCTTGCATAATAATTAAATATATGCCAGCTTTCGGCATTTTAATGATACATGCAACGAAACAAATTAGTTAAGTAATTAAGTTAAAATAAGCGCAAAGTGAATTAAAATAAGTGTATAACGCGTAAAACTAGAAAAGGCTACAAATTGCATTTAGTTAAATATATGCCAAAATACGGCATAATAACTACATATGCAATCGAACAATTAATAAACAGAATTAAATTAGTGAAAAAATTAAATTGTAGTGAATTTATAAATTGAAGTGTTTCACGTTAGAATTAATAAATACAGCATTAAACATAAGCACACATATCTTTTTTTCATGCCGCTACACTGTCCACCTAAATGCCGTAATATAGCTGTAGTTATCGATTGCAGCTACATTACAAAACATTTATTGGTGGTTCCATCCAGGATTGTGTGCCTGTTTACTGTTGTGATTGCAAATAATTCTGGTACACTCAATTTAGTGATAAACATTTTGAAAAATTATTTTTTGAATTAAAAAACATCGAAAATTAAGTTATAACTGTGCTTAGACGTGGCAGATCTCATTAAAAACTACAAAAATTAATTTATCAACGTGCTTAGACGTAATACTTCAGGATGCCCAGACGAGGCAGCTCGAATATTATCGAAATTTCTGTTATAATTGCTGAACTTATATGTCAGTAAATCGCGATAAATAATTAACTGCTGAACTGACATGTCAGTAACTCTTAATAAGTAGTTGGTTAATTAAATTAATTAGAATTAGTAACAAAAATTTATTTAAAGAAATTCACGTCAATTTGTCATACACGGCATCCATTTATGTTCTTCGAGTTTTCTTTCCATTTATCCCACACGTGGCATTAAATTGCTTCCTTCAATTATTTTCCTCATTTAACCCACACGGTTAATTAACTATAACAATAGAATATAAATCAACATGGATTCAGTAGATAAACTAATCCTTACGGAAAGCATATTGCGTGCGCGAATTGAAAGGTTAATCGAAAATGGAAAGAAAACGAACAAAAGGCTTTTATGAAACTAAAATGACAGAGTTGAAGAAACTATGGAAAGTATATAGTGATACAGATATGGCAATAAATCAGGCTTTATTAGAAAGTTCTGATGAAAAGCAACATGAATATTTAGTCCAAGATAATCATAGCTCAACAGAGTTAAAATATTCCGAATATATGGGAGAATTAGTAGAAGGATTGCGGAAATTCGTCCCAGCTACTGAAGCATCAAGCTCGGGACAAGTACCAATTCATTCGACAACTGTTATTCAACAGGAATCGTTCCTTCCGCGCATTCAGTTGCCCAAGTATAACGGCAACTACGATTTATGTCGATCATTTCATGATGTATTCATCCCTCTTGTTCATGACAATACAAAGCTAACACCAGTTCAAAAGCATCATCTGAAATCTTGTTTAGTGGGTGATGCCGAGAAATTGTTGCGGCACACTCCAGTAACAAATGAAGATCACATGCCAGCATGGAACAAGTTGAAGGCTAGATATGAGAACAAGAGAGTTTCAGTTAATCATAAATTAAAGGTTTTGGTAAACCAAGCCAAACTAAATTCAGAGTCTGCTAAAGGACTCAAGTCAATAATTGATACAACAGACGAATGTATCCAACAATTACAAAGTTTAGAAGTTGATACGACATCGTGGGATGTACTTCTAATAAATCTGTTAGTACAGAAATTACCCTTCATTACCCTCAAACTGTGGGAAGAAGAGCAGGGAGGTACACAAGAACTCCCAACATTCAAGTCATTTAAGCAGTTTTTAAGTACGCGTTTAAGAATTCTAGAATCGTTAGCAGATAGTCTAGTTAAGTCCACACAACCCAAATCAAGCTGCACACCTGAAACAACCAAATCATACCATATTACGAAGGGAATCAAATGCCCAGCATGCAATGCAAGTCACTTTTTACAAAGATGCCCGAACTATCGTACGATGGACATACCATCTAGACACCAGATAATCAAGGCATCAAGCCGTTGTACCAATTGTTTAGGCTTGCATCATGTCAACAATTGCACTAGCAAATATAGCTTGCATGAAGACTACAACCGGGACAAACTCAATCATGCAACGGTCGGAACTGAGCATAGTTCAAATACTAACAACGTTAGCTCGAACTCAAGTCAAGTCAATCATGCTAGCAATACTATTCACAAACGCTCTCCACGGTTACAGTCAGTGAACAACACTGACGACTTAAACACTAGTCAAAACTTTGTAACTAGAGAGGACCATAATGCCCTGCTATCAACAGCGTTAGTGTGGCGGCATCCACACATAGCAGCAGCAGGAGTAATATGGTAGCACCCACACGCAACTGCACCAGCAATAACATGGCCGCAGCCACAGAACAAGCACCGCCAAAAAGAAGAAGAAGACCATGTGACAGGAGCCAGATGTGATGATCATATATCCGGTCTCTAGTCTAATCGTCCGCGGACTCAACACGTATTTAAAAGCTCCTCAAAGAAATATAAATAAAAGAAATTCCTCAAAGAAATATTAATAAAAGAATTTATATTTAGTGAATAAACAATTTCGTTGTTAAGTTGAAACGAATGGTTTTACTTCATGATTCCTCAACGGGAACAAATGGTGACCCCGAAAGAACAGCATCATCATCAGTGATTTTCTCCAAAGAACAAAAACAAATTGCAAGTGCATTAATAATAATCTTACAAATTATCCAAACATTATCGAATAATTTGGGCAGCTGCAATCCTCATATGCCAACATACATTTTCCATACGACGGATTAAACATATGGAGCGCCGATTTTTCCGGATTTTCATCGATGCAATACGCCAGCAGCACGGTTGAGCAGGCTTATGGAGCGCTGATATCATTTTCATATTCCATCTATAACATACAAAAGCATCGTGCCAATAAGCATATGGAAAACCGAATATTTTCTTCGGACTTAACCACAAAACCATCGATGATCATCAACAGAAGCAATTGCACCACGGCTTACAAATAATCACACAATCAGAATAAATTGCACTGTAACTCAAACCATGAGCTGCGGATAAACAAATAACTCATCAATGGAGCCACTTCAATACAAATTTAAGTTAAATTTTAGTGAAGTTTCAAAGATTTTCAAATACCTCATCTCTGTAAATTTTTTAGGTTGATTCCACGTCGCGTAGATAACACGTAAATCTAAGATAAACAGCTACACAAAAAGTTACAAATAGAACGTGTCTGGATTTTTTCAACACAAAAGGTACCAATTTGTCAGTTCATTATTTTAGTACTTATCAAGAAAAAAAATTAAAATCAAAACTTATTAAAGAGAAAATAATTAAGTAACAAATATATTACAAAATACACACATACATAATCTAATATATAACAATATTTTCTCTAACAAATACTTTGATCACAGTGAATTTTAATCTACAGTGAGCTTTTACTAGCCACACAACGGTAGCCTTATTGCGAGCATCACTAAATTTAAGTCACTCAACAGATCTTTGGGATTAGTTTCATCGATGCACATTCATTTTCTAAACATTTTCCAAATTGCAACTTTCAACGCAGTTAGGCAAACCGAATGTCATCTTTTGTACGCCTTTTTCTGCATAACACATCAAATCATTCAGTGGCACGCGTTTAGTCAAAACAAGCATCAAATGTTTAAGCAGTTCACAACTCCATCTCTAGATTGACTACTTAACAATTTCTAACCCATCATCATAGATCAACCAATCAATACTTCTTGAAAATAAAACAACTATTGAGTTTTAAATTGACCTGACCCTATTAAATTAAATTAAATTAAACTTTCTTTCTCAAATTCACATATACATACATACCTAACATGTCTAATGAGGAGAAATCAACAATTCCAACTCAAAATTCGCGAAGTAGTGACGATTCTGGTAATAGTGAAGCAAATCCACCAAACACCACCGCGAACGATAGTAATTCAACTCCGTACGCGGTTACTCTCAAAATACCTCCATTTTGGAGCAATCGTCCTGATTTGTGGTTCATGCAAGTCGAAGCGCAATTTCGGGTAAAAAATATTTCTACCTCAAACACTAAATATGATTATTTAGTTGCTGCACTTCCACCCGACACTATGGAAATAGTGGCCGATGTTCTCTTAAATCCACCACAACAGGATAAATATAATTTTCTAAAAAACATGCTTTTAACAAGAAGTAGAGACTCCGAAGAGAAAAGATTAGATGCACTATTGCACCAAATCGAACTAGGCGACTATAAACCATCCGAACTTTTTAGACACATGGAATCCTTAGCAGGAGGCAACAGTCTAATTAATACGTCTTTGCTTAAAAAACTATGGATAAAAAAGCTACCATCTTCAGTACAAACTTGCATTATTGCAATTGAAGATACCCACACCCAAGAACAGATTTTTGCAATAGCTGACAAAATTTTTGACTCCTCGTCATCCTTAAAAGTTTCTTCTATTAGACACAATAGCACACATTCCACAGTCAGCACCAATAACCTGGTAGAAGTGGTGAACAAACTATCCGATTGCATTAAACGCCTTGAAACTAGACAGCCTCGCAATCATAATAGAAATAGGTCCGATAGAACCAGTTTCTCAAGGTCTATTTCACGAAAAGGAACCAAGGGGAACTTTTGTTGGTACCACAAAAAGTTTGGTGCAAAAGCAAAAAATTGTGTAGAGCCTTGTAAGTTCAACAGCACACGAGAATCAAAAAACGAGCAATAGCTACTTCGTCAACGGCACCGAAGTTAGCTACGTACCCACGCCGTCTATTTGTACACGACAAGCTAACAAGCACTCAATTCTTAATCGATACTGGTGCTGAAGTTTCGATTATTCCAAACACTAAATTTTCCAATCAGTTAAACAAGCAAGATCTCAAATTGCTCTCGGCCAACGGAGCACCAATCACAACTTTCGGCGTTAAGTCTTTGACTTTAGATTTGAATTTAGGCACTCATTTCCATCACACATTCATAATTGCGGCAGTTGATCATCCTATAATCGGAGCCGACTTCTTATATAAATACAATCTTTTAGTCGATTTACGAGAGAGAAAACTCATCCACAAAACGACCTTGCTTTCAGTAAATTGCATTTCCCGTATTGTAGAGTCCTGCTCTCCTAGATTATACCCAATTCAAGGTGAATTCGGTTCGATTCTTAACGAATACCCCTTACTCAAAACTCCACCTGATTACCACTCAGAAGTAAACCATGACGTGTTACATCACATTAACACTCAAGGACCTTTACCTGCAGCAAAACCTAGAAGACTTAATCCCGAAAAATTTAACATCGCAAAAAGCGAATTCGAAGAGATGGTCAGACTGGGAATTTGTCGTCCTTCAACTTCACACGTTTCTTCTCCACTTCACATGGTCCCCAAAAAGGATTCATCTAGTTGGCGACCTTGCGGAGATTATCGGTTACTCAACTCCGTTACCATCTTCGATAGATATCCTTTACCGAACATGCAAGATTGTACTGTGAATCTAAACAATTGTCAAATATTTTCTAAAATCGACCTAGTTCGGGCGTATCATCAGATACCAGTAGCTCCCGAAGACGTGTACAAAACAGCAGTCACAACACCTTTCGGCCTTTTTGAATTTCTTAGAATGCCTTTTGGAGTAAAAAATGGAGCGCAAACTTTCCAACGCTTCATAAATAAAATACTTTCAGGTTTAGACTTCATATTCATTTACGTTGATGACATTCTAATTTTTAGTACAACAGCTGAAGATCATAAAAATCATTTGAAGCTCCTTTTTGCAAGACTTCAAGAATACAACATCAGAGTTAACCCTGATAAATGTATTTTTGGCAGAAAGAAACTTAATTTCCTGGGACACGAAATTTCAGGCAAAGGCATAGTACCTAGTAAAGATCGGGTACAGGCCTAAGGTACTAAGAAGCTACAGAGATTTCTAGGCATGGTAAACTTTTACCATCGATTTTTGCCTAACCTCGCTAAGTTGGCTGCACCGCTATATGATCTTTTAAAAACAAAAAAATCAAAAACGAATGCTAAGATCGAGTTTTGTTGGACAGATGAACACACAGATTCTTTTACCGCTATCAAAAAACTTTTAGAAAACAATACCCTACTAGTACACCCTGACATAAAAGCAAAGATTAGTCTTTGGGTTGACGCATCAAGCGATGCAGTAGGTGCCGTCCTTCAGCAGTGTAGGTCAGGACAATGGGAACCACTTTCCTTTTTCTCCAAGAAACTGCAACCTGCCGAGAGGAAGTATTCAACCTTCGATAGAGAACTTCTAGCAGCATACCTAGCCATTAAGAGATTTAGATATTTTTTAGAGGGACGGTTATTCACCATATACACTGATCACAAACCTTTAACAAACCAATTTACCAACGATATACGGCACATCAAGGGTAGCCAAAACATAGTATCCGACACTCTTTCAAGAGCCAACATCAGTGCGGTCGACCAAGTATCGAAAATAAACTTCGAAATTTTATGCGAAGAGCAAAACAAAGACCAGCAACTTAAAGATATTCTCCATCAATTGAAAGATACCCAACATTCCTCTTTCAAGCTTGAAAAAATATTTATTCCGCTCGAAGACAAAGATATATGGTGCGAAGTCACTACAGGTCACAATAGGCCATACATTCTAGAATCACTTCGTCGCACAACCTTTGACATTATTCATAATCTTTCCCATCCAGGAATTAAAGCTACTAGGAAACTAATATCATCCAAATATTTTTGGCCAAAGATGAACTCGGATGTCAATCGTTGGTCGAAAACTTGTATCTCGTGTCAAAAGGCCAAAATACACCGTCACACATCATCACCTTTCGGCACCTTTGAAGCGCCTGCAGGAAGATTCGAACATATACACCTCGACATAGTGGGACCTCTCCCACCGTCCAAAGGTTACTGCTATCTTTTAACCATAAAAGACAGATTTTCTCACTGGCCCGAAGCGATTCCTTTAAAAAACATTTCCTCAAACACGGTAGCTACAACTGGATCAAGGAACACAATTCGAGTCTTCCTTATTCTGAGATTTTTCAAACATTCTAGGAACTCGTCGTATCCGAACAACCACCTACCACCCTCAATCCAACGGGTTTATAGAGAGATTCCATAGGCAATTGAAATCTGCCATCCGAGCTTCAGAAGACCCCAAGAATTGGTATGAGACATTACCCTGGATACTTCTTGGAATCAGATCGACTTTAATAGACGACATTGGTTTCGCACCAGCGCAATTACTATACGGGCAAGCCTTACGATTACCTGGAGAATTTTTAGCAAACGATACAATAGTAGATCGCCAAATTACGCCCACGATAGCCAAAGACATTAAAAACTCAATATCAAGAATAAAACCTCAGAGCTCAAGAATTCGAAATCAAAAAAACATTTTTATCCCCAAAGATATTAACACATGCTCACACGTATTTGTTAGAGAAGAGATATATAAAGGAACCTTGAATCCTCAATACACGGGTCCTTACCAAGTATTACGCAAACGCGACAAACATTTTCTCATACTATCAAATGATAAGGAACGACTAATATCAATAGATAGACTTAAACCAGCTTTTGTACTAAATCCAGACACGTTCAATATTGGTACACAAACAAGATCAACATGCAAAAAGAAAGTCGTATTCAAAATTTAAAATCAATGAATTAAAAATTAAAAGTAATTTTTTTAGCATAAAACACATATGTACACCATATTGGTAATACACTCTTAAAATATCTATTAATAATTTTTTACATTTTTTAGCATTACACAGATCAGTTAGTAATAGTACGCAACACCTAGAAATATATATATAAAGAAAAAATGAATAAATAACAAAAAACAAAATTCAATTATCACAATAGTTAACAATTAGATATTAAGAACTTTAACATTAGAACAAACAAGGATAGAAACGTGGAATCCTAGAATAAATCAAAATCATTTTGTACACTAATTCGAGTCAACTATAGGACTATGTAAAAACATAAATAGGCACTAGGCACACTTTTCATCGAGGGGGAGTATTGTGGCGGCATCCACACATAGCAGCAGCAGGAGTAATATGGTAGCACCCACACGCAACTGCACCAGCAATAACATGGCCGCAGCCACAGAACAAGCACCGCCAAAAAGAAGAAGAAGACCATGTGACAGGAGCCAGATGTGATGATCATATATCCGGTCTCTAGTCTAATCGTCCGCGGACTCAACACGTATTTAAAAGCTCCTCAAAGAAATATAAATAAAAGAAATTCCTCAAAGAAATATTAATAAAAGAATTTATATTTAGTGAATAAACAATTTCGTTGTTAAGTTGAAACGAATGGTTTTACTTCATGATTCCTCAACGGGAACAGTTAGTAGTGGCACAAACAAAAAACCGGGAACTCACATATTCTACGATGTCTCATAGATAGTGGATCGCAGTCATCCTTTATTACAGAGGAAGCCTGCAGGAAACTGGGAGCATGACGCAGCCCAACTGCAGTATCAATAACTGGCTTAAACACTAGCCATACAGCAATCTCAAAGCATCAAACCACACTTACGCTTCGATCACGAAAAGCGAAGTCTACAAGAATATTAGAAGAAAATTTTCTAATATTGAACAAAATCACAGATCCTTTACCTTCCAGAATAATCTCTAAAAGGGAATGTTTACATCTCAATAAACTGCCACTAGCTGATCCCACATTTTGGAAGCCTGGAAAGGTAGATGCTTTACTAGGAGCAAGAGTTTATGCTCAGATAGTCTTAAACGGTATTAAACAAGGATCTAATACTACCCCTACAGCCATTAAGACAATATTTGGTTGGATTTTACTAGGGTCAACAACAAATGTTGTAGAAAACAATACATCAGCGTTTACCGTCACAACTGATGACTTAGCTGAACAACTTAAAATGTTTTGGGAAACAGAAGAGTTTCCCACAAATCCGATTCTCAACAAAGAAGACAGAGAATGTCAACAGAGATATCAACTCACCCATCAACGTCTTCACAATGGTACTTACCAGGTGAAATTACCATTTGTAAATGATGAAGTGCCTGATCTAGGGCAATCAAGACAACAAGCAATTAAACGCTTTCAAGGAATACAACGTCAACTTGAAAGGAATCAAGCTTAAAGTCCGAATATGTTTAGATGATGATGGGTCACATGGAGGAAATACCTCCACCCAACAACAACGAGCCACACTACTACATACCTCACCATGCAGTTGTCAAAGAAAGCACGACAACAAAGGTGAGAGTAGTATTTGACGCTTCAGCGAAAACGTCAAATGGCAACTCACTCAATCAGTTCCTATTAAAGGGACCAGTTTTACAACCTAAATTATTCGCCACGTTGCTCAACTGGCGTAAATACAAGATTGCTATGAACGCGGACATTGAAAAAATGTATCGTATGATAACCATGCATCCGGATCATCGTACGTTTCAGCGAATCATTTGGAGACATCCTAAAACCAAGGAGATCCAAGATTTTCACCTTTGGAACGTCTTCTGCGCCATACTTAGCCATTCAGACGCTTCAACAACTAGCATGTGACGAACAACAAAGATGGCCTCTAGCTTCAAAGGTCACAGCCACAGATTTCTATGTGGACGACCTACTCACTGGAGCTGAGAGCATAGAAGATGCGAAGGATCTATTAGATGAACTAATTAGCATGTTGAAAGCAGGAGGATTCAATCTGAGGAAATGGATAAGTAACAATTCGTACTTGTTGAAACATCTTCCCCCAGAACAGCGCGAATTCAAGTATACGTTAATGATTTCAGACACAGAATCCTTAAAAACGTTAGGAATTCGTTGGCATCCTAACTCAGATAAATTTTCGTTCTTGACCAAACCTTGGAAAACGCATGCCAAGGTAACCAAAGGAACCATTTTGTCAGATATTGCATCACTGTACGATCCTTTGGGTTGGTTAGCACCAGTTGTAATTACAGCAAAGGTGCTTATGCAATCATTGTGGGTCACGGGATGCGCATGAGACAATAAGGTTTCCGAAGCCATTGAACATCAATGGGATAGTTTCAAAAATAATTTGAAGTCTATCGACAACTTGCAAATTCCTAGATGGATTAACTATTCATCAAATGCACATATCCAAATACATGGCTACTGTGATGCATCAACAAAGGCATTCGCTGCTGCAGTCTATCTACGTGTAGGAGATAAGAATGGCATGTTTACAACTACTTTGCTTACTGCCAAAACGAGGGTAGCTCCCATCAAGCCAACGACCATACCAAGTTTGGAGCTAAATGGAGCTCTATTATTAGCAAGACTGCTTCAAGCTACAATGAAGGACAACCTCTTACAACAGGTTCCAGTTTTTGCTTGGACAGATTCTACGATTGTCCTGCAATGGATAAAGGAACATCCCTCACGGTGGAAAACGTACGTCGCAAATCGTGTAGTAGAGATTCAGGACATCGTACGCTTTGAGCAACGACGTCATATGTCAACGAATCATAATCCTGCGGCTGTGGTCTCAAGAGGAGTGCCTGCGGCTATCGGAGGAACAAGATGCATGGCCAAAATTTAAGGATATTTCAGAACAAACCAATCTAGAAGCTAAAGAACTTATTGCGATAAATCTTTTAGCAAAAGTAGATAACCAGTTCCTTCTACGATATTCATCATATACTCGCCTCGTTCGTATAGTAGCTATGATGCAACGATTCATACACAATTGTCGGCATCCTCATAATAAACGCTCACAGTACATCGATTCGCTCGAATGGAGCCAGGCAGAAATAACAATATTTAGACTGGTACAACAAACTGCGTTCGCAGATGAGTACAAAAGTATACTGAACAAGAATCCGTTGTCACAGAATAGCAAGTTGATTAAACTTAATCCTTTTATGGACGACAATGGCTTGTTACGAGTGGGTGGTAGACTCGATAATGCTTCAATTCCATACAATAGGAAACACCCAGTCATATTACCACGTGATCATCATGTCACATTAATATTAATCGACAAATTACATGTAGAAACTCTACATGGCGGTCCCTCATTGGTTCTCAGCACTAGTCGAAATCGATACTGGATACTAGATGCTAGACGTTGCATTACCAATCGATGACATAAGTGCATTACATGTTTCAAATATCGCATGACGACTAGAAGCCAGTTGATGGGAAATTTACCAACCCTGCGAGTAAATGAAACGAAGCCATTTACTAAAGTGGGAATTGATTATGCCGGACCTGTAACGATAAGAAAGTCAAAGTTACGCAACGCCAAATTACAAAAGGCATATTTCTGCATTTTTGTTTGTATGGCTACAAAGGCTGTACATTTAGAATTGGTGTCAGATCTCACATCTGGATCATTCCTCGCCGCATTAAAGAGGTTTGTAGCTAGAAGAGGATTGTGTACTGACGTATATTCAGATTGTGGCACCAACTTCATTGGTGGAAAATCTCTTCTGGAAAAGGATTTACGACAAGCCATTCATGCCTCAACACCAGAAGCAGCAAAATATTTGTCCTCCAAGCAAATCAACTGGCACTTTAACCCTCCAGCCTCTCCACATTTCGGAGGAATCTGGGAAGCGAGAGTAAAGTCAGTAAAATATCATCTTCGAAGAACACTACAATACTCCAAATGTACGTTTGAAGAGTATGCAACCCTATTAACTCAGGTCGAAGCGTGTTTAAATTCTAGGCCACTATGCTATGTTAGAAATGATCCAGCGGATTTATTTATCCTTACACCTGGACATTTCTTAATTGGCCAAGCACTAAACGCGAATCCAGAACCTGATTATAAATGAACCTGTAGTATTGTCCAAAAGATGGCAGTACATTCAACAATTGAATAAACAATTTTGGGATAAGTGGTCAAAGGACTACCTTAACCAATTGCAGAACAGACCCAAATGGTACACAAGGCAACCGAACATGCATGTTGGAGATGTTGTCCTTGTTAAAAGCGAAAACATGCCACCCACTAGTTGGGCAATGGGTATAATAGAGCAAATACATCCAGGTGCCGATGAGCTAGTGCGGGTAGTACGAGTCAAAACGCGAAATGGTAGTTTCTTACGACCAATTGCTAAAATTAGTCCTCTACCACTAGCATAAGACTAACTACCTGTTATTAGTGTCGTCATGTGTCTGTCCAAAAGTGTCACATTGTTGGCTGAGGGTCATCATAATTTTGATACACCATACTAACAAGCTACTATTTCAGATGTCATCCACATATGAGCAGGAGGATATGCTATACATTTTAGAGGATATCCAGTATAGCCCACCAGGAAGTCCAGAACGCAGGATGCTTCGTGACCCAGGGTGCGATGTCTTCGGCATGCCTCGACCAGAATTGGCCCATGAATTGATACCGCGGGACAGAGGAGAACCATCAACGAGCCGAGCATCAACGAGCAGAGCATCAACAAGCCAAGCAATGACGAGTCAAGCGACCAGGGTGACAACTCGACCGTTTGTGGGTCCGACTCCCTACACGGATTCACATCCACAACAAACAGCAGTAGTCAATGGCAGCCGCATTACTGCTTTGACAAAGCTTCTGCCGACTACAACCATCAATGAATTCGAAATGAGAGCAAATAACAGCTTTCAAAGTGTCACGCCCGTTTTAGTTGCGCGAGCGCGGCTAGCTCCTGGAAGATTTGGTGCGGGTCCACTTGAGTGGAGAGAAAGAAATCCACAACTCACCGTAATAACTGTAGTGCTCATCTACTCAGTATAGAAACACAATTTTTTGGGCGCCACGTATTTTTTTTTTTGTATCCAGGGGAAAACCACGAAAACTCCCGATCCGGCTCTCTCATCCACCGAATACCACTCAATTATTTTAAATACAGGGGTGATTGCCAACCTTACTTTATTAAATTCAAAAAAAATATACCTATATATATATAAAATATATTATTATGATTATTTATTCAATCCAAAATATATATATAGATAAAATATGTTACATACTAGATATAACTATATAATAAAAATTCATTCAGAAATGTGAGGTAAAAACCAATATTAAATATAAGCTCATTTTCCGACATAGGAAGAGAAAAACTATGAGATGTACGACAAAATTCTGCACGACAGGAAAATTCTTTACAAAAAAACAAAAAAAAAACAAAATTCAACCCGTAATGTAAAGGCACAATCCAGCCTGTAATATAGGGGAAAACCCCACACATACAAAGTTTTAGGTCTGTAAACCCCACGCTTTTTTTTCCTACCATCCACATGCGCACATCAGCAGCGTGAAATTTCTTTTGAGTTTTATGCTAAGTTTATCTGTGGAGTGGTCTGAAAAAAATATCTTAGAAAAGTGTAGTAAAAAGAAGAAAAATATATAAGGCTTTCTTGTATTTAGCCGGGAGTGATTCCTAAAGATCAAAATAAACAAAACATGTCTATAAATAAAATACACGTAAATAATACAAGGTGTGAAATTTATCAGTAGCCACAGAGTCAATGTACCACTAGATCGGAACCTCGTAAGTAAGTAATCAAAGCCCAATTGCAGGAAGAAAATATATAATATATGTATCTGTTATCGATCGATGCCAATGTATACCCACCTACTGATCCCGATATTCTAAAGGATCTTGATTTGAAGAGCTTTAGGTGATAAATCCTCTTTTGCATGAATAAATTTGGATATTATTGCTAACCAGCACACTTATGTACTCAGTGAAGGAGAGTTACTTGTTTCATTCCTTACAAAACAATAATCTATAGTTACTAAGCCATAAAACTCAAGTTTCCATTAATAAATTTGTAATAGACCACTAACAGCAGAACAGAGAAATAATATAAATGATGTCTAGCACCATATCCCATGGAAGGCTAAAAGAAAAATTATCCAGAAAATCATATATCCACCATTTTCCATTCAAATATTCCTCGTCCTGGTGGACCTAAACTAAGTGGTTCATATGACCCACATTCACTTCCATTAATAAAATAAAATTTATGCTTAATTTTTTTTTCTCTCGGTCAAATCTTTTCATTACTGAATCATTCAAGTGAGACAATGTAATCTTACAATTCCTAGGTTTATACTACCAATCAAATATATTTCGAGCTGACTTCCGTCTCGACAAAAATACATAAATACCTGGTTTTAATTACCAAAAAAAAAATGTCCTAAATAAAAATTACTTCTTTAAAAAACTAACTTTGGACGGGTTAAATTCAATTCAATTCAATTTCAATTCGATTTTTATTTAAATAAATTGTAGAAAACCTCTACCTATAGTTAATGAGATGTGCGTAGGCATATACTTATATACACATATACATACATACGTATGTAAATTACTATTAACTCCCATTAAGGCTTAAGGTTACACATCGACCTGTACCACTTACTTGTATGTACATACGCCAGCACACCTAATTGTCACTACCGGGTTCTGTTTCTACTACACGACCTTAGTTTAACTTATACCTGAGCTTCCTACCCCCGACCTCGCGCCAGGTTCCCTTTAGAATCAGTGCGAGTGGTGAATTATTTGCCTGCGTAGGCGCTATCAAAGATTTGGAAGCAGTGACTAACGCAAAACCCGGTTTCAAAAATCAAAAACAAATTCAACAACAATGGGCGAATCTGATGCCAAGGATCCTTCCTAACTGCTATTCATTTCCCTTCCTTAGGTTATATAATAGTAATGCAGCGCTAAAGTAAAATGTGTACTAAACTTGACCGACGCGAAAATGATGAAAACTTGGAAGACTTAAAGATATAGTTTTGAATTGATAGCTAAATCTAACTTAGATGCTCTTTTTATACCGTTGTTTGCATATTCCATTTCTATAACTCCCCTACGCAGGATCCGATTTCTCTACAACCATCATCGGTTATTCCTCTCCTTCCTTAAATATCGAAGACCTACACTGAACGTCTCTTGCTTAGCCGATGTATCTATAGCAATATCACAATTAAACCATTTTTAAAAAAAATGTATTGGTTGTCATCTATAATTTGCTTCTGTGTGGTTGAGTATCTCGATATTTGAAATTGCAACGAAATATTTTTCATATATTTAAAAAAATCAAAATCAAAATTGGTGTTTGCCTTCGGCAACTTTATCTATGCATGCATACCCATACTTCTAGGTGGAAAGTATGTACATCTCGTATAACTGTATATACCTAGTTATCTAAGATTTCAAGAAAAGAATAATATGAGAAATTTTAAAATTATCTCGAGCCCAAGAGGGTAAAATCAGATTTGCCTTTTTATTGCTAAATGACTAGAACAAGATAAGGGTGTACAGTATCTAGTCAGTGATTTAGCCAAAATTTAAATCTATGTATGTATACCACTGCACTAAGCATATTTGTAACATCAGAACGATCGCATTTGCTAGGCTATTAACAAAAATCATAAAAGGAATTCGCATGTGATTAGTTATTTTTATAACCAAACGGAAGTTTACGATATGTGCCTAATTATGCTGAGAATATAAGAACTATAAGCGCATTTATCCATCCATGCGTAGCTCTGATGCTACTCACGAAACAAGTTATAAAGTTTGCTTTACCAATGATTTCACGTATACACTTTTCTAATAACTACAACCGTGCACACACTGATAATTAATATCTCTGTTTCATCGAAAATTTGTATACCCACCGACAATATAACCCAAAATACTGAGCCACTAGCAGTAAAAACAAAAGTTGTACACAACAGAAAACCTCCGACCAACTGTTCTCCTATGACAGCAATGTGCAATAACGTTGCACCGTCGTTGACCTATTTGACCCTTGGGTCTGTGTATGTGGATTCGTGAAAAAGTGAGTCTGCATACCATCCGTAAAATCTACATTTAATTTAAACCATGTTAGGAAGTAATAACAATTACAAATTGCACAAAATCGAATGCTCTTTCTTTAATGAGCACTTGCATGGAGGGCCCCTCGTTGGGCGCCAAACTTGTCACGCCCGTTATAGTTGCGCGAGCGCGGCTAGCTCCTGGAGGATTTGGTGAGGGTCCACTTGAGCGGAGAGAAAGAAATCCACAACTCACCGTAATAACTGTAGTGCTCATCTACTCAGCATAGAAACACATTTTTTTGGGCGCCACGTAGTTTTTTTTTTTTTGTATCCAGGGTGTAGATTATTTTATTTAATTTAGAAACAAAACTCAGGTTTTATTTAATTTTGTGGCTAAGCAGCCGTATATTCAATTTATTTAGGATTTGTCTGAACTCTACAAAGATCTGTACAAGAGTGAGTGCTGATAGTTGATGATTATTGAAACCAAAATTTATTAACAAAAGAGCAACGTTATTCAGCATACTAACGTATAAAAGTAGTTAAGAGAATGACAATTTACATTAAATGTTATGAATGTATGCAGTCTGAATTTTAGATTAAAGTGTTGATTGATTTCTTTTTGTGTTGGTTTGGTGATGAATTCGAACATTCCGCCCGCCTCGTAGTGATACGACGAAGATCGTTCTTTCTCCGCCCGCCATGATCTATGTGATTTACCAGTTAGATTCACAGGATTATCTGTTGAAACAGTTGTAGGTATAAGTTACATGAAGTCACAAGGCGTTTGAAATAGGACATAGAGGTAAGGAGGCTAGGTTAAAGGAAATCTGAAGATTTAATTGTTTTCTGTAAGTGGTAAAACGCAAAGTTTGGTTATTGGTCTCGTAAAGCAGCCATCCTTATGTCTGAGCTTGACGACTCGTGCGTTACCATCAGGACCAGGGTAGGTCTCCAGCATACGACCAAGCAGCCATTTAGATGGAGGAAGACGTTCATCCTTAATCAAAACAAGGTCATTAACTTTAACTGGAATCTCTTGCCGGAACCATTTATGCCGGAGTTGGAGCGAATGCACATATTCTTTATACCACCGTTGCCAAATGTGTTCATACCTTTGTTGGACGAGTTGCCACCTGTCGAGACGATTGAGTGGAATATCCTTAAATGATGGTGCAGGTGCCGTAAATAGATTTTCTCCCACAAGAAAATGAGCTGGAGTTAAAGCCGACAAGTCTTCAGGATCGTCTGATAACGCATAAAGAGGCCTGGAGTTTAGGCATGCCTCGATTTGTGTGAGTAGGGTACCCATCTCCTCCATGGTTAGATGATGATCTCCGACCACTCTCCGTAAATGATGTTTAAATGCTTTCACTCCTGCTTCCCACAATCCTCCAAAGTGAGGAGCAGAAGGAGGTATAAAATGCCAGGTTGTAGAATCCTGTAGGAGAAATTCTGCAACTGATGAGTTCGTGATAAGCTGATTAAAGTGAGTTGAGAGGATCTTATCGGCAGCAACAAAATTAGTAGCATTGTCGCTGTACAAATTAGCACACCTCCCACGCCGACTGATGAAACGTCTGTATGCTGCGATGAAGGCATCTGCAGTTAAATCTGTTACGAGCTCCAAATGACATGCCCGAGTCGAGAGGCAAATGAAGACTGCTACATAAACTTTCATCGTCTTATAACCTCTTCCTTTTATTGGTTTAATGTAGAGTGGCCCGGCATAGTCTACCCCACTATTTAAGAAGGGTTTTGATGGATGAACTCTTGATGATGGAAGTTCACCCATTAATTGTTTGTTTGTTGACGCTCTGTAGCGATGGCACGTGACGCACCCATTAATGTATCGACGAACTTTGCTCCGTCCACTAAGTACCCAATATTTAGTACGAATGCGATGTAGTGTAGCCTGAGCTCCGCCATGTAGTGTCGCTTTATGAGCTTGAGCGATGATTAGCTGTGTTAAATGGCACTCTTTGGGTAATATGACAGGATATTTTTCTTCAAAAGATAGAAGCGATTGTCGTAGTCGTCCAGAAAGACGCAGCACACCATGGCCATCAAGAAAGGGGTTTAATTTAAGCAGTTTGCTGTTTGAAGATAGAGACCTCTTCGTCGAAATGCAGTGAATGTCGTTTGCAAAGAAGCCTAGCTGAACAATTTTTATCCACCTCTCTAAAGCATTGTTTATTTCATCGACAGTTAATCGAATTGTTTTATGATGACACTGTGAACCTTTGAGATTTTGAACAAATCTGACGCAATACGCAGTAACGTGCAGCAATTTGGTAAGATCCGAGAAACGTGCTAGTAGTTCATTATTAAACTCCTCTTTTCTGCAGATTAACACAGCGGCAGGGCGCAACTCTTCTTCAATCGATGAAGGGGGTGAGCACGCTGGGTTACGAGGCCATTCAGAGGACCTTTTTTGTAGCCATGATGGTCCAGACCACCATAACGTAGACTCTTGAAGTTGGTGTGTTGAAATTCCACGCGTAGCACAATCAGCGGGATTTTCACTGGTGGGTACATGATGCCATGTAGCCTGAGGTAGTCTTTCATGAATCAGTGAGGTTCTGTTTGCGATAAATACCTTCCATTTAGAAGGATGCTCATGAAGCCATGACAGAACAATAGTGGAATCTGTCCACACATGCACAGGTATGTTGGCATAAGGTAGAATTCCTTGAATAGACTGAAGAAGCTCAGCAACAAGTGTAGCACCGCATAGCTCAAGGCGAGGCAGCGAAATAGTTTTCAACGGACTAACTCGAGTTTTTGCAGCTACAAGCGATGTCTGAATGATATCGAAATTATGGATGATACGTAGATATACTGTTGCACTATAGGCCGAAAGTGACGCATCACAGAAGCCATGTAGTTCGAGTCCTATATGTGAATCTGTAGTCCCTAACCACCTAGCTAGTTGAATTGCCTTTAATGATTCAATATCATCTCTATAACTTAGCCAAATATTTCGCAACTCATCTGGTAATTCCTCGTCCCATTCTAGCTTAGCTAGCCATAACTTCTGTAAAAATATTTTGGATGAAATTGTAGTGGGCGACAACCAGCCTAGAGGATCGTATATCCTGCTAACATCGGCAAGAACAGACCGTTTTGTATGCTTTTCGATTTTAGGCAGATCAATTGTACTGCTGAACGTATCATATTCAGGACACCATCCAATGCCTAAAGCTTTGATTTGAATGTCGTTCACAATTTTCGTTGTAGTATTCTTTTCAATGTCCGTATCAGGAAGATCAACTAGGAGTTCCGGAGCATTCGATAACCACTTGCGGAGATTAAACCCACCATGCTGCAGCAGTTGACGCAATTCATTGCGTAGTAAGATACAAGTATCTTTATCAAAGGCACCGAAAAGGGCATCATCAACGTAAAAATGTTCTCTCAAAATTTTAGCAGCCATTGGAAACTGTAACTCATGATCGTCAGCAAGTTGACGCAATACTCGACATGCCAAATATGGTGCGCTTGCTGTTCCGTACGTGACGGTAAGAAGTCGGTATATAGAAACTGGCTCAGATGTTGAACTCCGCCATAAAACTCTCTGGAAATCTGTATCTTGACGATCTACAAGTATCTGGCGATACATTTTCTCTGCATCGGCTGCTAGCACAAATGGAAACAAGCGCCATTTGAGAAGTACAACAAAAACATCATTTTGAAGCTTTGGGCCAATTTGCAGGATATCGTTAAGTGACGTGCCGCTTGTGGTCTGCTGTGAAGCATTGAAGACCACCCTTAGCTTCGTCGTAGTGCTACTTGATTTTAGTACTGCATGGTGAGGTAAATAATACGCATTATCAGCTAGTTCTTCGCTTTTCGGTACTTTTTCCATATGATTTAATGTTAAATATTCAGACATGAATACTTCGTATTGCTTGAAAAGGCTTTGATCTTTCAAAAATCGTCGTTCCATTCTATATAGCGCAGGAAGGGAAGCCCCTTTTGACTGACCCAGTGACGATGGATTTGATTTAAACGGAAGACGAATAAC
Organism: Dioctria rufipes; assembly: GCA_963924295.1. Classification (NCBI taxonomy): domain Eukaryota; kingdom Metazoa; phylum Arthropoda; class Insecta; order Diptera; family Asilidae; genus Dioctria; species Dioctria rufipes. The sequence continues at coordinate 108,784,941 of OZ002744.1, forward strand.
ATACCGTCCTTCTACTGTGCGATAGTGGGAGTCCACAAAGAATTTCTCGCAATCTTCTTCGTCAGCAGTCATGCTAGAAACAGTGGGAAGCTCTTCAATTTCCCAGAATCTTTTTAACAATGTATCACTGTCACTAGTTGAAGTATTCGTAGTAGTGTGAAAGCTCTGTGTAGTCATTGCTGTACATGGAGAAATGTCAATGGCTCCAGAAAGAACCCAACCTAATGATGTCAATTGTGCTATTGGTGTACCACGAGGACCTCTTCTCACTTCATCTCTCAGAACTTTAGCGTATGTCTCAACACCAAGAATTAAATCGACTTGAGTGGGCTTATCAAATTCAGGATCAGCTAGTTTTAACCCACTTACATGAGGCCATTCTTTTCTAAATATCTGTTTTGAGGGAATGAGATGTGTGAGAGACGGAAACACTAAGGATTGAATGGTGTACTTGACTGACTTATTCATTGATGAAATGATTTCATGTGTAACACAGTTTTTTGCTATGCCTGCATCGCAACTTCCAACACCACTTACTGATACATGAACTGACTTTTTTGGTAAGTTTAATAGCTTTGCAAGAGATGATGATATGAAATTGGATTCGGAACCTTGGTCCAATAATGCTCGCACACGTAATATTCCATTGTCAGCAGATCGAATGAAAACAATGGCAGTAGCCAATAACAATGACGACCTTGCGTATTGAGTACCCGATACGTGAGCCCTAGTTGATGCAATTGGTACATCAGAAGAAGGACTGCGTGACGTTGATGGTGAGCTCGATGTAAGTTGATTACCAGTGGAGTCCACTTTATGAACCATTGTATGGTGTTTCTGGTTACAATTTTTACATCGATTGGATGATAGACAATTTAATGCAGTATGGCCAGATTTAAGACAATTGTGACATATCCTCTTATCACTTAGAAACTTCATGCGATCTTCAATTGATTTTGACCGAAATTCAGGGCAAAACAAAAGTGGATGCTTTGTGTTACATGAGATGCATCGATTACCAGAAGATGCGAAATGGCTATGTGAAAATGCCTTAAATGGTTTATAAGCAGTTGTTGGTTTCCTTTCCGGATTATTGCCAATCGCATCGAGCATGTGGACTCTGCCCTCTAGAAATTTCCGTACGGATTCAAAAGTAGGTACTTCTGTTGAAGATTTTAACGATGTTTCCCAATCTTTGCGTGTGCTTGAATCTATTTTTGATGAGATAAAGTAAACAAGCCAATCATCCCATTCTTTCACTGATCTTTTCATGTTTTCTAAAGCACGGACGGTCTGAATAAAAGAGTCTAGCACTCGTCGAAGTTCCACAGATGTCTCAGAAGTCATACCACGTAAATTTACTAAAGAAGCGAGTTGAGCATTGACTAGTATGCGAGTATTATCATAGCGATTAATCAATATATCCCAGGCAGTATTATAATTAGCATTTGTGACTGATAAATGCTTTAAAAGTTTAGCAGCTTCCCCTGTAAGTGATGACTTAAGGTAATGAAACTTCTGAATATCGGGCAATGACGTATTTTCGTGGATTAAAGATACGTAAATATCATGAAATGATGACCAATCTGTGTAAGATCCGGTGAAATTTGGTAGATTTACTTTAGGAAGCTTAAGAGCTTGCACTGAAGTAGAAGGTTTTGATGTTGAATTAAGAAATGTCTCATCTCGAGGATGGAGTTCAGATAAGTCATCTTGAATCCAACTTAAAGATTCCATGTAAGCACGTTCAGTTTTTGAAAAGGCACCATCTGAGAGATATTTATCAGTTTCTGATTTCTCAGGGGCGATTAACTCAATTATCTCATCATGTATCTAGAGATATTGCGACCAATACTTCTCTAACAAGTTGAGACGTGCTTTTAAATATGACTCGTTTCGTTTGTCTTTTCCCGTTTTTTGAGTATTTTCTGTAAAGTTTCCTATTCGGGTAGCGAGAACTACAGCCTGATTTTTTAACTTATCCATTTCGTTTTCGACTTCAAAATTATTTAATTTCAATTAATGTCTTTTAATTCAGATAATCGTATTAATCGTTAGAAATGCACGAAAATCCAAACACTGTGATATAATGTTTATATGTAGTAAACGATTTTCGAAATATTCGCGAATGTCAGAAAATTTTTCATAAAAATACAATAACTCTTTAAAAATGTTCACAATCAAGTTGAGATAACTGAAATAAATTATCAGTAACGAATTACTAAAGAAATCCACTAATTCTTTTATTCTTTCTTTATTGAAAATAGCTATGTGCAAAGGTAATATATATATGTAGTGAGCGCCGCAATATTTCATTTGTCACAAGAATTCAAGTTTTTTTTTTTGTACTTGTCGTTTAAAATATAATGCGTTTGTGAAAATCAATGCTGATAAATTAACGACGGTGAATGTTCACTGACGAATTATGTCCACATGAAACTTAATTTTAATGGATCTTACTCCGGCATACAAATTTAGTTGTCTGCTTGCTTGCAAATGCCGTAACTCTAATTACCTTAGGCACATACATAAATATAGAGATATATATAAGTTAAAAATGGAACGGACTCACTTGATTTGTATTGGATACTTATCCGATGCTAGATGATAACTGCTGACTACAAAGCTGATGCTTATTTATGACGTTGATTAGCTGAACACCAACGTTGACCTGCTTGACCTTGACAATGTCCGTGCTCTCTATTTGATCACTAAAGAAGATTGGCACATTTTTTTGTTTTGTTTTTTATATTAGCTACACCACGTAAACTTGGTTCACTAAAATTATATAAAAAAAAAAACGCGAATTTTACTTCACAATGTATCTATAATATGTAATTTCGCAGGAAACACCGAGCGTCACTGTAATCTTTCAAATTCACCAGTTATACGTGTGTGTCTCAATCACGAAAAGTTTCGCTGATTTTTAAATGTCTAACTACACGACGCGGTATCCCGACTCGAAGGACCAAAAATAATGTAGATTATTTAATTTAATTTAGAAACAAAACTCAGGTTTTATTTAATTTTGTGGCTAAGCAGCCGTATATTCAATTTATTTAGGATTTGTCTGAACTCTACAAAGATCTGTACAAGAGTGAGTGCTGATAGTTGATGATTATTGAAACCAAAATTTATTAACAAAAGAGCAACGTTATTCAGCATACTAACGTATAAAAGTAGTTAAGAGAATGACAATTTACATTAAATGTTATGAATGTATGCAGTCTGAATTTTAGATTAAAGTGTTGATTGATTTCTTTTTGTGTTGGTTTGGTGATGAATTCGAACACAGGGGAAACCACGAAAACTCCCGATCCGGCTCTCTAATCCACCGAATACCACTAAATTATTTTAAATACAGGGGTGATTGCCAACCTTACTTTATTAAATTCAAAAAAATATACCTATATATATATAAAATATATTATTATGATTATTTATTCAATCCAAAATATATATATAGATAAAATATGTTACATACTAGATATAACTATATAATAAAAATTCATTCAGAAATGTGAGGTAAAAACCAGTATTAAATATAAGCTCAGAGCCAAAATCTACAAAATTTCTTACTTACTTCCTTCGCATTTCATTAAACTCATTTTCCGACATAGGAAGAGAAAAACTATGAGATGTACGACAAAATTCTGCACGACAGGAAAATTCTTTAAAAAAAAAAACGACAAAATTCAACCCGTAATGTAAAGGCACAATCCAGCCTGTAATATAGGGGAAACCCCACGCATACAAAGTTTTAGGTCTGTAAACCCCACGCTTTTTTTTCCTACCATCCACATGCGCACTTCAGCACCGTTATATATGTATAATTTCTAAGAATATCTTACTAATGCTAAATAAAAAAAAATATATATGGCTCTAAACAAAATAATAAAATTTACCGTTCGCTTGCATCCGCAATCAGAACGTGGGCGCTTTTCCTTTTGCCAATTTGCTTTTGGTCTTTTAATGACAATCCAATGCGTATTCGACCCAGAGTCCACGAGGAGTTCTATTTCCTTCTCTACAACGTTTTTCTACTATATTAACTTTTCCTTGATATATTTTTTTCTTTTTAAATGACTTTTTTTTTACACAGTTTTCCCTTTTTTTGTGTCTGCTCGATCTTGGTCCTCACTTCACTGACTCAACCCGCCGGAAAACAGTATGCCTCCACACTTTCGTTAACCAATCTCGGACGACTTTCGTTATATAAGTTTTATCGAACTTGTTGACGTCCGTTCACATTGGTTTACTATATAGCTTGTTTCCCAATTCGGAAACTTTATGAAGCGAAGCCAATACTAGTTTATCCATAAAAGGTCGGTCAGCTTCATTCTGTTTCCAAGATCATTATTGTTAGTTTCGGTTCTTTTCATTCTGTATATTTATATGACTATTTAAGTTTCGTGGACGCTGGATCGAACTTGAAATTTCTCATATTTGCGAATTGAATATTTTCCCGATGCTGATTGGGGCTACACCGATTGAAATTACGTGACTAATATTGGGGACTTGGAAGTTGGAACGCGATTGTGGATGGTTTACAAAATGATACCTGCGTCAACATTTCTAATTATGCGAAATCTACTGCCTATGTAAAGTCGGAAAATACTCCATAATGCATGCCTTATTTCTTACGAGGTGCCTCGGTTGAGCATTTGAGGGTGTATGAGACTTGGGCTGCTGGCGTTTCCTTGTGTATGTATTGTGTTCTGTTTGCTGTAGTTGAGGTGTAGTGGATTCGCCTGACCCGTGTAAAATGTGCTTCGCTCGCTTCTCTAGCAAGTAGATATGATGCTTGCTACCGAATTCAGTTGGTTCCATACTTATTCTGGAAGAAAAAAAAATCTCGGCAGGATCAGGGTGTTCAGTATTTTTAGTGAAAATAAACACATAACATTTTCTCCCCATCTTTCAAAAGGTTTTGGTGATATAGACCAAAATCTTTTCCCAACACCACAAGGACGACTTAATTATAATTCACACATCAATTGTTTGTTCATTTTAAGCACAATTTTATTCAATTTTTTTTTTTAACTAGTCAAACCTACGGCACAAAGCTCTAAAGATAATATTGCAGTAACCATAGATACATACATATTATTTAATATATTTATCCTTGTACAAAGAGAAAAAAAAATCTCCCCAAAAAAAAACCACGTTCCGAAGGGTAGTCTTATTAAAGAATACCACACAAAGTTGCTAGGATGATATAGACTATATTTAGAAAAAATTAAGGTACAGTGCGGAGCACATGAATTATGAATTCAATGAAAAGTAATTAAAAAAAAACACATAAGAATCGATAACACAATATCGATCGATTAATACTATTAGTATCTATATCCGCTTTTAAGGATGTGTTCCGCTAACTTCTCACAAATTAAGTAATTGTTTCGGCATGTTCACGAGATGGCACCTATAAAATAAGATGCCGTCTACCGGAATGGAACCACTAATAGAGCATATAACTAAATACTACTTAGTCGGCGCTAATGCCCTGCATTGAATAAATTATGAAACTGAGGCAAATTTCATATCTTTGCGCAAGGTCGTATCCTCGGTCCCATATAATTTCCTTACAGCGCAGATTTAAAAAACAATTTTATGACTTCAATACTGGGTCGCAGAGAGTCTAATCATTTGGGAGCTCTGGCGTAAAGGAACGAAAGTCTTTTGCGTGCCAAACCCCTTTTAATTTCCCATCTTCAGTCTCCAGTTCGTATGACCAAGGGAAAACTTTCCGGCTTATCTTAAAAGGGCCGACATACTTTGGGGCTAATTTCGAACTGAAGTACTTGCTAGCATCGGATAGCACGTAGTTTCGGCTCCAAACCAAATCATTCGGAAGGAATTGTTCGTCTCGCCTACGAAGGTTATACGATCTTTTGCTAATGTCTGATGCTTTATTTAATCGTTCCCTCACATCTGCTCGGACTTGCGCTAAGCCTTGACTGTGCGCAGTCGTATTGAAAGAAGAACCATTCGCATTTGTTCTTAATGCATTGCTCTGTATTATCATCTCCCGGCCGAAATTTATAAAGTAAGGCGTCAGTTTAGTTGCCTCATGGGTGGCCGTTCGGATCGCGCAAGCTACTTTATGTAAATGACTATCCCACTCCCGATGGTTCTCTGAAACGTATGCCCTTAGCACGGTTTTAATGACCTGGTTTGTCCGTTCAGCTGGGTTCGCTTGAGGGTGGTAAAACGCCGTATACTTTAAATTTATCCCATAAGAGCTGCAGACATTCTGAAATTCTTTACTTTTAAACTGAACCCCATTGTCGCAGATTATGTTCTTAGGTGCACCAAATAGCAAGATAACAAAATTTTCAATACTTCCACATAAAACCTTACTAGTAGCAGAACGCAAAGGGAAGAAAAGAGGAAACTTACTAAACTCATCTACGATTGTTAGGATGTAAGGGAAGCCTTGCTTTGATCGAGGTAACGGTCCGATGAAGTCAACGCTGATGACTTCCCAGGGATAATTCGCATGCTTGCGTTGAGCCATAAGCCCTGCTGGCTTCTTTAACTGTGGCTTGACAGTCTGACATACTCTACAACCTTTAATATACCTAGCAACTTCTGATTCCATTTTAGGCCAATAAAAACTTCGCGCCAACCGATCGACTGTTTTACGCACGCCCCCGTGTCCAGAAGTTGGAGCATCATGCGCTTGGTGCAATAACTGCTTGCGCTTGCCTTTAGGAACCACCTCACGCCAATAATCCGAATTCAGTGCAAGTGATGGGTACTTTACCCTACGATGTTTAAAAAGGATACCATTTTCGATTTTCCAGCCTGGATATTTTCCTGGTTGCTTCTGCACCTCCTGTAACATCTTAGCATACCATTTGTCTATTGGATTTTTAGTATCTAAGGAATTGACTAGTGGAACCGAACGAGACAACCAATCCGGCAGAAGATGTTCCTTTCCTTTTCTGTGTACTACGTTAAAATCATATTGTTTCATTTTGACAGCCCATGGACGCAGCTTATCCACCGCCCATAGAACAGCCAAACACTCGCGCTCTGTTGTGGAGTAATTCCTCTCACATCGGTTTAAAGATCTACTTAGATAGGCTATAACTTTATCTCCCTCACTTTGATTCTGAGTCAAGACTGCCCCGATGCCGTATCCGGAAGCATCCGTATGTACAACAAATGGTTTTTCAAAATCAACACAGAATAGGAGCACTAACTAATTTTCCTTTTACTTCTTGAAACGCTAGATCGAAGTCTTTGTCCCACTGAAACTTCTTCCCCTTTTTTAGAAGTTTGGTGAGAGGCGCAATCAGTGTTGAAAGATTTGTAACGAAACGTCTATACCAGGCCACCATACCGATAAAGCTGTGCACTTCCTTAATCGTCTTCGGACTTTTTAGATCTAAAATGCATCTTACTTTATCGGGGTCTACCTGTAAGCCGTTTTCTCCCACCAAATACCCTAAATATTTCAGTTCCGGTCGGCAGAACTCACTCTTTTCGTAGTTTATTACCAAGCCGGCCTTGTGTAACCTTCCTAAGACTTCGCTAAGTACGTTTACATGATCCTCAAAAGTCTGAGTTACGATAATTATATCGTCCAAATATACAAAGACATGGCTTTCCAGTGGTCCTGACAAAACTCGGTCGATAAGCCTTTGCCATGTAGCTGGTGAATTTGATAGTCCAAATGGTAGTCGGCAAAACTGGAAAAGACCACGACCTGGTACAGTAAATGCAGTGAATTGTTTGGAATTATCCGCCATAGGTATTTGCCAAAATACGGATTTAATATCTAATGACGACATGTACTTGGCATCTCTGAGTTTATCCAATGTTGCCGAAACATACAGAATCGGGTACGCATCCTTTTTTGTTACTTTATTGATTTTACGATAATCTATACAAAATCTATATGTGCCGTCCTTCTTTTTAACCATAACGATAGGAGACGACCAGGGACTATTTGAAGGCTCTACAATCTATAATCTCTACAATCTATAATCTATAATCTTCTGCATCGCCGGAGACACCGGGTAGTAGCGCTGTTTAATGGGTGGAAAATCCGTTACAATAACGTGCTGGACCTCTGTACAACAACCCAGGCCTTTTCCCATTTTGCTTTCGTTGTCTCCTAATAATGCTTCAAGTTGATGCTTTTGATCCGACGACAGTTTCGTTTTCCCCTCCAAGGAACATAAACACTTCGACTCCATGCTTTTTGAAAATTCCCAAAAGTCCCTACGCAAGTCGACCACTATCCCCATTTCTATCCAGAAATCTGACCCAAGAATGATACTAATAGGTAAAGATGGGATTACCAAAACATTGAAAACCTTTATATGATCCTGTAATTTTATAGGTAATTGTACGCTGCCAAGGACATCAATCACATTTCCATCCGCAAGCGTCACAGAACTCACATCGGTTTCCTTAACGGTTAATCTTAAGCTTTCGAGTAACCTCCATCCTGACCCGCCAAGTATGGTACGTGAAGCTCCCGAGTCAAGAAGTCCTAACATATTCGTGTTGAAAATTGAAATTTTTAGGTAGGGTCGGCTATCGTTGTTACCTTGTGAAAGCACATAATCCAGCGTAGCTGTTAACACTTTACTCCCCCCTACGCAAGTCTCTGGTTCGTGGTCTTTTGAATTGTTAACACTTGCGGCTTCTATCATCACATCAGAGCCCAACTGGCCGCCTATGGCTGAACTCTGCTTCCGTTTCCCGTATCCCTAGTTCTAGCAGACTCAAAATCCCTCCCATTCTTCGAAGTTGAATGGCGTGGATCCGTCTGTCGGAAGGAGCCTCGTGCACTTCTCGGACCATTAACACTCCCTCTGCTATCCCTTGGCTTATCCTTACAATTCATACAAGTTGCCCTTATGACTCCCGCTGCACCACACCCATAACATCAGCGCTTCTGCCTACAAAATTTTGTTGTGTGACCGTCTTTCTCACAGTACGAACACTTAAACGAACATTGGCCACTCATACCTTGGACTGATGAGACGGAATGTTTGTCTTGAGCTACATATGCTAAATCTGATTCTAACAAGCTACTATGCCGTCGCGAGGGTGGAGGAACGAAAGCCTCTACCGAAGCTCTAATAGATTCTAGTTTCCTACCCTTATCAATCAGATCTTTTATAGAATCCACTTCACTCAGGCCGAGTTGACTTTGATAAAAGGGGTTCATGTTCCTCTTTAAGATACGTAATTGCTCACATTCGTCTAAAGGTATAGAGAGGCGTGAATATAATCTGGACATGATTGCTACGTAGGTTCCCATTAACTCACTCTGTCCCTGTGTGCGCCTTTTGATCTCCTCTAACAACCGATCATTGTAATCTGGAGGTAAAAATTCAAGGCGTAGCTCATTCCAAGATTTAAATTGGTGTTTATAAGCTCTGTACCAAATAAGAGCCCGATCAGAAAATAAGTCTAAAGCTGATCTGAAAAGTGTTTGCTTTGAGACCCCCCGAGCTTCGCTCAGTTCAGTTACCCGTTCTAGAAAAGAATTGAGTGACTGTACTTTCTCGCCTGAAAATTTTATCCCCCATTTATAAATTGGGACCTTCATAGTTGAACTACGCGTAGGTGAAGCTGGGTCACTCCCAGAGTCCGAAGACTCATCCAGTGGATCGTTATTTTCGGCTGTGATATCCAATGAACCCAAGGCCGAGACTATTTCCTCTCCTCTTTTCAACTTCTTGGACAGTTTTGGTTGGACATCTTTTAAGCCTACCCAAAGCCCACACAATTTTCGTTTGGATCTTTTTATATTCACTCGACGTTGAGCTGCCGTCGAACTTTTCCAACAAGCTCTCAATTTCCCGAATTTTCCCCTCAACAGCATCTATGTCCTCGGTGAACGTGTATGGGTACACAGCTGACGGAAAACTAGAGCCGATCTTTTCGCTTCTAATAGCACCACGTAAGACTTTCCTCATTTCATCAACAGAACCTGTCTTCAACCCACGGGCTAAGATTTCGTAGGTCAGTTCTTCCTGGCTTAACCGATTTACCTCCATTCTAGCTTGTTTTACTCAAGGCAATGAACGAAAGCAAAATTTGTTAATGTCACTCAAGTCAAGGTGGTTGTCGTTCGATACCACGACAACTGTAAGTATTTCCTTTGTGTTGACTGAAACAATTTATAGCTACAAGCGCTATATCAAGGACAAAATAATTTCTTAATAGCGTAATCCCCACAAGGGGCTAAAAGCTTTTGGTAAAACCCTCGACAATGGGTGATCTAGTACTATCAAGAGGCAAATATTTTGAAAATAATACAAGGTGTGAAATTTATCAGTAGCCACATAGTCAATGTACCACTAGATCGGAACCTCGTAAGTAATCAAAGCCCAATTGCAGGAAGAAAATATATGATATATCTGTTATCGATCGATGCCAATGTATACCCCAAAATCTCGGCAGGATCAGGGTGTTCAGTATTTTTAGTGAAAATAAACACATAACAAAAGATTCCTAACTCGAGAACGCGAAGATAAATATTTGCCTCGATACGTTTTGCAGCGCATTGGCGTCAGGGCAATACAACGGCGACGAAACAGGGAGAAAACCATTAATCTCCCAGATAAATATCAGGTTCGACTACGAGTCAATAAGGATGGCAAGTTGACCTTCCATCACTACCATAAGAGGGGTATACGCAAACTAAAAATGCTTTAGTTGAACAAACTGTTCAACGGGGGGAGTATGTTGAGCACACCTGAAATAATAATAAAAACATTAAAACAAATCTACTAAATATTTCATACTTCCCTCAATTTCTTCCGATTCCTCCATTTACCTCTGCATGTATATCCTCCATGTCAGGAACGCATCTGAAATGAAAATTGGACATAGATATTAGTTTGAAGTAACTAATTAAACAAAGTAGTATACAAAAAACTACAAGAACAAGCAAATTACATGCAAAACTGCCAAGAAATTGGCAATTGCAATTGCATGCAAATGTAAATATGGCCAATTTCTTGCAAAATTCATATTCTCTGCATGATAAACATTTGCAAATTATGCAAATATATTTATATATGCAAATTACATGAATTTGCATTAGGCACAAAGCATACAATTAATAAAAATCAACAATTTATACCATTGTTGACATGTCAAAAATCACTTTTCCAACATGAATAATTCAACAGAATTTGTATATTTTCTGCAAATTATTCATACTGGAACACATAAATAATTAATAAGGAACACTTAGAAAGTAATAAAATACACTTACGTGGACAATTAATCCATAACTTGCGGTGAAAAGCACGAAAAACAACACGGCACTAACGACCTAAAATACCGCGATCGCGACTGTCAAATTGGCTCGCGAGAAAGTCAATTAGATAAAGTTGGCTACGCGCTACCTGTTGGTAATACGTAAAAACCGCGAAAGTTACCAGGTAAGCAAATATTCGCGAAAAAAGGTAAATTAAATTCCCATAATAAGTGGGAAAGAGAAAGATGCGAAAACGAGATGCACGAAAAATGAGAAATATTTGCGTTCCACATTGGAAATTGTCATAATATGGCAGGAAGCCGCCATCTTGATAAATTTCAGAAAAATTAAAATATTTAATAAAATGAATTACGAAAATTCATGGATAATTTAAAATAAATTAGTTGAAGGACATTGGCACATTTTGACATAAGTATACAAGTCAAGCAAAGTCAAAAAATATGCTTAATTTGCATTTTTCTTGTGGAACGTATGTCAAAATGGCCGCTTAGAGCCTATAAAAGGGGGGCAATTCCTAAGATCTCCCTCAGTTTTTTTACAGCGATCACAAGTGCAGTTTCAAGCAAGTTTTTCTCAGCAGATAATATATTTTCAGTTTTCAGCAATAAGCGTAAAATACAACATGCCATTAAAGGTACAATATTTTTACATGCTTAAAATTTGTGCGCAGTGGGTGTTGGCAGAGGACAGGAAGTTTTTGGGTTCTTTTTGTTCTACAGATAGGTATTGTGTCACTTAATTTAGTAAATAAGTTTCTTGCATAAAAATTAAATACATGCCAGCTTTCGGCATTTTAATGATACATGCAACGAAACAAATTAGTTAAGTAATTAAGTTAAAATAAGCGCAAAGTGAATTAAAATAAGTGTATAACGCGTAAAACTAGAAAAGGCTACAAATTGCATTTAGTTAAATATATGCCAAAATACGGCATAATAACTACATATGCAATCGAACAATTAATAAACAGAATTAAATTAGTAAAAAAATTAAATTGTAGTGAATTTATAAATTGAAGTGTTTCACATTAGAATTATTCAATAAATACAGCATTAAACATAAGCACACATATCTTTTTTTCATACCGCTACACTGTCCACCTAAATGCCGTAATATAGCTGTAGTTATCGATTGCAGCTACATTACAAAACATTTATTGGTGGTTCCATCCAGGATTGTGTGCCTGTTTACTGTTGTGATTGCAAATAATTCTGGTTCACTCAGTTTAGTGATAAAGATTTTTAAAAATTATTTTTTCGAGTTAAAAAACATCGAAAATTAAGTTATAACTGTGCTTAGACGTGGCAGATCTCATTAAAAACTACAAAAATTAATTTATCAACGTGCTTAGACGTAATACTTCAGGATGCCCAGACGAGGCAGCTCGAATATTATCGAAATTTCTGTTATAATTGCTGAACTTATATGTCAGTAAATCGCGATAAATAATTAACTGCTGAACTGACATGTCAGTGACTCTTAATAAGTAGTAGGTTAATTAAATTAATTAGAATTAGTAACAAAAATTTATTTAAAGAAATTCACGTCAATTTGTCATACACGGCATCCATTTACGTTCTTCGAGTTTTCTTTCCATTTATCCCACACGTAGCATTAAATTGCTTCCTTCAATTATTTTCCTCATTTAACCCACACGGTTAATTAACTATAATAGTAGAATATAAATCAACATGGATTCAGTAGATAAACTAATCCTTACGGAAAGCATATTGCGTGCGCCAATTGAAAGGTTAATCGAAAATGGAAAGAAAACGAACCTTGTTAAACGAACAAAAGGCTTTTATGAAACTAAAATGACAGAGTTGAAGAAACTATGGAAAGTATGTAGTGATACAGATATGGCAATAAATCAGGCTTTATTAGAAAGTTCTGATGAAAAGCAACATGAGTATTTAGTCCAAGATATACATTGCTCAACAGAGTTAAAATATTCCGAATATATGGGAGAATTAGTAGAAGGATTGCGGAAAGTCGTCCCAGCTACTGAAGCATCAAGCTCGGGACAAGTACCAATTCATTCGACAACTGTTGTTCAACAGGAATCGTTCCTTCCGCGCATTCAGTCGCCCAAGTATAACGGCAACTACGATTTATGGCGTTCATGATGTATTCATCTCTCTTGTTCATGACAATACAAAGCTAACACCGCATCATCTGAAATCTTGTTTTGTGGGTGATGCCGAGAAATTGTTGCGGCACACCCCAGTAACAAATGAAGATTACATGCCAGCATGGAACAAGTTGAAGGCTAGATATGAGAACAAGAGAATTTTAGTTAATCATAAATTAAAGGTTTTGGTAAACCAAGCCACACTAAATTCAGAGTCTGCTAAAATACTCAAGTCAATAATTGATACAACAGACGAATGTATCCAACAATTACAAACTTTAGAAGTTGCTACGACATCGTGGGATGTACTTCTAATAAATCTGTTAGTACAGAAATTACCCTTCATTACCCTCAAACTGTGGGAAGAAGAGCAGGGAAGTACACAAGAACTCCCAACATTCAAGTCATTTAAGCAGTTTTTAAGTACGCGTTTAAGAATTCTAGAATCGTTAGCAGATAGTCTAGTTAAGTCCACACAACCCAAATCAAGCTGCACACCTGAAACAACAAAATCATACCATATTACAAAGGGAATCAAATGCCCAGCATGCAATGCTAGTCACTTTTCACAAAGATGCCCGAGCTATCGTAGGATGGACATACCATCTAGATACCAGATAATCAAGGCATCAAGCCGTTGTACCAATTGTTTAGGCTTGTATCATGTCAACAATTGCACTAGCAAATATAGCTGTCAAAGATGCAACAAAAAGCATCATAGTACCTTTCATGAAGACTACAACCGGGACAAACCCAATCATGCAACGGTCGGAACTGAGCATAGGTCAAATACTAACAACGTTAGCTCGAACTCAAGTCAAGTCAGTCAAGCTAGCAATACTATTCACAAACGCTCTCCACGGTTACAGTCAGTGAACAACACTGACGACTTAAACACTAGTCAAAACTTTGTAACTAGAGAGGACCATAATGCCCTGCTATCAACAGCGTTAGTAGTGGCACAAACAAAAAGCGGGAACTCACATATTCTACGATGTCTCATAGATAGTGGCTCGCAATCATCCTTTATTACAGAGGAAGCCTGCAGGAAACTGGGAGCATGTCGCAGCCCAACTGCAGTATCAATAACTGGCTTAAACACTAGCCATACAGCAATCTCAAAGCATCAAACCACACTTACACTTCGATCACGAAAAGCGAAGTCTACAAGAATATTAGAAGAAAATTTTCTAATATTGAACAAAATCACAGATCCTTTACCTTCCAGAATAATCTCTAAAAGGGAATGTTTACATCTCAATAAACTGCCACTAGCTGATTCCACATTTTGGAAGCCTGGAAAGGTAGATATATTAAACAAGGATCTAATACTACCCCTACAGCCATTAAGACAATGTTTGGTTGGATTTTACTAGGGTCAACAACAAATGTTGTAGAAAATAATACATCAGCATTTACCGTCACAACTGATGACTTAGCTGAACAACTTAAAACGTTTTGGAAAACAGAAGAGTTTCCCACAAATCCGATTCTCAACAAAGAAGACAGAGAATGTCAACAGAGATATCAACTCACCCATCAACGTCTTCACAATGATACTTACTGTTACAATATCATATCCTAATCAGCCAATAATATAAAGGCTTTGAACCCTAACAAAGATGCACCGTCATCAATTACGTAAACTCATTTCCATTTTCATTCCCACAGTTAAAGTCAATTCGTATGTAGAAATAATTTTATTAAAAACAAACTCAGCAAACTCTTAAAGTCAGGAACCTACATACCTGGTCTCACGTGTAATATTACTACTTGCCGCGAGACCTTTTTTTGTCGACTCAAGACTTTTTAGTTTCCGTTCATGAACGGTGCTGATAAAAATTAAACCTAAAAATTGCAGTTCTTATTTCCAACTCGCCCGGTAAAGTTACCTCGTTTTCGGATAGAAAAGTAAAGTAAATGATAATAATAAAGTAAACTCTAAGTAGGATTATTGATCGTATTTTTTATATTCGATTCATAGTAATTCGACAAAATAAATTTAAAGATCAAAAATTACGGAGTGTTTTTATTTAGCAACTTTCATTTCGATTTATTAAATATATATTTTTTTTTCCGATTGCTAAAGATAGCAATCAAAACTGGCGCAGTCGGTAGGATACGCGTAGTTTCGGAATTATATCGATTACTTGTGTATTAACACTTAAACGCGTATCCACGAAATTTGTGTTTCAACTTCAAGATTAGTGAAACGCGACAAAATCGATAAAATCGATCAATTAAAGGTGAACGGTGTTACTGTGTTTCAACTAAAAGATTGGTGAAACACGACAAACCCAAACGTTTTAAAAGCATCGTAATTCTCTCCTAGAGAAATCGACTAGTCGAAAACGGAAAGGTGTCTACCTACATAGTAAAGTCGTCTGCCACATACCGGAGGATCCGATTGAACTATCAAGGAGACAGTAGGCATATACCATTGCTGGATGTACATAAAGATCACCGCATGAAGAAATAATTAAATACTGCTGGGACCCTAAATATTGGCATTCATCAAAGGAACCTGTGTTTTTCCCCAAAAAAAGACATCATAAGAATCGAAGATACCAAGTAATAAACTTTCCATTTTGATTTTGCTTCTATTAGATTATATACATTACTTTGAGTAAAATTATTAAATACCATTGCATATAAGAGCATTTATAGTTTAGCGCATATAGATATTCGCGTATATTTTTTTTTTATTACTATTTTCTAAATTTTAGTATATTTCTTTGAACAAAATATAAAAAAATAAAAAAAAACCTTACATACATAGGTACTATAGTTTAATATATTATACTGACATTTGTGAATATTTAGATTCATACGAATATTACCGTGCCGTGTGTTCTTCTTTAGTGCAAATTTTAAAAGAAAAGAAAAATGAGTCTCGAATCCAATAACACTTTGGAACAATTAAGTAGTAATTTAAAAAGCATGTTAGGAAGTATGCAGGACCGTCTCGAATCAATAAACACAAACCCATCACCACGCCAATCAGTGACAATTGATCCCCTAAAGTACCTCTCCAAATTACCCGAATTTGATGGTAATCCTAATCATTTACAGAATTTTATCGACTTAATAGACAGAATACACCCCACGCTACAGACTTTTGACGATTTATCACAATCAATATTCTCGGACACTATAAAATCAAAGCTCAAGGGCAGAGCTCGCGAGGTAGTCGAAATAAATTACCATATAAAATCTTGGTTAGAAACAAAATCCCTTTTAAACAATAATTTCGGTGACAGAAAGTCCGTGGACCAACTCTTCGACGAAATGAGAAGTGTATCCTTTAGAACCAACAGCCAAGACCTTTATAACGAAATCAGAACCATACTTAGGCGACTTAACATAAAAACAGTTAACGATGGTAGTATAGATCAGGGAAATCTGAAATTGACATTACAAGCAAACATCAATTCAGCCTTAAGTATTTTTAAGAACAAGATCCCAGAACCGATGAAGTCAATCTTGTATTGCAGAGCGCCAAGTGATATAGAAACCGCAATGAATATCCTATATGAGGCGGGGTATGCATTCTACAATCCATTCGGTCAAACTCAAAGACCACAGATGCAAAGGCAAAATAACAGTAATAGAACTCAAAGTAGAAATAACGATAGACAGACTCTTACTAGGAATACGAATTCCTCACCACACAGTCAAAATCGAAACACCCCTTTTAGACCACTTAATATGGGAGATCAAGGGAGGGCTAGACAAAATTTTTTTTCTCCGCGACCATACACGCAAGGTAACAACCATTTCAATAACCCTAATAATGGCCAGAGTTCAACTTACAGCCATAACCAAAATCCTCACTTTAGGTCGAACCAAATCAATAACAATCGACCTTTCCAGAATACTTATACCTCCTTAACTAATAATAACAGATCTAATACGAGTAACAATAATTTTAACAATAGCGGACCCGAGCCGATGGAAGTGGACTTAGTGCACATGCACCCAAATAGAGTAGATCATCCTGAACCGGAAAATTTTCATTCGCAAGCCTCAAATGCAAGCTTCCCTATATAATAGTCAAGTCGAAAACAATTCCACTAAAATTCATAATAGACACGGGAGCTACACATTCAATCATAAATCCTAACCTTTGCCACCCGAAATGGAAAATAGAACTCAAAGAAGCTCTCAAGTTAAAAACTCTAAATCATAACATAGAAATTAAGGAAAAAGTTTTAATACCCCTATTTGAAGAATTAGGTGACCCTTCGAACAAAATAGAAATGCTAATCTGCCAGTTCCATAGTGCTTACGATGGAATAATTGGCAACAATATCCTAAGTCTACTCCAAGTAAATATAGATTATAAAAACAATATCCCTTACGTCGGGCAAAAACAAAATTAAACTGCATTTCGAACTGCATAAAGAATGCAAAGAAGGAAATTATAAACCCATCAAATTGAATTTACCCGTGCTTCAAAGGGATGGATTAGGTTATCTAAAGGGACAGCGAGCCAAAGATGACTCGTTCGTCATCAAAGAGGGAATCTATAATATCGAAAATTACGAGGTTTGCGCAGAAGTAGAAATATTCAAAAATACCCCGAAACTAGTAATCAATCCTCTGGAAGTAGAGAAAGTAGACGAGGAGAATTTTAACATAATAGAAATTAAGGAATCTAAGCCTCTTCTAGACCAACTGAGAATCGACCATTTGAATCCAGAAGAGCGAGCTGCTTTAGTAAAATTAGTGAAAAACTATAAGGGAATATTTTACGAAGAAAATTCGAATCTTACTTTCACCAACGCAATAAAACACCAGATTCGTACTATAAATAATATCCCAATCCAATGCAAGACATATCGGTACCCATACATACACAAGGAAGAAGTAGAAAAGCAGATTAGGGAGATGCTCGAAAATAACATCATCCGTCCAAGTAATTCTCCATATTCCGCACCTATTTGGATCGTACCTAAGAAGGCCGATGCCAGCGGGAAAGCAAAATGGAGACTTGTTATCGATTACCGTAAACTGAACGAAGTTACGATCGATGATAAATACCCAATCCCGAATATCGATGAAATTCTTGATAAGCTAGGGAAATGTCAATACTTCACTACGCTGGATTTAGCGAAAGGGTTTCATCAAATCGAGATTGATGAAGAGGATATCTACAAAACCGCTTTCAGTGTTGTAAATGGCCACTACGAGTTTCTACGTATGCCATTTGGGCTGAAGACAGCCCCAGCCACTTTTCAACGCTTAATGAATAGCGTTCTACACGATTTCATAAACAAAATCTGCCTGGTTTACTTAGATGATATCATCATATTCTCGACTTCATTGCAGGAACATATTGATTCCTTGAGTAAAGTATTCAGAAGATTGAAGGAAGTAAACCTTAAAGTCCAATTGGACAAATCCGAGTTCCTTAAGAAAGAAACCGAGTTTTTAGGCCATATTGTTACACAGGAAGGCATAAGGCCCAATCCCAAAAAGACAGAATGCGTTAAAAATTTTCCTATCCCCAAAACAAACAAACAAATAAAACAATTCCTGGGCTTAACGGGATATTATAGAAAGTTTATTAGAGACTACTCGAAAATAGCAAAACCTATGACAACATTTCTGAAAAAAGATGCCAAGGTAAACATTGCTGATCCCGAATACCAAAAAAGTTTCGAAACCTTAAAATTACTCCTTATTAATGATCCAATCTTGCGATATCCCGATTTCGATAAAATGTTTACCCTAACGACGGACGCTAGCCAGTACGCCCTTGGAGCGGTGCTCTCCCAGGACAATCACCCTGTCTGCTATCTGCTAAACGATCACGAAATTAACTACAGCACAATAGAGAAAGAATTGTTGGCAATTGTATGGGCAACGAAATATTTCCGCCCATACCTCTTCGGGCGAAGATTTATCATTGAAACTGACCACAAACCACTAATCTGGCTATTTTCAATAAAAGAACCCAATTCTAAATTAGTAAGGTGGAGATTAAAATTATCAGAATTTGACTATGAGATCAAACACAAAAAGGGTACAAAAAATAGTAACGCAGACGCACTTTCCCGGATAGGAAACTTAGAATTGAACTTATTAGAAGAGGAGAACGCTATACCTATCAACCATTCACCTCTGAACTTATTCAAAACGCAAATCATCATAAATAAATCTAATACAGGATCCCTCAGAATGAAAAAGAAGAAAGTATTTGATAAAAATAGGACAACCATCTACACGAAATCGCTAGATGGCCAGACCGTAAATACTATACTTAAAAACCATTTTAATCCTAGTGGTTTAAACGCCGTCTTGGTAGAAAATGAAGACTTTTTCAATACCTTAAGGGACGCATACTTGCAAAACTTCTCTACCAGCAATAAATTCAGAATAATACGATGTTCAAGCATGCTACAGGACATAACTGACGAAGAAGAATTAGCAGAACTAATAAAAGCTGAACACCTCAGAAATAATCACCGAGGGATCGAGGAGGTATTTAAAGAGTTGAAACTAAAAATTTATAACCCCAAATTGAAAATCAGGATTACACAGTTCCTGAATAATTGCGAAATTTGCAGCCTGGAAAAATACGAAAGAAGTCCACCCAAAATTAAATATAAAATTACCCATACACCATCCAAACCCAACGAAATCATCCACGTCGATGTTTTTTATAGCCTAAAAGGTCAACTTTTCCTAACCATAATCGATAAATTCAGCAAATTCGCACAGGCTATAAAAATTGATAGCCGTGCTTGGACAGAATTTAGACGAGCCCTTCTACAATACTTCAGTTACCACGGAAACGTGACCAAATTAGTAGTTGATAATGAATTAGGCTTTAAGGCTCTTCCTATTCTAGAATTCCTACGAAACAGAAATATTGAAATTAATTATACCTCAAATAGCAACCACACTTCTAACGCCGATGTTGAACGCCTACACAATACTATAAACGAACACCTTCGTCTCCTTAGACACGATGAAAACAAAGATCTCGAAACCGTCGAAGAAAAAATCCTTAAAATTATAGGGTATTATAATAACACAATTCATAGTACAACGAATAAGAAACCAGTAGATTTCGTAACTGGTAAAGTAAACGAAAGCGAATATAACGCAATACGCGAAAAGATGCTGGAGAAAAAGGAAAAAATCGTGAATAAACTAAATTCTAACAGAACAGACGTCAGTTTGGACTCAGGTCCGAATTTCATTAAGGAAATCAGAGGCGGCAAAAACCACGCTAAGTATAGAAAGATCGTAGCGGAAAAACTAGGTGACGACCATATAACAGATATTAGGAATAACCTTAAATACTATAAGACCCACGTTACGAAAACCGAAAAAATTCCAAGACAAGACGAACCCTACTATCAAAGCAAAAACACAAAAACAGAGAAACCAGGACCAAACGAACTAAATCATAACTCTAATTACAGGAAACAATACAGAAAATGGGCATACTCATCGCAGTAATACTTTGCGTCCTGACGAACTTGACAGAGCAACAGAAGATAGACATACAAGACCTTAATAACAATAACGGCTATTTACCAGTGAAAATGGAAGAAGTCAAAGTGATAGAGTATTATATCAAGGTACTCCATATAATAAACATCACGGAGTATGAAGCCACCGCGGAAAGCATACGGAATAGCATAACCATGTTGGAACCAAAAACGTCAGCTATGAAACCCATGTTTGACACAGTCAACCGCAATCTCATTCTCCTCGAGGCAAAAATCAAAAACCTCCATCCACACCACAAGCAAAAAAGAGGGATAATCAATATTCTAGGCAAAGGTCTAAAATTCGTAGCCGGAACCATGGACAGCGACGATGAAAAGGAAATCAGTGAAAAACTAGAAGCGCTATCCAGAAATCAGGAAAAATTGGCAAACCAAGGTAATGAACAAGTCCTAATAAGCAAAAGCGTATCCGCCCAAATACAAAATATCACTGCGCATATCAACAGACAACAGAACATAACACAGATCTACTTAAATACTGTCAACAAAATAATGCAAAACAAAATTCTGACTCTAGAAGACGAAATTGACTACATACAACGTATCTACCAGGTCAATAACGACATAACCCTTTTGCGAAATCATGTAGACGATATCGGACAAGTAATTTTTTCAAGTAAAGTAGGTATCCTTTCTAAAGATATTTTAACACAAGCGGAATTAGACCTTATAGAAGATCTCGACAGCTATCAAAATATAAAAGTCGCAGTAAGACTACAAAATAACGAAATAGTTATCATCCTATTAATACCACGTTACTCCCCTAACCTCCTATCCAAAATACTAATCGAACCTATCCCAAATAACCAGAACAAATCCGTGCTTTTAGAAGAAAACGAAATTTTAGTAGATTCAAGTAATAGAGTATACAGAATAAATGTTAAAGAAAACTTAGAGAAAAATTTAATTGAAATAAATGACAATTGCATAAGTAATATAATAAAATTCAAAGAAGCTCATTGTAAAACTAGAACATCTAGGAACCAAGAAATAAAGGAGATCACACCTGGTACGATAATATTGAAAAATGTTAATAATTTAAATATTATCCAAAACTGCAATAAAGGTAATATCAATTTTAATGGAAATTTTTTGATTAATTTTGAAAATTGTTGCCTAAAAATAGAAAATAATAGCTTTGTAAACTCGAACTTTAAAGTATACGATAAACTGATACTACCAAATTTTATAACAAAAATTAGAGAACATACAGAAGATGTACCTAAAATAGAATTAGATGAGCTATATTTAAAACAATTAAATAGTGAAAAAAGCATTGAAGAGCTGGTATTTAAGAATAAAAATAATAATGTAATCAGTTTTAGTACAGACCTTCTAATTGTAATCGCATTAGTGTTGCTAATAGCTACATACATTTATCTAAGAAAAAAAGGTAACTATTACCCAAACATATCTATCCCAATAAATTCGTCAGAGCCTCATTCTAACGGTGGGGGTGTTACAATATCATATCCTAATCAGCCAATAATATAAAGGCTTTGAACCCTAACAAAGATGCACCGTCATCAATTACGTAAACTCATTTCCATTTTCATTCCCACAGTTAAAGTCAATTCGTATGTAGAAATAATTTTATTAAAAACAAACTCAGCAAACTCTTAAAGTCAAGAACCTACATACCTGGTCTCACGTGTAATATTACTACTTGCCGCGAGACCTTTTTTTGTCGACTCAAGACTTTTTAGTTTCCGTTCATGAACGGTGCTGATAAAAATTAAACCTAAAAATTGCAGTTCTTATTTCCAACTCGCCCGGTAAAGTTACCTCGTTTTCGGATAGAAAAGTAAAGTAAATGATAATAATAAAGTAAACTCTAAGTAGGATTATTGATCGTATTTTTTATATTCGATTCATAGTAATTCGACAAAATAAATTTAAAGATCAGAAATTACGGAGTGTTTTTATTTAGCAACTTTCATTTCGATTTATTAAATATATATTTTTTTTTCCGATTGCTAAAGATAGCAATCAAAACTACTTACCAGGTGAAATTACCATTTGTAAATGATGAAGTGCCTGACCTAGGGCAATCAAGATAACAAGCAATTAAACGCTTTCAAGGAATACAACGTCAACTTGAAAGGAATCAAGCTTTAAAGTCCGAATATGTTTAGATGAATATCTCGAGTTGGGTCACATGGAGGAAATACCTCCACCCAACAACAACGAGCCACACTAAGGTGAGAGTAGTATTTGACGCTTCAGCGAAAACGTCAAATCGCAACTCACTCAATGAGTTGCTATTAAAGGGACCAGTTTTACAACCTAAATTATTCGCCACGTTGCTCAACTGGCGTAAATACAAGATTGCTATGAACGCGGACATTGAAAAAATGTATCGTATGATGACCATGCATCCGGATCAGCGAATCATATGGAGACATCCTAAAACCAAGGAGATCCAAGATTTTCAGCTGAATACAGTAACCTTTGGAACGTCTTCTGCGCCATACTTGGCCATTCAGACGCTTCAACAACTAGCATGTGACGAACAACAAAGATGGCCTCTAGCTTCAAAGGTCACAGCCACAGATTTCTATGTGGACGACCTGATTTCGAACACGGAATCCTAACTCAGATAAATTTTCGTTCTTGACCAAACCTTGGAAAACGCATGCCAAGGTAATCAAACGAACCATTTTGTCAGATATTGCATCACTGTACGATCCTTTGGGTTGGTTAGCACCAGTTGTAATTACAGCAAAGGTGCTTATGCAATCATTGTGGGTCACGGGATGCGCATGAGACAATAAGGTTTCCGAAGCCATTGAACATCAATAGGATAGTTTCAAAAATAATTTGAAGTCTATCGACAACTTACAAATTCCTAGATGGATTAACTATTCATCAAATGCACATATCCAAATACATGGCTTCTGTGATGCATCAACAAAGGCATTCGCTGCTGCAGTCTATCTACGTGTAGGAGATAAGAATGGCATGTTTACAACTACTTTGCTTACTGCCAAAACGAGGGTAGCTCCCATCAAGCCAACGACCATACCACGTTTGAAGCTAAATGGAGCTCTATTATTAGGAAGACTGCTTCAAGCTACAATGAAGGACAACCTCTTACAACAGGTTCCAGTTTTTGCTTGGACAGATTCTACGATTGTCCTGCAATGGATAAAGGAACATCCCTCACGATGGAAAACGTACGTTGCAAATCGTGTAGTAGAGATTCAGGACATCGTACGCTTTGAGCAATGGCGTCATGTGTTAACGAATCATAATCCTGCGGATGTGGCCTCAAGAGGAGTGCCTGCTGCGGATGTAATAAGTAATCAGCTATGGTGGCACGGCCCATCATAGCTATCGGAGGAACAAGATGCATCACCAAAATTTAAGAATATTTCGGAATAAACCAATCTAGAAGCTAAAGAACCTATTGCGATAAATCTTTTAGCAAAAGTAGATAACCAGTTCCTTCTACGATATTCATCATATACTCGCCTCGTTCGTATAGTAGCTATGATGCAACGATTCATGCACAATTGTCGGCATCCTCATAATAAACGCTCACAGTACATCAATTCGCTCGAATGGAGCCAGGCAGATATAACAATATTTAAACTGGTACAACAAACTGCGTTCGCAGATGAGTACAAAAGTATATTGAATAAGAATCCGTTGTCACAGAATAGCAAGTTGATTAAACTAAACCCTTAAGGACGACAATGGCTTGTTACGAGTGGGTGGTAGACTCGATAATGCTGCAATTCCATACAATAGGAAACACCCAGTCATATTACCACGTGATCATCATGTCACATTAATATTAATCGACAAATTACATGTAGAAACTCTACATGGCGGTCCCTCATTGGTTCTCAGCACTAGTCGAAATCGATACTGGATACTAGATGCTAGACGTTGCATTACCAGTCGATTAGCATTACATGTTTCAAATATCGCACGACTACTAGAAGCCAGTTGATGGGAAATTTACCAACCCCGCGAGCAAATGAAACGAAGCCATTTACTAAAGTGGGAATTGATTATGCCGGACCTGTAACGATAAGAAGGTCAAAGTTACGCAACGCCAAGTTACAAAAGGCATATTTCTGCATTTTTGCTTGTATGGCTACAAAGGTTGTACATTTAGAATTGGTGTCAGATCTCACATCTGAAGCATTCCTCGCCGCATTAAAGAGGTTTGTAGAAGAGGATTGAGTACTGACATATATTCAGGTTGTGGCACCAACTTCATTGGTGGAAAATCTCTTCTGGAAAAGGATTTACGACAAGCCATTCATGCCTCAACACCAGAAGCAGCAAAATATTTGTCCTCCAAGCAAATCAACTGGCACTTTAACCCTCCAGCCTCTCCACATTTCGAAGGAATCTGGGAAGCGGCAGTAAAGTCAGTAAAATATCATCTTCGAAGAACACTACAATACTCCAAATGTACGTTTGAAGAGTATGCAACCCTATTAACTCAGGTCGAAGCGTGTTTAAATTCTAGGCCACTATGCTATGTTAGAAATGATCCAGCGGATTTATTTATCCTTACACCTGGACATTTCTTAATTGCCCAAGCACTAAACGCGAATCCAGAACCTGATTATACAAATGAACCTGTAGTATTGTCCAAAAGATGGCAGTACATTCAACAATTGAATAAACAATTTTGGGATAAGTGGTCAAAGGACTACCTTAACCAATTGCAGAACAGACCCAAATGGTACACAAGGCAACCGAACATGCATGTTGGAGATGTTGTCCTTGTTAAAAGCGAAAACATGCCACCCACTAGTTGGGCAATGGGTATAATAGAGCAAATACATCCAGGTGCCGATGAGCTAGTGCGGGTAGTACGAGTCAAAACGCGAAATGGTAGTTTCTTACGACCAATTGCTAAAATTAGTCCTCTACCACTAGCATAAGACTAACTACCTGTTATTAGTGTCGTCATGTGTCTGTCCAAAAGTGTCACATTGTTGGCTGAGGGTCATCATAATTTTGATACACCATACTAACAAGCTACTATTTCAGATGTCATCCACATATGAGCAGGAGGATATGCTATACATTTTAGAGGATATCCAGTATAGCCCACCAGGAAGTCCAGAACGCAGGATGCTTCGTGACCCAGGGTGCGATATCTTCGGCATGCCTCGACCAGAATTGGCTCACGAATTGATACCGCGGGACAGAGGAGAACCATCAACGAGCCGAGCATCAACGAGCAGAGCATCAACAAGCCAAGCAATGACGAGTCAAGCGACCAGGGTGACAACTCGACCGTTTGTGGGTCCGACTCCCTACACGGATTCACATTCACAACAAACAGCAGTAGTCAATGGCAGCCGCATTACTGCTTTGACAAAGCTTCTGCCGACTACAACCATCAATGAATTCGAAATGAGAGCAAATAACAGCTTTCAAAGATTCCTAACTCGAGAACGCGAAGATATATATTTGCCTCGATATGTTTTGCAGCGCATTGATGTCAGGGCAATACAACGGCGACGAAACAGGGAGAAAACCATTAATCTCCCAGATAAATATCAGGTTCGACTACGAGTCAATAAGGATGGCAAGTTGACCTTCCATCACTACCATAAGAGGGGTATACGCAAACTAAAAATGCTTTAGTTGAACAAACTGTTCAACGGGGGGGAGTATGTTGAGCACACCTGATATAATAATAAAAACATTAAAACAAATCTACTAAATATTTCATACTTCCCTCAATTCCTTCCGATTCCTCCATTTACCTCTGCATGTAGTCCTCCATGTCAGGAACGCATCTGAAATGAAAATTAGACATAGATATTAGTTTGAAGTAACTAATTAAACAAAGTAGTATACAAAAAACTACAAGAACAAGCAAATTACATGCAAAACTGCCAAGAAACCAATTTCTTGGCAGTACAACAACAATTGCATGCAAATGTAAATATGGCCAATTTCTTGCAAAATTCATATTCTCTGCATGATAAACATTTGCAAATTATGCAAATATGTTTATATATGCAAATTACATGAATTTGCATTAGGCACAAAGCATACAATTAATAAAAATCAACAATTTATACCATTGTTGACATGTCAAAAATCACTTTTCCAACATGAATAATTCAACAGAATTTGTATATTTTCTGCAAATTATTCGTACTGGAACACATAAATAATTAACAAGGAACACTTAGAAAGCAATCAAATACACTTACCTGGACAATTAATCCATAATTTGCGGTGAAAAACACGGAAAACAACACGGCACTAACGAACTAAAATACCGCGATCGCGACTGTCAAATTGACTCGCGAGAAAGTCAAGTTGGCTACGCGCTACCTGTTGGTAATACTTAAAAAAAACCGCGAAAGTTACCAGGTAAGCAAATATTCGCGAAAAAAGGTAAATTAAATTCCTATAATAAGTGGGAAAGAGAAAGATGCGAAAACGAGATGCAAGAAAAATGAGAAATGTTTGCGTTCCACATTGGAAATTGTCATAATATGGCAGGAAGCCGCCATCTTGATAAATTTCAGAAAAATTAAAATATTTTATAAAATAAATTACGAAAATTCATGGATAATTTAAAATAAATTAGTTGAAGGAAATTGGCACATTTTGACATAAGTATACAAGTCAAGCAAAGTCAAAAAATATGCTTAATTTGCATTTTTCTTGTGGAACGTATGTCAAAATGGCCGCTTAGAGCCTATAAAAAGGGGCCAATTCCTAAGATCTCCCTCAGTTTTTTGACAGCGATCACAAGTGTAGTTTCAAGCAAGTTTTTCTCAGCAGATAATATATTTTCAGTTTTCAGCAATAAGCATAAAATACAACGTGCCATTAAAGGTACAATATTTTTACATGCTTAAAATTTGTGCGTAGTGGGCGTTGGCAGAGGACAGGAAGTTTTTGGGTTCTTTTTGTTCTACAGATAAGTAAGGTAAGTCAATTAATTTAGTAAATAATTCTCTTGCATAAAAATTAAATACATGCCAGCTTTCGGCATTTTAATGATACATGCAACGAAACAAATTAGTTAAGTAGTTAAGTTAAAATAAGCGCAAAGTGAATTAAAATAAGTGTATAACGCGTAAAACTAGAAAAGGCTACAAATTGCATTTAGTTAAATATATGCCAAAATACGGCATAATAACTACATATGCAATCGAACAATTAATAAACAGAATTAAATTAGTGAAAAAATTAAATTGTAGTGAATTTATAAATTGAAGTGTTTCACGTTAGAATTAATAAATACAGCATTAAACATAAGCACATATCTTTTTTTCATGCCGCTACACTGTCCACCTAAATGCCGTAATATAGCTGTAGTTATCGATTGCAGCTACATTACAAAACATTTATTGGTGGTTATTGATTGTGTGCCTGTTTACTGTTGTGATTGCAAATAATTCTGGTACACTCAATTTAGTGATAAACATTTTTAAAAATTATTTTTTGAGTTAAAAAACATCGAAAATTAAGTTATAACTGTGCTTAGACGTGGCAGATCTCATTAAAAACTACAAAAATTAATTTATCAACGTGCTTAGACGTAATACTTCAGGATGCCCAGACGAGGCAGCTCGAATATTATCGAAATTTCTGTTATAATTGCTGAGCTTATATGTCAGTAAATCGCGATAAATAATTAACTGCTGAACTGACATGTCAGTAACTCTTAATAAGTAGTTGGTTAATTAAATTAATTAGAACTAGTAACAAAAATTTATTTAAAGAAATTCACATCAATTTGTCATACACGGCATCCATTTACGTTCTTCGAGTTTTATTTCCATTTATCCCACACGTGGCATTAAATTGCTTCCTTCAATTATTTTCCTCATTTAACCCACACGGTTAATTAACTATAACAATAGAATATAAATCAACATGGATTCAGTAGATAAACTAATCCTTACGGAAAGCATATTGCGTGCGCGAATTGAAAGGTTAATGGAAAATGGAAAGAAAACGAACCTTGTTAAACGAACAAAAGGCTTTTATGAAACTAAAATGACAGAGTTGAAGAAACTATGGAAAGTATATAGTGATACAGATATGGCAATAAATCAGGCTTTATTTGAAAGTTCTGATGAAAAGCAACATGAATATTTAGTCCAAGATAATCATAGCTCAACAGAGTTAAAATATTCCGAATATATGGGAGAATTAGTAGAAGGATTGCGGAAATTCGTCCCAGCTACTGAAGCATCAAGCTCGGGACAAGTACCAATTCATTCAACAACTGTTGTTCAACAGGAATCGTTCCTTCCGCGCATTCAGTTGCCCAAGTATAACGGCAACTACGATTTATGTCGATCATTTCATGATGTATTCATCCCTCTTGTTCATGACAATACAAAGCTAACACCAGTTCAAAAGCATCATCTGAAATCTTGTTTAGTGGGTGATGCCGAGAAATTGTTGCGGCACACTCCAGTAACAAATGAAGATCACATGCCAGCATGGAACAAGTTGAAGGCTAGATATGAGAACAAGAGAGTTTCAGTTAATCATAAATTAAAGGTTTTGGTAAACCAAGCCAAACTAAATTCAGAGTCTGCTAAAGGACTCAAGTCAATAATTGATACAACAGACGAATGTATCCAACAATTACAAAGTTTAGAAGTTGATACGACATCGTGGGATGTACTTCTAATAAATCTGTTAGTACAGAAATTACCCTTCATTACCCTCAAACTGTGGGAAGAAGAGCAGGGAGGTACACAAGAACTCCCAACATTCAAGTCATTTAAGCAGTTTTTAAGTACGCGTTTAAGAATTCTAGAATCGTTAGCAGATAGTCTAGTTAAGTCCACACAACCCAAATCAAGCTGCACACCTGAAACAACCAAATCATACCATATTACGAAGGGAATCAAATGCCCAGCATGCAATGCAAGTCACTTTTTACAAAGATGCCCGAACTATCGTACGATGGACATACCATCTAGACACCAGATAATCAAGGCATCAAGCCGTTGTACCAATTGTTTAGGCTTGCATCATGTCAACAATTGCACTAGCAAATATAGCTTGCATGAAGACTACAACCGGGACAAACTCAATCATGCAACGGTCGGAACTGAGCATAGTTCAAATACTAACAACGTTAGCTCGAACTCAAGTCAAGTCAATCATGCTAGCAATACTATTCACAAACGCTCTCCACGGTTACAGTCAGTGAACAACACTGACGACTTAAACACTAGTCAAAACTTTGTAACTAGAGAGGACCATAATGCCCTGCTATCAACAGCGTTAGTGTGGCGGCATCCACACATAGCAGCAGCAGGAGTAATATGGTAGCACCCACACGCAACTGCACCAGCAATAACATGGCCGCAGCCACAGAACAAGCACCGCCAAAAAGAAGAAGAAGACCATGTGACAGGAGCCAGATGTGATGATCATATATCCGGTCTCTAGTCTAATCGTCCGCGGACTCAACACGTATTTAAAAGCTCCTCAAAGAAATATAAATAAAAGAAATTCCTCAAAGAAATATTAATAAAAGAATTTATATTTAGTGAATAAACAATTTCGTTGTTAAGTTGAAACGAATGGTTTTACTTCATGATTCCTCAACGGGAACAAATGGTGACCCCGAAAGAACAGCATCATCATCAGTGATTTTCTCCAAAGAACAAAAACAAATTGCAAGTGCATTAATAATAATCTTACAAATTATCCAAACATTATCGAATAATTTGGGCAGCTGCAATCCTCATATGCCAACATACATTTTCCATACGACGGATTAAACATATGGAGCGCCGATTTTTCCGGATTTTCATCGATGCAATACGCCAGCAGCACGGTTGAGCAGGCTTATGGAGCGCTGATATCATTTTCATATTCCATCTATAACATACAAAAGCATCGTGCCAATAAGCATATGGAAAACCGAATATTTTCTTCGGACTTAACCACAAAACCATCGATGATCATCAACAGAAGCAATTGCACCACGGCTTACAAATAATCACACAATCAGAATAAATTGCACTGTAACTCAAACCATGAGCTGCGGATAAACAAATAACTCATCAATGGAGCCACTTCAATACAAATTTAAGTTAAATTTTAGTGAAGTTTCAAAGATTTTCAAATACCTCATCTCTGTAAATTTTTTAGGTTGATTCCACGTCGCGTAGATAACACGTAAATCTAAGATAAACAGCTACACAAAAAGTTACAAATAGAACGTGTCTGGATTTTTTCAACACAAAAGGTACCAATTTGTCAGTTCATTATCTTAGTACTTATCAAGAAAAAAAATTAAAATCAAAACTTATTAAAGAGAAAATAATTAAGTCACAAATATATTACAAAATACACACATACATAATCTAATATATAACAATATTTTCTCTAACAAATACTTTGATCACAGTGAATTTTAATCTACAGTGAGCTTTTACTAGCCACACAACGGTAGCCTTATTGCGAGCATCACTAAATTTAAGTCACCCAACAGATCTTTGGGATTAGTTTCATCGATGCACATTCATTTTCTAAACATTTTCCAAATTGCAACTTTCAACGCAGTTAGGCAAACCGAATGTCATCTTTTGTACGCCTTTTTCTGCATAACACATCAAATCATTCAGTGGCACGCGTTTAGTCAAAACAAGCATCAAATGTTTAAGCAGTTCACAACTCCATCTCTAGATTGACTACTTAACAATTTCTAACCCATCATCATAGATCAACCAATCAATACTTCTTGAAAATAAAACAACTATTGAGTTTTAAATTGACCTGACCCTATTAAATTAAATTAAATTAAACTTTCTTTCTCAAATTCACATATACATACATACCTAACATGTCTAATGAGGAGAAATCAACAATTCCAACTCAAAATTCGCGAAGTAGTGACGATTCTGGTAATAGTGAAGCAAATCCACCAAACACCACCGCGAACGATAGTAATTCAACTCCGTACGCGGTTACTCTCAAAATACCTCCATTTTGGAGCAATCGTCCTGATTTGTGGTTCATGCAAGTCGAAGCGCAATTTCGGGTAAAAAATATTTCTACCTCAAACACTAAATATGATTATTTAGTTGCTGCACTTCCACCCGACACTATGGAAATAGTGGCCGATGTTCTCTTAAATCCACCACAACAGGATAAATATAATTTTCTAAAAAACATGCTTTTAACAAGAAGTAGAGACTCCGAAGAGAAAAGATTAGATGCACTATTGCACCAAATCGAACTAGGCGACTATAAACCATCCGAACTTTTTAGACACATGGAATCCTTAGCAGGAGGCAACAGTCTAATTAATACGTCTTTGCTTAAAAAACTATGGATAAAAAAGCTACCATCTTCAGTACAAACTTGCATTATTGCAATTGAAGATACCCACACCCAAGAACAGATTTTTGCAATAGCTGACAAAATTTTTGACTCCTCGTCATCCTTAAAAGTTTCTTCTATTAGACACAATAGCACACATTCCACAGTCAGCACCAATAACCTGGTAGAAGTGGTGAACAAACTATCCGATTGCATTAAACGCCTTGAAACTAGACAGCCTCGCAATCATAATAGAAATAGGTCCGATAGAACCAGTTTCTCAAGGTCTATTTCACGAAAAGAAACCAAGGGGAACTTTTGTTGGTACCACAAAAAGTTTGGTGCAAAAGCAAAAAATTGTGTAGAGCCTTGTAAGTTCAACAGCACACGAGAATCAAAAAACGAGCAATAGCTACTTCGTCAACGGCACCGAAGTTAGCTACGTACCCACGCCGTCTATTTGTACACGACAAGCTAACAAGCACTCAATTCTTAATCGATACTGGTGCTGAAGTTTCGATTATTCCAAACACTAAATTTTCCAATCAGTTAAACAAGCAAGATCTCAAATTGCTCTCGGCCAACGGAGCACCAATCACAACTTTCGGCGTTAAGTCTTTGACTTTAGATTTGAATTTAGGCACTCATTTCCATCACACATTCATAATTGCGGCAGTTGATCATCCTATAATCGGAGCCGACTTCTTATATAAATACAATCTTTTAGTCGATTTACGAGAGAGAAAACTCATCCACAAAACGACCTTGCTTTCAGTAAATTGCATTTCCCGTATTGTAGAGTCCTGCTCTCCTAGATTATACCCAATTCAAGGTGAATTCGGTTCGATTCTTAACGAATACCCCTTACTCAAAACTCCACCTGATTACCACTCAGAAGTAAACCATGACGTGTTACATCACATTAACACTCAAGGACCTTTACCTGCAGCAAAACCTAGAAGACTTAATCCCGAAAAATTTAACATCGCAAAAAGCGAATTCGAAGAGATGGTCAGACTGGGAATTTGTCGTCCTTCAACTTCACACGTTTCTTCTCCACTTCACATGGTCCCCAAAAAGGATTCATCTAGTTGGCGACCTTGCGGAGATTATCGGTTACTCAACTCCGTTACCATCTTCGATAGATATCCTTTACCGAACATGCAAGATTGTACTGTGAATCTAAACAATTGTCAAATATTTTCTAAAATCGACCTAGTTCGGGCGTATCATCAGATACCAGTAGCTCCCGAAGACGTGTACAAAACAGCAGTCACAACACCTTTCGGCCTTTTTGAATTTCTTAGAATGCCTTTTGGAGTAAAAAATGGAGCGCAAACTTTCCAACGCTTCATAAATAAAATACTTTCAGGTTTAGACTTCATATTCATTTACGTTGATGACATTCTAATTTTTAGTACAACAGCTGAAGATCATAAAAATCATTTGAAGCTCCTTTTTGCAAGACTGCAAGAATACAACATCAGAGTTAACCCTGATAAATGTATTTTTGGCAGAAAGAAACTTAATTTCCTGGGACACGAAATTTCAGGCAAAGGCATAGTACCTAGTAAAGATCGGGTACAGGCCATAAATGAATTTCCAGCACCGTCAGGTACTAAGAAGCTACAGAGATTTCTAGGCATGGTAAACTTTTACCATCGATTTTTGCCTAACCTCGCTAAGTTGGCTGCACCGCTATATGATCTTTTAAAAACAAAAAAATCAAAAACGAATGCTAAGATCGAGTTTTGTTGGACAGATGAACACACAGATTCTTTTACCGCTATCAAAAAACTTTTAGAAAACAATACCCTACTAGTACACCCTGACATAAAAGCAAAGATTAGTCTTTGGGTTGACGCATCAAGCGATGCAGTAGGTGCCGTCCTTCAGCAGTGTAGGTCAGGACAATGGGAACCACTTTCCTTTTTCTCCAAGAAACTGCAACCTGCCGAAAGGAAGTATTCAACCTTCGATAGAGAACTTCTAGCAGCATACCTAGCCATTAAGAGATTTAGATATTTTTTAGAGGGACGGTTATTCACCATATACACTGATCACAAACCTTTAACAAACGCCCTTTCATCCAAAAGCGAAAAATCTCCTAGACAAACGAACCAGCTAGATTATATCTCCCAATTTACCAACGATATACGGCACATCAAGGGTAGCCAAAACATAGTATCCGACACTCTTTCAAGAGCCAACATCAGTGCGGTCGACCAAGTATCGAAAATAAACTTCGAAATTTTATGCGAAGAGCAAAACAAAGACCAGCAACTTAAAGATATTCTCCATCAATTGAAAGATACCCAACATTCCTCTTTCAAGCTTGAAAAAATATTTATTCCGCTCGAAGACAAAGATATATGGTGCGAAGTCACTACAGGTCACAATAGGCCATACATTCTAGAATCACTTCGTCGCACAACCTTTGACATTATTCATAATCTTTCCCATCCAGGAATTAAAGCTACTAGGAAACTAATATCATCCAAATATTTTTGGCCAAAGATGAACTCGGATGTCAATCGTTGGTCGAAAACTTGTCTCTCGTGTCAAAAGGCCAAAATACACCGTCACACATCATCACCTTTCGGCACCTTTGAAGCGCCTGCAGGAAGATTCGAACATATACACCTCGACATAGTGGGACCTCTCCCACCGTCCAAAGGTTACTGCTATCTTTTAACCATAAAAGACAGATTTTCTCACTGGCCCGAAGCGATTCCTTTAAAAAACATTTCCTCAAACACGGTAGCTACAACTGGATCAAGGAACACAATTCGAGTCTTCCTTATTCCGAGATTTTTCAAACATTCTAGGAACTCGTCGTATCCGAACAACCACCTACCACCCTCAATCCAACGGATTTATAGAGAGATTCCATAGGCAATTGAAATCTGCCATCCGAGCTTCAGAAGACCCCAAGAATTGGTATGAGACATTACCCTGGATACTTCTTGGAATCAGATCGACTTTAATAGACGACATTGGTTTCGCACCAGCGCAATTACTATACGGGCAAGCCTTACGATTACCTGGAGAATTTTTAGCAAACGATACAATAGTAGATCGCCAAATTACGCCCACGATAGCCAAAGACATTAAAAACTCAATATCAAGAATAAAACCTCAGAGCTCAAGAATTCGAAATCAAAAAAACATTTTTATCCCCAAAGATATTAACACATGCTCACACGTATTTGTTAGAGAAGAGATATATAAAGGAACCTTGAATCCTCCATACACGGGTCCTTACCAAGTATTACGCAAAAGCGACAAACATTTTCTCATACTATCAAATGATAAGGAACGACTAATATCAATAGATAGACTTAAACCAGCTTTTGTACTAAATCCAGACACGTTCAATATTGGTACACAAACAAGATCAACATGCGAAAAGAAAGTCGTATTCAAAATTTAAAATCAATGAATTAAAAATTAAAAGTAATTTTTTTAGCATAAAACACATATGTACACCATATTGGTAATACACTCTTAAAATATCTATTAATAATTTTTTACATTTTTTAGCATTACACAGATCAGTTAGTAATAGTACGCAACACCTAGAAATATATATATAAAGAAAAAATGAATAAATAACAAAAAACAAAATTCAATTATCACAATAGTTAACAATTAGATATTAAGAACTTTAACATTAGAACAAACAAGGATAGAAACGTGGAATCCTAGAATAAATCAAAATCATTTTGTACACTAATTCGAGTCAACTATAGGACTATGTAAAAACATAAATAGGCACTAGGCACACTTTTCATCGAGGGGGAGTATTGTGGCGGCATCCACACATAGCAGCAGCAGGAGTAATATGGTAGCACCCACACGCAACTGCACCAGCAATAACATGGCCGCAGCCACAGAACAAGCACCGCCAAAAAGAAAAAGAAGACCATGTGACAGGAGCCAGATGTGATGATCATATATCCGGTCTCTAGTCTAATCGTCCGCGGACTCAACACGTATTTAAAAGCTCCTCAAAGAAATATAAATAAAAGAAATTCCTCAAAGAAATATTAATAAAAGAATTTATATTTAGTGAATAAACAATTTCATTGTTAAGTTGAAACGAATGGTTTTACTTCATGATTCCTCAACGGGAACAGTTAGTAGTGGCACAAACAAAAAACCGGGAACTCACATATTCTACGATGTCTCATAGATAGTGGATCGCAGTCATCCTTTATTACAGAGGAAGCCTGCAGGAAACTGGGATCATGACGCAGCCCAACTGCAGTATCAATAACTGGCTTAAACACTAGCCATACAGCAATCTCAAAGCATCAAACCACACTTACGCTTCGATCACGAAAAGCGAAGTCTACAAGAATATTAGAAGAAAATTTTCTAATATTGAACAAAATCACAGATCCTTTACCTTCCAGAATAATCTCTAAAAGGGAATGTTTACATCTCAATAAACTGCCACTAGCTGATCCCACATTTTGGAAGCCTGGAAAGGTAGATGCTTTACTAGGAGCAAGAGTTTATGCTCAGATAGTCTTAAACGGTATTAAACAAGGATCTAATACTACCCCTACAGCCATTAAGACAATATTTGGTTGGATTTTACTAGGGTCAACAACAAATGTTGTAGAAAACAATACATCAGCGTTTACCGTCACAACTGATGACTTAGCTGAACAACTTAAAATGTTTTGGGAAACAGAAGAGTTTCCCACAAATCCGATTCTCAACAAAGAAGACAGAGAATGTCAACAGAGATATCAACTCACCCATCAACGTCTTCACAATGGTACTTACCAGGTGAAATTACCATTTGTAAATGATGAAGTGCCTGATCTAGGGCAATCAAGACAACAAGCAATTAAACGCTTTCAAGGAATACAACGTCAACTTGAAAGGAATCAAGCTTAAAGTCCGAATATGTTTAGATGATGATGGGTCACATGGAGGAAATACCTCCACCCAACAACAACGAGCCACACTACTACATACCTCACCATGCAGTTGTCAAAGAAAGCACGACAACAAAGGTGAGAGTAGTATTTGACGCTTCAGCGAAAACGTCAAATGGCAACTCACTCAATCAGTTCCTATTAAAGGGACCAGTTTTACAACCTAAATTATTCGCCACGTTGCTCAACTGGCGTAAATACAAGATTGCTATGAACGCGGACATTAAAAAAATGTATCGTATGATAACCATGCATCCGGATCATCGTACGTTTCAGCGAACCATTTGGAGACATCCTAAAACCAAGGAGATCCAAGATTTTCACCTTTGGAACGTCTTCTGCGCCATACTTAGCCATTCAGACGCTTCAACAACTAGCATGTGACGAACAACAAAGATGGCCTCTAGCTTCAAAGGTCACAGCCACAGATTTCTATGTGGACGACCTACTCACTGGAGCTGAGAGCATAGAAGATGCGAAGGATCTATTAGATGAACTAATTAGCATGTTGAAAGCAGGAGGATTCAATCTGAGGAAATGGATAAGTAACAATTCGTACTTGTTGAAACATCTTCCCCCAGAACAGCGGGAATTCAAGTATACGTTAATGATTTCAGACACAGAATCCTTAAAAACGTTAGGAATTCGTTGGCATCCTAACTCAGATAAATTTTCGTTCTTGACCAAACCTTGGAAAACGCATGCCAAGGTAACCAAAAGAACCATTTTGTCAGATATTGCATCACTGTACGATCCTTTGGGTTGGTTGCACCAGTTGCAATTACAGCAAAGGTGCTTATGCAATCATTGTGGGTCACGGGATGCGCATGAGACAATAAGGTTTCCGAAGCCATTGAACATCAATGGGATAGTTTCAAAAATAATTTGAAGTCTATCGACAACTTACAAATTCCTAGATGGATTAACTATTCATCAAATGCACATATCCAAATACATGGCTACTGTGATGCATCAACAAAGGCATTCGCTGCTGCAGTCTATCTACGTCTAGGAGATAAGAATGGCATGTTTACAACTTCTTTGCTTACTGCCCAAAACGAGGGTAGCTCCCATAAAAACAACGACCATACCACGTTTGGAGCTAAATGGAGCTCTATTATTAGCAAGACTGCTTCAAGCTACAATGAAGGACAACCTCTTACAACAGGTTCCAGTTTTTGCTTGGACAGATTCTACGATTGTCCTGCAATGGATAAAGGAACATCCCTCACGATGGAAAACGTACGTCGCATTCAGGACATCGTACGCTTTGAGCAACGACGTCATATGTCAACGAATCATAATCCTGCGGCTGTGGTCTCAAGAGGAGTGCCTGCGGCTATCGGAGGAACAAGATGCATGGCCAAAATTTAAGGATATTTCAGAACAAACCAATCTAGAAGCTAAAGAACTTATTGCGATAAATCTTTTAGCAAAAGTAGATAACCAGTTCCTTCTACGATATTCATCATATACTCGCCTCGTTCGTATAGTAGCTATGATGCAACGATTCATACACAATTGTCGGCATCCTCATAATAAACGCTCACAGTACATCGATTCGCTCGAATGGAGCCAGGCAGAAATAACAATATTTAGACTGGTACAACAAACTGCGTTCGCAGATGAGTACAAAAGTATACTGAACAAGAATCCGTTGTCACAGAATAGCAAGTTGATTAAACTTAATCCTTTTATGGACGACAATGGCTTGTTACGAGTGGGTGGTAGACTCGATAATGCTTCAATTCCATACAATAGGAAACACCCAGTCATATTACCACGTGATCATCATGTCACATTAATATTAATCGACAAATTACATGTAGAAACTCTACATGGCGGTCCCTCATTGGTTCTCAGCACTAGTCGAAATCGATACTGGATACTAGATGCTAGACGTTGCATTACCAATCGATTACATAAGTGCATTACATGTTTCAAATATCGCATGACGACTAGAAGCCAGTTGATGGAAAATTTACCAACCCTGCGAGTAAATGAAACGAAGCCATTTACTAAAGTGGGAATTGATTATGCCGGACCTGTAACGATAAGAAAGTCAAAGTTACGCAACGCCAAATTACAAAAGGCATATTTCTGCATTTTTGTTTGTATGGCTACAAAGGCTGTACATTTAGAATTGGTGTCAGATCTCACATCTGGATCATTCCTCGCCGCATTAAAGAGGTTTGAAGCTAGAAGAGGATTGTGTACTGACGTATATTCAGATTGTGGCACCAACTTCATTGGTGGAAAATCTCTTCTGGAAAAGGATTTACGACAAGCCATTCATGCCGCAACACCAGAAGCAGCAAAATATTTGTCCTCCAAGCAAATCAACTGGCACTTTAACCCTCCAGCCTCTCCACATTTCGGAGGAATCTGGGAAGCGAGAGTAAAGTCAGTAAAATATCATCTTCGAAGAACACTACAATACTCCAAATGTACGTTTGAAGAGTATGCAACCCTATTAACTCAGTTCGAAGCGTGTTTAAATTCTAGGCCACTATGCTATGTTAGAAATGATCCAGCGGATTTATTTATCCTTACACCTGGACATTTCTTAATTGGCCAAGCACTAAACGCGAATCCAGAACCTGATTATAAATGAACCTGTAGTATTGTCCAAAAGATGGCAGTACATTCAACAATTGAATAAACAATTTTGGGATAAGTGGTCAAAGGACTACCTTAACCAATTGCAGAACAGACCCAAATGGTACACAAGGCAACCGAACATGCATGTTGGAGATGTTGTCCTTGTTAAAAGCGAAAACATGCCACCCACTAGTTGGGCAATGGGTATAATAGAGCAAATACATCCAGGTGCCGATGAGCTAGTGCGGGTAGTACGAGTCAAAACGCGAAATGGTAGTTTCTTACGACCAATTGCTAAAATTAGTCCTCTACCACTAGCATAAGACTAACTACCTGTTATTAGTGTCGTCATGTGTCTGTCCAAAAGTGTCACATTGTTGGCTGAGGGTCATCATAATTTTGATACACCATACTAACAAGCTACTATTTCAGATGTCATCCACATATGAGCAGGAGGATATGCTATACATTTTAGAGGATATCCAGTATAGCCCACCAGGAAGTCCAGAACGCAGGATGCTTCGTGACCCAGGGTGCGATGTCTTCGGCATGCCTCGACCAGAATTGGCCCATGAATTGATACCGCGGGACAGAGGAGAACCATCAACGAGCCGAGCATCAACGAGCAGAGCATCAACAAGCCAAGCAATGACGAGTCAAGCGACCAGGGTGACAACTCGACCGTTTGTGGGTCCGACTCCCTACACGGATTCACATCCACAACAAACAGCAGTAGTCAATGGCAGCCGCATTACTGCTTTGACAAAACTTCTGCCGACTACAACCATCAATGAATTCGAAATGAGAGCAAATAACAGCTTTCAAAGTGTCACGCCCGTTTTAGTTGCGCGAGCGCGGCTAGCTCCTGGAAGATTTGGTGCGGGTCCACTTGAGTGGAGAGAAAGAAATCCACAACTCACCGTAATAACTGTAGTGCTCATCTACTCAGCATAGAAACACAATTTTTTGGGCGCCACGTATTTTTTTTTTTGTATCCAGGGGAAAACCACGAAAACTCCCGATCCGGCTCTCTAATCCACCGAATACCACTCAATTATTTTAAATACAGGGGTGATTGCCAACCTTACTTTATTAAATTAAAAAAAAATATACCTATATATATATAAAATATATTATTATGATCATTTATTCAATCCAAAATATATATATAGATAAAATATGTTACATACTAGATATAACTATATAATAAAAATTCATTCAGAAATGTGAGGTAAAAACCAATATTAAATATAAGCTCATTTTCCGACATAGGAAGAGAAAAACTATGAGATGTACGACAAAATTCTGCACGACAGGAAAATTCTTTACAAAAAAACAAAAAAAAAACAAAATTCAACCCGTAATGTAAAGGCACAATCTAGCCTGTAATATAGGGGAAAACCCCACACATACAAAGTTTTAGGTCTGTAAACCCCACGCTTTTTTTTCCTACCATCCACATGCGCACATCAGCAGCGTGAAATTTCTTTTGAGTTTTATGCTAAGTTTATCTGTGGAGTGGTCTGAAAAAAATATCTTAGAAAAGTGTAGTAAAAAGAAGAAAAATATATAAGGCTTTCTTGTATTTAGCCGGGAGTGATTCCTAAAGATCAAAATAAACAAAACATGTCTATAAATAAAATACACGTAAATAATACAAGGTGTGAAATTTATCAGTAGCCACAGAGTCAATGTACCACTAGATCGGAACCTCGTAAGTAAGTAATCAAAGCCCAATTGCAGGAAGAAAATATATAATATATGTATCTGTTATCGATCGATGCCAATGTATACCCACCTACTGATCCCGATATTCTAAAGGATCTTGATTTGAAGAGCTTTAGGTGATAAATCCTCTTTTGCATGAATAAATTTGGATATTATTGCTAACCAGCACACTTATGTACTCAGTGAAGGAGAGTTACTTGTTTCATTCCTTACAAAACAATAATCTATAGATACTAAGCCATAAAACTCAAGTTTCCATTTATAAATTTGTAATAGACCACTAACAGCAGAACAGAGAAATAATATAAATGATGTCTAGCACCATATCCCATGGAAGGCTAAAAGAAAAATTATCCAGAAAATCATATATCCACCATTTTCCATTCAAATATTCCTCGTCCTGGTGGACCTAAACTAAGTGGTTCATATGACCCACATTCACTTCCATTAATAAAATAAAATGTATGCTTAATTTTTTTTTCTCTCGGTCAAATATTTTCATTACTAAACAAAATCATGAATCATTCAAGTGAGACAATGTAATCTTACAATTCCTAGGTTTATACTACCAATCAAATATATTTCGAGCTGACTTCCGTCTCGACAAAAATACATAAATACCTGGTTTTAATTACCAAAAAAAAATGTCCTAAATAAAAATTACTTCTTTAAAAAACTAACTTTGGACGGGTTAAATTCAATTCAATTCAATTTCAATTCGATTTTTATTTAAATAAATTGTAGAAAACCTCTACCTATAGTTAATGAGATGTGCGTAGGCATATACTTATATACACATATACATACATACGTATGTAAATTACTATTAACTCCCATAAAGGCTTAAGGTTACACATCGACCTGTACCACTTACTTGTATGTACATACGCCAGCACACCTAATTGTCACTACCGGGTTCTGTTTCTACTACACGACCTTAGTTTAACTTATACCTGAGCTTCCTACCCCCGACCTCGCGCCAGGTTCCCTTTAGAATCAGTGCGAGTGGTGAATTATTTGCCTGTGTAGGCGCTATCAAAGATTTGGAAGCAGTGACTAACGCAAAACCCGGTTTCAAAAATCAAAAACAAATTCAACAACAATGGGCGAATCTGATGCCAAGGATCCTTCCTAACTGCTATTCATTTCCCTTCCTTAGGTTATATAATAGTAATGCAGCGCTAAAGTAAAATGTGTACTAAACTTGACCGACGCGGAAATGATGAAAACTTGGAAGACTTAAAGATATAGTTTTGAATTGATAGCTAAATCTAACTTAGATGCTCTTTTTATACCGTTGTTTGCATATTCCATTTCTATAACTCCCCTACGCAGGATCCGATTTCTCTACAACCATCATCGGTTATTCCTCTCCTTCCTTAAATATCGAAGACCTACACTGAACGTCTCTTGCTTAGCCGATGTATCTATAGCAATATCACAATTAAACCATTTTTAAAAAAAATGTATTGGTTGTCATCTATAATTTGCTTCTGTGTGGTTGAGTATCTCGATATTTGAAATTGCAACGAAATATTTTTCATATATTTAAAAAAATCAAAATCAAAATTGGTGTTTGCCTTCGGCAACTTTATCTATGCATGCATACCCATACTTCTAGGTGGAAAGTATGTACATCTCGTATAACTGTATATACCTAGTTATCTAAGATTTCAAGAAAAGAATAATATGAGAAATTTTAAAATTATCTCGAGCCCAAGAGGGTAAAATCAGATTTGCCTTTTTATTGCTAAATGACTAGAACAAGATAAGGGTGTACAGTATCTAGTCAGTGATTTAGCCAAAATTTAAATCTATGTATGTATACCACTGCACTAAGCATATTTGTAACATCAGAACGATCGCATTTGCTAGGCTATTAACAAAAATCATAAAAGGAATTCGCATGTGATTAGTTATTTTTATAACCAAACGGAAGTTTACGATATGTGCCTAATTATGCTGAGAATATAAGAACTATAAGCGCATTTATCCATCCATGCGTAGCTCTGATGCTACTCACGAAACAAGTTATAAAGTTTGCTTTACCAATGATTTCACGTATACACTTTTCTAATAACTACAACCGTGCACACACTGATAATTAATATCTCTGTTTCATCGAAAATTTGTATACCCACCGACAATATAACCCAAAATACTGAGCCACTAGCAGTAAAAACAAAAGTTGTACACAACAGAAAACCTCCGACCAACTGTTCTCCTATGACAGCAATGTGCAATAACGTTGCACCGTCGTTGACCTATTTGACCCTTGGGTCTGTGTATGTGGATTCGTGAAAAAGTGAGTCTGCATACCATCCGTAAAATCTACATTTAATTTAAACCATGTTAGGAAGTAATAACAATTACAAATTGCACAAAATCGAATGCTCTTTCTTTAATGAGCACTTGCATGGAGGGCCCCTCGTTGGGCGCCAAACTTGTCACGCCCGTTATAGTTGCGCGAGCGCGGCTAGCTCCTGGAGGATTTGGTGAGGGTCCACTTGAGCGGAGAGAAAGAAATCCACAACTCACCGTAATAACTGTAGTGCTCATCTACTCAGCATAGAAACACATTTTTTTGGGCGCCACGTAGTTTTTTTTTTTTGTATCCAGGGTGTAGATTATTTTATTTTATTTAGAAACAAAACTCAGGTTTTATTTAATTTTGTGGCTAAGCAGCCGTATATTCAATTTATTTAGGATTTGTCTGAACTCTACAAAGATCTGTACAAGAGTGAGTGCTGATAGTTGATGATTATTGAAACCAAAATTTATTAACAAAAGAGCAACGTTATTCAGCATACTAACGTATAAAAGTAGTTAAGAGAATGACAATTTACATTAAATGTTATGAATGTATGCAGTCTGAATTTTAGATTAAAGTGTTGATTGATTTCTTTTTGTGTTGGTTTGGTGATGAATTCGAACATTCCGCCCGGCTCGTAGTGATACGACGAAGATCGTTCTTTCTCCGCCCGCCATGATCTATGTGATTTACCAGTTAGATTCACAGGATTATCTGTTGAAACAGTTGTAGGTATAAGTTACATGAAGTCACAAGGCGTTTGAAATAGGACATAGAGGTAAGGAGGCTAGGTTAAAGGAAATCTGAAGATTTAATTGTTTTCTGTAAGTGGTAAAACGCAAAGTTTGGTTATTGGTCTCGTAAAGCAGCCATCCTTATGTCTGAGCTTGACGACTCGTGCGTTACCATCAGGACCAGGGTAGGTCTCCAGCACACGACCAAGCAGCCATTTAGATGGAGGAAGACGTTCATCCTTAATCAAAACAAGGTCATTAACTTTAACTGGAATCTCTTGCCGGAACCATTTATGCCGGAGTTGGAGCGAATGCACATATTCTTTATACCACCGTTGCCAAATGTGTTCATACCTTTGTTGGACGAGATGCCACCTGTCGAGACGATTGATTGGAATATCCTTAAATGATGGTGCAGGTGCCGTAAATAGATTTTCTCCCACAAGAA
The DNA here is from genome assembly GCA_963924295.1 of Dioctria rufipes. NCBI lineage: Eukaryota > Metazoa > Arthropoda > Insecta > Diptera > Asilidae > Dioctria > Dioctria rufipes. The sequence continues at coordinate 108,829,930 of OZ002744.1, forward strand.
AATGAGCTGGAGTTAAAGCCGACAAGTCTTCAGGATCGTCTGATAACGCATAAAGAGGCCTGGAGTTTAGGCATGCCTCGATTTGTGTGAGTAGGGTACCCATCTCCTCCATGGTTAGATGATGATCTCCGACCACTCTCCGTAAATGATGTTTAAATGCTTTCACTCCTGCTTCCCACAATCCTCCAAAGTGAGGAGCAGAAGGAGGTATAAAATGCCAGGTTGTAGAATCCTGTAGGAGAAATTCTGCAACTGATGAGTTCGTGATAAGCTGATTAAAGTGAGTTGAGAGGATCTTATCGGCAGCAACAAAATTAGTAGCATTGTCGCTGTACAAATTAGCACACCTCCTACGCCGACTGATGAAACGTCTGTATGCTGCGATGAAGGCATCTGCAGTTAAATCTGTTACGAGCTCCAAATGACATGCCCGAGTCGAGAGGCAAATGAAGACTGCTACATAAACTTTCATCGTCTTATAACCTCTTCCTTTTATTGGTTTAATGTAGAGTGGCCCGGCATAGTCTACCCCACTATTTAAGAAGGGTTTTGATGGACGAACTCTTGATGATGGAAGTTCACCCATTAATTGTTTGTTTGTTGACGCTCTGTAGCGATGGCACGTGACGCACCCATTAATGTATCGACGAACTTTGCTCCGTCCACTAAGTACCCAATATTTAGTACGAATGCGATGTAGTGTAGCCTGAGCTCCGCCATGTAGTGTCGCTTTATGAGCTTGAGCGATGATTAGCTGTGTTAAATGGCACTCTTTGGGTAATATGACAGGATATTTTTCTTCAAAAGATAGAAGCGATTGTCGTAGTCGTCCAGAAAGACGCAGCACACCATGGCCATCAAGAAAAGGGTTTAATTTAAGCAGTTTGCTGTTTGAAGATAGAGACCTCTTCGTCGAAATGCAGTGAATGTCGTTTGCAAAGAAGCCTTGCTGAACAATTTTTATCCACCTCTCTAAAGCATTGTTTATTTCATCGACAGTTAATCGAATTGTTTTATGATGACACTGTGAACCTTTGAGATTTTGAACAAATCTGACGCAATACGCAGTAACGTGCAGCAATTTGGTAAGATCCGAGAAACGTGCTAGTAGTTCATTATTAAACTCCTCTTTTCTGCAGATTAACGCAGCGGCAGGGCGCAACTCTTCTTCAATCGATGAAGGGGGTGAGCACGCTGGGTTACGAGGCCATTCAGAGGACCTTTTTTGTAGCCATGATGGTCCAGACCACCATAACGTAGACTCTTGAAGTTGGTGTGTTGAAATTCCACGCGTAGCACAATCAGCGGGATTTTCACTGGTGGGTACATGATGCCATGTAGCCTGAGGTAGTCTTTCATGAATCAGTGAGGTTCTGTTTGCGATAAATACCTTCCATTTAGAAGGATGCTCATGAAGCCATGACAGAACAATAGTGGAATCTGTCCACACATGCACAGGTATGTTGGCATAAGGTAGAATTCCTTGAATAGACTGAAGAAGCTCAGCAACAAGTGTAGCACCGCATAGCTCAAGGCGAGGCAGCGAAATAGTTTTCAACGGACTAACTCGAGTTTTTGCAGCTACAAGCGATGTCTGAATGATATCGAAATTATGGATGATACGTAGATATACTGTTGCACTATAGGCCGAAAGTGACGCATCACAGAAGCCATGTAGTTCGAGTCCTATATGTGAATCTGTAGTCCCTAACCACCTAGCTAGTTGAATTGCCTTTAATGATTCAATATCATCTCTATAACTTAGCCAAATATTTCGCAACTCATCTGGTAATTCCTCGTCCCATTCTAGCTTAGCTAGCCATAACTTCTGTAAAAATATTTTGGATGAAATTGTAGTGGGCGACAACCAGCCTAGAGGATCGTATATCCTGCTAACATCGGCAAGAACAGACCGTTTTGTATGCTTTTCGATTTTAGGCAGATCAATTGTACTGCTGAACGTATCATATTCAGGACACCATCCAATGCCTAAAGCTTTGATTTGAATGTCGTTCACAATTTTCGTTGTAGTATTCTTTTCAATGTCCGTATCAGGAAGATCAACTAGGAGTTCCGGAGCATTCGATAACCACTTGCGGAGATTAAACCCACCATGCTGCAGCAGTTGACGCAATTCATTGCGTAGTAAGATACAAGTATCTTTATCAAAGGCACCGAAAAGGGCATCATCAACGTAAAAATGTTCTCTCAAAATTTTAGCAGCCATTGGAAACTGTAACTCATGATCGTCAGCAAGTTGACGCAATACTCGACATGCCAAATATGGTGCGCTTGCTGTTCCGTACGTGACGGTAAGAAGTCGGTATATAGAAACTGGCTCAGATGTTGAACTCCGCCATAAAACTCTCTGGAAATCTGTATCTTGACGATCTACAAGTATCTGGCGATACATTTTCTCTGCATCGGCTGCTAGCACAAATGGAAACAAGCGCCATTTGAGAAGTACAACAAAAACATCATTTTGAAGCTTTGGGCCAATTTGCAGGATATCGTTAAGTGACGTGCCGCTTGTGGTCTGCTGTGAAGCATTGAAGACCACCCTTAGCTTCGTCGTAGTGCTACTTGATTTTAGTACTGCATGGTGAGGTAAATAATACGCATTATCAGCTAGTTCTTCGCTTTTCGGTACTTTTTCCATATGATTTAATGTTAAATATTCAGACATGAATACTTCGTATTGCTTGAAAAGGCTTTGATCTTTCAAAAATCGTCGTTCCATTCTATATAGCGCAGCAAGGGAAGCCCCTTTTGACTGACCCAGTGACGATGGATTTGATTTAAACGGAAGACGAATAACATACCGTCCTTCTACTGTGCGATAGTGGGAGTCCACAAAGAATTTCTCGCAATCTTCTTCGTCAGCAGTCATGCTAGAAACAGTGGGAAGCTCTTCAATTTCCCAGAATCTTTTTAACAACGTATCACTGTCACTAGTTGAAGTATTCGTAGTAGTGTGAAAGCTCTGTGTAGTCATTGCTGTACATGGAGAAATGTCAATGGCTCCAGAAAGAACCCAACCTAATGATGTCAATTGTGCTATTGGTGTACCACGAGGACCTCTTCTCACTTCATCTCTCAGAACTTTAGCGTATGTCTCAACACCAAGAATTAAATCGACTTGAGTGGGCTTATCAAATTCAGGATCAGCTAGTTTTAACCCACTTACATGAGGCCATTCTTTTCTAAATATCTGTTTTGAGGGAATGAGATGTGTGAGAGACGGAAACACTAAGGATTGAATGGTGTACTTGACTGACTTATTCATTGATGAAATGATTTCATGTGTAACACAGTTTTTTGCTATGCCTGCATCGCAACTTCCAACACCACTTACTGATACATGAACTGACTTTTATGGTAAGTTTAATAGCTTTGCAAGAGATGATGATATGAAATTGGATTCGGAACCTTGGTCCAATAATGCTCGCACACGTAATATTCCATTGTCAGCAGATCGAATGAAAACAATGGCAGTAGCCAATAACAATGACGACCTTGCGTATTGAGTACCCGATACGTGAGCCCTAGTTGATGCAATTGGTACATCAGAAGAAGGACTGCGTGACGTTGATGGTGAGCTCGATGTAAGTTGATTACCAGTGGAGTCCACTTTATGAACCATTGTATGGTGTTTCTGGTTACAATTTTTACATCGATTGGATGATAGACAATTTAATGCAGTATGGCCAGATTTAAGACAATTGTGACATATCCTCTTATCACTTAGAAACTTCATGCGATCTTCAATTGATTTTGACCGAAATTCAGGGCAAAACAAAAGTGGATGCTTTGTGTTACATGAGATGCATCGATTACCAGAAGATGCGAAATGGCTATGTGAAAATGCCTTAAAGGGTTTATAAGCAGTTGTTGGTTTCCTTTCCGGATTATTGCCAATCGCATCGAGCATGTGGACTCTGCCCTCTAGAAATTTCCGTACGGATTCAAAAGTAGGTACTTCTGTTGAAGATTTTAACGATGTTTCCCAATCTTTGCGTGTGCTTGAATCTATTTTTGATGAGATAAAGTAAACAAGCCAATCATCCCATTCTTTCACTGATCTTTTCATGTTTTCTAAAGCACGGACGGTCTGAATAAAAGAGTCTAGCACTCGTCGAAGTTCCACAGATGTCCCAGAAGTCATACCACGTAAATTTACTAAAGAAGCGAGTTGAGCATTGACTAGTATGCGAGTATTATCATAGCGATTAATCAATATATCCCAGGCAGTATTATAATTAGCATTTGTGACTGATAAATGCTTTAAAAGTTTAGCAGCTTCCCCTGTAAGTGATGACTTAAGGTAATGAAACTTCTGAATATCGGGCAATGACGTATTTTCGTGGATTAAAGATACGTAAATATCATGAAATGATGACCAATCTGTGTAAGATCCGGTGAAATTTGGTAGATTTACTTTAGGAAGCTTAAGAGCTTGCACTGAAGTAGAAGGTTTTGATGTTGAATTAAGAAATGTCTCATCTCGAGGATGGAGTTCAGATAAGTCATCTTGAATCCAACTTAAAGATTCCATGTAAGCACGTTCAGTTTTTGAAAAGGCACCATCTGAGAGATATTTATCAGTTTCTGATTTCTCAGGGGCGATTAACTCAATTATCTCATCATGTATCTAGAGATATTGCGACCAATACTTCTCTAACAAGTTGAGACGTGCTTTTAAATATGACTCGTTTCGTTTGTCTTTTCCCGTTTTTTGAGTATTTTCTGTAAAGTTTCCTATTCGGGTAGCGAGAACTACAGCCTGATTTTTTAACTTATCCATTTCGTTTTCGACTTCAAAATTATTTAATTTCAATTAATGTCTTTTAATTCAGATAATCGTATTAATCGTTAGAAATGCACGAAAATCCAAACACTGTGATATAATGTTTATATGTAGTAAACGATTTTCGAAATATTCGCGAATGTCAGAAAATTTTTCATAAAAATACAATAACTCTTTAAAAATGTTCACAATCAAGTTGAGATAACTGAAATAAATTATCAGTAACGAATTACTAAAGAAATCCACTAATTCTTTTATTCTTTCTTTATTGAAAATAGCTATGTGCAAAGGTAATATATATATGTAGTGAGCGCCGCAATATTTCATTTGTCACAAGAATTCAAGTTTTTTTTTTTTTGTACTTGTCGTTTAAAATATAATGCGTTTGTGAAAATCAATGATGATAAATTAACGACGGTGAATGTTCACTGACGAATTATGTCCACATGAAACTTAATTTTAATGGATCTTACTCCGGCATACAAATTTAGTTGTCTGCTTGCTTGCAAATGCCGTAACTCTAATTACCTTAGGCACATACATAAATATAGAGATATATATAAGTTAAAAATGGAACGGACTCACTTGATTTGTATTGGATACTTATCCGATGCTAGATGATAACTGCTGACTACAAAGCTGATGCTTATTTATGACGTTGATTAGCTGAACACCAACGTTGACCTGCTTGACCTTGACAATGTCCGTGCTCTCTATTTGATCACTAAAGAAGATTGGCACATTTTTTTGTTTTGTTTTTTATATTAGCTACACCACGTAAACTTTTAATGGTTCACTAAAATTATATAAAAAAAAAAAAACGCGAATTTTACTTCACAATGTATCTATAATATGTAATTTCGCAGGAAACACCGAGAGTCACTGTAATCTTTCAAATTCACCAGTTATACGTGTGTGTCTCAATCACGAAAAGTTTCGCTGATTTTTAAATGTCTAACTACACGACGCGGTATCCCGACTCGAAGGACCAAAAATAATGTAGATTATTTAATTTAATTTAGAAACAAAACTCAGGTTTTATTTAATTTTGTGGCTAAGCAGCCGTATATTCAATTTATTTAGGATTTGTCTGAACTCTACAAAGATCTGTACAAGAGTGAGTGCTGATAGTTGATGATTATTGAAACCAAAATTTATTAACAAAAGAGCAACGTTATTCAGCATACTAACGTATAAAAGTAGTTAAGAGAATGACAATTTACATTAAATGTTATGAATGTATGCAGTCTGAATTTTAGATTAAAGTGTTGATTGATTTCTTTTTGTGTTGGTTTGGTGATGAATTCGAACACAGGGGAAACCACGAAAACTCCCGATCCGGCTCTCTAATCCACCGAATACCACTAAATTATTTTAAATACAGGGGTGATTGCCAACCTTACTTTATTAAATTCAAAAAAATATACCTATATATATATAAAATATATTATTATGATTATTTATTCAATCCAAAATATATATATAGATAAAATATGTTACATACTAGATATAACTATATAATAAAAATTCATTCAGAAATGTGAGGTAAAAACCAGTATTAAATATAAGCTCAGAGCCAAAATCTACAAAATTTCTTACTTACTTCCTTCGCATTTCATTAAACTCATTTTCCGACATAGGAAGAGAAAAACTATGAGATGTACGACAAAATTCTGCACGACAGGAAAATTCTTTAAAAAAAAAACGACAAAATTCAACCCGTAATGTAAAGGCACAATCCAGCCTGTAATATAGGGGAAACCCCACGCATACAAAGTTTTAGGTCTGTAAACCCCACGCTTTTTTTTCCTACCATCCACATGCGCACTTCAGCACCGTTATATATGTATAATTTCTAAGAATATCTTACTAATGCTAAATAAAAAAAAATATATATGGCTCTAAACAAAATAATAAAATTTACCGTTCGCTTGCATCCGCAATCAGAACGTGGGCGCTTTTCCTTTTGCCAATTTGCTTTTGGTCTTTTAATGACAATCCAATGCGTATTCGACCCAGAGTCCACGAGGAGTTCTATTTCCTTCTCTACAACGTTTTTCTACTATATTAACTTTTCCTTGATATATTTTTTTCTTTTTAAATGACTTTTTTTTTACACAGTTTTCCCTTTTTTTGTGTCTGCTCGATCTTGGTCCTCACTTCACTGACTCAACCCGCCGGAAAACAGTATGCCTCCACACTTTCGTTAACCAATCTCGGACGACTTTCGTTATATAAGTTTTATCGAACTTGTTGACGTCCGTTCACATTGGTTTACTATATAGCTTGTTTCCCAATTCGGAAACTTTATGAAGCGAAGCCAATACTAGTTTATCCATAAAAGGTCGGTCAGCTTCATTCTGTTTCCAAGATCATTATTGTTAGTTTCGGTTCTTTTCATTCTGTATATTTATATGACTATTTAAGTTTCGTGGACGCTGGATCGAACTTGAAATTTCTCATATTTGCGAATTGAATATTTTCCCGATGCTGATTGGGGCTACACCGATTGAAATTACGTGACTAATATTGGGGACTTGGAAGTTGGAACGCGATTGTGGATGGTTTACAAAATGATACCTGCGTCAACATTTCTAATTATGCGAAATCTACTGCCTATGTAAAGTCGGAAAATACTCCATAATGCATGCCTTATTTCTTACGAGGTGCCTCGGTTGAGCATTTGAGGGTGTATGAGACTTGGGCTGCTGGCGTTTCCTTGTGTATGTATTGTGTTCTGTTTGCTGTAGTTGAGGTGTAGTGGATTCGCCTGACCCGTGTAAAATGTGCTTCGCTCGCTTCTCTAGCAAGTAGATATGATGCTTGCTACCGAATTCAGTTGGTTCCATACTTATTCTGGAAGAAAAAAAAATCTCGGCAGGATCAGGGTGTTCAGTATTTTTAGTGAAAATAAACACATAACATTTTCTCCCCATCTTTCAAAAGGTTTTGGTGATATAGACCAAAATCTTTTCCCAACACCACAAGGACGACTTAATTATAATTCACACATCAATTGTTTGTTCATTTTAAGCACAATTTTATTCAATTTTTTTTTTTAACTAGTCAAACCTACGGCACAAAGCTCTAAAGATAATATTGCAGTAACCATAGATACATACATATTATTTAATATATTTATCCTTGTACAAAGAGAAAAAAAAATCTCCCCAAAAAAAAACCACGTTCCGAAGGGTAGTCTTATTAAAGAATACCACACAAAGTTGCTAGGATGATATAGACTATATTTAGAAAAAATTAAGGTACAGTGCGGAGCACATGAATTATGAATTCAATGAAAAGTAATTAAAAAAAAACACATAAGAATCGATAACACAATATCGATCGATTAATACTATTAGTATCTATATCCGCTTTTAAGGATGTGTTCCGCTAACTTCTCACAAATTAAGTAATTGTTTCGGAATGTTCACGAGATGGCACCTATAAAATAAGATGCCGTCTACCGGAATGGAACCACTAATAGAGCATATAACTAAATACTACTTAGTCGGCGCTAATGCCCTGCATTGAATAAATTATGAAACTGAGGCAAATTTCATATCTTTGCGCAAGGTCGTATCCTCGGTCCCATATAATTTCCTTACAGCGCAGATTTAAAAAACAATTTTATGACTTCAATACTGGGTCGCAGAGAGTCTAATCATTTGGGAGCTCTGGCGTAAAGGAACGAAAGTCTTTTGCGTGCCAAACCCCTTTTAATTTCCCATCTTCAGTCTCCAGTTCGTATGACCAAGGGGAAACTTTCCGGCTTATCTTAAAAGGGCCGACATACTTTGGGGCTAATTTCGAACTGAAGTACTTGCTAGCATCGGATAGCACGTAGTTTCGGCTCCAAACCAAATCATTCGGAAGGAATTGTTCGTCTCGCCTACGAAGGTTATACGATCTTTTGCTAATGTCTGATGCTTTATTTAATCGTTCCCTCACATCTGCTCGGACTTGCGCTAAGCCTTGACTGTGCGCAGTCGTATTGAAAGAAGAACCATTCGCATTTGTTCTTAATGCATTCCTCTGTATTATCATCTCCCGGCCGAAATTTATAAAGTAAGGCGTCAGTTTAGTTGCCTCATGGGTGGCCGTTCGGATCGCGCAAGCTACTTTATGTAAATGACTATCCCACTCCCGATGGTTCTCTGAAACGTATGCCCTTAGCACGGTTTTAATGACCTGGTTTGTCCGTTCAGCTGGGTTCGCTTGAGGGTGGTAAAACGCCGTATACTTTAAATTTATCCCATAAGAGCTGCAGACATTCTGAAATTCTTTACTTTTAAACTGAACCCCATTGTCGCAGATTATGTTCTTAGGTGCACCAAATAGCAAGATAACAAAATTTTCAATACTTCCACATAAAACCTTACTAGTAGCAGAACGCAAAGGGAAGAAAAGAGGAAACTTACTAAACTCATCTACGATTGTTAGGATGTAAGGGAAGCCTTGCTTTGATCGAGGTAACGGTCCGATGAAGTCAACGCTGATGACTTCCCAGGGATAATTCGCATGCTTGCGTTGAGCCATAAGCCCTGCTGGCTTCTTTAACTGTGGCTTGACAGTCTGACATACTCTACAACCTTTAATATACCTAGCAACTTCTGATTCCATTTTAGGCCAATAAAAACTTCGCGCCAACCGATCGACTGTTTTACGCACGCCCCCGTGTCCAGAAGTTGGAGCATCATGCGCTTGGTGCAATAACTGCTTGCGCTTGCCTTTAGGAACCACCTCACGCCAATAATCCGAATTCAGTGCAAGTGATGGGTACTTTACCCTACGATGTTTAAAAAGGATACCATTTTCGATTTTCCAGCCTGGATATTTTCCTGGTTGCTTCTGCACCTCCTGTAACATCTTAGCATACCATTTGTCTATTGGATTTTTAGTATCTAAGGAATTGACTAGTGGAACCGAACGAGACAACCAATCCGGCAGAAGATGTTCCTTTCCTTTTCTGTGTACTACGTTAAAATCATATTGTTTCATTTTGACAGCCCATGGACGCAGCTTATCCACCGCCCATAGAACAGCCAAACACTCGCGCTCTGTTGTGGAGTAATTCCTCTCACATCGGTTTAAAGATCTACTTAGATAGGCTATAACTTTATCTCCCTCACTTTGATTCTGAGTCAAGACTGCCCCGATGCCGTATCCGGAAGCATCCGTATGTACAACAAATGGTTTTTCAAAATCAACACAGAATAGGAGCACTAACTAATTTTCCTTTTACTTCTTGAAACGCTAGATCGAAGTCTTTGTCCCACTGAAACTTCTTCCCCTTTTTTAGAAGTTTGGTGAGAGGCGCAATCAGTGTTGAAAGATTTGTAACGAAACGTCTATACCAGGCCACCATACCGATAAAGCTGTGCACTTCCTTAATCGTCTTCGGACTTTTTAGATCTAAAATGCATCTTACTTTATCGGGGTCTACCTGTAAGCCGTTTTCTCCCACCAAATACCCTAAATATTTCAGTTCCGGTCGGCAGAACTCACTCTTTTCGTAGTTTATTACCAAGCCGGCCTTGTGTAACCTTCCTAAGACTTCGCTAAGTACGTTTACATGATCCTCAAAAGTCTGAGTTACGATAATTATATCGTCCAAATATACAAAGACATGGCTTTCCAGTGGTCCTGACAAAACTCGGTCGATAAGCCTTTGCCATGTAGCTGGTGAATTTGATAGTCCAAATGGTAGTCGGCAAAACTGGAAAAGACCACGACCTGGTACAGTAAATGCAGTGAATTGTTTGGAATTATCCGCCATAGGTATTTGCCAAAATACGGATTTAATATCTAATGACGACATGTACTTGGCATCTCTGAGTTTATCCAATGTTGCCGAAACATACAGAATCGGGTACGCATCCTTTTTTGTTACTTTATTGATTTTACGATAATCTATACAAAATCTATATGTGCCGTCCTTCTTTTTAACCATAACGATAGGAGACGACCAGGGACTATTTGAAGGCTCTACAATCTATAATCTCTACAATCTATAATCTATAATCTTCTGCATCGCCGGAGACACCGGGTAGTAGCGCTGTTTAATGGGTGGAAAATCCGTTACAATAACGTGCTGGACCTCTATACAACAACCCAGGCCTTTTCCCATTTTGCTTTCGTTGTCTCCTAATAATGCTTCAAGTTGATGCTTTTGATCCGACGACAGTTTCGTTTTCCCCTCCAAGGAACATAAACACTTCGACTCCATGCTTTTTGAAAATTCCCAAAAGTCCCTACGCAAGTCGACCACTATCCCCATTTCTATCCAGAAATCTGACCCAAGAATGATACTAATAGGTAAAGATGGGATTACCAAAACATTGAAAACCTTTATATGATCCTGTAATTTTATAGGTAATTGTACGCTGCCAAGGACATCAATCACATTTCCATCCGCAAGCGTCACAGAACTCACATCGGTTTCCTTAACGGTTAATCTTAAGCTTTCGAGTAACCTCCATCCTGACCCGCCAAGTATGGTACGTGAAGCTCCCGAGTCAAGAAGTCCTAACATATTCGTGTTGAAAATTGAAATTTTTAGGTAGGGTCGGCTATCGTTGTTACCTTGTGAAAGCACATAATCCAGCGTAGCTGTTAACACTTTACTCCCCCCTACGCAAGTCTCTGGTTCGTGGTCTTTTGAATTGTTAACACTTGCGGCTTCTATCATCACATCAGAGCCCAACTGGCCGCCTATGGCTGAACTCTGCTTCCGTTTCCCGTATCCCTAGTTCTAGCAGACTCAAAATCCCTCCCATTCTTCGAAGTTGAATGGCGTGGATCCGTCTGTCGGAAGGAGCCTCGTGCACTTCTCGGACCATTAACACTCCCTCTGCTATCCCTTGGCTTATCCTTACAATTCATACAAGTTGCCCTTATGACTCCCGCTGCACCACACCCATAACATCAGCGCTTCTGCCTACAAAATTTTGTTGTGTGACCGTCTTTCTCACAGTACGAACACTTAAACGAACATTGGCCACTCATACCTTGGACTGATGAGACGGAATGTTTGTCTTGAGCTACATATGCTAAATCTGATTCTAACAAGCTACTATGCCGTCGCGAGGGTGGAGGAACGAAAGCCTCTACCGAAGCTCTAATAGATTCTAGTTTCCTACCCTTATCAATCAGATCTTTTATAGAATCCACTTCACTCAGGCCGAGTTGACTTTGATAAAAGGGGTTCATGTTCCTCTTTAAGATACGTAATTGCTCACATTCGTCTAAAGGTATAGAGAGGCGTGAATATAATCTGGACATGATTGCTACGTAGGTTCCCATTAACTCACTCTGTCCCTGTGTGCGCCTTTTGATCTCCTCTAACAACCGATCATTGTAATCTGGAGGTAAAAATTCAAGGCGTAGCTCATTCCAAGATTTAAATTGGTGTTTATAAGCTCTGTACCAAATAAGAGCCCGATCAGAAAATAAGTCTAAAGCTGATCTGAAAAGTGTTTGCTTTGAGACCCCCCGAGCTTCGCTCAGTTCAGTTACCCGTTCTAGAAAAGAATTGAGTGACTGTACTTTCTCGCCTGAAAATTTTATCCCCCATTTATAAATTGGGACCTTCATAGTTGAACTACGCGTAGGTGAAGCTGGGTCACTCCCAGAGTCCGAAGACTCATCCAGTGGATCGTTATTTTCGGCTGTGATATCCAATGAACCCAAGGCCGAGACTATTTCCTCTCCTCTTTTCAACTTCTTGGACAGTTTTGGTTGGACATCTTTTAAGCCTACCCAAAGCCCACACAATTTTCGTTTGGATCTTTTTATATTCACTCGACGTTGAGCTGCCGTCGAACTTTTCCAACAAGCTCTCAATTTCCCGAATTTTCCCCTCAACAGCATCTATGTCCTCGGTGAACGTGTATGGGTACACAGCTGACGGAAAACTAGAGCCGATCTTTTCGCTTCTAATAGCACCACGTAAGACTTTCCTCATTTCATCAACAGAACCTGTCTTCAACCCACGGGCTAAGATTTCGTAGGTCAGTTCTTCCTGGCTTAACCGATTTACCTCCATTCTAGCTTGTTTTACTCAAGGCAATGAACGAAAGCAAAATTTGTTAATGTCACTCAAGTCAAGGTGGTTGTCGTTCGATACCACGACAACTGTAAGTATTTCCTTTGTGTTGACTGAAACAATTTATAGCTACAAGCGCTATATCAAGGACAAAATAATTTCTTAATAGCGTAATCCCACAAGGGGCTAAAAGCTTTTGGTAAAACCCTCGACAATGGGTGATCTAGTACTATCAAGAGGCAAATATTTTGAAAATAATACAAGGTGTGAAATTTATCAGTAGCCACATAGTCAATGTACCACTAGATCGGAACCTCGTAAGTAATCAAAGCCCAATTGCAGGAAGAAAATATATGATATATCTGTTATCGATCGATGCCAATGTATACCCCAAAATCTCGGCAGGATCAGGGTGTTCAGTATTTTTAGTGAAAATAAACACATAACAAAAGATTCCTAACTCGAGAACGCGAAGATATATATTTGCCTCGATACGTTTTACAGCGCATTGGCGTCAGGGCAATACAACGGCAACGAAACAGGGAGAAAACCATTAATCTCCCAGATAAATATCAGGTTCGACTACGAGTCAATAAGGATGGCAAGTTGACCTTCCATCACTACCATAAGAGGGGTATACGCAAACTAAAAATGCTTTAGTTGAACAAACTGTTCAACGGGGGGAGTATGTTGAGCACACCTGAAATAATAATAAAAACATTAAAACAAATCTACTAAATATTTCATACTTCCCTCAATTTCTTCCGATTCCTCCATTTACCTCTGCATGTATATCCTCCATGTCAGGAACGCATCTGAAATGAAAATTGGACATAGATATTAGTTTGAAGTAACTAATTAAACAAAGTAGTATACAAAAAACTACAAGAACAAGCAAATTACATGCAAAACTGCCAAGAAATTGGCAATTGCAATTGCATGCAAATGTAAATATGGCCAATTTCTTGCAAAATTCATATTCTCTGCATGATAAACATTTGCAAATTATGCAAATATGTTTATATATGCAAATTACATGAATTTGCATTAGGCACAAAGCATACAATTAATAAAAATCAACAATTTATACCATTGTTGACATGTCAAAAATCACTTTTCCAACATGAATAATTCAACAGAATTTGTATATTTTCTGCAAATTATTCATACTGGAACACATAAATAATTAATAAGGAACACTTAGAAAGTAATAAAATACACTTACCTGGACAATTAATCCATAACTTGCGGTGAAAAGCACGAAAAACAACACGGCACTAACGACCTAAAATACCGCGATCGCGACTGTCAAATTGGCTCGCGAGAAATTCAATTAGATAAAGTTGGCTACGCGCTACCTGTTGGTAATACTTAAAAACCGCGAAAGTTACCAAGTAAGCAAATATTCGCGAAAAAAGGTAAATTAAATTCCCATAATAAGTGGGAAAGAGAAAGATGCGAAAACGAGATGCACGAAAAATGAGAAATATTTGCGTTCCACATTGGAAATTGTCATAATATGGCAGGAAGCCGCCATCTTGATAAATTTCAGAAAAATTAAAATATTTAATAAAATGAATTACGAAAATTCATGGATAATTTAAAATAAATTAGTTGAAGGACATTGGCACATTTTGACATAAGTATACAAGTCAAGCAAAGTCAAAAAATATGCTTAATTTGCATTTTTCTTGTGGAACGTATGTCAAAATGGCCGCTTAGAGCCTATAAAAAGGGGGCAATTCCTAAGATCTCCCTCAGTTTTTTTACAGCGATCACAAGTGTAGTTTCAAGCAAGTTTTTCTCAGCAGATAATATATTTTCAGTTTTCAGCAATAAGCATAAAATACAACATGCCATTAAAGGTACAATATTTTTACATGCTTAAAATTTGTGCGCAGTGGGTGTTGGCAGAGGACAGGAAGTTTTTGGGTTCTTTTTGTTCTACAGATAGGTATTGTGTCACTTAATTTAGTAAATAAGTTTCTTGCATAAAAATTAAATACATGCCAGCTTTCGGCATTTTAATGATACATGCAACGAAACAAATTAGTTAAGTAATTAAGTTAAAATAAGCGCAAAGTGAATTAAAATAAGTGTATAACGCGTAAAACTAGAAAAGGCTACAAATTGCATTTAGTTAAATATATGCCAAAATACGGCATAATAACTACATATGCAATCGAACAATTAATAAACAGAATTAAATTAGTAAAAAAATTAAATTGTAGTGAATTTATAAATTGAAGTGTTTCACATTAGAATTATTCAATAAATACAGCATTAAACATAAGCACACATATCTTTTTTTCATACCGCTACACTGTCCACCTAAATGCCGTAATATAGCTGTAGTTATCGATTGCAGCTACATTACAAAACATTTATTGGTGGTTCCATCCAGGATTGTGTGCCTGTTTACTGTTGTGATTGCAAATAATTCTGGTTCACTCAATTTAGTGATAAACATTTTTAAAAATTATTTTTTGAGTTAAAAAACATCGAAAATTAAGTTATAACTGTGCTTAGACGTGGCAGATCTCATTAAAAACTACAAAAATTAATTTATCAACGTGCTTAGACGTAATACTTCAGGATGCCCAGACGAGGCAGCTCGAATATTATCGAAATTTCTGTTATAATTGCTGAACTTATATGTCAGTAAATCGCGATAAATAATTAACTGCTGAACTGACATGTCAGTGACTCTTAATAAGTAGTAGGTTAATTAAATTAATTAGAATTAGTAACAAAAATTTATTTAAAGAAATTCACGTCAATTTGTCATACACGGCATCCATTTACGTTCTTCGAGTTTTCTTTCCATTTATCCCACACGTAGAATTAAATTGCTTCCTTCAATTATTTTCCTCATTTAACCCACACGGTTAATTAACTATAATAGTAGAATATAAATCAACATGGATTCAGTAGATAAACTAATCCTTACGGAAAGCATATTGCGTGCGCGAATTGAAAGGTTAATCGAAAATGGAAAGAAAACGAACCTTGTTAAACGAACAAAAGGCTTTTATGAAACTAAAATGACAGAGTTGAAGAAACTATGGAAAGTATATAGTGATACAGATATGGCAATAAATCAGGCTTTATTAGAAAGTTCTGATGAAAAGCAACATGAGTATTTAGTCCAAGATATACATTGCTCAACAGAGTTAAAATATTCCGAATATATGGGAGAATTAGTAGAAGGATTGCGGAAATTCGTCCCAGCTACTGAAGCATCAAGCTCGGGACAAGTACCAATTCATTCGACAACTGTTGTTCAACAGGAATCGTTCCTTCCGCGCATTCAGTCGCCCAAGTATAACGGCAACTACGATTTATGGCGTTCATGATGTATTCATCTCTCTTGTTCATGACAATACAAAGCTAACACCGCATCATCTGAAATCTTGTTTTGTGGGTGATGCCGAGAAATTGTTGCGGCACACCCCAGTAACAAATGAAGATTACATGCCAGCATGGAACAAGTTGAAGGCTAGATATGAGAACAAGAGAATTTTAGTTAATCATAAATTAAAGGTTTTGGTAAACCAAGCCACACTAAATTCAGAGTCTGCTAAAATACTCAAGTCAATAATTGATACAACAGACGAATGTATCCAACAATTACAAAGTTTAGAAGTTGCTACGACATCGTGGGATGTACTTCTAATAAATCTGTTAGTACAGAAATTACCCTTCATTACCCTCAAACTGTGGGAAGAAGAGCAGGGAAGTACACAAGAACTCCCAACATTCAAGTCATTTAAGCAGTTTTTAAGTACGCGTTTAAGAATTCTAGAATCGTTAGCAGATAGTCTAGTTAAGTCCACACAACCCAAATCAAGCTGCACACCTGAAACAACAAAATCATACCATATTACAAAGGGAATCAAATGCCCAGCATGCAATGCTAGTCACTTTTCACAAAGATGCCCGAGCTATCGTAGGATGGACATACCATCTAGATACCAGATAATCAAGGCATCAAGCCGTTGTACCAATTGTTTAGGCTTGTATCATGTCAACAATTGCACTAGCAAATATAGCTGTCAAAGATGCAACAAAAAGCATCATAGTACCTTTCATGAAGACTACAACCGGGACAAACCCAATCATGCAACGGTCGGAACTGAGCATAGGTCAAATACTAACAACGTTAGCTCGAACTCAAGTCAAGTCAGTCAAGCTAGCAATACTATTCACAAACGCTCTCCACGGTTACAGTCAGTGAACAACACTGACGACTTAAACACTAGTCAAAACTTTGTAACTAGAGAGGACCATAATGCCCTGCTATCAACAGCGTTAGTAGTGGCACAAACAAAAAGCGGGAACTCACATATTCTACGATGTCTCATAGATAGTGGCTCGCAATCATCCTTTATTACAGAGGAAGCCTGCAGGAAACTGGGAGCATGTCTCAGCCCAACTGCAGTATCAATAACTGGCTTAAACACTAGCCATACAGCAATCTCAAAGCATCAAACCACACTTACACTTCGATCACGAAAAGCGAAGTCTACAAGAATATTAGAAGAAAATTTTCTAATATTGAACAAAATCACAGATCCTTTACCTTCCAGAATAATCTCTAAAAGGGAATGTTTACATCTCAATAAACTGCCACTAGCTGATTCCACATTTTGGAAGCCTGGAAAGGTAGATATATTAAACAAGGATCTAATACTACCCCTACAGCCATTAAGACAATGTTTGGTTGGATTTTACTAGGGTCAACAACAAATGTTGTAGAAAATAATACATCAGCATTTACCGTCACAACTGATGACTTAGCTGAACAACTTAAAACGTTTTGGAAAACAGAAGAGTTTCCCACAAATCCGATTCTCAACAAAGAAGACAGAGAATGTCAACAGAGATATCAACTCACCCATCAACGTCTTCACAATGATACTTACTGTTACAATATCATATCCTAATCAGCCAATAATATAAAGGCTTTGAACCCTAACAAAGATGCACCGTCATCAATTACGTAAACTCATTTCCATTTTCATTCCCACAGTTAAAGTCAATTCGTATGTAGAAATAATTTTATTAAAAACAAACTCAGCAAACTCTTAAAGTCAAGAACCTACATACCTGGTCTCACGTGTAATATTACTACTTGCCGCGAGACCTTTTTTTGTCGACTCAAGACTTTTTAGTTTCCGTTCATGAACGGTGCTGATAAAAATTAAACCTAAAAATTGCAGTTCTTATTTCCAACTCGCCCGGTAAAGTTACCTCGTTTTCGGATAGAAAAGTAAAGTAAATGATAATAATAAAGTAAACTCTAAGTAGGATTATTGATCGTATTTTTTATATTCGATTCATAGTAATTCGACAAAATAAATTTAAAGATCAAAAATTACGGAGTGTTTTTATTTAGCAACTTTCATTTCGATTTATTAAATATATATTTTTTTCTTCCGATTGCTAAAGATAGCAATCAAAACTGGCGCAGTCGGTAGGATACGCGTAGTTTCGGAATTATATCGATTACTTGTGTATTAACACTTAAACGCGTATCCACGAAATTTGTGTTTCAACTTCAAGATTAGTGAAACGCGACAAAATCGATAAAATCGATCAATTAAAAGTGAACGGTGTTACTGTGTTTCAACTAAAAGATTGGTGAAACACGACAAACCCAAACGTTTTAAAAGCATCGTAATTCTCTCCTAGAGAAATCGACTAGTCGAAAACGGAAAGGTGTCTACCTACATAGTAAAGTCGTCTGCCACATACCGGAGGATCCGATTGAACTATCAAGGAGACAGTAGGCATATACCATTGCTGGATGTACATAAAGATCACCGCATGAAGAAATAATTAAATACTGCTGGGACCCTAAATATTGGCATTCATCAAAGGAACCTGTGTTTTTCCCCAAAAAAAGACATCATAAGAATCGAAGATACCAAGTAATAAACTTTCCATTTTGATTTTGCTTCTATTAGATTATATACATTACTTTGAGTAAAATTATTAAATACCATTGCATATAAGAGCATTTATAGTTTAGCGCATATAGATATTCGCGTATATTTTTTTTTTATTACTATTTTCTAAATTTTAGTATATTTCTTTGAACAAAATATAAAAAAATATAAAAAAAACCTTACATACATAGGTACTATAGTTTAATATATTATACTGACATTTGTGAATATTTAGATTCATACGAATATTACCGTGCCGTGTGTTCTTCTTTAGTGCAAATTTTAAAAGAAAAGAAAAATGAGTCTCGAATCCAATAACACTTTGGAACAATTAAGTAGTAATTTAAAAAGCACGTTAGGAAGTATGCAGGACCGTCTCGAATCAATAAACACAAACCCATCACCACGCCAATCAGTGACAATTGATCCCCTAAAGTACCTCTCCAAATTACCCGAATTTGATGGTAATCCTAATCATTTACAGAATTTTATCGACTTAATAGACAGAATACACCCCACGCTACAGACTTTTGACGATTTATCACAATCAATATTCTCGGACACTATAAAATCAAAGCTCAAGGGCAGAGCTCGCGAGGTAGTCGAAATAAATTACCATATAAAATCTTGGTTAGAAACAAAATCCCTTTTAAACAATAATTTCGGTGACAGAAAGTCCGTGGACCAACTCTTCGACGAAATGAGAAGTGTATCCTTTAGAACCAACAGCCAAGACCTTTATAACGAAATCAGAACCATACTTAGGCGACTTAACATAAAAACAGTTAACGATGGTAGTATAGATCAGGGAAATCTGAAATTGACATTACAAGCAAACATCAATTCAGCCTTAAGTATTTTTAAGAACAAGATCCCAGAACCGATGAAGTCAATCTTGTATTGCAGAGCGCCAAGTGATATAGAAACCGCAATGAATATCCTATATGAGGCGGGGTATGCATTCTACAATCCATTCGGTCAAACTCAAAGACCACAGATGCAAAGGCAAAATAACAGTAATAGAACTCAAAGTAGAAATAACGATAGACAGACTCTTACTAGGAATACGAATTCCTCACCACACAGTCAAAATCGAAACACCCCTTTTAGACCACTTAATATGGGAGATCAAGGGAGGGCTAGACAAAATTTTTCTCCGCGACCATACACGCAAGGTAACAACCATTTCAATAACCCTAATAATGGCCAGAGTTCAACTTACAGCCATAACCAAAATCCTCACTTTAGGTCGAACCAAATCAATAACAATCGACCTTTCCAGAATACTTATACCTCCTTAACTAATAATAACAGATCTAATACGAGTAACAATAATTTTAACAATAGCGGACCCGAGCCGATGGAAGTGGACTTAGTGCACATGCACCCAAATAGAGTAGATCATCCTGAACCGGAAAATTTTCATTCGCAAGCCTCAAATGCAAGCTTCCCTATATAATAGTCAAGTCGAAAACAATTCCACTAAAATTCATAATAGACACGGGAGCTACACATTCAATCATAAATCCTAACCTTTGCCACCCGAAATGGAAAATAGAACTCAAAGAAGCTCTCAAGTTAAAAACTCTAAATCATAACATAGAAATTAAGGAAAAAGTTTTAATACCCCTATTTGAAGAATTAGGTGACCCTTCGAACAAAATAGAAATGCTAATCTGCCAGTTCCATAGTGCTTACGATGGAATAATTGGCAACAATATCCTAAGTCTACTCCAAGTAAATATAGATTATAAAAACAATATCCTTACGTCGGGCAAAAACAAAATTAAACTGCATTTCGAACTGCATAAAGAATGCAAAGAAGGAAATTATAAACCCATCAAATTGAATTTACCCGTGCTTCAAAGGGATGGATTAGGTTATCTAAAGGGACAGCGAGCCAAAGATGACTCGTTCGTCATCAAAGAGGGAATCTATAATATCGAAAATTACGAGGTTTGCGCAGAAGTAGAAATATTCAAAAATACCCCGAAACTAGTAATCAATCCTCTGGAAGTAGAGAAAGTAGACGAGGAGAATTTTAACATAATAGAAATTAAGGAATCTAAGCCTCTTCTAGACCAACTGACAATCGACCATTTGAATCCAGAAGAGCGAGCTGCTTTAGTAAAATTAGTGAAAAACTATAAGGGAATATTTTACGAAGAAAATTCGAATCTTACTTTCACCAACGCAATAAAACACCAGATTCGTACTATAAATAATATCCCAATCCAATGCAAGACATATCGGTACCCATACATACACAAGGAAGAAGTAGAAAAGCAGATTAGGGAGATGCTCGAAAATAACATCATCCGTCCAAGTAATTCTCCATATTCCGCACCTATTTGGATCGTACCTAAGAAGGCCGATGCCAGCGGGAAAGCAAAATGGAGACTTGTTATCGATTACCGTAAACTGAACGAAGTTACGATCGATGATGAATACCCAATCCCGAATATCGATGAAATTCTTGATAAGCTAGGGAAATGTCAATACTTCACTACGCTGGATTTAGCGAAAGGGTTTCATCAAATCGAGATTGATGAAGAGGATATCTACAAAACCGCTTTCAGTGTTGTAAATGGCCACTACGAGTTTCTACGTATGCCATTTGGGCTGAAGACAGCCCCAGCCACTTTTCAACGCTTAATGAATAGCGTTCTACACGATTTCATAAACAAAATCTGCCTGGTTTACTTAGATGATATCATCATATTCTCGACTTCATTGCAGGAACATATTGATTCCTTGAGTAAAGTATTCAGAAGATTGAAGGAAGTAAACCTTAAAGTCCAATTGGACAAATCCGAGTTCCTTAAGAAAGAAACCGAGTTTTTAGGCCATATTGTTACACAGGAAGGCATAAGGCCCAATCCCAAAAAGACAGAATGCGTTAAAAATTTTCCTATCCCCAAAACAAACAAACAAATAAAACAATTCCTGGGCTTAACGGGATATTATAGAAAGTTTATTAGAGACTACTCGAAAATAGCAAAACCTATGACAACATTTCTGAAAAAAGATGCCAAGGTAAACATTGCTGATCCCGAATACCAAAAAAGTTTCGAAACCTTAAAATTACTCCTTATTAATGATCCAATCTTGCGATATCCCGATTTCGATAAAATGTTTACCCTAACGACGGACGCTAGCCAGTACGCCCTTGGAGCGGTGCTCTCCCAGGACAATCACCCTGTCTGCTATCTGCTAAACGATCACGAAATTAACTACAGCACAATAGAGAAAGAATTGTTGGCAATTGTATGGGCAACGAAATATTTCCGCCCATACCTCTTCGGGCGAAGATTTATCATTGAAACTGACCACAAACCACTAATCTGGCTATTTTCAATAAAAGAACCCAATTCTAAATTAGTAAGGTGGAGATTAAAATTATCAGAATTTGACTATGAGATCAAACACAAAAAGGGTACAAAAAATAGTAACGCAGACGCACTTTCCCGGATAGGAAACTTAGAATTGAACTTATTAGAAGAGGAGAACGCTATACCTATCAACCATTCACCTCTGAACTTATTCAAAACGCAAATCATCATAAATAAATCTAATACAGGATCCCTCAGAATGAAAAAGAAGAAAGTATTTGATAAAAATAGGACAACCATCTACACGAAATCGCTAGATGGCCAGACCGTAAATACTATACTTAAAAACCATTTTAATCCTAGTGGTTTAAACGCCGTCTTGGTAGAAAATGAAGACTTTTTCAATACCTTAAGGGACGCATACTTGCAAAACTTCTCTACCAGCAATAAATTCAGAATAATACGATGTTCAAGCATGCTACAGGACATAACTGACGAAGAAGAATTAGCAGAACTAATAAAAGCTGAACACCTCAGAAATAATCACCGAGGGATCGAGGAGGTATTTAAAGAGTTGAAACTAAAAATTTATAACCCCAAATTGAAAATCAGGATTACACAGTTCCTGAATAATTGCGAAATTTGCAGCCTGGAAAAATACGAAAGAAGTCCACCCAAAATTAAATATAAAATTACCCATACACCATCCAAACCCAACGAAATCATCCACGTCGATGTTTTTTATAGCCTAAAAGGTCAACTTTTCCTAACCATAATCGATAAATTCAGCAAATTCGCACAGGCTATAAAAATTGATAGCCGTGCTTGGACAGAATTTAGACGAGCCCTTCTACAATACTTCAGTTACCACGGAAACGTGACCAAATTAGTAGTTGATAATGAATTAGGCTTTAAGGCTCTTCCTATTCTAGAATTCCTACGAAACAGAAATATTGAAATTAATTATACCTCAAATAGCAACCACACTTCTAACGCCGATGTTGAATGCCTACACAATACTATAAACGAACACCTTCGTCTCCTTAGACACGATGACAACAAAGATCTCGAAACCGTCGAAGAAAAAATCCTTAAAATTATAGGGTATTATAATAACACAATTCATAGTACAACGAATAAGAAACCAGTAGATTTCGTAACTGGTAAAGTAAACGAAAGCGAATATAACGCAATACGCGAAAAGATGCTGGAGAAAAAGGAAAAAATCGTGAATAAACTAAATTCTAACAGAACAGACGTCAGTTTGGACTCAGGTCCGAATTTCATTAAGGAAATCAGAGGCGGCAAAAACCACGCTAAGTATAGAAAGATCGTAGCGGAAAAACTAGGTGACGACCATATAACAGATATTAGGAATAACCTTAAATACTATAAGACCCACGTACGAAAACCGAAAAAACTCCAAGACAAGACGAACCCTACTATCAAAGCAAAAACACAAAAACAGAGAAACCAGGACCAAACGAACTAAATCATAACTCTAATTACAGGAAACAATACAGAAAATGGGCATACTCATCGCAGTAATACTTTGCGTCCTGACGAACTTGACAGAGCAACAGAAGATAGACATACAAGACCTTAATAACAATAACGGCTATTTACCAGTGAAAATGGAAGAAGTCAAAGTGATAGAGTATTATATCAAGGTACTCCATATAATAAACATCACGGAGTATGAAGCCACCGCGGAAAGCATACGGAATAGCATAACCATGTTGGAACCAAAAACGTCAGCTATGAAACCCATGTTTGACACAGTCAACCGCAATCTCATTCTCCTCGAGGCAAAAATCAAAAACCTCCATCCACACCACAAGCAAAAAAGAGGGATAATCAATATTCTAGGCAAAGGTCTAAAATTCGTAGCCGGAACCATGGACAGCGACGATGAAAAGGAAATCAGTGAAAAACTAGAAGCGCTATCCAGAAATCAGGAAAAATTGGCAAACCAAGGTAATGAACAAGTCCTAATAAGCAAAAGCGTATCCGCCCAAATACAAAATATCACTGCGCATATCAACAGACAACAGAACATAACACAGATCTACTTAAATACTGTCAACAAAATAATGCAAAACAAAATTCTGACTCTAGAAGACGAAATTGACTACATACAACGTATCTACCAGGTCAATAACGACATAACCCTTTTGCGAAATCATGTAGACGATATCGGACAAGTAATTTTTTCAAGTAAAGTAGGTATCCTTTCTAAAGATATTTTAACATAAGCGGAATTAGACCTTATAGAAGATCTCGACAGCTATCAAAATATAAAAGTCGCAGTAAGACTACAAAATAACGAAATAGTTATCATCCTATTAATACCACGTTACTCCCCTAACCTCCTATCCAAAATACTAATCGAACCTATCCCAAATAACCAGAACAAATCCGTGCTTTTAGAAGAAAACGAAATTTTAGTAGATTCAAGTAATAGAGTATACAGAATAAATGTTAAAGAAAACTTAGAGAAAAATTTAATTGAAATAAATGACAATTGCATAAGTAATATAATAAAATTCAAAGAAGCTCATTGTAAAACTAGAACATCTAGGAACCAAGAAATAAAGGAGATCACACCTGGTACGATAATATTGAAAAATGTTAATAATTTAAATATTACCCAAAACTGCAATAAAGGTAATATCAATTTTAATGGAAATTTTTTGATTAATTTTGAAAATTGTTGCCTAAAAATAGAAAATAATAGCTTTGTAAACTCGAACTTTAAAGTATACGATAAACTGATACTACCAAATTTTATAACAAAAATTAGAGAACATACAGAAGATGTACCTAAAATAGAATTAGATGAGCTATATTTAAAACAATTAAATAGTGAAAAAAGCATTGAAGAGCTGGTATTTAAGAATAAAAATAATAATGTAATCAGTTTTAGTACAGACCTTCTAATTGTAATCGCATTAGTGTTGCTAATAGCTACATACATTTATCTAAGAAAAAAAGGTAACTATTACCCAAACATATCTATCCCAATAAATTCGTCAGAGCCTCATTCTAACGGTGGGGGTGTTACAATATCATATCCTAATCAGCCAATAATATAAAGGCTTTGAACCCTAACAAAGATGCACCGTCATCAATTACGTAAACTCATTTCCATTTTCATTCCCACAGTTAAAGTCAATTCGTATGTAGAAATAATTTTATTAAAAACAAACTCAGCAAACTCTTAAAGTCAAGAACCTACATACCTGGTCTCACGTGTAATATTACTACTTGCCGCGAGACCTTTTTTTGTCGACTCAAGACTTTTTAGTTTCCGTTCATGAACGGTGCTGATAAAAATTAAACCTAAAAATTGCAGTTCTTATTTCCAACTCGCCCGGTAAAGTTACCTCGTTTTCGGATAGAAAAGTAAAGTAAATGATAATAATAAAGTAAACTCTAAGTAGGATTATTGATCGTATTTTTTATATTCGATTCATAGTAATTCGACAAAATAAATTTAAAGATCAAAAATTACGGAGTGTTTTTATTTAGCAACTTTCATTTCGATTTATTAAATATATATTTTTTTTTCCGATTGCTAAAGATAGCAATCAAAACTACTTACCAGGTGAAATTACCATTTGTAAATGATGAAGTGCCTGACCTAGGGCAATCAAGATAACAAGCAATTAAACGCTTTCAAGGAATACAACGTCAACTTGAAAGGAATCAAGCTTTAAAGTCCGAATATGTTTAGATGAATATCTCGAGTTGGGTCACATGGAGGAAATACCTCCACCCAACAACAACGAGCCACACTAAGGTGAGAGTAGTATTTGACGCTTCAGCGAAAACGTCAAATCGCAACTCACTCAATGAGTTCCTATTAAAGGGACCAGTTTTACAACCTAAATTATTCGCCACGTTGCTCAACTGGCGTAAATACAAGATTGCTATGAACGCGGACATTGAAAAAATGTATCGTATGATGACCATGCATCCGGATCATCGTACCTTTCAGCGAATCATATGGAGACATCCTAAAACCAAGGAGATCCAAGATTTTCAGCTGAATACAGTAACCTTTGGAACGTCTTCTGCGCCATACTTGGCCATTCAGACGCTTCAACAACTAGCATGTGACGAACAACAAAGATGGCCTCTAGCTTCAAAGGTCACAGCCACAGATTTCTATGTGGACGACCTACTCACTGGAGCTGAGAGCATAGAAGATGCGAAGGATCTATTAGATGAAATAATTAGCATGTTGAAAGCAGGAGGATTCAATCTGAGGAAATGGATAAGTAACAATTCGTACTTGTTGAAACATCTTCCCCCAGAACAGCGCGAATTCAAGGATACGTTAATGATTTCGAACACGGAATCCTAACTCAGATAAATTTTCGTTCTTGACCAAACCTTGGAAAACGCATGCCAAGGTAACCAAACGAACCATTTTGTCAGATATTGCATCACTGTACGATCCTTTGGGTTGGTTAGCACCAGTTGTAATTACAGCAAAGGTGCTTATGCAATCATTGTGGGTCACGGGATGCGCATGAGACAATAAGGTTTCCGAAGCCATTGAACATCAATAGGATAGTTTCAAAAATAATTTGAAGTCTATCGACAACTTACAAATTCCTAGATGGATTAACTATTCATCAAATGCACATATCCAAATACATGGCTTCTGTGATGCATCAACAAAGGCATTCGCTGCTGCAGTCTATCTACGTGTAGGAGATAAGAATGGCATGTTTACAACTACTTTGCTTACTGCCAAAACGAGGGTAGCTCCCATCAAGCCAACGACCATACCACGTTTGAAGCTAAATGGAGCTCTATTATTAGCAAGACTGCTTCAAGCTACAATGAAGGACAACCTCTTACAACAGGTTCCAGTTTTTGCTTGGACAGATTCTACGATTGTCCTGCAATGGATAAAGGAACATCCCTCACGATGGAAAACGTACGTTGCAAATCGTGTAGTAGAGATTCAGGACATCATACGCTTTGAGCAATGGCGTCATGTGTTAACGAATCATAATCCTGCGGATGTGGCCTCAAGAGGAGTGCCTGCCGCGGATGTAATAAGTAATCAGCTATGGTGGCACGGCCCATCATAGCTATCGGAGGAACAAGATGCATCGCCAAAATTTAAGAATATTTCGGAACAAACCAATCTAGAAGCTAAAGAACCTATTGCGATAAATCTTTTAGCAAAAGTAGATAACCAGTTCCTTCTACGATATTCATCATATACTCGCCTCGTTCGTATAGTAGCTATGATGCAACGATTCATGCACAATTGTCGGCATCCTCATAATAAACGCTCACAGTACATCAATTCGCTCGAATGGAGCCAGGCAGATATAACAATATTTAAACTGATACAACAAACTGCGTTGGCAGATGAGTACAAAAGTATATTGAATAAGAATCCGTTGTCACAGAATAGCAAGTTGATTAAACTAAACCCTTAAGGACGACAAAGGCTTGTTACGAGTGGGTGGTAGACTCGATAATGCTGCAATTCCATACAATAGGAAACACCCAGTCATATTACCACGTGATCATCATGTCACATTAATATTAATCGACAAATTACATGTAGAAACTCTACATGGCGGTCCCTCATTGGTTCTCAGCACTAGTCGAAATCGATACTGGATACTAGATGCTAGACGTTGCATTACCAGTCGATTAGCATTACATGTTTCAAATATCGCACGACTACTAGAAGCCAGTTGATGGGAAATTTACCAACCCCGCGAGTAAATGAAACGAAGCCATTTACTAAAGTGGGAATTGATTATGCCGGACCTGTAACGATAAGAAGGTCAAAGTTACGCAACGCCAAGTTACAAAAGGCATATTTCTGCATTTTTGCTTGTATGGCTACAAAGGTTGTACATTTAGAATTGGTGTCAGATCTCACATCTGAAGCATTCCTCGCCGCATTAAAGAGGTTTGTAGAAGAGGATTGAGTACTGATATATATTCAGGTTGTGGCACCAACTTCATTGGTGGAAAATCTCTTCTGGAAAAGGATTTACGACAAGCCATTCATGCCTCAACACCAGAAGCAGCAAAATATTTGTCCTCCAAGCAAATCAACTGGCACTTTAACCCTCCAGCCTCTCCACATTTCGGAGGAATCTGGGAAGCGGCAGTAAAGTCAGTAAAATATCATCTTCGAAGAACACTACAATACTCCAAATGTACGTTTGAAGAGTATGCAACCCTATTAACTCAGGTCGAAGCGTGTTTAAATTCTAGGCCACTATGCTATGTTAGAAATGATCCAGCGGATTTATTTATCCTTACACCTGGACATTTCTTAATTGCCCAAGCACTAAACGCGAATCCAGAACCTGATTATACAAATGAACCTGTAGTATTGTCCAAAAGATGGCAGTACATTCAACAATTGAATAAACAATTTTGGGATAAGTGGTCAAAGGACTACCTTAACCAATTGCAGAACAGACCCAAATGGTACACAAGGCAACCGAACATGCATGTTGGAGATGTTGTCCTTGTTAAAAGCGAAAACATGCCACCCACTAGTTGGGCAATGGGTATAATAGAGCAAATACATCCAGGTGCCGATGAGCTAGTGCGGGTAGTACGAGTCAAAACGCGAAATGGTAGTTTCTTACGACCAATTGCTAAAATTAGTCCTCTACCACTAGCATAAGACTAACTACCTGTAATTAGTGTCGTCATGTGTCTGTCCAAAAGTGTCACATTGTTGGCTGAGGGTCATCATAATTTTGATACACCATACTAACAAGCTACTATTTCAGATGTCATCCACATATGAACAGGAGGATATGCTATACATTTTAGAGGATATCCAGTTTAGCCCACCAGGAAGTCCAGAACGCAGGATGCTTCGTGACCCAGGGTGCGATATCTTCGGCATGCCTCGACCAGAATTGGCTCACGAATTGATACCGCGGGACAGAGGAGAACCATCAACGAGCCGAGCATCAACGAGCAGAGCATCAACAAGCCAAGCAATGACGAGTCAAGCGACCAGGGTGACAACTCGACCGTTTGTGGGTCCGACTCCCTACACGGATTCACATCCACAACAAACAGCAGTAGTCAATGGCAGCCGCATTACTGCTTTGACAAAGCTTCTGCCGACTACAACCATCAATGAATTCGAAATGAGAGCAAATAACAGCTTTCAAAGATTCCTAACTCGAGAACGCGAAGATATATATTTGCCTCGATATGTTTTGCAGCGCATTGATGTCAGGGCAATACAACGGCGACGAAACAGGGAGAAAACCATTAATCTCCCAGATAAATATCAGGTTCGACTACGAGTCAATAAGGATGGCAAGTTGACCTTCCATCACTACCATAAGAGGGGTATACGCAAACTAAAAATGCTTTAGTTGAACAAACTGTTCAACGGGGGGGAGTATGTTGAGCACACCTGATATAATAATAAAAACATTAAAACAAATCTACTAAATATTTCATACTTCCCTCAATTCCTTCCGATTCCTCCATTTACCTCTGCATGTAGTCCTCCATGTCAGGAACGCATCTGAAATGAAAATTAGACATAGATATTAGTTTGAAGTAACTAATTAAACAAAGTAGTATACAAAAAACTACAAGAACAAGCAAATTACATGCAAAACTGCCAAGAAACCAATTTCTTGGCAGTACAACAACAATTGCATGCAAATGTAAATATGGCCAATTTCTTGCAAAATTCATATTCTCTGCATGATAAACATTTGCAAATTATGCAAATATGTTTATATATGCAAATTACATGAATTTGCATTAGGCACAAAGCATACAATTAATAAAAATCAACAATTTATACCATTGTTGACATGTCAAAAATCACTTTTCCAACATGAATAATTCAACAGAATTTGTATATTTTCTGCAAATTATTCGTACTGGAACACATAAATAATTAACAAGGAACACTTAGAAAGCAATCAAATACACTTACCTGGACAATTAATCCATAATTTGCGGTGAAAAACACGGAAAACAACACGGCACTAACGAACTAAAATACCGCGATCGCGACTGTCAAATTGACTCGCGAGAAAGTCAAGTTGGCTACGCGCTACCTGTTGGTAATACTTAAAAAAAAACCGCGAAAGTTACCAGGTAAGCAAATATTCGCGAAAAAAGGTAAATTAAATTCCTATAATAAGTGGGAAAGAGAAAGATGCGAAAACGAGATGCAAGAAAAATGAGAAATGTTTGCGTTCCACATTGGAAATTGTCATAATATGGCAGGAAGCCGCCATCTTGATAAATTTCAGAAAAATTAAAATATTTTATAAAATAAATTACGAAAATTCATGGATAATTTAAAATAAATTAGTTGAAGGAAATTGGCACATTTTGACATAAGTATACAAGTCAAGCAAAGTCAAAAAATATGCTTAATTTGCATTTTTCTTGTGGAACGTATGTCAAAATGGCCGCTTAGAGCCTATAAAAAGGGGCCAATTCCTAAGATCTCCCTCAGTTTTTTGACAGCGATCACAAGTGTAGTTTCAAGCAAGTTTTTCTCAGCAGATAATATATTTTCAGTTTTCAGCAATAAGCATAAAATACAACGTGCCATTAAAGGTACAATATTTTTACATGCTTAAAATTTGTGCGTAGTGGGCGTTGGCAGAGGACAGGAAGTTTTTGGGTTCTTTTTGTTCTACAGATAAGTATTGTGTCAATTAATTTAGTAAATAATTTTCTTGCATAAAAATTAAATACATGCCAGCTTTCGGCATTTTAATGATACATGCAACGAAACAAATTAGTTAAGTAGTTAAGTTAAAATAAGCGCAAAGTGAATTAAAATAAGTGTATAACGCGTAAAACTAGAAAAGGCTACAAATTGCATTTAGTTAAATATATGCCAAAATACGGCATAATAACTACATATGCAATCGAATAATTAATAAACAGAATTAAATTAGTGAAAAAATTAAATTGTAGTGAATTTATAAATTGAAGTGTTTCACGTTAGAATTAATAAATACAGCATTAAACATAAGCACATATCTTTTTTTCATGCCGCTACACTGTCCACCTAAATGCCGTAATATAGCTGTAGTTATCGATTGCAGCTACATTACAAAACATTTATTGGTGGTTATTGATTGTGTGCCTGTTTACTGTTGTGATTGCAAATAATTCTGGTACACTCAATTTAGTGATAAACATTTTTAAAAATTATTTTTTGAGTTAAAAAACATCGAAAATTAAGTTATAACTGTGCTTAGACGTGGCAGATCTCATTAAAAACTACAAAAATTAATTTATCAACGTGCTTAGACGTAATACTTCAGGATGCCCAAACGAGGCAGCTCGAATATTATCGAAATTTCTGTTATAATTGCTGAGCTTATATGTCAGTAAATCGCGATAAATAATTAACTGCTGAACTGACATGTCAGTAACTCTTAATAAGTAGTTGGTTAATTAAATTAATTAGAACTAGTAACAAAAATTTATTTAAAGAAATTCACATCAATTTGTCATACACGGCATCCATTTACGTTCTTCGAGTTTTATTTCCATTTATCCCACACGTGGCATTAAATTGCTTCCTTCAATTATTTTCGTCATTTAACCCACACGGTCAATTAACTATAATAGTAGAATATAAATCAACATGGATTCAGTAGATAAACTAATCCTTACGGAAAGCATATTGCGTGCGCGAATTGAAAGGTTAATCGAAAATGGAAAGAAAACGAACCTTGTTAAACGAACAAAAGGCTTTTATGAAACTAAAATGACAGAGTTGAAGAAACTATGGGAAGTATATAGTGATACAGATATGGCAATAAATCAGGCTTTATTAGAAAGTTCTGATGAAAAGCAACATGAGTATTTAGCCCAAGATAATCATAGCTCAACAGAGTTAAAATATTCCGAATATATGGGAGAATTAGTAGAAGGATTGCGGAAATTCGTCCCAGCTACTGAAGCATCAAGCTCGGGACAAGTACCAATTCATTCGACAACTGTTGTTCAACAGGAATCGTTCCTTCCGCGCATTCAGTTGCCCAAGTATAAAGGCAACTACGATTTATGGCAATCATTTCATGATGTATTCATCCCTCTTGTTCATGACAATACAAAGCTAACACCAGTTCAAAAGCTGCATCATCTGAAATCTTGTTTAGTGGGTGATGCCGAGAAATTGTTGCGGCACACCCTAGTAACAAATGAAGATTACATGCCAGCATGCAACAAGTTGAAGGCTAGATATGAGAACAAGAGAATTTCAGTTAATCATCAATTAAAGGTTTTGGTAAACCAAGCCAAACTAAATTCAGAGTCTGCTAAAGGACTCAAGTCAATAATTGATACAACAGACGAATGTATCCAACAATTACAAAGTTTAGAAGTTGATACGACATCGTGGGATGTACTTCTAATAAATCTGTTAGTACAGAAATTACCCTTCATTACCCTCAAACTGTGGGAAGAAGAGCAGGGAGGTACACAAGAACTCCCAACATTCAAGTCATTTAAGCAGTTTTAAAGTACGCGTTTAAGAATTCTAGAATCGTTAGCAGATCCTAAAACCAAGGAGATCCAAGATTTTCACATTTGGAACGTCTTCTGCGCCATACTTAGCCATTCAGACGCTTCAACAACTAGCATGTGACGAACAACAAAGATGGCCTCTAGCTTCAAAGGTCACAGCCACAGATTTCTATGTGGACGACCTACTCACTGGAGCTGAGAGCATAGAAGATGCGAAGGATCTATTAGATGAACTAATTAGTATGTTGAAAGCAGGAGGATTCAATCTGAGGAAATGGATAATGTCCTGCAATGGATAAAGGAACATCCCTCACTATGGAAAACGTACGTCGCAAATTGTGTAGTAGAGATTCAGGACATCGTACGCTTTGATCAACGACGTCATATGTCAACGACTCATAATCCTGCGGCTGTGGCCTCAAGAGGAGTGCCTGCGGCTATCGGAGGAATAAGATGCATGGCCAAAATTTAAGGATATTTCAGAACAAACCAATCTAGAAGCTAAAGAACTTATTGCGATAAATCTTTTAGCAAAAGTAGATAACCAGTTCCTTCTACGATATTCATCATATACTCGCCTCGTTCGTATAGTAGCTATGATGCAACGATTCATACACAATTGTCGGCATCCTCATAATAAACGCTCACAGTACATCGATTCGCTCGAATGGAGCCAGGCAGAAATAACAATATTTAAACTGGTACAACAAACTGCGTTCGCAGATGAGTACAAAAGTATATTGAACAAGAATCCGTTGTCACAGAATAGCAAGTTGATTAAACTTAATCCTTTTATGGACGACAATGGCTTGTTATATTACCACGTGATCATCATGTCACATTAATATTAATCGACAAATTACATGTAGAAACTCTACATGGCGGTCCCTCATTGGTTCTCAGCACTAGTCGAAATCGATACTGGATACTAGATGCTAGTCGTTGCATTACCAATCGATTACATAAGTGCATTACATGTTTCAAATATCGCATGACGACTAGAAGCCAGTTGATGGGAAATTTACCAACCTCGCGAGTAAATGAAACGAAGCCATTTACTAAAGTGGGAATTGATTATGCAGGACCTGTAACGATAAGAAGGTCAAAGTTACGCAACGCCAAATTACAAAAGGCATATTTCTGCATTTTTGTTTGTATGGCTACAAAGGCTGTACATTTAGAATTGGTGTCAGATCTCACATCTGGATTATTCCTCGCCGCATTAAAGAGGTTTGTAGCTAGAAGAGGATTGTGTACTGACATATATTCAGATTGTGGCACCAACTTCATTGGTGGAAAATCTCTTCTGGAAAAGGATTTACGACAAGCCATTCATGCCTCAACAGCAAAATATTTGTCCTCCAAGCAAATCAACTGGCACTTTAACCCTCCAGCCTCTCCACATTTCGGAGGAATCTGGGAAGCGAGAGTAAAGTCAGTAAAATATCATCTTCGAAGAACACTACAATACTCCAAATTGTTAAGTATATTTTCATATACCAAATGAGTTACTCCTAGAGTGTCTCATAAGAATATTCCTGGGGAGGTCTTCAGTTGTTATTCGTCTGTATAGAATTTCACAGTAGTTTAGTCTTGCTCCCTTGTTGTTAAATTGGAGTAGCTTGAATAAGCTTAGCTCCCTTGTTGTTATATTGGAGTAGCTTGAATAAGCTTAGCTCCCTTGTTGTTATTATGGAGTAGCTTGAATAAGCTTAGCTCCCTTGTTGTTATTATGGAGTAGCTTGAATAAGCTTAGCTCCCTTGTTGTTATTATGGAGTAGCTTGAATAAGCTTAGCTCCCTTGTTGAATAAAAACACTGGCTTCTGTTGGTACTTCACTTGTTAATTTACGACTTTCGACTCTCTACTCACTACTTACTACCGACTACTGACTACTGACTGCCTCTACTCTAGAAATACAATTATATTTATACAAATTGTTCACTTACTATTTCTATTTCCTGATGGCACTCGCGGCTATGTATATACATGCAACAATTTCCGCATTTTAACATCTTCCGCAAAATTCTTTTCATTTTGCTATTATTACATATATATTTTTATTTCCGCAAAGCTTTTTTTAGTATTGCCATTGCTACATATATACACATGAATGTCAATTATGATTAAGCGGTTGCCGCTTGTTATTATGACATCATTAATGTGAACCATTCATGTTCTACCGCTGGCGCAAGGTTATCATTTTGCAACGTGAGAACTTTTGCGCGCAGGGGTATTATGCTTGATTTACTTTCAACTGATTAAGCAAGTGACGTAGGTCAGTAATGAATGGTTTTTAGCATGTAGGTATGTTTGTACATGCATTTATAGGAAATACAATTCTGCTTGCAATGGAAATGATGTAGGTATGTATGTATCCACCTGTTTACATTTCTTTATTGCTAGAAATTGTAATTCCGCATGAAGCAAGCATGCCATATGTATGTACAATATGTGTCTCGTTTATAGAGAATGATTTGCATCTCGTTTATGCATGTAACAAATTTCCCCTTTTTTAAAAAACATGTATTATTCTTGGAAGAGGAATAATGCATTAGAACAGGGTTCAATCGTTTGATAATTTCGACAAATAAGCATTTGATGTTTTAATTTGTATGTATATACATGCTGCCGAGTGCCAGTATAAGTAATATTACATTTCTTGACTTATCTCATGATTAATTAATTACAAATATGTTTGTTGTTTTTTAGTTTTTCAGTATTACTTACTTATTTTTATTCCTAACATATGTACCTAATGTATATATATGTATGTATACATATTTTATATTTCTTCTCTTTTTTTTTGTTAATAATTTAAATTCTAGATACATATGTCTTTTTGACTTTTATATATGTGTGTGGTCTCTTTTCTTTTTAATTAAAAATTTTTTATGTGTTTGTACATATGTTTTCTGTAATAAAATTTTCTTTTCTCCATTTATAATAATATATGTGTATACAAATGTTTTCATTACTTTCAAAATTTTTATATCTTCTTTCTTAGTTAAAAAGAAATTGTTTATATTTGTTGATACATATTTTTTCTTTTTCTTTACAAACTTCTTATATGTGTTTATACATATTCTTTCTTTTTTATATGCGTTTTCACTTTCACATATTAAATCTTAGATTTATCTATAAATAGGTATGCTATTTTTAATTCTACTACATATACATATGTGTTTAAACATATTCTACTATCCACATCTTCGATCTTGTTTTTATTTTATTCTTTTTATCATTAAAACAGTTAAACTACCTGTAGATGACGGGTACGTGTAATTGGATTCTGCTCAACATGAATTAATGATGTTGGAAGTGGAGGTGGTGGAGGAGGTGATCTTGCTTTTGAACTTAGTTGGTTATTTGCCTGTGTAGGCTGGGTAGCGCGATGTTTAATTGCATCTTGTAATTGTGAGATAGCTTTGTTTGCTGTCGTTATTTCTTGTTTTCTAGGTATTAGTGGGGAAATTTTAGACTTGTTTGATCTTGTAATTTCCGATTGGAAACTTTGTGAGATTTGCCTGACCTTGTTTGTTGGCACCGTCTCTTGTAGTGGTGTAGAAATTAGTAGATTGTAATTCTTGAGATCTGTGGGTTATTGGTTATTATTATTTTGGGTGTTTTGGCTATGGCATTCCTTTTCTTTTTCCTTATAACCTTGCATAGTTTCAGTATTCCTATTAAGCTGAGTAATAGTATCACCATGGAACTTAGAGATAGAGAACTTATCTGAACGATTTGAGTTTTATTACGCTCTTTTCTCTGTTTTTCCAATGTACTTATTTGTTCTTCCAGCTGATCCAAAGTGTATAAATTTTCATTCAGAATATGGTTTGCATCCTCTGCTTTCAGCATCACTACATGTTTTTGGGTAGTATGATTCATGTTTTTGATGAAGTTCTGAATGGTTTCATTCAAGTTAAATTTTAACGGGTGTGGATATTCTGGTTGAGATATCCTAATATTCTGATGATCTTCATCCTCGAAATATATAGTCTGATCAGCTATTTGGAAGTGACAAGGTTCGCTCAACATTAGTACTCCGCTGCCGAATAGAACTATGTAGGTTTTTCCTGCAAGAAATCGTGATTTTCTGCATTGTGGGAAATGAAAAGAGCCATGAATTTTTTCTGGTTAATTTGATTAGTAGCTGCGGGGCCTGTGTTTGGACTAGGTATTCGCAGTTACCAGTCTCATTGTAAGGGTTGAATAAGAAGTTTATAGGACACTCTTTTATATAATGTCCTTGAAGTATAGGATTCAGTAGTGGACCAATGTAGGTGCTCTCATTAAGATTACTTGACAATTTTTTGTACACCTGGAGCTCAGATTGCTTGAATAACACGAATTCTTGTGTGGCTAGATGACTTGCAATATAGGCATGTTTAATATTCAACACCATGGAGTGGTTATCTGGGATTTTAAAAGGGAATAAATGTATCTGTTGCAGTCTAAAAGGTGGCATGTTAAGTATTGGAAAAATAATCCTAATTACTAAGAGCTCATTTAGTAGTCCAGACTTTACTTCAAGTGCTTGTGTCAGGATAGCTAGGTCTTGAAATTTATTAGATTCCTTAGGATGTGCCCTATAATATGTTTCTAATAATGTGGAAGGGGTAATAGGGGATGCACCTGATTATTCTTTAGTGCTGTTAGAATTTGGATAAACGTTTGCTGTCTCAACTCTATGTCCAATACTTGCAAACTAATTGTAGCAACTACTTCTTGTATGCGTTGCCTCGTGCTCATTTCTCCATTAACCATATCGATTAGATCATTTACTGTTTTTGTCAGTTCTCTCTGATTTGATTCTAGTTGATTAATTGGTTTTCTCAACTTCTCAAACGATGATTTGAATAACGTTATCTGATGTTTCTCTAATTCTAATAGCGCCTGCGTATCTGTTTCTAAATTAGCAATTTTGCTATATATTTGTTTTTCATTACTAGCGTCCATTGTTCCATATAAATAATGTAAGCCACTACCTATTCCATCGAACAAGGATCTTCGATGTCGAGTGGTAATCATCCCTCTGATGATCGTTGTTCGTTTTTTAATGGCTGCTATTAGACTGTGTATATACACGTTTTGTTCCGTACATGCACTAGTGGTGGAATTATGTACTTCGCATAATCTATTAAGAAGAAATCCGGTGTGCTCCATTATTGTGGTTTCTGCTTCCAGATCACTAACATTTATCTGCGTGAATAGGTTCCATGTGTCGTGGAATAATAAAATCTTTCCAAGTTCCTCGAACATTATCCCTGTATTGTTTAAAGGTTGGATCTCGTAGGGGTTTGCAGCAGTGTTTGTTATTGCCGTGAGGATCAGATAAAAGGTTCCAATTAAGATTAGTGCCATTTATTTTTGTATAAAGAAGAATCTGCAAAAATTATATAAATAATACTGTAAGTGACCATTGTGCAATGATTTTCAATGTTTGTAGTGTGTTTTATTCTTGTTGTTGCAAAACAAAAAAAAAAAAAACAAAAAAACAAAAAAATTGTGTTACGAATTTATTGAAAGTGTTTATAAGTCAATTGGCTGAATTTCTTTGACCGTTTATGCTTTGTTTGCACGGTGTCGTAATTGATTTACAAATCAATCGCCCTCTAAGAATTGTGTCACGCAGCGAGACGATATGTTATTGAATGTGTTGTTTCTCTCTTTTCTTTTTTTTTTTATGTTGTGTACCGGTGACCGTAGTTATTTGGACTGAAATGCTAATTTAGCAGTTTTTTTTATATAAATAACCGGTAATATGATTTTAATTTCCCATATTAATATCTAGTGTTCTAGTGTTCCAGACCCGTAAGTGTTTCTCTCTCTCCTTTTACCAAATAATTAATTATTAAATCATTACTTTTTTTTCAAGAAAAAGCAAAATGTCCAGAAAGTTAACACCAAAAGCAGTATCGAAGAACATCCCCGAGAGGTGTCTTAGCAACCTGACCCTATATCCAGCTGGTAGGCCGGTAGAGCCGTATATACCTAAAGCGTTGCCTGGATCGACACAGGAGGCACCGGGTTATACCCCTGGACCACAGAGGCTGTCCTTAGAGGACCTTAAAAAGAAATCGGGGAAGTGTGGAACGACCGTTAGCAGAGATATGTTAAAGCCCAGGACTTCCCGAGGAGGTAGACGCGTGAGGTTGGCCAAGGAGCTACACTACTTTAAGCTGAGGGCTGGCCTTGCTGTGACCAAGGACGAGCGTGAGAAGTACGAGAAGTTGGCAAAGGATAGACTGAAGTTGTTCAACGAAGCCAAAAGGATGAAAAAAGAAATGGTAAACTCTACGCTAAATTTTTGTAAAACGGAGCATAAAAAGAAATAAAATTAAATAACTATTCATGTTTTTTTTTTCTTTTCTTTAAAAAAAAAAATTTTTTTTTTTGTGTTAAGACCAGCCGTTATTCGTGAAATGGCTTTAATCTATTGTTATGTACGGTTACCCTTCGTTTTCCGATTTGGATAACCGTATTAACTGTGTTAAAAACTTGTACCACGGGATATGGACCTAGCCATATCTGAGACAGCTTGTGTTTTTTAGCTGGGTTTTTTAGTAGAA
The DNA here is from genome assembly GCA_963924295.1 of Dioctria rufipes. NCBI lineage: Eukaryota > Metazoa > Arthropoda > Insecta > Diptera > Asilidae > Dioctria > Dioctria rufipes. The sequence continues at coordinate 108,869,178 of OZ002744.1, forward strand.
CTTTGTCTCCTGGTTTGAATATTACTGGACGCGCTTGCTTATCGTAATACTGTTTTGACTTTTCCTTGGCTTTCAGCAGATTTTTCCTGGCGATAGCATATGATTTCTGTAACTTGTACCTAAGAATATGATAGTAACTTTCGTGATTGTATATTGGCTCGGGCTCTCTTCTTAGATTTGTGGGTACATCCGCTGTAAATCCAAACAGACAGTCCATTGGAGTGAGCTTAGTGCCTTCATGTGGACTATTATTATATACGAAAGCCGCGGTTCTCAGGAATCGATCCCAAGCCTTTGGATTTTCGGATAAAATAGCTCTTAGATACTCCACTAGTGGTCTGTGGGTTCGTTCAAGTGCACCGTTGGATTGGGGGTGACAAGCGGATGTTTGTAGTTTTTTAATTTTTAAGAGCTTACAAACTCGTTTGAAGAGATCGCTTAAGAAATTAGAGCCCTGATCCGTTACTCATTTTTTAGGAATGCGGTAGCGAGTAATTATTTCGTCGAAAAATATTCCTGCTACCGTTTCTGCTTCACCATTTGGCATGGCGTAACAATCTACAAATTTCGTAAGATTGTCCTGGAAAGTCAGAATATACTTATTTCCCGAATGGGTTTCTTCAAGAGGACCTACGATATCCAAATATACTTTTTCGAATGGCATTAGGGCAGTATCCGTTATGACCATTGGCATACGATATTCTGGGCTAGCCTTCATTCTTTGACATTTAGTACATTTGCGGACATATTTTCTAATCGAGCTGAGCATGTTTTTCCATTTAAACCTTCTTTTTATTCTTTTATAGGTTTTGACTACCCCTTGGTGACCACCGAATGCAGAATCGTGGTAGTCTTTTAAAATTATTTGGATTTCCTCCGGGTCCGTGATAATTTCCGGCAATTTAACCTGGGAATCTATCAGACTATTCTTTGTAGGTAATTTGCTGTATTCAGATGCAACGTTTTCAAATTGGTTGTTCTCAGTTGAGTCAATTTCGACTGAGTCTTTTATGAAGTTCTGAGAATTCTTTTTAATTTTATGGGGATTTTTCTGAACTCTGCCTTCCATTTCTGTCTCCTTTGCTTGAGCTCTTGTAACTACATGACAATGTGCTTGTTTAAATTTTGGAAATGTTGGGGAACTAAACTCATTCTCGTCTATGTCGGAATCGGCTTGGTGATGTACCTGAGCTTCCACAATGAATGAATTGGGATTTGCCTGGCTTATCTGGGTTGGTATTCGACTAAGCGCGTCTGCATTAGTATTATATTTTCCAGGCTTATATTCAATTTTGTAGTCAAATTCCGAGAGTTTATGATGAAACCTGACTAATCTCGATGTTGGGTCTTTCACATTGAATACGCCTTTCAGGGGTTTGTGGTCGGTGTAAACCGTGAAATTTCTGCCCTGCAAATAGCACCTGAAGTTTCTGGCGGCCCATACAATAGCGAGTAACTCTTTTTCTATTGTGGAGTATTTTTGTTCCGCCTTATTCAAACTTCTACTTGCATATGCTATTGGCTTGTCTTTGCCTATTTTCCCTTGGGATAAGACAGCTCCCAATGCCTCGTTACTAGCATCTGTTGTTAAATTGAAGGGTTCAGTAAAATCAGGATATGCAAGAAGAGGAGGATTCACAAGCGACTTTTTAATTTCGTCGAAAGAGTCTTGGCACTTTTGCGTCCAAGTAAATTTAACATCTTTGCGTAAAAGATTTGTTAGGGGTCTGACTATTTTTGAAAAGTTTAGAATAAACTTGCGGTAGTAGTTAGCCAACCCAAGGAACGATTGAGTTTGTCTAACCGTCCGGGGTTGAGGAAAGTTTTGGACACAACTTGTTTTGTTGGGGTCTGGAAGTGCTCCTTCATTTGAGCATTTATGTCCAAGATAAATCACTTCTCTGCGAAGGAACTGGTACTTTTCGGGTTGTAATTTAAGGTTATGGGCTCTAAGTCTGTCGAATACCTTAGTCAATTTCTCGTTGTGATCTTGTAAGTTTGTTCCATATATTACAATATCATCGAGATAGACAAAGCATTCTAATCCTTGGAGACCCGTTAGAATGTAATTCATTAAGCGCTGAAAGGTCGCAGGTGCGCCTTTCAGTCCAAATGGCATTCTCTTAAATTCATAGTGCCCATATGCGGTACTGAACGCAGTTTTGGGTCTATCCCTTGGATCAACAAGTACTTGATGATATCCACTTGCAAGGTCAAAAGTATCGCGAATGCCCAAGTTGATCCAGTATATCCTCTATCCTGGGTAATGGAAAAGCATCCCCTATAGATTTCTCGTTAATTTTACGGAAATCTACTACTACTCGCCAACGTTTATTGCCGTCCGGTCCAGCTTTCTTGGGGACTACGAGCAATGGAGAGTTCCACGGGCTTTTACTTAATTGGATTATGTCATTGTCCAACATTTCCTTAATTTGCTCATTTATGACTGCCCGATGCGTTTCTGGGAGTCTATACATTTTCTGGTTTATTGGTGGTTGATTATGTAATGTGGGAATAGTATGTTTTATACTGTTAGTGTACGTTAGTTTATCTCCCTTTAGGTAGAAAAGGTCATTGTACTTATAGCATAGCTCGAGAATTGAATTTTCTTCTTCTTGATTTAGATTTCTATCCAACAGTAATTCTTTACGTAAAGCCACTAGCCTATCTTGACTGTAATTTGAAATGTGGTTTACGTTTATTGAATGTGGATTGGAGTTGAAATTTTTCGTTTCTTTTTTGAAATTACTGCTATGTGCCTGAAGGGAAGGTGGACCACCTTCTTTCTGATAACTTTGGGAATTTTTTCCGTCCAAAGGTAACTGGAGAGATTTTATTTTGATTATACTTTTGTCTTGTGCACGTGGGTAAGGAAACTCGCCTTCTTTCTGAGAACTTTGGGAATTTATTTCGTCCAAAGATGAATAGAGGGACCTAATGTTATAATAATTAACTGGAACTAGAGTAAGCTTTAATTTTCTTAGGAATACAGGTTCTGTGTTTACGTTCAGAACAGCTAACGGTATGAAGTTTCTATGAGGACTAACTAGGCAATTTGCGACAAATACTCCTTCTTGAATCTCCTGAGACAAACAGAGCATTTCCTGGTCCAATTGTACCGGTATGCTCAGTATGATTTGAGATCGAGGGGGTATCCTATGAGATCGCTGAAGTTCTACTTCATATTGCCTACCTTCATCTTCATTCAAAGTGTTTGAAATTTCTTCCATTGGAAGCAAGGAACTTTTGTTTTTGGGTGCCCGTGAAACGGTAGTAGATTCAGATCCCTCCACTATTTGATCCTTTGGTATATCCTCTCCATCTTCTATGGATGTTTCGAGAGGTACCGTGAATTCAATAGGGTTGGTTTCCGTGCGATCAAACCGGAGTAATCTGTTAGGCCCTTCTATTGTAACAGACGGTGTCGTTCCATATTGAAAACAAATCCTGAAATGAAACAAATTTAGCATCATGCAAGTAAAATTAAAAAAAAAAGGAAAAAATGAACGAATAAGGATAGCAGTAATAGATAGTTGCCAAGCAAGGTCCACATGCGCAGGGAGATCTAGGAAGCCAGTTTGTTGCTAACACTCCCGAAAATCCCCATGCTCACATAGGTACATGCTATAAATAAGTAGCAATGTTTTCCAGTCAATCAAGAAATGAATGTGTACAGACAATAATTAGTTACATCTCGAGTTAAGGCGTCCTAGAAATTGATCAACTATTAATTTAATAATAATTATTTATTGGATAAAATTAAAGGTATCAAACATGAAATTTGCCACTTCAAGCATCCTTTTGCGGGTAAATGTATGATACACAGAATATCTCCAACGTAAATAGAATAATCCACATAAGATGATGGGCACCGAATTAAAAGGTAAAAAACGACGTTCGTGGCTTGGTTCACTAACACCGTATCGAATAATTACAGACTTGAACTAACTTGCAACTAAAATGTAATATTTAAACACATTTCCGAATTAGTATAAATAAAGTATGACTGACAGAATATAATTGTCAGAAAGCAATGTCAGCCAAATGCCAGATGTAATTATGTAATTGATTTAAGAACTTCTGTAGTAGTAGATTAATACATTAAGGTGAACATAGGCGTAGTTGAAGAATTGTTAAGTAAGTAAGGTAGACAGACAAAGTAGCGCTTGTTTGTAAGAAATTTATGAATTTATAAAAATGAACTCTCACAATTGTAGTGTATGGATAGTTGTTTCATCAGTGTTAAAAGTAGCAGAGCCGTAGTTGTTGTATTGAGTGATGAAGTAGCATTAAGAAGTAAGTAGGGAGGTTTCGCTATTAGGTGACGGAAGATGGCCAGTGTGTGCGCAGCCTAAGGTGGAGTGAAGTTGATTATAACCGAGTGGTCGAAGTCGACTTAAAGTTCGAAAAAAAGAAGAAGCGCCAAGCACCAAGATTTCCGGGACATTGTTACTTTTTGTCAAGCAGCACAGGTTTGAGAGAAGCTGATTTGAAAAGTGTTCCAAAGTTAAGTGGTAATTAAGCAAAGGAGAGCGAGCTAAGAAAGTGTTCAAAGTGATCTTGCTTCTGCCGTGTGGAACAGGTGAATTGGACAAGATTGAAGTTTATTGACGAAATTTAAAGAGCATAGACGGCAAGCAGTCGCAGTAAAGGTTAATTAGGAAGCAATTTTAATTTCCAACCTATCTAACCACTATAGAAAAAAAGTAAAAAGAATACAAATTTCGACTCGTTCTATAGCTTGGTATTAAATTGTATTTTTTTCTTTGGTTAAACAACAATAGCTTGGTAGGTTCTTGGAGAGTACGGAAAAGACGGAAGTCCCCATCACCACAGGGAAGGCACGCAAAATAGCCGTAGTTGGTCCAGAACTAATCGCCACACAAAGGAGTTCCGAAGAATTGTTTGAAGGCCTGCATTGGATCCTGATTGAATGGCAAACATATAGGGCAGTCGAACTAATTAAAATGGCCGTGGTTCCAGCATCAATCGTCACACACATTGGCTAACAGGAAATTGTGAGATAGCGGTATTAGAGATAAGGTAGCCTTACTAATAACAGGTTTGAAATTTTGTTGTTTTTTATATATGCTCTATATATTACATATTAGCTAGTTTATTCTAAATTTCGTAGTTATAATATATATGTACAATTACTTGATTAAAATGAATTGCGGAATAATCTAGGCAGATTTTAATTCAAGCATTGTTCCTCAGTAAAAGAAACAAAAAAGTCACGCTATAAATTTGGGGGCTCAACCGGGATCTTACTGATGGACAAGCAGAGCTTGGATTAGGATTTGCTGAAGAAAGTTACTAAGATAAGTAGGCAGATAGGAATTTTTATAGTGATTGGGAAAAGTGTGTGAAATTTGCATAACCTAAAAGCTAACAAAAAACGTGGTTATTGATGCGGTTGGAGGAAGCAATCCATTTGAATAGTGATGTGTGTATCGATATGTAGAGATGCGTTTCGTTTTATCAGATATCTCTCTTGCTCATTTCTTTTTGTGGATTTTCTATTGTTAGTTGTGGTTCCCTTGCGTATGTGGATCGCGTGAAATGATGGGATTGATGTGCTGATTGAGTGGCGACGATATTTTGATTTGGTTGTTGTTTCATCGCATTTAAGTGAGATTGTTAGTTAAAAGGACGACCTACCAAGTTTTTTTTTTCTAAAAGAAAAGGGAAGATTATATATATAAAATAAAAAAAATTTTTTTTTTTTTTTGCACACAGGTGCTGGAACTATTTATGCAAGGTTATTGTAGATGGGAAGAGTTGAAGAGTTACCGCGTAGGCACTAGATTAGGGTATTGTTGTTCTGAGCAATGTGGTCATATTGGTATGATCACGGATTATTGAAGTGAGAACTAAGCGACATGTATGCTACCTTACCTTTCTTCTTAAGTCTTTTTGCGATAATCATTAGACATAGAGCTTGATTTCAACATATGGAGGATAAAGTTTTGTTTAGAGAGTGCCGATTGCACTGTCTCTTTTGTGTTGATCGAAACCACTGAGGCAGAATCAAAGGCTCGGCGCATAATATTTGTGACATATTTGGAGGCGTCTCACCTCAATGGGGAGATCAACACCTTAGGGTACATACTCCAGTTACCATAAAGTTTGGGCCAGCAGTCGAGCAGGAATCTACTACTTGAGCTGTAGGTTGTCTAACGTCGATCAACTGCCTTCCTAGGTCTCTAGTGTTCCTTTGAGTATAACATATATAGAGTTTTTTTTTTTTTTTTTTCCCACATTGCATCCCGAATGGTATGAGAGCGGTTGTGAGATTACCTCAAATAAAAAATAAATTGTTAAGAAATATAGGGTTGAGTTCAGTTTTCGTACACTTGAGGGCAAGATATACTCCTGCTTCCGCTGAACTGAAGAGGAACCAATTTGGAATCAGCGGATTATATTTGGAAGATTAATAGTATAACGTTAATAGTTTAACAACTTGAGTTTCGCAAAATGCATACTGTAGCTTATTGAAGCTGTTGGAAGGTCAAAACCGTCTACACATTTTGAGTTGTTTTCTTTTTTGTGCATACCCATAATTGGATTCGATCATTTAATTCAGAATTCCGTCCACGTTCAACCGTCGTGAATGTGAAGTCAAGGAATTCACTCTGCACTCATTTTGATGCAAATCATTTCAATGCCTTCCTCAACTATTTGATGAAAGTAGAACAAATGCACTTGATACTGAAATGTTGGACCTTTTCTATTACTGAGCCCACAGGGAAGACTAATTCGCAACTCCACATGTTAAAAGTTTTACACTCATTAGCAAATAGTAAGTGCATACTAAAGAATTCTCATCGCATTCGTCGGCTCAGCATCGTCGGCCGCGTATGTTGGGAAGGCGACTACATGTAAAGAATTTGATAGGAGTCCAGAATAAATACAATTCTTGTTTCCATTCGCAAGAGCTGTGAGTTTATGCTGTGTGGTCATCTGAATCGCTAAGAATTCGATTGTTTGTTTAAATTAAATAGAAGCTGTATATAATGCCTTGGTGAATAAACATATGGTTTGTGGATCGGACTTGAATCTTCCTCCATATAGTAAAAATGAGTTGTTAAGCTTATGTGCAGTGTTCTTTACCTAGATTAAAATAGTACACATTTTCGTAATTCACCACAATTGATGAGGAGCTGAACTGAATTTTTCTCCGTTGTAAATCATGTGTTTGTGTTAATATTCCTAAGACTCACAACTCATATAGGTATATATATAGTCACCATTTTAGATTAGTAACTAAAACTCACAAGTCTGTTAGACTTAATAGTGCAACCCTGGGTTCCAAACTTGTAAGCTCTTTTAGATGACGCAAGTGTAGCGGTAGACAAAGTTAAACAAAACATATACGTATCACACCTCATCAGGGACTGTGACTAATGAATTGAACAACGTTCGGGGTGCAATATTCTATGAACTTCTGTAGGAGAATGGTAGCAGGTCTGCATAAATAAAAAATATTAGCGCTTCCAACTTGCGAGTGGGACCGTAGTCGCAAAAAGAATTAGTGGTCTAGTTTAATAGACTACGTGCCGCTTACTTTTAAGCCAATCTTCTCGACACCCATCCAATTCAATGGCCATAGGTCGTAAGGGATAGATAACGGATGATGGTTTCGAGGAGAATTCTGTAGTTTTATACCTAGCGCGTGTGTGTACTATATTTCAGCTTTGATTACAATCTGAGGAAGCATCGCACCAATTGCTACTAGAGTGGGTGTTAGGGCTAGTTGTGTATGAATGCCCACTGGAATCCTCTACAAGAGAGACGAAGCGAGTGTGGCAGCAGTGAGTATCACCTCAGTAAGCCGGGGAGTAATACTTGACCGCCTAGAGTTTAGTGAAGCAAACTCAAGAATTTTGGTTAAGATTTAATTCTACGCACAAGAACGTAAAGTTAGGGACAAAAGTTGTACGAGAGTAGCCGGGAAATACACTTATTTAATCTGTTGCTTTTCTGCTGCAGCCGTAGTCACAGATAAGGACAATTCTTCCCTTAATAATAGCGGAGCGACGCAAGATGTCATTTGGGGAGATTGCCAAATTTTTCGCAGACCGTGAGATTGCTTATGAGATGCGATGTAGAGGGGTCAGACCATTGGATTACACGAGAAAAGGAAAAGTAGACTGGTGGCGTAAACAATTAACCAAAGAGTCAAAGGAGGGTACAGAAGCCCTACAAATTAAATCCTACTTACCCTGCGACGAAGATCTGAAGGAAGCTGACAATTGGTTTGCTGTTCTGAGCGCAGAAGCCGACACCGATGACAACGTATTGCTGGAAAGACTGATGGTTAGGGTGCGCTACCTAGAAATTCGAGTAAAAAGGGTGGATGTAGGTGAGGATGAGGAGTCTAAAGCGATGCAGGATATCTTGCTGGCCAGCATTTCGGTGCTTAAAGATAAAATTGAAAAGGCAGAGTACGAGATCTGGAAAGGGGAAAGCCTAAAAAACAAAAAAACAAGGAGTAGTGTAAATTTTAACGACTCTTTGGTTAGTGTTGAGGGGGAGACCAGTCGACAAGAATGCGGTGGTGAGGAAGGAGGTGCCAGGGCACAAGCAAGTCTAAATAGATCGAATTTTGCCACCAGAATAGGTTCGTTAAGTCTGGAAGATAGTGAGGATGAGATGAGTACTTCATTGTTAGTTCCGAGTTCAGTGCGGCGTAGTAATCAAGCCAGTCCGAAGCTGTACAAATGGCCAATTAAATTTTCTGGGGACAGTCCAAGGGAGTCAGCTTCTGAGTTTTTGCAGCGCGTTGCTGATTTTGCCAGATCTAGACGCGTGTCTGACGTAGAGGTGCTAGAGTCACTTGCTGATGTGTTAGAGGGTTCCGCATTAAGATGGTATCGAAGAAAACGTGAACAGCTCACCAACTATAAAACCTTTATAAAAAGATTCCTGGAAGAATTCGAACCATTAAACAGCGTAGAAAAGCTAATACGGCATATTAAGGAAAGGAAGCAGAAAGAAAATGAAAGTATCGTACAATACATTTCGGTAATCGAGGATTTATTCATGCGTTTGCCTCATCCGCCCAATGAGGAAGAAAGAGTAAGAACAATTCGGCGAAATCTTTTACCGCCGTACGTACGCGCTTTAGCTCTCATGGAATTTAAGGCTGTCGAGGAGCTGGAGAGGTCTTGTCGAAAGGTTGAAGAAGGTGAAGCTCAGGCCAAGGAAAATATGGGCTTCGGTCAAACTAAGCAAGTGAATACCAACCGCTACGTGAGTGATAATTGGAGGCCTCGTGTGTATGATGGGCCGAATAGAATGCAGAGCCCTGGTTATGACAGGAATTTCAGAGGGCAAAATTTTCAGTCACATGGGTTTCAGCGCCAGCAACCGAGCCACAGACGTGAGTACAACGATCCGTCTCGTAGGAATACTGAAAACTATTCTCGGACAAACGTCGACAGAAACACCAACAATGTACCTAGTAATAGTCGCCAGTGGAGTGACAGGAATCAGGGGAATGAATATCGGGTCATGGATGCAAACGTGAGCAGGCGAGCACAAGTAAATGTAATATCATCGAACGCCCACCAGTCTACATCTAACACTGCGAGTATGGAAAACACCAACGAAGCTGGGAGGCAGAGGACGGGACCAGCTTCAGAAATAAGCCGTCTTCATTCAACAAGCTAGAAAGGAACGATAAGTGCATAATCAATCCCAATGACGAGCGTCCGCACATTTTTATTGGCATATTGGGAGCAGAAGTAGTAGCGTTGTTAGACAGTGGCGCATCCATAAGCATTGTCGGAAAACAAGGAATAGAATTATTAGAAGGCCTTAATTTGAGGGCTGTTAAGGAAGACTGTCATCCAATTTTTACGGCTGATTCCACTAGACATAGCGTATCAAAAGTATTTTATATTCCGGTGAAGTTCAAAGGGGAGATAAAAATTCTGAAAGTACTGGCAATCGCGACCATAGACAAGGGCATCATCCTAGGAGTGGATTTTTGGAAGAGCTTTCGGGTCTCTGTTCAGCACCGTCTGGGTAAATGGGAAATTAATGAGGTAATGATTCAGGAAGATTTCGGTTTAAAGAGCGCTAATACTTTAACGGAGGGTCAAGTGTTGAAGCTGAATGTAAGCATGGATCGTTTCAAGAATTTGAGCAACGGAAAGCTGGGTAACACTCACCTGCTGATGCACAAAATAGACACGGGGAATGCTGATCCGATTGTACAAAGGGGCTACCAAGTATCTCCAGCCATACAAGAAAGGTATGTTAGAGAAATACAACGTATGTTGAATCTGGGGGTGATAGAACCATCGTTCAGTCCATGGTGCTCACCGGTGGTCTTAGTAAAGAAAGCGAACGGAGCCGACAGATTATGTATAGATAGTCGCAAACTTAATAAAGTGACTAAACGATCAGCATATCCTCTTCCTCGTATCCATGGTGTTTTGGCCAGACTTAATAGAACACGCTATTTATCTACCATTGACCTCAAAGATGCTTTCTGGCAAATACCCTTGACTGAAGAGTCTAAGGAAAAGACAGCGTTCTGCATACCCGGCGTGGGTCAATTTCAATTTAAGGTAATGCCTTTCGGTTTATGTAACAGTGCGGCTAGCTTGCAGCAATTAATGGATAGGCTATTCGGTTACTCGGAGGCAGTGTTCCCGTATTTAGACGATATCATTGTTGCGACAGAGACATTCGAGGAACATGTGAAAGTGCTCAATTGGGTTGCGAGTAGATTAGAAGAGGCCAAGTTGTCGGTCAATTTCGAAAAATGTCAGTTTGCGCGAACATCATTAAAGTATTTGGGGTTTATAGTTGATAGCAAGGGCTTGAGAACAGATCCGGCGAAGGTCGAGGTAATGCTGAATTTCCCTAAGCCGAAGAATTTCACGGAAATGAAGCGATTCATTGGTCTAGCATCATGGTATAGGCGCTTTGTACCTAATTTTGCTGCAATTGTAGCTCCCTTACATGACCTCACAAAAGGAAAGCTCAGCCGAAAAGTTTTAACCTGGACACCAGAAGCGGAGGAAGCTTTCGTGAATCTAAAGTCAAAGCTAGTAGAATCCCCGGTATTGTCTAACCCTGACTTCAGCAAGCCTTTCGTAGTGCAGTGTGATGCATCTAATCTTGCAATAGGAGCGGTCTTAGTCCAAAAATCCGAAGCAGGCGAAGAACAACCAATAGCTTATGCTAGTCGGAAACTCAGAGGCGCAGAACTCAACTACACCACCACCGAGAAGGAGTGTCTAAGTATAGTGTTCGCCGTAGAGAAATTTCGTGGCTATTTAGAGGGCTACAGATTCAGTGTAGTAACGGATCATGCCGCGTTGACGTGGTTATTTAGGCAACAAGACTTAGCTGGACGTTTGGCAAGATGGGTGATGAAACTACAGTCCTTTGATTTCGAGGTAACTTTCGTAAAAGGTAAAGAAAATATAGTGCCAGATGCACTTTCTAGGATTCCTGCAGTTGAGCTATTGGATTGTAATCCGGCTGGAAGCGACAAATGGTATCATGAAATGGTAGAGCTAGTACGGAGCAACTCGAGAAGAATGAGTAGGTGGAAATTGGTAGGGGATGAATTATTCCTAAAAGATGTCAAAGCAGATTTTACAGAGACACAGTGGAAGAGAGTCGTACCAGAGTCATGCCGGCTTTCAGTGTTAAATGAGTGCCACGACCTCCCGCGATCCGGTCACCTAGGAATATTTAAGACGAGACAGAGAGTACTAGCACGGTATTATTGGCCTGGAGTTTCTAAGGATGTTGAGAAATACGTGAAGTCGTGCGAAGTCTGTCTGGCTTCTAAGAGCTCGAATCAGAAGCCCTTCGGTTTAATGGGAAAATTCCGCAGCGCAGTGAGGCCCTGGCAAATGATAGCATTGGATCTGATGGGACCATTTCCGAGATCAACAAAAGGAAACACCTATCTGCTAGTGGTATGTGACTGGTTCACGAAATACGTATGCATATTCCCCTTACGAGATGCTACCGCCAAGAAGGTAACTCAGGTCGTGGAGGAACGAGTTTTCCTTGAATATGGGGTACCGGAAGTAATTATTACCGATAACGGCAAGCAGTTCGATTGCAATCTATTTAGGAGGTTATTAGAAGAATACGACATCAGTAAGTTTTGGCTGAATTGCCGATACCACCCCCAGAGCAACTTTACTGAGCGGTGGAACAAGGTGATCGGTGCTGCATTAAGGTCCTATGTCAAAGACAACCATAAGTCATGGGATCAACAAGTTACAAAAATTTGCGTTGCGTTGCGAACGGCCGTCAATGAGGTCACAGGGTACAGTCCATTCTACCTTAACTTTGGTAGGGAATATCTAGGCTTTGGATCAGATCATAAATTGTGTAGCGATGTCAATGATGCGAATGATGCGAATGCTTTTGAGGTGCGAGACCGGCTACTCAACAGATTGCAAGACGTGTATGTAGATATTTATGGACGGATTGAGAAAGCCTACAATCGAAACAAGAAACATTTTGATAGAAGAGTTTATAGTAAGGAATTCAACGTGGGCGATGAAGTCTTTAAGCGTAATTACATCTTATCGGACGCAAGTAAGCAATTCTCCGCAAGACTTGCTCCTAAATTTATTAAATGTGTGGTATGCGATAAAAGATCAAGGCTGGTCTACAGGTTGAGGGACACCGGGGGCACCGATCTCGGATGGTGGCATGTTCGAGACTTAAAGCCGAGCAATGTCAATTGAGTGAGTCTAGTTAGGGTTAGAGGAAAATCTTGAGTTCAGTGTTATAGGCCCAACCACATAAGGTTACGGATTATCGTAGAATCCATAGAAAAGAAAGTACAAAGGAATTGAGTATAAGATGTTCGGGTCAGTCACGCGTGTAGGAAATAATAACAAGGGTTTCAGTCATTTGGACTGCCTTTCTTGATGTTGAGATTGCTAGGAGAGTGCGTAACCCCAGTTGAGTTGAGAGACTAAACGATGTATAGCTCGCGAGAAGTCTTGTTAAGCGTAAAAAAGAAAGGGAAAAAGAATGATTGTTTTACCATTAATTATATGGAAACACAGTCCATAAGACAAAGGCTTAACAGTTTTAGCACTATAGGTGCGCACTAAGAACCTAAGATGGATGGTAATAAAGGATTGGTGGTAATTTAACAGTTTACTGTTCATTGCTCAAAGCAGTAGTATAGAAATGTAAGGGTATGGGTCAGCTGAATTCTTCATAACCGACTAGGCAAGGTGGAGTAGATGAAAGTTTCATTATAGTGAATGAAACTTTAGCGAGGTGAAGGGGGAATGTAACAGACGGTGTCGTTCCATATTGAAAACAAATCCTGAAATGAAACAAATTTAGCATCATGCAAGTAAAATTAAAAAAAAAAGGAAAAAATGAACGAATAAGGATAGCAGTAATAGATAGTTGCCAAGCAAGGTCCACATGCGCAGGGAGATCTAGGAAGCCAGTTTGTTGCTAACACTCCCGAAAATCCCCATGCTCACATAGGTACATGCTATAAATAAGTAGCAATGTTTTCCAGTCAATCAAGAAATGAATGTGTACAGACAATAATTAGTTACATCTCGAGTTAAGGCGTCCTAGAAATTGATCAACTATTAATTTAATAATTATTATTTATTGGATAAAATTAAAGGTATCAAACATGAAATTTGCCACTTCAAGCATCCTTTTGCGGGTAAATGTATGATACACAGAATATCTCCAACGTAAATAGAATAATCCACATAAGATGATGGGCACCGAATTAAAAGGTAAAAAACGACGTTCGTGGCTTGGTTCACTAACACCGTATCGAATAATTACAGACTTGAACTAACTTGCAACTAAAATGTAATATTTAAACACATTTCCGAATTAGTATAAATAAAGTATGACTGACAGAATATAATTGTCAGAAAGCAATGTCAGCCAAATGCCAGATGTAATTATGTAATTGATTTAAGAACTTCTGTAGTAGTAGATTAATACATTAAGGTGAACATAGGCGTAGTTGAAGAATTGTTAAGTAAGTAAGGTAGACAGACAAAGTAGCGCTTGTTTGTAAGAAATTTATGAATTTATAAAAATGAACTCTCACAATTGTAGTGTATGGATAGTTGTTTCATCAGTGTTAAAAGTAGCAGAGCCGTAGTTGTTGTATTGAGTGATGAAGTAGCATTAAGAAGTAAGTAGGGAGGTTTCGCTATTAGGTGACGGAAGATGGCCAGTGTGTGCGCAGCCTAAGGTGGAGTGAAGTTGATTATAACCGAGTGGTCGAAGTCGACTTAAAGTTCGAAAAAAAGAAGAAGCGCCAAGCACCAAGATTTCCGGGACATTGTTACTTTTTGTCAAGCAGCACAGGTTTGAGAGAAGCTGATTTGAAAAGTGTTCCAAAGTTAAGTGGTAATTAAGCAAAGGAGAGCGAGCTAAGAAAGTGTTCAAAGTGATCTTGCTTCTGCCGTGTGGAACAGGTGAATTGGACAAGATTGAAGTTTATTGACGAAATTTAAAGAGCATAGACGGCAAGCAGTCGCAGTAAAGGTTAATTAGGAAGCAATTTTAATTTCCAACCTATCTAACCACTATAGAAAAAAAGTAAAAAGAATACAAATTTCGACTCGTTCTATAGCTTGGTATTAAATTGTATTTTTTTCTTTGGTTAAACAACAATAGCTTGGTAGGTTCTTGGAGAGTACGGAAAAGACGGAAGTCCCCATCACCACAGGGAAGGCACGCAAAATAGCCGTAGTTGGTCCAGAACTAATCGCCACACAAAGGAGTTCCGAAGAATTGTTTGAAGGCCTGCATTGGATCCTGATTGAATGGCAAACATATAGGGCAGTCGAACTAATTAAAATGGCCGTGGTTCCAGCATCAATCGTCACACACATTGGCTAACAGGAAATTGTGAGATAGCGGTATTAGAGATAAGGTAGCCTTACTAATAACAGGTTTGAAATTTTGTTGTTTTTTATATATGCTCTATATATTACATATTAGCTAGTTTATTCTAAATTTCGTAGTTATAATATATATGTACAATTACTTGATTAAAATGAATTGCGGAATAATCTAGGCAGATTTTAATTCAAGCATTGTTCCTCAGTAAAAGAAACAAAAAAGTCACGCTATACTATATTGCAATTTTTTGCAAGAAAATCGTTACCTAATAGCCCATCGTGCGAGATTTGGGCGTTATCTTCTACAACCTGTAGATTGCACGGGATACTGCTGCTTAATAAAAAGGTGCCTTGGCAGTTACCCAATGTTCTTCCTTCTCCAAATGGAGTTTTCAAAGTGACCTTTTGTCCTGTTTCTATCCGCTTTTGTATATTTAATGCTTCCTGTTTTATTAGGCTTACTTCGGCTCCAGTGTCTACTATCAGCCGAACGGCTGTGTTTTTACTTATGTCCAATGGTAATTTTACCACTGGAACATTTTCTCTGGTTTGTTTCTTTGTTGTTTGAGTAGACCCTGAAGTAAGTTGCACTGTTCTTTTTAATGTCGAGCCGGGGATTTTTCGGTCGACAGAGTGCCGTTTCCCGAATGTGTGGCTTCCCATCGTTGTTTCTGTTGGCAAGTAGACACCGTATGGCTTCTTCGGCCGCAAAAATCGCACATATTCTGTATGTGATTTATTCTTTGTATCTGATTTGCAGAGCCCCACCGAGCATGGTTACTGTTTGCACCTTCGGGTGGTGCCTTAGCATTTTGTTTGCAATGTTGGGCATCATGGCCCTTTATTCTGCAGTTTACACAGAAAGGAGTGTTTTTCCTTTTTAAACATTCATCATACGTGTGTCCTTTGAAGTTGCAGTAGCTGCAGGTGATTTTATTCAAAAGTACCTTTTGTTTGTCGTACTTTCTTTCCTCCAGCTGGTAAGAGGAGTTCTGGTATGGAGGTGGACTTCCTGATTGTTTTCGGGTGATACTAGTTCGATTTGAGTGCCAATTTGTTGGATTTTCATCCGTATTAAAAGACACTGATGGCACCTTTGGAGGCTCCGTTATGGGAGGTATATTGAACTCCGTTTTTATGTTGGGTTTATTTATCTCCTTTGTGTAAGGGTAGGAAGACAAATTTGCACTCTCAGGTGTAGGGTAACCATAATTGTTGGAGAAGTGCGAATTATTGGATCTTAAATAGTGGTCCATTTGAGAATAATTTGTGGGGGGGTGATTGTAGTTTGTGGGTGGCGCTACGAAGAAGAGACCTTGTTGTAGTCTTTCCATGTCTAGTGCCCTCTGAATGAGCTGGTCTACTGAATCTTCATTCAAGGTGAGTAAATATGCACTTAGATGCGGATTAGTTGCACCACTCTTCACAAAAGCCATTGCAAAATCCTCTATTTGTCGTTTCACCACGTTGAAATTTTCAGCACCGTATTTGTTCTGTGCTGCTTCGTTACATTGTAACAACAGGCCTTTTAGCCTAGTGGTGAAGGAGTTAAAAGACTCGTGTGGATATTGCCGACAAGTAATTAGTCTGTTTATCAGCTCATGGTATGTCTCACGAGGTAAGTAATTACGATAAAGTAATTTTTCAACCTCTTCGAATGTTGTGAGTGAGCTTGAGGCGATAAGCTGGTATGCATTTCCTCTCAACCTAGTGGGGAAAATTTGCATAAAAGCTACTTTTTCTTCCGCTTCCAGACATTGTTGTACTTGCTTACAACAACCTATAAAAGTTTGTAACTCTGTGAGGATGAGGGGACTAAATTCCCCAGAGAATAAGGGCACCATTTGTGCTGTTAGCTTAACCACCTTTTCGTAATTTACTGGCATTGTGGTGGTTTTACTTGGCTGTGTGGTTTGAGATGTATTTTGAATGGGTTTATCAGAGCCCGGGGTTGTTTCGGGTATTATGGCTGGTACACTGTAAGCTCTTATTAGAAAGTTTACCAGACTGTGTCTACGAAAACGTTTTCCTGAACGATGTTCCCGATACCAATTTGGAACTGGTGTGATTTGGGGAGAACGTTGTTCTGTATTCGGGCTACCTGGAGGGCTTGTGTCTTCGAATGACAAGGAATCAATCGCCGTTTCAAAATCGGAACATGAAAGGCTTCGATTTGGTTTGGGCATGAGCCGAACTCTAATTGAGTTTCTTCCGTAAGGAAAGAGGATTGGAGACTAGGTAGTTTAACCTTTTTTGTTTTTTTTTTTTTAGAATGTTTTTGAAATTTGTTCTATTGTTTCTGTCACATATACATATATATATCACAGATTTTTTTTTTTTTTTTTTACAAACTCGTTTTTAATTAATTACTACGTCTTTTGTTCTTTACTTTGCAGTCTAACAGTTTCTTGAACTTACATTTACGTAGCGTAGTTTCGATGGAAATATCTTTTTATTTTTGCCTCAATTGTAGACTGATATTAATTCAGTCTTCTGGCCGTATCCTCTATTATAGGGTGTCGAAATTGTGGTACCAGCCCGTTTTCACTCTT
Source organism: Dioctria rufipes (assembly GCA_963924295.1). Classification (NCBI taxonomy): domain Eukaryota; kingdom Metazoa; phylum Arthropoda; class Insecta; order Diptera; family Asilidae; genus Dioctria; species Dioctria rufipes. The sequence continues at coordinate 108,886,624 of OZ002744.1, forward strand.
ACTTCCTCTGGTAACCGTGTTGATCTCTTCCAGTAAATTCTTATGCACTCGTGTAGGTTCGGGGATCAAGGTTTTTCAAGTATTTGTATTGAATAAACTTCCTTGATCCTACCGGCTGCGCCAAAATTGTTAAGTATATTTTCATATACCAAATGAATTACTCCTAGAGTGTCTCATAAGAATATTCCTGGGGAGGTCTTCAGTTGTTATTCGTCTGTATAGAATTTCACAGTAGTTTAGTCTTGCTCCCTTGTTGTTAAATTGGAGTAGCTTGAATAAGCTTAGCTCCCTTGTTGTTATATTGGAGTAGCTTGAATAAGCTTAGCTCTCTTGTTGTTATTATGGAGTAGCTTGAATAAGCTTAGCTCCCTTGTTGTTATTATGGAGTAGCTTGAATAAGCTTAGCTCCCTTGTTGTTATTATGGAGTAGCTTGAATAAGCTTAGCTCCCTTGTTGAATAAAAACACTGGCTTCTGTTGGTACTTCACTTGCTAATTTACGACTTTCGACTCTCTACTCACTACTTACTACTTACTACCGACTACTGACTGCCTCTACTCTAGAAATACAATTATATTTATACAAATTGTTCACTTACTATTTCTATTTCCTGATGGCACTCGCGGCTATGTATATACATGCAACAATTTCCGCATTTTAACATCTTCCGCAAAATTCTTTTCATTTTGCTATTATTACATATATATTTTTATTTCCGCAAAGCTTTTTTAGCTTTGCCATTGCAACATATATACACATGAATGTCAGTTATGATTAAGCGGTTGCCCCGCTTGTTATTATGACATCATTAATGTGAACTATTCATGTTCTACCGCTGGCGCAAGGTTATCATTTTTACACCTGGACATTTCTTAATTGGCCAAGCACTAAACGCGAATCCAGAACCTGATTATACAAATGAACCTGTAGTATTGTCCAAAAGATGGCAGTACATTCAACAATTGAATAAACAATTTTGGGATAAGTGGTCAAAGGACTACCTTAACCAATTGCAGAACAGACCCAAATGGTACACAAGGCAACCGAACATGCATGTTGGAGATGTTGTCCTTGTTAAAAGTGAAAACATGCCACCCACTAGTTGGGCAATGGGTATAATAGAGCAAATACATCCAGGTGCCGATGAGCTAGTGCGGGTAGTACGAGTCAAAACGCGAAATGGTAGTTTCTTACGACCAATTGCTAAAATTAGTCCTCTACCACTAGCATAAGACTAACTGCCTGTTATTAGTGTCGTCATGTGTCTGTCCAAAAGTGTCACATTGTTGGCTGAGGGTCATCATAATTTTGATACACCATACTAACAAGCTACTATGTCAGATGTCATCCACATATGAGCAGGAGGATATGCTATACATTTTAGAGGATATCCAGTATAGCCCACCAGGAAGTCCAGAACGCAGGATGCTTCGTGACAAAGGGTGCGATGTCTTCGGCATGCCTCGACCAGAATTGGCCCATGAATTGATACCGCGGGACAGAGGAGAACCATCAACGAGCCGAGCATCAACGAGCAGAGCATCAACAAGCCAAGCAATGACGAGTCAAGCGACCAGGGTGACAACTCGACCGTTTGTGGGTCCGACTCCCTACACGGATTCACATCCACAACAAACAGCAGTAGTCAATGGCAGCCGCATTACTGCTTTGACAAAGCTTCTGCCGACTACAACCATCAATGAATTCGAAATGAGAGCAAATAACAGCTTTCAAAGTGTCACGCCCGTTTTAGTTGCGCGAGCGCGGCTAGCTCCTGGAAGATTTGGTGCGGGTCCACTTGAGTGGAGAGAAAGACATCCACAACTCACCGTAATAACTGTAGTGCTCATCTACTCAGCATAGAAACACATTTTTTTGGGCGCCACGTATTTTTTTTTTTGTATCCAGGGGAAAACCATGAAAACTCTCGATCCGGCTCTCTAATCCACCGAATACCACTAAATTATTTTAAATACAGGGGTGATTGCCAACCTTACTTTATTAAATTCAAAAAAAATATACCTATATATATATATAAAATATATTATTATGATTATTTATTCAATCCAAAATATATATATAGATAAAATATGTTATATACTAGATATAACTATATAATAAAAATTCATTCAGAAATGTGAGGTAAAAATCAATATTAAATATAAGCTCATTTTCCGACATAGGAAGAGAAAAACTATGAGATGTACGACAAAATTCTGCACGACAGGAAAATTCTTTACAAAAAAACAAAAAAAAAACAAAATTCAACCCGTAATGTAAAGGCACAATCCAGCCTGTAATATAGGGGAAAACCCCACACATACAAAGTTTTAGGTCTGTAAACCCCACGCTTTTTTTTCCTACCATCCACATGCGCACATCAGCAGCGTGAAATTTCTTTTGAGTTTTATGCTAAGTTTATCTGTGGAGTGGTCTGAAAAAAATATCTTAGAAAAGTGTAGTAAAAAGAAGAAAAATATATAAGGCTTTCTTGTATTTAGCCGGGAGTGATTCCTAAAGATCAAAATAAACAAAACATGTCTATAAATAAAATACACGTAAATAATACAAGGTGTGAAATTTATCAGTAGCCACAGAGTCAATGTACCACTAGATCGGAACCTCGTAAGTAAGTAATCAAAGCCCAATTGCAGGAAGAAAATATATAATATATGTATCTGTTATCGATCGATGCCAATGTATACCCACCTACTGATCCCGATATTCTAAAGGATCTTGATTTGAAGAGCTTTAGGTGATAAATCCTCTTTTGCATGAATAACTTTGGATATTATTGCTAACCAGCACACTTATGTACTCAGTGAAGGAGAGTTACTTGTTTCGTTCCTTACAAAAGAATAATCTATAGTTACTAAGCCATAAAACTCAAGTTTCCATTTATAAATTTGTAATAGACCACTAACAGCAGAACAGAGAAATAATATAAATGATGTCTAGCACCATATCCCATGGAAGGCTAAAAGAAAAATTATCCAGAAAATCATATATCCACCATTTTCCATTCAAATATTCCTCGTCCTAGTGGACCTAAACTAAGTGGTTCATATGACCCACATTCACTTCCATTAATAAAATAAAATTTATGCTTAATTTTTTTTCCTCTCGGTCAAATCTTTTCATTACTAAACAAAATCATGAATCATTCAAGTGAGACAATGTAATCTTACAATTCCTAGGTTTATACTACCAATCAAATATATTTCGAGCTGACTTCCGTCTCGACAAAAATACATAAATACCTAGTTTTAATTACCAAAAAAAAATGTCCTAAATAAAAATTACTTCTTTAAAAAAATAACTTTGGACGGGTTAAATTCAATTCAATTCAATTTCAATTCGATTTTTATTTAAATAAATTGTAGAAAACCTCTACCTATAGTTAATGAGATGTGCGTAGGCATATACTTATATACACATATACATACATATGTATGTAAATTACTATTAACTCCCATAAAGGCTTAAGGTTACACATCGACCTGTACCACTTACTTGTATGTACATACGCCAGCACACCTAATTGTCACTACCGGGTTCTGTTTCTACTACACGACCTTAGTTTAACTTATACCTGAGCTTCCTACCCCCGACCTCGCGCCAGGTTCCCTTTAGAATCAGTGCGAGTGGTGAATTATTTGCCTGTGTAGGCGCTATCAAAGATTTGGAAGCAGTGACTAACGCAAAACCCGGTTTCAAAAATCAAAAACAAATTCAACAACAATGGGCGAATCTGATGCCAAGGATCCTTCCTAACTGCTATTCATTTCCCTACCTTAGGTTATATAATAGTAATGCAGCGCTAAAGTAAAATGTGTACTAAACTTGACCGACGCGAAAATGATGAAACCTTGGAAGACTTAAAGATATAGTTTTGAATTGATAGCTAAATCTAACTTAGATGCTCTTTTTGTATACCGTTGTTTGCATATTCCATTTCTATAACTCCCCTACGCAGGATCCGATTTCTCTACAACCATCATCGGCTATTCCTCTCCTTCCTTAAATATCGAAGACCTACACTGAACGTCTCTTGCTTAGCCGATGTATCTATAGCAATATCACAATTAAACTATTTTTAAAAAAAATGTATTGGTTGTCATCTATAATTTGCTTCTGTGTGGTTGAGTATCTCGATATTTGAAATTGCAACGAAATATTTTTCATATATTTAAAAAAATCAAAATCAAAATTGGTGTTTGCCTTCGGCAACTTTATCTATGCATGCATACCCAAACTTCTAGGTGGAAAGTATGTACATCTCGTATAACTGTATATACCTAGTTATCTAAGATTTCAAGAAAAGAATAATATGAGAAATTTTAAAATTATCGCGAGCCCAAGAGGGTAAAATCAGATTTGCCTTTTTATTGCTAAATAACTAGAACAAGATAAGGGTGTACAGTATCTAGTCAGTGATTTAGCCAAAATTTAAATCTATGTATGTATACCACTGCACTAAGCATATTTGTAACATCAGAACGATCGCATTTGCTAGGCTATTAACAAAAATCATAAAAGGAATTCGCATGTGATTAGTTATTTTTATAACCAAACGGAAGTTTACGATATGTGCCTAATTATGCTGAGAATATAAGAACTATAAGCGCATTTATCCATCCATGCGTAGCTCTGATGCTACTCACGAAACAAGTTATAAAGTTTGCTTTACCAATGATTTCACGTATACACTTTTCTAATAACTACAACCGTGCACACACTGATAATTAATATCTCTGTTTCATCGAAAATTTGTATACCCACCGACAATATAACCCAAAATACTGAGCCACTAGCAGTAAAAACAAAAGTTGTACACAACAGAAAACCTCCGACCAACTGTTCTCCTATGACAGCAATGGCAATAACGTTGCACCGTCGTTGACCTATTTGACCCTTGGGTCTGTGTATGTGGATTCGTGAAAAAGTGAGTCTGCATACCATCCGTAAAATCTACATTTAATTTAAACCATGTTAGGAAGTAATAACAATTACAACTTGCACAAAATCGAATGCTCTTTCTTTAATGAGCACTTGCATGGAGGGCCCCTCGTTGGGCGCCAAACTTGTCACGCCCGTTATAGTTGCGCGAGCGCGGCTAGCTCCTGGAGGATTTGGTGAGGGTCCACTTGAGCGGAGAGAAAGAAATCCACAACTCACCGTAATAACTGTAGTGCTCATCTACTCAGCATAGAAACACATTTTTTTGGGCGCCACGTAGTTTTTTTTTTTTTTGTATCCAGGGGAAAACCACGAAAACTCCAGATCCGGCTCTCTAATCCACCGAATACCACTAAATTATTTTAAATACAGGGGTGATTGCCAAACTTACTTTATTAAATTAAAAAAAATATACCTATATATATATAAAATATATTATTATGATTATTTATTCAATCCAAAATATATATATAGATAAAATATGTTACATACTAGATATAACTATATAATAAAAATTCATTCAGAAATGTGAGGTAAAAACCAATATTAAATATAAACTCAGAGCCAAAATCTACAAAATTTCTTACTTACTTCCTTCGCATTTCATTAAACTCATTTTCCGACATAGGAAGAGAAAAACTATGAGATGTACGACAAAATTCTGCACGACAGGAATATTCTTTAAAAAAACAACGACAAAATTCAACCCGTAATGTAAACGCACAATCCAGCCTGTAATATAGGGGAAACCCCACGCATACAAAGTTTTAGGTCTGTAAACCCCACGCTTTTTTTTCCTACCATCCACATGCGCACTTCAGCACCGTTATATATGTATAATTTCTAAGAATATCTTACTAATGCTAAATAAAAAAAAATATATATGGCTCTAAACAAAATAATAAAATTTACCGTTCGCTTGCATCCGCAATCAGAACGTGGGCGCTTTTCCTTTTGCCAATTTGCTTTTGGTCTTTTAATGACAATCCAATGCGTATTCGACCCAGAGTCCACGAGGAGTTCTATTTCCTTCTCTACAACGTTTTTCTACTATATTAACTTTTCCTTGATATATTTTTTTCTTTTTAAATGACTTTTTTTTTACACAGTTTTCCCTTTTTTTGTGTCTGCTCGATCTTGATCCTCACTTCACTGACTCAACCCGCCGGAAAACAGTATGCCTCCACACTTTCGTTAACCAATCTCGGACGACTTTCGTTATATAAGTTTTATCGAACTTGTTGACGTCCGTTCACATTGGTTTACTATATAGCTTGTTTCCCAATTCGGAAACTTTATGAAGCGAAGCCAATACTAGTTTATCCATAAAAGGTCGGTCAGCTTCATTCTGTTTCCAAGATCATTATTGTTAGTTTCGGTTCTTTTCATTCTGTATATTTATATGACTATTTAAGTTTCGTGGACGCTGGATCGAACTTGAAATTTCTCATATTTGCGAATTGAATATTTTCCCGATGCTGATTGGGGCTACACCGATTGAAATTACGTGACTAATATTGGGGACTTGGAAGTTGGAACGCGATTGTGGATGGTTTACAAAATGATACCTGCGTCAACATTTCTAATTATGCGAAATCTACTGCCTATGTAAAGTCGGAAAATACTCCATAATGCATGCCTTATTTCTTACGAGGTGCCTCGGTTGAGCATTTGAGGGTGTATGAGACTTGGGCTGCTGGCGTTTCCTTGTGTATGTATTGTGTTCTGTTTGCTGTAGTTGAGGTGTAGTGGATTCGCCTGACCCGTGTAAAATGCGCTTCGCTCGCTTCTCTAGCAAGTAGATATGATGCTTGCTACCGAATTCAGTTGGTTCCATACTTATTCTGGAAGAAAAAAAAATCTCGGCAGGATCAGGGTGTTCAGTATTTTTAGTGAAAATAAACACATAACATTTTCTCCCCATCTTTCAAAAGGTTTTGGTGATATAGACCAAAATCTTTTCCCAACACCACAAGGACGACTTAATTATAATTCACACATCAATTGTTTGTTCATTTTAAGCACAATTTTATTCAATTTTTTTTTTTTAACTAGTCAAACCTACGGCACAAAGCTCTAAAGATAATATTGCAGTAACCATAGATACATACATATTATTTAATATATTTATCCTTGTACAAAGAGAAAAAAAATCTCCCAAAAAAAAACCACGTTCCGAAGGGTAGTCTTATTAAAGAATACCACACAAAGTTGCTAGGATGATATAGACTATATTTAGAAAAATTAAGGTACAGTGCGGAGCACATGAATTATGAATTCAATGAAAAGTAATTGAAAAAAAACACATAAGAATCGATAACACAATATCGATCGATTAATACTATTAGTACCTATATCCGCTTTTAAGGATGTGTTCCGCTAACTTCTCACAAATTAAGTAATTGTTTCGGAATGTTCACGAGATGGTACCTGTAAAATAAGATGCCGTCTACCGGAATGGAACCACTAATAGAGCATATAACTAAATACTACTTAGTCGGCGCTAATGCCCTGCATTGAATAAATTATGAAACTGAGGCAAATTTCATATCTTTGCGCAAGGCCGTATCCTCGGTCCCATATAATTTCCTTACAGCGCAGATTTAAAAAACAATTTTATTACTTCAATACTGGGTCGCAGAGAGTCTAATCATTTGGGAGCTCTGGCGTAAAGGAACGAAAGTCTTTTGCGTGCCAAACCCCTTTTAATTTCCCATCTTCAGTCTCCAGTTCGTATGACCAAGGGGAAACTTTCCGGCTTATCTTAAAAGGGCCGACATACTTTGGGGCTAATTTCGAACTGAAGTACTTGCTAGCATCGGATAGCACGTAGTTTCGGCTCCAAACCAAATCATTCGGAAGGAATTGTTCGTCTCGCCTACGAAGGTTATACGATCTTTTGCTAATGTCTGATGCTTTATTTAATCGTTCCCTCACATCTGCTCGGACTTGCGCTAAGCCTTGACTGTGCGCAGTCGTATTGAAAGAAGAACCATTCGCATTTGTTCTTAATGCATTCCTCTGTATTATCATCTCCCGGCCGAAATTTATAAAGTAAGGCGTCAGTTTAGTTGCCTCATGGGTGGCCGTTCGGATCGCGCAAGCTACTTTATGTAAATGACTATCCCACTCCCGATGGTTCTCTGAAACGTATGCCCTTAGCATGGTTTTAATGACCTGGTTTGTCCGTTCAGCTGGGTTCGCTTGAGGGTGGTAAAACGCCGTATACTTTAAATTTATCCCATAAGAGCTGCAGACATTCTGAAATTCTTTACTTTTAAACTGAACCCCATTGTCGCAGATTATGTTCTTAGGTGCACCAAATAGCAAGATAACAAAATTTTCAATACTTCCACATAAAACCTTACTAGTAGCAGAACGCAAAGGGAAGAAAAGAGGAAACTTACTAAACTCATCTACGATTGTTAGGATGTAAGAGAAGCCTTGCTTTGACCGAGGTAACGGTCCGATGAAGTCAACGCTGATGACTTCCCAGGGATAATTCGCATGCTTGCGTTGAGCCATAAGCCCTGCTGGCTTCTTTAACTGTGGCTTGACAGTCTGACATACTCTACAACCTTTAATATACCTAGCAACTTCTGATTCCATTTTAGGCCAATAAAAACTTCGCGCCAACCGATCGACTGTTTTACGCACGCCCCCGTGTCCAGAAGTTGGAGCATCATGCGCTTGGTGCAATAACTGCTTGCGCTTGCCTTTAGGAACCACCTCACGCCAATAATCTGAATCCAGTGCAAGTGATGGGTACTTTACCCTACGATGTTTAAAAAGGATACCATTTTCGATTTTCCAGCCTGGATATTTTCCTGGTTGCTTCTGCACCTCCTGTAACATCTTAGCATACCATTTGTCTATTGGATTTTTAGTATCTAAGGAATTGACTAGTGGAACCGAACGAGACAACCAATCCGGCAGAAGATGTTCCTTTCCTTTTCTGTGTACTACGTTAAAATCATATTGTTGCATTTTGACAGCCCATGGACGCAGCTTATCCACCGCCCATAGAACAGCCAAACACTCGCGCTCTGTTGTGGAGTAATTCCTCTCACATCGGTTTAAAGATCTACTCAGATAGGCTATAACTTTATCTCCCTCACTTTGATTCTGAGTCAAGACTGCCCCGATGCCGTATCCGGAAGCATCCGTATGTACAACAAATGGTTTTTCAAAATCAAGACAGAATAGGAGCACTAACTAATTTTTCTTTTACTTCTTGAAACGCTAGATCGAAGTCTTTGTCCCACTGAAACTTCTTCCCCTTTTTTAGAAGTTTGGTGAGAGGCGCAATCAGTGTTGAAAGATTTGTAACGAAACGTCTATACCAGGCCACCATACCGATAAAGCTGTGCACTTCCTTAATCGTCTTCGGACTTTTTAGATCTAGAATGCATCTTACTTTATCGGAGTCTACCTGTAAGCCGTTTTCTCCCACCAAATACCCTAAATATTTCAGTTCCGGTCGGCAGAACTCACTCTTTTCATAGTTTATTACCAAGCCGGCCTTGTGTAACCTTCCTAAGACTTCGCTAAGTACGTTTACATGATCCTCAAAAGTCTGAGTTACGATAATTATATCGTCCAAATATACAAAGACATGGCTTTCCAGTGGTCCTGACAAAACTCGGTCGATAAGCCTTTGCCATGTAGCTGGTGAATTTGATAGTCCAAATGGTAGTCGGCAAAACTGGAAAAGACCACCTGGTACAGTAAATGCAGTGAATTGTTTGGAATTATCCGCCATAGGTATTTGCCAAAATGCGGATTTAATTTCTAATGACGACATGTACTTGGCATCTCTGAGTTTATCCAATGTTGCCGAAACATACAGAATCGGGTACGCATCCTTTTTTGTTACTTTATTGATTTTACGATAATCTATACAAAATCTATATGTGCCGTCCTTCTTTTTAACCATAACAATAGGAGACGACCAGGGACTATTTGAAGGCTCTACAATCTATAATCTCTACAATCTATAATCTATAATCTTCTGCATCGCCGGAGACACCGGGTAGTAGCGCTGTTTAATGGGTGGAGAATCCGTTACAATAACGTGCTGGACCTCTGTACAACAACCCAGGCCTTTTCCCATTTTGCTTTCGTTGTCTCCTAATAATGCTTCAAGTTGATGCTTTTGATCCGACGACAGTTTCGTTTTCCCCTCCAAGGAACATAAACACTTCGACTCAATGCATTTTGAAAATTCCCAAAAGTCCCTACGCAAGTCGACCACTATCCCCATTTCTATCCAGAAATCTGACCCAAGAATGATACTAATAGGTAAAGATGGGATTACCAAAACATTGAAAACCTTTATATGATCCTGTAATTTTATAGGTAATTGTACGCTGCCAAGGACATCAATCACATTTCCATCCGCAAGCGTCACAGAACTCACATCGGTTTCCTTAACGGTTAATCTTAAGCTTTCGAGTAACCTCCATCCTGACCCGCCAAGTATGGTACGTGAAGCTCCCGAGTCAAGAAGTCCTAACATATTCGTGTTGAAAATTGAAATTTTTAGGTAGGGTCGGCTATCGTTGTTACCTTGTGAAAGCACATAATCCAGCGTAGCTGTTAACACTTTACTCCCCCCTACGCAAGTCTCTGGTTCGTGGTCTTTTGAATTGTTAACACTTGCGGCTTCTATCATCACATCAGAGCCCAACTGGCCGCCTATGGCTGAAGGGCGTGGATCCGTCTGTCGGAAGGAGCCTCGTGCACTTCTCGGGCCATTAACACTCCCTCTGCTATCCCTTGGCTTATCCTTACAATTCATACAAGTTGCCCTTATGACTCCCGCTGCACCACACCCATAACATCAGCGCTTCTGCCTACAAAATTTTGTTGTGTGACCGTCTTTCTCACAGTACGAACACTTAAACGAAGATTGGCCACTCATACCTTGGACTGATGAGACGGAATGTTTGTCTTGAGCTACATATGCTAAATCTGGTTCTAACAAGCTACTATGCCGTCGCGAGGGTGGAGGAACGAAAGCCTCTACCGAAGCTCTAATAGATTCTAGTTTCCTACCCTTATCAATCAGATCTTTTATAGAATCCACTTCACTCAGGCCGAGTTGACTTTGATAAAAGGGGTTCATATTCCTCTTTAAGATACGTAATTGCTCACATTCGTCTAAAGGTATAGAGAGGCGTGAATATAAGCTGGACATGATTGCTACGTAGGTTCCCATTGACTCACTCTGTCCCTGTGTGCGCCTTTTGATCTCCTCTAACAACCGATCATTGTAATCTGGAGGTAAAAATTCAAGGCGTAGCTCATTCCAAGATTTAAATTGGTGTTTATAAGCTCTGTACCAAATAAGAGCCCGATCAGAAAATAAGTCTAAAGCTGATCTGAAAAGTGTTTGCTTTGAGACCCCCCGAGCTTCGCTCAGTTCAGTTACCCGTTCTAGAAAAGAATTGAGTGACTGTACTTTCTCGCCTGAAAATTTTATCCCCCATTTATAAATTGGGACCTTCAAAGTTCAACTACGCGTAGGTGAAGCTGGGTCACTCCCAGAGTCCGAAGACTCATCCAGTGGATCGTTATTTTCGGCTGTGATATCCAATGAACCCAAGGCCGAGACTATTTCCTCTCCTCTTTTCAACTTCTTGGACAGTTTTGGTTGGACATCTTTTAAGCCTACCCAAAGCCCACACAATTTTCGTTTGGATCTTTTTATATTCACTCGACGTTGAGCTGCCGTCGAACTTTTCCAACAAGCTCTCAATTTCCCGAATTTTCCCCTCAACAGCATCTATGTCCTCGGTGAACGTGTATGGGTACACAGCTGACGGAAAACTAGAGCCGATCTTTTCGCTTCTAATAGCACCACGTAAGACTTTCCTCATTTCATCAACAGAACTTGTCTTCAACCCACGGGCTAAGATTTCGTAGGTCAGTTCTTCCTGGCTTAACCGATTTACCTCCATTCTAGCTTGTTTTACTCAAGGCAATGAACATAAGCAAAATTTGTTAATGTCACTCAAGTCAAGGTGGTTGTCGTTCGATACCACGACAACTGTAAGTATTTCCTTTGTGTTGACTGAAACAATTTATAGCTACAAGCGCTATATCAAGGACAAAATAATTTCTTAATAGCGTAATCCCCACAAGGGGCTAAAAGCTTTTGGTAAAACCCTCGACAATGGGTGATCTAGTACTATCAAGAGGCAAATATTTTGAAAATAATACAAGGTGTGAAATTTATCAGTAGCCACATAGTCAATGTACCACTAGATCTGAACCTCGTAAGTAATCAAAGCCCAATTGCAGGAAGAAAATATATGATATATCTGTTATCGATCGATGCCAATGTATACCCCAAAATCTCGGCAGGATCAGGGTGTTCAGTATTTTTAGTGAAAATAAACACATAACAAAAGATTCCTAACTCGAGAACGCGAAGATATATATTTGCCTCGATACGTTTTGCAGCGCATTGACATCAGGGCAATACAACGGCGACGAAACAGGGAGAAAACCATTAATCTCCCAGATAAATATCAGGTTCGACTACGAGTCAATAAGGATGGCAAGTTGACCTTCCATCACTACCATAAGAGGGGTATACGCAAACTAAAAATGCTTTAGTTGAACAAACTGTTCAACGGGGGGAGTATGTTGAGCACACCTGAAATAATAATAAAAACATTAAAACAAATCTACTAAATATTTCATACTTCCCTCAATTTCTTCCGATTCCTCCATTTACCTCTGCATGTATATCCTCCATGTCAGGAACGCATCTGAAATGAAAATTAGACATAGATATTAGTTTGAAGTAACTAATTAAACAAAGTAGTATACAAAAAACTACAAGAACAAGCAAATTACATGCAAAACTGCCAAGAAATTGGCAATTGCAATTGCATGCAAATGTAAATATGGCCAATTTCTTGCAAAATTCATATTTTCTGCATGATAAACATTTGCAAATTATGCAAATATGTTTATATATGCAAATTACATGAATTTGCATTAGGCACAAAGCATACAATTAATAAAAATCAACAATTTATACCATTGTTGACATGTCAAAAATCACTTTTCCAACATGAATAATTCAACAGAATTTGTATATTTTCTGCAAATTATTCATACTGGAACACATAAATAATTAATAAGGAACACTTAGAAAGTAATAAAATATCTGGACAATTAATCCATAATTTGCGGTGAAAAACACGGAAAACAACACGGCACTAACGAACTAAAATACCGCGATCGCGACTGACAAATTGACTCGCAAGAAAGTCAATTATATGAAGTTGGCTACGCGCTACCTGTTGGTAATACTTAAAAACCGCGAAAGTTACCAGGTAAGCAAATATTCGCGAAAAAAGGTAAATTAAATTCCTATAATAAGTGGGAAAGAGAAAGATGCGAAAACGAGATGCAAGAAAAATGAGAAATATTTGCGTTCCACATTGGAAATTGTCATAATATGTCAGGAAGCCGCCATCTTGATAAATTTCAGAAAAATTAAAACATTTAATAAAATAAATTACGAAAATTCATGGATAATTTAAAATAAATTAGTTGAAGGAAATTGGCACATTTTGACATAAGTATACAAGTCAAGCAAAGTCAAAAAATATGCTTAATTTGCATTTTTCTTGTGGAACGTATGTCAAAATGGCCACTTAGAGCCTATAAAAAGGGGGCAATTCCTAAGATCTCCCTCAGTTTTTTGACAGCGATCACAAGTGTAGTTTCAAGCAAGTTTTTCTCAGCAGATAATATATTTTCAGTTTTCAGCAATAAGCATAAAATACAACGTGCCATTAAAGGTACAATATTTTTACATGCTTAAAATTTGTGCGCAGTGGGTGTTGGCAGAGGACAGGAAGTTTTTGGGTTCTTTTTGTTCTACAGATAAGTATTGTGTCAATTAATTTAGTAAATAAGTTTCTTGCATAAAAATTAAGTACATGCCAGCTTTCGGCATTTTAATGATACATGCAACGAAACAAATTAGTTAAGTAATTAAGTTAAAATAAGCGCAAAGTGAATTAAAATAAGTGTATAACGCGTAAAACTAGAAAAGGCTACAAATTGCATTTAGTTAAATATATGCCAAAATACGGCATAATAACTACATATGCTATCGAACAATTAATAAACAGAATTAAATTAGTGAAAAAATTAAATTGTAGTGAATTTATAAATTGAAGTGTTTCACATTAGAATTATTCAATAAATACAGCATTAAACATAAGCACACATATCTTTTTTTCATACCGCTACACTGTCCACCTAAATGCCGTAATATAGCTGTAGTTATCGATTGCAGCTACATTACAAAACATTTATTGGTGGTTCCATCCAGGATTGTGTGCCTGTTTACTGTTGTGATTGCAAATAATTCTGGTACACTCAATTTAGTGATAAACATTTTTAAAAATTATTTTTTCGAGTTAAAAAACATCGAAAATTAAGTTATAACTGTGCTTAGACGTGGCAGATCTCATTAAAAACTACAAAAATTAATTTATCAACGTGCTTAGACGTAATACTTCAGGATGCCCAGACGAGGCAGCTCGAATATTATCGAAATTTCTGTTATAATTGCTGAACTTATATGTCAATAAATCGCGATAAATAATTAACTGCTGAAGTGACATGTCAGTAACTCTTAATAAGTAGTTGGTTAATTAAATTAATTAGAATTAGTAACAAAAATTTATTTAAAGAAATTCACATCAATTTGTCATACACGGCATCCATTTACGTTCTTCGAGTTTTCTTTCCATTTATCCCACACGTGGCATTAAATTGCTTCCTTCAATTATTTTCGTCATTTAACCCACACGGTCAATTAACTATAATAGTAGAATATAAATCAACATGGATTCAGTAGATAAACTAATCCTTACGGAAAGCATATTGCGTGCGCGAATTGAAAGGTTAATCGAAAATGGAAAGAAAACGAACCTTGTTAAACGAACACAAGGCTTTTATGAAACTAAAATGACAGAGTTGAAGAAACTATGGGAAGTATATAGTGATACAGATATGGCAATAAATCAGGCTTTATTAGAAAGTTCTGATGAAAAGCAACATGAGTATTTAGCCCAAGATAATCATAGCTCAACAGAGTTAAAATATTCCGAATATATGGGAGAATTAGTAGAAGGATTGCGGAAATTCGTCCCAGCTACTGAAGCATCAAGCTCGGGACAAGTACCAATTCATTCGACAACTGTTGTTCAACAGGAATCGTTCCTTCCGCGCATTCAGTTGCCCAAGTATAAAGGCAACTACGATTTATGGCAATCATTTCATGATGTATTCATCCCTCTTGTTCATGACAATACAAAGCTAACACCAGTTCAAAAGCTGCATCATCTGAAATCTTGTTTAGTGGGTGATGCCGAGAAATTGTTGCGGCACACCCTAGTAACAAATGAAGATTACATGCCAGCATGCAACAAGTTGAAGGCTAGATATGAGAACAAGAGAATTTCAGTTAATCATCAATTAAAGGTTTTGGTAAACCAAGCCAAACTAAATTCAGAGTCTGCTAAAGGACTTAAGTCAATAATTGATACAACAGACGAATGTATCCAACAATTACAAAGTTTAGAAGTTGATACGACATCGTGGGATGTACTTCTAATAAATCTGTTAGTACATAAATTACCCTTCATTACCCTCAAACTGTGGGAAGAAGAGCAGGGAGGTACACAAGAACTCCCAACATTCAAGTCATTTAAGCAGTTTTTAAGTACGCGTTTAAGAATTTTAGAATCGTTAGCAGATAGTCTAGTTAAGTTCACACAACCCAAATCAAAATCAAGCTGCACACCTGAAACAACAAAATCATACCATATTACAAAGGGAATCAAATGCCCAGCATGCAATGCAAGTCACTTTTTACAAAGATGCCCGAACTATCGTAGGATGGACATACCATCTAGACACCAGATAATCAAGGCATCAAGCCGTTGTACCAATTGTTTAGGCTTGCATCATGTCAACAATTGCACTAGCAAATATAGCTTGCATGAAGACTACAACCGGGACAAACCCAATCATGCAACGGTCGGAACTGAGCATAGGTCAAATACTAACAACGTTAGCTCGAACTCAAGTCAAGTCAATCAAGCTAGCAATACTATTCACAAACGCTCTCCACGGTTACAGTCAGTGAACAACACTGACGACTTAAACACTAGTCAAAACTTTGTAACTAGAGAGGACCATAATGCCCTGCTATCAACAGCGTTAGTAGTGGCACAAACAAAAAGCGGGAACTCACATATTCTACGATGTCTCATAGATAGTGGCTCGCAATCATCCTTTATTACAGAGGAAGCCTGCAGGAAACTGGGAGCATGTCGCAGCCCAACTGCAGTATCAATAACTGGCTTAAACACTAGCCATACAGCAATCTCAAAGCATCAAACCACACTTACACTTCGATCACGAAAAGCGAAGTCTACAAGAATATTAGAAGAAAATTTTCTAATATTGAACAAAATCACAGATCCTTTACCTTCCAGAATAATCTCTAAAAGGGAATGTTTACATCTCAATAAACTGCCACTAGCTAATCCCACATTTTGGAAGCCTGGAAAGGTAGATGCTTTACTAGGAGCAGGAGTTTATGCTCAGATAGTCTTAAACGGTATTAAATAAGGATCTAATACTACCCCTACAGCCATTAAGACAATATTTGGTTGGATTTTACTAGGGTCAACAACAAATTTTGTAGAAAACAATACATCAGCGTTTACCGTCACAACTGATGACTTAGCTGAACAACTTAAAATGTTTTGGGAAACAGAAGAGTTTCCCACAAATCCGATTCTCAACAAAGAAGACAGAGAATGTCAACAGAGATATCAACTCACCCATCAACGTCTTCACAATGGTACTTACCAGGTGAAATTACCATTTGTAAATGATGAAGTGCCTGACCTAGGGCAATCAAGACAACAAGCAATTAAATGCTTTCAAGGAATACAACGTCAACTTGAAAGGAATCAAGCTTTAAAGTCCGAATATGTTTAGATGAATATCTCGAGTTGGGTCACATGGAGGAAATATCTCCACCCAACAACAACGAGCCACACTACTGCATACCTCACCATGCAGTTGTCAAAGAAAGCACGACAACAAAGGTGAGAGTAGTATTTGACGCTTCAGCGAAAACGTCAAATGGCAACTCACTCAATCAGTTCCTATTAAAGGGACCAGTTTTACAACCTAATTTCTTCGCCACGTTGCTCAACTGGCGTAAATACAAGATTACTATGAACGCGGACATTGAAAAAATGTATCGTATGATAACCATGCATCCGGATCATCGTACCTTTCAGCGAATCATTTGGAGACATTCTAAAACCAGTGGATCGTTATTTTCGGCTGTGATATCCAATGAACCCAAGGCCGAGACTATTTCCTCTCCTCTTTTCAACTTCTTGGACAGTTTTGGTTGGACATCTTTTAAGCCTACCCAAAGCCCACACAATTTTCGTTTGGATCTTTTTATATTCACTCGACGTTGAGCTGCCGTCGAACTTTTCCAACAAGCTCTCAATTTCCCGAATTTTCCCCTCAACAGCATCTATGTCCTCGGTGAACGTGTATGGGTACACAGCTGACGGAAAACTAGAGCCGATCTTTTCGCTTCTAATAGCACCACGTAAGACTTTCCTCATTTCATCAACAGAACTTGTCTTCAACCCACGGGCTAAGATTTCGTAGGTCAGTTCTTCCTGGCTTAACCGATTTACCTCCATTCTAGCTTGTTTTACTCAAGGCAATGAACATAAGCAAAATTTGTTAATGTCACTCAAGTCAAGGTGGTTGTCGTTCGATACCACGACAACTGTAAGTATTTCCTTTGTGTTGACTGAAACAATTTATAGCTACAAGCGCTATATCAAGGACAAAATAATTTCTTAATAGCGTAATCCCCACAAGGGGCTAAAAGCTTTTGGTAAAACCCTCGACAATGGGTGATCTAGTACTATCAAGAGGCAAATATTTTGAAAATAATACAAGGTGTGAAATTTATCAGTAGCCACATAGTCAATGTACCACTAGATCTGAACCTCGTAAGTAATCAAAGCCCAATTGCAGGAAGAAAATATATGATATATCTGTTATCGATCGATGCCAATGTATACCCCAAAATCTCGGCAGGATCAGGGTGTTCAGTATTTTTAGTGAAAATAAACACATAACAAAAGATTCCTAACTCGAGAACGCGAAGATATATATTTGCCTCGATACGTTTTGCAGCGCATTGACATCAGGGCAATACAACGGCGACGAAACAAGGAGAAAACCATTAATCTCCCAGATAAATATCAGGTTCGACTACGAGTCAATAAGGATGGCAAGTTGACCTTCCATCACTACCATAAGAGGGGTATACGCAAACTAAAAATGCTTTAGTTGAACAAACTGTTCAACGGGGGGAGTATGTTGAGCACACCTGAAATAATAATAAAAACATTAAAACAAATCTACTAAATATTTCATACTTCCCTCAATTTCTTCCGATTCCTCCATTTACCTCTGCATGTATATCCTCCATGTCAGGAACGCATCTGAAATGAAAATTAGACATAGATATTAGTTTGAAGTAACTAATTAAATAAAGTAGTATACAAAAAACTACAAGAACAAGCAAATTACATGCAAAACTGCCAAGAAATTGGCAATTGCAATTGCATGCAAATTTAAATATGGCCAATTTCTTGCAAAATTCATATTTTCTGCATGATAAACATTTGCAAATTATGCAAATATGTTTATATATGCAAATTACATGAATTTGCATTAGGCACAAAGCATACAATTAATAAAAATCAACAATTTATACCATTGTTGACATGTCAAAAATCACTTTTCCAACATGAATAATTCAACAGAATTTGTATATTTTCTGCAAATTATTCATACTGGAACACATAAATAATTAATAAGGAACACTTAGAAAGTAATAAAATATCTGGACAATTAATCCATAATTTGCGGTGAAAAACACGGAAAACAACACGGCACTAACGAACTAAAATACCGCGATCGCGACTGACAAATTGACTCGCAAGAAAGTCAATTATATGAAGTTGGCTACGCGCTACCTGTTGGTAATACTTAAAAACCGCGAAAGTTACCAGGTAAGCAAATATTCGCGAAAAAAGGTAAATTAAATTCCTATAATAAGTGGGAAAGAGAAAGATGCGAAAACGAGATGCAAGAAAAATGAGAAATATTTGCGTTCCACATTGGAAATTGTCATAATATGTCAGGAAGCCGCCATCTTGATAAATTTCAGAAAAATTAAAACATTTAATAAAATAAATTACGAAAATTCATGGATAATTTAAAATAAATTAGTTGAAGGAAATTGGAACATTTTGACATAAGTATACAAGTCAAGCAAAGTCAAAAAATATGCTTAATTTGCATTTTTCTTGTGGAACGTATGTCAAAATGGCCACTTAGAGCCTATAAAAAGGGGGCAATTCCTAAGATCTCCCTCAGTTTTTTGACAGCGATCACAAGTGTAGTTTCAAGCAAGTTTTTCTCAGCAGATAATATATTTTCAGTTTTCAGCAATAAGCATAAAATACAACGTGCCATTAAAGGTACAATATTTTTACATGCTTAAAATTTGTGCGCAGTGGGTGTTGGCAGAGGACAGGAAGTTTTTGGGTTCTTTTTGTTCTACAGATAAGTATTGTGTCAATTAATTTAGTAAATAAGTTTCTTGCATAAAAATTAAGTACATGCCAGCTTTCGGCATTTTAATGATACATGCAACGAAACAAATTAGTTAAGTAATTAAGTTAAAATAAGCGCAAAGTGAATTAAAATAAGTGTATAACGCGTAAAACTAGAAAAGGCTACAAATTGCATTTAGTTAAATATATGCCAAAATACGGCATAATAACTACATATGCTATCGAACAATTAATAAACAGAATTAAATTAGTGAAAAAATTAAATTGTAGTGAATTTATAAATTGAAGTGTTTCACATTAGAATTATTCAATAAATACAGCATTAAACATAAGCACACATATCTTTTTTTCATACCGCTACACTGTCCACCTAAATGCCGTAATATAGCTGTAGTTATCGATTGCAGCTACATTACAAAACATTTATTGGTGGTTCCATCCAGGATTGTGTGCCTGTTTACTGTTGTGATTGCAAATAATTCTGGTACACTCAATTTAGTGATAAACATTTTTAAAAATTATTTTTTCGAGTTAAAAAACATCGAAAATTAAGTTATAACTGTGCTTAGACGTGGCAGATCTCATTAAAAACTACAAAAATTAATTTATCAACGTGCTTAGACGTAATACTTCAGGATGCCCAGACGAGGCAGCTCGAATATTATCGAAATTTCTGTTATAATTGCTGAACTTATATGTCAATAAATCGCGATAAATAATTAACTGCTGAAGTGACATGTCAGTAACTCTTAATAAGTAGTTGGTTAATTAAATTAATTAGAATTAGTAACAAAAATTTATTTAAAGAAATTCACATCAATTTGTCATACACGGCATCCATTTACGTTCTTCGAGTTTTCTTTCCATTTATCCCACACGTGGCATTAAATTGCTTCCTTCAATTATTTTCGTCATTTAACCCACACGGTCAATTAACTATAATAGTAGAATATAAATCAACATGGATTCAGTAGATAAACTAATCCTTACGGAAAGCATATTGCGTGCGCGAATTGAAAGGTTAATCGAAAATGGAAAGAAAACGAACCTTGTTAAACGAACACAAGGCTTTTATGAAACTAAAATGACAGAGTTGAAGAAACTATGGGAAGTATATAGTGATACAGATATGGCAATAAATCAGGCTTTATTAGAAAGTTCTGATGAAAAGCAACATGAGTATTTAGTCCAAGATAATCATAGCTCAACAGAGTTAAAATATTCCGAATATATGGGAGAATTAGTAGAAGGATTGCGGAAATTCGTGCCAGCTACTGAAGCATCAAGCTCGGGACAAGTACCAATTCATTCGACAACTGTTGTTCAACAGGAATCGTTCCTTCCGCGCATTCAGTTGCCCAAGTATAAAGGCAACTACGATTTATGGCAATCATTTCATGATGTATTCATCCCTCTTGTTCATGACAATACAAAGCTAACACCAGTTCAAAAGCTGCATCATCTGAAATCTTGTTTAGTGGGTGATGCCGAGAAATTGTTGCGGCACACCCTAGTAACAAATGAAGATTACATGCCAGCATGCAACAAGTTGAAGGCTAGATATGAGAACAAGAGAATTTCAGTTAATCATCAATTAAAGGTTTTGGTAAACCAAGCCAAACTAAATTCAGAGTCTGCTAAAGGACTTAAGTCAATAATTGATACAACAGACGAATGTATCCAACAATTACAAAGTTTAGAAGTTGATACGACATCGTGGGATGTACTTCTAATAAATCTGTTAGTACATAAATTACCCTTCATTACCCTCAAACTGTGGGAAGAAGAGCAGGGAGGTACACAAGAACTCCCAACATTCAAGTCATTTAAGCAGTTTTTAAGTACGCGTTTAAGAATTTTAGAATCGTTAGCAGATAGTCTAGTTAAGTCCACACAACCCAAATCAAGCTGCACACCTGAAACAACAAAATCATACCATATTACAAAGGGAATCAAATGCCCAGCATGCAATGCAAGTCACTTTTTACAAAGATGCCCGAACTATCGTAGGATGGACATACCATCTAGACACCAGATAATCAAGGCATCAAGCCGTTGTACCAATTGTTTAGGCTTGCATCATGTCAACAATTGCACTAGCAAATATAGCTTGCATGAAGACTACAACCGGGACAAACCCAATCATGCAACGGTCGGAACTGAGCATAGGTCAAATACTAACAACGTTAGCTCGAACTCAAGTCAAGTCAATCAAGCTAGCAATACTATTCACAAACGCTCTCCACGGTTACAGTCAGTGAACAACACTGACGACTTAAACACTAGTCAAAACTTTGTCTAGAGAGGACCATAATGCCCTGCTATCAACAGCGTTAGTAGTGGCACAAACAAAAAGCAGGAACTCACATATTCTACGATGTCTGATAGATAGTGGCTCGCAATCATCCTTTATTACAGAGGAAGCCTGCAGAAAACTGGGAGCATGTCGCAGCCCAACTGCAGTATCAATAACTGGCTTAAACACTAGCCATACAGCAATCTCAAAGCATCAAACCACACTTACACTTCGATCACGAAAAGCGAAGTCTACAAGAATATTAGAAGAAAATTTTCTAATATTGAACAAAATCACAGATCCTTTACCTTCCAGAATAATCTCTAAAAGGGAATGTTTACATCTCAATAAACTGCCAATAGCTGATCCCACATTTTGGAAGCCTGGAAAGGTAGATGCTTTACTAGGAGCAGGAGTTTATGCTCAGATAGTCTTAAACGGTATTAAATAAGGATCTAATACTACCCCTACAGCCATTAAGACAATATTTGGTTGGATTTTACTAGGGTCAACAACAAATTTTGTAGAAAACAATACATCAGCGTTTACCGTCACAACTGATGACTTAGCTGAACAACTTAAAATATTTTGGGAAACAGAAGAGTTTCCCACAAATCCGATTCTCAACAAAGAAGACAGAGAATGTCAACAGAGATATCAACTCACCCATCAACGTCTTCACAATGGTACTTACCAGGTGAAATTACCATTTGTAAATGATGAAGTGCCTGACATAGGGCAATCAAGACAACAAGCAATTAAATGCTTTCAAGGAATACAACGTCAACTTGAAAGGAATCAAGCTTTAAAGTCCGAATATGTTTAGATGAATATCTCGAGTTGGGTCACATGGAGGAAATATCTCCACCCAACAACAACGAGCCACACTACTGCATACCTCACCATGCAGTTGTCAAAGAAAGCACGACAACAAAGGTGAGAGTAGTATTTGACGCTTCAGCGAAAACGTCAAATGGCAACTCACTCAATCAGTTCCTATTAAAGGGACCAGTTTTACAACCTAAATTATTCGCCACGTTGCTCAACTGGCGTAAATACAAGATTACTATGAACGCGGACATTGAAAAAATGTATCGTATGATAACCATGCATCCGGATCATCGTACGTTTCAGCGAATCATTTGGAGACATTCTAAAACCAAGGAGATCCAAGATTTTCAGCTGAATACAGTGACCTTTAGAACGTCTTCTGCTCCATACTTAGCCATTCAGACGCTTCAACAACTAGCATGTGACGAACAACAAAGATGGCCTCTAGCTTCAAAGGTCACAGCCACAGATTTCTATGTGGACGACCTACTCACTGGAGCTGAGAGCATAGAAGATGCGAAGGATCTATTAGATGAACTAATTAGCATGATGGAAGCAGGGGATTCAATCTGAGGAAATGGATAAGTAATAATTCGTACTTGTTGAAACATCTTCCCCCAGAACAGCGCGAATTCAAGTATACGTTAATGATTTCGGACACAGAAACCTTATAAACGTTAGGAATTCGTTGGCATCCTAACTCAGATAAATTTTGGTTCTTGACCAAACCTTGGAAAACGCATGCCAAGGTAACCAAAAGAACCATTTTGTCAGATATTGCATCACTGTACGATCCTTTGGGTTGGTTAGCACCAGTTGTAATTACAGCAAAGGTGCTTATGCAATCATTGTGGGTCACGGGATGCGCATGAGGCAATAAGGTTTCCGAAGCCATTGAACATCAATGGGATAGTTTCAAAAATAATTTGAAGTCTATCGACAACTTACAAATTCCTAGATGGATTAACTATTCATCAAATGCACATATCCAAATACATGGCTTCTGTGATGCATCAACAAAGGCATTCGCTGCTGCAGTCTATCTACGTGTAGGAGATAAGAATGGCATGTTTACAACTACTTTGCTTACTGCCAAAACGAGGGTAGCTCCCATAAAGCCAACGACCATACCACGTTTGGAGCTAAATGGAGCTCTATTATTAGCAAGACTGCTTCAAGCTACAATGAAGGACATACGCTTACAACAGGTTCCCGTTTTTGCTTGGACAGATTCTACGATTGTCCTGCAATGGATAAAGGAACATCCCTCACGATGGAAAACGTACGTTGCAAATCGTGTAGTAGAGATTCAGGACATCGTACGCTTTGAGCAATGGCGTCATGTGTTAACGAATCATAATCCTGCGGATGTGGCCTCAAGAGGAGTGCCTGCTGCGGATGCAATAAGTAATCAGCTATGGTGGCACGGCCCATCATAGCTATCGGAGGAACAAGATGCATCGCCAAAATTTAAGAATATTTCGGAACAAACCAATCTAGAAGCTAAAGAACCTATTGCGATAAATCTTTTAGCAAAAGTAGATAACCAGTTCCTTCTACGATATTCATCATATACTCGCCTCGTTCGTATAGTAGCTATGATGCAACGCTTCATACACAATTGTCGGCATCCTCATAATAAACGCTCACAGTACATCGATTCGCTCGAATGGAGCCAGGCAGAAATAACAATATTTAAACTGGTACAACAAACTGCGTTCGCAGATGAGTACAAAAGTATATTGAACAAGAATCCGTTGTCACAGGATAGCAAGTTGATTAAACTTAATCCTTTTATGGACGACAATGGCTTGTTACGAGTGGGTGGTAGACTCGATAATGCTTCAATTCCATACAATAGGAAATACCCAGTCATATTACCACGTGATCATCATGTCACATTAATATTAATCGACAAATTACATGTAGAAACTCTACATGGCGGTCCCTCATTGGTTCTCAGCACTAGTCGAAATCGATACTGGATACTAGATGCTAGACGTTGCATTACCAGTCAATTACATAAGTGCATTACATGTTTCAAATATCGTACGACTACTAGAAGCCAGTTGATGGGAAATTTACCAACCCCGCGAGTAAATGAAACGAAGCCATTTACTAAAGTGGGAATTGATTATGCCGGACCTGTAACGATAAGAAGCTCAAAGTTACGCAACGCCAAGTTACAAAAGGCATATTTCTGCATTTTTGTTTGTATGGCTACAAAGGCTGTACATTTAAAATTGGTGTCAGATCTCACATCTGGATCATTCCTCGCCACATTGAAGAGGTTTGTAGCTAGAAGAGGATTGTGTACTGACATATATTCAGATTGTGGCACCAACTTCATTGGTGGAAAATCTCTTCTGGAAAAGGATTTACGACAAGCCATTCATGCCTCAACACCAGAAGCAGCAAAATATTTGTCCTCCACGCAAATCAACTGGCACTTTAACCCTCCAGCCTCTCCACATTTCGGAGGAATCTGGGAAGCGGGAGTAAAGTCAGTAAAATATCATCTTCGAAGAACACTACAATACTCCAAATGTACGTTTGAAGAGTATGCAACCCTATTAACTCAGGTCGAAGCGTGTTTAAATTCTAGGCCACTATGCTATGTTAGAAATGATCCAGCGGATTTATTTATCCTTACACCTGGACATTTCTTAATTGGCCAAGCACTAAACGCGAATCCAGAACCTGATTATACAAATGAACCTGTAGTATTTTGGACAGTACATATTTTGGCAGTACATTCAACAATTGAATAAACAATTTTGGGATAAGTGGTCAAAGGACTACCTTAACCAATTGCAGAACAGACCCAAATGGTACACAAGGCAACCGAACATGCATGTTGGAGATGTTGTCCTTGTTAAAAGCGAAAACATGCCACCCACTAGTTGGGCAATGGGTATAATAGAGCAAATACATCCAGGTGCCGATGAGCTAGTGCGGGTAGTACGAGTCAAAACGCGAAATGGTAGTTTCTTACGACCAATTGCTAAAATTAGTCCTCTACCACTAGCACAGTTTATCCCGCCAAGAAGTCCAGAACGCTGGATGCTTCGTGACGCAGGGTGCGATGTCTTCGGCATGCCTCGACCAGAATTGGCTCATGAATTGA
Source organism: Dioctria rufipes (assembly GCA_963924295.1). Classification (NCBI taxonomy): domain Eukaryota; kingdom Metazoa; phylum Arthropoda; class Insecta; order Diptera; family Asilidae; genus Dioctria; species Dioctria rufipes. Next base: position 108,912,572 of record OZ002744.1, read on the forward strand.
TACCGCGGGACAGAGGAGAACTATCAACGAGCCGAGCATCAACGAGCAGAGCATCAACACGCCAAGCAATGACGAGTCAAGCGACCAGGGTGACAACTCAACCGTTTGTGGGTCCGACTTCCTACACGGATTCACATCCACAACAAACAGCAGTAGTCAATGGCTGCCGACTACAACCATCAATGAATTCGAAATGAGAGCAAATAACAGCTTTTAAAGATTCCTAACTCGAGAACGCGAAGATATATATTTGCCTCGTTACGCTTTGCAGCGCATTGACGTCAGGGCAATACAGCGGCGACGAAATAGGGAGAAAACCATTAATCTCCCAGATAAATATCAGGTTCGACTACGAGTCAATAAGGATGGCAAGTTGACCTTCCATCACTACCATAAGAGGGGTATACGCAAACTAAAAAATGCTTTAGTTGAACAAACTGTTCAACGGGGGGGAGTATGTTGAGCACACCTGAAATAATAATAAAAACATTAAAACAAATCTACTAAATATTTCATACTTCCCTCAATTTCTTCCGATTCCTCCATTTACCTCTGCATGTATATCCTCCATGTCAGGAACGCATCTGAAATGAAAATTAGACATAGATATTAGTTTGAGGTAACTAATTAAACAAAGTAGTATACAAAAAACTACAAGAACAAGCAAATTACATGCAAAACTGCCAAGAAACCAATTTCTTGGCAGTACAACAACAATTGCATGCAAATGTAAATATGGCCAATTTCTTGCAAAATTCATATTTTCTGAATGATAAACATTTGCAAATTATGCAAATATGTTTATATATGCAAATTACATGAATTTGCATTAGGCACAAAGCATACCATTAATAAAAATCAACAACTTATACTATTGTTGACATGTCAAAAATCACTTTTCCAACATGAATAATTCAACAGAATTTGTATATTTTCTGCAAATTATTCATACTGGAACACATAAATAATTAATAAGGAACACTTAGAAAGTAATAAAATACACTTACCTGGACAATTAATCCATAATTTGCGGTGAAAAACACGAAAAACAACACGGCACTAACGAACTAAAATACCGCGATCGCGACTGTCAAATTGACTCGCGAGAAAGTCAATTAGATGAATACTTAAAAACCGCGAAAGTTACCAGGTAAGCAAATATTCGCGAAAAAAGGTAAATTAAATTCCCATAATAAGTGGGAAAGAGAAAGATGCGAAAACGAGATGCAAGAAAAATGAGAAATATTTGCGTTCCACATTGGAGATTGTCATAATATGGCAGGAAGCCGTCATCTTGATAAATTTCAGATAAATTAAAATATTTAATAAAATAAATTACGAAAATTCATGGATAATTTAAAATAAATTAGTTGAAGGCAATTGGCACATTTTGACATAAGTATACAAGTCAAGCAAAGTCGAAAAATATGCTTAATTTGCATTTTTCTTGTGGAACGTATGTCAAAATGGCCACTTAGAGCCTATAAAAAGGGGGCAATTCCTAAGATCTCCCTCAGTTTTTTGACAGCGATCACAAGTGCAATATCAAGCAAGTTTTTCTCAGCAGATGACATTTTTTCAGTTTTCAGCAATAAGCATAAAATACAACGTGCCATTAAAGGTACAATATTTTTACATGCTTAAAATTTGTGCGCAGTGGGTGTTGGCAGAGGACAGGAAGTTTTTGGGTTCTTTTTGTTCTACAGATAAGTATTGCGTCAATTAATTTAGTAAATAAGTTTCTTGCATAAAAATTAAGTACATGCCAGCTTTCGGCATTTTAATGATACATGCAACGAAACAAATTAGTTAAGTAATTAAGTTAAAATAAGCGCAAAGTGAATTAAAATAAGTGTATAACGCGTAAAACTAGAAAAGGCTACAAATTGCATTTAGTTAAATATATGCCAAAATACGGCATAATAATTACATTGTAACGGCTATAATCTCTCTATTAGGAAAAAAATATCTATTTTTTTTCTTGGGGGTTAATCATTCATCTTTGGTCAGTCTCATTTTAATCCAGACTTTGATTAAACGACTAATTTGTTTTCTTAATGAAAAGAAAGAAGAGAGAAACTAATTTCGTTTTCGCATCGAAAGGCGAAATAATTGAGTTCAAGCGGAAATTAAATTTAAAACTAAAAAAAAAAAAAAAAAAAAAAAAAAGTATGTATTTTTCTGTCCCTCAGAAATCGCGCATTAAATTGGCTTTGTTAAGAAAAACTGCGCTTAACAAAGTACAATTCGAGAGGCACTTCCTATCACCCAACAAAAGGTGCTGATCGATAAAGTCCAATGCACTTTAGAACATTTACCTCGTATCGCTTCTTTGGGGAATCAAGACATGCGACGATCGAGATCCTCACATTGTAAAGTGAGTCGTTGGAAGTAAGAACTTCCCCGGGAGCAACTCAAGCCTCTGAATTTGGGTTTTTTTTATTAATTGTCGCTCATCTAAACCTGGCACGCGGCTAGCAATTTATTATCAAAGATAAAATAGTGAAGTGAAGGTACTAAAATCGCACAAAGTACCAGAATAAATTCGGTTGTGGTTTTGAATAAATATCGGAACTCGGGCTTCTGTGCGTGTGTATAAAGGTTACAAGACTTCCAGTAATAGTAGACTACACGGGAAGTTCATTAAAATCAATTTGTTTTGTGGTTGCACCCAACTATCACCAAGCGTGATATAAGCCTTCTTTCTGAGCTATAAGGTGAGGTGAAATTACTTTTCTGTCGAGAGTGTAATTCCTCAGTGAAGTTTTTTTTACTATATACATATACCAGGTGACAGAGTCTGGACCAGTATTGTGGGAATCCAAGAAAGCAAAATCGGCAGTGAAGTGCGCCGGAACTTACCTGAGACCAGATCTCGCACCCACCTCCCTGAGCATTCAAGCCTTCTCGGATTTATTTCTCTCCACGGATCAACCGATCTGTTAATCACCGTCGCGGGAAGATAGGGGATCAGTTAGGGAACGAGAAGAAAAAGAAGAAGGAAAGGAAGGGCAACAATAGCAACCCGAATATTCCCTTTGGTTGTTTTTTTTTATTTTTTTTTTTTATTTTTTTTTCAGCAATATTCACCAGGTTGCTGAAGCGCTTCATCGCCGGGGGGATTGTTATGTAAGTACGCACTTATCATTTGTGTAATAAGAGAATAGTCGGTTGTTTTTGTTTGTTTTTCTCTTTTCTTATCTTCGAAGAGCATATATAGGCTACAATAGTGAAATTTTCTTTCTGAGTTTTTTTTTTGCGTTATTTATGATATGTAACCTGTATATGTACTGTAATATAGCGTAATGTTTTCAGTTTTAAGTTGATTTGTCTTTGAATATTCGTGTATGGAGTTAATAGTGTAGTGTAAAGTTTCTTTTTTTTTCCTGAATTTAGTCTATATGATAGCATAATTTTTTTTATGGGTTTATTTTGTAATAGTGGAAAGATTTTTTTTTTTTTTAGTAGCGTAAGTGATTTTATTCTTTCCTAAATTGTTCTTTTTTTTTCCTCTATTTCTTTGATATATAGATATGTAACCCGAATAGCAGAAAAATTTTAATATCTAGATACATATGGATCTACAATTCTGTATATCGTAGCGTAACTTGTTACCTTATTTATTTTTTTTTGTGTTTTTGTCTTGGAGTTCTAAATAAAATAACATGGCAATAGGCTAAATATTAGTTTTCGTTTGGTGCTGGGTCCAGTTGGGGTTTTGGGAGGATCGAGATGCCAGGAGGCGGATGTAGTTGGCAATCCATCCTATGAGTTTGGTGAGTGGGGCGGTGGGATGGGTTTCAAGTAATAGAGAGGGTCCTATCATTCAGAGTGGGGTCCGTATTCCTATATTTCAGTTTTTTTTTTCATCTTGTTTTCTTTCTATTTTAATCATTCCTCTAGAGCGGTACAGTAATAGGTGGTTGAACAGCGAGCAAGAACTTACCCCAGCCCTGAGCTTGAGCCGACAAGAAGCCTGTACCGTGCTCCCCTAAAGATCAACCTCCATTGTCCCACAACAACCTTAAAAGGGACATAAAGTAGCCATGATCAGTCATCTGTCTCGCTGAGTTTAGTGGTCGAGAAGCGGTCATGCTGAGAGGTAGATATGACTGGCCGGAAGGTTACAAATATGGCGCCCCAGCAAGCATAATTTTCTGCAGCTTACAAACGAATGTTTTTTTTTGTTGCTGTTTATTTTTACGAGTTAAGATATCAACTGAATAGGGTTGCGCTATAATCACAGCGTCAATCTATTAGGTTTGTTCGTTTATAGATTAACCCTGGCTTCTTTAACACTTTTGCATTCTTAAGTGCTCGTGTCAATGCTTTCGCTAAGTGGTTAGGATATTCCTCACTGCAGGTTTCGCCCTTAGGTTCGATTGGTATTAGCGACTCTTAGTGATTTTGTAAAAACCTCGTTAGAGAAGGCTATTCTTATTTTTCATGTATTACACCTTTTTTTTCTATTTTGATTGTCGAAAACATTTCCGTCAAGTAGTTGATACGTGGCCTTTGAAGGTTTCCCTGCTTTATGTTTGATATGTGTTGTCATTTGTTAAATAATTATTTCTATAAAAATTATCCAATCGCTTACTCCGCATGGCGGGCTGTTAGATTGAGCAGATTAGTATTCTCTATTAGCCCCTTTGGTGGAGATGATAGCGATTATAGAATCTTTTTACTCACATAGGAGAAACCTAGGACCACTCGCCACTGACTCATCAAACCCTTAAGTCCTGAACTAAATGAACCGTGTCACCAAACGAAGAAATATTAACCACAATTCAATTCAGGAAATCTACTTTTTTTATTATCGAATTTTCTTTATATACATATAAATATATATAAATATACCAGTACACGTTTTGTTGGAAGCTGAAGAGCCAGGACACCTATTTTATTGGCTCAGAATCTGCAGGCATAATTCTATTATTTTACAATATACTGGTACATTTTTATCTCTAATTAATTGTACTTATTTTCGCATTTCTATTGAACTTTAATTTTTCCTCTAAATTATTTGATTGTTTTGATTTGTTTAATAGTACTATTTTTTTTTTTTTTTTGTTGCCTTTCGGTCAACGCACTAATATATCTCTTTTCCTACCCGTAGTTAAGCCGAAGCTCACTCTGCTGGCGTTCTAAGCATTATATTCCTTTTTTTGTTTTTTTTTTTTTTATAGGTATCTCTTTAGTCTTTATTGGTTATTCGGTATAGTTATAGTGTTCTCGTTCCTGTATGGTAACAAAATTAGACAATCTTTATACAGTCGAAAACTACGAATACCTTAATGTATTTTATCTTACTTCTACTGGTTTTATTTTAGTATACACATATATATAATTTTTTTTCTCCATTGTCTTCAATTGCATTCCTTGATAACCTAAATATCTCATATTCACCTCATATTTTAATATATATATTTATATCCGTAACTCGCTTACCTTTCGCATTTACTAATAATGGATCCCAAATTCCTATTAGAGGACGAACGCAATGTTGAGTATAAGGTCAGGGGCCTAGATATAACTGATCCCGAAGCCTCTACCAAACTTAGAGAATTATTGCATTTAGAGGCATCGTTTCCTGGTCGAGCACCCACGGTTATGCACGATCCTTCCGAGGCGGGGAGTGAGCTTGAGATTTGTAAAGAAAAGCTCGCCTTGCTAACTCAGCTAATTAAAGAGAATAAAGTCCAAACGCATGACGACTATCAACGCGTGCGATGTCGATTGAGTCACTTAAGTGGGCGTGCTATACGCTTAGCTAGCTCATCGACAGATCATACAGAAGAGGCCACTGAACAAGTATCGGCCCTATCCGAGCTTATTAAGGAATTCATGAAAATTAAGATTCCTCCTCGTAGGGATGCCTCTGAAAGCCAAAAGCTCCAAGCCCCTGCAGGAGCAACTAGTACTCCGGCACCAACTAACTTTGAGACAAATGTTGAAGGAGCTGTGGCCGCTAATGTTGGTACAGGCGCAGCACGTCGACGTATTCAGTTTCCTAAAAGTTTGACACTTCCATCTCTGTCGATAATTGGGAATACAGCTGGGGATCTAGGAAGGTCTCCTAATCAGTTTTTTAGCACAACCACGAATCCATTAAACTATACAACCCTGACGCCGCGTCTGGGCAATCAGAGTGATCCCTTGTCAACAACTCCTTTCCCTACTGAACACAATCGCGGAAGCAACCCTAGCGGGAATCAACCCAGTGGTAATTTTCAGTACGGTACAGAACAAAATCGCGGAAGCAACCCTAGCGGGAATTAACCCAGTGGCCATTTTCAGTACAGTGGCCGCCCAGAAACTTCAAGCTTTCCTCATTGGCAGCCAAGGCTACCAAAATGGAAGATATCTTTTAACGGGTCCCCAGACGGACTTGACGTCACCGAATTTGTCTTCCGTCTAGAAATGCTTTCCAAAGACGATAACTATCCGCTGGATCGTTTAATTGGCATTTTGCCTAATTTCCTCTCAGGTACGGCTGAAAGCTGGCTCTGGGTTTACAAGCGGAAATATCCCGATACGAGTTGGCAGGGTATGAAGACAGCCCTACTCGAGCGATTCGGGAGCTATGTCTCAGAAAGAGAAACGCGAAGGGCCATTGAAACAAGAAGACAAGGCCCGAAAGAAACGTTCAATAATTTCCTGCTGGACGTAGAACGGCTTAACGGTCGGCTTCGAAGACCATTTCCTGACAGAGAGCTACTCGAAATTGTCCGAGAAAACATGGACCCGTCTCTGCAGAGTGCCACTACCACGACAATATTCAGATCAACGGAAAAGGTGAGAATTATCTGCCAGAGGCTAGAAAAATTGTGGGCTAGATCTGGGCACGATCCTCGTCAGCTGACTATGGCTCGCACTTTCCGAAATAGAGCTCAAATCGAAGAGCTAGAGGAGGTAATACCCTTGTCAGACTACGTTGATAATGACATTGACCCACAAGTAGCAGCCCTTACGCCAGTGCTTAGGAGAAACACTGCTAACCGCGCTTCGTTGGATATATGTTGGAACTGCCGAGACTTAGGCCACAGATATCAAGACTGTACAAAGGGTCATCTTGGGATATTCTGTTACGGTTGCGGACGCCCTGGTGTGCTGAAGCCAAACTCTGGGACCTGTTTAGGCCGTGCGGTAAACAAGACCCCGAACGCAGAAAGAGCTGGGGTCATGCGTTCGGGCCATACGACCAGTTACCCCAGTGCCAGGAGAGTAGAAGCAGCCACCAATACCGAGCCTGCAACCCATCGTTAGAGAATGTGCACACTTTACCAACATTGCTACCCACTTCATCCCTTTCCCACTTAGCATCAACCCAATCAACACAAATTCGCCAATCTTACATATACACATCCAAAACAACTTCGGAGGAATCCATTCGCTCTCGATATATCGCTTCTAGTCGAGGTCGGCGGCGTCAGCTTAGATCTCGGAAGTACTGGAAATCCAAAAGGCTGCTTCGTAAATCAGTATCCGCCGCTGTTCAGCGTGATGTAGAAGACCATCGTTCATACGTCACAGTAAAAATAGCTGAAGAAAATATAGTTGGTTTGCTCGACAGTGGAGCTTCTGTAAGCATATTGGGAAAACACTCTCTAGAATTTCTGCGTAAGAATAATCTTAGTTACAACCAGAGTCATTCATATGTTCGTACAGCGGATGGCTCACGGAACTCTATCATTGGTCACATAAAGTTGCCCGTCCGTTATGCTGAGAAAACAGAAACCATCCATTTTCACTTAGTGCCCAGCTTACAACAGGAACTTTACTTAGGAATTGATTTTTGGGATGCTTTTGGCATTACCCCTGCTGTAATAGACTCCCTGGATATTGATAAAACCACAAAGATCCATCCTCCGCAACACACCCTCACACCAGAGCAAAATGCCCAACTGGAAGATCTCAAACATCAATTTCCTTCCTTTTCAAAGCATGGCCTCGGCCGTACAAAACTGTTGGAACACAACATCGACGTAGGAGATACTCCGCCAATAAAGCAACGTCACTATCCGGTATCCCCAGCAGTTCAAAAGTTGTTATATGAAGAACTGGACTGAATGTTAGCTATGGACGTTATCGAAGAGAGTCAGAGCTCCTGGAGCTCGCCAGTGGTTCTCGTGAAAAATCTAATGGGAAGGTGCGACTATGTTTAGATTCTCGCAAGGTAAATTCTGTTACCAAGAAAGATGCTTATCCACTACCATTGATAGATGGACTCTTAGGTCGCCTCCGAGAAACCAGATATATCTCAAGCTTAGATCTGAAAGACGCATTCTGGCAGATACCACTCGCAGAGTCCGCTCGTGATAAGACTGCATTCACAGTTCCTGGAAGGCCTTTATATCAATTTAAAGTCATGCCGTTTGGTCTGTGCAATGCTCCACAAACTATGTGTCGCCTTATGGACCGGGTCGTGCCTCATCAATTCCACGATCGAGTATTTGTCTTCTTAGATGACTTACTCATTACTTCCACTACGTTCGAGGAACATTTGGACTTACTGAGGGAAGTCGCTTCCCTGCTTCGTCAGGCAGGACTGGCCATAAACGTTGAGAAGAGTAAGTTCGTTCTTCGAGAAATTAAATACCTTAGCTATGTGGTTGGTGAAGGAGGTCTGAGGGTCGATCCTGAAAAGGTGGCTGCAATTGTAAATTTTCCTAGCCCATCAACAGTTCGGCAAACACGCAGACTACTTGGCATGGCTGGATGGTACAGGAGATTTATCCCAAACTTTTCGAGCATCGCTGCTCCGATCACAGAGCTTCTGAAGAAGGGTGCGAAGTTTCAGTGGACTTCGGAGGCTCAAGAAGCCTTTAAACAACTAAAAGAACACTTATGTTCGGCCCCACTGCTAGCTAATCCAGATTATACGAAGCCCTTCTATATAAGATGTGATGCCAGCACTATGGGAGTAGGCAGTGTCTTATTTCAAAAGTCGGAGGATGATTCCGAAAGGCCAACTGCATTTATGTCCCAAAAGTTGAATCCGGCCCAGAGAAATTATAGTATCACTGAACTAGAATGCTTCGCTGCGGTACTGAGCGTAAAGAAGTTTAGAGCATACATCGAAGGCTTCCACTTTACAATCATCACCGACCACCAGAGTTTGAAATGGCTAATGACTCAAAAGGAACTTACGGGGCGACTTGCGCGATGGAGCTTAAAACTACAGTCTTTCGACTTCGAGATCGACCACGTAAAAGAAAGTCAAAATGTAGTGCCGGATGCATTATCTCGAATGTATCTTGATTCGGCTGAGGCGACTATCTCTGACCTTAGCAAGCTAGATTACCTGGTAGACCTGAAATCAGCATACTTCTCTGACCCTGCTTACGTAGGTTGGAAAGACAAAATCTCTGCTACATCAGCTCAGTATCCTAATCTGCAAGTCACTGAAATGCACATTTTCATTCGTATTGAGGGCGGTGGTGATAACGATCTATCCGATATCCCCAGTTGGAAACTCTGGATTCCTCAAGGGCTCACCAAAGAGTTAATTAGAAGGGAACACGAGAGCTCCACTGCAGCCCATGGTGGAATCCATAAAACCCTCGATAGACTGCTAAGATATTATTTTTGGCCAGGCATGCGCCAACAAGTCCGCGCATATATCTTACAATGCGATGTCTGCAACAAACCAAAGCTCCAAATTGCAGGCTAAGGCCCAAAATGGGAAACCAGATTGCAGTAGAAAGGCCATGGCAGAGATTGCATATTGACTATATTGGACCCCCCCCCCCCCCCCAAGAAGTAAACGCGGGAATACCAGCATCCTAGTCATTGTAGACCAGTTTACCAAATTTGTCCTACTAAAGGCTTTTCCCAAAGCTAAAACTAAGCAACTCATAGAATATCTGGAGTAAAATATATTCCACTGTTACGGGGTACCCGAAATTATACATACTGATAATGGGCCATAATTTATCTCAACAGAGTTTGCTCGCATGATAGAACGTTTCGGCATTCGCCACACACAGACTGCAGGATATTCGCCGCAGTCCAATGCTGCAGAGAGAGTTAATCGCTCCATCGTGGCAGCAATTAGGTCGTATGTGCAAGAGGAACATACCAACTGGGATTCCCAGCTAAGTGATGTGGCTTGCGCTTTGCGTAACGCAACACACCAGTCGACCAAATTTTCCCCTTATTTCTTACTTTACGGATACCACATGATCTTACATGGAGGTACATACAATCTTCTCCGCCAGATTGATGGCTTGGCAGAAGGTAACTTCGAAGTATTACCAAGTAACTACAGAATTCCACTGGTACATGAGCGAGTCAAAGACCATCTCCGGGAAGCTTACGATAGAAACGCTCACACCTATAACCTTCGCGCGCGGCAGATAACGTATAAACCAGGACAAATTGTCTATGTCCGGAATTTCGTACAGAGCAAGGCCGCAGACAAGTTCGCGGCCAAACTTGCCAATAAGTTCATCAAGACTCGCATACGAAAGAAGAATGGTAATGTGAACTACGAAGTGGAAAATATGGATGGTAAGTTTATTGGCATCTATCACGCAAGCAACATTCGCCAGTAACATCCTAAATCATAATCAAATATCCCAAATCATTTTATAAAATATATATCGGTATTCAACTCGCAAAAGAAAGGATTAATATATATATAGAGTAATTAGACAATAATCTCGCCGTTAACATTGTCGAATACAGACCCTGTATTTGGCCCGGAATCCCATATAAATTCGCTGGGCTGCTCGGCTTACTTCTAAGCACCGGTAGCAAAATATACTCAACCTTAATAACCAAGCCTTTCTCTATACAGAACGGTCACGGACGAGAACTACGACCATGTGGAAGCCAATGGAGCTCTCACCAACCCCCGGCCTATTATTGGTGATTGGCCTGATGACAACTGCTCCTATTTCCTGCGGAATCATCGCCTACGACTGTGGTCATGAGAGAGTGAATCTCACCGCCATTTCACTGGTATCCGTTGGTCCATGCATATTTAACAATAAGGAAGTAGTCAAGGAGGAAGAAGATATACAGCTTTTGCAAACGAGCGAGACCACCACGCTACACATCTTTCAATGCAAAATTAACATCATACAGTCAGTGTACAAATGCGGTATGTTCAGCCATCTCTCTCTAGTACCTGGAGGATTGAGTACATATATTATGGATATAAGTAAAGAGAACTGCATGAACATTCATAGGTATAACACTCTTAAATTACAAAACGGCAGAACAATTGCTGATATTAAGACGAATGCTTCAACCTCACTGACCGAAGTCGTTGGAGGGTCAATCGACCAAAACGGAAATTGCAACGGAGTTCCGTATACGTCAGGAGCAAATTCCTGGGATAATATTGTGGTTATGCATGCGATGGAAGTAACCATTATGGACTACCAAAGCTCGGTCCGCATTGATGACAACATGGTTATTCTACGAAACAACGTGCTATGTCCCTACCTGGCTGGTAAATGTACGGATCCAGAATACGGAATGAGGATTTGGGATTCAGAGATGAGATCTTGCGAAAGTCAAAAGTACGACGTATTATGGCAAGGAATGGCTACGAAGATTAGGAGCTCGAACAAATCCATTAGCAACACCATATACACCGTGACGTCCGGAGAAATAATCTTTGCACTCGAAGTAAAAAAGCAAGTATCCGTTTGTCGTTTCCCCGGTTTTCAAACTGAGCATCCCAGGCTGATCATTGTACCTAAGGCAGCATCCGATTACTGGTTTAGGAAAAAAAAACCCTGGATACTCGTAACCTCGATCTTTTCACTTACGTTAATTCGAAGTTCGTCTATGTTGAGCGTCACTTTAAGGGTCAAGTCGAGAAACTATACACCAATCTCCTGAGGAAGAAATGCGAATTAGAAAGAGAACTACTTCAAACTTATAAGAATGAAAGAGCAAGGGTTTACCGCTGTACATAGGGGCGAAATCATCTACTTAGTGAGGTGCCAACCAGTTGAAGTCACTGTTCAGAAGAGCAGCCGGTGTTATATGGAACTGCCAGTAACTTATGGAGAAAGTGACTACTTCCTAGCTCCGTTAACCCACCTACTACAGCAGCGTGGAACTGAGATATTCTGCTCAGATTTGCTGAGCCCAGCATACTATATTAGAGGAACCTGGTACGGGACCAATCCGACAATTCACCAAATTAAAGAACCATCTGAACTTCAACAATCAAACACCGCTGACTGGTCATACGAAGACCCAGGAGAACTTATTCGGACAGGAATTTACCACAGCGAGTCTCTGGAAAACCTTCGCCACCAGATAATGTATCCGTCCGAGAGGCTAGCCATTACTAACATACTCACGCAACGTGTAATGGGTCAAGATGTTCACCACCAAGATATTAACGCCGTCAACCTTTTATCTCCAAAGACAATGGAGGACCTAGTCACAACGGTACGGACAAAGATATGGGGCGCTTTCAATTTTTTTGGAAGTGTCTGCTCCTCCTTGCTGGGAATTTACGTGTGTCTGAAGGCAGTCAAGTTTGTCATCGATACCTTCATCAATGCCAAGGTTCTCGGAGCGATTTACGGGAGGAGCTGGAAATTATCAGCAGCTGTGTGGAACACCATGACAAACCATATTCTACATCAACAACATCAACAGCAAGCTACTGCATATCCGGACTCCGTCACTACTCAACTACCCCATGATCGTCTCGCCAGTACCTCAACGGAAGAAGAAGCATAAACTACATCACCACCTGGAGCTTCAAAAGACACCATAGACGAAATAATCACGCTTAAGGACCGAGTAGCTCGTCTGTACCCCAACATCCAGCCTTAGAAGAGCATCAAACTCTCAGTAATACACTTCTACCGTGGTTAAGGTCATACCAATCAGCAACCAGATCGACTGAAATTTCTCGATATGTAAAAAGTGAAATACTTCTTTACCATACCCTTGATACATTTTTGTTTACTTCTTCTCTTGAATAAAAAAAATTCAGTAATAGTCTACTAAGACTTTCCAGCAAAAACCTATCTTCTTATTTCTCCTTGTGTTTTATAACCACATATCATCGCCGCTCTATTGATCTTACAGAGTAACCATATCATCTTTCGTAAGAGTTATGCCCGGCTAGCTCAGTCCGTAGAGTATGAGACTTTGATCTCAGGCTGTGGGGCGTCCCCGCGTTGGGCCTTATTTATAGGATTGGACCACAGCCGTAGTGTCCCCTCAGCCTCGGAGAATTCCGCTCTGGAATGGGAACTTCCGAACCTGACCTGTAACGGCTATAATCTCTCTATTAGGAAAAAAATATCTATTTTTTTTTCTTGGGGGTTAATCATTCATCTTTGGTCAGTCTCATTTTAATCCAGACTTTGATTAAACGACTAATTTGTTTTCTTAATGAAAAGAAAGAAGAGAGAAACTAATTTCATTTTCGCATCGAAAGGCGAAATAATTGAGTTCAAGCGGAAATTAAATTTAAAACTCAACAAAAAAAAAACAAAAATAAAAAAATATGTATTTTTCTGTCCCTCAGAAATCACGCATTAAATTGGCTTTGTTAAGAAAAACTGCGCTTAACAAAGTACAATTCGAGAGGCACTTCCTATCACCCAACAAAAGGTGCTGATCGATAAAGTGCAATGCACTTTAGAACATTTACCTCGTATCGCTTCTTTGGGGAATCAAGACATGCGACGATCGAGATCCTCACATTGTAAAGTGAGTCGTTGGAAGTAAGAACTTCCCCGGGAACAACTCAAGCCTCTGAATTTGTTTGTTTTTTTTTTTTTTTAATTGTCGCTCATCTAAACCTGGCACGCGGCTAGCAATTTATTATCAAAGATAAAATAGTGAAGTGAAGGTACTAAAATCGCACAAAGTACCAGAATAAATTCGGTTGTGGTTTTGAATAAATATCGGAACTCGGGCTTCTGTGCGTGTGTATAAAGGTTACAAGACTTCCAGTAATAGTAGACGACACGGGAAGTTCATTAAAATCAATTTGTTTTGTGGTTGCACCCAACTATCACCAAGCGTGATATAAGCCTTCTTTCTGAGCTATAAGGTGCGGTGAAATTACTTTTCTGTCGAGAGTGTAATTCCTCAGTGAAGATTTTTTTACTATATACATATACCAGGTGACAGAGTCTGGACCAGTATTGTGGGAATCCAAGAAAGCAAAATCGGCAGTGAAGTGCGCCGGAACTTACCTGAGACCAGATCTCGCACCCACCTCCCTGAGCATTCAAGCCTTCTCGGATTTATTTCTCTCCACGGATCAACCGATCTGTTAATCACCGTCGCGGGAAGATAGGGGATCAGTTAGGGAACGAGAAGAAAAAGAAGAAGGAAAGGAAGGGCAACAATAGCAACCCGAATATTCCCTTTGGTTTTTTTTTTATTTTTTTTTCAGCAATATTCACCAGGTCGCTGAAGCGCTTCATCGCCGGGGGGATTGTTATGTAAGTACGCACTTATCATTTGTGTAATAAGAGAATAGTCGGTTGTTTTTTTGTTTTTCTCTTTTCTTATCTTCGAAGAGCATATATAGGCTACAATAGTGAAATTTTCTTTCTGAGTTTTTTTTTGCTTTATTTATGATATGTAACCTGTATATGTACTGTAATATAGCGTAATGTTTTCAGTTTTAAGTTGATTTGTCTTTGAATATTCGTGTATGAAGTTAATAGTGTAGTGTAAAGTTTCTTTTTTTTTCCTGAATTTAGTCTATATGATAGCATAATTTTTTTTATGGGTTTATTTTGTAATAGTGGAAAGATTTTTTTTTTTTTTAGTAGCGTAAGTGATTTTATTCTTTCCTAAATTGTTCTTTTTTTTTCCTCTATTTCTTTGATATATAGATATGTAACCCGAATAGCAGAAAAATTTTAATATCTAGATACATATGGATCTACAATTCTGTATATCGTAGCGTAACTTGTTACCTTATTTATTTTTTTTTGTGTTTTTGTCTTGGAGTTCTAAATAAAATAACATGGCAATAGGCTAAATATTAGTTTTCGTTTGGTGCTGGGTCCAGTTGGGGTTTTGGGAGGATCGAGATGCCAGGAGGCGGATGTAGTTGGCAATCTATCCTATGAGTTTGGTGAGTGGGGCGGTGGGATGGGTTTCAAGTAATAGAGAGGGTCCTATCATTCAGAGTGGGGTCCGTATTCCTATATTTCAGTTTTTTTTTTCATCTTGTTTTCTTTCTATTTTAATCATTCCTCTAGAGCGGTACAGTAATAGGTGGTTGAACAGCGAGCAAGAACTTACCCCAGCCCTGAGCTTGAGCCGGCAAGAAGCCTGTACCGTGCTCCCCTAAAGATCAACCTCCATTGTCCCACAACAACCTTAAAAGGGACATAAAGTAGCCATGATCAGTCATCTGTCTCGCTGAGTTTAGTGGTCGAGAAGCGGTCACGCTGAGAGGTAGGTATGACTGGCCGGAAGGTTACAACATATGCAATCGAACAATTAATAAACAGAATTAAATTAGTGAAAAAATTAAATTGTAGTGAATTTATAAATTGAAGTGATTCACATTAGAATTATTCAATAAATACAGCATTAAACATAAGCACACATATCTTTTTTTCATACCGCTACACTGTCCACCTAAATGCCGTAATATAGCTATAGTTATCGATTGCAGCTACATTACAAAACATCTACTATCCATAATAGATGCGTTTACCACATTTTCGTAGATATATCTGTTATGGTCCTAGCGTATTGCATATAGCAATATGCTACAAGAATTACTGAAGCGTGTAGGCCGGCTGCGTCACGCATAAAAAAAATGAACGCACCCCGACCGAAAGAAATGTATTTCCTCAAGCTGCAAATGACAGGCTGGTGATAACAAGGAAGACGAAGACCACTTTTCCTGTCATATTGCTCGAACAAGTACGTGTGTGAAAGACATCCAGGAGAAATTTTTGATCATCGAAAATCTTCGAAGACATCCTGCCAAAATAAGGAATTTCCGAGTGGTGAAGGACAGGATAAAATTAATCTGACAAGATCGATAAACTTTCACTAGGTTTCGCTTGAAATCGTGGTAGTATAATTGAACGGTTGAACAGGAGCCTTGGAGGATAATCAAGATCATATACGACTGCTTTTTAAAACCTGCAATTGAAAGAAATCAGGATCATCCAAATTCATCCCGACAATACCGAAAAACTACATGGGGGAAACCTCATACGGATTCAATTGCCCGGTCTCATTCTAAGAGATTTAATAGAAACGAAGAGTTTTGTGAACACGCAGCAATATGTATTAGCAATTGTCAAAATTCCAACAATCGTTTTCTTTGGACTTGTGCTCCCAAATATCAACAAAATCCAACACACAAAGTGTAAATGATCAATAGATTTTACTACAGGGAAAAATGCTGATATTCCTTCACCGCCAGATTATAATCCTTCAGTTACACAACATAGATACAGTCGTCCACTATGGAATGCATTTATATATGTGTAGAGACAAGTGCCGCAGGGCAATATTATTTTAACTCAACAAAAATTACTTTTGTGATAGAGCCTACAGACAGCAAGTCGAAGCATTAAATTCCAATTTAATTCTTTTAACTAGATGGCGGATGCTGAAGCGCTTCATCATGCCGTGGAATTTTCACTGTGAGTATTATTGATATATTACACATTTTCTTTTGGTATACGCATACTTCGGCTTCTGTAGCGACTTACACGTGTAGGACTTCCTTTTTATTGATATTCTTTTCATGTAGCTATATATAACTTCGATTTAATACTATATATATATATTTATTTGGCTTAAGTTTTTGATATATTTACATGTATGTACCCTGAAATAATTATACTCTTGATTTAATACTAGATATATATACATATACGGCTCAAGTTTTCTATTTTCTATTTTTATCAAACCACTGTTACATATGTACACATATCAGTGGCGGACTATCATACAACTTCCAACCGCAATGCAACAGGGCCCCGCGATTTTGGGGGCCCCGGGCAAACAAAAATGTCAGGATGAAACAAAAATTTTTGTCAACAAATTTTTTTTTCTAGAGCAAAAAAAATAAAACAAAGACCAAAACAAAAGTATTAAATATACCTATTTATTTTCAAATAGCATATTTAAATCACAACTTTTCTGTATTTAAGAGCTACAAATTTATCTATAATTTCATCGAATTTCAACTCGGCCAAAAGTTCGCTTTCAATAGAAAGAACCGCCAAATCGTTAAGACGTTCATCAGTCATAGTATTACGCAGATAACTTTTGATTAATTTCAGTTTTGAAAACGATCGTTCATCTAGAACATTCGTGACAAACATACATAAATACATACGTAGTAGAATGTCGAGGTTTGGAAAAGTCGTACAAAGATTATTATTGAACATAGTTTTGTACATCGATTCGTGATTTAAACTGTCGAATGTGAAATAATGTTTGGCGAATTGACATTCTTGAATCAGTTGTTCTTCACTGAGATCTTTTGGGTATTTTGTGACAATTTCTTTACAAGAAGTAACAATCTCTTCGTCGGTCATTGAATTAAGATTAATTAAAAACGAATACTGACTATCAAGTTCTTCATATATTTTAGCACGCTTCTTCAGATTGGAAATCAAAGCCCTTAAAACAGGTTCGAACAACGATTTTTCAAGATTATCTTTCTCTTCCTCTGGATGAGATGCATCAAACATTGACCGAGTTTGAGTACTATCAATTTGAAAATCACAAGAAAGTGTATTGAAAATATCTGAGGCTTCATCAAATATTTTGTTGTAGTCTTTACTTTCAAGGTCTGCTAGCAATGAATCGTAAAGTTTTCTTGTCACCGAAAGAGTTAAATTGGATTTTTGTAATGATCGATTTACAAAATTGAACTTAGTTAATACACTTTTCCAAAGGACGAGCATCAAAATGTTATTAAATTGACAAAAATTGTGTCCTTCTCCAGGCCCCGCAAAGTCGACCTTTTTTTTTTTTTTTTTTATGGGGGCACCCACCACAAATTCGCGGTAGGGCCCCCGAAACCCTTAATCCGCCAATGACACATGTTATATTTTTACCCTTACATCACATGCATATGCACAGATTAGATGAATAGTTTGTTACTACATAAATAGATCATTTATGGAAATCCTCAAAAGGTGATTTAGCTATATGGTGTACTGCTAGGAATTTCTAAATTTAAAAAAATTAATGTTTAGATTTTTGATACGAAGTGTATATTTTTTATTATAAAAAGTAGTTTAAATGTTGCTATACCTAAAATTCGCAAAAGTTTACAATCTTTATATATATATGTACGTATATCTCAGAACGAGTGAGTTTCGCCCAAGAATTTCATTGCCTTAAGAAAGATTCTCAATGTGTTGCATTTATGTTTGAGCGGAAAATGGAGAAATAAGAAACTGCCTAGAATAAAACTTTTTATTATACCTTTCTCAGGATGTAGAATCAGTGGAAATCATTCTTCAATACCTTTTTCCTACATGTCATATATGTTTGAATTCATATCATGTATTTTCCATAATGAAGCATTACCTATCAGTAATTATAACGTGAACATGAACCGGTAAGAGTTTTAATTTCTCCTCTTACTTTCCTGGAGCCCTCTCGTATGAAGGTCGTCTAGGTCCGCCTAGTCTCTCTTTCCAGGTCAATTAGGGACTCTGGAGAATTATGCCCCTCAGAGTCAGATGGGAGGATGGGGCAGGCAAAGAAGGCAGACCATCTGCGCCTTCGATGGGATACAGGTAAGTGACGTAAGGGTCCCTTCAGGACCGAATGTGTGCCGGCTTTGGTGTGATAGGCGCGAATTTTTTTTTTTTATTATGGCTGACGGCAGCGGCAGGTTTTTGTGGAACCCCCCACACTATCCGCCAATAGCTGAGGCGAACTAGCGGGATACAGGTAAGTGACGTAAGGGTCCCTTCAGGACCGAATGTGTGCCGGCTTTGGTGTGATAGGCGCGAAATTTTTTTTTTGATTATGGCTGACGGCAGCGGCAGGATTTTGTGGAACCCCCCACACTCTCCGACAATAGCTGAGGCGAACTAGCGTGCCGCCCTGCTGTCAACGCTGCCCGTCGAGTGATCTGTCAGCTCATACTGACAGTCGGGACTTTACGTCCCAAGCGAATCACTCTTCATAGTTCCATAACATATCCTGTGAAAACAGTTACCAGCGCACTAAGCAAATTAACGTTACAAAGCGAAACATTTGGAAATCCACATCGTATTATATCAGACAAAGGTACAGCATTTACGTCTAATGCATTCCGAGAATACTGCGAGGAACAAAAAATTAATCATGTGTTGATAACGACAGGCGTGCCAAGAGGAAATGGGCAGGTTGAACGTCTTAATCAAATCATTATTTCAATATTGTCGAAGGTGCCTGCGAAGGAACCTCTTAAATAGTACCGTTATGTGCCCAACCTGAAAAGAACACTAAATTCAACGAGTAATAGAGCCACCGGTAAGACACCCTGCGAGCTTCTAGCGTCC
The DNA here is from genome assembly GCA_963924295.1 of Dioctria rufipes. Classification (NCBI taxonomy): domain Eukaryota; kingdom Metazoa; phylum Arthropoda; class Insecta; order Diptera; family Asilidae; genus Dioctria; species Dioctria rufipes. The sequence continues at coordinate 108,932,065 of OZ002744.1, forward strand.
CGATGATCAAACCCGAAGACCTACAACTTTCAAAGTTATTGGAAAAGGAGTTCATTAATGAGTTTGATGAGAAGAGAAAAGAATTAAGACAAGAAGCTAAGCAGCAGATCGAGAAGGTACAAGAAGAAAACAGAAGCTATTTCAGAAGGCGAAGGAAGGCTGCTATCAAATACAAAGTCAATGATTTGATAGCGATCAAACGTACTCAATTCATGCCTGGTGATAAGCTGTATCCTAAATTTTTGGGACCCTATGAAGTCATTAAAGTTAAAAGCAATGATCGTTATGAAGTCAAAAGGATTGGAAACAATGAAGGACCGATGGTAACCAGTGCTGCAGCGGACTATATGAAACCCTGGTCTACGTTGGATACTGAAGATTCATCTCAGAACGAGTGAGTTTCGCCCAAGAATTTCATTGCCTTAAGAAAGATTCTCAATGTGTTGCATTTATGTTTGAGCGGAAAATGGAGAAATAAGAAACTGCCTAGAATAAAACTTTTTATTATACCTTTCTCAGGATGTAGAATCAGTGGAAATCATTCTTCAATACCTTTTTCCTACATGTCATATATGTTTGAATTCATATCATGTATTTTCCATAATGAAGCATTACCTATCAGTAATTATAACGTGAACATGAACCGGTAAGAGTTTTAATTTCTCCTCTTACTTTCCTGGAGCCCTCTCGTATGAAGGTCGTCTAGGTCCGCCTAGTCTCTCTTTCCAGGTCAATTAGGGACTCTGGAGAATTATGCCCCTCAGAGTCAGATGGGAGGATGGGGCAGGCAAAGAAGGCAGACCATCTGCGCCTTCGATGGGATACAGGTAAGTGACGTAAGGGTCCCTTCAGGACCGAATGTGTGCCGGCTTTGGTGTGATAGGCGCAAATTTTTTTTTTTTATTATGGCTGACGGCAGCGGCAGGTTTTTGTGGAACCCCCCACACTATCCGCCAATAGCTGAGGCGAACTAGCGGGATACAGGTAAGTGACGTAAGGGTCCCTTCAGGACCGAATGTGTGCCGGCTTTGGTGTGATAGGCGCGAAATTTTTTTTTTGATTATGGCTGACGGCAGCGGCAGGATTTTGTGGAACCCCCCACACTCTCCGACAATAGCTGAGGCGAACTAGCGTGCCGCCCTGCTGTCAACGCTGCCCGTCGAGTGATCTGTCAGCTCATACTGACAGTCGGGACTTTACGTCCCAAGCGAATCACTCTTCATAGTTCCATAACATATCCTGTGAAAACAGTTACCAGCGCACTAAGCAAATTAACGTTACAAAGCGAAACATTTGGAAATCCACATCGTATTATATCAGACAGAGGTACAGCATTTACGTCTAATGCATTCCGAGAATACTGCGAGGAACAAAAAATTAATCATGTGTTGATAACGACAGGCGTGCCAAGAGGAAATGGGCAGGTTGAACGTCTTAATCAAATCATTATTTCAATATTGTCGAAGGTGGCTGCGAAGGAACCTCTTAAATAGTACCGTTATGTGCCCAACCTGAAAAGAACACTAAATTCAACGAGTAATAGAGCCACCGGTAAGACACCCTGCGAGCTTCTAGCGTCCCGCTCCCGATGATCAAACCCGAAGACCTACAACTTTCAAAGTTATTGGAAAAGGAGTTCATTAATGAGTTTGATGAGAAGAGAAAAGAATTAAGACAAGAAGCTAAGCAGCAGATCGAGAAGGTACAAGAAGAAAACAGAAGCTATTTCAGAAGGCGAAGGAAGGCTGCTATCAAATACAAAGTCAATGATTTGATAGCGATCAAACGTACTCAATTCATGCCTGGTGATAAGCTGTATCCTAAATTTTTGGGACCCTATGAAGTCATTAAAGTTAAAAGCAATGATCGTTATGAAGTCAAAAGGATTGGAAACAATGAAGGACCGATGGTAACCAGTGCTGCAGCGGACTATATGAAACCCTGGTCTACGTTGGATACTGAAGATTCATCTCAGAACGAGTGAGTTTCGCCCAAGAATTTCATTGCCTTAAGAAAGATTCTCAATGTGTTGCATTTATGTTTGAGCGGAAAATGGAGAAATAAGAAACTGCCTAGAATAAAACTTTTTATTATACCTTTCTCAGGATGTAGAATCAGTGGAAATCATTCTTCAATACCTTTTTCCTACATGTCATATATGTTTGAATTCATATCATGTATTTTCCATAATGAAGCATTACCTATCAGTAATTATAACGTGAACATGAACCGGTAAGAGTTTTAATTTCTCCTCTTACTTTCCTGGAGCCCTCTCGTATGAAGGTCGTCTAGGTCCGCCTAGTCTCTCTTTCCAGGTCAATTAGGGACTCTGGAGAATTATGCCCCTCAGAGTCAGATGGGAGGATGGGGCAGGCAAAGAAGGCAGACCATCTGCGCCTTCGATGGGATACAGGTAAGTGACGTAAGGGTCCCTTCAGGACCGAATGTGTGCCGGCTTTGGTGTGATAGGCGCAAATTTTTTTTTTTTATTATGGCTGACGGCAGCGGCAGGTTTTTGTGGAACCCCCCACACTATCCGCCAATAGCTGAGGCGAACTAGCGGGATACAGGTAAGTGACGTAAGGGTCCCTTCAGGACCGAATGTGTGCCGGCTTTGGTGTGATAGGCGCGAAATTTTTTTTTTTGATTATGGCTGACGGCAGCGGCAGGATTTTGTGGAACCCCCCACACTCTCCGACAATAGCTGAGGCGAACTAGCGTGCCGCCCTGCTGTCAACGCTGCCCGTCGAGTGATCTGTCAGCTCATACTGACAGTCGGGACTTTACGTCCCAAGCGAATCACTCTTCATAGTTCCATAACATATCCTGTGAAAACAGTTACCAGCGCACTAAGCAAATTAACGTTACAAAGCGAAACATTTGGAAATCCACATCGTATTATATCAGACAGAGGTACAGCATTTACGTCTAATGCATTCCGAGAATACTGCGAGGAACAAAAAATTAATCATGTGTTGATAACGACAGGCGTGCCAAGAGGAAATGGGCAGGTTGAACGTCTTAATCAAATCATTATTTCAATATTGTCGAAGGTGGCTGCGAAGGAACCTCTTAAATAGTACCGTTATGTGCCCAACCTGAAAAGAACACTAAATTCAACGAGTAATAGAGCCACCGGTAAGACACCCTGCGAGCTTCTAGCGTCCCGCTCCCGATGATCAAACCCGAAGACCTACAACTTTCAAAGTTATTGGAAAAGGAGTTCATTAATGAGTTTGATGAGAAGAGAAAAGAATTAAGACAAGAAGCTAAGCAGCAGATCGAGAAGGTACAAGAAGAAAACAGAAGCTATTTCAGAAGGCGAAGGAAGGCTGCTATCAAATACAAAGTCAATGATTTGATAGCGATCAAACGTACTCAATTCATGCCTGGTGATAAGCTGTATCCTAAATTTTTGGGACCCTATGAAGTCATTAAAGTTAAAAGCAATGATCGTTATGAAGTCAAAAGGATTGGAAACAATGAAGGACCGATGGTAACCAGTGCTGCAGCGGACTATATGAAACCCTGGTCTACGTTGGATACTGAAGATTCATCTGAGGCAGATGAAAATCAGGATGACCGAGTGTAGGAGCCCTTGCAATCCAACGATGACAAAATTACATTCTGTCCATAATTTTTAAAGAATCACCGTTACAGATCTCTGATAAGCCACCAGCAACAGCGGCAAGAATAAGTTTGCCAGATAAAATTGAGGCAGTCAAGTTACGAGTTAAGCGCAGTTAGGACCGGAACGAATCTAGTGTTCGCCTGTAAAGCTTGATTATTCGCAGATTTAGTTGTAAAGAACTCTTGATATACTTAGTCTTTTTTTTTATTAAATATATACATTAGCTTAGATAATAAGAAAAAAAGTGAACTAACTCATTAGAGTGAATAAAACTGTGTTCTTTTTTATTACAAGAAGGCCTTCGATCAATCCTACATATATGAGTATTTTCCTTCAAAACGCTTTTTTCGCTTTTTCTCGTTCAGAGCAACCAAGTTTCTTTTTACACTATCGTCAAATTCAAGGCGTGAACACAATTCCGACAGACGACAGTGAATATTTCGCTGCAAAACAGGCATTCGAAAAATTGGGAACACAATTGCAACGACAGGCGATGAGCGACGATTGTGAAAGAAGAAGATATTGAAATTTTATTTGTTAAATGTTTCGAGCGTTTCAAAAGGAGATTTTTACCAAGAATATTTTATATTATATTGAAAGAAATGCAATGAACCAAAGTATGGAAAAAAACTGAAAATGCGGAAATTAAGTAAATTAAACGCTTTAAAATATCCATCCGACCCCTGTCTTTTTTGTCCACTTGTCTTGCCTATCTTGTAAACTATAAATTATTTTATGGATTTCGCCTTTCCTCGATCAATTTTTCCTCAAAGCTCATTATTTTCAAATTACCGCGGCGTGCTACCACCTATAAAAGACAAAAGTGAATGCCACAACCATTTCATTCGATTAATTTTGTTGGTAGGACTGCAGCGACGACGACAAAATTAGAAATTTATCAATCCGGACGATAATATCGTCGATCGCTCAACGTCGCTCGTCGCAATTTGGTGCATTCTCTAACCCCGAGGTTACACCTGCAAGTACAGCTTGCATGCAACTTGCACTGCCATACTTCTTGCACGTGTAACCTCTACTGCCATGCTGGCAGTACAGCTTTCAGCGAACTTGCATGCTGAAAAACCATGGCAGCTGGGAGATAGTAATTTGACATTTATACAGTTTTCAAAATGGCGGAAACGAAATGCTTGAGGGAAATTCATAAATTTATACCGGGAAAATGAAATTTTGTGGGATTATTTGCAATACATCATTTACCAACACCTTCATTTTCCTTTTTTCTTGTGTTTTTATCATTGTGATGCTTCCTTTATTGCCATAATTTTCCAATATGCGCAAGAGTTTACGTCTCAATGCCATTGTCTAAATGAACTTGCATGCAAGCTGATAAGACATCAACCGAACTGCTTTCCGCTGTCAAGTTAAAAATCGTGCTGGAAGGGAGGCTTGCATGCAAGCTGTACTTGCTGGTGTAACCGTGGGGTAAGATGCTGTGCTTTTAGAAGTTTGACAGCGATAAATCGTCGTCGTTTGTCGTATGACGTCGCAATTGTGTTTAAGCCTACAGTCACTCCAAAACGCTTTCGAAGTCTTATAGTGTGTTGCTCTAAACAGACTCGTCATTAGGGCAATGCGAATTAGTAGAAGGCACAAATCAACTTCCATTTGTTAATTTTTTCACTTTTACCACTTTTTAAAATTGAAAACAATAAATAGGTATCAAGATAATAACTCTTACGGAATGTGATATATATTTAGGCTAAAAATATCAATTTTTCGTAAGTAAACCTCGGTCTCGTTTAATTTCGTAAAGTTATTTACTTCTATTGTAGTTCAGCCTTAAATCCCAACTGTTAGCTGCCAACGCGACTACTCAATCCGCGTTTAGAAAACACCATTTCGACTCGACTACGCCAACAAAGCGATGTCGATTCGAGGAGTCGGGTCGACACAAATTCAAGTCGAGGTCGAGCCGTTTATACATGGAGTTCAAACCGAGTTAAACCATGGTTCAACTCTGTTAATAAACATCTTAAGATAGAGAGCACAATACACTCCGCGATCTCTCTGTCTTTCTTATAGAAATGTATATACATTATTCAGGAAATTACGTCACAGAACATCTGCCAAAACTTTAATGGGAATAACTTGGATTCCATATATCTTGTGTCAAACTTTACCCAGGGATTACACTTACAAGTACAGCTTGCATGCAACTTGCACTGCCATACTTCTTGCACGTGTTATCCAACTGTCATGCGACTTTCAACGAACTTGCATGATGAAAAATCATAGCAGCTGGGAGATAGTAATTTGACATTTATGCAGCTTTCAAAATGGTGTAAAAGAAAAGCTTGAGAGGAATTCATAAATTTATACCGGGAAAATTAAATTTTCTGAGATCATTTGCATTACACCATTTACCAACACCTTCCTCTTCCTTTTTTCTTGGGTTTTTATCATTCCGATACTTCTTTATTGCTATAATATTTCAATATACGGAAGACTTTACGTCTCAAAGCCATTTTTTAAATGAACTTGCATGCAAGCTGATAAGACATCAATCGAACTGTGTTCTGCTGTCAAGTTTAAATTCTCGTTGGAAGGGGCTTGCATGCAAGCTGTACTTGCTGGTGAAACCCCCGGGTTAAACAGATTGTATGAAGCTGGAAACACAATGCTAACTTCTCCAACCTCGACCTTAGTTAAACTCTAACCCTTGGACCAGAATGAAAGTAGCCACCACGCAGGAAAATGTCACGCAGAAGTGGAATATACTGTGGCAGAAGTAAGCTATAAGGCAATGCCATTAAGTGACCGCAATGAACGTAGGCATCGCAGCCACCACGCAAAAGTTTGTCGAATTTCAACTTTAGCGCAATTATTCTGCGTTGATATTTCACAGCTGATTAATATTTTCTTTGTATTAAAATTTTGTATGCTGAACATCATGAGTTTCAAAGAAAATTTAAAAAACTAATAATATTGTAGTCCCAATTTCTTATTAATGTCGTTTTCGTTTGAACATCCAGATTCGCTCTGTAAGCAACCCCGTTCAATCGCGGTTTCAGAGTGCACCTGACAAAGTTCGCTTGAAGTTCGCTATGAACTTTTTGCGAAAACTCGTTGGTAATTTGTTTGCAGAAAAATTTTGAGCATAATGTAATAATAGTAGAGGTCTTAATAATAATTGTTGACCTTAAAATTAATTAAATTATATCAAATGACAACTAGACTTTGTTTCTGTGAGTGAACCCATAGTGTACCCGAGTAAATTTTCAGAGTGAAACTCATGCTTTTTGGGTTGCCACCAGAGACAACCCACGATGTCACTTTTGCTTCAAATCAACGCTTTGACAGCACTTAGGTTGCATCCAGAGCGAAACTGATGTTCAAACGAAAACGACATAATACACAATTTGGTGTATATGAACACTCCGTAAAATGCCCCGTCCGCCTACACATTCAATTAAAAGAGCCGTGTCCATGTACACTTCTGAGGAGTAGAGAGTAGACCTAATCGAGTTCAACCTCAACGTGGTCGACCTCACCAACTTTGCCATTAGGTTCTTCATAACATGCTTACATATTCTACAAAACTGTCAAAGTTGAGGCTGAGGTTGGAAAATCTAGCACTGTGTTTCCCGCCCATTTATTGGAGCACCCGGTTTCGACTCTAAAACCAAAAAAAGAAGAAGAATAAGAAGAATGAAAACCGTCAAAAATTTAGTTTGTAGCAAGCTAGCTGTGCATTGAAAATTTGCGACGATGACTTCATTTTTGCTTACTGAAATAGCTTTGAATTTATTGGGAAACAAGTTTTATACTGTTAATGGGGAGCACGTAAATGATTTAGTAACATTATATAATTCAGCTCATAATGAGTCTCAGACAGGTGAGCCTTCTCTTGGATCGTTGCTTTGTTTTTCGGAGGCGAACAGTACAAAGGCAGATAATGCCCAGAATGATGTTATTATATTAGATGACGATGACTATGATCAAGCTTCCAATGATTCGGAAAGTCTATCAACTAATTATTATTCTGTGGAAACTAGTGCTATATTGGACAATGCAAGCCCTAATAATTTGCTTGTTGACTGTTCTGTTGCGCAGAATGATGAACAGGTTTTACTTTGCACAAGTACTGCAAATCCGAGGAATATTCAAGAACTTGCAGCTAATAACGAAAACTGTTCTCAGGAAGATGCGGCTCAACTTGTTTCATCAGACAATGAGAATCTTGATAATGAATATTCCAGTCGAAGCAGTGTTAAAAATCCCAACTCTAGAATTTGCAGAGACGACCGCTATTTTAATTCGGATGACATCAATGAACGCTTGTCATATATTATCAAAGCTTCTGGTGAAGAATATGCTCGAATGAAGTGTAAGTTAAATGACCTTAAAAACCACTTCCTGGAATCAAACAGGGATTTAATAAATTTAAAGTCGATTAAAGAGGATGACTCCTTAAACAGATTTTATGTTCAGCAACGAGTCAGTTTGATTGAAGAAAGTGACGCGTTAATGCAATTCATAAAAATAGTAAAAAATGAGGAAGCTCACTCTGAATCAAAAGATATTTTAATTAGAGTCGCCGGTGATATATTAAAAGCTAAGGATTTAATATCATAAAAGTTTAGATTTTTTGTTTAAGTTGTATATGGTAATTTTCGTAATAAACTATGTTATTATTTAAAAAGAATCATGTATATATATTTCTTTCACGTAACCATTTTTTTCGTCAATGGTATAATTTTTTATCACATTTGGGCGATTTCAACGTTGATGTCAGAACTGAGTGCAATCTCCCGAATGCTCTCTTATGCCCGAAACGAAATTCCAGCATTAAATCAAATCTGCACCTTACCTTTCCCGAATATAATTCGCCCATAAAATTGATTTATAAAAGCACAGATGGCACCACAACTAGATGTCGCACGAAATACCAGAACGTTTCGAATGCTGCTTGGCAAGGTTCACCCCATATAAGTGGCATGCTCTTTTTTATAAGAGAATTAAAGCTCTTTTCTGTCTAAAAATTGGGCATGAATCGTTTGTAATAGCATAGATGGCACAAGAACTAAATGTCTTATTGCACACTAGAGTAGAGTATACAGATCGTGAAATGGGGATCCTGTAATGGACAATAACATCTTGGAGCGTGCCGAAAGTATATGTTTTTATAATAGCTGTTTTGTATACATTTGATGCACTTCAGATACAAAAAAATATGAATCACTCGACCTATACATCATTTCAAATGTTGTGGTCCATTCCGGAATGGATCACCCAGCCATATAAATTTTGTATTCTTTTTGGTACTGCATGCGACATCTAGTTCTTGTGCCATCTATGGTAATAGTTACAGAAAGTTTTGAATCTACGAACTTTGTTGGAATTTTGCGGTATTAAATAATTTTTGATTGCCTAGTATTTGGAGGAATCGGTTTTTATGTCTTAAACTGTTATCAAATGTCCTAGGTATACAACTTCCGTTTTAAGGAATTGGCATTTACTCGGATTGAGTTTAAGATTGTATTTGCGCAATCTCTGAAACTACACAAATTAGTATGGCGGTGTTTAACACTAGGTAGGTAACAACTAAAAATTATTATATCGTCTGTATAAAGGGATGCCTCATAACTAAGCCCGGTGAGAGCAGCGGTCAACATTCTCTGAAAACAATTAGAAGATACTTTTAATTCAAAAGGTAATCCTTTGAACTGAAAATAATCACTTTTTGTCGAAAATGCTTTGAGAGGTCTGCCTTCACGGTACTTTTCGTTTTTGTTTTGTCTTTTGTCATCTTAAAATTCTTTTTTCCTCCTTTTTCTTCTCTTTCAATTTTTTTTTTATTATTATTATTCATTTTCCTTTATTTACATATAAATTCCTCGGGTACCTGAAAAGGGGCGAAAGTTTTCTTTTACATTTCCAACAAGCAGCCCTATGCTGTTTCTCAATAAGGTGCATATCCGCCTGAAAAGAGGAAGGAGATCTATGACTGCAAAAGAAGGATTATAATTCGTGCAGAACGCGCACAAATTAGAATTTTTCTCAAAAAGAAAGGAGGAAGGAAAGGGAAAACCAAAAAAGAAGAAACTGTAGTAACAACAGAAGAAAAATTCTAAATCGTGCAGAAGAACCATTTTATAGAAGAAAAAAGGTAGTAACAACAGAATATATTTCAAATTAAAAATTCTAAATTGGCCAAAACGCGCGCAAGTTACAATTTTTCGTTCGAAATCTGCCGCTAGTCACCAACATCCAGGAGACGAAAAAGCCAATTTGCCTAGCGGTAATGCATCGGACGATACCACCATACCATGAACAGGCTGAACTACAATAGATGTAAAAATTGAACGAGACTAAGGTTTACTTACAAAAAAATTGATATTTTTAGCCTAAATATATATCACATTCCGTTAGAGTTATTATCTTCATATTTAATGTTTTCAATTTTAAAAAGTGGTAAAAGTGAACAAAACTAACAAATGGAAGCTGATATAATTGAAGATTTGTGCTTTCTATTAATTCGCAGTGCCCGAATGACATTTTATGTGTTAAATTTTAAAAAGAGGTAAAAGTGAAAAAATTAAAAATCGAAGTTGATTTAATTCAAATCAAATCAAATCAAATCAAAGTGTATTTATTTATAAGCCCCTGCTTAAAGCAGCGTATAACGCTGGGTTCTACGATATTACAGAGTATGACAAACAGTTTATATAAAATATAGCAAAATAAACAATATATTATTAAACAAGAATCAGTTAGCCTAAATAAACAGCTTATACAGATAAAAATTAGTTGCTTATATAGTAACGGAGGTATATAGAATATCGATTCCTCAAATTGAGTCATAAAACATTAGTTGATAGTTTGGATCTATTACAAGTATTGGTGAGGCCAATAACAGCACAGATAGTAGCATGAACATTAAAAATTAAAAAATTAAAAAATAAAAAGATAAAAAGAAAGAAAGATAACAGTTCATTTATAAGCTATAAACACTCGAACATTGCTACAATCACACAAACACAAATCACTTAATCACTAAATCATTAAATCATTAAATCATCAGGCCCCCAAATAATTGGAACAATAAACTGTTTTAACTTAATTCACCAAATAATTAAACCTAGCACTAGCACATTAAACCTAGCACTAGCACAGAGGCACGGCACCATGATTCCAGTTGTCCGATCAACAATTGGAAAGCATTAGGGAGTACTAAAGGATCAAAATATCAGAAGATCCAGTGAAGTTAATTGGTTGAGCAAGTATGTTGAAGATGTTAAGGAATTAAATTACGCCTGTTAGGGGTTGAAGATCAGTGAGTAAGGAGTCTGGAATCATAAACTGATCCGATAATCCATGATTCGATCCGATGATTCAAGATCCGATCCGATGAACATTCGAGTGAATGGTTGTATGAAAACTGCAAAATTTGCATATACGGTATACTAATATAATCAATTAAAACCAAACAACTAGAATGAACCAATTTGAAGAGAACAAAGTAATAACTAGAACAGTATTAAAAAATAGAAAATAGAATAGAATAGGTGGAATGGTAAAAGTAAGATGTAAAATGGGATGGCGTACTAAATCCGTATGGAGTACTACATCCGCATCCGACATCACCAATACTTAGGAACCATAGAAAAGGTGTCAACGTTTGGCAGACCAAGTGAGCAGGGTAGTGATAGTTGCATTTACACAGAGATATATTAGGTTCCTGGGGATGCACATTAGGTTCGACCTCCTAAGAGCTAAGAGCAAGTAAGGCCTTCTTTGAAAATTCGCCAGGCCAGCTAAGCTCCCTTATTTCCTCTGACAATCTATTCCAGCTTGTGACCCCCTGAGCGAATATGCTTTTTCCACCAAACTGTGTATTTATGCTTGGGTAAATAAGCCTTTTGTTGTCCCTTCTACTCCAAGAGAAGCGATTCTTAATATAGCCTGGTAAAAGGCCAAGTCTTGCCTTATGTATAAGTGCCAGTGCTTTGAGTTCATACATGCATTCTAATGATCCGGGTACCAGGATATCCAACAGTGGGCTTACATGAGCTCTTCCTCTGAGATTAAACACGTATCTGGCACATGCTCTAAGTGCCCTCAATAGCCTGTTCAACCCGGTCTGTGAGATTGGATATAGGACAACATCAGCGTAATGAAAGTGTGGCAAAATCAGGGCAGTGAACAGTCTAAGCCTAGTTGTTTCGTCAAAATGGGGTGAAGCTGCGTAGAGAGATCGTAGCCCATGATATACTCTCGCGCACATTAGATTGATCTGTGCTTTCCATGTGAGATTGGAATCCATAAGGAGACCAAGATTTCTTACTGCCTTTGTTGCGAGAGGAATGTTATGACCCATTAGGGTTATCGAAGTGATTTGAGATGCCATATGTGTGCTTCTCTCTGGCCTTATTCCATAACAAATTGCTTGCGTTTTGGAAGGATTCAGCGCAAGCTCATTTAGGACTGCCCAGCTAACGATCCTGTCTAAGGCACCGTTGATGCTAGATACCAAGGCCTCCGATTCTTCCATCCGTGCTCCAGCGTAGATTTGTATGTCGTCCACGTAGATATGAAAACCAATTCCGTTTAGAATTTCGCTGACGTCATTGATGAAGAGTGAGAAGAGTAGGGGAGCAAGGATAGCCCCTTGCGGAACTCCTGAGTTCACCCTTCTTAATGTTGAGTGATTCTCACCTGACCTGACCATAAATAGTCTATTAGACAGATAACTGTCGATCATCAAGCATGCAGATCGAGAAAAACCAAATTGTGATCTGAGCTTTGATACCAACTTGTCATGTGGGACTGAGTCAAACGCTCTACTAAAATCAAGAAGCACATGAATAACAGAAAGGCCCTGGTCGCACATGCTACGAATATCTGCTGTGACTTCCAGAAGAGCCGTGTTGGTTGAATGAAGGCGCCTAAAACCTGACTGCCTGTTATTAAGTAGCCCTTCCATACTGATAAAGTCAGAGATTTGGTCATACTACATAAGTATTCGGCAAACTCGTTTGGGTTAATATTAGATTTCTGCTTAGCCTTGGCTCCCAAACCCATCTCATTCACCTTCCTCCAGTTAATGGCATTCCCTTCTCTAATTCCTCTAAGGGTATTGGATCGCAGCCTTGCTCTGACCATGTAGTCTGCAAGTCTCCGATGCTTATGGTAAGCTCTATAGTTAGTGTGTGTTTTGTTCGCTTTCCACTGCCTGTATGCAATGTCGCGAATTTGACAAGCCAAAAGAACTCCAGGTGTATTGAATATAAGTTCGCTAGTTGAGTGGATCCTAATAGTCTTGAGAGGAACTTGTCTCTCAAAGATTTCGCAGATGGTGTCTGTGAAATGAATGGCCGCAACTTCTGGGTCAGGCTCATTATAAATAGGGGACCAGTCCGCACTGGTTAGGTCCGCCTGGAGAGCATCCTGCTGAATACCATTAAAATTGCGAAACGATTTAGTTTGGAATGGAATAGATAAAGGTAGATCCAATGATGCAAATAAAATTTCATGGTCAGAGATTCCTGGACATTGCCCAGTTGATGATGGACAGAATTGAGGGAGAGACATTAGAAGATCGATGACTGAGGCCGAGCTCGGGCCATGTCGGGTAGGTTCATTATTTAGGATGATTAGCCCTTTTTCAAATATAAGATCTTTAAACGCCCCTGAGAGCGCAGTTCCTGATTCAATGTTGATATTAAAGTCACCGCCAATTAATACTCTCGAGGAGCGACTTAGCACCTCGTCCAAAAATACCGAGAGATCATCTAATTCAACATCAGTGAAAGTGGTTGCACACCTGTAGACCACTGCAAGTGTGATCGGTTCTAAGTTCTTCCCAAAGCCTGAGATTTGAACGGCCATCATTTCCCAGCTGCTATTGCTGGCACGCAGTGTTGGATGGGATTGATGTGTGTTTGTGACATAGATTCCCACACCCCCTCCTCTTTTCCTAGCTCTGTCCAGTCTGTGTAGTTTATACCCTTGAATCTCAACCATTTTCGATGAGTGATGAGTCTTCGTCCAGGTTTCACATAACATAAGAGCACCGATTTTACAGATGTCTGTCAAATGCCTTATCGGTTGAAGATTTTTGGGTGTGGATCGTGCGTTAAGAGACAGTATGTTAAATGCAGATGGAGAAAGAGCTGATGATAACTCTTCCTGTGTGGATAGAGTGGAATGAGCTCTATCCATGATTAATTGTATGGTTGTCGGTGGATGTGGAGCCTAACAGATTCAGAGCAAGTTCGGATGAGAAGCGAGATGAGATAGTATTCACCGCATTCTCTTGAGATCTGTAAGTCACATAGGTTGTTCGATCCCTAGTGGAAACGCTGATCACTTTCCCTTTTCTTTTGAGGTCAAGTGCCCTATGTAGTAGCTCTAGTTCAGCTGTATCGAGATCTTCGTTAATATATACTCGGGAGTCCGGGCAGTCAGCCACTATTTTGCTAAGCGTGAGAGGTGCTGAGCTAAGCCTCCTAATATAGGACTGGAAGAACTTTTTGCAGTCTTCCTCGTTATGGAATCTAATGAAAGATTTAGGATTTAATTTTGATTTGGTCGGGGGTACTGCCTTGGGTTTAAAAGGCAGAGCAAGCTCAATGCGGCTTGTGAATGAGGGTTCAAGACCCACACCCTTGCATAGGTCGGGGAGAAAATCCTCCTTTGATTTGCCAAGTAGGAGTGCACTCGGCAAATTGCTCAAGATTAGAGTTCTTTTCTTTTCGGTATACCTCGTTGCAATGTTGATGCTAGCAAGGGTGCTTACTAACTCTTTCGTTGAGCAGGTGAGGGAGTCAATTTTTGCGGCAAGATGCAGGATTTTTTTTTGCAAATCTGCTAATATATGGTGACTTCCAACCAATGCTGATCCACCATCTAATGGTGAGTCAGCCTTCGGAGTTTGATTAGGGAAGGGCGTTCCTGCGTGATTAATTGTTAATTTTGGAGTTATCTTAAGAGCTTCAGCCGATTTAGCCGCCGAGGGGATTGTCTGATTTTTTACTGCTATCTCTGGGCACTGTGACGTACTGCTGGAGTAAGGTGAACTTAGTGTTTTGTTTGATTTGAAATGCTTGTTTAGATGTTTAATGCAGGGCGAACATATCCATTTCACCCTTTTTTGTGAGTAGCATGAGAGATAATCTGCAGTTGAAATGTTTGCACAGGCTAGATGAGACCAGCCTTTACAACCTGAGCAAGGTAACCAAGTTACCTTAGTTTCGTCAGATGTTTTTTTCGGTGGGTCAGCCCCAGAGTTGCAATTAATGCAGATGTAGACCTCTGCAACTGTTAGAGTCTCAGAGTCAGTATGACTGTCTGCCCTCGATTTGAGTTCCGTAAGAGTTTCTTGTGAGAGTAAACTCGGTTCAGGAGTTGGGACCTTTGTTATTTTCGATGGGTTAGGTAAGTTCTTAGAACCCGAGTTCTGTAGCTTGGTTAATTTAGGTGCGCCTATTGTCGTGTTGTTATCCTTCGCATAAGAGGATTGAACACCCAAATATCTGCTAGGTACAGAGTGACGTCTGGACGAGGTACGAACTTCTATGTCTGGTTTCGTAGTTTTATTATTTTTGTTCCCTCCCTTAGGAGACATTGCCCAAAATTCAGCCGAATTTACCAATTAGTGACAGTCAGAATTCAGAATTATGATTATAATAAATGACTGTAATTAATTATTTGGATATTACTACTTTCTATTAATTCACAGCACCATTTTTATTCCATTTTAAGTTTTACATTGCACTTTTAATCATAATAATAATAATTTAATAATTTAACTGTTTGACACTGCACTTTCTTATGGAATGAACGATTCTTACAGCACCTTTACTGACTGCAATTTGACTTTTAAATTTAACGAAAGTCCCCTGTTTTTTCTTGTTCCCTTACCTCTGGTGGGGGGTGAACAAGGTGATTGATTTAAACGTTGACTGATAATTAGCAACTGCTTTATTAATATATTAACACCGTTTATATACAATTAGAAAAATGCTTAGCTTAACAATAATAATAATAATTTCTTAAGACGTACTCTACAAGGTTCAGCAAATTATGTTTTGTGACCTATTGAGCATAAATGTGCTTACATGGTGATCGGTTTATTGACCGATGAATGCAATTTATTTATTGTTGCATAAATTGCATTGTCATCTTTGTTATGTGTTTGAACATTCTCCCCCTTGGTGACTGCAGTCGCAATATGGTCGTGTGGAGGTAGTTTTAAGGTGAATCTCGGGTTTGTTGATGATTTTGAATCTGCATGTTGAACTAGGCTGGTTCGCTTAGCGGGTTGCGGAGTCCTTTGGCTAAGTTTAATGTCGGGGATGCCTTCAACCTTCCTGGGCGTTAGCGGGCAGCAGGTCTGTACTTGTCGCCTTAAGTTATATGCAAGTGTGATTAGTAGGATGGTAATTACGATTGCACTGACTGCCGAGGCCGTGTGGTGGCCAATTGATTTGAATATAGTTGAGGCTGACACTAGGTCCTGCTGTAGTACTTCTTGATCCCTAATTGCATCGAATAAATGGTTGGATGATTTTAAAATTGGTTCACGTTCAATGATTTCTCTGTGTGTTTTTCTTGTCATTATAGTGGTGCTTATGTTGAAATTCATTGCCTTGTTAAATGTCGATTTAACTGGTATCTTAGCAGTTATTGTTGATGTTAGTGTATTCTTCTTAGTTTGGATGAGGCAGTTGTTGCTGATCTGAATTATTCCTATTTTATCGAGAATGATGTCTTCTGTTACTCCATTACATTTGACCGCTGCGGTGGTGGGTGAGCTGCTGATGAATAGCCAAGTGTTGGCCATGTAAAGATGCTTCCATAATGTGGTTGATAAAGAGAACTGCTTCAAGGAGCAGTGTTGTTTTTCTTGGCGCTGGTAGATCTCATCAATGATACAATTTGGGTTTGTTTCGATACTGCTGACAACTGTTGGAGTACACAACATCAAGTGTTTTGCTTGGGTGATACAATTGGCTAGTTCTGCTTCAGTAAGCTCGAAGTAGGTTTGAGTGTTATAGTTTGTACCTATTATGGATCTGCTAATGTCTGGTGCTATGTATGTATTGTTTTTAATGTGGTAGGGTATAGTAGTAGCCTTCATTAGAGTGTATTGATCCCTCTATATGATGGGAAGATATCCATAAATAATAATATTTCCGTTGTCTCTGACTATTTCTAGTCTTTCTTCTGGTGTGCCAGAGACCTTTAAGTTGGAAGGAATTTGATCGGAGGCTTTAATGGTGATATTTGCTAATTTTGCCGGTGACATGAATTCAAATAGATTTCCCCTTTTCATGGTAATCCTCGCCTCGCGAGTCTTATATAATGTTCTTCTAGGTCACTGAGGAAGTTTATCGCAAGTTGATATGCGGCGATGATATTGATATTAATCCTGTTGGTGTCAGTTTGGGAGAACCATCCTTGAACTTTGTTGATTTCCTCTAGAGCCTTGTTTAGTTTGTTTGTAAACATGTTTATTTTTTGAGTTACGCGGGCTTCTGTGTCGTTGACTACGGCTATAGTAGAGAGCATTAGACTTGATTGATGTTGGGCTGCTTGTTGTAAGATTTGTTGGTTTTGACGAAGAGTGTTAATGTCTGTATACACATCTTCATTGACTCCAAAAACGTATTCTAGTATATTGCCAAATATATTTCGCCTTTTTCGTTTGGTATCTAGATCTTTTAGCAATGTCATTTCATGGGATAACGTTCGTCCTTTTTCCTTTAAATGCTGAAGTAGTAGATCACAATGGATGTCACTGGATAGGTGCCGGGATCTGTTACATACATCTTCCATTTGTGATAATGTCTTTTCAATTTTATGTTCGTCTGATTTTATATTCAGTGGATAGCTCAGCTCGACTCTAAGCGTTCCTCTTTTCAGATTTGCTTCACCGATATGCTCGATGTACAACCCTGCCTTTGGTTGTGTTATGTTATAGGAGCAACTCCCTATCTTTGCAAACAAAATAAGTAGGAGACAAAGAATGGTTGGGTGTGTTGTTGTCCACCCTCCTCCATGTCCTCCGTGATTGATGGAACTTCTATACTTCTCGGAGTAGTACATCTTAGCTAACTTAGGCAATTTGTAACGTTCTTCGTAAGCTTTGACTGTCTGTAACTGTTTTTCTATAGGTACTAGTGTTTTGTATCCTGTTACAGGGAATATGCGAATGCCTTTACGTTTCCGTTGCATGTGTTCGTGTCGGCATTGATTTAATTGTGTCTTGAATTTTGACGGCGCGTTTGGGCAAGTTTCCCTTACCGGTTTCTCAGATCGTTTCTCAATTTTGGCTTTTACGTTGTTGGCTTCGTTGTCTGTTAACTTATGCTTCCTGTTATTTTTTGGTGTGGTTTCCTGTGTTGGAAGCCTCTGTACTAAAACTGTTGTAATATTCGTGTATGGTTTGATTGCTGCTGGAGGTTCAATACATTCTTGCTCATTTTCTATGGGTAATTTGCATAATTTTGTTATTGGTCTTTTCAAAATGATATTTCCCTTGCATCGAAGACTCGCTACTCGCGTGAGTCCATCCTTTCCGGGATGTGTCTCAGTTACACGTGCAAGGAGCCACCTTGTTGGTGGTAGGTTTTCATCCTTGATTAAAACAAGTTGTCCAGGCTCTATGTTATCTTGTTTTGTGCGCCACTTGGGTCTCTGTTGTAGGCGTGACAAATATTCTGTTGACCATATTTTCCAGAAGTCTCTTTGAAGTTTGCTTACAAGTTTCCATCTAGTTAAACTGTTAATATTTGTTTCCTTTTCAGCACAAATGGGTGTGCTCAGCGGTGCTCTGCCCATCAAAAAATGACCTGGTCTTAACGCAGCGAGATCATTTGGGTCATCACTGAGCGGACAAATGGGTCGAGAGTTGAGACATGCTTCTATTTGGTATAGTAATGTCGTTAATTCTTCAAAGGTTAAAGTCGTTTCTCCAATAATTCTTTTAAGGTGGTGTTTGATTGCTTTTACACCAGCTTCCCAAAGTCCGCCCATGTGAGGTGCTCCTGGTGGGTTGAAATGCCATTGTGTCCCGTCAGAGGCTAGTAGATTCACTACCTCAGGCGTGTTATCGGTTATCGCTTTTCTGAATTCTTCTTTAAGTATTTTTTGTGCTCCAACAAAATTAGTTCCACAATCGCTATAAAGATGTTTGCAGAGGCCACGTCTAGCAGTAAATCTCTTGAATGCCGCTAAAAATGCTTCAGTGGTTAAATCACTGACAACCTCAATGTGTATTGCCTTTGTTGCTAAGCATACAAAAACGGCTATATATCCCTTATAGGATTTATGTCCACGCCCCTTTGATGCTCTTAAATGAATTGGACCAGCGTAGTCGACGCCTGTGTGAGTAAATGGTTTAGATGGTTCTATTCTTGCGGCTGGTAGGTTGCCCATTAGTTGGTGAGTTACTTCTGATTTAAATCGAAAGCATCTTATACATTTATGAATGAGGTCTCGTATGATAGTTCATGCCTTTGGGATCCAATATTGTTTTCGGACGTATGCCAGTGTACTTTGGTTACCCCCATGGAGTGTTTTTAGGTGAGCCTGCTGAATTATAAGGTTAGTCAAATGGCATTTCCGCGGTAGAATTATTGGATGTTTTTCATTTTCAGTGAGTGTTGAGTTTTCAAGTCGTCCTTCCACTCTTAAAATCCCTGCCTTATCTAGCACTGGGTTGAGTGGTAAAAGCTTATTCTTGGGACCGAGTGCTTTACCTGCTCTTAATTCTTCAATTTCCTTGTGAAAATGCGCTGCTTGTGTTAATTTTACTACTTGCATTCTTGCTTCTTCAAGTTCGGAAGTGCTGATTATTGAGGCTTGACTTTTTTGCTTTGTATTTTGACAATTCCGAATGAATTTGTTGCAAATGGCTAGTACTCGAATTAGTCTGTGCATGGTTGAGAATCGTTCGATTATATTGTCGGTAGATGTTACTGTTGTAAGTGTTGTATACGTTGGTTTAATTTCCAGTTCAGTTGCACTACTTTTTATGTTAGTTTGTCGCCACCGTTCCTTGGGGTAATTTAGCCACCTTGGACCTGTTTGGGACCCCTGTCTTTTTTGTCCACTTGTCTTGCCTATCTTGTAAACTATAAATTATTTTATGGATTTCGCCTTTCCTCGATCAATTTTTCCTCAAAGCTCATTATTTTCAAATTACCGCGGCGTGCTACCACCTATAAAAGACAAAAGTGAATGCCACAACCATTTCATTCGATTAATTTTGTTGGTAGGACTGCAGCGACGACGACAAAATTAGAAATTTATCAATCCGGACGATAATATCGTCGATCGCTCAACGTCGCTCGTCGCAATTTGGTGCATTCTCTAACCCCGAGGTTACACCTGCAAGTACAGCTTGCATGCAACTTGCACTGCCATACTTCTTGCACGTGTAACCTCTACTGCCATGCTGGCAGTACAGCTTTCAGCGAACTTGCATGCTGAAAAACCATGGCAGCTGGGAGATAGTAATTTGACATTTATACAGTTTTCAAAATGGCGGAAACGAAATGCTTGAGGGAAATTCATAAATTTATACCGGGAAAATGAAATTTTGTGGGATTATTTGCAATACATCATTTACCAACACCTTCATTTTCCTTTTTTCTTGTGTTTTTATCATTGTGATGCTTCCTTTATTGCCATAATTTTCCAATATGCGCAAGAGTTTACGTCTCAATGCCATTGTCTAAATGAACTTGCATGCAAGCTGATAAGACATCAACCGAACTGCTTTCCGCTGTCAAGTTAAAAATCGTGCTGGAAGGGAGGCTTGCATGCAAGCTGTACTTGCTGGTGTAACCGTGGGGTAAGATGCTGTGCTTTTAGAAGTTTGACAGCGATAAATCGTCGTCGTTTGTCGTATGACGTCGCAATTGTGTTTAAGCCTACAGTCACTCCAAAACGCTTTCGAAGTCTTATAGTGTGTTGCTCTAAACAGACTCGTCATTAGGGCAATGCGAATTAGTAGAAGGCACAAATCAACTTCCATTTGTTAATTTTTTCACTTTTACCACTTTTTAAAATTGAAAACAATAAATAGGTATCAAGATAATAACTCTTACGGAATGTGATATATATTTAGGCTAAAAATATCAATTTTTCGTAAGTAAACCTCGGTCTCGTTTAATTTCGTAAAGTTATTTACTTCTATTGTAGTTCAGCCTTAAATCCCAACTGTTAGCTGCCAACGCGACTACTCAATCCGCGTTTAGAAAACACCATTTCGACTCGACTACGCCAACAAAGCGATGTCGATTCGAGGAGTCGGGTCGACACAAATTCAAGTCGAGGTCGAGCCGTTTATACATGGAGTTCAAACCGAGTTAAACCATGGTTCAACTCTGTTAATAAACATCTTAAGATAGAGAGCACAATACACTCCGCGATCTCTCTGTCTTTCTTATAGAAATGTATATACATTATTCAGGAAATTACGTCACAGAACATCTGCCAAAACTTTAATGGGAATAACTTGGATTCCATATATCTTGTGTCAAACTTTACCCAGGGATTACACTTACAAGTACAGCTTGCATGCAACTTGCACTGCCATACTTCTTGCACGTGTTATCCAACTGTCATGCGACTTTCAACGAACTTGCATGATGAAAAATCATAGCAGCTGGGAGATAGTAATTTGACATTTATGCAGCTTTCAAAATGGTGTAAAAGAAAAGCTTGAGAGGAATTCATAAATTTATACCGGGAAAATTAAATTTTCTGAGATCATTTGCATTACACCATTTACCAACACCTTCCTCTTCCTTTTTTCTTGGGTTTTTATCATTCCGATACTTCTTTATTGCTATAATATTTCAATATACGGAAGACTTTACGTCTCAAAGCCATTTTTTAAATGAACTTGCATGCAAGCTGATAAGACATCAATCGAACTGTGTTCTGCTGTCAAGTTTAAATTCTCGTTGGAAGGGGCTTGCATGCAAGCTGTACTTGCTGGTGAAACCCCCGGGTTAAACAGATTGTATGAAGCTGGAAACACAATGCTAACTTCTCCAACCTCGACCTTAGTTAAACTCTAACCCTTGGACCAGAATGAAAGTAGCCACCACGCAGGAAAATGTCACGCAGAAGTGGAATATACTGTGGCAGAAGTAAGCTATAAGGCAATGCCATTAAGTGACCGCAATGAACGTAGGCATCGCAGCCACCACGCAAAAGTTTGTCGAATTTCAACTTTAGCGCAATTATTCTGCGTTGATATTTCACAGCTGATTAATATTTTCTTTGTATTAAAATTTTGTATGCTGAACATCATGAGTTTCAAAGAAAATTTAAAAAACTAATAATATTGTAGTCCCAATTTCTTATTAATGTCGTTTTCGTTTGAACATCCAGATTCGCTCTGTAAGCAACCCCGTTCAATCGCGGTTTCAGAGTGCACCTGACAAAGTTCGCTTGAAGTTCGCTATGAACTTTTTGCGAAAACTCGTTGGTAATTTGTTTGCAGAAAAATTTTGAGCATAATGTAATAATAGTAGAGGTCTTAATAATAATTGTTGACCTTAAAATTAATTAAATTATATCAAATGACAACTAGACTTTGTTTCTGTGAGTGAACCCATAGTGTACCCGAGTAAATTTTCAGAGTGAAACTCATGCTTTTTGGGTTGCCACCAGAGACAACCCACGATGTCACTTTTGCTTCAAATCAACGCTTTGACAGCACTTAGGTTGCATCCAGAGCGAAACTGATGTTCAAACGAAAACGACATAATACACAATTTGGTGTATATGAACACTCCGTAAAATGCCCCGTCCGCCTACACATTCAATTAAAAGAGCCGTGTCCATGTACACTTCTGAGGAGTAGAGAGTAGACCTAATCGAGTTCAACCTCAACGTGGTCGACCTCACCAACTTTGCCATTAGGTTCTTCATAACATGCTTACATATTCTACAAAACTGTCAAAGTTGAGGCTGAGGTTGGAAAATCTAGCACTGTGTTTCCCGCCCATTTATTGGAGCACCCGGTTTCGACTCTAAAACCAAAAAAAGAAGAAGAATAAGAAGAATGAAAACCGTCAAAAATTTAGTTTGTAGCAAGCTAGCTGTGCATTGAAAATTTGCGACGATGACTTCATTTTTGCTTACTGAAATAGCTTTGAATTTATTGGGAAACAAGTTTTATACTGTTAATGGGGAGCACGTAAATGATTTAGTAACATTATATAATTCAGCTCATAATGAGTCTCAGACAGGTGAGCCTTCTCTTGGATCGTTGCTTTGTTTTTCGGAGGCGAACAGTACAAAGGCAGATAATGCCCAGAATGATGTTATTATATTAGATGACGATGACTATGATCAAGCTTCCAATGATTCGGAAAGTCTATCAACTAATTATTATTCTGTGGAAACTAGTGCTATATTGGACAATGCAAGCCCTAATAATTTGCTTGTTGACTGTTCTGTTGCGCAGAATGATGAACAGGTTTTACTTTGCACAAGTACTGCAAATCCGAGGAATATTCAAGAACTTGCAGCTAATAACGAAAACTGTTCTCAGGAAGATGCGGCTCAACTTGTTTCATCAGACAATGAGAATCTTGATAATGAATATTCCAGTCGAAGCAGTGTTAAAAATCCCAACTCTAGAATTTGCAGAGACGACCGCTATTTTAATTCGGATGACATCAATGAACGCTTGTCATATATTATCAAAGCTTCTGGTGAAGAATATGCTCGAATGAAGTGTAAGTTAAATGACCTTAAAAACCACTTCCTGGAATCAAACAGGGATTTAATAAATTTAAAGTCGATTAAAGAGGATGACTCCTTAAACAGATTTTATGTTCAGCAACGAGTCAGTTTGATTGAAGAAAGTGACGCGTTAATGCAATTCATAAAAATAGTAAAAAATGAGGAAGCTCACTCTGAATCAAAAGATATTTTAATTAGAGTCGCCGGTGATATATTAAAAGCTAAGGATTTAATATCATAAAAGTTTAGATTTTTTGTTTAAGTTGTATATGGTAATTTTCGTAATAAACTATGTTATTATTTAAAAAGAATCATGTATATATATTTCTTTCACGTAACCATTTTTTTCGTCAATGGTATAATTTTTTATCACATTTGGGCGATTTCAACGTTGATGTCAGAACTGAGTGCAATCTCCCGAATGCTCTCTTATGCCCGAAACGAAATTCCAGCATTAAATCAAATCTGCACCTTACCTTTCCCGAATATAATTCGCCCATAAAATTGATTTATAAAAGCACAGATGGCACCACAACTAGATGTCGCACGAAATACCAGAACGTTTCGAATGCTGCTTGGCAAGGTTCACCCCATATAAGTGGCATGCTCTTTTTTATAAGAGAATTAAAGCTCTTTTCTGTCTAAAAATTGGGCATGAATCGTTTGTAATAGCATAGATGGCACAAGAACTAAATGTCTTATTGCACACTAGAGTAGAGTATACAGATCGTGAAATGGGGATCCTGTAATGGACAATAACATCTTGGAGCGTGCCGAAAGTATATGTTTTTATAATAGCTGTTTTGTATACATTTGATGCACTTCAGATACAAAAAAATATGAATCACTCGACCTATACATCATTTCAAATGTTGTGGTCCATTCCGGAATGGATCACCCAGCCATATAAATTTTGTATTCTTTTTGGTACTGCATGCGACATCTAGTTCTTGTGCCATCTATGGTAATAGTTACAGAAAGTTTTGAATCTACGAACTTTGTTGGAATTTTGCGGTATTAAATAATTTTTGATTGCCTAGTATTTGGAGGAATCGGTTTTTATGTCTTAAACTGTTATCAAATGTCCTAGGTATACAACTTCCGTTTTAAGGAATTGGCATTTACTCGGATTGAGTTTAAGATTGTATTTGCGCAATCTCTGAAACTACACAAATTAGTATGGCGGTGTTTAACACTAGGTAGGTAACAACTAAAAATTATTATATCGTCTGTATAAAGGGATGCCTCATAACTAAGCCCGGTGAGAGCAGCGGTCAACATTCTCTGAAAACAATTAGAAGATACTTTTAATTCAAAAGGTAATCCTTTGAACTGAAAATAATCACTTTTTGTCGAAAATGCTTTGAGAGGTCTGCCTTCACGGTACTTTTCGTTTTTGTTTTGTCTTTTGTCATCTTAAAATTCTTTTTTCCTCCTTTTTCTTCTCTTTCAATTTTTTTTTTATTATTATTATTCATTTTCCTTTATTTACATATAAATTCCTCGGGTACCTGAAAAGGGGCGAAAGTTTTCTTTTACATTTCCAACAAGCAGCCCTATGCTGTTTCTCAATAAGGTGCATATCCGCCTGAAAAGAGGAAGGAGATCTATGACTGCAAAAGAAGGATTATAATTCGTGCAGAACGCGCACAAATTAGAATTTTTCTCAAAAAGAAAGGAGGAAGGAAAGGGAAAACCAAAAAAGAAGAAACTGTAGTAACAACAGAAGAAAAATTCTAAATCGTGCAGAAGAACCATTTTATAGAAGAAAAAAGGTAGTAACAACAGAATATATTTCAAATTAAAAATTCTAAATTGGCCAAAACGCGCGCAAGTTACAATTTTTCGTTCGAAATCTGCCGCTAGTCACCAACATCCAGGAGACGAAAAAGCCAATTTGCCTAGCGGTAATGCATCGGACGATACCACCATACCATGAACAGGCTGAACTACAATAGATGTAAAAATTGAACGAGACTAAGGTTTACTTACAAAAAAATTGATATTTTTAGCCTAAATATATATCACATTCCGTTAGAGTTATTATCTTCATATTTAATGTTTTCAATTTTAAAAAGTGGTAAAAGTGAACAAAACTAACAAATGGAAGCTGATATAATTGAAGATTTGTGCTTTCTATTAATTCGCAGTGCCCGAATGACATTTTATGTGTTAAATTTTAAAAAGAGGTAAAAGTGAAAAAATTAAAAATCGAAGTTGATTTAATTCAAATCAAATCAAATCAAATCAAAGTGTATTTATTTATAAGCCCCTGCTTAAAGCAGCGTATAACGCTGGGTTCTACGATATTACAGAGTATGACAAACAGTTTATATAAAATATAGCAAAATAAACAATATATTATTAAACAAGAATCAGTTAGCCTAAATAAACAGCTTATACAGATAAAAATTAGTTGCTTATATAGTAACGGAGGTATATAGAATATCGATTCCTCAAATTGAGTCATAAAACATTAGTTGATAGTTTGGATCTATTACAAGTATTGGTGAGGCCAATAACAGCACAGATAGTAGCATGAACATTAAAAATTAAAAAATTAAAAAATAAAAAGATAAAAAGAAAGAAAGATAACAGTTCATTTATAAGCTATAAACACTCGAACATTGCTACAATCACACAAACACAAATCACTTAATCACTAAATCATTAAATCATTAAATCATCAGGCCCCCAAATAATTGGAACAATAAACTGTTTTAACTTAATTCACCAAATAATTAAACCTAGCACTAGCACATTAAACCTAGCACTAGCACAGAGGCACGGCACCATGATTCCAGTTGTCCGATCAACAATTGGAAAGCATTAGGGAGTACTAAAGGATCAAAATATCAGAAGATCCAGTGAAGTTAATTGGTTGAGCAAGTATGTTGAAGATGTTAAGGAATTAAATTACGCCTGTTAGGGGTTGAAGATCAGTGAGTAAGGAGTCTGGAATCATAAACTGATCCGATAATCCATGATTCGATCCGATGATTCAAGATCCGATCCGATGAACATTCGAGTGAATGGTTGTATGAAAACTGCAAAATTTGCATATACGGTATACTAATATAATCAATTAAAACCAAACAACTAGAATGAACCAATTTGAAGAGAACAAAGTAATAACTAGAACAGTATTAAAAAATAGAAAATAGAATAGAATAGGTGGAATGGTAAAAGTAAGATGTAAAATGGGATGGCGTACTAAATCCGTATGGAGTACTACATCCGCATCCGACATCACCAATACTTAGGAACCATAGAAAAGGTGTCAACGTTTGGCAGACCAAGTGAGCAGGGTAGTGATAGTTGCATTTACACAGAGATATATTAGGTTCCTGGGGATGCACATTAGGTTCGACCTCCTAAGAGCTAAGAGCAAGTAAGGCCTTCTTTGAAAATTCGCCAGGCCAGCTAAGCTCCCTTATTTCCTCTGACAATCTATTCCAGCTTGTGACCCCCTGAGCGAATATGCTTTTTCCACCAAACTGTGTATTTATGCTTGGGTAAATAAGCCTTTTGTTGTCCCTTCTACTCCAAGAGAAGCGATTCTTAATATAGCCTGGTAAAAGGCCAAGTCTTGCCTTATGTATAAGTGCCAGTGCTTTGAGTTCATACATGCATTCTAATGATCCGGGTACCAGGATATCCAACAGTGGGCTTACATGAGCTCTTCCTCTGAGATTAAACACGTATCTGGCACATGCTCTAAGTGCCCTCAATAGCCTGTTCAACCCGGTCTGTGAGATTGGATATAGGACAACATCAGCGTAATGAAAGTGTGGCAAAATCAGGGCAGTGAACAGTCTAAGCCTAGTTGTTTCGTCAAAATGGGGTGAAGCTGCGTAGAGAGATCGTAGCCCATGATATACTCTCGCGCACATTAGATTGATCTGTGCTTTCCATGTGAGATTGGAATCCATAAGGAGACCAAGATTTCTTACTGCCTTTGTTGCGAGAGGAATGTTATGACCCATTAGGGTTATCGAAGTGATTTGAGATGCCATATGTGTGCTTCTCTCTGGCCTTATTCCATAACAAATTGCTTGCGTTTTGGAAGGATTCAGCGCAAGCTCATTTAGGACTGCCCAGCTAACGATCCTGTCTAAGGCACCGTTGATGCTAGATACCAAGGCCTCCGATTCTTCCATCCGTGCTCCAGCGTAGATTTGTATGTCGTCCACGTAGATATGAAAACCAATTCCGTTTAGAATTTCGCTGACGTCATTGATGAAGAGTGAGAAGAGTAGGGGAGCAAGGATAGCCCCTTGCGGAACTCCTGAGTTCACCCTTCTTAATGTTGAGTGATTCTCACCTGACCTGACCATAAATAGTCTATTAGACAGATAACTGTCGATCATCAAGCATGCAGATCGAGAAAAACCAAATTGTGATCTGAGCTTTGATACCAACTTGTCATGTGGGACTGAGTCAAACGCTCTACTAAAATCAAGAAGCACATGAATAACAGAAAGGCCCTGGTCGCACATGCTACGAATATCTGCTGTGACTTCCAGAAGAGCCGTGTTGGTTGAATGAAGGCGCCTAAAACCTGACTGCCTGTTATTAAGTAGCCCTTCCATACTGATAAAGTCAGAGATTTGGTCATACTACATAAGTAGTCGGCAAACTCGTTTGGGTTAATATTAGATTTCTGCTTAGCCTTGGCTCCCAAACCCATCTCATTCACCTTCCTCCAGTTAATGGCATTCCCTTCTCTAATTCCTCTAAGGGTATTGGATCGCAGCCTTGCTCTGACCATGTAGTCTGCAAGTCTCCGATGCTTATGGTAAGCTCTATAGTTAGTGTGTGTTTTGTTCGCTTTCCACTGCCTGTATGCAATGTCGCGAATTTGACAAGCCAAAAGAACTCCAGGTGTATTGAATATAAGTTCGCTAGTTGAGTGGATCCTAATAGTCTTGAGAGGAACTTGTCTCTCAAAGATTTCGCAGATGGTGTCTGTGAAATGAATGGCCGCAACTTCTGGGTCAGGCTCATTATAAATAGGGGACCAGTCCGCACTGGTTAGGTCCGCCTGGAGAGCATCCTGCTGAATACCATTAAAATTGCGAAACGATTTAGTTTGGAATGGAATAGATAAAGGTAGATCCAATGATGCAAATAAAATTTCATGGTCAGAGATTCCTGGACATTGCCCAGTTGATGATGGACAGAATTGAGGGAGAGACATTAGAAGATCGATGACTGAGGCCGAGCTCGGGCCATGTCGGGTAGGTTCATTATTTAGGATGATTAGCCCTTTTTCAAATATAAGATCTTTAAACGCCCCTGAGAGCGCAGTTCCTGATTCAATGTTGATATTAAAGTCACCGCCAATTAATACTCTCGAGGAGCGACTTAGCACCTCGTCCAAAAATACCGAGAGATCATCTAATTCAACATCAGTGAAAGTGGTTGCACACCTGTAGACCACTGCAAGTGTGATCGGTTCTAAGTTCTTCCCAAAGCCTGAGATTTGAACGGCCATCATTTCCCAGCTGCTATTGCTGGCACGCAGTGTTGGATGGGATTGATGTGTGTTTGTGACATAGATTCCCACACCCCCTCCTCTTTTCCTAGCTCTGTCCAGTCTGTGTAGTTTATACCCTTGAATCTCAACCATTTTCGATGAGTGATGAGTCTTCGTCCAGGTTTCACATAACATAAGAGCACCGATTTTACAGATGTCTGTCAAATGCCTTATCGGTTGAAGATTTTTGGGTGTGGATCGTGCGTTAAGAGACAGTATGTTAAATGCAGATGGAGAAAGAGCTGATGATAACTCTTCCTGTGTGGATAGAGTGGAATGAGCTCTATCCATGATTAATTGTATGGTTGTCGGTGGATGTGGAGCCTAACAGATTCAGAGCAAGTTCGGATGAGAAGCGAGATGAGATAGTATTCACCGCATTCTCTTGAGATCTGTAAGTCACATAGGTTGTTCGATCCCTAGTGGAAACGCTGATCACTTTCCCTTTTCTTTTGAGGTCAAGTGCCCTATGTAGTAGCTCTAGTTCAGCTGTATCGAGATCTTCGTTAATATATACTCGGGAGTCCGGGCAGTCAGCCACTATTTTGCTAAGCGTGAGAGGTGCTGAGCTAAGCCTCCTAATATAGGACTGGAAGAACTTTTTGCAGTCTTCCTCGTTATGGAATCTAATGAAAGATTTAGGATTTAATTTTGATTTGGTCGGGGGTACTGCCTTGGGTTTAAAAGGCAGAGCAAGCTCAATGCGGCTTGTGAATGAGGGTTCAAGACCCACACCCTTGCATAGGTCGGGGAGAAAATCCTCCTTTGATTTGCCAAGTAGGAGTGCACTCGGCAAATTGCTCAAGATTAGAGTTCTTTTCTTTTCGGTATACCTCGTTGCAATGTTGATGCTAGCAAGGGTGCTTACTAACTCTTTCGTTGAGCAGGTGAGGGAGTCAATTTTTGCGGCAAGATGCAGGATTTTTTTTTGCAAATCTGCTAATATATGGTGACTTCCAACCAATGCTGATCCACCATCTAATGGTGAGTCAGCCTTCGGAGTTTGATTAGGGAAGGGCGTTCCTGCGTGATTAATTGTTAATTTTGGAGTTATCTTAAGAGCTTCAGCCGATTTAGCCGCCGAGGGGATTGTCTGATTTTTTACTGCTATCTCTGGGCACTGTGACGTACTGCTGGAGTAAGGTGAACTTAGTGTTTTGTTTGATTTGAAATGCTTGTTTAGATGTTTAATGCAGGGCGAACATATCCATTTCACCCTTTTTTGTGAGTAGCATGAGAGATAATCTGCAGTTGAAATGTTTGCACAGGCTAGATGAGACCAGCCTTTACAACCTGAGCAAGGTAACCAAGTTACCTTAGTTTCGTCAGATGTTTTTTTCGGTGGGTCAGCCCCAGAGTTGCAATTAATGCAGATGTAGACCTCTGCAACTGTTAGAGTCTCAGAGTCAGTATGACTGTCTGCCCTCGATTTGAGTTCCGTAAGAGTTTCTTGTGAGAGTAAACTCGGTTCAGGAGTTGGGACCTTTGTTATTTTCGATGGGTTAGGTAAGTTCTTAGAACCCGAGTTCTGTAGCTTGGTTAATTTAGGTGCGCCTATTGTCGTGTTGTTATCCTTCGCATAAGAGGATTGAACACCCAAATATCTGCTAGGTACAGAGTGACGTCTGGACGAGGTACGAACTTCTATGTCTGGTTTCGTAGTTTTATTATTTTTGTTCCCTCCCTTAGGAGACATTGCCCAAAATTCAGCCGAATTTACCAATTAGTGACAGTCAGAATTCAGAATTATGATTATAATAAATGACTGTAATTAATTATTTGGATATTACTACTTTCTATTAATTCACAGCACCATTTTTATTCCATTTTAAGTTTTACATTGCACTTTTAATCATAATAATAATAATTTAATAATTTAACTGTTTGACACTGCACTTTCTTATGGAATGAACGATTCTTACAGCACCTTTACTGACTGCAATTTGACTTTTAAATTTAACGAAAGTCCCCTGTTTTTTCTTGTTCCCTTACCTCTGGTGGGGGGTGAACAAGGTGATTGATTTAAACGTTGACTGATAATTAGCAACTGCTTTATTAATATATTAACACCGTTTATATACAATTAGAAAAATGCTTAGCTTAACAATAATAATAATAATTTCTTAAGACGTACTCTACAAGGTTCAGCAAATTATGTTTTGTGACCTATTGAGCATAAATGTGCTTACATGGTGATCGGTTTATTGACCGATGAATGCAATTTATTTATTGTTGCATAAATTGCATTGTCATCTTTGTTATGTGTTTGAACATTCTCCCCCTTGGTGACTGCAGTCGCAATATGGTCGTGTGGAGGTAGTTTTAAGGTGAATCTCGGGTTTGTTGATGATTTTGAATCTGCATGTTGAACTAGGCTGGTTCGCTTAGCGGGTTGCGGAGTCCTTTGGCTAAGTTTAATGTCGGGGATGCCTTCAACCTTCCTGCGCGTTAGCGGGCAGCAGGTCTGTACTTGTCGCCTTAAGTTATATGCAAGTGTGATTAGTAGGATGGTAATTACGATTGCACTGACTGCCGAGGCCGTGTGGTGGCCAATTGATTTGAATATAGTTGAGGCTGACACTAGGTCCTGCTGTAGTACTTCTTGATCCCTAATTGCATCGAATAAATGGTTGGATGATTTTAAAATTGGTTCACGTTCAATGATTTCTCTGTGTGTTTTTCTTGTCATTATAGTGGTGCTTATGTTGAAATTCATTGCCTTGTTAAATGTCGATTTAACTGGTATCTTAGCAGTTATTGTTGATGTTAGTGTATTCTTCTTAGTTTGGATGAGGCAGTTGTTGCTGATCTGAATTATTCCTATTTTATCGAGAATGATGTCTTCTGTTACTCCATTACATTTGACCGCTGCGGTGGTGGGTGAGCTGCTGATGAATAGCCAAGTGTTGGCCATGTAAAGATGCTTCCATAATGTGGTTGATAAAGAGAACTGCTTCAAGGAGCAGTGTTGTTTTTCTTGGCGCTGGTAGATCTCATCAATGATACAATTTGGGTTTGTTTCGATACTGCTGACAACTGTTGGAGTACACAACATCAAGTGTTTTGCTTGGGTGATACAATTGGCTAGTTCTGCTTCAGTAAGCTCGAAGTAGGTTTGAGTGTTATAGTTTGTACCTATTATGGATCTGCTAATGTCTGGTGCTATGTATGTATTGTTTTTAATGTGGTAGGGTATAGTAGTAGCCTTCATTAGAGTGTATTGATCCCTCTATATGATGGGAAGATATCCATAAATAATAATATTTCCGTTGTCTCTGACTATTTCTAGTCTTTCTTCTGGTGTGCCAGAGACCTTTAAGTTGGAAGGAATTTGATCGGAGGCTTTAATGGTGATATTTGCTAATTTTGCCGGTGACATGAATTCAAATAGATTTCCCCTTTTCATGGTAATCCTCGCCTCGCGAGTCTTATATAATGTTCTTCTAGGTCACTGAGGAAGTTTATCGCAAGTTGATATGCGGCGATGATATTGATATTAATCCTGTTGGTGTCAGTTTGGGAGAACCATCCTTGAACTTTGTTGATTTCCTCTAGAGCCTTGTTTAGTTTGTTTGTAAACATGTTTATTTTTTGAGTTACGCGGGCTTCTGTGTCGTTGACTACGGCTATAGTAGAGAGCATTAGACTTGATTGATGTTGGGCTGCTTGTTGTAAGATTTGTTGGTTTTGACGAAGAGTGTTAATGTCTGTATACACATCTTCATTGACTCCAAAAACGTATTCTAGTATATTGCCAAATATATTTCGCCTTTTTCGTTTGGTATCTAGATCTTTTAGCAATGTCATTTCATGGGATAACGTTCGTCCTTTTTCCTTTAAATGCTGAAGTAGTAGATCACAATGGATGTCACTGGATAGGTGCCGGGATCTGTTACATACATCTTCCATTTGTGATAATGTCTTTTCAATTTTATGTTCGTCTGATTTTATATTCAGTGGATAGCTCAGCTCGACTCTAAGCGTTCCTCTTTTCAGATTTGCTTCACCGATATGCTCGATGTACAACCCTGCCTTTGGTTGTGTTATGTTATAGGAGCAACTCCCTATCTTTGCAAACAAAATAAGTAGGAGACAAAGAATGGTTGGGTGTGTTGTTGTCCACCCTCCTCCATGTCCTCCGTGATTGATGGAACTTCTATACTTCTCGGAGTAGTACATCTTAGCTAACTTAGGCAATTTGTAACGTTCTTCGTAAGCTTTGACTGTCTGTAACTGTTTTTCTATAGGTACTAGTGTTTTGTATCCTGTTACAGGGAATATGCGAATGCCTTTACGTTTCCGTTGCATGTGTTCGTGTCGGCATTGATTTAATTGTGTCTTGAATTTTGACGGCGCGTTTGGGCAAGTTTCCCTTACCGGTTTCTCAGATCGTTTCTCAATTTTGGCTTTTACGTTGTTGGCTTCGTTGTCTGTTAACTTATGCTTCCTGTTATTTTTTGGTGTGGTTTCCTGTGTTGGAAGCCTCTGTACTAAAACTGTTGTAATATTCGTGTATGGTTTGATTGCTGCTGGAGGTTCAATACATTCTTGCTCATTTTCTATGGGTAATTTGCATAATTTTGTTATTGGTCTTTTCAAAATGATATTTCCCTTGCATCGAAGACTCGCTACTCGCGTGAGTCCATCCTTTCCGGGATGTGTCTCAGTTACACGTGCAAGGAGCCACCTTGTTGGTGGTAGGTTTTCATCCTTGATTAAAACAAGTTGTCCAGGCTCTATGTTATCTTGTTTTGTGCGCCACTTGGGTCTCTGTTGTAGGCGTGACAAATATTCTGTTGACCATATTTTCCAGAAGTCTCTTTGAAGTTTGCTTACAAGTTTCCATCTAGTTAAACTGTTAATATTTGTTTCCTTTTCAGCACAAATGGGTGTGCTCAGCGGTGCTCTGCCCATCAAAAAATGACCTGGTCTTAACGCAGCGAGATCATTTGGGTCATCACTGAGCGGACAAATGGGTCGAGAGTTGAGACATGCTTCTATTTGGTATAGTAATGTCGTTAATTCTTCAAAGGTTAAAGTCGTTTCTCCAATAATTCTTTTAAGGTGGTGTTTGACTGCTTTTACACCAGCTTCCCAAAGTCCGCCCATGTGAGGTGCTCCTGGTGGGTTGAAATGCCATTGTGTCCCGTCAGAGGCTAGTAGATTCACTACCTCAGGCGTGTTATCGGTTATCGCTTTTCTGAATTCTTCTTTAAGTATTTTTTGTGCTCCAACAAAATTAGTTCCACAATC
Source organism: Dioctria rufipes (assembly GCA_963924295.1). Taxonomy (NCBI): domain Eukaryota; kingdom Metazoa; phylum Arthropoda; class Insecta; order Diptera; family Asilidae; genus Dioctria; species Dioctria rufipes. The sequence continues at coordinate 108,966,225 of OZ002744.1, forward strand.
GCTATAAAGATGTTTGCAGAGGCCACGTCTAGCAGTAAATCTCTTGAATGCCGCTAAAAATGCTTCAGTGGTTAAATCACTGACAACCTCAATGTGTATTGCCTTTGTTGCTAAGCATACAAAAACGGCTATATATCCCTTATAGGATTTATGTCCACGCCCCTTTGATGCTCTTAAATGAATTGGACCAGCGTAGTCGACGCCTGTGTGAGTAAATGGTTTAGATGGTTCTATTCTTGCGGCTGGTAGGTTGCCCATTAGTTGGTGAGTTACTTCTGATTTAAATCGAAAGCATCTTATACATTTATGAATGAGGTCTCGTATGATAGTTCATGCCTTTGGGATCCAATATTGTTTTCGGACGTATGCCAGTGTACTTTGGTTACCCCCATGGAGTGTTTTTAGGTGAGCCTGCTGAATTATAAGGTTAGTCAAATGGCATTTCCGCGGTAGAATTATTGGATGTTTTTCATTTTCAGTGAGTGTTGAGTTTTCAAGTCGTCCTTCCACTCTTAAAATCCCTGCCTTATCTAGCACTGGGTTGAGTGGTAAAAGCTTATTCTTGGGACCGAGTGCTTTACCTGCTCTTAATTCTTCAATTTCCTTGTGAAAATGCGCTGCTTGTGTTAATTTTACTACTTGCATTCTTGCTTCTTCAAGTTCGGAAGTGCTGATTATTGAGGCTTGACTTTTTTGCTTTGTATTTTGACAATTCCGAATGAATTTGTTGCAAATGGCTAGTACTCGAATTAGTCTGTGCATGGTTGAGAATCGTTCGATTATATTGTCGGTAGATGTTACTGTTGTAAGTGTTGTATACGTTGGTTTAATTTCCAGTTCAGTTGCACTACTTTTTATGTTAGTTTGTCGCCACCGTTCCTTGGGGTAATTTAGCCACCTTGGACCTGTCCACCATAAGTTATGAGAGTTGATTTGGGTTGGACTTAATCCTCTTGAGGCACAGTCTGCTGGATTCTCGTCCGACTTGATGTAGTTCCATTGGTTTGGGTTAGAAATTGATTGTATTTCTTCAACTCTATGTGCGACAAAGTTTTTCCATTTGCCTGCATCTCCCTTTATCCAAGATAGTGCGACCATTGAATCTGACCATAGAAAGACCCTTGCGTTATCGATTTTCATGGTTTTCAAAGTGCTCTTCATTAATTTTGCAAGTAGTAATGCACCACACAGCTCTAATCTTGGTATTGTTGTCTTTGATTTCACGGGAGCTACCTTTGATTTGGCTGTTGGACTCTTGGTTTGAGAAGTCACCTTGATGTAAATCACTGCCGCGTATGCCCTTTCAGATGCATCGCTGAAATCATGTAGCTCGACTGTTTTTGTGTGATGGGTTTGACAAATCCATCTGGGAATGCTTAATTCTTCTATTTTTGGTAGATCGTTTCTGAAGTTATTCCAGTCTGTTTTAACTTGAGAGGGGAGTTCTTCGTCCCAGGTGACACCTTGAAGTGGAAAGTGTCAGATTTCGGAGCCCAATGGACACCCAGCGTCTTGATGGTATCTCCATCCTTTATTTCGAGGATATTCTGTTCTCTTAAATCCTCGGGTATTCCTTTTAACAAACTTTGTTTGTTACTAGCCCACTTTCGCAGCTTGAATCCACCTGCGGATAATAAGTTAATTAATTCATTTCGTAATCGCTCCGCTTCCTGAACTGTATCTGCTCCGGACATCATGTCGTCTACATAAAAATCTGTGAGGACGATTTTGGAGGCCAACGGATATCTTTGTTCTTCGTCTCTTGCTAATTGCTGCATAGTTCTAATTGCTAAGTATGGTGCAGACGATGTGCCATATGTAACTGTTGTTAGCTTGTATTCTTGTATTGGATCGTCTGGTGAGAATCGCCATAGTACTCGCTGCAAATCTTGATCTTCTTCGTCCATTTATATTTGCCTGTACATCTTTTCTATATCAGCTGTAAAGGCGTATTTGTGTTTGCGCCATCGCAATAGGATAGCTGGTAAGTCTTGTTGAAGCTGAGGCCCCGTTAGCATTCTTTCGTTTAAACTTTTTTCTCCTACAGTTTTTGCTGAGGCGTCAAAGACCACTCGCAATTTAGTGGTTGTGCTATCTAATTTGTTTACCGCATGATGTCGAAGGTAGCATAAGTTGGATATGGACTCCATGGGAGTTTTTGCAGGTACCATATGTTTTAACTTGATGTATTCCATCATAAAATTTTTGTATTCTCTTTCCAATGTCTTGTCAGTTTTGAATTTTCTTTCAATCTGAAGTAATCTAGCTAGCGCTATTTTTCTTGAAAATACCAAGTTTACTAATGGTTCCTTAAAAGGAATATTAACTGTGTACGTTCCATCTTGGTTTCGGTTATAAGTTGCTTGGTAGTGTTTTTCACAATCGTGATCTTCCTTAGACATCTGATATTCTGTAGATACCTGTTCTAATTCCCAAAACCGTTTTAGCTGGTCATATATTTCAATGTTGGAGATCATACTGATAATTTTCGGTCGCATTGTATTGGCATGGGTCTGTCCTGATATAATCCATCCCAATTCAGTATTCTGCGTCAGGAGTCCGCGATGATTTTTTCGAACTCCTTCTAATATTATTGAGCTGTATACGTCTGCCCCTATAATGACATCAATTGGCCCAGGTTTGTCAAAATTTGGGTCTGCCATGATAATATTCTTCCATGGTATGTCCAGATTTAGGTATTTGTCTGGTAGAATGCTAGTGAGCCTTGGTAATACAAGAGCTTCGACTTGGTGTTTAAATGTAGATGGAATTCTTGGTTGTATTTCCATATGAATTTTGCTATGAGCTATTCCTGCGTTAGCTGCACCTATTCCTGCTATTTCGGCAAATATTTTCATTCTGGGTAGTGATAAAAGTTGTGCGATATTCTCTGTCACGTATGATGCCTGTGAGCCGGGATCAATGAGTGCACGCACTGTTTCTAGATTTCCAGTCGCCGATCGTACTCTAATTAATGCTGTTGCCAGAAGAACAGTATTATTTTGTTGTGCTAAATGGTTTTGTACTTTAGCGGCTTCAATTAGCGGTTTCACTTGTATGTTTTTGTTGATAATGCCTTTGGAATGGTTATCTTGATAGACTTCGTGTAGTAATGAGTGGTGAGTTTTGCGGCAGATATTGCATTTGTGTTTGCTTAAACATTTCTCTTGTTCATCATGATTTAAGCAGTTTATACAAAGTTTAGCTCTTCTTATAAACTCTCTTCGTCGCTGTACTTCGAGTTGCTGGAAATCATGGCAATTATATATTGCGTGATCATTTTGGCAGTATTTACACTGCTGAGTTCTCTTCGAATGATAGTTCTTATATGTTATGCTTCTTGGTTGTATTTTATCATATTTCCACCTTTGAGGCAATTCACGCCGTTTATTGTCTCCAAATGCTTCAAGCGATTGGAATCTAGACTCCAGGAATCTGTAGAGTACATCAAATGTCGGAATCTCCTTTGGTTTTTCTAAGGTCTGTTCATAGAGCCTGTGGGTTTTTTGGTCAAATTTTTGTATGCATATGTGTACTATAAGTGGTGCCCATGATCTAGTATCGATGTTTAGATTGGTTAGCGCATGTAGACACTCTTTTATAGTATCGTGCATTTTCCTTATTCCACTTGCAGACGCAATATCAAATTTTGGTAGTGATAATATGTGCTGAATTTGAGTAGCCACAATCTTTCTTTTGTTTTCGAATCGTTCTTTTAATATGTCCCAGGCACTTGTGTAGTTGGAATCAGATATTTCCAGGTGGCACAGTAGCTTTGAAGCTTCACCTTTTAAATGCGTTTTCAAGTATTGTATTTTCTCTATGTTTGATAGCCTTTTGTTATCATGTATGAGTTTCACAAAAATATCGTGAAAGCTTTGCCATGCCTCATATTTTCCATCAAACGTTGGAATTGTTAGTCTTGGCAATCTGATATCATTTTCTGATGGTGTGCCTTGAAGAGACGTTTGTTTCTCTTGAAGAGATATCATGGCCTTGTTGTAATTATGTTTTGCTTGCTGAAAAAAGCTCTATTAGGCTCTCCATCTCTTCTTCTTCATAATCGTCTGTTTTGCAGTATAGCAGAACTTCTTCATGCAGTTGTTGAATGCTTTTCCAATTCTCGCTGAGTATGCGGATGTAGAACTCAATTCGTGTTGAATTGAGTTCATTGTCATTGTTTACTTGATGTACTTGCTCCGTGAAAGCTGCAATGCGCAGTCTTTCTCGTTTACGACGGACCTCATTTTCATTTTCACTGGTGATTATTGAAAGCTTAAATTGCTTGTTTGAGTGGTGTGATTCATCATTCGGGTTGGTGTCTGCTTTATCTGCCAAAGCTGCTTCGTAGCTTTCAAGCTTTCTTTTTATGAGTGTTGTTGCTTCTTTTACCTGATCGTAGTAAGCTTCCGTATGGTATTGGTGCTCAGGTTTATTAAGTGCAGAAATCTCTTCATGGCGGGCTTGAAATTCTTCCCAAAGTTCCTCGTATTGCTGCTGTTTTTTTATGATAAGCTCTTTTGTTCTCCTCTCTATGCGTTCTCTTCTGAGGTTTTCCAAGAGTTTGGTCAATTGATCACCGACTTCAATTTGTTTGCTGGTTAACTCTGTAGAGCGCATCAACACACACACACCATTAAAATAAATTAAGCAAATCATACAAGGCACCCATAAGGTGATTCACTGCAGTACATGCAGAAAGAATAAAACAAAAAGAGCATTGATCAGGCAAAACACCCATAAGGTGATTCACAGCATTCTTTTGTATATGCAGAATGCCATACAAAATGTTAAAATAAAACAAAAGCTATGTCCACCTGTTTATGGACAAGCGAAGTGCATTAAGCACATATGAGTGTCATGTATCAATGAATACACGACGGCAAAGCTTTACGCTATGCCTTTGCTTTGCAATAAGAAAAGCAAAAACCAACAGCATATGGTACGATAGAGTAAACGATCAATGAAAAGCATTACATTGTAGCTTTCTTTGTTTACTTCTACCTGGCTGAAACTTTGGGTAATGCCCGCTGTGCATTATTTGCATGCACAGCAGTTATGATCAATAATTGAATATAACAATGGCTGAAGGTGTGTGATTGGTTGAAATTATAGAAATAAGTAATGTCAGCACTTTTCATAATGTATAAATTCAGTGTAATTGAATGAAATAAATCAGAGTTTTTATCAAACTCCACGGGTGCGTATATATTCTAGATCCTAACTGCGAGCTCCCTAGCTCCAACATGGCTGCACCTAAAGGTAACTGGGCTCTCTAGCTCTACCTTCTTTTTTATTTATCTGGCTATCCTAACAGTGAGCTCTATAGCTCCCACTTGGAATAGTCGCTTGGCTAACCGAGAGCTTCATCGCTCCTATCTGTCAAGCACACTGTTTCACAGCGCTTTAGGAAGCACTTGGACAGTGAAATAAGAAGACTTTAATATTTCTTTTCATTGTCAGGTTTGAACAATAAAGGAATAAGTTTTCTACAACTCTTCCATGACGATGGTTCTCTCTCTGCAAGAAGTTTATACTTTTAAATTAATTTCAGCGCTTACTGATATTTTTTGGGCTGATGACTGTCGCAGAATTTGCTCTTCAGATTATGTTATGGCTGGTGACTCATAAATGCAGATGATGGTAGTATATCGGTGGTAGTATGGCACCTAGACGTTTAGTAAGTAGTTTATCCCTTCTTTGAATGATGAAATAGTCGCGGTTCAGTTTTTGCTCGAAGGACCAAAATGTTTTTTCTTGTTCCCTTACCTCTGGTGGGGGGTGAACAAGGTGATTGATTTAAACGTTGACTGATAATTAGCAACTGATTTATTAATATATTAACACCGTTTATATACAATTAGAAAAATGCTTAGCTTAATAATAATAATAATAATTTCTTAAGACGTACACTACAAGGTTCAGCAAATTATGTTTTGTGACCTATTGAGCATAAATGTGCTTACATGGTGATCGGTTTATTGACCGATGAATGCAATTTATTCATTGTTGCATAAATTGCATTGTCATCTTTGTTATGTGTTTGAACATCCCCTCACTCGAGTTAAAGTTAATTTGTGTACGCCTGTTAAATTAAAGGGCGCGTTCGCTTTACGTAAGTAAATGTACTTACGTTTACTTCTATTGTGGTTCAGCCTTTAGGCATGGCAGAATAAAGTCGGGAACCAGAATAGTTTTTCTTTTATGAAACCAGTCGCGCACACATTTTTATACCGTAGATGAAATCTATATGGTATACTAAGTTTGTCCTTCCGTTTGTAACACCTCGAAATAATGATGGTAGAGGAAAATGGATTGGACACCCACGCATAATATTAAAAGTTATTTTGATTATTGCATGTCCGTCCGTCTGTCCGTCTGTGTGCACGATAACTCAGGAACGCGTATACTTAGAGAGCTGAAATTTTGTACACGGACTTTAAAAAAAAAGTAAAATTATGTTACAAAATGAGACAAATTGAGCAACTCCTTCGTGGGGTTGCCATATAAAAATTTCGCTATATATTTGGACACTGCCTGAGAATGCGTCGACGTAGAGAGCTGAAATTTCGTACATGATGTTTTTACTATATTAGCAAATAAAATGTCAAAAATGGACTAAATCGGGAAACTGCTTCTTGTTGTTGCCATATAAAAATTTAGGTTTTTTACGTATACTTTGAAAACGATCAGTCCAAGACATTTTTGTTGTACTAAAAACTTCTGCAGAATACGAAATCCTATAAAATTGGTTATAATCATTTTTTCTGTGCGACAAACCGATCTAGAAATATATGCGAAAAACAACTTCAAAATCAAACTTGAATAGATCGGTGACCATACGAAATTTAATACGGGCATTCATCTATCATAAGAATTGGTCTTAGACCAATCCTAGCTGTTTTTTTTTGGTTTAGTGAGTACTCGAGAGATCTGAACGGAATTGGTGTTGATGATTATATCAGTTGGAAATTTAATTAATCGAAGAAAAGGCATTCTGTGTTTAATTTACCTGTGCGTAGTGGTAATTTTCTGGAATAATTCAGAAATTTTCTTCGTGTTTCTGAAAGGAAATTATATCATTTTGAATTTACATTTATCGAAGAAAATGTTTAATTTACCTGTTCGTAGTGATAATTTTCCGGAATAATTCAGAAATTTTCTTCGTGTTTCTGTGTTATGGAACTATGAAGAGTGATTCGCTTGGGACGTAAAGTCCCGACTGTCAGCATGGAGCTGACAGCTCACTCGACGGGCAGCGTTGACTGCAGGGCGGCACGCTAGTTCGCCTCAGCTATTGGTGGGAGAGTGTGGGGAGGTTCCACAAAAAACCTGCCGCTGCCGTCAGCCATAATCAAAAAAATTTCGTGCCTATTAACACAAAAGCCGGCACACATTCGGTCCTGAAGGGACCCTTACGTCACTTACCTGTATACCATCGAAGGCGCAGATGTTCTGCCTTCTTTACCTGCCCCATCCTCCCATCTGACTCTGAGGGGCATAATTATTCAGAGACCTGACCTGGAAAGAGAGACTAGGCGGACCTAGACGACCTTCATACGAGAGGGCTCTAGGAAAGTAGAGGAGAAATTAAAACTCTTAACGGTTCATGTTCACGTTATAATTACTGATAGGTAATGCTTCATTTACCCGCAAAAGCACATACGTGTAAGTACAAGTATATCACTAGCTCAAAGGTAGATACAGGTAAGCATATCAAAAATTGGAACGACATAAGTATAAATATAATATTAAATCAAAAGTACTATTATTTCAAGGTACATACATGTAAATATGTATATCAAACTTGAACCGTATATGTATATATATATATATGTAGTATTAAATTAAAGTAACCATTATTTCAAGGTACACATGTAACTATATCAAACTTGAGCCGTATATGTATATATATCTAGTCTTAAATCAAAAGTACCATTATTTCAAGGTACATACATGTAAATATATCAAAAACTTAAGCCAAATAAATATATATATATAGTATTAAATCGAAGTTATACATATCCACATGAAAAGAATATCAACAAAAAGGAAGTCCCACAGAAGCCGAAGTATCCGTATACCAAAAGAAAATGTGTAATATATCAATAATACTCACGGTGAAAATTCCGCGGCATGATGAAGCGCTTCAGCATCCGCCATCTAGTTAAAAGAATTAAATTGGAATTTAATGCTTCGACTTGCTGTCTGTAGGCTCTATCACAGAAGTAATTTTTGTTGAGTTAAAATAATATTGCCCAGCGGCACTTGTATCTACACTTATCTTGGACGAAATTAACTAAGAACGTACGGAACGTAATTATAATAAAAATTAAAATTTAAAACAATTTACAAATTCATTCCATAGTGGAAGACTATATCTACGTTGTGCAACTGAAGAATTATAACCTGGCGGTGATGGAATATCAGCATTTTTCCCTGTAGTAAAATCTATTGACCATTTACACTTTTTGTGCTGGATTTTGTTGACATTTCCAAAGAAAACGATTGTTGGAATTTTGACAATTGCTAATCCATATTGCTGCGTGTTCACAAAACTCTCAGGCGGATATATTCCCCTTTGAAAAGTATTGAGTTTATACCATATTTTAAGTATTCCGCCACTATGACTGTATTAAATTCTGGCAAATGTGGATACCACCGAAAATTGAACAAATCACGGAGCCTTATTTCAAGCAAAGTGTTGCACTGGTACAAGTTTTCTCCGTATATATAAACTATCAAGTTAATATTGTTCAGATTTCTTTGCACTTTCTGCAATAAGGTACAGTGGCTGCCACTAATTAGTATAGCGTTGGTGTAATTGATACATTAGAATATCCTTATGCACCTTTTTGAGTAGAGTCGACTGTTCTTCCAGCCAAGTAATTTTTCCTGGCCGTAAAAATGGCGGATTTTGTGCGGGGTAGACGAAAATAAAGGCTGTGCTTACTAGCAGATGATTGCGGAAATCACAAATGACAGAGAAGATTTTCTTCTTCTTCTTTTCCTTTTCTCATTAGCATGTCACCCCGAGCTCGAGGAAACGTACTTCTCTCGGTCTGGGTGCATTCGAATATTCTGATTGACAGCCGCCGGCATACACGCTGCAGTCTCGCGTGTAGCATATTGCTATATGCAATATGCTGCGACCATAACAGGGCAGAGTGGTCTGGGTCACCTGTGGTTCAGACAACGCTGAAAAATTGTCGACTGAGCTAGGCGGACATAGGCCTTCTCGCTGCGGGCGCTCAATGTGTGTCTCGACCCACGACCCAATGCGTATTCCTCATCACTCGGCTCGACTGCGATTGTCGCTCTTACTTGACCGATGACGCATCGAGGGCACATCCTAACTTGCTAACAGCCGTATCCAGGTTTGGATTCCAACAGGTATATCACCCACCATTGACGGGGCAGTAGGAGGGCTTCGCGATATCCTATAGTTTACCAGTGAAGCTGGCTGGATGCCTTCTTAGGGCTACCAGGAATAAACGTGACAGTCGATAGATGACGCTTAGAGAATGAATATCAATGCATGATGTCTTTGGCGTGATAGACTCCTAGCAGTTTCCGCTGCAGATCTTCAAGCTCGTATAAGGAGTTTCCTCTCTTGGCTCTAACCCGACACTTGACAAATTTTCGTCCCAGTTTAGCATTAGTCTGCTGTTGGAAGTTGCTTTGGACAAAATTCCATCTAAATACCTCTTGACCCACTCTGAAATAAACAGGCTTCGCCCTGAGATTATAGGCTCGTGAACCCTGTTCGAACGCATGGTGTAAATTTTCCTGCACTCTCGCACGGATCACGGATCAATCTCAGTTTGTCCTCAGCATCTACTCTCAACGGCTCATTAAGAGTTCCAAGGCTCCTCAAGATGGAATAGGAGCTGCCATGTTCAATCATTTGTTGAGCGAAAAGTGTTCGATAAGGAGAGAAACCAGTTGCTTGGTGGAAAGAGCTCCTGAGGCAACTAGCTATCTGGCTCAGCTTCTCATCCCATTTCGTATGTTTCTTCCGGATATAGGCCCTAATCCCTGACAACAGAGACCGGTTTACTCGCTTTGAGGCGTTTGCTTGCGGTGAGTAAACTGCCGTTCGCAAGTGCTTCACCCCATACTTTTCCAGTAATCTGGTGAACTGAGTCGAGCAAAACTGGACTCCATTGCCAGAGACTATCGTTGTTGTATGTCTGTACACCGTGCTCCTGAGGGAGAGAGCACAGCTATTTTCGTGTGTGTGAAATACACTTCGTGGACACTGATTAGCGAAAATTTATTTTTACTGGTAACTCAAATTAAAAGAAATAGCACTCTCTCTGTATTTTTATTTATTTATAATATAAAGATAGAGGACTAAATTTTTTATACACAAGGCTATATGTATATATATAAAAAGTAATAACTTCTGAATTTTTTTTTTATACTCAAGATGAATTTTTTATACACAAGACAAATTTTTTATACACAAGACGAATTTTTTATACACAAGATGAATTTTTTATACACAAGACGAATTTTTTATACACAAGATGAATTTTTTATACACAAGACGAATTTTTTATACACAAGATGAATTTTTTATACACAAGACGAATTTTTTAAACACAAGATGAAAAAAAATATCTCTACCGACGACTTATACTATCTTCTCCGCGGTCTCCAAGAAAAAAAACTCCGATCTTGCCTTCTTGGCGGACTTCAAACAAACTCCCCGAGGATTGGGCTCGCCGGCCCCAGGTGCCCATGAAAGCATCTTTTTCTTCTTATCACTTTCCCACGACGTGAAAAATCGTACGTGGGAATGTACAAAAAATATAGACACAGTGCATATGCATGAAATCTGATATGCACTTGTGTCTTGAAAAAGTAATATCTTTAGGTGACAAGAATAATCATGTGTATGTATGTACATACGATTAAGTTTTATGAAAAAAATTTTCTATTTTTCTTTTGATTTTTTTTTCTTATGTAAAAAAAGAAACCTTTGTCTATTCCTTCTAATTTTTATTTATTGGTTAGTTTCTGTCAGAAACGAAAAATATTAATCCTATTTAATGAAAAAAAGGTAAAAATTGATATTTCACAAAAGAAAATAATTTTGGCATCTTCAAAAATGTTTATGATTTTTGGGGTAGGTGATAAATGGGAAAGGTTGCTTTGTCAGTTTTTTGTTCGTTATAGTTTGTTTTGTCCCTGTTTGTATTAATGAGCAATTGCAATTTTGTTTTTGTTTTTCTTCTAATAAGCTGATCCTCTATTAATCACCATTTACTGGTCGCTTGGCCTCACTTCTTTTTCATTGTTGTTGTCTAGATAAGATTCTGCTGACCTAGTCTTTTTGGGTTTAATTCTGTTGCGAGTTGCTTTTATCTGAAGACTTTAAAGTGAATATAATATCGTGTGGGATGCTGGTATGCGAAGGGAAATTTTTTTTGTTATGTTTCTGTTTGGTATTTTGTTTGTAATTGCCTGCTTTAACTTGGATAGAATTGGAGTCAGTTCTCATTTTCAAAATGATTTTCATTCAAGAGGTTGGTCGCGAAATTTACCGTGTGCCGGCGTATTTTTGTGTCCGGGTCACCGGGGTGTATGTGCTTCATGTTTTCCCTGGATGGAGGGGGCCCCTTCGGATGGTGTGGCACGCCAATGGCCGGTGGAGTTTGCCCATTTGGGGTGGCCCACCCATTTCTGACATGTACCATAACTGTCAGTTTGTACTGTATCCGGACTACGAGATGGGAGTCTCTTTTCTAGGTGAGTAATTGTGTTTGACTGTTATTTTACAGAACTTCGGATGTTGTGTGATATTTGGTTATATTGCTTGTTTTTTTTTTATTTATATAGGCGGATATGCCGTGCTCGTTGGAGAGTCCTTCCCGCTTCCAATATATCCTTGGATGTCTGGTTCCTCTACTACGGCCGATTGGGACGCTCAGGATAGTTATTAATATCAAAAAAAAAAATTTTCTTTATATATGTAGGTCTAAGTTTTATAATGTTTTACTTATATTTTTTCAATATATATATATTTTATTTTATTTTTTGTTTTAAATGGTTGTTGTTCAAATCGTTTATAGTTTTTTTTTCTTCTTCCTCTTCTTCTTTTTGTTAACTGTGATGGGTGTCCGTATATTTTGCTTTTGTTTTGCTTTCCGTTCGGGGCATTGATTTCATGGATTTTTTTTTTTATATATATTGAGCGTCTTGGCTCCTTTGTTTTTCATAGTGATAGTTCTCTGTTTACAACTGTTCTGTTTTGTAATGTCTGTATTTTCTATAAAAAAAAAAGTCCTTGTGCTCGAAACCATTATGTCCATTGGGAGCGTGAGTCTACGAGATATACGATAATATATAGTACATACATATATTTAAATATGTCTAAATTAATTGAAGGAACTCTCTGCAGTTTTTCTTCTGGGGGCTGGAGTTATATGGAAGTTCGACTTTCTTAGTGCCGCAGTAGGCACATTTTCTAGTTGATGTTGAGCGGATATTTCGTTTGATTTGGGATCTTTTGGTCTGTATTTAATGTACAGATAGATAATTAGAATGGCTATTATTAATGCTAATGTTGAGTATGATAGCGCATAGTGGTGGACATGGTGTTTGTTTATAGGATTTAGGGAATTTGATTCTTGTTCTTTTTGAAGGTGGATGGATTTTAAAATTTCATCGAAGTCCATGTTGTTTGTGATATTTAAGGGATTTGTTCTTCTGTACGTTTCCATAGAGGGAAGCGTCATATTTTCGATTATGTTGGAAATGTTTGTTGTTGGGATGAAATGGGAGTTAAATTTTGATATTTTTACGTTATGTCCGTGCAAGATAAATTCTTTGCTGCGGACATAACAACCTGGGTAGATAAATATTGTTCCGGTTCCCTACAGGGTTTCCGAACTAATTGAATCTTCCCAAACGATATCTATATGGAAAGGTTTTTTGAGGGAGAAAAGCCATGCATTTTGCTGAGATAATTGTGTCATATAGTAGTTCTGTTTTAAAGTCAAAATTTTACATTTTGATGTAATAGGTTCCTTTTTTATTAAGTTGATTTCACATTGATTTACTCTATTGTTTGTATTAAGGATGGGTGATGAAATTTTACAATAAAAGTGAGTATGGTCCAACGTTGCGCAATTGTGGATTTCCTGTAGTGTTAATTCGATGTAGTGATCACAATTGTAATCAATTAATATATATTCCTTTAATGGTTCAATATATATGAATGAACCGTTTAGGATTGTCGGTAATGGCATTGCTTTGAAAATTTGGTAGGATTCTTTAAAAGGAAGTGGGATTCGAAGTTCTATAATTATTTTGTTGTTGAAAACATTTGCAGATATTGTGCTTAGTTTGTAGATTTGTGAAAATATATTGTCTCTGGAATTTATGGGAAGCATTATTGAACTCGGCAACTCCTGCCTAATTTTTGATAAAATTTTTTCAATCTTATTAGGTGATATTAGTGTAGGGTGAAATTTTCCATGTTTGGAATCAATTAAAAGATCTATTAATTCTGACTGTGTACTTTGATATCTGAATGTCATTAATGAAACAAGTGAGATGAGTGATTCTAATTCAATGGATATTTGATTATCCAGTGTTCTATTTACCTTTAGCGATGTAGATATTTGAATCGAAATTAGTTTTTTATGCATATTCAGGAATTCCTTTTCAATTGCGGCCTTGGTTTTATTAAAAATTTGAGCTGTTGCTTCTATTATCGCGGTTTGGCTTTTCATGAGGGAAAGGAGGGAATTTTGGTTTAAAGTGAAGTTGTGAATTTGTTCATCATATAGCTTGGCATCATCTTCATCTAATGTGCCGAAAAGAGCTTTGGAAATTGATCCTATTACATTTAAAAGTGCTCTTTGTTTTCTGCTTTGAGTTATTAGGAGCATATTTTTATATTCTATATTTGCTATGATAAGGTTTATCTGTAGCAACGTACCGTTACAAGTGTGTGCCATTGCTGAATTCCCATCCAATTTCTTGCAGATAGCCGTAATTTGCTCCGTGATGAATTTGATGTTCCTGAATTCTGACTTGAAGTTTTCTAGATCGTAGTAGGTAACGATCTTCCACTCGTTAGTGTAGAAATTGGCTCTGCCAATTTCTTCGAAATAAATGCCTGCGCTGGCATTTATTTGCTTTATTTCCATCCCTGAGCTGGAGACGAAAGGGATGCAGATTAAAAGGAATACTATTCGCATCATCGTGAGAACCTGGAATAGGATATTGTTTTATTCATTTGCGTTGATTTTGAAGTAGATGAAGTTTTGTACTAGTCGGAAAAAAGTTTTAAGTCATTATTATGGACTCTTTTATTTTTATTATTTACTTTCACAGTGGAGTTCTCAGGAGAATTGATTTCTACAATCACATAGGGACCTGTCCAGAGTGGTGAGAATTTGTTATCTCTTACTCTGCTTTTTATTAAGACTTTGTCCCCAATATCGAAGGATTTTGGAACTGTGTTTTTGTCATATTGGAGTTTTGATTTCTCTTTGTTGGCCATGGCTAAGTCTTTCGCAATTTTATAGCTGTGTTGTAGACGTGCTTTTAACTCGTTTGCATAATTATCGTAATTATAGCAAACGGTCGGAGATGATTTTAAGTTATTTGGGATTTCGGCTGGGAATCCGTACAGGAGTTCGCGGGGAGTATAATTTGTACTCGAGTGAGGTGTGGTATTATAGACAAACATGGCATATGGAATCCACGTGTCCCAGTCTTGAGGATCTTTCGCTACATAAGATCTGAGGTATTCTGCTAAAGTTCTATGACTTCTCTCCAATGCACCATTTGTTTGAGGGTGATATGGAGTAGTTTTGAGCTTTTTGATTTTTAGCAGTTTAGATACCTCGGCGAACATGCCACCTATGAGGTTAGATCCCTGATCTGTTAGGATACTTTCTGGAATACCATGTCGACAAACTATTGTTGTCGTGAAGGCCTCCGTTAATGTCTTAGACTCGGTGTCGACTATGGGAATAGCCTCAGAAAATTTTGAAAGGTCGTCTTGGAATGTAAGGAGATATTTGGGAGAGGTCCTACAACATCTAGGTACACTCTTTCGAAAGGTTTGGAGCTAATGCTTGAGATTTTCATTGGAATTTTAGGGTTTCTGGATACTTTATTCACCTGACAAAGTTTACATTTCCTTACATGCTTTACGATGTCGTCTGACATGGCAGGACAGTAAAATTGCTTTTTAATTCTTTTAATTGTACGGGAAACGCCTTGATGGCCTCCCGTTGGTAATGAGTGAAAATCTTTCAAAACTTGTTCGATGTCATTAATGTCGGATAAATATTTAATAGAATCTTGATGGAGTTTAATGTTTATTTGTTTAGCAGTGAAGACCTTGTTAAAAATGCTTTTAATTATTAGAAGGTTTTGTGCATCTAAAATTGGGAAGGAGATATTTAATTGATTTAACTGATTTGCTTCTGTATATGAGCAGATCTCAGTTAAAATCTTTACGAGGTCTGATCTATCTCTTTGGGATCGACAAGGTAAATTAGTTTTTGATATAATTATTGTGGAGTCTTTTTTCTTGAAGAAGTTCAGTTCAGTTTCTAAAAGTGGGGATTTATCTGAAAATTTTAATTTCGAATCCAACACTCTTTCAAGTTATGTATCTTGCATTGGCAAGATGAAAAATTTAGGATTCGCATTTTTAGTCAATAGTAATGGGAAATTTGTGTCAGTTATAATGACTGAGGAATTTTTCACTTGTGATGGAGTTGGATTTTGATTAATGACACTCGTGTTGGGAGTATTCAGATTTGCCTGAGCCTAGCTTGATTCCTTGTTACCACATTTACGCAGGTGGTAGGTTCCGTGAAATGTTCGCTACTATCTGGAATAGCTCTACTGAGAGCGTCTGCATTTGTGTTGAGCTTACCTGATTTATGGACTATCTTGTAGTCATATTCCTCAAGACGTATTCTCCATCTCATCAGTCTTGAGGAGTGATCTTTCAGATTCATAAGCCATACTAATGGTTTATGGTCAGTTATAATTGTAAACTGTCTACCATAAACGTATGGTCTGAATTGCTCAACTGCGAAAACGATAGCTAAGAGCTCTTTTTCTATTGTTGAGTAACGAGTCTCTGCACCATTGAGAACTCGACTCACGTAGGCGATTGGATGATCTCCTTGATCATCAACTTGTGAAAGAACAGCTCCGATGGCGTAGTCACTGGCATCGGAGGTGATAAAAAATTCTTTGTCAAAATCGGGATATGATAGAATTGGTGCTGTAATAAGTTTTTTGCGTAATTCGCAAAATGCTTCATCACAAATTGCGTCGAACTTGAAAGGGATATCTTTCTTTAAAAGATTTGTAAGTGGTTTAGCTATTTTTGAAAAGTTTGGTATAAAGCGGCGATAGTAGCTGACGAAACCAAGGAAGGCTTTTATATCTTTTTCTTTCTTGGTTCTGGGATATGACTGAACTGACTTGATTTTTGCTGGGTCTGGTTTGACTCCATTTTCTGTAATTATGTGCACTAAATACATAATTTCCTTTCTTAGGAAATGGCACTTGTCGGGTTGAAGCTTGAGGTTGAAATCACGAAGGCGGCTAAATACTTCTGTGAGTCTAGTGTTGTGGTCTTTAAGGTTGTATCCATGGACTACGATATCGTCCATGTATACGAAGCAATAAATACCTTGAAGTCCAGATAGAACATTGTTCATAGCTCGTTGAAAAGTAGCAGGGGCTCCTTTTAAACCAAATGGCATACGATTGTATTCGTAGTTGCCATAGGGTGTGCTAAAGGCAGTTTTCTCCCTGTCCTTCGAGTCCATTTTTATCTGGTGAAATCCACTGGCTAAGTCGAGTGTGGTAAAATATTTCGACTACCCTAACTGGTCTAATATATCAGTGATATTAGGCAGTGGGTACGCATCGCCAATAGTAATGTCGTTAATACGACGAAAGTCTACCACTACTCGCCACTTTTTGTTTCCATTCTCATCTGGTTTTTTAGGAACCAGGAGAAGTGGAGAGTTCCAGGGACTATGTGAAGGTCTGATGATGTCTGACTCAAGCATTTCTTGTATTTGCCTATTTATTTCAGTTCGGCTTGCTTCAGGAAGTCTATAAGGCTTGGTATAAATTGGCGGTTTGTCCTGAAGGGTCTCGATTTTGTGGGTAATCGCATCTGTATATGAAACGAAGTCCCCTTCTATGAAGAAGAGATCGTTGAATTCCCTACAAATATTGCGAATACTCTCAGATTCCTCTGAATTACAGTGTTCCAATTTTATAAGGTTTTGTAGTTTAATTATTCTGTCCTTAATTGGATCTCTTTCAGAGTCTGTGGAGATGACCACAAAGTCGTCCAAGTCTTGGTAAACTGGGTTCACCTCGTAAGGTGCCAGATCGGCGTCCTCCTCATTTGTGTTGAGGATTAGGACTTTTGCCATACCGTTGACTGGTTCGACGATCGAGTTTCCGAGAGATAAACCTGGCCTTATTTCCTTCTTAAAACAGACCGATTGATTTTGAATAGAAGGAGTTGGAATTTCAATGATGTACTCTGATCGAACCGGAATTTTAATTTTATTTAATTTATCCGATTCTTTCGGATTTCTAAAAGGAAGGAGATATGATTACAACTTTTGTGGAATTTGGAAGGAGTTATTCGATGATTCCGACTCGATAGAATTTGAAGGAGATAAAACTTTATTGAAATTCTCTGACTTCTCTTCTGATTTATTTCTGGAATTCACATTTTGTGAATTTATTGATGAAGGAGATAGAACTTTACTAGCTACAGCCTTCTGTGCGGATATTGATGGAGTTTTACATTTATGTTCTTGCTTCATATCTTTTGAAGCTTTGGATGGAGATTGATTTTTATTTAATTGTAATATTCTTCAGAAGGATAAAATTCATTTGAATCATTCATTTCTAAAGAAATATATTTATTTTTGTAATTGATACTAGCATTGTATCGAGATAAAAAGTCATGACCTAGCAGGCCATCGTATGAGAGAATGGAGTTATTTCCCACTATTTGAAATGGGTGCTCTAGGATGGAGTTATTTTGCGTATATTCCAGAGTTAATTTCGCGAAGATGAGTCCTTCTGTAGAAGTTGACTCTGTAAACAAAGTATTTATATTGCAGACAGCATCTCTGTAGCAGATACTGTCTGGTTTCAGTGGATGGAGTTTTATTAAGCTGACCTCTGCTCCTGTATCAATCAAAAATGTAAGCTTCGGAGCAGAACAGATGTCGACAGGCAAGGAAAGCGTTAGTGAATTTTTATTTATTTGAACGGGGATTTGAATTAATTTCTTGTTGCCTACTTTTCCGTCGATATTGTCACGGGATTCCTGTGGACTTGTGCTGTAGTTTGCATGTGCGAGGGGTTGCCGAATGAGACCCCCCGCTGCATCCAGTTTCCCTGCCTGGATGCCGATGGACTTTTGCTATTTCTCCTCTTTGGAGATGGTGATCTAGCCGAGATATTGGCATTATTATATCTCGGCGGTGAAGTTCGATTTTCTCGGAATACTGGCTGCTGCCAGTTCCTATTTTGAGGCTGTCTGTCAGCCGTGTTTGTTGGTGGAGTATTGTCCACCTTCTGGAAATTGTTTTGATTTCCCTGATTGTTGCCAGAACGATTGTTGCTCGCCGCTCTTGTCCTACATTCTTCGATAGAATGTCCCATCCGATGACACTATCGACATGTAAGCGCTTGTGTCGGAGATGTAAATGTAACCCTATTGAAATCTGCAGGGCTTTGTAATTGCGTGTTTGTTCTTGGAATTGTGTTTAAGTTCTGTGCAGGGTGTTGTATGATTGGGCATTTTGAAGCAGCATGTCCCAGTCTATTGCATTTGAAGCAGCGAAAACTTGAATTTATTGCTTGCGCAAATGGAGTTTGATGTATCTTGTTTTGTGCTTGGGAGACAAGTTGTTTCTGCTCTAAGCGTGATGCATGCTCCAAGATGTGTGATTTTAATACAGAAAAGGATTTTTCGGATTGCACTTTGGCTAAAGTTTGGAGTTGTTGATTGGATAATCCGTCCTCTATTGCTCTTACGGCCTGGCTCTCATTATTATACCCTAGATGAAATCATAGGGGTATACTAAGTTTGTCATTCCGTTTGTAACACTTCGAAATAATGATGGTAGAGCAAAATGGATTGGACACCCATTCATAATATTAAAAGTTATTTCGATTTTTGCATGTCCGTCCGTCCGTCCGTCCGTCCGTCCGTCCGTCCGTCCGTCTGTGCGCACGATAACTTGAGAACGCGTACACTTAGAGAGTTGAAATTTTGTACACAGACTTTAAAAAAAAAAGTAAAATTAAGTTCGAAGATGAGCCAAATCGGGCAACTCCTTCGTGGGGTTGCCATATAAAAATTTCGTTTTCCGTTAAATATTTGGTCACGGCCTGAGAACGCGTCGACGTAGAGAGCTGAAATTTCGTACATGATGTTTTTACTGCATTACCAAATAAAATGTCAAAAATAGACTAAATCGGGCAACTCTTTCTTGGTGTTGCCATATAAAAATTTCGGTTTTTTACGTATACTTTGAAAACGATCAGTCCAAGACATTTTTATGGTACTAAAAACTTCTGCAGAATACAAAATCCTATAAAATTGGTTATAATCATTTTGTCTGTGCGACAAACCGTTCTAGAAATATATGCGAAAAACAACTTCAAAATCAATACTTGAATAGATCGGTGACCATACGAAATTTAATACGGGCATTCATCTAGGGTATCCTAAGAATTGGTCTTAGACCAATTCTAGCGTTTTTACTTGTTTAATAAAGATTTGAGGAGTACTTTATCTGTTTTGTAAGAGTGGGTTGCCTCATTTAATCTTGATAGGCTTGTGCTAAGTCTTTGCAGAAAATCCATTACTCTTTCCCCTATTTTCTGCTTGCAATTATTTAATTGCGATTGTAGGGCGGATCTTGAAATTTTTTCTTCGAATGTTTGTTTTAAAATCGATTTTAGAGTAGGCCAATCTTCGATTTGATTGTACCTGAAGATATCGTAGGCCTCTGCGGATAATTTACTCCTTATTAAGCTAAGGAGGGAGTGTTTTTCGTTCGCCGTCGTTGTCGTCGCATATATGTCATCACAGCTTGAAGGGAATTTATGAAGATCTTTGGGATTTCCATTAAAGTTGGGAATTAATGACCTCGCGTCAGATAGGAAAAAATTTGACTGGTCTCTGAAAGAGACATTGTGGTGATGCTCTGTGGAATTATTTGTAGTATTTGTTATATTTTGGAATCTCGAGTCCAACTGTTCTTGTAGCGCAATTACAGTGTCTGAGAATGATGTTTCCATGTTTATGTAAACATCATTCACGGAGTATTCGCTATCTTTGTCGCTTGGGCCAACATTCAAAATTATTTCGTTATGTGTTTCTTCAAAATCGTCCCAATATTTGTGCAACGAGTTTAATTTTTGGTTTAGATATGCCTGGGTTGCAGTTGCAAGTGAATTATAGATTGAATAATATGGGATAATGTTTTTCGTCTATCTTCTTGCAACCGAAATCGTACTGTATTTTCTCGGTCTTGGTCTGTATTGTCCTGATTATCTATTGCAGTTGTTTTTTGCGAAGTTTTTGGAAGTGGAATGTAAAACGGGTTATTTTTGCGCTCTGTGTGGATTGATATGGACTTCAACCTATCAGACAGAGTTGCCTTTGTAAGATTGTACCAGTCCTCTGTTTTGTCATAGCATGACTGCTTAAAATAATCATGAGTTTCATCAAAATCTTCATGATCTTGAATCAGGGTTTCGGTTTTTTCGAATGAAGCCCACAGGTCTTCCAATTTTTGGAGTTTTTCTGAAGTAAATTCTGAAGTCCTTTTGCTTTTATTAGCTCTATGATAATCGGCCAGAATTTGTCTACTTTCTGCCGTTTTTGGGACTTGCGACAAACAAAGCTCATTGAAAGATTTGTTTTCTTCAGTCATGATAGGTTCGTGAAGTAAAAGGCGGAGAGTTAAGTGGAAATATAAAGAGAAATTATAAGATAGAGTGTGTCTGATATTCTTATGGAATAATTTTGGGTTTAGATTTGTTTAAATTTGGGGAACTATAAAAGACGCGGCAAATTTTTATGGACCAAAAAAAAAAAAAAAAAAGACAAGTAGAACGCAAATAGTTAAATTTCTCAACAGCAATAAGCAGCTGTTAATAAGTTGGTTATGCGTAAATAATTATTTATAAGTAAAAGTGTTTCAGTAATCCGTAATATGTGTGAAAAACACAGTAATAAGAAGGTGGATAATTTATTTGATTTGTCAATAATAAGAGGGTTAATTTATTTTAATTGGGTGTAAAGGGAGAAAGAGAGAAAAAAAAGCGTTTTTAATATTTTTTTTTTCTTTATAAATTATAACGAGAAAAGTAATAAAATCTTAATGCAAGTAAAGAAAAAGAAATCGCTCTTTCCAACCAAAATCATTCTCCTGATCGATAGGTATATGAAGCTCTATCGCAGGGGATCGATATTTGATTTTTTTCGAAGTCCTCTCGCCAGCAAGCTCACGAGGTCTTACCGCAGAGGTCGCTTCTAGGAAGAAGGTATCTTAATTTTTATTTATTGAATTAAATGTTTATGCAAGTTGCTGGCATGAATATCTAAGAAAAAAATTTTAGTAATATTTATGGGATCACTTATTTGAATTAAAATCTCTCACTTGTGTATTCACTTGTATATGTGTGCTGTATGCTTTATAGGCTAAACGAATTAATTAATAGAATATTTGAGAGAAAAAGAAAACTTTACATGTTTGTAAGGGTATATGTATAAAAATGAATTTCATATATAAAAAAAAAACGGCTTTAACTACACCTTTAACCCTATCCCGTGTCGTTTACTTGGTGTTGATTAATGTTGGTTAATGATGAGGTATTGTTGTTTTGGGTTGTCAAAAATTGGAAGTGTTGCTCTGTCGTCCTGGTCGACGTCTTCTTCTGGTCGTCCTACCTTCTTTACCAAACGTGTTGTTGAGGCAGGGATGAAGCCTCCTTCGGTCCAAGGTGAGCGCTTGGGCGCTTAAACTTTTATCTCCTCTAAGTACCTCCTGGGTACCCGGGCTAATTTTTTTTTTTTTTATTTATTTTTATTATTAGTTTCTTTTTAATTTATTTGTTTATTTTTTTACAGTTAAATTATAGTTTTAGGAAACTTTTGTTTTATTTGATTTAATTTTAATTTATAGGCACTGATTTTATATTACTTTGGGTTCGGTTACCGCTGCCACCAGTTGTTATAAGATGAACGCACTCCATGCTCACTGGGAGAGAGCGCGCTTTAGGGCTGTTAGAAATAATACACTCAATTTTTGGGGTTCCTTAAAACCACTAATTATCTTTATTATTACTATAGATTTTTCGTTTTATTTTTTTGGGCTTTTTACAAAGATTCACTCTCGTTATATCATTTATTAATTTTTCCTCTTTCTTTTTTCTAGGTTTTCAAATAAGAATTACTGATTTTCACTTTATTGGGTTTCTACAAGGTTTCACTTCACTTCTTTAAAATTAGCTTTTTGCTTTTTACATCGAAATTTTATGCGAGGCGTCCCGTTAGCGGGTGAAAGACAAACTCCCCGAGGATCGGGCTTGATGGCCCGACGATGAGAGATCGTACGTGAGAATATGCGAATTATATTATGTGCATTTAATTTGCACGACGAAAAATTACATCCGATTACACGGCATGTAGGTAGGTATACCGTCTGAGTGGAGTGCATTACTGATAACGAAATGCAATTTATGCTAAATTGCATTTTGTTACGACATGCAAATGCATTTTTAAATGCATTTGAAATTTTTGAATGCGACAAAAAAATTTAAATGAAAATTTAAATTTGTATGAGTTTTCGTTTTCAGGGTCGAGTTTTCAATACATCAATATATTGTATAGGACAATATATTAATGTATTGACTATATGGTTGTGATTGGGACGATAGGTACCTGAGTCACAACAGATATACTGAAGAACGAATAAATCGGGCGATGTCAAGATTCCTCCAACGAGGAGAGCAACAGCAAAATTTATATTAAGTGAGTCTAGATATGTATATTCACATATTCTAATTTATATATTAGACAAATTATTATATTATAAATGAGCTTCAAACTATATTTTTTCTTGAACAAGTCCTTTTTACTTATTGTCGTATCTCTCTTGATGGATTTCTTTTTGACGTATTTCCTCTTGATGGTAAAGTCAATCTTTTAAGTCTAGTGAAAACGTTTTTATCAAGTGAAGTTTTTTTGTTGTTGTGTGTGTTAAAAAGTGTAAAAGTTCGTTTTTACTTCTCTATTCGGAAAGCTTCTGCAATTTTTTCTCTTACTGGAAACTACTTTGAACTTCAAAAATTGAGGGAAATTCGCGCAAATATTTTCACACCCGATCTTCGAAACATCGTGGTGTACGTGCAACCCTTTTACCAGGTCTCGTTATACATAGGAAGAAATCTACTCCTAAACAAAAACGAACAATGCCTGATAACACGACAGAACAATTAACTCTTGATCATGCCAAGAGTCTTATCCCAGAATTCGATGGGAATCCAGAGAACCTCCACAGGTTCCTAAACATATGCAGCCTATTCCAAAAACAAGGTACAGCCGAATCGGATAAAGCGCTATACCTACACATTATAAAGGCTAAAGTTATTGGCAAAGCAGACGATATCATCAAGTACAATGACTTTAATTCTTGGAAAGAATTTGCAAGCTTCTCTCCAAGAAAAATTCATGGAAACTAGCTCTAGAATGTCTATTCAGAACGAAATTGTATCATTAAAACAACTGCCTAAGGAAGATACTAAAGAATATGTTTTCCGAGCTCAAAAGCTATTAGCTATCTACAACGACGCTACTTCGAGTCTGACAAATGAACAGACTTTAAAAAATCTTCTATTTGAGGAAAATAAAAAGATGATGCAAGTCATTGAGGATAAAGTCATTACGTTTCATGAGCCTTCAAGTAGTCAGCGAGACCATCATGGTTTTGCAAGTTCTGTTGATAGGTAGGGCTTATGCTAGTATCAACAGAAATTTTTACCTTTCGGTAGCAAATTCGACCCCCATTTTTACTTATGGTCAACAACTTTTAACTCTAGATTTGGGCTTATGTTGAAATTTCCTGTGGCAATTTGATATAGCTGACATTCCCAAAATTATCTTGGGAGCTGATTTCCTTGGTCACTATGGAATTCTCGCTGACCCTCTAACGTCCTCCTGCTCGTCTTGTCAAAGTCGGAGATTCATCGTTGTCAATCATAATTAAATGCACTGTTGATTCGCAGGTTCAAAAGTTGCTGCAGGAATTTAGTTCGATCACCATCGACAATGGCTGTACTAGACCGGTGGCGCACAAGGTAAACCACCAGTGGTCTCGAAGACACGGCCGGCACTGTCAAGGAGCTACGACGTTTCCATGGTATGGTGAACTTTTACCGCCGTTTCCTCTCGTTCGCCGTACATCAAACGAAACTTAACGTCTATCTAACTGGTTCCAAGAAGGACACTGCTCGAAAAGCTGAGCCATGCCATTCTGCTAGCACATTCTTCAACATCTGCAGCTCTAGTTATTGTGGTAGCCTTGTTGTGCCTCCAACGTCGCACTGGGAGTAGTGGTTCAGCATAAAGTGGATTTTGGATGGCAGCCTTTGGCCTTCTTCTCAGTTAAGCGCCTACGATCGAGAGCTTCTCGCAGCATACAGTGCTATTAAAAATTGTCGGGTTTTCCTTGAGGGAAGAAGTTTCGTGTTATTCACTGATCACAAACCTTTAACTTTCACTTTTCAACAAAATTGAGGCAAAGCATCTCCACGCCAACTGCGACACATGGACTCGGTCGGCCAATTACCCATCGATATTCGGCATATTTCCGGTAAGGATAATTTAGTAGCCGATGCTTTGTCTCGTGTTGACGAAATTCAAGTAGCCAGCCCCATCGACTTCAAACATAGTACGGAAGCACATACTTACGTTCGTAATAAATGGTGTGGGATCAAAGCGCATATACTCGTGAGTCGTGTGCGATTTTCTGGAGCATTATACTCACGCACATGAGTGAGTAATTCAAGATAAGGAAGCGCAGACTGGCATGCGTACACGAAATTTTTCATTGCTCATTACTCACGAGTGAGTAATTCAATATTAGAAAGCGCACATGAAATCTCTCACTGCTCATTACTCAGGAGTGAGTAATTCAAGGGAAGAAAACGCACACGCAATTCCTAATTACTCATTTCCAACTTGTGTGCAATTTCGTTTATGAAATACCTACATTATGTAGAAAACGTGGATAATTAATATTAAAATTGTTTCCTTTGTATTACTCACTCGTGAGCAGTGAGAAATTTTGTGTGCGCATGCTAGTGTGCGCTTTGTTATATTGAATTGCTCACTCGTGAGTAATGAGCAGTGATAAATGTCGTGTGCGCACGCGAGTGTGCACTTTCTTATTTTGAATTACTCACTCATGGACGCGTGCGCTAATAGCATTGACAACAACTCGCGCACTCGCACATGAGTTTTTAAAAATGGAACGCGCACGTGAGTCGTAAATTACTCATGAGTCATTCGTGTGCGCACGTGAGTGTGGGTTACCTTACTCTGACTTTAAAGGCATTGCTGGAAGCAAGCTACCGATCAGGAAGTTAGTCAACAGATCCAAAATTACTCCCCCAAATTCAAAAAGGTCCTCATTTCGCGTTCAGACATTTACTGCTACGATTCCCCCAAAGGTTCCTGAACTTTTTCGCGAACAGATTTTTAATTTGTTAAATTCTCTTTCTCATTCAAGCATGAGAACAATAACCAAGATGACCTCTGTTCACTATTTCTGGCCCTCCATTAAGAAGGGCGTCCGCAACTGGACTCAGCATTGCCTCGCTTGTCAGAAGAGCAAAGTGTCTAGACACGTTAGGAATTCTTTTGGTAAATTCCCCGTGTGCTCAAACCGTTTCGAAGTAATTCACATTGTTCTTATTGGCCCTTTACCGTTTTCACAAAATTTCAGGTACTGTCTAACTATCATCGATCGGTATACACGTTGACCCGTGAAGCTATTCCTATTGCAGGTATTTTTGCAGTCACTGTTACGAAGGCCTCTACCAAAATTGGATAGCTTTCCTAAAATAATTATTACTGATCAAGTTTTGCAATTCGAATCGCCAATTTTTACCAAACTAACTAAATTTTACGGCTTCAAACGTTCTAGGACCACATTGAGCGTTGGCACCGGACTATTGTGTCGCCAGGAGTAATCCTGGTCAAAGGTTCTACACCTTGTTTTGTTTGGGTTACGTTCCATTTATAAGGAAGAATACGGCGGTACGGCACTTGTTAGGAATTTCTATGAACAGAGAAATTATTACTCACATTCAGTGGCGAGGCGTCAAAGGGTTCAAGGAGTTCACTAAACATGCCGCCTGTAAACAGATATTCTCCAGTTGAAAATAATATAAAATTAATAAAATTTCATTCTATATAAATTTTCTATACTTCCCCAGCCCTCATGGCTTTACATTGCTTATGGCGGGTGTTTATATAATAACTGAACTCTAAGGTGAGTATCAATATGTGCGAATGCTAGGAACAGAAATACTCATTATTTTTGTCGGAGGAAAGATAGAATATGGTAGACAGTTCCACATTCGCACAGTTCGGTATAAAAAAGCATCACGGAATTTTTCTGTACGTCCGAAGATAATTTGAAAGTTGAAAGGATGTGCGCGGTTTGCAGCGCGAGTATTGCGTGCATGTTTCATTCTACAGGGATCAGACTAGATCTTTCATCGGAACATTAGCCAAGCATGTAGCGATAAAGGAGCGAAAGGCATCCAACATTGCGGCGATGCTCGAGTGAGTCGATATGACAACTTATTACCAAATTACCAATGAGATTAGTGTCTCTCTTTTGGAAAATATCCAATGAAGCTAAGCTGTGCGACCAGCCCCGGCCCAGATATGGTCATTGTATTCTATTCTAGGTGTGATATAAGACTTGTAGAGGAGCGCTAGATTTGATGAGCTGAAATATTTCTTACACCTTTTCAGAAATCTGAGACATTTCGATGTTTCTTTGGCAACTTAGAAGATGTGATCTGTCCAGCTTAACTTACTGGAAATGTTAATGCCAAGAATGCATAAAGATGGTGTATCGTAGATCAGTGTTCTATTAAAAGAAACGGGAGTGGATAAATTATGATGTTGTTGCAATGAGATGAGACAACTTTGGAACTTAAATGAATTGGATTCGACGCGTTTCGCCTTGCCACAAGGGAGAATATTGCAAGATCGTTATAGTAGTTACACTATGGGGATTCTGGACCACTTTCCATAAAAAAGTGTCCGGCAAATTCCAACTATTTTGGTGGTTTCGGACTGAGTTCTGGGCCACTGGGGGATTCCGTCTAGTGGTCTACGTCATAGGGCCTGCCTTGAGAGTTCCTTTCCTACCGTCTGGCTGACCAGGGGATGACGTCATCTGGTTGGCTGATCCCCGTCAGCTGATCAAGCTCTTGTCTTAGCTGATTTTTAGTAAAATAATGGTGTCGTGCCCCTCGAGCAATTAAAAGACGTTTTTCACGATGACTTATTCTTTATTGACTGAAGATTGAAACTGCCCTATCTCAACAATGTTAAAAAGAAAGTCACGACCCGCACTCTTAATTTTACGCTAACTGAAAAAACGCGACTCTAAACTGAACGCTGAACGGCGAGAATACTACAGCACTCGACAGACCAGTCATTGGTCTTTTATGAACCGATACTCGGAAGTAAGCTTTCTTTGCTCACAACGCGGATGTAAACAAACGACAACAACCTTGTCGTTTGTTCTACCGGTTGCAGCACCTGAGTCGCTTAGTAGTAAACAATCGCCTTACATAATAATTACCATGCGAGGTTAATTATTATTGTAATCGTCGATTATTATTGTAATCGTCGATTGCTCCACTAAGCGCTCATCGCAGCCAGCTGTTGGGCTAATCAGCAAAATAACCGACAGTAGCAGAACAATACCGTGCGAGGTTATTGTTTAGCAATTGCTGATTATTTCGCTAGAATGCGCCCTTGGCTGCTGGAAGAAGAATCTTCCTTATATTGGGCCATAACAACCCTCCCCCCTTGGAAAAACTAGTTTCCGCAGGAAACTAGTCTGAAGAGTGCAACAATCTTAAAATTGAAACTATTTTGGTTCGCGTTCAGTTCAGATTCATTTCCATACTTACTAACTAGCTTTACATTTTTTCTTTTCTTTCTAACATTCCATATTTTCTGTTACCATTATCTTTGTTTAAATCCATTCCCATTACAAATTTTATACATATGTATCTTCTCTATATTTCATTTCTTACACATTTGTTTTTTTATTTGACATCTTTACTTTTTCATTTCTTAAAGTTTCCATTTTTACATCTTTTCTTTTTCATTTTACTTTCTCCATTTTCTTCTCATATATACTTTATTAAAATTTTTCTTCTCATACATATTTCATTAAAATGTTCTGCTCCTCAGGCTTCAGTCGGTCGTACAAATCCTTGCCGCAGCTTAAGAATCTGTACACCACTTTCACCAGTTTTGGAGACCGATCTCCGGAACACATGGGTACGTACTTGACGACTATATCCATCACTTTATCGTGTATATCCACCATTTTTATGTGATCTTCGTTTGATTTTCCACTTTCCTTATGTCTTATTTCCTTATTTTCCTTTACGCTAATTACACTGCCGCGTGCGATCGAATTTTGTTTTGGCTCCGACTGATGGTCCCAAAATACTAATCTTCTTGGTGACCACTTTCTGCTGTTTCCCTGGTTGCTATTGCCCTTGGTGGTTGACTGACGTTCCTGCAGTTCTATCGGCAATTCCCGTTCGAGTTCGGCCGCAGTCTGCTCTGCTTCCTTCAATTGAACGTTTAAGGTATCTACCTTCTTGACCAGAGCTTTAATTTCCTCGCGGCTATCCTTTAGTGCCTTTTCTATTGTCCCTTCTTCTTTTTGAATAATGTCGAAGGTTATAGTCACCAAAAGATCCACAACTTCTCCTTTCGTGCTTGTTTGAGTGGCTGTTTCTAGTTCCTGTAGAATATTGTTGAGATCTCCACTCGCCACACGTTTTTTCAATTCTCCTGTTAAATGATCTGTGATATATTGCCAGTCTCTCTCATAATACTGAAGCTTTGTTTGGCACTGCTTCAATTCTTCTGATTTATTTTCCAGTTCCTGCTCCTGTGACTGGAATTGCAATAATTGCTCCCTGGTCAATACATTAGACCTCCCCACTGACATAGATGTATCTTGAACCCTATCTTTATCTACTATTGCAAACGCGAGGATACTTTAACACATTTGATTAACGAAAAATCATTATATCACAAAACATAAATGCCCACGATTATAATAAAATACGCTACATGGAGAATTTTTTAGAGACAGTCGAGAAAACGTAATATTAATACGACAATTAAAGTAAGTGACAAAACTGAAGTTTACCCTTTGAAATATGTGAAGGGATTTATCTGCCAAGCAGTACGCGAGTTTAGTGGAAGACTTAAAGAAGATTTTAATATGAGTAACACAATACACAATACATTTAGAAGAACACAAACACTGTTCAAATGAAACGTCTTAAAATTATAACTTCCTTATAATATTCATGAAATTGATCTATCATACGCCTCTCACAAAAATTTACCTTTAAATAAAACAATTTCTACTTTTCTTACTCGTTAACTATCGTTTCTTTATCTTTAAAACTGTATGTCTATACAAGACACAATTTTCTCTTAAGAGCATACTATCAATAAGCAGCGAAAATTTAATCCCTTCCAACAACCTAACATTTAGAATACCTAATTACACAAATCAGAACTATAACAACACTTTTTTGTTTCCTATGTCGCCGCACAATCAAATTTCACTTTGAAATGTTCTAATAATAACAGTCGATAAATAAAAATGGAGTAGCTGAAAAAAATGTTAAATAAATGGCGAAGCCAAATGAGGCTTTGCACCAATTTAATTAACGTAGTTTAAGAACAAATGGAGCAGCTAAAAACAAGCTTAACTCCCAATATATAAAAATTTTAAAAATTCAATACCTTTTTAAACCGGCTGCGCCAAATTGTCGTGCTCCTCGAGCAATTAAAAGACGTTTTTCACGATAACTTATTCTTTATTGACTGAAGATTGAAACTGCCCTATCTCAACAATGTTAAAAAGAAAGTCACGACCCGCACTCTTAATTTTACGCTAACTGAAAAAACGCGACTCTAAACTGAACGCTGAACGGCGAGAATACTACAGCACTCGACAGACCAGTCATTGGTCTTTTATGAACCGATACTCGGAAGTAAGCTTTCTTTGCTCACAACGCGGATGTAAACAAATGACAACAACCTTGTCGTTTGTTCTACCGGTTGCAGCACCTGAGTCGCTTAGTAGTAAACAATCGCCTTACATAATAATTACCATGCGAGGTTAATTATTATTGTAATCGTCGATTGCTCCACTAAGCGCTCATCGCAGCCAGCTGTTGGGCTAATCAGCAAAATAACCGACAGTAGCAGAACAATACCGTGCGAGGTTATTGTTTAGCAATTGCTGATTATTTCGCTAGAATGCGCCCTTGGCTGCTGGAAGAAGAATCTTCCTTATATTGGGCCATAACAATGGGGGTTTTTTTTGCTGGATTCGAACAGAGAACTCTTGGTTTTGTAAAATCCGATCTGCTCTACCATGAGACCATGGAGGTGTTGTGTGATTATTCTTTAAAGTTGCTATATATGGGTAGAATTCTGGACCAGAGTTTTTATCTAGAACTCTCACCTGCAGTTGGGGACACCATCGCTAGGTGGTTTGAGTACATACTAAATGTGGGTTTGTGTCTTGACTGTACTGGTTTATGTCTTGGCTGCACCATCGGGTCTTGGCTTACTGGTTAATGTCTTGTATGCACCATTGAGTTTTGACTGGCTTATGTCTAGGATACACCATTGAGTCTTGACTTGCTTAGTCTTGGCCCGAGCGGCATTAGCTGATACTACCAGCATGCTCCGGTACTACGGCTTTCTTGGATGTGTGGTACGGTTCTCTTGGATGTATGAAGTTTTTTGCTTCACTTTTGTCCCACACGTGGTAGAATGCTACGGTTTTCTTCGAAGTGGGAAGTTTTTTGCTTCACTATTGCCCACACGTAGCGGCGTGCTATGGTTTTCTGTGCCCACACGTAGCAGCATGCTACGATCTTCTTGGATGTGTGAAGTTGTTTGCTTCACGTGTACCCACACGTAGCAGCAAAATGCTACGGTTTTCTAGGATGTGTGGTGCGCCTAAATGTAGGCTTTTGTTGTATTGAATTGATATTAGTAATAATTAAAGTTGTCATTAGCAAACTTTTGTTCATGTCTATATGGTGGGTAGGTGGGAGAGATAATAAGCATATGGAGGGGGGGGGGGGTGGTAATGAAATTTTCATCAGAAATCCTCTACGGGCCTTACTTTGCGAGATATTAGCGTATTAATAATTCAAGTTATTTTTGTTCATGCCAATGGATTCTTGGTGCTGTGGGGTGGGAGGGGAACGAAATTTTCATCAGAAATCCTCTACGGGCTTTGGTTTTCAAGACATTAGCGATCTTATCTTTTCAGGTGTAATCAATATTACTAATAATTCAAGCTACCCTGGGGAGTTGTAGATATCAGTATTACGTCATCTTGGATTTGCTGTTTTCTTACTTGAATATTTCTTAGCGAGGAATTTGTAGATATCCGAAGTTCTGGATCACTTTCTAAGGTGGTTCGGGGCAGTGGGGTTCTTGGTATCAAATACTAAATGTTTACCAAACATTAGGCATGCTTCCCCTGTTTATGATGTAATTTGATATCACCGCTGTAAACAAATTCGCATTTAAGCGGAATGGTTCATACACACCTGTGTAAACTTCCTGTTTACAAATTCGCATTTTAGCTGACTGAGTCATGCACACCTGTGTAAACAAATTTAAGCTATATCAGCACATTTATTTTTTTAATGTAATTTGATACCACACTTCCTGTAGGTAGTCAACAATTTTATTGTTCCAAGAATTTTACCGATCGAAGCGTTTCAATGGAATTCGAATAAAGTCAACAAATTTTCACATTTTCTTCTATGCATTTATGTATACAATCTCATTTGCAAATTCGACCATCAGAATAAAGTAATCGAATTAATTTGAATGATTTTTTTGTTTATCGTGTAATTCGATCACATCTCAGCCTGTAAGCAAATTCGTTGGAATTCATCCTGTGCAATGATTATTATAGCAGCAGGAACATTAATGTTTACAAACCTTTCCTATAAAAATGACAACCGCGCTAGTAAATAAAAGTTTTTCAGTGTTTAACAAATTCAGAGAATAAAGACTATATTGTTAAAAAGTGCGACAGAAACATACATAAATTTCAAGTCACATTTCAACGACATATCGAGAGCTGTCTCGAGCAAATTAAAGCATTGAGACCACTATTGAGAATTCCCCGCCGAGGTAGAGGAATTACTCGCGTAAGAAGAAGTGATTTTGTAAAGTGGGAGGAAATAAAGACAGCGTTCGCAGACAGTATTCGACAAGGTGCTATTGCAAATTTAAAACATATCGATCCGAAGCTATGTATGCAAGACGCTACCAAGTTATTTACGCGTCGTGTTAAGAATACCTTAAAACATTATTTTAATATTAAAGTTTCTACATAGTTTTGCGGTGAATTTGTTAAAGAAACTGGTGACAATGAAATTATAAAAGACATTAAATATTTCCAAGCTAGAACTGCTCCAATTAGTGCAGATGAAAACTTAGAGGAGTTGTTTAAATCAAACATTCTGGATTCAATACACACTCAGCTGGAAGAATTCCAGGAAAAAGGCAGCGGCTGGGCACTG
Source organism: Dioctria rufipes (assembly GCA_963924295.1). Classification (NCBI taxonomy): domain Eukaryota; kingdom Metazoa; phylum Arthropoda; class Insecta; order Diptera; family Asilidae; genus Dioctria; species Dioctria rufipes. The sequence continues at coordinate 108,999,189 of OZ002744.1, forward strand.
CGCTCAATAATACATCTAGCAGTACACATCTACAAGTTTGAACAACTCCGAGGATCTTCGTATATACCCTTACCAAAGGAAATTGCATCAAAGAAAGCCTGCATTAATGTGAAAAATAATGATGAAGCATGCTTCGCTTGGGTAGTAATATCAGCGCTATATCCTGCAAATATTCATTCCGAAAGGATCTTATCGTATCCGCATTACTCTACAATATTAAATTTAACTGGAGTAACAAAGCCAATGACGCTTAATCAGATAAAACAATTTGAAGGACAGAACGATTTATCAGTTAACGTAGCGCAAAGTCACACTTCCGGATGTAGGTCAAGGACCAGAGACCCTTCCGGTTTCAAAGGTGATGCCAGGGGCAAGGTCGAGCCCACGTGTGAATATTTTTTTCTCAAGCCGTCCAAGCATTCTGGGTAAAATGCTCAACTGCCCGAATAGAAGCTCGCTATAGTGGACAAATATTATTTGGGAGTTCTGGACTTAGGGGGAACTTAGGGAAATTAAATAAAGAGAATACCGTATATAAGATATCGTTATTGATTTATTATAAATCGAAAAATAGTAACATTTAATTCTTAGTGTATCATTCAATGGTTGGGGTTCCTTAAATCGGTTTCCCTATAACTGTAATAATACTTTCTTTATTTTACAGTATTGTGTGTTTTAGACTGTAATACAATTAAAACAAACTATTTCATTAAATGGTATTTTAGCTATAATACAATTTTTATTTACAATACATATCTTAGACTAGCCTTAGATTATATGTTTTCTGCGTCCGCTCTTTGCTGTTCTGATTGAATAAAGTAATGTCCCCATGGTATAGTTCCGTTGTCCCACTCGTAATATACCGCTTGTTATCATATGGACTCAATGCAATCTTCTTTTGGCTGATCGTGTAGACATTATGGTTATGCGATCGTATGGAGCTCTGATTAGCAGTTAATACTCGCTTTTAATTCAAATATTCGACGTAGTCTTCGAAATTGATATGCCTCTGGACTACATTAGCCTTTACTTCTTTCGCTTTTTTACAGTTTTACCATCGTTTATACGCAGACTGTACATTTTCGAGCGCAAGCCTACAAATTCACTCATGACTTTCCCATTCAGCTCATCCTTCATTAGAGCAGGAATTTTTTATTCATGAGCGGTAAATTGAACTAGTTATGTTTTAGGTAATCACTTGTATCAAATTTGTTTATATTTCCGGCCATAAACTCATATACATTTTTCTCTGCAAATTCATATATTAGAGAATCTGTACCTGTGTACATGACTTTACATTTATCTCCAAATTCACGCTGAATAGAACTGTAGTGGAAATCGTAGAGGCATATCTTTGAAATTTCCATAACTGCCATTCCTATATATAGAGGTTTATTGAATTTGATTTTGAGTCGCCTTAATTCCACAGCAACTAAATTCTCATCAAATATCGTTGCACTGTGGAAGTTGGGTGCCGCAATCCGAGCTTTTGCACCATAGCGACCTTCCCACTTTACGCAAAGGTTTATATCGCTATACTTGCGAACATTTTCCATGGTCTTACCAAAAGCTGCATTATTGATCTTCTTATAGCTGTCCTTCTCATGATTGCTTGTAGCCTGCATCCGTTTGGTAGTATTTAACTCAATATATGGTTTAAGCCAAGCTGATTGGTCGAATTGAAGAATCCGGTGCACTTTTTTCAGGATGAGTCCATGTGATAAGATTGTTTCAAATTTCGGTAGTGTATAATATATTTAGTTTTAGGATGTAATGTCGTCAAAAGCCTTTCTAATTTTGCTCCAGATGGTGCTGCATGCTCAGAGCAAAATTGTGGTTATCATGTAGATGTTGAGGATAATCCAAGTCGACTTCGAATATGTATCCAGTTTGAGAAACATCAGGAATTTTGAAAACGTCAATATTGGGAACATTAACCCATTTGGATCCTCCGGTTGGTAAATGCTGTGACATGGCACATCCATACAGGTTGTTACCATCATAATGCATCAGTTATTTTTCTCTCTCCTCAGGCTTGAAATCATCCATATATTTATTATTTGCTTTACTATATCTGTTTCATCGTTGATTTATACCACCTCGAATGCCTCTCTCTAGGAATAGCAGTATATCTACGTAGGTTATCAGCTCTAGTTTCACTTTGGTGTATTTTAGCATAGCATCCCATGTTAGGCCTGGCATGGTGTAATAAAGTACTGGATCTTAATTGTATTAATTATAAGTCTTCATGCACACTTCTCGAAAGTTCTCGAACACATAGACCAATAGGAGAACATCATTCTTAAGGTATAGATCTGAATATTCACCAAGTGTTTGTATTTCAAATGTCTGCCAGACCTTTTCAGCATGATTGTAGTGCTCAGGAGATATAGCACTGTCAGTCAGTTTATTGAAAAAAAAAATCGAATTTATCCCAGTCATCAATAAAATCATATTGGAAGCCACCTTTGCGTGTAAGAAGTTTGATAGTATCATCATCCAATCCCTGCCATTCTGATCTTGTAGTGTTTAGTTTATCCATTTGCAGCAATAATGATAGCTTATCTAAAGATGCACTCATAAAATGGAAGGAATCGATGAATCTGAATTTTATGTGGCTGCCTTCCATGTGCTTGGTGAACGAGATATATCTTTCCATGTTCCTGGGAAAGATGTAGCAATATCCTTAATTATGAAGTGGGCATCATATCCAGATAAATTGTGAAAAATTACTGGAACTATGCTGCAATCCTGGTAGATCGGGTTACATGCATTGTGCACTGGTCCTCGATATTTTCCTCCTAAGTGGCAATGGTTTTTTCATATATATGGCAGCAAGTATTTTCCATATGTGAACGCCGTTCCTCTTTAGTCAGTGGCTGCATTGGCCTTATGTGGAGCTGTTCCTGTACAGCTATGGATACAATTTTTTGCAATTATAATGCAAACCATTGTTGGTAATTCTTGCCTGGATATGATCGGTAATATGAGAGTTTAGCATCATGTTTGTAGTGGAAATAGAATCCTATGCTGTGAACCTCATGTTCCTGGAATCGCTGTGTATTTTGCTCGTTTCCCTCAGTCGGCTTCAATATTGACTCAAGGTCGGCATACACACAAAACGGGACGGGATTCTTATGGTTATAGTTTTTATATTCTAATCATTTCTGTTCCTGTGATGGAAACATAATTCTGCAATGGTTTTGCTTCTCGCATTCGGGAGTGTGTGATGCTAATTTTTCTTCAGAGTAAAAGTAGAACAAACATCTATCACAAATCTACTTTCTGCATTTAAGTTTCGCGGTTTGCCTCAATACGAGCCGCGAACTATCTTTAATCTAACAGAAATGATATCTGCTACTATCACCATTATCATCGTCATAATCATCCATCTTATCTTCATCCATTGCAGCATTATTATAGTCATGGGAAATGTTATTCCAGTTAAATTTAGTACTGTAGAGTAATGCGGATACGATAAGATCCTTTCGGAATGAATATTTGCAGGATATAGCGCTGATATTACTGCCCAAGCGAAGCATGCTTCATCATTATTTTTCACATTAATGCAGGCTTTCTTTGATGCAATTTCCTTTGGTAAGGGTATATACGAAGATCCTCGGAGTTGTTCAAACTTGTAGATGTGTACTGCCAGATGTATTATTGAGCGCAGTGCCCAGCCGCTGCCTTTTTCCTGGAATTCTTCCAACTGGGTGTGTATTGAATCCAGAATGTTTGATTTAAACAACTCCTCTAAGTTTTCATCTGCCCTAATTGGAGCAGTTCTAGCTTGGAAATATGTAATGTCTTTTATAATTTCATTGTCACCAGTTTCTTTAACAAATTCACCACAAAACGTTGTAGAAACTTTAATATTAAAATAATGTTTTAAGGTATTCTTAACACGACGCGTAAATAATTTGGCAGCGTCTAGCATAAATAGCTTCGGATCGATGTGTTATAAATGTGCAATAACACCTTGTCGAATTCTGTCTGCGAACGCTGCCTTTATTTCCTCCCACTCTACAAAATCACTTCTTCTTACGCGAGTAGTTCCTCCACCTCGACGGGGAGTTCTCAATAGTGCTCTCAATGCTTTAATTTGCTCGACACAGCTCTCGAAATGTCGTTTCATAGCACTCTTATTGCATTTCCGAAATGCAACTTGAAATTCATGTATGTTTCTGTTGCACTTTTTAACAATATAGTCTTTATTCTCTGAATTTGTTTAACACTTCAACACATCCTTCCGCAAGTTTTTAATTACTGAGAAACTTTTATTTACTAGCGCGGTTGTCATTTGTATTTTTTTATGTTTTTAAACTATCACTCACACTCACTAAAACTGACTGATGCTCCCCAAGAGTATGCTTGGGCTTTTATAGGAACGGTTTGTAAACATGAATGATCCTGCTGCTACAATAATCATTGCGCAGGATGAAATCCAACAAAATTGCTTATAGACTGAGATGATATCGAATTACACGATAAACAAAAAAATCATTCAAATTAATTTGATTACTTTATTCTGCTGATCGAATTTGCAAATGAAATTGTTTACATGAATGCATACAAGAAAATGTGAAAATTTGTTTACTTTATGCGAATTCCAATGAAACGTTTCGATCGGTAGAATTCTTGAAACAATAAAATTGTTGACTGCCTACAGGAAGTGTGGTATCAAATTAGATGAAAATAAATAAATGTGCTGATATAGCTTAAATTTGTTTACACAGGTGTGTATGAACCATTCAGACTAAATGCGAATTTGTTTACAGCGGTGATATCAAATTACATCATAAACAGGGGAAGATGCCTAATGTTTGGTAAACTTTTAATATTTGATACCAAGAACCCCACTGCCCCGAACCCCCATAGAAAGAGATCCAGAACTTCGGATATCTACAAATCCCTCGCTAAGAAATATTCAAGTAAGAAAACAGCAAATCCAAGATGACGTCATGCTGATATCTAGAACTCCCCAGGGTAACTTCAATTATTAGTAATATTCATTATACCTGAAAAAGTAAGATCGATAATATCTCGAAAACCAAAGCCCGTAGAGGTTTTCTGATGAAAATTTCGTTCCCCCTCCCACCCCACACCACCTAGAATCCATTGGCATGAACAAAAATAACTTGAATTATTAATACGCTAATATCTCGAAAACCAAATCCCGTAGAGGACTTCTGATGAAAATTTCATTACTCCCCCCTCCCTATCCTTATTATCCCCCCACCTGCCCACCATCTAGAATCCATAGGCATGAACAAAAGCTTCCTACTGTTAACTTTAATTATTACTAATAATAATTCAAAACCAGGCGCAATACTTGAAAACAATAAAAGCCTACATTTAGGGGCACCACACATCCAAGAAAACAGTAGCATTTTGCTGCTACATGTGGGCACAAGTGAAGCAAAAATTTCACACATCCAAGAACACCGTAGCATTTTGCTACGTGTGGGGCAGAAAACCGTAGCATGCTGCTACGTGTGGGCAAAAGTGAAGCAAAATCCTTCTCACTTCCAAGAAAACCGTAGCATGCTGCTACATGTGGGACAAAAGTGAATCAAAAAACTTCTCACATCCAAGAGAATCGTACCGCATATCCAAAAAAGACATAGTACCGGAGTATGCTGGTAGTAACTGCTAATGCCGCTAGGACGCAGTCAATACCGAATTACACATCCAAGACTAAGCAAGTCAGGACTCAATGGTGCTTCCAAGACATTATACAGTAAGCCAAGATATCATGGTGCAGCCAAGACCTTAACCAGTATAGTGAAGACACAAACCCACATTTAGTATGTACTCCAACCACCTAGCGATGGTGGCGCCATCTGCAGGTGAGAGTTCTAGATAAAAACTCTGGTCCAGAACTCTACCCATATATAGCAACTTTAAAGAATAATCACACAACACCTCCATGGTCTCATGGTAGAGCACCTCATATTTTACAAAACCAAGCGTTCTCGGTTCGATTCCAGCAAAAAAAATCCAACATTTTTTTATTAAAAAATCAGCTAAGACAAGAGCTAGAACAGCTGACGGGGATCAGCCAACCAGATGACGTCATCCTCTGGTCAGCCAGACGGTAGGAAAGGAATTCCACCAGGCAGGCCATATGAAGTAGACTACTAGACGGAATCTCCAGTGGCCCAGAACCCAGTCCAGAACCACCAAAATAGTTGGAATTTTCCGGACACATTTTTTATGGAAAAAGTGGGCCAGAATCCCCATACTGTAAGTACTCATTATTCAATGATCTAATCATGTAATCTCGTTTAGCACATGCGGCATTCCCTCTGGAGTCCACAAGAGTGTCAAAGGAGTAAGCGAAATCAAGATATTGTCGAAACTATGTGTGGGATTGAAAGTAAGGGAAAGCAGATCATTATTACTAAATTCGTAAGCTCCCCAGCCCTCATGCCTTTGCATTGCTTGTTGCCTGCGATAACGGTATATAGACTAACAAGGTATTACTATTCCGTACGATAGTAGTAGTTCTATGGGGCTACTGGCTCACTGTTTTAGACCACTTTTAGCACCCTCCAGCATAGGGAAATAGCATAGGTTTTCGATTTTGTTTCTGGAGTTCACTTATTTTTCATCTCGGAGATCATAGCTCTAAACATTTGTGAATGGGTGGGAAGCTTTATTGGTGGAGGTTACTGGTTAAGTTGATCTGGTTTTGCAGGTTACAATTTGACCTTGAGATGCCCCTCCTATGTCTAGCTACTGGAGGTTTGCTGAGAGCTTTAGTGGGAATATCTGAAACTATGACTAGGACTGTCTGGGGTGTGTTGGATTGGGCTACGTTACCTGTACCAAGGCTTGTGTGGAATGTGTGTGGCATAAGTAATGATGTGAAATGCCCTAAGCGAATTTATATCGGGGCTGTATACTTGTCAGCTTGAGTTTGTTGTTAGTGGTTTACTTTAGAATGGGTGCTGTGGTGTGTTGGGCTGGGCTACTTGGTGGCTGAGCAAACGTTACCTAAGGCGTGTATCAGTGGGGGTCTCAGTAATAGAGGTGAACAAATTTTTTATCAGAAATCCTCTACGGGCTATGGGTTTCGAGATGTTAGTGATCTTACCTTTTGAGGTATAATTAATAGTAGTAATAATTCAAGTTAACCCCAGGATATTTTTTGTCCATGCCAATAGTATTAGTACTAGGGGGTAAAATTTTCATCAGAAATCCTCTACGGGCTATGGTTCGAGATATTAGCTATCTTACCTTCTCAGGTGTAATTAATATAAGTAGCTCAAAAGCAAACAAAAAACAACTATAACTATAACCTAAGTTGTGGATTAAAGATTTGATGATATTAATCTGTAGGTATCTTCTATAAACAAGATTGCACCATATGATCATATATTTAAAAATAAATCAGGCGAAGCTGATTTGGACGAATGTAGGTAGATATGTTCACTTAGATAAGTAATGGAAATTAGTAAATGTGTAATTTTGCTCTTCAGGTGGAATGCTTCCAATTTTATTCCTTGCATAAACAAATTCACACAGTCCAGTAAAGTAAACAAATTCGCAGTTGAATAATGTAAACAAATTCGCACAGCAGTCGAGTAAAGTAAACAAATTGAGTGATTTATGTTTTTTAATGTGAGATTCCAAATTTCTTTAGCTGAAAACAACAATAATTCATATTGATCTGTAGGATATGATGTCTTATATGCTGAAAAAAACAACAACAACAACTATAACGTAAGTTGTGGTCTGTAGGTGTCTTTTATTAACAAGAGTGATCATGTTATGATATTCGATGTGTAAAAATTGATCACGGCTGCTTGGGATGGTAAGACACATGAAATCATTAGAAGTAATGGAAATTAAAGCATTAGAAAAGGTGGCCAGGTGGCTGGTAATTTGATATCTTGTGTAAACAAATATAGCCGAGTAAAGCAGACAATTTGAGCGATTAATGTTTTTTGTATCTAGGAGTTTGTATTGAAAAGTCTTACATTTTATGAAGAATTGTTTTTTATTTTCAATAAAATTTCTCAATCAGTCACACTCTTATGATATTTGATTGATCCCCCCCGATATCATAGTTCACATGAAACTGATAAGAATATGATAATTTTATCTTTATACTATTGGGGTGATCACATTATTTTCTTACCATTTGATTGAGAGTGGGTTTAATTAAATGCTTTGATGAAAGAGGGTGGTGTTATGTTATAAATGTAGTATGGTATCTTGTCTTCGATTAGTAATGGAAGTTGTTTGGGAGCTGTGAGTAAGGAATAAAAACCTTATGAGCACGGTGTGAAGGAAGAAAAAATTGATAATAGTGAAGATCGTGGTGGAGGTTGAGAGTGGGTGCTGTAAGTTGTGGATTAAATTGAAAGTTTTCATGGATCTTAAGGTTTAAACTTTTTAGACTCCAGCAGGAATGTTTTCTTTAAGTTAACTCGGTGGCTAGATAGGAACGTGTTAATTTCATGTTCATAATTTCATATTGTGGTGAGCATATGAAGGTAGCAGAGTTTTTTTTTTATAAATCAAGCAGTTACGCTGTTATGAGATTTCATTGACTACTATATCTAAAAATAGTTCACATGTAGCTGATAAGAATAAGATAATCTTATCTTCATACTATTGGGACAGGTAAATTGTTTGCTTGCCATTATGTTGAGAGTGGGTTAAATCAAAAGCTTTGATAGAAGAACGCTGTGTTATGATATTAATGTGGTATGATATGTTGTCTGAGGTGAGTAGTGGAAGTTGTATGCGAGTTATGAATAAGCATTAAAATCCTAATCAGCAATCTCGCTGGATATATATCTCCTCTAAAGTGTCACCTGAATGGTGGAGTATGAAGGAAGAAATAGTTGATAATTCTCCACAAGTCCATACTGAAAATCGTGGTGAGGGGTTGCGAGTAGATACTGTAAGATATGTATTAAGTTAAAAGTTTTGATGGATGGTATTTGGTATTTATCTCCTCGAAATGGTATTGTATGAGTATCAGGAGTATCAGGAAGGTCGAAAAAATGTTAAAAAGTTGATAATGCTTCAAGTTCAATAGTGAAGACCGTGATGTTGAGAGTGGGTATTTGGAATGATGTAAGTATAGTAGGATATGGAAGTATTATTTATTCATCTTTAAATCTTACCATGAAAGTATTAGGTTGGGTGGATTAAATTAAAAGTTTTGGTGAAAGAAGGTAGAGTTATTATATTAATATATTATACTATGTTGTCTTAGATGAGTACTTGAGAGCTGTGTAATATGTGGAATATGTTGTAGATGAGTAGTGAAAGTTAAAAATGGAAGATTCACAATTCCTTTACTGAAAAACAACAACAACTGTAAATAATACATAGCAAATCAATTTTTTCACACAATATTTATTCACATCAAATCCATTATCTATTTTTATATCTTAAGTTTTGAAATTTTTTCTCTGTGTTTCACATCCAAAAAGCGATCGAGAGCAAATGTCTCCCATGATCCTTTTGTATGTTAGGCTATGAAAGTTCGGCAGCAAAATCCCATGATATTTCTTATCATCTGTCTTGCTCTAAAACTTTAGGAAGGTTTAGTGAACAACATAATTTGAAGCCATCTCACTGGGGACTTCGTCATATACTTGCCAGCTGTGGACATATATGTATGCAACAATGAGATCAATTAATGTAATGTTGTGTAGGGTAAAAGAAAAACTTTCATGGGTGATATGGGGATTGAATCGATGTATGCTATGCACTAGTATGCACTGGTATATGAGCTTATTTGATTGAAGCAAAACAGTTTCACTGCTTCCTTACCAAGCCTTAAATATATTCATAAAAAGGTTGAATCGATGTCAAGAACATGTTAATACTTGTTTTGAGTATGAGCAGTCGAAATTCTGATCATTGCAGCATGTTATGAAATTCGATATCTATAAATAGACCACATGAAAGTTATTGGGGTGGCAAAAAAACAAGAAAGCATTAGGTTGAGAATGGCTTCAATTTAAGGTTTTGGTGAAAGAAGGCAGTAGTAGATATTAATGTAAGATGATAGGAGGCATCAGTCAGTTTTGGTGAGCCTAAGCGATAGGTCAAATAAAAAATGTCAACAATCAAATCAATCAAATGAAAGTTTTTCTAGTAAAAAGAGTGTTATTGCAAGCCATTTTTTGACATTTGACAAGTAGAAACTACGCCATTAATAAAAATGGAACGATACACGATTCAACAACGCATTGAAATTATTAAAATTCACTATAAAAATTATGAAAATGTGGCAGAGACGGTTCGTAAAACTCGAACATTTTTGGGTCGTCGTGAAGCACCTTGTCGGACCGCAATACAGAAATTGGTAGAAAAATTCGAGCTGTCGGGACAAGTTAGTGATGTGAAGAATAAAACCCGTGCACGTCGCTCAAGAACAGCCGAGAATATTGCTGCTGTAGCCGAAAGTGTTGAAGAAAACCCAGGTTTGTCCATTCCTCGTCGTTCTTTGGAATTAGGCATTCCACAAACGTCATTACACCGTCTTTTGCATAAAGATTTTGGTTTTAAGGCTTTTAAAGTTCAGTTAACACAAGAACTAAAGCCGGCCGATCATCAACAACGTCGAGTCTTTGCTGATTGGGTCCTTGAAATGCATGAAAATGATCCGGAATTCCATCGAAAACTCATCTTGAGTGATGAGGCCCATTTCCACCTCGATGGCTTCGTCAACAAGCAAAATTGTCGCATCTGGGGCTGGGAAAACCCAAGAGTTATTGTTAAAAAGCCTCTCTATCCTCAACGTGTGACTGTTTGGTGCGGTTTATGGTCCCGCGGGGTCATTGGACCTTACTTTTTCGTAAATGAGGCTGGAGCAATAGTTAAGGTAAATGGATTGCGCTATCGACAGATGATTAATGATTTTTTATGGCCGGAATTGGATGGTATTGATCTGGACAACGTTTACTTTCAACAAGATGGCGTTACGTGCCATACAAGCAACGAAACCATTGATCTTTTACGGTAAAAGTTTCCGGGCCGTGTTATCTCTCGAAGAGGTGATCACAATTGGCCACCGAGATCTTGTGACTTAACACCTTGCGACTTCTTCCTTTGGGGCCACGTGAATGAGAAGGTCTACGCCAACAGCCCAGCGTCGATACAAGACCTCAAAGATGGAATTCGTGAGGCTATCGAGGACATAGGGCAGCCACTTAGCGATTTGGTTATGGAAAATTTCATGAAAAGGATATGGTCCTGTAGGCGTGGACGTGGTGGTCATTTGGCTGATATTATTTTTCGTTATTAACGGCATACCTTCCTCTTTATAATGAATTAAAGATCCGATCATTTATCTAAAAAAATAGCATTTTTCTTTGAATATCAAAATAACACCTCTTATTGGAAAGCCCGTTACTATTGGCATGGACAAAAAATATCCTAGGGTTAACTTGAATTACTACTACTATTAATTATACCTCAAAAGGTAAGAGCACTAATATCTTGAAACCCATAGCCCGTAGAGGATTTCTGATAAAAAATTAAATTTGTCCACCCCTATTACTAAGACCCCCTCTGATACCTTCTAGAATCTATTGGTATGAACAAAAATATTCTAGGGTTAACTTGAATTATTACTTATACTAATTACACTAATTCATTTAGGGAATTTCATAACATTTCTTATCCACATAAATACACAGTTGCACACATGCATCCACGCCTTAGGTAACGTTTGCTCAGCCACCAAGTAGCCCAGCCCAACATACCAAGCTGTCGTGATCCAATATTCAATTGGTGGAATTTTGTCATCACGACTCGAGCTAGCAGCAAGTGTACAAGTAATTAAACGCTTTGCAATGACTAAACATTTTACTTTGCACAGTAAAATGCTTGGCGATTGCGAATTGTTTACTTGAAAACTATCGCATCCACTGCTGTATGTAACTGGGCATTGAGTCATCGTTAGGTAATTCACTTCGCATAGTGAAATACTCAGCTGGGCTCAATGTTTGTTTACATGCAGTATTGGGGGCTCCAGCTGTCGGTAGTGATTAACGTAATACTTTGTAATTATGATTGCAAGGTATTGCGCTGGTCACTGGGTCAAAGTCGCTTCCGCCTGGTTGAATGGAGGTGAGCACGGTCGATTCGGTAGATCGGGTTGCGCAGTTAGAAGTTAGTTTTGATAAAAGATAGCGGTTCGGTATCAGTTAAGTTCAGTTGTAATTTGAGAGTATAATCAAAAGTATCGATCACGGGTGATACCCCATTTAATTTATATCGTAGTAGAATTTAACTTAATTAAAGAAATAAAGTTTGTTTTACAATTGAATTACGCGAGTGTTTTTACTGGATTGCTTTGGGACACGACAAATTGGCGCAGCCGGATAAAGAGTAGGTTAGTGTTATTTTTTTTCTTCAGTGAAATAATTTATTTTTCTTTTCATTTATATTTATTTTATTTTTGGGAGTAAAGCTTATTAGCTGTTCCATTTTTTTAAATTGTAGCCGTTATCCTTTTTAGTTACTCCATTTTTTTTGTTTTGTAGGAGTTATGCTTTTTAGCTACTCCATTTTTTTGTTTTGTAGGAGTTATGCTTTTTAGCTACTCTTTTCAGGATAAAGTATTGGAAAAAATTGAAAAAAAGGGGTATAAATTGTGGTGATTGTTGTTGCTTGAGATTGTTTTTGGTTATGTGGTCTGAGTGTTAGTTAATACATAGTGAGATAGTGTGGCATGTAAACGGAGTAGTTTCAGTAGTTCAGTAGATTAAGTAAGTAAATTCTGTTCGAAATGTACGGCATATTAAGTGATATAATTTTGGTCATTGGGAATTAAAATTAAAATTAGCTAGGTGAAAATATAAAAATATTCAAAAAAATACAAGAAAAGGTCAGAAGAGTAATATATGTGTTTTTGTGGTTGAGATTAGTTTTTGCGTTAAGTGGCCTAAAATATTTTTGTTTATTATTACTATGAAATTAGTAATTTTTGGTTGATTTTCTTTGCGTGCGAAAAAGAGTGAAAGTGTGAAAGTTGAGAGGTATGTAGTAATAAATTAATAATTTTAAATCGTGATGATTGTAAAAAGTTTCTTAACATCACATTGGTCGTAATCGCGTTGAACGTAATCGTAAGCGGGTACGAGGAGTCATTTTAAGTGAAAGCTAAAAAGCAGACCTTAGCAAAGACGAGTGAAGGATAAGTGCCGAAAGTTAACACGTGAAACTCAGAGAAACCAGCAAGGAAAACCATGGCCGATGTTTATGATAAAGTCATGGACTTGGTGTCCAGATATATACCAACGTTTTCCGGAGAAAGAACGCCAAAACTATCAAAGGAAGTTCACCGTTTCTTGAGCTGCTGCAAAGATCTTTGCGATCGTTTAAAGGCCGAGGAACAGCCAATCTTCATGAAATGTGTAAGATATCGGTTGTTAGATGACGCACGTAGGGATACAAAATCCATAGTTAGTCATAATTTATTACAGAACAAGCTCAATAAGTCAACGACCGTAATTTCATTTTTTAATATGCATTCTACCTTCACTTAGCGATGCAATTCACATTCACCAAAGTTCTATGTCAGCAATTGCATAGAAGTACAAGTGAAATTATGGTCGGTGACATTGCCTAAGTAGTAAATTTATGCTGATCATGTGAATTGTGCCTCATTGACATAAATTTTTGTTATTCTATTTTTTATTGTCATCATATGTATATATGTATATGAATTTGTAGTGTATAAATAAGCGGATCGAAATAATAAAATTGGAATTGATTATCAGATAGCAAGTGATCGAGTTTAATTTATATCCATCAGTTCACGTACAATCATTATTGGTCCTTCGAACTTGCTTTGTTGAACTTAGCGTCTTCAAAGCAGTACAAAATTTCTGGCGAAATTAGTATCTGCAGTTAATTGTTATTCAGCGCAGAAATTCCTGTTGAACTTAGTGTCCTCAGGCAATTTATTTACTAATAATAAATATTTTTTCCAGTCCTAATACCTAAAGCAATATTGGCGAAAAGCGAAGAAGTCCGTTCAATCTAGCAACATCAGCTTATCAGCTACTCGAAAATTCAACGAATATATACTACTATGGAGCAGTTAATTAAAGCAAACAAGGCAGATGCTGTAAAACTTAAGAAATTTATCACAAACTACACCAAAGATTCTGACGTACGTAAAACAACGGATTATTTTGAAACCCGTTTGATTAAAATAAGCAAGCTATGGGAAAGTTTTGACAAAAGAAATGATGATCTGGAGCTATACCGTGAAACAAATTCAGAACAGCCATACTTTAAAGAGAATTTTTATGATACCGTGGAATAATTGTATGAAGAAACACGGGATATGTTAGAAAATTCTTTGGCGGATTTAATGTCAAGAGCGAAAATCACTGAAGTATTGCAAGATCAACTGAAGGTAATAAAGAAGCATATGCTATTATAGAAACTCTACAAAAGGCATCAGTTTCAATTACAGAAGAGATTAAGCAAGAGATATCTGCAGCTTACTGTATGCAAAAAATCAAGTTGGTGAATGACTATTGGGAGCACCTTGTCCGAAACCATGGAGAGATTATGTCGATGGGTAGAACAAAACACGAATATATGGAGAATGATATATTCTCAAGCATTGAGGATACCTATCAAACTACCACAATTCAACTACAAGAAGTATTGAATAAATTAAATCCTCAAGCTAAAAATTCGATAAGCACCAAGGAGTCAAAGGGAGCACAAATAAAGTTGCCAAGAGTCGATATTCCGTCATTTAACGGTGACTATATCAAGTGGCAATTATTTGGAAACTTGTTCATGGAACTCATCTATAAAGATGACAAGATGTCTGGAGCTTAAAAATTATTCTATCTCAAAGGCAATCTCATAGGTGACTCATACAGCATCTACAAATAACAAACGAAAATTTTGAGACGTCCTGGGAAATTCTTTAAAAAAAAAATATGACAATAAGAGGACTCTCTTGACAGCTCAATTAAATATACTTCTAAACAACCTTCACTGTTCAAAGAATCATCGGAAGGCTTGAAGAAGTTACATGATGTGACAATCGAATGTCTAGAGGGCATCAAAAATCTAGGCATAGATACGAAAAATTGGGATCCATTGATCATACACATAATCATAACAAAATTGGACAAAGAAACTCACCGAGAACAATCAGTGGCCACACCAAGAGAAGTTCAAGAACTAAGCAAATTTCTTGAATTCCTAGAAAATCGATTTCGAGGCCTTGAAGCAGTAGAGCCATCGAAACCAAAACAACCCGAAAGAAATGGGAAAAATCCAAAAGTATACCTGGGAATGATTTCAAAGCATTGCGCTATCTGTGGAGAAATTCACAGAATATATCATTGCGAAACATTTAGTAAGCTAAGCGTACAACAACGACTAAAAGCGGTAAAAAGTAAACCTTTGCCAGAACTGCCTAGTAAAAGGCCACAGTATACTACAATGTAAAAGCCGGTACACCTGCAAGTTATGCCAGAAAAAACACCACAATCTTTTACATTGTCAAAACCACCAGGCACCATCTTATCAACAAAGTAATAACTATCCAAGAAAGGAAACAATTCTAGATGATAGCTCACCAAACGAAGCGGCTGCAGCCCACTTTGAGAAGAAATCAAAGGGGTATGATGTATTACTGGGAACCGCTCTCATACAAGTAATCAATAAATCAGGAGATGCGCTACTCAGGGCATTACTTGACTAAGGGTCTCAAGCAACGTTCATCACTGAGAATGCAGCTCAGTAATTAAGATTACCTTGAAGAAAAATTCAAGCCACAGTTTCCGGTCTTGGGTGCTCCAGTCAAGGAATCACAAAATCCAGTATAGAGATTACAGTAACGACACGATGCCACGATTTACATCAACATTCTCTCACACAACCACAGCCCTCGTATTAAAAAATGTCACAAGAAAATTGCCTACAAATAAAATTATTCCAACTAACTGGACGCATACCGAAAACCTGGTTTTGGCCGATCCAACGTTCCATAAGCCGGGAAGGATTGGTCATATTAGGAGCAGAAGTGTTCGGGAAGGTAATTCTAGGCAACCTTCTGCCTGGAGCCGAAACTGCTCTTCTTGCCCAACAAAGAGAGCTGGGGTGGATATTACCTGGAGCTATTAGTCACAGCAACAACGAGAATAAACTTATTTGCATGGTATCAGAAATAGATATAACCAGCAAGCTGCAGAGATTTTGGAAATGCCAAGAACTGACAGCCGAAACTATTACCACACCAGAAGACATTGCTTGTGAAAGTTACTACCAACAAACCCATAGACGGGACGAGAATGGACGATATATCGTTCGCCTACCATTTAAACAAAATCCTAAAGAAGCCAATTTGAGCAGATCAAGAGAACTAGTACTTGCCCGACTGTTCCAAATGGAGCGAAAATTTAACCAAGACAAAGTATTTGAAACCACGTATAAGGATTTTATGAAGGAATACCAACGCTTAGGTCATATGGTTCCAACCGAAGATGATGGTGAGATAAAATACTTCCTACCTCACCATGCGGTTTTCAAACAACACAGTACAAAAACCAAATTACGTGTAGTCTTCGACGCTTCGGCCAAAAGAAACAACACCAGATGTCCAAATGATATCATGATGACTGGTCCTCAACTGCAAGGAAGCCTAATCTCCATTCTAATAAGATGGAGAAAACATAAAATGGTATTCACGGCGGACATAGAAAAAATGTACCGCCAGATAAAAGTGGATGTGAGAGATCAGCAGTATCAATGTATTCTTTGGCGAGAGTCTCCAAATCACCCTATCAAGGAATATAAGCTGACGACCGTTACTTACGGCACAACCTCAGCACCATTTCTCGTAATACGTACTCTGCAGCAACTCGCGCAAGATGAAGAAAAATAGTACCCTATCGCATCCAGAATCATACTGAGTGATACTTATGTAGCCGACGTAGTCTCGGGAGGCGCTTCCATGTATGAAGCAATAGAATCTTGTCAGCAGTTAATAAACCTGCTAAAGGGCGGAGGTTTCAAGCTTCGCAAGTGGACAAGCAATAAATTCAAGGTTGTTAAGGATATACCCTATGAGTTTCGAGACCAACCTCGTTTTATAGATTTCCAGAAAGAACGGACAATTAAGGCACTTGGAGTGCATTGGAACCCTATAACCGACAATTTCAAAATACGCGTTTCAATAAGCATGTACGACAACCCCACAACAAAGCGGAATGTAGCATCCGCGGCGGCGAAAATCTTTGATTCTGTTGGATTACTATCGCCGGTAGTAATGTCTATCAAAATTCTTCTACAGAATATTTGGCTAGAGAGCTCGTCCTGGGATAAATCATTATCAAGTACATTATTAACTAGATGGTTACAAATAAAGTCTGAACTCCCAAAATTAGGAGAAATTGAGATTCCACGATGGATTGCGTTCACAGGTAAAAACACTAGGTGTGAGCTTCACGGGTTTTACGATGCCTCAGAAATGGGCTACAGTGCAGTAATATATCTGCGAATTACACGACAAGCGCATGTTCAGACAAACTTAATAACCGCCAAAACTAAGGTAGCCCCACTGCAAACAAAGCTGACAATTCCAAGATTAGAATTATGTGGAGAAACACTACTCGCTAGACTGATAAACGAAACTAGAAAAAGTGTAGAAATCGATGACTTAAAGTGCTATGCCTGGACAGATTCAATGATAGTTTTGTCATGGATACAAGAAGATGCGCATAAGTGGCAAACATTTGTGGAGAATCGAGTTGCACATATACACGGATTATCAGATAGAAATACATGGTTTTACGTGCGATCATCCGAGAACCCTGCCGAAATCGCCTCTAGAGGAATACCGCCATCGCTGCTTAAAGATACTCTTTGGTGGCATGGACCTTCTTGGCTTAGCTCCAAGGAAATATCGTTTCCATCAAACATAAAGGAGACAACTGACCTAGAGAAGAAAGTTTTGACGGCTCATTCTTATTATGATTCCAAAGCCGAACACGAGAAAGATGATCTTCAAGAACTAAACTTGTATCAAGAGCTGCTCGAAAGATTTTCAACATTAGGAAAATTACAAAGAGTAACAGCATATATTAAAAGGTTTATGCAAAATATGAAGGTTAGTAAGGCGAACCGTACATCTGGGTACTTGACAATAAATGAAATCGAAGAAGCAGAAGCATCAAGAAGCAGCAATTATTTAAAGATGAAATAGGCCAGTGTTCAATAGAACAACCACTAAATAAGAAGAGCAGATTACTTCCTCTATCTCCGTTTATAGACTCTAAAGGGATATTACGAGTTGGCGGGAGATTACGTCAAACAGAACTATCATACGATCGCAAGCATCCTATTATACTGCCCTACAAAAGCCGGCTGACAACACTAGTGATGGACAAAATGCATAAACTTACCTTACATGGAGCAAACTCCTTGACTTTGGAAGTCATAAGACAGCAATTCTGGATATTAAATGGCCTGAAAGCAGTTAAAGGGTTCATACATCAATGTATAAGCTGTCATAGAAACAAAGATCAAATGGCCGAACAAATGATGGGAATGTTACCTAAGACAAGAGTGATCTCTACTCGACCCTTCAGCCAGTCGGGGGTAGATTATACTGGACCATTCGAACTTTTACTGTCCAGAGGAAGAGGAAATAATCGCACAAGGGCTATGTGGCAATATTAGTCTGTTTATCGACAAAAGCGATTCACTTGGAGGTAGTAACCGACCTCACATCTCAGGCATTTATAGCTGCCTTCAAACGATTTGTCGCGAGAAGAGGACACATCGCTCATATTTACAGCGATAATGCAACTAATTTCGTTGGCGCTAATAACATACTTAGCAAAATACACACACAAAAGTCGTATAAAGATGACGTGCAGAATGCACTACAAGAAATCGGCACACATTGGCACTTCATTCTTCCAGCTACCCCTTATTTTGGTGGCTTATGGGAAGCGGGTGTCAAAGCCATGAAACATCATATGTGCCGTGTAGTCGGTGATAACAGACTGACATATGAGGAAATGTGTACACTCATGACTCAAATTGAAGCATGCTTAAATTTGCGACCGCTGTGCCCAATATCTGAAGATCCTGAAAGCTTGGAAGTTCTTACTCCAGGTCACTTCTTGACTGGCTCTTCATTACTTGCCGTACCTGAAAGAAATCATCTTGAAAATAATCCAAATGCTCTTGATAAGTGGCAAAGGGTACGACGGATCGGTTGATCCCAAGAGACTCCTGCATCAAACAAATGAAGAAACTACTACGATTGAGACGGTTCCAAATCCTGTCTCCGAGAGCAAAATAATTAATTCGCATTGCATTCAAAGCTCGAACAAAAGGCGGATGTGCTCAAACTCACTACATGAAAATAGAAATGTTAAACGCACCCGACAGCCAAATACAATTCCACCTCATAACTCAAGCTCACTGAGTAAATCATGGCTAACCTTCATGATATTAGCATTGCTCACTATATTAGTTATAGGCCAGCAACCTGATAAACCATATAGTATAACCAGGTTTAAAGAACAAGAAGGAATATATTTTGAAGACGTATCAGAGATCTAGCTATATTCAAGCGAATGGAATTTTATCATTTACTATGACTTGTCATCATATTGGAAGGAGTTCACAGGGATAAGAAAGTCAGTGCAAAGGCTTACAGAAATCTGCCAACAAAACACCCATATAACAATACCAAAAGAACTATGTAACTGAGTAAATCATGGCTAACCTTCATGATATTGGCATTGCTCACTATATTAGTTATAGGCCAGCAACCTGATAAACCATATAGTATAACCAGGTTTAAAGCACAAGAAGGAATATATTTTGAAGACGTATCAGAGATCCAGCTATATTCAAGCGAATGGAATTTTATCATTTACTATGACTTGTCATCATATTGGAAGGAGTTCACAGGGATAAGAAAGTCAGTGCAAAGGCTTACAGAAATCTGCCAACAAAACACCCATCTAACAATACCAAAAGAACTATGTAACGCAACAATTTTACAGTTACAACATCAGTATGGTGAATCCCATCAAATTAATAGTATTTTACAACAACAGAATGAAAATGAAAGATTTGGAATCAACCGAGCTCCTCTTGAAATAGTGGGCTCAATCGCAAACAGTTTATTTGGTATCCTTGATCAAGGGTTTGCTAAAAGATACGAAGAGCAAATTCAGAACATCAAGGAAAATGAAGATCTATTGAAAGAACTGCTAATGAATCAAACATCCATTGCTGAACACACAATTAATGTCGTAAAGAACAATAGTGAGACGTTAAATCATCAAATCACTATCTTGGAACATAATATAGAGACAATTGCAAATGGACTTAATAAAGCTGATGAAGTATTAAAAACTACGCAAGCCTTTACGTCGGCAGTATTACTAGTAACCCTAAATCTGATAAACTTTCAACATATGCAGAAGTGCTTACTAGCTGTAACAACTGACACAAAATACGGAAGGCTCAACACACTCCTGTTCACACCCATTCAGCTTCGTGAACAACTAAGCATAATTAAAGAGCACCTACCAAAACATCTTAGAGTACCAGGAGATGAAACTTCGAAATCATTACTGCCAATATATAATTCAATGCATGTTAAGATGCGCATCACGCAAAGGAATGTATTATTTTATATGTATTATTATCGGCTATTCAAACTTACGCCTATACCTGTGAAACATGCAGATCAGTTCATCCACATTCAACCCTCATGACAATACCTGGCTGTAAACCTCCATAAGGACCGCTTTACACCATTAAAAGAGGAAGATATCAAGGAATGCATATAATTATTAGAGGCCCAATTAATTTGCAATCTAAAACAGCCTATATACAGTGCGCAATCGAATCAAAGCAGATGTGAGATAGAACTGCTTAACCACCAGGGAAAATTGTCATCCTTCTGTTAATTACGAAGTATACCATTGAAGAAAATGTGGTATAAGCTACATACACCAAGTACCTGGATCTATATAATGGATGCAGTAACTCATTTCGACATCATATGTGGAATAAAGATCCACGCTATAATCCTTGAAGAAAGTGGGATTATACAAATACAGCCTACCTGTATGATAAAGCATCCAACATTATTCATAAGTGCAAACAATCAACAACCAGGAACCGTGAACTCCTCATTTATACCGGAGCAAGAAATTATCTCTACTCACATTGGCGAATATTTAGCAAGTCAAAATACTACCTGTTAAATCGTGCATGTTCATAACAGATGAATCTAATTCTATCTTAACCTTATATAAAGAAATTTAATTGAAATTGTAAGAAAACAAGATATATATATGTATATACCATTAATTCATAATTTCATATGTAGGTCAGGCATGAATAAAGTTTCATGTTATCATTGTAATAGGAATCCTAATTTCATTCACCTGGCGCGAATTTCATTCACCTCGCTTCATGCAAAAATAAATTCTTCGTCATTATAATCTAAAGAAAGTTGACACTCAGCAATAACTGAGGAATTTATTTTGCATGAAACTTGCAATTTCGCTAGATAAGCAGTATCGGAAATTCTTAATTGAATATTGCTTTCGTTTGTTTTTGGGGTAGAATAGGTGGTAATGTTAGCAAAATTTGAATATAAATTCACGGCGAGTAATGAATAAATATCAGTTGTTAATAAGATTTAGAGCGTTTTATTCAGTATCGCGTAACCCTTCTAGTTTTTTCAGGCTTTTGGTATTCGGTTAAAGTGCCGTTTATACCATCATCCATAACAACTAGCAAGCCAGGCAACTGTATTTAGCCTTGGTATATCGGTTCAAGTGCCGTTTATACCATCTGCGTTTTAAGGCTAAGAAAATATAGGCAAGACAAAAGAGCCTTGTCTCAACACTACCAATACTTCCATTCCCTTGCTAATTAAAGAGATCAAGGCTAATGATATTGAAGCACTCCATAAGGCAATTAAAACCCAACAACAATATATCGCGGGAATTCCTCACCTTCACCGTCACCACATACATCATTATGTTGGATTCTATTCACTGGCAGCTATCATAATCATCAGTGTGGCGTCCTATTTCTTGTGGAAGAAGCGACGAAACAACATGATGCCACAACTAAACCTACCTCAACCAACCCCAAGACGACCAGGGTCCAGGTCACAAGAGCAACTCGGTATCATCTTGGAGGTACCCCGATTTGATAATGCGAGGTGGGAGAATGTAGAGTTACAAAATCCATAGTTAGTCATAATTTATAACAGAACAAGCTCAATAAGTCAACGACCGTAATTTCATTTTTTAATATGCATTTCTACCTTCACTTAGCTATGCAATTCTTACATTCACCAAAGTTCTATAGCAATTGCATAGAAGTACAAGTGAAATTACGATTGGTGACATTGCCTAAGAAGTAAATTTATGCTGATCGTGTGAATAAATAAATAAATTTTTGTTATTTTATTTTTTATTGTCATCATATGTATATATGTATATGAATTTGTAGTGTATAAATAAGCGGACCGAAATAATAAAATTGGAATTGATTATCAGATAGCAAGTGATCGAGTTTAATTTATATCCATCAGTTCACCGTACAATTATCTAGTAAGTTCAGGGGAGCCGAAAGATTTTGAGGCGCTGCAGCAGACAATTCAAACTACCTATATTCCAAAAAAATATTACTATGAGCTACTGTGTCAAATCAAGGCGGCAGTTTCGGCTAAGTATCCAGGCAAAGACGGGGGATTGATAGCGGAACTGGAGGCTGACGCAGTAACAACTTTCAAAGCCGGTATAAGCAGTCAGTTCACTCGGGTTTACCTAACCGGAAAAAGGTTTAGTGCATTGGAAGAGGTTGGGGAGGAGGCTCTCTATTTCGAAAAAGAGTCGGAAAGGCTTCAGGCTATGGCTCCAGGTGTATGGAAAAAAGCACCAGAATATAACAGAGAAACATCACAGGAAGGATGGATGGCCAGTAATTTTAATATTGAAAGACAGAGACAGTCCCAAATACCTTTTCCATAGTTACGGAGGCCAACCAAATCAGGAAGGAACTGCGAAATGCCGGCTACGGCAGCACAACAGCCCAGAGTTGTCAAATGCGGTCGACCTGGACACCTTGCTAGAGAGTGCCAACAAGTTCCTTTCTGTACGGGATGTCAGGAATATGGGCACGTGATATCTAATTGCCAAATTCACCGCATAACAGTGGCCAACTGTACAGCTAGCATTCAAGATAAATTCCATTCAGGAAGGGAGGGGCTGTATTGCCAATTCTGCCGAACATGTGACCATTACACGGATATCTGCGTAAAGAAATATTTAGCAGACAGAGAAGAAGAAAAATTGACTTCCAGTAAGAAATTTATCATCACAGTCATATCAGACATAGCTTTAGAAAGTAAGTTTACGCTTTTAATCGACACTGGGTCTACGTATAGTTTGATTAAAGTCAATAGAATAAAAAGAAGTACACCGATACAAACACATCAGAAAATATAAATTGGAGGACTGTTTGGATTTGTTAGGAACTCCATAGGCACTTGTGAGGCGAAGTTACTTATAGATAGCAGTCAGCAGGCAATTAATTGATTAATAGGACAAATCTTGAAACCAATCTGACCAGAATGTACAAGGTCGGTAACGGTTATGACCCAGGAATCGGGATACGTAACCAAAAAGATTTCCAACAAATTCAATCTAATTTCAGAAGAAATCCGATGAGCGGATTTTGGTAGTCTACGGCAGAAGGATATGAAAGGAGGTAAAGATAACCCAGTGCGTGCCCATTGTAAGGTAAATTTGCAGATAAAAAGGTAATAAAAGGTGTTTGAACAGAAATACATATGTATGTATAGAAGAGCAAGAAAAAAAAAAGAAAAAATTGATGTTTTGAAAGAATAATTAAATGAAAAAGTAAAGAAATTCTAAGAAATATGAATATATCGCAAGTACAATAAAAGAAATTAATTGTGATATTGACAATTAATACAAATAAATGAGCAAATTCGTAAAAGGTAAAAAAAGTAGTAACGTTCGAAAATATAAGGTTTAATAATCTCAAAATACAAATAAAGGACAGTAATTATTACTACTTATAATAAGACACCTTATGGCTTAGAGGGTAAGAAAGATTGAAAATATGTAGGTAAAAAAAAAAAAAAACGTAGTGTAGTTTTAGTAGAGCTCAACGATGGATATAAATATGGTAATAGACGGTACTCAGACGAGCAATATTATATGGAACCCTGGACTATTTAGCTTGTGTAGATATGAATGTGAAATTTTGAAGTAAAGCCCGCAATGGATAGCTATATATTACGAAAGGGCCTTATTGGAATTCGACGATTAATAAACATTACTGTAGTACTAGCACGCAATTTATGCTTGAGAGCCTTGTTATATAATGAACAGTTTTACATATAAAAACTTTACAAAAACAAAAACAAATACTTCTTTAAGTACGGGTGGACTCTCAATATAATTGAGAGAACTCCATCGTGCAAAAAAGAAAATCATTGATAGATAAACAATATTTTTAGAAATATCATTATCAACCAACCAAACCTCATGGCAACTGTATAATCGACAGTGTTTCTATACAACTTACGTGGTAATCATCTCCTGGAAAAAAGATCCTCTTAGAACGTCGAAAATAAGAGCAACGATTTTTTTTTGTCCAGTTTATTGTGATAAATTAGAGAGCCCATGTAACAAAAAGCTATTACACGTTTTCTTCTGATTGCATTTTAAAGTGTATATGTACATGTCGCCGGAAATGTTAGATATTAACATCTGAAATGGTATATTCAAAGAGAATCAAAATGCTAGTATAGTGTGGATAACTCTGATTATTTAAACATGTATTGACATGAGAAACGAAATGCTTTTTTTTATTAGAAGATGCAGATAAGTCCTAGGCAGGAAATATGCACCAGAGGAAACAATACCTGCAAGGTGCAGCACAAAATCGCTTGCAGTAAAATTATTGAAAACATCTCTAAAAACAGTAGTGAAATTGAAAGCAACATCACCAAGATAGATATTCTACTTACTACAAGCCGAATTACTCCAATCTCCTAATGCGAAGTAGCAACAAGCCGAAACAGACGCAAGGCTCGAGAGAATCGAAACCAATTTTCCACCATCATCAACAAGCAGTTGGAGTGATCACAGAAAATTTAAGGTTGTTCAATGTATGAAAGGGCAACAAGGATAAGCTCTAGTTTCGTTATCTATAAGGAAATTCTTTGTAATAAATAGCCTTAAGGTATAATTATATTAAGCGAAGTAATAAAAGTAAGTAATGTACAAAGAAGAAGATAACTTACCATTTTATGTATTGTTATAGATAATACTATTTGTGAATTATGTAGCTACTGCACTGAAGATAGAAATTATCGTACTTATATGAGATTCTAAAGCTTACAGTTTATAATAACATAAAGAAATAGTGTGAAATAGATAGGAATATTATGGAATTACTTTTGTCCTGAGGGCACATGAAATTGGAAGATTATAATTTCGAAACTAACGATGAAACTGTGTGGAAAGTTTAATGAAACAATATGGTTAGGTAAAGATATACAGAAAAGAAAAAAATGTTATCAACAAACAATAAAAGAAAATATGTTGTCAAGAAGAAAAAGGCAGAAAAGTACTGTTAATGTGCAAGAATTAAAAGGGGAGGAATGTCGTGACCCAATATTCAATTGGTGGAATTGTGACATCACGACTCGAGCTAGCAGCAGGTGTACAAGTAATTAAACGATTTGCAATAACTAAGTATTTTACTTCGCATAGTAAAATGCCTGGCGACTGCGAATTGTTTACTTGAAAACTGTCGCATCCACTGCTGTATGTAACTGGGCATTGGGTCATCGTTAAGTAATTCACTTCGCATAGTGAAATACTCAGCTGGGCTCACTGTTTGTTTACATGCAGTATTGGGGGCTCCCGCTGTCGGTAGTGATTAACGTAACACTTTGTAATTATGATTGGAAGGTATTGCGCTGGTCACTGGGTCACCGCCTGGTTGAATGGAGGTGAGCACAGTCGATTCGGTAGATCGGGTTGCGCAGTTAGAAGTTAGTTTTGATTAAATATAGCGGTTCGGTATCAGTTAAGTTCAGTTGTAATTTGATAGTATAATCAGAAGTATCGATCACGGGTGATACTCTATTTAATTTATATCGTAGTAGAATTTAACTTAATTAAAGAAATAAAGTTTGTTTTACAATTGAATTACGCGAGTGTTTTTACTGGTGTTTAGTTGGTTCTTACTGAATGTTTAAATATAAGTTCATATATTAGCTATAGTTTATATAGCATACTCTAACTTTCAAGATTAATTGAAATTTTGTTTTTTGTTAATCTCCTATCTCCACACGCAATTTGAATGATCTAATATTTCCCATACATCCAAATAAATAGGTAACATAAAGTAGCATGAGTTATCATCACTGCCAAGCAGGCGTAGTACCTTCTTGTTGTACTGCATCAGTGACGTACCTAATTTATACACAGCACATGAAGAAGGCACATACCGATAGGCAACTAACAAACAGTTACAAATGCACAATTGCATGATTTGTCACAAAGTATTGATGCTAGTCCAAGCTGAGTTCCCCTGTGCATTTTATATATACATAACACACAGCATTTTATTGTAATACAAATTGGGCTCGATATGATCTTTCTATCAGCCATCATTCTCATGGCTAACTGATAAGTGATAATGTATGTATGTACAGGCGCACGATTTTTAACTGGTACATTGTTGGAGTTCAGTTGGTTTTTAGAGTTCTGCTTGAGTGGATATAGGAGTGCTAATAGCTAGTTTATTTAAGATAAAATAATAAATTTGAGTCTTTATACATATTCATTATAATAGTGAACACGAGAAATTATAACGAATAAATAATTGCAAACAACTTGAAAGTTTTCAACCCGGTATTTAATTAACATAAACCAACTGGATTGCTGTGGGACACGACTTTCACTACTCACCTCAGACAACATATCATACCACATTAATATCATAACACAGCGTTCTTCTATCAAAGCTTTTGATTTAACCCACTCTCAACTTAATGGTAAGTAAACAATGTACCTGCCCCAATAGTATGAATTTAAAATTATCTTATTCTTATCAGCTACATGTGAACTATTTTTAGATATAGGAGTCAATCAAATCTCACTACAGCGTAACTGCTTGATTTATAAAAAAAAACTCTGCTACCTTCATATGCTCACCACAGGATGAAATTATGAACTTGAAATTAACATGTTCCTATTTAGCCACCGAGTTAACTTAAAGAAAACATTCCTGCTGGAGGCTAAAAAGTTTAAACCTTAAGATCCATGAAAACTTTCAATTTAATCCACAACTTACAGCACCCACTCTCAACCTCCACCACGATCTTCACTATTATCAATTTTTTCTTCCTTCATACAACACCATTTGGATAATAATTTAGGGAGATAAATATGAAGTGACCATGCTGATAAGGTTTTTATTCCTTATTCAAAGCTCCCAAACAACTTCCATTACTCATATAAGACAAGATATCATACTACAGTGATATCATAACACCACCTTCTTTCATCAAAACATTTAATTAAACCCACTCTCAACCTAATGGTACGAATATAATGTGATCACCCCAATAGTATGAAGATAAAATTATCATATTCTTATCAATTTCATGTGAACTACGATATCGGGGGGGGGGGGGGGGAGGGGGGGATCAATCAAATATCTCATACGAGTGTGACTGATTGAGAAATTTTATTGAAAATAAAAAACAATTCTTCATAAAATGTAAGACTTTTCAATACAAACTCCTAGATACAAAAAAACATTAATGGCTCAAATTGTCTGCTTTACTCGGCTATATTTGTTTACACAAGATATCACCTGGCCACCTTTTCTAATGCTTTAATTTCCATTACTTCTAATGATTTCATGTGTCTTACCATCCCAAGCAGCCGTGATCAATTTTTACACATCGAATATCATAACATGATCATTCTTGATAATAAAAGACACCTACAGACCACAACTTACATTATAGTTGTCGTTGTTGTTGTTTTTTTCAGTAAAAGAAATTTTCAATTATAACTTCCTCTACTCATCTAAGACATCATATCCTACAGATCAATATGAATTGTTGTTGTTTCCAGCTAAAGAAATGTGGAATCTCACATTAAAAAACATAAATCACTCAATTTGTTTACTTTACTCGACTGCTGTGCGAATTTGTTTACATTATTCAACTGCGAATTTGTTTACTTTACTGGACTGTGTGAATTTGTTTATGAAAGGAATAAAATTGGAAGCATTCCACCTGTAGAGAAAAATTACACATTTACTAATTTCCATTACTTATCTAAGTGAACATATCTACCTACATTCGGCTCAATCAGCTTCGCCTGATCGATTTTTCGATATATGATCATATGGTACAATCTTGTTTATAAAAGTTACTTACAGATTAATATCATCAAATCTTTAATCCACAACTTTGGTTATAGTTGTTGTTGCTTTTTGTTTTGTTTTTGAGCTACTAATATTAATTACACCTGAGAAGGTAATATAGCTAATATCTCGAACCATAGCCCGTAGAGGATTTCTGATGAAAATTTTACCCCCTAGTACTAATACTACTGGCATGGACAAAAAATATCCTAGGGTTAACTTGAATTATTACTACTATTAATTATACATCAAAAAGTAAGATCACTAACATCTCGAAACCCATAGCCCGTAGAGGATTTCTGATAAAAAATTTGTCCACCCCTATTACTAAGACCCCCATTGATATCTTCTAGAATCTATTGGTATGAACAAAAATATTCTAGGGTTAACTTGAATTATTACTTATACTAATTACATTAATTCACTTAGGGAATTTCATAACATTTCTTATCCACATAAATACACAGTTGCACACATGCATCCACGCCTTAGGTAACGTTTGCTCAGCCACCAAGTAGCCCAGCCCAACATACCACAGGCACTCATACTAAAGTAAACAACTAACAACAAACTCAAGCTGGCAAGTATACAGCCGCGATATAAATTCGCTTAGGGCATTTCACATCATTACTTAAGCCACACACATTCCACCCAAGCCTTGGTAAGGGTAACGTAGCCCAATCCAACACACCCCCGACAGTCCTAGTCATAGTATCAGATATTTCCACTAAAGCTCTCAGAAAACCTCCAGTAGCCAGACACAGGACGGGCATCTCAACGTAAAATTGTAACCTCCAAGACCAGATCAACTTAACCAGCAACCTCCACCAATAAAGCTTCCCACCCCTTCACAAATGCTTAGAGCTATGATCTCCGAGAAGAAAAATAAGTGAACTCCAGAAACAAAATCGAAAACCTATGCTATTTCTCTATACTGCAGAGTACTGAAAGTGATCTCGTATCCCCAAAACTCGAGATGAAAAATGTTGATGTCAACTTAGAGGTTATGAGTCTGAGATGAAAAATAAGCGAACTCCAGAGACAAAATCGAAATCCTATGCTATTTCCCTATGCTGGAGAGTGCTAAAAGTTGTCTCGTATCCCCATCATCCAAGACATAAACCAATAAGCCAAGGTATAGACCCACATTTACTATGGACTCAAACCACCTAACGACAGTGGCACCATCTGTGGAGAAATACTGGAAGCTAGAACAGTGAGCCAGTAGCCCCATAGAACAACTACTCACCATATATTCGGCGTTTTGTGTGTGTGTCGTCATGCAAATAGATTCACATAGGGTCATTTCATAGAAAACTGACAATACTTGTGTTATGAGTGTGCACTAATAACGCCCAGCTTACCCGTCACCATTATGGGCATAAGCATTTACGTGCAAATATGCACGCCATGTAGAAAAAAATCATTTCATTTCCTGTCATACAAAGTGTGCAATTTGTACACTTTTCTGTCTAACGAACAGAATTGTTGACGGTGGGCATTATTGGCCGCCTGCGATAAGAAATACAATATTTCTTGCTAGAGGATACTTTCTCTGCACAAATTTTAATTATTAAATCAGCGCGCGAATATTTGCCTCTGCGCATTCTTATCGCGAAATCGTCGAATCAGCAAGAGAACGAGGAAATGGCGTTGGTAGAGGGATACATGTGTGGCGGCTGAAAACAGATTGTCGGGGCAGTCTTAAGAATCGTGGCCGTCAATCAACAACCGGCGTAAAAGTTCTTGTGCCGTTCTCGTTAGATAACCAAAAAGAAAAATTAAGATACCTCAGTGCCGCGCTATTGTTTTTTTTTGTGTATAATAGTTGACCCACTAAGTTCATTACAAAATAAATTACTAATAAAATTACCGGGATAACTAATAAAGTTACATGGAATTAAAGATAAAGTTTTATATAGAATATATCTATCTATATATCCTACAAATATTTTTGAAAAGACCTGGAAGGAAAGGACCTCCAGGCAAGGCACATACTCTATTGAACTATTGCACAGACACAATTATAATGAATCCGATGGATGGAACCAGTCATCAACGGCGGCCAGCGATTGCGAGAGTGAACTCCAAGTAAGTCAGATGTGATACAATGTGTTGTTTTTATTTTACAAAAATGGAGGAAAATTACTTCGTGTTTACTAGTCTAATATTTTAATATAACTATTTACCCATTTTCTGTAAGTAGAATTTCCCTCAATACGATTTGGTGAACTTCGATAATCGTATTAGTAAAAAAAAAAAAAACGAAAAACAGATCTTTCCTCTTCTTCTTCGTACGAACTGTGGTAACCAATTTGGAGATAGGTCTCCTTCCCCTCCCCATAGTAAACAGGATGTGTAATTCGTATTCGACTTCCTTTTCTTTTGTGTACTTTCATCGCTTACCTATCTTTGATTTATTAAACCTCTTGACATTTCCCCTCGTCGCGATGGGATCGTGGCAGGATTGTCGAGGATTTTTATGGGAATAAACTGGTACTACCACGATTTACTGCGACTGGTGTTGAGTGTGCGATATAAAATAAATGAAACCTGGAAAATAAATGATTATGCCTGCGTACATCTTATGTAATTATGAATCACTCGATGTGCGCTTGATGTGGTATTTATCGATGACCAAGGCATGAATGCCAATAAAGCCATACTTAATTTAATTACAAAGGGAACTGAATAATTTAGGGCGTCTTTGCATTGCACGACAGTTTTATTTTTTACAACTTACAATTATTGGCTGAATGATTTTTTGTTGATATCGGTTCGATTCGAAATGTCGGGTCACTTTGTTTTGATACCGATTGGAGAGCAAAAAACCTCTCTGTGCTCGAACTAAATAGTAGAGATATTTGGAAAATCGCAAGGGGCGAATATTTAATTACACGACGGAGGCTATCCATCGGAAGTATTTAATGCAAGTTCCATGGGAGTAGCTTCCTATAAGAACATAGCATCCAGCTGGAATACAGAAAAAAAGGGAGACCAAAAAAACAGCGTAAATTCTTTTTTGATTGAGTGAAGGAAAGAAAGAGATTCGGAGAAATTTTTTTTTGAATAACGCGAGTGGTTAGGTGATTTACAACCATTAACGTATACACCTATCAATCTGCGTTCCCCTGTTTTCCTTTTGCCGTCTTCAGCCTACCAACACGAACCTACTGAGCTGGGAAGAAGTTCCCAAACTTCATGTCTACGAGTACCTGTATAATTAACGGAATATTGTGAATAATAGGAGAAAGAAGCGTGGTCTAGACTGGAGCGAGATACCTACCTTAGCATATCATCCTACTTTACTACATATATACTACTAATTAATTCTCACCAGCGATACATCGTTTTCAAGTTCAAAATATTTACCCTACGCAGTGGTCGTACTGTCCAAAAGGGACTCAGGATGAAAAAGGACCCGCCTACTCCTCCTCCTCCTACTCCCCCTTCTGGAGGAGGTGGTTCTGTCTCGAAGTGTGCATTTATCGTTTTCCGACGCGAAATTTATTATCCCCGAAGTCGACGGAAATCCTCGTGACGTCCAACGCTTCCTCTGTGTTGTGACCTACTCCAAATAGATTCACGAAAGGAAGGTGAAAAGGCTGTAAGTATAATAAAGACGAAACTCACTGAACGCGTTTATGATGCCATTCAGTTCGGGGCCCATCACCGTTGGTGCGAGTTAAAGAGCGAGCTTCAAGACCAATTTCTTGAAGTCTTATCTCTTACCACTCTGCAGAACGAACTAATAAAAATTCGCCAACAATATAAGGAGGACGTAAAAGAGTATGCCCAGAGAGTTCACAAATAGCTTTCCCGCTTAAATAGCGCCATAACTACTTCGGTCACTGATGTTACTCTCCAGAACCTACTTCTTGGTGAGACCAAAAACTCGCCTTACAAGCTTTCGAGGACGGAATACGTAACGATCAGCTCCGTATCTTCACTAAAGCAGCTCTAACGCCTGAGTTGCGTGAAGCAATAAATTATGCTACGGAACAAGCATTACGTATTGAAAAGAACTCTGCCTCCACACTCAATTCAAATTTTGTCCACAATCATAATTCCCCAGTAATAAAGACTGAAGGACAACACATTCATGTTCCTGATCTTCGACCAAGTGCTAACCGCTACTGTACCTACTGAAGAGCTGAGGGGGGCCTCAACTAGTGTACAATCTCATCGCCCGGAAAACTCATCTTGGCGGCGCTGAAGAAACTCGGCACCCCAGCACGCCTAAATCAAGTAAGTAATCAAGCCGAGATATAAAATATATAAATCAAAACGCCCTCACCCTTACAATACCGGTTTCATTATCTAAAAATGGGCTTAGTACGTGTCTGATAGATACTGGAGCTGAAATAAGCCTCTACAAAGCCAGCCTAGCTAAATGTGACTGTTTAATATATCCTTCACAAAAAACTAATGTCACAACTATTTCAAGTGATAAAATTTCTACCCTGGGACTAGCCTTTGCCGTCCTCAATTTTGGCGGCTTAATAAAGGAATTCTTGGATACGACTTTCTATGTGAACACGCGTGTGGCATTGACTATGAAAATGGAATAATCAGATGCAAAGAAGACAATTTTGGAGGGGAAGATTCCCAGAACTGGTTGGGGTCTCGTCAGCTGAGGACTTAACGGCCTGTATAGGTGCCTGATCTCCTCACTCGGATCACCATGGACTGATATAGTGTTTCTGCTGTAGTGATAAGATGTATATAATTCCAAGAGTAGATAAACCCAGTCTGAATGCGACAGACTTTCCGCAAGATGAGGACTGAACGACCTGAATAGGTGCCTGCGCTCCTCACTCGGATCACTCTGGACCAACAAAAAATTCTACTAATGAAGATGAAATGGATAACCCTAATGCCAAAAACGAAAAATCTAAACCTGGTGTAACTAGTGAAACAAGTGCTGCCACGGAAAAATTAGAACTGGCTTCTGTAAAATTGCCTCCTAGATCAAGAACCATTGTACGGGTATCTACAGAACAAACGAAAGAGTTTTTAGTAACCAGACACGAACCTATACCTGGTGTGTATTTGGATAACTCTATTTCTAGCCCCCAATATGACAAGGCTAGCCTAATACTACTGAACCTAAGAGACGAAGACGTTTCCGTAAGCCTAAACACTCTAACATTGGAAATCGAACCTTTAAATGACTATTCTATAGTTCAAAATCTTTATATAGAGAACAAAATCGAGAAATGTCTTAACCAATTAATGAAAAACTCAACCTGGAGCATTGTAGTACAGAAGAGGCACATAGCATATTACAAATCTGTCGGAATTATAATGACATATTTCGCGTGGAGTGTGATCTTTTCTCAGTACCTAATTCAGTCCGTCATAAAATTCAAACCTTTCCCGATAAAGCTCCTGTAAACGTAAAGTCCTATCGACTACCGGAGTCTCAACGGACGGAAATCAGCAACCGAATATCCCAGATGATGGAACAAGAGATCATAAGCCCAAGCACGAGCCCTTGGAACTCGCCGTTGTTGCTTGTTGCAAAAAAACCCGACTCATCTGGAAACGAGCGGTGGCGAGTGGTCGTGGACTTCCGGTGACTGAACGACATAACAGTCGGAGACTCCTTTTTACTACCCAACATCACGGATATTCTGGACCAGCTGGGTAGATCGCAGTACTTTTCATCTCTGGACTTAGCGAACGGGTTCCACCAAATCCGAATGGATGAAGGCGATAAAGAGAAGACCATCTCCAGCACGTCGTACGCTCATTTCCATTTCAATAGGATGCCTTTTGGACTGAAAAATGCCCCCTCTACATTTCAGAGGTTAATAATCAACGTCCTCTCGGGATTGCAAGGCATAGAATGTTTTGTGTATATGGACGATATTGTTGTTTATGGGTGCAGTCTTGGGGAACACCAAGCTAAGCTCATTAAAGTTTTCGGTCGTCTGAGACACCATCGATTGAAGTTGCAGCCCGACAAACACAATTTTCTCGGAAAACAAATCACTTACTTGGGGCATGTAAAATATGAAGAAGGCATTCACCCCGACGCCGAAAAAATTAAAGTCGTGAGGGCTTATCCAACCCCAAAAAGGGCCAAGGACATTAAATCGTTTTTGGGATTCGTGGGGTACTATCGCAGATTCATCGACAACTTTGCGAAAGTAAAAAAAAATCCTTACTTATTCACTAAAAAGGATGTGCCCTTTACATGGGACGCCTTTTGTGATGAAGCCTTTGGAATACTGAAATCTAAACTTATCACTGCTCCTATCCTGAAATATCCCTGTTTGAATTAACCATTTTTGGTCACCACCGATGACAGTAACTTCGCTATGGGCGCGGTACTTTTGCATGGCGAAGTAGGCAAGGATAGACCCGTCTCCTACGTTAGTCGAACCCGTAATTCGGCTGAAGATAAAAATTCTACTATTGAGAAGGAGCTTCTCGCTATTGTGTTCGCTGTTGAACAATTCCGACCCTATTTATATGGTCGACGGTTTACAATTATAACTGATCATCAGCCACTTACCTGGTTCATGAATCTAAAAAACCCTACCTATATACTTATGAGATGGCGCATTCGGTTGGAAGAATACGACTATTGAATAATTTATAAGTCGGTAAGACTAAACTCGAATGCGGACGCCTTGAATCTCATACCCCCAGTGGGGACTGCTGTTAACGCCGTCACACGAGAACAAGACCGTCAGCGTGAAACTCGTACTGAGTTACCCAACTCTGACACCACCGCTACTTTTACTCCCTCCACAACTGATATTTATGAGGCCTACGCCGAATACTTGAAGAAGGGCACAGCGGATTACCCGCTTGTTCACTGGAAAAAACAATATTCTAATTGTCGATCTCCCCTTTCCCTCTGAAAGGAGGACCACTCTTACTATCTTAATGGAATACCTTGAGTACGCTAAATCGTCTAAACTCGCAATGGTGCTGCTCTCCTTTAGTGCCATAGACCACGCCAGCTTATTAAAACTAAAATTTATGCGTGCTTTTGTATTTTCAGCATCAAAACTTCCTGTCCACATTTTCCTCGACGAAGTGATCCAGTTGAGTGACAAGGAATATATCCAGCAGGTAATATGCGACTATCACACTTCTCCCCTAGGAGGGCATACTGGTAGGCACAGAACTTTAAAACGAATAAGGATGGAATATCATTGGCAGAATATGAATAAGGACATCATAAGTTTCATAAAGAAATGTCCCACCTGTCAGGCTAATAAACTAAATCGGAACAAAGAGATCCCAATGAAAATAACCTCTACGAGTAGGAGAACTTTCCGAAAGGTTTTTGTCGACATCGTGGGGCCAATTCCCACCAGCTACAATGGTAATAGGTTCATTTTGACCTTTCAGGACGACCTTAGCAAATTCTCGGAAGGCATTCCCCTCCCGGATGACGAAGCAGATACCGTTGCCAGGGAGCTCACTGATATAATTATATGTCGCCACGGAGTCCCACAGTGTATCTTGACCGATCAGCGTACTAATTTTCTTAGCAAACTATTTACGGAGGTTTGCAAACTGCTTAAAATCCATAAGCTGCAGTCTACCCTTATCATCCCCAGACTAACGATGCGTTGGAGCGTAGTCATTGGACAGTGGCTGAATACCTCCGCTATTACGTTAATAAAGACCCTCTCTCTTGGGATACCTGGGTGCCATACGCTGTTTTCGTCTACAATTCAACCCCTTATTCAAGTACTGGCTTCACAACGCACGAGCTTGTGTATGGATTCCGGCCAGAATCCCTGCTTCTCTAAAGCTCGAACCAGAAACCTGTTACCATTAAGATAACTACTCTAATGAGCTAAAAGCCCGATTTACGCAGAGATTTGAAGTAGCGTACCGCGTCAAACCATCCTGAAACACAAACAAAAATCGAAGAGATATTACGATAAAAACTCAGCGGAGCGTTCCTTTAATCTCGGAGATAAAGTTTTTCTTAAGAGTCATGCAAGAAGGCCCAAACTCTCGCCTCTTTGGCTTGGACCCTATGACGTCAAAGAGTTAAATTCCCCCAAGAACACTACCGTTAAAGTGAGAAACAAGATTAAGATAATACATAATAACGATTTAAAATTGTACGTTAAATAAGCGAAAATCATTCCTTTCCAGGATGTCGAACAAGGGTAAAAACCTTCTATTTATACAACTGCTCTGTCTATGGAGACCGGCCACCGGGCTGAACGTCACCCACTTGGAAAATAGTTCACTTCGAGGAAACAGGTAATGTTGGACTCTTTAGCCACGAGTGGCATATCATCGTTTACTTCGACCTGAGAGAACTGAATTACGAGTTTAGTCAAATGGAAGAAAACATAGTGTAATCAAAGGTCTTTGTCAGCGGCTGACCTCTTCCGCAGGCAACCCCCTCCTCTTCCAGGCCTCTTTAAAAGAGATTTTGAGTATCCTTGATAACATTAAGGACAAGGAAAGTTTATTGTTCCCCTTTAACTTCACAGAGCAAATTGCTCTTTGGAACCTTAGATGAGGGTGACGCCATTAGGTACGACCACTTGATTGACAGTGCGAAAACAATACGTCGATAATAGACACGACGGTTAATTTTTTCAACAGGAGCCAGCACGAAATTAGGGCAAATTTTTTATTTTTGGATGATAAAATCAAGAATCTAGAATTACTGTTGAACACAACGCTCGTCGCAAAATCAGAGTTCAACATGACACTCCAAACAGAATCAATTATTTATGCAGTAACTCTCTCGTTAATAAGATATGAAATAATCTTCGCATTCAAAATACCTCTACCTTATCGAACGGCATACCAACTATATAAAGTGACCCTACTGGCAATCATCTATGAAAACGAATTCGGCCACATACAGCCATCGGTTGCGTATTTATTATATTATATTATATTATATTGATTACAATCGAGAACACTACTACACAATTTATAACTTCGACTTTCAGAACTGCCTTACCCGTGACATTTTCAATTACCTTTGTCGACTGAGGCATCCAATATTCAGTGTGTATCCAGAAAACAACATCTGTAAAATCGAGCTTCTAAAGCACGTCACTAAATTACCCGACTCTAGCCACATACGAAAGGCCTCCCGTGGTAACCTTTGGATCCAGCTTTCACAGGCGAACAAATGGCTTTTTGTTCTAACAAAGACCACTACACTTGACGAAGTCTGCACTAACAAGATAATCCCACAAAACTTATCGGGCACCAGGATACTGGAGCTCTCGAACAAATGTTACCTGAGAAGTGATACACTAACTATCCAACCCCACTCATCCAAAAATACGGAAATGCGCAACTACTACGTCCCCAGCTTAAATTTGTCTACAGCCTTGAGATTCCCTAACCATGGTAGACTCCCAATTCGTAACAACACTAAAACTCACATTTTTAAATTCTTCTCTGATAACGACCTGCAACGATTAGGTTCCTCTATAAAAGAGGTAAAGCAAATCGAAGACCAGGGCTGAACGCTCACGATATCCACCACTATTTAATTTCGTATGCCACTGTTATCGTTGTTATTTTGATTTTGGTTTTCGCGTACCTTTATTTTTTAAAACAAAGAGCGAAATTCTCTGAACCAAACAACGTTGCCCAGGGATTAAGTGTAAATGCAACCTCCAAGGAGGATGGGCCCATCCCATTATGTAAAGGAATTGTGTAAGTTTTGATTATGTGGAGTAAAACAAAAAATTTTGTTTTGCGAATATATGTACACAATTTCTGTATGTAGGTTAAGTGAAAAAAAAAGACAACAATCATGTACGTACCTAAGAAATTCAGCTAGAATAGTTTTAAAAAGCTATATTGTAAGTCGACTTAGCCATAAATTTTCCAATTGTTCAATAAGCATATATATATATATTCCAAAGGAATAATGTAAGACCGGCGAACTCTTGCGCCCACACGTATCTCACGATAGCGCATGCCTTTTCCTTTTTTTTTCTTCTTTCTCTACTTCCTCATTTCTTTCAAACAATTGTTACACCCCGAATACACGGCGAAAACCCTTACTCCTATTTAGTACTATAAATTTTCTTTGTGTATAAGGGATGGCGTAATAGAATGCACTCATAACGCCCAGCTTACCCGTAACCATCATGGGCATAAGCATTTACGTGTAAATATTCACGCCCTGTAGAAAAAAAATCATTCCATTTCCTGTCATACAAAGTGTACAATTTGTACACTTTGTTTGTCTAACGAAGAGAATTGCTGACGGTGGGCATTATTGCCCGCCAGCGATAAGAAATACAATATTCTTGCTAGAGGATACTTCCTCTGTACAAATTTTAATTTTTAAATCAGCGCGCGAATACTTTCCTCTGCGCATTCTTATCGCGAAATCGTCGAATCAGCAAGAGAACGAGGAAACGGCGTTGATAGCGGAATATATGTGTGGCGGCTGAAAACAGATTGTCGGGGCAGTCTGAAAATCGTGGCGGTCAATCAACATTCGGCGTAAAAGTTCTTGTGCCGTTCTCGTTAGATAACCAGCAAGAAAAATCAAGATACCTCACTGCCGCGCTATTGTTTTTTTTTATATAATAGTTGAGACACTAAGTTCATTACAAAAAAATAATAAAGTTTTATAGAATTACTAATAAAAATACCAGGATAACTAATAAAGTTACATGGAATTAAAGATAAAGTTTCGTACGGAAACTGATCAAGTTTTATGAAATAATTAATAAAGTTCATTAAAAAACTAATAAAGTTTCATAGAATTACTAATAAAATTACCGGGATAACTAATAAAGTTACATGGAATTAAAGATAAAGTTTTATATGGAAACTGATCAAGTTTTATGAAATAACTAGCTATTTAAACTGCAGTTAAAGTAGTGCTGGTACGATTTTCAATTAGACCTCTTGGTTATACACATTTTAAACCCATCAAACAGTTGTTACAAAAATTGAACTCTGAAGAGCTCTACAATTTTCAAGAAGATGATGATGTTATATTACTTGGTAGTACTCACAGCTTTCTATCCTCTTTCTTTCAGCGTGGCTGGTATTCCTTATTCTGTTTTGGGGGCTTTTTTCTTAATTAAACACGACACTTGATATACATTTTTTTCCCACTTTATTCTTTAAACTATTTTTTTTTTTAAGCATTCCTGTATTTTACAAAATAACATAAACTTTCCTTTCCCTATTTTATATTAATTTGCCCGGTTCACCACAAAAACTTCCGTTTCTTTTTTATATATTAAAATAACAGAACTTTGTTTAATTACTTTTTTTTATTAATTTGTGTTTCTTATACCGCGCCTGACCTCAAGAACCAACACCAGCCGTATTTCTTTTTTTTTTATCGACACCCAGTTAAAAATCGACTCCTCTCGTTTAAAAATCCGACTGCAACTTCCGCGCTACCGCCACGTAGGAAACTTTAAATTCAACTCGCTACTTTTCTCCGCCGAACCGTCGATTGACAGACTTTCAAACCAACTCGGCTCTTGATCACTTTTGTCGCGATCAAGAGCTTTCGTTCAGGGTAGAAAATGCAAAGTTGCATTTTCACCCTGAAAGAATTTTCATTTATTCTGGACTTGATTAAACAAGTCCAGAATATTTTTCGTTGGACGGTGACTTGACATTTGATGCTTTTATAAACATCAGCCACCGTCACGACGATTAAAATTGCGGCGCGCGTATACATGTAATGTATTTTCGCGGCGCGCATTTCTTATCGCGAAAGCTTTTTTTTGTGATATGTATGTACGTTCGTACATACATATTATAATTTTCACGACAAATCGTACTGAAGGTACGATTTGTCTTTTGCTTTATTTTTTTTAAAGTAATTATTTCTACTGGCAAATTTTGCTGAAGGCAAAATTTACCATGGGAATAATTTTGTTTTAATTTATGGAATGTGAAGAAAATTGCTGACGCAATTTTCTTCACTGATTGAATTGATAAGCTAACCATGTTTTAGGCATGGTTAGTTTATGTGAAAATTTATTGTATGAAATTTATAGAATTTATTTATTTTATATATTTTATAAATTTACTTTTAGGCCTGTTTCAGATACATAACAATCCTTCCCCCTGAGAAAAAGAGAATTATTCTTTGAAGAGGAATAATTCTCAGGGGAGGTTGTTGTGGTTTCTATTTTGACGTCTTATCTGAGGTATCCGATTACTGGATATTTCATGTTGAAAATGTGCTGAATGGATATTTTGTTGCAGTTGGATTCTCTCAAGATTGTCGTGATTTAGCTTCAAATGGATCATTGGCGTCTGATATTCAGAAGTGTCGGCCTCGTTCCTTTTTACCCGCGATTTTACAGTTACTCTTTTTATTTTTAAAATGTTGTTCACTGCTACTGTTGGCAATACGCCATACAAGTGTCCTCCGGACCTCACTAGCGTGGCTAATCTCATATACGTGGTCCACGTGATGCCTAACTGGCGCGGACCCGTTCGACTGGTCCTGCATAGAACCGGCCGGCAGCCCTTCACCATGTTGGGGGTGGAGGCCGTTGTTGGGAAGATGTATTGGGTGGACCTGCCATTGTACCCTCACCAGGGTTAAGCCTGGGTTGGCGTTGGTAAGTTTTCTGTACGCGCTTTCAATAGCCTATTTATTTTAACTTTGTGTTTTGTTCTTAGGTGCCACATTCCATATCACTGGGCGGCACGGACTGTGCGCGTGCTGTCATCCGGTCTTCAATGACCCGCTGACGGCCATTATACGCCAGGTCATGGCCTCCCCCCCTCCTGGATCAACTGGACCAGCCGAGGATGAGTAGGCCTGGCAGCTTTTCTATTACATTTTTTTTCTACTCTTTTTTTTGTAATAAAAAAAAAATTAATAAAAAAAAATGGTTCATCCCTACTGCAGGTGTTATTATTTCTTCCCATTTACCTCTCTTGTATTTTGTCTCTTGTTGTTTTGTTAGTGATGAGGTCGAGGAGCTTGCTTTTAATTGGTTATTCGGGGTGGCGATAATAAGCAAAGAACGAGCCGAATCGGTTCTTTCTGAAGATTCAGGAAAGGCTTTATTCGCTGACATTTGATTTTTTTTTTTGAAGATGAATTATGACTTTAATTTGGTCAATTCCTGCTTATAATGAATTGTTGTTGCGAACTATGTTATGTATCTTATCTCTGAGGCTTTAGTTCAACTTGTATGATCCAATGTGCTAGCGTTTCGTTAATCTACAATTTTCGAACGAATATTTTTGTTCCCCCTTTTTTTTTTTTAAATGCTAATTACTTTTGATTTTAATTTTATTTTTCCGAGTTTGTTTTGCCTTTAGGTCTGGTTAGGTTGGTACTAATTTGGTTCAGTCGGTCTCGGTTGGGTTTTACATTTTATATTCATTCTGATATTCTTCCTCTGCTAATTTTCAAAAAGGAATTTTTTATAACCTATGTAAGGCTTACTTATCTTCCTATAGTAGTACTAGTTTTTGTTAATATCTTTTATATTTATTTAGTTTGTTTCTATTATTTTTGTTTTTAGTAGCCTGGTAATACGTACGTAAAGTTTATGTTTGTCATACCTACATATTTGTTACTAATTAGATCTTTACACAATTTTTTTTTTTTTTTTTTTTTTTTTTTAAATTACTTCTACTGTTTTTAGTAGGTAGTGTGTGCTGTTTTATATTAATACTTTAATTCTGACATTTTCTTTCCTATCTATTTATATTTATTTCTTTGATCTCTCTTATATTGTTATGTAATTGTAATTTCTTTTTTCTTTTAGTTCTATTATTTTTTTTTTTTATTTTATTTATCTAAGGCGTTTTAATTTACATATTTTATACATTTTTCTCCTTTTATTATTTTATTTCTAACTCCATATAATATATTTTTTATTTTAATTCTTTTTTTTTTTTTTTTTACTTTTATTATTACTCTACCTATTTTATTTATTTATTTATTTCTACGATTTTCTTTATTTCATTTGCATTTAATTCTAATATAAAGTGTTTTTTTTTTGTTACATTTAGTTTTTTGGTTTCTTCTACATATTTTACCAGGTCTACTATTTTCTATAAATTACTTTGATTAAGTGGCTCATGTTGACAGTATCAGTGTTCCTTTGGCCCGTCTTAAACCAATTGAACAGACTTAGTTCTAGGAAGTGATCGAGCTCGCTTTAAACCGGGTTGGGGCGCAGGGGTTCGTTCTTCTAAAGGAATTCCCTCTGATGAAATTTCGGGGTTACCTTGTGGTTGATTTCTCTGTTGTCTCATCTTGATGACAACAGGGTTAAGATATTTTACTGCCACCACAATCATTATGGCCAGAACAAGTAGGCTCGTAAATGATACAGAGGTGGTGGACAGGATATGGGAGTTTCTATTTGATACTTTCTCTTGGTATTTGTTGATTTTACTTTGGATTTCTTCCAGCGAATGCGTGTCCTGGTAGACTGATTTATGAGTATCGTCTCCAGTTAAAATTTCCATTGAGACTTGCGTTTGGTTTTGAGATTCTGGTAAAATGTCAGCCAGACTCAAATTAAATAAGGAATGATTAAATTGTGGAAATTGTTTGGGCTGAGTTAATTTCAGCGGGCGTCTACTTTGACCTTCATA
This sequence comes from Dioctria rufipes, assembly GCA_963924295.1. Taxonomy (NCBI): domain Eukaryota; kingdom Metazoa; phylum Arthropoda; class Insecta; order Diptera; family Asilidae; genus Dioctria; species Dioctria rufipes. The sequence continues at coordinate 109,042,257 of OZ002744.1, forward strand.
TTTGAGCACTTTGTCACTTATTTGAACTTGACATGGTTGCGTTATCTCTAATATCCCTTGCCCTTCCAGTTTCGAGATCACAAAGTGATCGGGACATCTGAAGTGTAGCACCGTGGAGGTGAGAAATGAAAATAGCCACGCATTTGGCTTGCTTAGTTTAATTAACATGTCCTTTTGGGGAGCTTGTACTCTGGTGCTGCATTTGGGCACTTCATTTAAAGGATTATATAGTAATTTAATGGCACATTCGTTGGACGTTGCCGCTTTGATTATAGGCGTGTTCAGCCGGCCTACATACGTGTTTTCTTCCAAATTACTTGTTATTTTCTTGAAAATTTTCATGTCCTCGCCTTTTAATAAGAGAAATTCCTGAGTTTTTTCGCTATTGGCTATGTATGAATAACCAGGGTCTGGAATTAATGAGTAAGTTGCTGATAGCATTGAATCTGTTGTAGCCTCATTTTTGGCAGATTAAAAATTGGGAGAGTAATTCTCACCAAAAATTTACTCTGCATAAGGAGTGACTGAGCTCCTGCTGTTTGGTATAGAACAGATAGACAATTTTGGTCATTCGGGCAATTCGAGGCCGTCTTACGGTATATTTCTAACAGATTTTTGGGGGACATTAGGAGTGGATGAATATGATTGGCTTTACTAGCCATTATTATATCCAGGAGGGCTTGTTGTCGATATTCAACTTCGATGATTTGGAGCAATAAGCTTGATATAATCTCTTGTCTTAGCTGCCTTTTAGTTAAATCATCGGCCACATGGTGGAGATCGTTTATCTGGTGTGCTATTTTTTGTTGTCTGTCTATTAATATGGCCAGCGGTTTTTGAATCTTTTCCAAGGTTGTTTTAACAACACTGATTTGTTGTTTCTCTAGCTCGGCTAGGGCTTGTGTATTCGATTCAAGTTCTTCTAACCTGCTGTAAATTTCTTTTTCGTTATTGCTGTCCATAGTGCCAAACAAATAGTGCATGGCATTGCCTATTCCATCAAATAGCGATCTGGCCTTGCGTTTTGCTGGTGCTAGTTCCTTTATAGTTTCCGTGCGCTTTCGTACGCTGTCTATTATAGCGTGTATGTGTAGTTGCTGCACGTTACACAGGTCTTCTGGGTTGGTTACATTTATGCAGAGTTTATGCACTAAGTGCTCCGCATATTCTGCTAGCTTTATCTGGGCATCTAATTCATCCAAATCTATTTCGGTGAGGACATTCCAGGTGTCATGATATACCATGAGGCTTCCTAGGTCCTCGAAAAATATGCCCGAGCCATTTAGTTGGGTCCTTATATAGGGTTTGTCAGCGATCTCTCCTGTTGTGTATTGGATGAGGAGGGCAAATACGATGAATTTTAGCGCCATTTCTGTGGACAATTCGGAGGAAGAAAACGATTCTTTAAGTATATTTGTACTTGCATTGTGCCGTTTTAAACTGGGCAGTGGAGTGACTCCACCGCAAATGTTTCTGGGGAGATATTGAAATGACGTTTAATGGACATTGAAGTAGGAATTTCAAGTCAACCTGGTTCATTTTTGTACAACCTGCTTTTATTCGAAATATGGTTTTAAACGATTATTATGTACCGTCACCATTCGCTTACCAATTTTGATTGTGGTATTCACATCACTTGGTATTGCTATTACCTGATAAGGTCCTACCCAGATTTGAGAAAGCTTATGTTTTCTGCTTCCATTCTTGATGAGGACCTTGTCTCCTACATGGAAAGTTAGGGGCCGTACTGTCTTATCGTAGTACACCTTTGAGCGCTGTTTACTTGCCAATAAGTTCTTTCTTGCCGTGGCATATGATTTTTGGAGCTTATACTTCAGTATATGATAATAGCTCTCATGATTGTAAACGGGTTCGGGATCCCGTTTTAAATTTGATGGGACATCCGCTGTGAAGCCGTATAGGCAGTCCATTGGGGTAAGTTTAGTACCCTCGTGTACACTATTATTATACAAGAATGCAGCGGTTCGTAGGAATTGGTCCCATGTTTTGGGATTTTCGTCTACGATTGTTCGCAGGTATTCAATCAGCGGTCTGTGGGCACGCTCTAGTGCTCCGTTAGACTGCGGGTGGTATGCTGAAGTCTGTAACTTCTTTACCTTTAGAAGCTTACATACTCTTTTGAATAATTCACTCAGGAAATTTGTTCCCTGATCGGTGAGTATTCTTTTGGGTATGCGATAGCGCGTAACGATTTCATCAAAGAAAACCTGCGCTACTGTGACTGCTTCTGCATTAGGTATGGCATACCAGTCGATAAATTTTGTTAAATTATCTTGGAAGGTCAAGATATATTTGTTTCCTGATGTGGTCTCTTCTAATGGACCTACAATATCGAGGTAAACTTTGTCGAACGGTTGTTCTGCGATGTCCGTGATAACCATTGGCATTTTATATTGTGGAGAAGCTTTCATCGTCTGGCACTTTGGGCATTTTTTTATGTATTTCTTGATGGCGCTAAGCATGTGTCTCCACCAATACTTGCGTCTTATGCGTTTGTAAGTTTTTATGACACCTTGATGGCCACCAAATGGAGAATCGTGATAATCTTTTAAGATTGTTCGGATTTCCGTAGGGCTCGTTATAACTTCGGGTGTCTTGTCAGTACTTACCTTTTGCTCAAGCGATGCTGGGTTTAGTTTTTCCGCCTCCGTATGTTGAATTTCGTTTTGGTCCGCATTCGTGTGCTCTTCTGTCTCCACACTGGAGCTATCTAATGTCTCTTGAGCCTTTTGCTTCTGAGCTCGAGTCACGACGAAACAATGAGCGGATTTCTTTTTCTTTTTATTATTTGTGGAATCGTCTTCCTCCACATCTGAGTCCATCGTGTGGTGGACTAGGGCTTTTATCGTTAAGGTATTGCCTAAACTGTCTTCCTTTAATGCTTGAGGGATGCGACTTAGTGCATCGGCATTAGTGTTGTACTTCCCTGGTTTATATTCGATGTTGTAATCGAATTCGGATAATTTGTGGTGAAATCTCACCAAACGGGAAGTAGGGTCTTTCACATTGAAGACACCTTTGAGAGGTTTATGGTCAGTGTAGACCGTGAATTTCCGGCCTTGAAGATAGCACCTGAAATTCTTGGTAGCCCAGACAATAGCCAATAACTCTTTCTCTATAGTAGAGTAATTTCTTTCGGCTTTGTTTAATGTGCGGCTTGCATAGGCAATGGGCTGGTCCTTTCCGACTTCTCCTTGAGAAAGAACAGCTCCTAGAGCCTCGTTACTTGCGTCAGTAGTAAGATTAAATGATTTTGAAAAATCAGGGTAAATTAAAAGTGGTGGAGAAATTAAAGCACTTTTTATGCTCTGAAATGCTTCTTGGCATTTCTCTGTCCAAGTGAATTTTACATCCTTTCGGAGTAAATTCGTAATTGGACGTACAATTTTGGAGAAGTCTGGAATGAATTTCCTGTAGTAATTGGCAAGTCCTAAAAATGACTGAACTTGCCTTACTGTTCTTGGAACAGGAAATGTTTGGACGCAGGCCGTCTTACTTGGGTCTGGTAGGGCTCCTTCGCTAGAACATTTATGTCCTAGGTAAACAACTTCTCTTCGTAGAAACTGGCACTTCTCTGGCTGCAGTTTCAAGTTGTTCTCTCTCAAATTATTGAAGACTTTCCTCAACTTTTCGTTGTGGTCATTTAAATTTTTTCCATAGATGACAATGTCATCTAGGTAGACAAAACATTCGAGGCCTTGTAGGCCTGTTAAGACGAAATTCATTAGGCGTTGAAATGTGGCGGGGGCTCCTTTGAGCCCGAATGGCATACGCTTGAACTCGTAGTGCCCATAGCTTGTGCTGAAAGCAGTTTTATGTCGATCTTTTTTGTCGACAAGAACTTGGTGATAGCCGTTGGCCAAATCGAGTGTGGTGAAATACCTTGCGTGACCTAGTTGGTCGAGAATATCCTCGATTCGGGGTAGCGGGAATGCATCTCCAATTGTCTTTTCGTTTAATTTACGAAAATCGACAACGACGCGCCACCTTTTTTCACCGTCAGGTCCCGCTTTCTTGGGGACAACTAGTAGAGGTGAATTCCAAGGGCTTTTACTAGACTGGACTATCCCGCTGTCTAGCATTTCTTTTAGCTGCTCGTTAATGACTTTCCGCTGTGTTTCAGGTAAGCGGTACATTTTTTGATTGATTGGTGCTTGATCCTGCACCAACGGAATATTATGCGTTATCGCATTTGTATAGGTGAGTTTGTCACCTTTGAGGAAGAAGATATCGTTATACTCTTCGCAGAGTTCCGATATCGAAATTTTTTCTTCCGCGGTTAAATTAGGGTCTAGGCTGAGTTCTTGCTCTAGCCTAGAAATACGCGGGTATTGTTCTGGGTCGTCCGGAGTCTCATTATCCGGGTATAGATATCGTACATGTTGTAAAATTGCTGATTTTTCAGCTGAACCTTGGTTTGACTTACTATTCCTTGTAAATTTGTGTCCTGAAATTGGATTGAATTTAGTTAATTCCTTATGAGGCTTTATTTTGTTGTATTTAGCATGTAGCAGGGTACTTGCTTCCTGCTTCGCCGACGGCTGAGTTTGATACACCTGTACGGTCTTTGCCTTAGGTTGTGTGGAAAACTCATGCGCGCCGATGCTAGTATTTTTTGGCCATGTAGGATTTTTTATGCTAGAAGACGGTGGAGTAATATACACCTTTAGTATAGGCTTTAGCGACTCGCTACCGTTCTTGTATGGCCGTTGTTTGTTTAAAAGTGATTTATGCCTCGGGATTTTGGACGGAAGAGTTATATGCACCTTTTTGGCAGGCTTTAGACACTCAGTTCCGTCTCTTGTGTTGTTTGGTATTGCCTCTTTATTTGGTATTGGAATGTGCGTATGGTTGTGGTTTTTTGTGTGTATTAATGGGACTATGGTGTAGTCGTTTATGGGATATAGCTGTAACTTTAAGCTATGTATGACTACTTGATGACTGTTAGCGTTGAGAATACTAACCAGCACTAATTCTTCTCCAGATGACAGCAAACTGTTTGCCAAGAAGACTCCATCGCTTATCTCTTGGGATAAACAGAGCATTTCTTCTTGAGTTTGTAACGGCACTGGGGCCACAATTTGAGAGCGCGCAGGTATGCAGATTGGTTCCTTAAAGGTAACCAATTGCTGCCTGCCTTCATCGGTCTCTTGTTCGCCCAGACAGCTTTTTTCACATTCCTTGGGCCCTTTTGGAGCTTGGCAGCCAGCCTTTCTCGTTTGAGAAGCCTTGAAGACACTGCAGGTGGATAGTTCAGCCTGTTTAGACTCTACCTCTTCTGCAAGTGTTCTTACTTCGACTGCTTTTTCAGAATGTAGCTTGTCCGTGTCAAACTCTAATGGCAAAGCAAATTCGTCTGGATTAGTTTCCGTGCGAGGAAACCTTAGTGCCTTATTAGAACCCTCAATGTTGCAGTTTTTTGCTAGGAAATCATTTCCTAGAAGTCCATCATCGGAAAGGCCAGGCAAGTTCTTTACGACTTGAAACTTGCAGGGAATTTTGTTTTTGAAAACGAAGTTTCCCTGGCAATTTCCCAGCGTCTTTCCCGTACCAAATGGGGTCTGAAGTGTACATGCCTCATTGTGGTTAATTTCTTTGAGGTCTTTTAATGACCTTTTCTTTATTATACTTACCTCAGCGCCTGTGTCTACTACTAGTTTAGTTTGGCCGTTCAGGCCTATGTCTAAAGGAAGTTTTACTGTAGCGACACTGGAATCGGGCTGCTGAGGAGACCCTAATTTATTAGATGGGAGATTTATAGTCGAGCCGGGGAGTTTTGGGTCGACTGTACGTCGTTTCCCTGACTCCGGGCTTCCCATTTACGGTTTTGTTGGCAGTTATTTACTGCATGTCCAGAACGACCACAAAATTCGCACTTTTTACGCACGTTATAGACTCTGGAATTGTTATTGGGATTCTGCGGCTCTCTAGGGCGTTGATTCGATGGTCCACCATTGTTGCTTGATCTTTGAATATGGTTGTTGTTCCTCCAGCAGTCACGTATATCGTGGTTGTATATTTTGCAGGTCACACAGTACGGAGTATTTTTACGTTTGAGGCAATCTGCGTATGTGTGGCCTCTTAAATTACAAAAACTACAAGTAATTTTATTTAAATGATTATTTTTATTTTTTACATTATAATTTTTATCTGGCGATCTTGGTTCCTGTTTAATATATGCTGTGCCGGCCTGTGTGAACTGTGACGGTGGTATGTGACTGCTTGGGTTTGGCAGGGTCTGAGGAACTTGAGCGAATGGCATTATGCCGGGAGTAAATACGCTGTGATTCGCTGATGAATTAAGTTGGCTAAAATATGCGTTATTTGGTGTTGTTGCACTTATTGAATGGGGTATCGGATTTTGCATCCCATTTGGCTGAAATTGCCCTGAAGGTTGCAGGAATAGAGCACTTTGCTGGAGACGTTCCATGTCGAGTGCTCTTTGTACGAGGTCATCCACCGTGCCGTCTGTCATGGTCAGAAGGTATTGGCACATATATGGGTTATTTACGCCTGTTTTCAGTGCGTTTTTCGCGAAATCTTCCAACTGCGTTTTAACAGCTGGTGCTGCTGTGGCTCCGTATTTGGATTCTGCTGCTTCATTGCAGAGTGCCAGCATTTGTTTTATTCGTGCCGTGAAGGCTGTGAGATTCTCTAAAGGATACTGCCTTGTAGTGATTAATTTATTTACCAGTTCCTGGTAAGTTTCTCTAGGCAGGTATGTGCGATTTAGCCGTTCTTCTACTTCTTTGAAAGTAGTGGGCATATTTGAGGCGAAAAGCTGGTAAGCTTCGCCTCGAAGTCTGGTGGGAAAGATTTGTAAAAATGCTGTTAGTTCATCCACCGAGATGCACTGGATTACCTGCCTGCAGCATCCTAGGAAAGTTTGGAGCTCAAGGCTCAATTCTGGGTGCTGTTCTCCTGAGAATAGGGGAACGAGCTGGGCAGTTAGCTTGGCGATTTTCGCGTAATCTGCCATGTTTATACAGGGGATTCTGAAGCTAAAGTTTGGCACCTTTGGGGAGCTAGTTTCTTCTATGCTGGTTTCCAGAAGGGAGTCGCCCAGCCAATTTAAAAGAATTTCACTCACGGTAGAATCACTGACACTGTCCTCAATGGCACCTTCTCTTAATTCTACACTATTATTTGTAATTTCTGTTTCGAGAGAGTGCGAGAGTTCTCCAAACTGCTTTAAGCTTTCTTTAAATTTTTCCGTACTTTCTTTGAATTGCGCGATTTGCTCAAGCCGTCGTTCACGGGACTTTTTGAGCTGTTTATCGATAGAATCGCACTGTATAACAGAAAGTTCGGAGGAGTCTCGCACTTTCCCCTCTAGATATTTTAAATAATTTTCTAAATTTAAAGTAGAAGGTCTTACTTGTTGGGGACCTGTAAGGATTGTCCCACTCCTGAGTGTTACCCCTTTTTTTGTTGAATTTGTTGGGGGTGTTTGATTAGCACCCTCTGTTGCGGATGTTGCTCCCGCGTTGCCTCCTTCGTACCGGGACGGATCTTCCTGTGCGTCGCCCGGCGAGGAAGATTGTTGAGGAGTTGATGGAAGTTGGATTTCCGGCGGTATTTCTTGGTGGGAGCTTTCCTCGCTCATGGACCACCGTGTGTGAAATTTGCAGCTAGGGGGGCTTCTGCCGTCTTAATTCCCTTGGTTCAAATCGAGAGGGGGCTTATTGCCTTCTTCGAGGTCCCTCTCAATTCAGGATCGTTGGTTCGGTTGCTTGAAGTTCTTTTGCTGCCGGGGGGGCCCGTGGCCTACTTAAATTCCCCTGGATAAAAGCTGAAAGGGGGGCGCGTTGCCTACTTCGAAGTCCCTTTCAGCTCCGGATCGCAGATAGCGGATGGTTTCCAAACTTCCTTCCTTCAAGTGTAAATTTCGAAATTTGGGTTGTGGACTTTTTTATCCTGGGCTGGGATGAAGCCCGCTATTGTCCCACGTTGGCACTTTGTGCTTTGATGAGGGGGTGGCTGCGTGTTTTGCAAACAGAGGCAGTTAAAGCTGTCCGACCCCGAGCGTTGGGAGCCGACAAGATCGAAATACTCCTGAAGCCAGACTCAACTTCAGGCGGAGGGTAGGGTGTCTTGCCCAGTATTCGATCTCGTCCTAAACTCCTTTTAGATTCGTAGGATAGCGGGTTTTCGAGCGCTTATACTTTTTTTTTTGTTTTTCAAAGTAGGCTTCCTCTATCCTACCGGCTGCGCCAATTTTGTTATATTACTTGGTAGTACTCACAGCTTTCTATCCTCTTTCTTTCAGCGTGGCTGGTATTCCTTATTCTGTTTTGGGGGCTTTTTTCTTAATTAAACACGACACTTGATATACATTTTTTTCCCACTTTATTCTTTAAACTATTTTTTTTTTTTAAGCATTCCTGTATTTTACAAAATAACATAAACTTTCCTTTCCCTATTTTATATTAATTTGCCCGGTTCACCACAAAAACTTCCGTTTCTTTTTTATATATTAAAATAACAGAACTTTGTTTAATTACTTTTTTTTATTAATTTGTGTTTCTTATACCGCGCCTGACCTCAAGAACCAACACCAGCCGTATTTCTTTTTTTTTTATCGACACCCAGTTAAAAATCGACTCCTCTCGTTTAAAAATCCGACTGCAACTTCCGCGCTACCGCCACGTAGGAAACTTTAAATTCAACTCGCTACTTTTCTCCGCCGAACCGTCGATTGACAGACTTTCAAACCAACTCGGCTCTTGATCACTTTTGTCGCGATCAAGAGCCTTCGTTCAGGGTAGAAAATGCATAGTTGCATTTTCACCCTGAAAGAATTTTCATTTATTCTGGACTTGATTAAACAAGTCCAGAATATTTTTCGTTGGACGGTGACTTGACATTTGATGCTTTTATAAACATCAGCCACCGTCACGACGATTAAAATTGCGGCGCGCGTATACATGTAATGTATTTTCGCGGCGCGCATTTCTTATCGCGAAAGCTTTTTTTTGTGATATGTATGTACGTTCGTACATACATATTATAATTTTCACGACAAATCGTACTGAAGGTACGATTTGTCTTTTGCTTTATTTTTTTTAAAGTAATTATTTCTACTGGCAAATTTTGCTGAAGGCAAAATTTACCATGGGAATAATTTTGTTTTAATTTATGGAATGTGAAGAAAATTGCTGACGCAATTTTCTTCACTGATTGAATTGATAAGCTAACCATGTTTTAGGCATGGTTAGTTTATGTGAAAATTTATTGTATGAAATTTATAGAATTTATTTATTTTATATATTTTATAAATTTACTTTTAGGCCTGTTTCAGATACATAACAATGAAGTGCTCCAAGCATTTTCACAAATTCAAGGAAATTATTTTGGTCTATGCTGTAGTGAAATATCGCAATATGTATTTTTGATTATTTACAGGAATTTATAATTTAAAATACCTATAAGAATATATGTATGTATGGATACATATGCAAAATATATTTAAATAAGTATCTAAAAAAAATTTAATTTCAAGAATACAATGATTTAGTTTCACAATTAAGCTTGGGGCATTTTTGGAACACCACAAGATCCGCACCTACTTCCGATTTTTTTCAAACTTTGCTCATTTGATGTTATTTACCCACAAATCACGAATCTAAAATTAATTTTTCACGGAAACGTATATTGATCTTTAGAAATAGCGAAATTTATACTGCACTTCACAACACAATTTGACATTCTCGCGATTGATCTTCTTCTTCTTGTTCTTCTTGTCCTTGTTCTTGTTCTTCTTCTTCTTCTTCTTCTGTAGAAAAAAAATCATTCCATTTCCTGTCATACAAAGTGTACAATTTGTACACTTTGTTTGTCTAACGAAGATAATTGCTGACGGTGGGCATTATTGCCCGCCAGCGATAAGAAATACAATATTCTTGCTAGAGGATACTTCCTCCGTACAAATTTTAATTTTTAAATCAGCGCGCGAATACTTTCCTCTGCGCATTCTTATCGCGAAATCGTCGAATCAGCAAGAGAACGAGGAAACGGCGTTGATAGCGGAATATATGTGTGGCGGCTGAAAACAGATTGTCGGGGCAGTCTGAAAATCGTGGCGGTCAATCAACATCCGGCGTAAAAGTTCTTGTGCCGTTCTCGTTAGATAACCAGCAAGAAAAATCAAGATACCTGACTGCCGCGCTATTGTTTTTTTTTTGTATATAATAGTTGAGACACTAAGTTCATAACAAAAAAATAATAAAGTTTTATAGAATTACTAATAAAAATACCAGGATAACTAATAAAGTTACATAGAATTAAAGATAAAGTTTCGTACGGAAACTGATCAAGTTTTATGAAATAATTAATAAAGTTCATTAAAAAACTAATAAAGTTTCATAGAATTACTAATAAAATTACCGGGATAACTAATAAAGTTACATGGAATTAAAGATAAAGTTTTATATGGAAACTGATCAAGTTTTATGAAATAACTAGCTATTTAAACTGCAGTTAAAGTAGTGCTGGTACGATTTTCAATTAGACCTCTTGGTTATACACATTTTAAACCCATCAAACAGTTGTTACAAAAATTGAACTCTGAAGAGCTCTACAATTTTCAAGAAGATGATGACGTGCTCCAAGCATTTTCACAAATTCAAGGAAATTATTTTGGTCTATGCTGTAGTGAAATATCGCAATATGTACTTTTGATTATTTACAGGAATTTATAATTTAAAATACCTATAAGAATATATGTATGTATGGATACATATGCAAAATATATTTAAATAAGTATCTAAAAAAAATTTAATTTCAAGAATACAATGATTTAGTTTCACAATTAAGCTTGGGGCATTTTTGGAACACCACAAGATTCGCACCTACCTCCGATTTTTTTCAAACTTTGCTCATTTGTTGTTATTTACCCACAAATCACGAATCTAAAATTAATTTTTCACGGAAACGTATATTGATCTTTAGAAATAGCGAAATTTATACTGCACTTCACAACACAATTTGACATTCTCGCGATTGATCTTCTTCTTCTTCTTGTTCTTCTTGTCCTTGTTCTTGTTCTTGTTCTTGTTCTTGTTCTTGTTATTGTTCTTGTTGGTGTTGGTGTTGTTGTTGTTGTTGGTGTTGTTGTTGGTGTTGTTGTTGGTGTTGGTGTTGTTGTTGTTGGTGTTGTTGTTGGAGTTGGTGTTGGTGTTGTTCTTGTTGTTGTTGTTGTTGTTGTTCTTGTTGTTGTTGTTCTTGTTGTTGTTCTTCTTGTTGTTGTTCTTCTTTTGTTGTTCTTCTTGTTGTTGTCCTTGTTGTTGTTGTTCTTGTTGTTGTTGTTGTTGTTGTTGTTCTTGTTGTTCTTGTTCTTGTTCTTCTTGGTGTTGTTGTTGTTGTAGTTGTTCTTGTTGTTGTTCTTGTTGTTGTTGTTGTTGTTGTTCTTGTTGTTGTTGTTGTTGTACTTGTTCTACTTGTTGTTCTTGGTGTTGTTGGTGTTCTTGTTGTTGTTCTTGTTGTTGTTGTTGTTCTTGTTCTTGTTGTTGTTGTTGTTGTTCTTGTTGTTGTTCTTGTTGTTGTTCTTGTTGTTGTTCTTGTTGTTCTTGTTGTTGTTGTGGTTGCTGTTGCTGTTGTTTTTGTTGTTTTCGTTGTTTTTGTTGTGTTCGTTGTTTTCGTTGTTGTTTTTGTTGTTGTTGTTGTTCTTGTTTTTCTTGTTCTTGTTCTTGTTGTTCTTGTTTTGTTGTTGTTGTTTTTGTTGTTCTTGTTTTTTTGTTCTTATTTTTGTTGTTGTTTTTGTTCTTCTTCTTCTTCTTTTCTTCTTCTTCTTCTTCTTCTCCTCCTTCTTCTTCTTCTTCTCCTTCTTCTTCTTCTTCTTCTTCTTCAGCTTCTTCTTCTTCTTCAGCTTCAGCTTCTTCTTCTTCTTCTTCTTCTTCTTCTTCTTCTTCTTCTTCTTCTTCTTCTTCTTCTTCTTCTTCTTCTTCTTCTTCTTTTTAGTATTAAACATACCTTCCGAATACTCGAGTAACCAGCATTGCGTTTTTTATTCATTATGGTTATTCAATTGATGGAATAGAAAAGCATTTATTAAAGAAACACAAACATATGCATATACACACACCTGCAGAAAACTCGCAAAAACACACACACACGCGCGCTCGTGTGTTTGTGTGCACCTGCCAGCCTGCCTCAGTGTGCGTGTGTTTCTTTAAAAAAGTTTTTCTATTCCATTCTAAGTAAATGCTGCCTACTACACTTAAAGAGAATATTCGTAATGAATAAAAAACCCAATGCTGGTAACCCGAATGTTCGGAAAGTATGTAAAGGGTTTTCCAATAAGAGGTGTTATTTTGATATTGAAAGAAAAATGCCATTTTTCGAGATAAATGATCGGATCTTTATTTCATTATAAAGAGGAAGGTTTGCCGTAAATAATGAGAAATAACATCAGCCAAATGACCACCACGACCACGCCTGCAGGACCATATCCTTTTCATGAAATTTTCATAACCAAATCGCAAAGTGGCTGCCATATGTCCTCGATAGCCACACGAATTCCATCTTTGAGGTCTTGAATCGACGCTGGGCTATTGGCGTAGACCTGCTCTTTCACCTGGCCCCAAAGGAAGAAGTCGCAAGGTGTTAAGTCACAAGATCTCGGTGGCCAATTGTGATCACCTCTTCGAGAGATAACACGGCCCGGAAACTTTTACCGTAAAAGATCAATGGTTTCGTTGCTTGTCTGGCACGTAGAGGCGTCTTGTTGAAAGTAAACGTTGTCCAGATCAATACCATCCAATTCCGGCCATAAAAAATCATTGATCATCTGCCGATAGCGCAATCCATTCACCGTAACTGTTGCTCCAGCCTCGTTTTCGTAAAAGTAATGTCCAATGACCCCGCGGGACCATAAACCGCACCAAACAGTCACACGTTGAGGATAGAGAGGCTTTTCAACATTAACTCTTGGGTTTTCCGAGCCCCAGATGCGACAATTTTGCTTGTTGACGAAGCCATCGAGGTGGAAATGGGCCTCATCACTTAAGATGAGTTTTCGATGGAATTCCGGATCATTTTCATACATTTCAAGGACCCAATCAGCAAAGACTCGACGTTGTGATGATCGGCAGGCTTGAGTTCTTGTGTTAAATGAACTTTATAAGCCTTAAGACCAAATCTGTATGCAAAATACGGTGTAATGACGTTTGTGGAATGCCTAATTCCAAAGATCGACGAGGAATGGACAAACCTGGGTTTTCTTCAACAATTTCGGCTACAGCAGCAATATTATCGGCTGTTCTTGAGCGACGTGCACGGGTTTTAATCTTCACATCACTAACTTGTCCCGAGAGCTCGAAATTTTCTACCAATTTCTGTATTGCGGTCCGACAAGGTGCTTCACGACGACCCAAAAATGTTCGTGTTTTACGAACCGTCTCTGCCACATTTTCACCATTTTTATAGTGAATTTTAATAATTTCAATGCGTTGCTGAATCGTGGATCGTTCCATTTTTATTAATGGCGTACTTTCTATTTGTCAAATGTCAAAAAATGACAGCTCCAAAGGTGACATCTACCGAAATAGCGGGCTAATTAAAATAACACCTCTTATTGGAAAACCCTTTATATACCTACCACTGTCTCTTTTTACATATTTTACATATTTTTGTGTAGTAAATTTAAGTTCGAAAATGGGACAAAACGGTAAACTCCTTCATTGGATTGCATACAAAATTATACGTTTTCATAAAGGTATATGGAATTCATGCAATTCCCATTATGAACCACGTTCCGCCATTGGTGACGAAAAATTGTGAAAATGTATAGGAAAACACGGTACAGAGACACAACACAATAGAAATGCTGATAAGCCAAATTTCGCGTAAAGAATTCTGGTTGGGTTGGTAGTCCATGTTTTACATGTGTTTACACGCCGTCCCTATTCTAAACAACGTGTCAATTTGCAAAAAGTAAACAAAGGTTTTTGAGCGAAGCATCTGTGGTAAAAAATACTCTTTTTCGACTTTATTTTGAAATAATTGACATACATATATAATTTGTATATGTACATCTTTGCTTCTATTAACAAAAATAATATATAATATGTAATTATTTACATAATGCACTTGCCTGAAACGCGTTTTTCTTAGTTTATAATCCGCATTATATTTGCAAGTACTGACCGTTCACTTCAGTTCCGTTTTTTTAATTGATATCAAGGTTTTAGCAGGCACCGGTGGCACTATACAACTCTGCACACAATAAACTTCAAAGATAAATAGTTTTGAAAAGAATTGCTTCCGCACTTTTGTTAAATTGAGTAAACCTGGTCACAAAACAAAAGCACATTTGACAATCAAGGCTCAGTCAGGTCTCTCGCCTCCAACGAGGTCAGAACTAAAGGAGATGCAAATGAGAAAATATCGCGTACCCAATTCTAACACAATGACACTGATATTGTTTGTACGTAAGTGAAGTAAAATTTGTACACCTGTACACAATTGCACAACCTATGCGCAATTTTAATCGCTTTTATTTTTGTATGCTCAAAAGTATTTACTGAATTTGCAAACGTGAACGTAAAAAAGTTAATAATTAAGAAGAAAAGTTCAGTTGTAAAAAGTTTGTGAGTAATATTTGCTTCCTGCCCCTACGGTTATTTCACGGGTTTTCCTGCGTCAATGCACCAAGCCCAAAACCAACCAAACCTAAGTATGGATTTGATAACGAAGACCAAAAATGGCGGAGTGAAATATGCACAAATGCAGGGCAATTTTGGGTACGCTCATGTACACGGATTGTACATATGATTGCACCTCCTTTAGTTATTACCTCGTTGCTCGCATCTCACTTACTTCTATGTACGATGCTCTGCACTTGGAAAATTACGCTCATGTACACGAAATATACATAAAGAAACGATTGCCGAGTGAAGACGTAAATAAGTTTCTGGAGAAAATAAATGAGGCTACAGTGAAAAGCACAAAGGGAGAAACCTTAGATTTGGTGATAACGTCTACCTTTGAAGTTATTGGTAGAATTGAGCAAGAAACAGATCAAGCAGTGCAGGAGTGCAAACAGGAAAATAGGGCTTTAAAAGGAACTATAAAGTCTTTAGAAAGGCAATTGGAGGAGGCAGAAAAGACAGCCACTGAACTAGAGCAAGAATTAGGAGTCGCGCCATTACCACAGGAGGAGTGTAAAGTTCGAGGGATTTTTAAGAAGTGGTCACCCAAGTAATTAGTATTCCACGAACGGCAGCAAGAAAGAGCAGTAAGTACTTCAAGGCAGGAAAAAATTTTGAAAGCTTAAAGCAAAACTTAGCAAAGGCGAGTGAAGTCCAAGTGCCGAAAGATAACACGAGAAATTCAGAAAAACTAGCAACTGCATGTGTATGATAAAGTCATAGACTTGGTGTCCAGATACGTACCAACGTTTTCTGGAGAAAGAACGCCAAAACTGTCAAAGGAAGTTCACCGTTTCTTGAGCTGCTGCAAAGATCTTTACGATCGTTTAAAGGCCGAGGAACAGCCAATCTTCATGAAATGTGTAAGATATCGGTTGTTAGATGACGCATATTATCTAGTAAGTTCAGAGGAGCAGAAGGATTTTGAGGCATTACAGCAGACAATTCAAACTGCCTATATGCCAAAAAAATCGTACTGTGAGCTGCGAGCTAAAATGATAGCATGCGTTCAAAGGCCCGGTGACGACATAAAAGACTATGCGGATAGACTTTAGGAGCTACTGTGTCAAATCAAGGCGGTAGTTTCGGCTAAGTATCCAGGCAAAGACGGGGGATTGATAGCGGAACTTGAGGCAGACGCGGTGGCAACGTTCAAGGCAGGTGTTATGCAGCAGACTACTCAGCTATATTTGACGGGACGCAAATTTCGATCTCTGGAGGAAGCACGTGAGGAGGCAGACTACTTTGAGATGGATGCTAGGAGACTCAAAATTAGTGAACCGGGGCTGCGGAATTATACGAAGGAAGAGAACAGAGGAATGGCAGCAGGCAGCTGGGATGCGGGTAGGTTCAGCAAGGAGGAACTTAAAAGGACGGGACCGCAATTCAGGCCAGCATTATCGAGAATGAACAGGGGTTCTCCTAGTCAAACAAAGCAGCCAAGACCTATTCCGTGCTTTCAGTGCGGACAATGGGGACATTTTGCTAATGAATGTAGAGAAAGGAAACAGACGCCTTACTGCACAAAATGCCGGATATATGGACATGACGCAACTGGATGTAAGAGACAACAAGTTCTCTTCTGTACTGAATGTCAGGAATATGGAAATGAGAAATCCAATTGCCGAATTCATCAAGTCAGAGTGGCAAACTGTGCAGCTGACATACAAGATGAATTCCATTCAGCAAGGGAGGGGCTTTATTGCCAATTTTGCCAAACATGTGACCATTACACGGATATCTGCGTAAAGAAGTACTTGGCAGAGCAGGAAAAGGAAAAATTAAATTCTAAGAGCAAATTTATCATCACAGTTGCATCAGATATAGCTGTAGGAGTTACGTTTAGGCTTTTATTAGATACGGGATCCACATGTAGCTTAATAAAGCTCAATAGGATAAAAAGAGGTACCTTCATACACACACAACATAAAATAAGAATTGGAGAACTATTTGGAAACACGAAAAGCTCCATAGGTACTTGTGAGGCAAAGTTACTGATACATAACGGTCAGCAGGTTTGCCAATTTAATGTCCTTGGTGACACTGGCTCCATTCCCGCCGATGGTATCCTTGGAATGAATTGTGGATTCAAGATGCCAACGAAGTGCAGAAAGAAAGTTCCGTTTTTAGAAATGTATCCAATAATTACAGTCCTACAAATCAGTTCCATGCCAGAATAGAGGAGGCTCACAGGAACGTGGCAGAAAACATCAGACCAGATATCAGTAACCCTGACAGCAACAGGAAGAATATAAAATGTAATGTAAAGGAAGCCTCAGGACAGGGGGAGAAAAGTATACCCATATTGGATGAGCCAGTCCAGCCACAACAAGGGGAGAAGACTTGGACCATAGCTTACGACAGTGCGGTATTGGACAATGTAAGAGCCAAACAAATTTGTGAAGAAGGGAGGATACAACAGAAAGGTTATGGGTACAATGGAATAGAGGATGCAAGGTCATTCGTAAGAATTGCTAATGCCACCGCCTGTTTCGTAGAAACGCGGAATTCTACGCTAAGACAACGGAGGTCTCGTAAATTTTCCAGACGACCAGTATGGAACCATAAGGGCAGTTACAGCTTCCATCTGCAACGACGACGATCTCAGGAGATGTCGCAAAAGGGTAAGTTGAAGCTACCAAAATATCTTCGTCAGATAGAAACGGTAGCGCCAGCCCGAAATAGGACTGAAAGGGAAAATATTACGCCAAGTTTCGCCGGATGGTATACGGTAAGTAATGGTTATGACCCAGGAATAGGCAGACTCAACCAACGTTTTCCATCAAATTCTCTCCAATTTCAGAAGAAATTCGATGAGTGGAGTTTGAGTCTATGGCCAGAGGAAGGAAGAAATGAGATATAAAGGCAACGCAGTGGATCCAATTTCAGGTAAATGTATAAATTAAAACGTAAAGGAAAGAAAAAGGGTGTAATAAATTGTAGAGAAATTAGAAAAACAGAGTTATAATTAATTAAACAATGGGAATTAAAAACAAAAAGGTAATACAAGATGTTAGAAAAGAAATATATATATGTACGTATAGAAGAACTAGAAGAAAAAATAAAGATTTTATAAGAATAAGTGAATAAGAAAGGAAAAATTGAAATGTTGCAAGAATAATTGAATAAAAAGGAAGAAATAAGAGCTTTATAATAAAGAGAAGCTTGAAAAATAAAAAAGAATTAAGAGATTAAAAAGAAAAGAGAAGTTTAAAAAAATAAGAAGAAATGTGAATATGTTGTAAATGCATAGAACGAGTTCATACAAGTTAAAAGAAAAAGTCATCAAGTTCGAAAATATTATGTTTAGATATCGAGTTTATAATTAAAGAACAATAATGATTACTATGTATAATAAGATACCTTAAGACTTAGATGTTAAGAAAGATTGCATGTATTTAGTGTAGTGTTAGCCTTAGAAGTTCAAAGAGGGATATAATACGGTAACAGAGGGGGAAAAACCGGTACGCAGATGAAAGCAATACCATCAAGTACGCAGCGAATGAGAGGAAAAACAGTGTTATACGGAGCCATGGACTATTTAACTAGTGTAGATATGGATGCAAAATTTGGAAGTAAGCCCGGAAAGGATAGTTAAACACTAGGAAAATGCTTTGTCGAGAATTAATAAACATTGTGGAATGACTAGCATACAGTTTCCTGTTAAGAGCTTGTGATATGATGTATTTGCATACATATGTGATGCAGAAATTAAAAAATATTTCTTTAAGTACGGGTGGACTCTCAATATAATTGGGAGAACTCCATCGTGCCAAAATGAGAATCAATAAAATATAAATAAGTTTTTACAAATATTATTATCAATCCACCAACCCTCAAGGCAACTAGATATCGAGAGTATTGCTACATTAAGTGTTAATCATTTCCTGGAACAAAATATCCTCTTAAAACGTCGAAAATAAGAGCAACGATTTTTTTTGTCCAGTCTATTGTAATAAAATTAGAGAATCCTCTGTAACTAAAAGCGATGTATAAATATCGCTGAAAATGTTAATGTGGAACTAAGATCTGGAATGCTCGATTCAATGAGAATAAAAATACATTGATAATGACATTAATGAAAAAATGGTTAACATGCGAATCGAAAATTTCTGCATTACAAGATGTAAATATATGTGTAATATGCAGGAAATATTACAAAAGCTGGAATAAGTGTAGCACAAAATCACTGGCAGTAGAAATTTGGAAAACATCTTTTAAGACAGACGAGAAACATCAAGTTCAGACCATCAGCAACAGACTAGATGTTCTACCCACTATAGGGCAACATACTCCAAATTCGTAACGCAGAACAGCAACAAGTCGAAGCAGACATCGAGCTCGACCTTACCATTTACATGATAGATATCACCTTTGCAGCGAAACCAGACCATCCCTCCCCCTTCGTTAAGCAGCTGTAAATAGTAAAGTAGTTTTATTGTAATGATGTAATTGCTTAGGGCACCCATAGGAAGAATAAATTTAAGGCTAGAATTGTAAAAATTGTGATTACGGTAGAAAAGAATTTTGTTATGGCAGTATTTTTGTATTCTGGTTACTATAATTGAGTGTAAAAAGAACGGTATTTTTGATAGTTGATAATATTATGCATGTAAATTTATTAAGCATTTTTTTTAATAATAAAATTTTTAAGTTTAGAAAGAAATATGTAATAGAAATAATTAACTTATTAGGATAGGAAATATGTAAAAAAAAAAGCAGAGTAAGTTAAATAATTTGAAAAACAAATTGTAAGAAATGAAATGTAAAAAATTTAAAGATGAGATGTAAATAGAAATATTAAATATGAGAAGAAAAAGAGAAATGAAATGTGATAATACAATAAAAATATAAATTGAATGAGAAATCACAAAAAAGGAAACAATGTAAGAAAAGGCAAATAAGAAAATTCAGATAGCAAACATTGTAAAAAAAAAAAGATACTATAAAGTTATTAAAGAGAATGTAAAAAAAAAATGTTGTTAGCAATGAAAAAAAAAAATTATGTATGAAAAAAAAATAATAAGAAAAAAATAGAAGAATAGAACCGAAATTGTATGCAAACCGAACCATAGTTATAAAAATTGTTTAGATGCTAGGGAATATTGTATTTTAGTTTTTCTATATATTACTTAGTTAAGTTAGATATTGTAACCTAACTGAACACCCCGATCTGATTCCTCTGGGGAATCAGTTTTTCTCAGGGGGGAGGAATGTCGTGACCCAATATTCAATTGGTGAAATTGTGACATCACGACTCGAGCTAGCAGCAGGTGTACAGGTAATTAAATGATTTGCATTAACTAAGCATTTTACTTCGCACAGTAAAATGCTTGGCAATTGCGAATTGTTTACTTGTAAACTGTCGCATCCACTGCTGTATGTAACTGGGCATTGAGTCATGGTTAAGTAATTCACTTCGCATACTGAAATACTCAGCTGGGCTCACTGTTTGTTTACATACAGTATTGGGGGCTCCCGCTGTCGGCAGTGATTAGCGTAATAATTTGTAATTATGATTGCAAGGTATTGCGCTGGTCACTGGTTCAAAGTCGCTTCCGCCTGGTTGAATGGAGGTGAGCACGGTCGTTTCGATAGATCGGGTTGCGTAGTTAGAAGTTAGTTTAGTTTGATAAAAGATAACGGTTCGGTGTTCAAGAGGCCAGTCAGTTGTAATTCGAGCGGCTAGACGGAGTGGTAGCTCCAATTAGTAATTAGAGTGGTAATTAAAGAAGATAATAAGAAGTATCGAACGCGAGTAACAGGTTTTGTAGCAACACTAAGTCAAAAATAAAGTATTGTTTTAGAATTACGAGTTTTTTATTGAATCTAACTGATTTATTTACGGCATTGCTTTGGGACACGACAGAAGCGTTAACAGCCTCGTCGAATAAAAATCTTCAAAAAAATTCTGAAAATTACGAAGGATCCAAAAAGATCACGAAAACAATTCAAGCGTTTCAAAAAAAAAAAATTGTTAACAAAGAGCATACAATTTCTCCCCCACTTCCCGTAGCTAACTCCCACCATAAGAAGTCTTCAGGTCGCTCTCTCTCTTTAAAAACCGGAAACAGGATACAGGTGACGTGAGTGGTGCGTTGAAAAAGAATGTGGAGTTCCCACAGAAATCTGCGAATAGTCGCGTTGGAGAAGCTAGAGACTGAGAATGATACTAGAGATTCTTCAGCCAGGCAGTTAGCAGTATGCCAACTCCTGATTACTGAAGGTCTCCAGCATCACTTCCATCCTCCAACAACTCCTTCCTTCCTGTTCACCTGATCCTCATGTCCAGCTAACCCTCCAACTGGGCAAAGCCACGAATCTGGTCGACTAATCAGCTGAAAGCCAAAAAGTCGTCTCACAGATTCATAACTCTGTCCAGCCAGTTGGCCATCAGAGACATGTCTCCGTGAGAGCTCCCACAAAAAAATTTTGTGAGCCCACCAACCATTTCCATGACAGAAGGCCAGCGGGAAAGATCAATTCAAAAAAATTAAAAAATTTCAAAAAAAATCAAGTAATTGTTCAGGCGTGAAGCTTGACCAAGGTCAAACCTAAAGCCAAACTTCAACTTCAAACAAATTCCAAAAACTTTCAAACATTACGTTACTTTAATTATCCAAATCAAAAAAATATCAAAAACTTTACTTTACTTTACAAACTTTTATTAACAAAAACCAATTGGACTTAGGTCCTCATATAACTTCTACTGATTGTGAGATTACTGAGTCAGTTAGCTGACAGCCAAATGTCCATATCTCGAAGTAATCTCAGTCCTCAGCAAATGTCATAATCAGACCACCGAAGTCCAACTAAGGTGGCCCCACGTTGGGAGCCATTTTGTTATGTTGGTATGTAAAAGTGATTGGTTAGCACGTGAAGTCCAAACTGCCAGCATGAGCTGACAGATCACTCGATGACAGCGATAACACAGGGCGGCATGCTAGCACCTCGGCTATGTGGCGGAGAGTGTGGGGGGGGGGGTTCCCAAAAGAAACCTGCCGCTGTCACCAACCATGATCAACAAAAAAAGTCTCATGCCTGCATACAAAAAAACGGGCTCTCACTCAGTCCTGAAGGGACCTTTACGTCATATAGTTTGGCTAAATCTAGTAAATAATTTTTCTTTATATAGTAAAATAGTTCCTCTAAGTCTAATAGCTCAATACACTTTAGTGTAGTAAGATAATCTGTCTAAATCTAATAAATGTGGCGAGTTTAACATGTGACATAGATTCTCTGCAACTCTCCATTGAGAAAAGAAACAAAAATGTGAGCCGTGCAATCATATTCTAGATATTTCCATCTAATCTATGGTTTCTCCACTAATTTTAAGAAAAATGACAATTTAATAATTAATACTGACTTTCGTGACGTGGCAATGATTCCTTTTTGTTATTCCGTGCTGTGCCGTGACTGTGGCTGTGGCAATTTCACTGCGACTAAACCGTAGGTAAACCTGACACCACGTCGTTTTCACCTTTTCTTTTCCTCGAGGCTTAATCCCAATGTAACGGGTGTTGTCCTTAATGCCTGGACAGCTAACTAAATTTACAGGAGCCCCTTTAAGAGGCAATTTGTTGTAGGAGCAGGAGTTGAGTTCTGGTGAGTGCGGCTTCTTCAACCTTTTTGTTCTTTTTTTAAATACGTTTTCCTCCGTATATTACTTTACGCTGATCACTATCAATTTGGTGCAATAAAATTCAATGGCCAAATAATGCCAACGATGGAAACTGCTGGGCTCACGTGCCTTGCACCCTAGGTAGGTACTCTTGCTTGAACATTCACAGCAGCGCTGTACGGTTGATAAAAATAAACTTTTTCTTAGATAATCTGTAATGGCTTCCTTCCTGTGTTTCACTCTTGACAAATCTCCCTTTCTTCTTCTTCTCCATCACCTCAGCGTACAAATCTGAGCTCGAGGAAGCATTACTCTCGGTTGGGTGCGTTCTGTATGCGGTTTACTTTAAGGCCAGCGTACATGCATCAGAATTTTACATGTAGCATATTGCTATATGCAATAGCTACGACCATAACAATACAGAGTGGTCTACACCACCCGTGGTTCAGACGACGCTGAAAAATGGTCGGCTGAGCTAGCCGGTCTTAAGCATAGGCCTAATCACTGCGGGCGCTCAATGTGTGTCGCGACCCACGACCCAATGTGCATTCCTCATCACTCGGATTCTAATTGTCCGATAACGCACCGAAGACACATCCCCGAAGTTTCGTCAGTCTTTGACCAGACCTCGACATCATTCTCTGTGTGGGAAGCCAAAGCCACCTCGACAAGCTGGTAACCCAAAAATCCAGCCGGTCGATGCCGCTGTGCCTTTCCTCACCGAGATGCTGAGGAAGCCTTGCGATCAGCACCCTAAAGAACTGATAGCTAATCTTTCCCGGCGCAACATCTCGCTCTTATCTCAGACCGCGATTGTTCAAGGGTGTTCCTCCAAGGCGTCGTCGAAGTAGTGACATGCTGACAGCCGAACAAGAATGGATTCCGACAGGTATATCACCCACCATTGACGGGGTAATAGGAGGACTTCGCGATATCCTATAGTTTACCAGTGAGGCTGGCTGGATGCCTTCTTAGGGCTACCAGGATCTAACGTGAGAATAGATAGATGACGTTTCCAAAATGATTATCACTGCCTGATGTCTTTGGCGTGATAGACTCCTAACAGTTTCCCCTGCAGATCTTCAAGCTCGTATAGGGAGTTTCCTTTTTTGGCTTTAACCCGACATTTGATAAATTTCCGTCCCAATTTAGCACTAGTCTGCTGTTGGAAATTGCTTTGAGCAAAATTTCGTCTAAATACCTCTTGACCCACATTGAACTCGACAGGTTTCGCCCTGAGATTGTAGGCTCGTGAACCCTGTTCGAATGCATGCTGTAAATTTTCCTGCACTCTCGCACGGATCAATCTCGTTTTATCTTCTGCATCTACTCTCAATGGCTCATTAAGACTTCCAAGGCTCCTCAAGATGGAATACGAGCTGCAATGTTCAATCATTTGTTGACCGAAAAGTGTTCGATAAGGAGAGAAACCAGTAGCTTGATGGAAAGAGCTCCTGAGGGAACTAACTACTTGGCTTAGTTTCTCATCCCATCCCGTGTGTTCCTTCTTTATATATGCTCTAATCCCCGACAATAGAGACTTATTTTCTCGCTCTGAGACGTTTGCTTGCGGCGAGTAGACTGTCGTTAGCTTTCACCCCATAATTTTCCAGTAATTTGGTGAACTGAGTCGAGCAAAACTGGAGCCCATTGTCAGAGACGATCATTTCCGGGACTCCAAACACGTGGAACACTTCAGTCTCAATGAATTGGCATACATTGAGTGAAGACGCTTTTCTCATAGGTTTTGAAAAGTGGTCAAGAACTATTAAGATGCAGACATATCCTTTTAATGACCGAGGATATGGACCTAGAAAATCAATGTACAGCTTTTGCCATGGTCTTTCTGTCACAGACTGGACTCTCATATATGGTCGTAAAATAGTATTGGGAGCTTTCGTTTCCTTACACACGTCACAGGCGCCTACGTAGTTTCTGACATCAACTGTCATTCGTGGCCAGTACAGATGTCTTCGCAGACGTTCCAGTGTTTTCCGTACACCTCCGTGTGAAGCTAGTGGCGGATAATGAGCCCTCGAAATGACGTCGGTGACAAGCACACGTGGAATCCAAAACTTCCAAGCTTCTTCTTCCTGAATTGAATCGCCTGTTCTCGGAACAGTCCGAATGTAAACGAAGCCATCCCTGACGCAAAGATCTGGTAGTTCACCAGAAGTCGTTTTAACCATATGCCTCAGTTCCTCAACTTCTCGGCCAGGATACTCGTTTGTGGACAGGCTGTCACAATGAATGCGTGACAGCGCATCAGGGATGACGTTCATGCATCCTTTTCTGTGCTCAATAGTGAAGTCGAAGCCCTGAAGCTTCAAACTCCACCGCGCAAGTCCACCGCTGAGGTCCTTTTGAGACATCAGCCATTTCAAGCTCGCATGATCCGTCACTATCTTAAACGGCATGAGTTCTATGAAGGGCCGGAACTTCTGTACGCTCAAGATTGCAGCTAAGCATTTTTGCTCTGTGACGGTGTAATTTCTTTGTGCTGAGTTCAACTTTTTCGAGACATAGGCTATTGGCTTCTCGTGACCATCGTCATCTAGTTAAAGCAGCACTCCTCCAATACCTTGCTGGCTCGAATCGCACTGGATAACGAATGTTTTGGTGAAGTCTGGGCTCACTAGCAACGGAGCACAGGTAAGTTTTTGCTTTAAAAGATCAAGAGACGTCTGGGCTTCAGGTGTCCATTTGAATTGACTAGGGTTTTTCAAGGTGTATGTAATGGAGGCAGCTACATCAGCATAGTGCGGGGTGGACCGTCTATACCATCCCGCCATACCTAGTAGGCGTCGGGCCTGCCGAACAGTTTTAGGTGACGGATAGTCAACTATAGCTGAAATTTTGTCAGGATCAGTTCCCATACCTCCCTTTCCGACGATAAAATCCAAGTATCTGGTCTCTTTGCTCTTCTCGACGTTGATAGTGAGGCCAGCTTTCCTCAAACAATCCGCTACACGGGATAGTAACGTGAGGTGCGAGTCCAAGTCTGATGACAGAATTAACAAATCGTCTAAATAGACGAGAACGTTCTCACGAAGATCGAAAGGAATGACTTTATCCATGAGGCGGCACATCATTTGTGGAGCGTTGCATAGGCCGAATGGCATCACTGTGTACTGATAGAGAGGATGGCCAGGTGCTGTAAAAGCGGTCTTCTCTCTGGAATCAGTGTCTAGTGGGATCTGCCAGAATGCGTCTTTCAGGTCCAGGCTCGTTATGTAGTTTGCCGGAGGAAGTCGACTCAGAAGTGCGTCTATCTGCGGAAGCGGATAGGAATCCTTCTTCGTAACAGAGTTGACCTTCCTGGCATCAAAACAAAGCCAGACCTTTCCAGGCTTCCTTACCAGAACAACTGGAGAGCTCCAAGGACTCTGGCTCTCCTCTATCACACCCAGCGATAGCATTCGTTTTAATTCAGCATCCACCAAGACTTTTGTACTGCCGGCGATATCGGATAAAAGCGCTGTTTTATCGGGGCTGCGTCATTCGTTTCAATCTTGTGAGTGACCAATGATGTTTTTCCCAGGCCTAGAGAGGTGAAAGAGGGGAAAAGCTGTTTGGTGGCTTCTAAGCGTTGGTGATCGAGACTAGAAAGGATGTGGCAGTCGGTGTCAGAGGTAGCTATTCCACTTGGATTCACTTCTGCGACTATACCCAGGACATCTGCAGCCAACCCAAATAGACGCCAGAAGTCTATTCCCAGATATAGTGCCTGTGTGAGCCCAGGAACCACGTAAAAACGTACGTTTTGGGTCTTACCACGGAAAGTGACGTCCAAGTTCACATGACCATAAACAGTCGTCATGGCACCATTAGCTACTTGGACCTGTGTCTGAGACTTCTTCCATTCGACATCTGCTTCCGCAAGCTTCTCTAGAGCTTCCTGGCCTAGAATACTGACAGTGGCACCACTATCAAGCAATCCATTCTCAGTTCGCCCGAGCAGCTTTACTTCGGCGTACGGTCGAATGTATTCTGGCATCGACACGGAAATCTGTGCCAGTTTTTTTCTTTCTAGTTTCATTCGTCGACAGTATTCCCGCCAACGAACGGTTGATCGTTTCCTTTTCGGTCTCATATCCCGGTCCGGAAACATAATGTCAGCTAACTCCGCCACTGAGGAGAGGATTCGGTCTCTGCCTGCTTTGTATTTCTGCAGACGCGTACGATACGCCGTCAGCGGATGTAAAACTGGCTCACGCCCACTCGTCATATCAGAGCTTGGTGGCCGTTTTAAAACCGAAATGACAGGAGGCCAAATCTCCTGCTCAGTAACTTTGTCAGCTATGTAAATATACTCATCATAGCCTATCGTGTTACCATTATGCGCTCTTATCGGAGATAAGAGCGCAGAGATAATTAAGCAGCAGAGGTCACCAGTGTCACGAGCGCAGGCAAAACGTAATAAGAGCCGCAGTCCAGTACCAACCATTGAACCGATCAGTTGAACTATAAGTAGTAATAAATATTATGAATTAGCAAGCATTCGGTGTTTTATTGTTACTTACACAACATAAACTGGCGACGAGGATGGGATAATAATCTACAGTGCAACCAAAAATTTAATAGATTTCATCATCTACACCAACCGACAAAGCTGGGCCTTGAGGTGAGACGTATAATTTACAGTACAACATGACACACACTTTACATACATACAATACATAACCGCTCAATACAGAAATTACACAGACATTTTTTTTTATGTAATTGCATATTTGCAATTTTTATGAATTGAATAAACTACATGTAACACGCGCATATATACTTGACATTGAGAAGAATTGGTAAGCAACAAATAAAAAAATCAATAAGATAATCCAATTCATTAAATTAAGTGCCGTTCATCATTTTACATGCATTTTTTTTTTGTTCTTCGCATGATCCGAGTTAAAATTCAGTAGAATTACATTTCATTATTATATAGAAAGATATTGCTGGATTTAAATTTAACCGAAGATATCTATGTGTCGATTATGGCAGAGTCTATAGAACAAGCAATAGGAATGATCTCTCAAGTATTACAACAGCTGCAACAACAGAATCAAGTAACGGGGCCACGTAGTGCTAACGATTGCAGAGGAATTCAATTGCAACCTTTTGATGAATCGAATGAAACATTCGATTCGTACATACAGCGGGTCGAGAATTACCTAGATCTACGTAATTTGAATGATATCACACCTGAGGACGAAAAAAAATGCGTTCAAATATTTTTAAATTGTTTAGGGCCTAAATTGTATCACACCCTTACTTGCTTAACGGCACCTGATCCACCGAAATCTAAGAAATATAAGGATTTAAAACATCTTCTGAAAAACCACATTTGCCCGACTCCAAGCGAAGTGGCTGAACAGCACAAATTTTCGTTACGTTTGCAATACGAAGGCGAAAGTATAGCTACATACCAAGCCGAGCTCAAGAGATTAGCTACATATTGCAACTTCAATTGCGAGCATTGTTCGAAATCGACGATTTCAATGCATTTACGTTCACAATTTATTCGCGGTATTCGTGACAACGATATACGAGAGAGATTGCTACAAGAAAAATCGTCTAGCAGTCTGGATGACATTGTAAAATTAGCGTTATCGATTGAAGCAGCAAAATCGGAGAGTAGACAAATTAGGGGACACGCTCAAACGGTTAATCTACTAGGTGAGGATAAGAAAGGCAAGTACTATAAAAAAGATTTACAGAAAAGGAAAAATAGAGAGAGTAGAGAAAGTTCCTCTTCTCTAGTAGGCAAGAATAAGGGAAAGTGTTTTAAATGTGGTAAACTAGACCACAGGGCTAATGAATGTAGTCAACAAAATCTGAAGTGCAATAAATGTCGTAAAAAGGGGCACGTTGAAAGTGTTTGCTTGAGCAAACAAAATGTATCACAAAAGGTGTTAGAAGAGGCATATAGTGATAGTGAATCAGAGACAAAAGAAGATTATTATATCAATAACGTAGTTACATTTAATTTAGTACAGACGGATAAGATACTTAAAAAGATTAAGATAGATAATACCGAGTGCAGTATGGAAATTGATACGGGGGCGGCAGTTACAGCATTATCAGAGAAAACTTTCAAGGAACTTAAAATAAATAAGAAATTAGAAGCTACATCCTTAAAATTAAAAACTTACACAGGGGAGATAATTTATCCATTAGTAACATGTAGGGTTCAAATGACGTCCGGGTCACAAAGAAGCAGTGGAAATATTTACATATTACGTCAAAATGTTGAACCTATATTAGGGCGAGACTGGATTCGGGAATTACAGATAGATTTCAGCGAGATGCATAATGTCGATTCCTACGTAATGTCACAAGACGAATACAAAAGAAAGATTAACCATCTACTAACAGAATATCAGGATCTATTTGTAAGTCAAGTAGGAAAAATTCCAAACTCAAAATGTTCTTTGAAGTTGAAAGAAAATGCCGAACCACTTTTTCTAAGACCGCGTCCCGTTCCTTACGCATTAAAGGAGCTAATAGAAGACGAGATAAATCGTCTAGAAGCAGCAAACATTATTGAAAAGGTGAATTACTCACCGTGGGGTACGCCAGTAGTTCCTGTTGTTAAAAAAGATGGCAGGATTCGACTTTGTGCTGATTATAAGGTCACATTAAATAAACAAATAAGGGACGATAAGTATCCGATTCCAAGAGTAGATGATATTTTAGCGAAACTTAGCAGAGGAAAACATTTTTGTGTTCTGAACCTTCACCAGGCTTACTTGCATATGGAAGTGGACTACGAAAGCTCCTTAATGCAAGCTATTAGTACGCATAAAGGCACGTATAGAGTAAAACGCCTTATGTACGGCGTAAAAATTAGCCCTAACACCTGGCAAAGGTATATGGATTCAAATTTGCAAGATTTACAAGGGGTAGCATGTTTTTTTGACGACATCATCGTTCAGGGGGAGACTTACCTAAATCTTATCCGTAATTTATCAGCAGTATTCAAACGCCTTAAACAAAACGATTTACATGTAAATAGGAGTAAATGTCAATTCCTTTTAGACTCTATTACATATCTAGGTCATGTTATCGATAAGAATGGCATTAAGCCAGTTCCAGATAAGATTAAAGCTATTGTGTATAGTAAAAGTTCCTACCAAATTTGGCTGGCAAATAAAACCCCTTAATGAGTTGCTTAAGAAGGGCGTCGAATATGTATGGAGCAGAAACTGCGAAAAAATTTATCTTCAGTTAAAAAAAAGTATCAGAAATACGCATACCTTAGCCCCATTCGATCCAAGTTTACCCCTCGTATTAGCAACAGACGCGTCGCCCACTGGCCTCGGAGCAGTGATTTCGCACATCATGTCAAATGGAACAGAAAGACCGATTGCCTTCGCATCACGTTCCTTATCGAAAGCCGAAGCGAATTACTCGCAAATAGATAAAGAGGCAACAGGGATAGTATGGGGGCTTAGAAAGTTTTTCCAGTACTGCTATGGCAGAAAATTGACATTACTAACGGATCACAAGCCATTGACGCGAATTCTACACCCGCAAAAAGAACTGCCGCCTACCTCTGCCTTAAGACTGTTACACTATGCCAGTTTTAGGTCTGGATTTAATTACGACATTAAGTATAGAGATACAAAAAAACACGCAAATGCAGATTTTCTCTCAAGATTCCCGACCGAGAAGCCATCAGTTGAGGATGAACAGGATTGCGGGGCTTCGTTTCTTATAAACCAGATGGAAGTGTTGCCCGTAACCAGGAAAGACATTCAAAGCGCAACATAAAGAGACGTAGGTTGTGTTAAAATGTACAATGCCCTACAAGCAGGAGAACACTTACCCTTCGGCGAATCTACCACCGACTTTTCCATTCAAGATGGATGCATATTTAAAGGTTTTCGCGTAATGATACCAAAATCTTTACAGAGGAAGATTCTTGATGAATTGCATTCAGCTCATACTGGGGTAATCAAAATGAAGGCATTAGCCAGAAGCTACGTTTGGTGGAAAGGCATAGGCAACGACATTGAGAAGTCGTGTCGACAATGCCATAGCTGTGCGAAAATAAAAAATAATCCCAAGAAGAACCCGGTCCACCCATGGGACTATCCTAAGGAGCCATGGCAGCGAGTGCATCTAGACTACGCAGGTCCATTTATGGATTCAAATTTTCTAATAATTGTAGACGCCTACTCGAAGTGGATCGAAGCCATTCCAAGAAGGAGCACAAGTACAAATAAGACAGTAGAAATACTTAGAGATCAATTTGCCCGATTTGGTCTACCATGGAAAATCGTTACTGATAATGGTCCACAATTCAAATCCGATGAATTCGAACAATTTTTACAATGCAACGGTATCATCCACAAATGCAGTGCACCTTATCACCCATCAACAAACGGACAAGTAGAAAGATATGTTCAAATGATAAAGCAAGGGCTGAGGGCGTTGGAGAAGGAGAGTGGATCTCTTAGCACAAAACTTACCAGACTACTGATGCAGTACCCCAAGACACCAAACAGTACGACGGGAGTAAGTCCATCGGAATTGATGTTCAGGAGGCAGATCAAAACGAGGATAGATCTTGTGAAGAGAGATGTAGCGACAGAAATGAATCAAAAGTTGCAACCAGAACCACATAAAGCTACTCAATTTCACATTGGCGACTTAGTCCAAGCCCGCTGTTATAACAACAAAAGCTGCAAATGGAAATTCGGTACCGTCTGGGAGAGAGTTGGAGATTTACATTACAAAGTTTTAATAGATAACGAGAAACACATCAGGCATGCTGACCGGCTGAGGAGAACAGAAGCCAAATGCGATAACTTAAAACCTATTCCAATTGAAATGACTCTTAATGACTCTTAAAACGAATAGCAATAGACATACGACTGAAACCAATACTAGACAGACCATTACACTGACGGACACGACTCAAGGTCCAGAAATACCACTATCTTCCCAGGAAGGCGAAATAGAGAGAAGATCAGAGTACCAAATCTCTGGAAAAATTGAAAAGGAATCCGAAGGAAGCCAAGCAGAGACGACAGGACAAGAAGAAGTCATAACATCCAGCACCGGAACTACCTCTAATACGCAGGGACAATCTACCATTCCAGAATTACGAAGGTCCAAGAGAACTCGCAAGGAGCCAGATCGTCTGACATATGATCCTCATTCGTTAAGGGGGGAAGATGTTAGAGCCAACGCAAATATACTCATAATAGCCTATCGTGTTACCATTATGTTGTTACATACACAACACGCGTGCTATAGGTGTCAACGGGACATCGAAAATCTAAGACTCTTCTAGAGAAGTGTCTAACAAGGTCATGGGCTCCCCAGAAGTGGAAATGGGAGCTCGAAGATCTGCGGAGAAGTCCATTAAGCTCTCCGCATCTATCGGTGCAATATTCGTACTATCAGGTGTTGTACTGATATCACCAGAATCACTGAATGATATCAGAGGGCATATCAGAGAGTTATCGCTAGTGTCCGCTAATGGAGCGGACCTTCCTCCTTGTTCAAGGCTTGAACTGGAGGGTTCGTCGCAGTTGCTGCTTGCGACGTTGACGGTGGTCGGAAGGAGGTGGTGGTATTCCCGACCCGTCTCTCGTTTTTCTGTCTGCAATAGCGGCAATCAGGCTTGAAGACATTCTTGCGTCCGCATTCATAGCAGAACACAACTTGTCTCTCCTGCCTGCAGCCCTGATAAAAATGACCGGACTGGTCACAATTCCAGCATATAATAGGGTGTTTGGCCGAAATACTCGATATGTCACCTAGGCTGTTGTCACTGCCTGTTGCTACTGCCAGTTCAGAATCTAAGGTCAGAAGATTGTCAACTTCATGCACTCGTTGGTTCCGGTAACGGTTCCAACTACCAGCTGTAGCACTTCGTGTCTGCGTAGCTTGGATACGCATGACTAGCGATCTCAGCTGTCTTGTCGTATCCGTGTGATGCAAACAGAATTTTTCCTGAATCTCCGGCAAGAGATTCGACTTGACAATTTCCAGAAACTCTTGGTCTGGCATAGCGTTCTGTAGCTTATCGCGCAGCAACCCCAAATGATGGTGATACATAGCGAACAGTTAACCAGGCTTTTGCTTTCTGGACATCAGCTGAAATGTTGTTTTCAAATCATCCTTGGGCGTTCCCCATTCGGTGTACAATCCCATCTTGATAACTTCCCAAGTTGGAAATGGATTTTGACGTAATAGTGACCAATACCAGTCCTTCGCTGGTCCTGTCAGTAGTGTAAGTATATTTCTTACTAACAACCCAAAATCCCCTTCTAGAGCGGAGTGCGTAAGCGCTTCGACTCTGAAGATGAATTCGTCAACTGATAGTTCTGCGTTATTCCCATTATAGGTCAGGCTCCATCTCCTGATGGGACTGCCTGATCGTCGGTATCCCACATTTGCAGGAACATGCATAGGTGGTGGAGGGGGTAGAGGTGGTTGAGGTGGTATAAAGTGTAAAGGTGTAAAGTTCGGTGTGGACTGATTTGTAGGCTGACCAAAAGGTTGACCAAAAGGTTGATCAAAAGGTTGACCAAAAGGTGGTGATGGTCTCCTAAATGATTGCCTTCCCCGTGTAGGGAAATCGTTTGACGGCCTCTGATTGCTTCTGGACGAAGGAGGTCATGTGAAGTCTACTGGCGGCATTGCTGCTGCTACTTGCTGTCTGATACTGTCTCCTAACTCAGACCGCAAAGCATTTAAACCCTGATGGAGACCTCTGTTTATTAGGTCTTCCATCTTTATGCTCAAGCCTGCTAGCAGCGCATCCGTAGCAGCTGAGGTGTTGAGGTCTTGAGCTGTTTGCCCCGGACTGTCTTGTCTAGTACTCGGGTTCACGAAGGTTCTTGAATGCAAGTCAGGCATTCCTGGAGACAAGGATCGTCGATTCGAAGCTGGTAAGTCAAAGTTAGGCAAATCAAAGGTTGGCAATGAGTCGCGCCTTGTCGATTTCGCGGGCTTCACCTTCTTCGGTCTCTTTGGGATTGCACCAGAATATTCACTGAAGTCCTGTTGCGTAATGTGACGTCGGCAGTTAGGACAACTAGAATGTTCACCTATCCAATGCTGCAGGCATGCCTGGTGGAAAGTATGCTCGCATACAGTCATGACCGGCTTCCGATCGACTGACCAGCTTGCGTCCCGGCAGATAGAACATGGTCAAGGCAGCATTGTCATACTGTTTGTCACTGGAGGTGGTGTCCTCACTGTAGCCATAATGAATTTAGACGTAAGTCAGGTAAATATTTCAAAATTAGGGTTTAGGGTGGTTATCCCAAATGAATTCAAGAAGTTTACACGTTTGGAAGAGACACGATCTTCACAATGTGATGATGGCTAAATACTATTTTAAAGTCGAAGGCTTTGGGCAAGATACTCAAATTCAGACAAAAGTTTTCCCAAAAGTTCGAAGAAATTGAAAAAAAATTTAGAAAAACAAGGATTCGAAAAGTTAATTAAGGCTTTTCAAATCGAGATAGTGTAAGGAATGAATTCCAAAACAAAAAAAAATAAATGTCGGGAAGTGTCGTGACCCAATATTCAATTGGTGAAATTGTGACATCACGACTCGAGCTAGCAGCAGGTGTAGAGGTAATTAAATGATTTGCATTAACTAAGCATTTTACTTCGCACAGTAAAATGCTTGGCGATTGCGAATTGTTTACTTGTAAACTATCGCATCCACTGCTGTATGTAACTGGGCATTGAGTCATGGTTAAGTAATTCACTTCGCACAGTGAAATACTCAGCTGGGCTCACTGTTTGTTTACAGTGTTTGGCAGTGATTAGCGTAATACTTTGTAATTATGATTGCAAGGTATTGCGCTGGTCACTGGGTCAAAGTCGCTTCCGCCTGGTTGAATGAAGGTGAGCACAGTCGTTTCGATAGATCGGGTTGCGTAGTTAGAAGTTAGTTTAGTTTGACAAAAGATAACGGTTCGGTGTTCAAGAGGCCAGTCAGTTGTAATTCGAGTGGTTAGACGGAGTGGTAGCTCCAATTAGTAATTCGAGTGGTAATTAAAGAAGATAATAAGAAGTATCGATCGCAAGTAACTGTTTTTGTAGCAACACTAAGTCAAAAATAAAGTATTGTTTTAGAAATACGCGAGTTTTTTGTTGAATCTAACTGATTTATTTACGGAATTGCTTTGGAACACGACAAATTGGCGCAGCCGGTAGGATAAAGAGTAGGTAAGTGTTATTCTTTTTTCTTCAGTGAAATAATTTATTTTTCTTTTCATTTTTATTTTTGTTTTATTATTTTTGGGAGTAAAGCTTGTTAGCTGCTCCATATTTTTGTGATTTGTGGGAGTTATGCTTTTTTAGCTGCTCCATTTTTTTTTTGTCTTTTATGGGAGTTAATGCTTTTTAGCTGCTCCATTTTTGTGAAGTGTGCGAGTAAAGCTTATTAGCTGCTCCAAATTTTTGTGAATGGTGGGAGTTATGCTTTTTTAGCTGCTCCATTTTTTTTTTGTATTTTATGGGAGTTAATGCTTTTTAGCTGCTCCATTTTTGTGAAGTGTGGGAGTAAAGCTTTTATTAGCTGCTCCAGTCTTAAGCTAATCTTCTTTTCAGGGTAAAGTCTTGGAGAAAATTAAAGAAAAAAGGGTATAAATTGTGGTGATTGTTGTTGCGTGAGATTGTTTTGGTTATGTGGTCTGAGTGATAGTGTGGTATGTAAATGGAGTAGTTTCAGTAGTTTAGTATATTGAGTAAGTAAATTGTAATTTTTCGGAATGTACGGCGTTTTAAGGGTCATTGGAAAGTTGTAATATGCTAGGTAAAATATTTAAGGTATTCGCGGGTATTCGGGCGTTAAACGTGGAACAGGGTTCGGAAATAATGAAGATTAGGAAAGATCATTGTAGAAACACCGTCGAAAATTCAAGCTTTTGCGTTTACGGTTTTTAAGCAATTAGTTACAGTCGGGGGGAAGTGTTTGAGAGTTAAGGGTAAATTAGGTAATGACCATAGATGTCAGTGGGAAGAAGCAACGTTCTAACGAGGGAAGAATTGTTACGAGTTAAGGATCAGGAAAAGGAATTTTAAACCAGAACGCAGGAATTGAGGGAGTGCCAGCTGAAATTACAACATTACGAACAGGATTGGCGGTACCTAGAAGAGCATCTAACGAATGAATTAAAGAAACGATTGCCGAGTGAAGACGTAAATAAGTTTCTGGAGGAAATAAATGAGGCTACAGTGAAAAGCACAAAGGGAGAAACCTTAGATTTGGTGATAACGTCTACCTTTGAAGTTATTGGTAGAATTAAGCAAGAAACAGATCAAGCATTGGAGGAGTGCAAACAGGAAAACAGGGCTTTAAAAGGAACTATAAAGTCTTTAGATTGGCAATTGGAGGAGGCAGAAAAGACTGCCACTGAACTAGAGCAAGAATTAGCAGTCGCGCCTTTACCACAGGAGAAGGGTAAAGCTCGAGCGATTTTTAAGAAGTGGTCACCCAAGAAATTAGTATTCCACGAACGGCAGCGAGAAAGAGCAGCAAGTACTTCAAGTCAAGAAGAAATTTTGAAAGCTAAAAAGCAGACCTTAGCAAAGACGAGTGAAGACCAAGTGCCGAAAGATAACACGAGAAATTCAGAAAAACTAGAAAGGAAAAGAAGGCCAAAACTGTCAAAGGAAGTTCACCGTTTAAAGGCCGAGGAACAGCCAATCTTCATGAAATGTGTAAGATATCGGTTGTTAGATGACGCATATTATCTAGTAAGTTCAGAGGAGCCGAAGGATTTTGAGGCGTTACAGCAGACAATTCAAACTGCCTATATGCCAAAAAATCGTACTGTGAGCTGCGAGCTGAAATGATAGCATGCGTTCAAAGGCTCGGTGACGACATAAAAGACTATGCGGATAGACTTAAGGAGCTACTGTGTCAAATCAAGGCGGTAGTTTCGGCTAAGTATCCAGGCAAAGACGGGGGATTGATAGCGGAACTTGAGGCAGACGCGGTGGCAACGTTCAAGGCAGGTGTTATGCAGCAGACAACTCAGCTATATTTGACGGGACGCAAATTTCGATCTCTGGAAGAAGCACGTGAGGAGGCAGACTACTTTGAGATGGATGCTAGGAGACTTAAAATTAAGGAACCGGGGCTGCGGAATTATACGAAGGAAGAGAACAGAGGAATGGCAGCAGGCAGCTGGGATGCGGGTAGGTTCAGCAAGGAGGAACCTAAAAGGACGGGACCGCAATTCAGGCCAGCATTATCGAGAATGAACAGGGGTTCTCCTAGTCAAACAAAGCAGCCAAGACCTATTCCGTGCTTTCAGTGCGGACAAGGGGGACATTTTGCTGATCAATGTAGAGAAAGGAAACAGACGCCTTACTGCACAAAATGCCGGATATAAGGGCATGGCGCAACTGGATGCAAGAGGCAACAAGTTCTCTTTTGTACTGAATGTCAGGAATATGGAAATGAGGTATCCATTTGCCGAATTCATCAAGTCAGAGTGGCAAACTGTGCAGCTGACATACAAGATGAAGTCCATTCAGCAAGGGAGGGGCTTTATTGCCAATTTTGCCAAACATGTGACCATTACACGGATATCTGCGTAAAGAAATACTTGGCAGAGAAGGAAAAGGAAAAATTAAATTCTAAGAGCAAATTTATCATCACATTTGCATTAGATATAGCTGTAGAAGGTACGTTTCGGCTTTAATTAGATACGGGACCCACATGTAGCTTAATGAAGCTCAATAGGATAAAAAGAGATACCTTCATACACACACAACATAAAATAAGAATTGGAGAACTATTTGGAAACACGAAAAGCTCCATAGGTACTTGTGAGGCAAAGTTACTGATAGATAACGGTCAGCAGGTTTGCCAATTTAATGTCCTTGGTGACACTGACTCCATTCTCGCCGATGGTATCCTTGGAATGGATTTCCTCAGTGACAAAGCTGTGATCGATTGTGTAAATAGGAAATTGTGGATTCAAGATGCCAACGAAGTGCAGAAAGAAAGTCCCATTTTTAGAAATGTATCCAATAATTACAGTCCTAGAAATCAGTTCCATGCCAGAATAGAGGAGGCTCACAGGAACGTTGCAGAAAACAGCAGACCAGATATCAGTAACCCAGACAGCAACAGGAAGAATATAAAATGTAATGTAAAGGAAGCCTCAGGACAGGGGGAGAAAAGTATACCCATATGGTATGAGCCAGTCCAGCCACAACAAGGGGAGAAGACTTGGACCATAGCTTACGACAGTGCGGTATTGGACAATGTAAGAGCCAAAAAAATTTGTGAAGATGGGAGGATACAACAGAAAGGTTATGGGTAAATGGAATAGAGGATGCAAGGTCATTCGTAAGAATTGCTAATGCCACCGTCTGTTTCGTAGAAACGCGGAATTCTACGCTAAGACAACGGAGGTCTCGTAAATTTTCCAGACGACCAGTATGGAACCATAAGGACAGTTACAGCTTCCATCTGCAACGACGGCGATCTCAGGAGATGTCGCAAAAGGGTAAGTTGAAGCTACCAAAATATCTTCGTCAGATAGAAACGGTAGCGCCAGCCCGAAATAGGACTGAAAGGGAAAATATTACGCCAAGTTTCGCCGGATGGTATACGGTAAGTAATGGTTATGACCCAGGAATAGGGAGACTTAACCAACGTTTTCCACCAAATTCTATCCAATTTCAGAAGAAATTCGATGAGTGGAGTGTGAGTCTATGGCCAGAGGAAGGAAGAAATGAGATATAAAGGCAACGCAGTGGATCCAATTTCAGGTAAATTTATAAATTAAAACGTAAAGGAAAGAAAAAGGGTGTAATAAATTATATATTATATAATTAATATTATTATAATTAATTAAACAATGGGAATTAAAAACAAAAAGGTAGTAGAAGATGTTTGAAATGAAATATATATATGTACGTATAGAAGAACTAGAAGAAAAAATAAAGATTTTATAAGAATAAGTGAATAAAAAAGGAAAAATTGAAATGCTGCAAGAATAATTGAATAAAAAGGAAGAAATAAGAGTTTTAAAATAAAGAGAAGCTTGAAAAATAAAAAAGAATTAAGAGATTAAAAAGAAAAGAGAAGTTTAAAAAAAAAAATAAGAAGAAATGTGAATATGTTGTAAATGCATAGAACGAGTTCGTACAAGTTAAAAGAAAAAGTCATCAAGTTTGTTGCAGCCTTGCTGAACTGCATCACATCTAAAAAGAGAAAAAGAGTTTACATTATTTATATCAATTAATACTCTAATAAGTTTCAATATTTATAGTATAATTACCGAAAGTTTCACACTCCGAAAAGGTTGGTCTGCCCTGAAAAGATAAGAATTTTCATCATCAACTTAAATACAAATTCATTGTGTACATATACCTCATCTACGAATCTGGACAGTACCGCTATCACCAAATCAGAAGATCATCATCAGCTTATCTCGCTTGCCATTGCATTTACCGCACGCACAGTCATCACATCACAGTCATCGAGTTTGGTTTAATAGCATCACTCACAATAAAATTTGTAGAATCGGTACAATAAAGTTTTGTTTTCAAGTGAATTACAAGTATTGCACCAATTAAAGTCTTTTTATTAAATAAATAATTCTACAAATAGTTTACTAAAACTAATTGCATCACGACTCATCACACATCATACATTTTGGTCCTTCAAAGTCAGATAATCAGCACACCTGTAATCGAAGCAGAGTAATTGTATTAATTGTCTTAATACGCATACCTGGAAAAGCAATTAAGTGCACATCAACATAATTAAATGCAACCCAGCATAATTAAAGGCAAACCAGCATACTTTTAATTAGAAAGTGCGTGTGAGCATATATTATCAGTGGAAATTTGATGTCGGTACATATGTATGTGGAGCAAGAATCACGGTACCGGGTATAACGGGTAATGAACTCAGCAACAGGTTGGTGACAAATTCGTTCAAATTACATCAGTATTTGAAAGTAATAAAACATATTTCTTATTATTAATTTTTATATCATTTATAACATTTTATTGAAATTATATATTTATAAAGTTTTCGTGATCGAAAAGTACCTAAATATATTTTAATGATACATATGAACACTCATATTAACATACACATGAACACTTATATATATTAGATTTAAAATTCATTAAACTTAACGGTTATATATATATACATACCAATAGTAAATTGATATTTTCGGTTTAAAATTATCTGCATAATTATTTAAAATGGGCAAACGCGACAAAGGTTCTAAAAACAAAAATAAATGTGATAACGACACTGATGAAGAAATTACAAGGCAATTCAATATATTATCTGAATCAAAGTTACCTTCGGTTGAAGCTCTTATATGTGAACAGAAAGCTATCGCTGACGAAATTAAGGTTATTTTATCGAATTTTGAATCTACTTCAAGAAAGGAACGTACTAAAGGCTACATTAAAACGCGTATAGCAGCTGTTGAAAGTTGGTGGGAAAAATTTAGATCCAATCATCGTTCTATGGTCTCTCGAGCGAACGCTGACCAACAAATGGC
This sequence comes from Dioctria rufipes, assembly GCA_963924295.1. Lineage (NCBI taxonomy): Eukaryota > Metazoa > Arthropoda > Insecta > Diptera > Asilidae > Dioctria > Dioctria rufipes. The sequence continues at coordinate 109,082,069 of OZ002744.1, forward strand.
CGGTTATTTTAGAAACAAATTCTTTAATACGACCGAAAAGCTTTATTCACAATTTTGCGGAGAACTTTATGATGCACTAGATGTTTTAATTTCATTCGAAAATTCCAGTGGCAATTCAGTGTTAAACACTGCAACTCTGAATATTCCTACACAAGCAGATAATGGTTTATCATTCTTATCATCACCGAATGTTAAATTACCTCGATTCGATATCCCTAAGTTCTCAGGGTCCTATCGAAACTGGAGGTCTTTCTATGATTTATTTTCTACCCTCATTCACGACAACGATCAAGTGCCCAAGGTGCAAAAGCTCTATTTTTTAAAAACAAGTTTAGAGGGAGAAGCAGAGCGATTAATACGCCATTTAGACATTGTTGAGAAAAATTATGACGCTGCATGGGATTTATTAACACAAAGATACGATAACAAACGAGTTATTGTCAACTCTCAATTGAAGATTTTAACTTCACAAAGTGAGTAGATATACTATGGCGTTTCTGGCGCACTGTTTTAGCTTCCAGGATTTCGTCACAGATGGCGCCACCGTCGCTAGGTGGTGTAAATCCATACTAAATGTGGGTTTGTGTCTTGGATGTCCTGGTTTATGTCTTGGATGTTGGGGATACGAGACCACTTTGGGGGATACGAGACCACTTTTAGCACTCTCCAGCATAGGGAAATAGCATAGGATTTCAATTTTGTTTCTGGAGTTCGCTTATTTTTCATCTCAGACTCGTAGCCTCTAAGTTTTTCATCTCGAGTTTTGGGATACGAGATCACTTTCAGTTCTATATATTTGTGAAAGGGTGGGAAGCTTTATTGATGGATTTTGTCTTGACTGCGCCCTAGCGGCATTAGTCAGTACTACGGTGTTCTTGGATAGATATGTGGTGCGCCTAAATGTAGGCTTTTGGTTTTGAACTAATATTAGTAATAATTAAAGTTAACGGTAGGAAATTTTTGTTCATGCCAATGGATTCTAGATGGGTGGTTTGTGAGGGGGTATTATAGTATAGGATTCTAGATGGGTGGTTTGTGAGGGGGTATTATAGTATAGGATAGGGAGGGGGGGTAATGAAATTTTCGTCAGAAATCCCCTACGGGCTCTGGTTTTCGAGATATTAGCGTATAAGTTATTTTTGTTCATGCCAATGGATTCTAGGTGGTGTAGGGTGGGAGGGGGGACGAAATTCTCATCAGAAATCCTCTACGGGCTTGCCATTTCTTGAGTAAGGTTACCTAGCGGCATTAGCCGGAACTACTAGCATGCCTTGGTTTTGCTGTTTTCTGTTATTAGCGGGGAAGTTCTTGATACCAGCATGACGTCATCTTGGTTTTGTTGTTTTCAAGTGCTGTTGTAGATATCAGCATCATTCGAATTTCGCAACATGATATCACCTTGGCTTGATGTTTTCTTATTATTATTGGGTCCTGGGGGTGCGTGTATTGAAAAGTAAGTAAGTCGGTACTTACATATGTTGTTCATCTCGGGCTTGGGGATACGAGATTACTTTCAGCACTCTCCAGCCCTAGGATATTTTTTGTCCTCGCCAATAGTATTAGTACTAGGGGGTAAAATTTTCATCAGAAATCCTCTACGGGCTATGGTTCGAGATATTAGCTACCGTACCTTCTCAGGTGTAATTAATATTAGTAGCTCAAAAACAAAAAAAGACAAGAACAACTATAACCTACGTTATGGATTAAAGATTTGATGATATTAAACTGTAGGTATCTTTTATAAACAAGATTGAACCATATGATCATATATCTAAAAACACATCAGGCGAAGCTGATTGGGGCGAATGTAGGTAGATATGTTCACTTAGATAAGTAATGGCAATTAGTAAATGTGTAATTTTGCTCTTCAGGTGGAATGCTTCCAATTTTATTCCTTGCATAAACAAATTCACACAGTCCAGTAAATTAAACAAACTCGCAGTTGAATAATGTAAACAAATTCGCACAGCAGCCGAGTAAAGTAAACAAATTGAGCGATTTATGTAAGATTCCCAATTTCTTTAACTGAAAACAACAACAACCGATATTAATCTGTGGGATATGATGTCTTAGATGAGTAGTGGAAGATATACTTGAAAATTTCTTTTGCTGAAAAAAACAACAACAACAACTCTTACGTAAGTTGTAGTCTGTAGGTGTCTTTTATAAACAAGAGTGATCATGTTATGATATTCGATGTGTAAAAATTGATCACGGCTGCTTGGGATGGTAAGACACATGAAATCATTAGAAGTAATGGAAATTAAAGCATTAGAAAAGGTGGCCAGGTCGCTGGTAATTTTATATCTTGCGTAAACAAATATAGCCGAGTAAAGCAAGCAAATTGAGCGATTAATGTTTTTTTTGTATCTAGGAGTTTGTATTGAAAAGTCTTTATGACGAATTGTTTTTTATTTTCAATAAAATTTCTCAATCAGTCACACTGTTATGAGATTTGATTGATTCCCCGATATTATAGTTCACATGAAGCTGATAAGAATATGATAATTTTATCTTCATACTATTGGGGGCAGGTACATTGTTTACTTACCATTAAGTTGAGAGTGGGTTAAATTAAAAGCTTTGATAGACGAACGCTGTGTTATGATATTAATGTGGTATGATATGTTGTCTGAGGTGAGTAGTGGAAGTTGTATGGGAGCTATGAATAAGCAGTAAAATCCTAATCAGCAATCTCGCTAGATATGTGATAATTCTCCATGTCCATAGTGAAGATCGTGGTGGTGGGTTGAGAGTAGGTACTGTAAGTTATGTATTAAGTTAAAAGTTTTGCTGGATGGTATTTGGCATTTATCTCCTCGAAATGGTGTTGTATGAGTATCAGGAAGGTTGAAAAGAAGTTGATAATGCTTCAAGTTCAATAGTGAAGACCGCGATGTTGAGAGTGGGTATTTGGAATAATATAACTCTAGTAGGATATCTTACCACATTTGAAAAAAATTACATAATATGATTAAGAAAGCTTCATGATATATATCAAAAGTGATCCCAATGGATTACATAAGGAAAGTATGTTCACTTCATCTGCAAACAACAAATTTGGCTGAAAGCGACACACGGTGTGAGCAATAATCATTTTTTTGCTTCAATTATCACTATTAAGCGACATGTGTCGCAGAAAATATATTAAGTCTAGTCTAGTCTAAAACATGTATTGTAAATAAAAATTGTATTATGGTTCTAATGCCATTTATTGAAATAATTTGTTTTAATTACATTATAGCTTAAGTCTAAGGTCTTTTTTCTTTAGCTCAGGAAAGCCAGGATTTCATAGATATAGACTGATCCTTATAATGAATATTCTTTATGCCTTTAGACCAACATGACTTTAGAAGGTTCCTTGTGCACCATTTTCACAAAAAACATCTCTCTGTCTTTACTTTTTGCAATCTTTGTTGGAATATCCTGATTTTTCGACCTGTTGGTAGGGGACAGTCGACTCGTTTTTGGATGAAAAACTTTCTTCTTTATTTCTGGAAAGCATCGATTTCACTTGGATGATGATGATGAGTAGTGCAAGTTGTATGGGAGATTATAATTAGCTGTGCTTCAAGTTCAATAGTGAAGACCGCGATGTGGAGAGTGGGTATTTTGAATGATATAAGTCTATTAGGATATGGAAGTATTATTTATTCATCTTTAAATCTTACCATGAAAGTATTAGGTTGGGAGTGGATTAAATTAAATGTTTTGACGAAAGATGGTGGAGTTATTATATTAATATAGTATAATATGTTATCTTAGATGAGTACATTGAGAGCTGTGAGTAATATCTCACTCGGGATTTGGTCATATACTTGCCAGCTGTGGATATGTATGTATGCAACACTGAAATGAATTAATGTAATATGTTGTGTAGTGTAAAAGAAAAACTTTCATGGGCGATATGGGGATTGAGTCGATGTATGTTATGCACTAGATTGGTGGTATATGTGCTTATTTGATTGAAGTAAAATAGTTTCACGGCTTCCTTACCAAGACTTAAATATATTCATAAAAACGTTGAATCGATGTCAAGAACATGTTAATACTATGAGCAGAGGAAATCGTGATCATTGCAGCATGTTATGAAATTCGATATCTAAAAATAGACCACATGAAGGTTATTGGGGTGGTAAAAAAACATGAAAGCATTATGTTGAGAATGGCTTCAATTTAAGGCTTTGGTGAAAGAAGGCGGCATCAGTCACTTTTGCTGAGCCTCAGCAATAGGTCAAATAAAAAAAATTTCAACCGTGCTAATAAATGAAAGTTTTTCTAGTAAAAAGAGTGGTACAAAACGGCATATGGGGAGCTGTATTGGATAGACTAAATCACCGAGAGTGTTATTGAAAGCCACCAGTCGAGGTGGAGAAATTATTCAGCGTGTAAGAAAAAGTGATTTTGTAAAGTGGGAGGAAATGAGTTCAGTATTCACAGACAGAATTAGAGCTGGAATTATTGTAAATATAACCCATACAGATCCTAAGCTATTTATACAGGATGCTGGTGATTTATTTATACGCCGTATTAAGAATATTTTAAAATGCCATCTCAATATTAAAGTTAATATAAAGTTGTGTGCTGATTTTGTTAAGGATATCGGTGACAATGAGGTTATAAAAGATATTAAATATTTACAAGCAAGAACTGCTCCAATCAATGTGGACGATAATTTAAATGAGTGGTATAAAGTTAACATATTGGATTCAATACTCACTCAGCTGGATGAGTTTCAGAAAAAAGATAGTGGCTGGACATTGGACTCCATTATACATTTAGCAGTACATATCAACAAATTTGAACAGCACCGAGGATCTTCGTATATATCTCTACCGAAGGAGATTGCTTTAAAGCAAGCTTGCATCAATGTAAAAAATAGTGATGAAGCATGCTTCGCTTGGGCCGTAACATCAGCGCTATATCCTGTAAATGTTCACTCCGATAGGACCTCATCATATCCACATTATTCTACTGTGCTAAATTTAACTGGAATAACATTTCCTATGACGCTTAAGCAAATTAAACAATTTGAAGACCAGAACGATATATCAATAAACGTATTCATCCTAAAGAAAGAGCATTCCTTCACCACTGTTCTAGTTAGACCAACGAAACATAATATGAAGCGACATGTGAATCTATTAATGATACAAAATAACTATGAGCAGGATGATGATGATGATGATGCTGCTGCTGATGATGATTATGATGATAATGATGATGAAAGTACCAGGTTTCATTTCTGCTGGATTAAATATCTTTCACGGCTTGCATGGAAACAAGCTTCAAAACATAAGGCTAGATTGTAGATATGCGACAGATGTTTGTTCTATTTTTATTCTGCTAAAGCATTAGCATCACATATTCCTGAATATGAGAAACAAAAAATATATCTTGAATTAAGGAAGCCCAACCGTAAAATTAAATGTTAGTAGCACAATGGATACTCTACCATTGACAAACATTACTGAATTCCATCAGAGCAACAAGGAGCAGCCGCAGAAAACATATGACCTAATTCTAGTGTATTGTAAATAAAAAAAAATATTTCATATAGTTATAGTTCCATTTATTTAAGTAATTTGTTTTAATTGTATTATAGTCTAAGATATACATTATTGGAAAATAAAGAATATATTATAGTTATAGGTATATTCAAATAAGGAAGCCCAACAATAGAATGACACACTAAGAATTAAATGTTAATATTTTTTTAATTTATAATAAATCGATAATGATATTTTATATATGTTATTCATTTTATTCAATTTCCCTACTAAGTCCAGAACTCCTGAAAGTATTCTTTAATAATATTTGTCTACTACAGAGGGCTCTTAATCGGACGGTTGAACCTTTTACCCAGAATGCTAGGTTGAGCGTGAGCGTGAGAAAACACGTTGACACGTGGGCTTGACCTTGGCCTCTGGCATCACCTTTGAAACCGGAAAGGTAGTTTGTCCTTGACTTTCCAGAAGTGTGTGTCTTGGCGGCTATAACCTTAATCAATTACGTCACAGGGGACTCTATACAGCTTTTCAAAACAAATTTGATAACAGGTAAACAGCTTTCAAACAGCTCTGATAACAGGTAAACAGCTTTTAAACAGGTCTGATAACAGCTTAACAGCTCTGATAACTGCTCTGATAACAGCTTAACAGCTTTTCAAACAGCTCTGATAACAGCTTAACAGCTTTTCAAACAGCTGTGATAACAGGTAAACAGCTTTTAAACAGGTCTGATAACAGCTTAACAGCTCTGATAGCAGCTCTGATAACAGCTTAACAGCTTTTCAAACAGGTCTGATAACAGCTTTTCAAACAGCTCTGATAACAGGTAAACAGCTTTTAAACAGGTCTGATAACAGCTCTGATAACAGCTTAACAGCTTTTCAAACAGGTCTGATAACAGCTTAACAGCTTTTCAAATAGCTCTGATAACAGGTAAACAGCTTTTAATCAGGTCTGATAACAGCTTTACAGCTTTTAAACAGCTCTGATAACAGCTTAACAGCTTTTTAAACAGGTCTGATAACAGCTTAACAGCTTTTCAATCAGCTCTGATAACAGCTTAACAGCTTTTAAATAGGTCAAATAACAGCTAAACAGCTTTTTATACAGGTCTGATAACAGCTTAACAGCTTTTCAAATAGCTCTGATAACAGGTAAACAGCTTTTAAACAGGTCTGATAACAGCTTAACAGCTTTTTAAACAGGTCTGATAACAGCTTAACAGCTTTTCAAACAGGTCTGATAACAGCTTAACAGCTTTTCAAACAGCTCTGATAACAGGTAAACAGCTTTTAAACAGGTCTGATAACAGCTTTACAGCTTTTAAACAGCTCTGATAACAGCTTAACAGCTTTTTAAACAGGTCTGATAACAGCTTAACAGCTTTTCAATCAGCTCTGATAACAGCTTAACAGCTTTTAAATAGGTCAAATAACAGCTAAACAGCTTTTTATACAGGTCTGATAACAGCTTAACAGCTTTTCAAATAGCTCTGATAACAGGTAAAGAGCTTTTAAACAGGTCTGATAACAGCTTAGCAGCTCTGATAACAGCTTAACAGGTTTTCAAACAGCTTTTCAAACAGCTCTGGTAACAGCTTAACAGCTTCTAAATTATAATAAATAACACTTTTTTATCTAGCCACCGACCTCGAATATATTCTGATAACTGTAGTTCGTTAAGTACTTGTCGACGCGATTTCACAAGAAGCAGTACGTCATCTAGTTGCCTGGCAGAAGTTTTCGGCAGGAAGAAGTACTCGGTTGGAATTTCGCCTTCCCTCAGCCAGCGTGATTGATTGCGCGACACAAACTCCAAGCTGTGCTTGTAAGTTTGTGCTCCAAGTGTTTATTTATTCTATTAAAATAAAGAATCAACTCCGATTGGGAGAAGAGCTGCTATCCGATATAGTTTGGACAACAAACTGGAAGCTTGATACCCAGTTCGGTTGAAACTCGTTTCGATAAAGGATCGAATTTGGAGCTTGCCAACATCCCACCCTTGACTAAGAAAAGGAAGTCAGCTTCCCTCTCTTGCCAATCGTGCCAGAATTCAATGAACTCATTGATGAACTGCTCTGAGTTGATGAATAGACAGTACGCAGTTCTCCTTTCAACTGGAGTGATGGTTGCCCCTACAAGAAGATGATGACGACCGGACACAATTCATGAGTGAAGCCAACGAAATGTTCTAGTATTCCAAGGGGGGGGACGTAAAGTCTATCAATTCTCGAGCCCGCGAGACTTCCATGGATATTTCGCGATACCCTCGTGTATGATCTAGTCATAGGATGTATCAAACGATAGATATCCATAAGTCTGAAAACACTAACAAAATTCCTCAATCGAGCAGCATTGAGCTGTTAAGCTGTTATCAGAGCTGATTGAAAAGCTGTTAAACTGTTATCAGACCTGTTTAAAAAGCTGTTAAGCTGTTATCAGAGCTGTTTAAAAGCTGTAAAGCTGTTATTAGACCTGTTTAAAAGCTGTTTACCTGTTATCAGAGCTGTTTGAAAAGCTGTTAAGCTGTTATCAGACCTGTTTGAAAAGCTGTTAAGCTGTTATCAGAGCTGTTATCAGACCTGTTTAAAAGCTGTTTACCTGTTATCAGAGCTGTTTGAAAAGCTGGTATCAGACCTGTTTGAAAAGCTGTTAAGCTGTTATCAGAGCTGTTATCAGAGCTGTTAAGCTGTTATCAGACCTGCTTAAAAGCTGTTTACCTGTTATCAGAGCTGTTTGAAATGCTGTTAAGCTGTTATCAGAGCTGTTTGAAAAGCTGTTAAGCTGTTATCAGAGCAGTTATCAGAGCTGTTAAGCTGTTATCAGACCTGTTTAAAAGCTGTTTACCTGTTATCAGAGCTGTTTGAAAGCTGTTTACCTGTTATCAAATTTGTTTTGAAAAGCTGTATAGAGTCCCCTGTGACGTAATTGATTAAGGTTATAGCCGCCAAGACACACACTTCTGGAAAGTCAAGGACAAAATACCTTTCCGGTTTCAAAGGTGATGCCAGAGGCCAAGGTCAAGCCCACGTGTCAACGTGTTTTCTCACGCTCACGCTCAACCTAGCATTCTGGGTAAAAGGTTCAACCGTCCGATTAAGAGCCCTCTGTAGTAGACAAATATTATTAAAGAATACTTTCAGGAGTTCTGGACTTAGTAGGGAAATTGAATAAAAAGAATAACATATATAAAATATCGTTATCGATTTATTATAAATTAAAAAAATATTAACATTTAATTCTTAGTGTGTCATTCTATTGTTGGGCTTCCTTATTTGAATATACCTATATCTATAATATATTCTTTATTTTCCAATAATGTATATCTTAGACTATAATACAATTAAAACAAATTACTTAAATAAATGGAACTATAACTATATGAAATATTTTTTTTTATTTACAATACACTAGAATTAGGTCATATGTTTTCTGCGGCTGCTCCTTGTTGCTCTGATGGAATTCAGTAATGTTTGTGAATGGTAGAGTATCCATTGTGCTACTAACATTTAATTTTACGGTTGGGCTTCCTTACTTCAAGATAAATTTTTTGTTTCTCACATTCAGGAATATGTGATGCTAATGCTTTAGCAGAATAAAAATAGAACAAACATCTGTCGCATATCTACAATCTAGCCTTATGTTTTGAAGCTTGTTTCCATGCAAGCCGTGAAAGATATTTAATCCAGCAGAAATGAAACCTGGTACTTTCATCATCATTATCATCATAATCATCATCAACAGCAGCATCATCATCATCATCATCATCCTGCTCATAGTTATTTTGTATCATTAATAGATTCACATGTCGCTTCATATTATGTTTCGTTGGTCTAACTAGAACAGTGGTGAAGGAATGCTCTTTCTTTAGGATGAATACGTTTATTGATATATCGTTCTGGTCTTCAAATTGTTTAATTTGCTTAAGCGTCATAGGAAATGTTATTCCAGTTAAATTTAGCACAGTAGAATATTGTGGATATGATGAGGTCCTATCGGAGTGAACATTTACAGGATATAGCGCTGATGTTACGGCCCAAGCGAAGCATGCTTCATCACTATTTTTTACATTGATGCAAGCTTGCTTTAAAGCAATCTCCTTCGGTAGAGATATATACGAAGATCCTCGGTGCTGTTCAAATTTGTTGATATGTACTGCTAAATGTATAATGGAGTCCAATGTCCAGCCACTATCTTTTTTCTGAAACTCATCCAGCTGAGTGAGTATTGAATCCAATATGTTAACTTTATACCACTCATTTAAATTATCGTCCACATTGATTGGAGCAGTTCTTGCTTGTAAATATTTAATATCTTTTATAACCTCATTGTCACCGATATCCTTAACAAAATCAGCACACAACTTTATATTAACTTTAATATTGAGATGGCATTTTAAAATATTCTTAATACGGCGTATAAATAAATCACCAGCATCCTGTATAAATAGCTTAGGATCTGTATGGTTTATATTTACAATAATTCCAGCTCTAATTCTGTCTGTGAATACTGAACTCATTTCCTCCCACTTTACAAAATCACTTTTTCTTACACGCTGAGTAATTTCTCCACCTCGACTGGTGGCTTTCAATAACACTCTCGGTGATTTAGTCTGTCCAATACAGCTCCCCATATTCCGTTTTGTACCACTCTTTTTACTAGAAAAACTTTCATTTATTAGCACGGTTGACATTTTTTTTATTTGACCTATTGCTGAGGCTCACCAAAAGTGACTGATGCCGCCTTCTTTTACCAAAGCCTTCCAAAGGAATAATGTAAGACCGGCGAACTCTTGCGCCCACACGTATCTCACGATAGCGCATGCCTTTTCCTTTTTTTTCTTCTTTCTCTACTTCCTCATTTCTTTCAAACAATTGTTACACCCCGAATACACGGCGAAAACCCTTACTCCTATTTAGTACTATAAATTTTCTTTGTGTATAAGGGATGGCGTAATAGAATGCACTCATAACGCCCAGCTTACCCGTAACCATCATGGGCATAAGCATTTACGTGTAAATATTCACGCCCTGTAGAAAAAAAATCATTCCATTTCCTGTCATACAAAGTGTACAATTTGTACACTTTGTTTGTCTAACGAAGAGAATTGCTGACGGTGGGCATTATTGCCCGCCAGCGATAAGAAATACAATATTCTTGCTAGAGGATACTTCCTCTGTACAAATTTTAATTTTTAAATCAGCGCGCGAATACTTTCCTCTGCGCATTCTTATCGCGAAATCGTCGAATCAGCAAGAGAACGAGGAAACGGCGTTGATAGCGGAATATATGTGTGGCGGCTGAAAACAGATTGTCGGGGCAGTCTGAAAATCGTGGCGGTCAATCAACATTCGGCGTAAAAGTTCTTGTGCCGTTCTCGTTAGATAACCAGCAAGAAAAATCAAGATACCTCACTGCCGCGCTATTGTTTTTTTTTTATATAATAGTTGAGACACTAAGTTCATTACAAAAAAATAATAAAGTTTTATAGAATTACTAATAAAAATACCAGGATAACTAATAAAGTTACATGGAATTAAAGATAAAGTTTCGTACGGAAACTGATCAAGTTTTATGAAATAATTAATAAAGTTCATTAAAAAACTAATAAAGTTTCATAGAATTACTAATAAAATTACCGGGATAACTAATAAAGTTACATGGAATTAAAGATAAAGTTTTATATGGAAACTGATCAAGTTTTATGAAATAACTAGCTATTTAAACTGCAGTTAAAGTAGTGCTGGTACGATTTTCAATTAGACCTCTTGGTTATACACATTTTAAACCCATCAAACAGTTGTTACAAAAATTGAACTCTGAAGAGCTCTACAATTTTCAAGAAGATGATGATGTTATATTAGTTGGTAGTACTCACAGCTTTCTATCCTCTTTCTTTCAGCGTGGCTGGTATTCCTTATTCTGTTTTGGGGGCTTTTTTCTTAATTAAACACGACACTTGATATACATTTTTTTCCCACTTTATTCTTTAAACTATTTTTTTTTTTTAAGCATTCCTGTATTTTACAAAATAACATAAACTTTCCTTTCCCTATTTTATATTAATTTGCCCGGTTCACCACAAAAACTTCCGTTTCTTTTTTATATATTAAAATAACAGAACTTTGTTTAATTACTTTTTTTTATTAATTTGTGTTTCTTATACCGCGCCTGACCTCAAGAACCAACACCAGCCGTATTTCTTTTTTTTTTATCGACACCCAGTTAAAAATCGACTCCTCTCGTTTAAAAATCCGACTGCAACTTCCGCGCTACCGCCACGTAGGAAACTTTAAATTCAACTCGCTACTTTTCTCCGCCGAACCGTCGATTGACAGACTTTCAAACCAACTCGGCTCTTGATCACTTTTGTCGCGATCAAGAGCTTTCGTTCAGGGTAGAAAATGCAAAGTTGCATTTTCACCCTGAAAGAATTTTCATTTATTCTGGACTTGATTAAACAAGTCCAGAATATTTTTCGTTGGACGGTGACTTGACATTTGATGCTTTTATAAACATCAGCCACCGTCACGACGATTAAAATTGCGGCGCGCGTATACATGTAATGTATTTTCGCGGCGCGCATTTCTTATCGCGAAAGCTTTTTTTTGTGATATGTATGTACGTTCGTACATACATATTATAATTTTCACGACAAATCGTACTGAAGGTACGATTTGTCTTTTGCTTTATTTTTTTTAAAGTAATTATTTCTACTGGCAAATTTTGCTGAAGGCAAAATTTACCATGGGAATAATTTTGTTTTAATTTATGGAATGTGAAGAAAATTGCTGACGCAATTTTCTTCACTGATTGAATTGATAAGCTAACCATGTTTTAGGCATGGTTAGTTTATGTGAAAATTTATTGTATGAAATTTATAGAATTTATTTATTTTATATATTTTATAAATTTACTTTTAGGCCTGTTTCAGATACATAACAATCCTTCCCCCTGAGAAAAAGAGAATTATTCTTTGAAGAGGAATAATTCTCAGGGGAGGTTGTTGTGGTTTCTATTTTGACGTCTTATCTGAGGTATCCGATTACTGGATATTTCATGTTGAAAATGTGCTGAATGGATATTTTGTTGCAGTTGGATTCTCTCAAGATTGTCGTGATTTAGCTTCAAATGGATCATTGGCGTCTGATATTCAGAAGTGTCGGCCTCGTTCCTTTTTACCCGCGATTTTACAGTTACTCTTTTTATTTTTAAAATGTTGTTCACTGCTACTGTTGGCAATACGCCATACAAGTGTCCTCCGGACCTCACTAGCGTGGCTAATCTCATATACGTGGTCCACGTGATGCCTAACTGGCGCGGACCCGTTCGACTGGTCCTGCATAGAACCGGCCGGCAGCCCTTCACCATGTTGGGGGTGGAGGCCGTTGTTGGGAAGATGTATTGGGTGGACCTGCCATTGTACCCTCACCAGGGTTAAGCCTGGGTTGGCGTTGGTAAGTTTTCTGTACGCGCTTTCAATAGCCTATTTATTTTAACTTTGTGTTTTGTTCTTAGGTGCCACATTCCATATCACTGGGCGGCACGGACTGTGCGCGTGCTGTCATCCGGTCTTCAATGACCCGCTGACGGCCATTATACGCCAGGTCATGGCCTCCCCCCCTCCTGGATCAACTGGACCAGCCGAGGATGAGTAGGCCTGGCAGCTTTTCTATTACATTTTTTTCTACTCTTTTTTTTGTAATAAAAAAAAAATTAATAAAAAAAAATGGTTCATCCCTACTGCAGGTGTTATTATTTCTTCCCATTTACCTCTCTTGTATTTTGTCTCTTGTTGTTTTGTTAGTGATGAGGTCGAGGAGCTTGCTTTTAATTGGTTATTCGGGGTGGCGATAATAAGCAAAGAACGAGCCGAATCGGTTCTTTCTGAAGATTCAGGAAAGGCTTTATTCGCTGACATTTGATTTTTTTTTTTGAAGATGAATTATGACTTTAATTTGGTCAATTCCTGCTTATAATGAATTGTTGTTGCGAGCTATGTTATGTATCTTATCTCTGAGGCTTTAGTTCAACTTGTATGATCCAATGTGCTAGCGTTTCGTTAATCTACAATTTTCGAACGAATATTTTTGTTCCCCCTTTTTTTTTTTAAATGCTAATTACTTTTGATTTTAATTTTATTTTTCCGAGTTTGTTTTGCCTTTAGGTCTGGTTAGGTTGGTACTAATTTGGTTCAGTCGGTCTCGGTTGGGTTTTACATTTTATATTCATTCTGATATTCTTCCTCTGCTAATTTTCAAAAAGGAATTTTTTATAACCTATGTAAGGCTTACTTATCTTCCTATAGTAGTACTAGTTTTTGTTAATATCTTTTATATTTATTTAGTTTGTTTCTATTATTTTTGTTTTTAGTAGCCTGGTAATACGTACGTAAAGTTTATGTTTGTCATACCTACATATTTGTTACTAATTAGATCTTTACACAATTTTTTTTTTTTTTTTTTTTTTTTAAATTACTTCTACTGTTTTTAGTAGGTAGTGTGTGCTGTTTTATATTAATACTTTAATTCTGACATTTTCTTTCCTATCTATTTATATTTATTTCTTTGATCTCTCTTATATTGTTATGTAATTGTAATTTCTTTTTTCTTTTAGTTCTATTATTTTTTTTTTTTTATTTTATTTATCTAAGGCGTTTTAATTTACATATTTTATACATTTTTCTCCTTTTATTATTTTATTTCTAACTCCATATAATATATTTTTTATTTTAATTCTATTTTTTTTTTTTTTACTTTTATTATTACTCTACCTATTTTATTTATTTATTTATTTCTACGATTTTCTTTATTTCATTTGCATTTAATTCTAATATAAAGTGTTTTTTTTTTGTTACATTTAGTTTTTTGGTTTCTTCTACATATTTTACCAGGTCTACTATTTTCTATAAATTACTTTGATTAAGTGGCTCATGTTGACAGTATCAGTGTTCCTTTGGCCCGTCTTAAACCAATTGAACAGACTTAGTTCTAGGAAGTGATCGAGCTCGCTTTAAACCGGGTTGGGGCGCAGGGGTTCGTTCTTCTAAAGGAATTCCCTCTGATGAAATTTCGGGGTTACCTTGTGGTTGATTTCTCTGTTGTCTCATCTTGATGACAACAGGGTTAAGATATTTTACTGCCACCACAATCATTATGGCCAGAACAAGTAGGCTCGTAAATGATACAGAGGTGGTGGACAGGATATGGGAGTTTCTATTTGATACTTTCTCTTGGTATTTGTTGATTTTACTTTGGATTTCTTCCAGCGAATGCGTGTCCTGGTAGACTGATTTATGAGTATCGTCTCCAGTTAAAATTTCCATTGAGACTTGCGTTTGGTTTTGAGATTCTGGTAAAATGTCAGCCAGACTCAAATTAAATAAGGAATGATTAAATTGTGGAAATTGTTTGGGTTGAGTTAATTTCAGCGGGCGTCTACTTTGACCTTCATATTTGAGCACTTTGTCACTTATTTGAACTTGACATGGTTGCGTTATCTCTAATATCCCTTGCCCTTCCAGTTTCGAGATCACAAAGTGATCGGGACATCTGAAGTGTAGCACCGTGGAGGTGAGAAATGAAAATAGCCACGCATTTGGCTTGCTTAGTTTAATTAACATGTCCTTTTGGGGAGCTTGTACTCTGGTGCTGCATTTGGGCACTTCATTTAAAGGATTATATAGTAATTTAATGGCACATTCGTTGGACGTTGCCGCTTTGATTATAGGCGTGTTCAGCCGGCCTACATACGTGTTTTCTTCCAAATTACTTGTTATTTTCTTGAAAATTTTCATGTCCTCGCCTTTTAATAAGAGAAATTCCTGAGTTTTTTCGCTATTGGCTATGTATGAATAACCAGGGTCTGGAATTAATGAGTAAGTTGCTGATAGCATTGAATCTGTTGTAGCCTCATTTTTGGCAGATTAAAAATTGGGAGAGTAATTCTCACCAAAAATTTACTCTGCATAAGGAGTGACTGAGCTCCTGCTGTTTGGTATAGAACAGATAGACAATTTTGGTCATTCGGGCAATTCGAGGCCGTCTTACGGTATATTTCTAACAGATTTTTGGGGGACATTAGGAGTGGATGAATATGATTGGCTTTACTAGCCATTATTATATCCAGGAGGGCTTGTTGTCGATATTCAACTTCGATGATTTGGAGCAATAAGCTTGATATAATCTCTTGTCTTAGCTGCCTTTTAGTTAAATCATCGGCCACATGGTGGAGATCGTTTATCTGGTGTGCTATTTTTTGTTGTCTGTCTATTAATATGGCCAGCGGTTTTTGAATCTTTTCCAAGGTTGTTTTAACAACACTGATTTGTTGTTTCTCTAGCTCGGCTAGGGCTTGTGTATTCGATTCAAGTTCTTCTAACCTGCTGTAAATTTCTTTTTCGTTATTGCTGTCCATAGTGCCAAACAAATAGTGCATGGCATTGCCTATTCCATCAAATAGCGATCTGGCCTTGCGTTTTGCTGGTGCTAGTTCCTTTATAGTTTCCGTGCGCTTTCGTACGCTGTCTATTATAGCGTGTATGTGTAGTTGCTGCACGTTACACAGGTCTTCTGGGTTGGTTACATTTATGCAGAGTTTATGCACTAAGTGCTCCGCATATTCTGCTAGCTTTATCTGGGCATCTAATTCATCCAAATCTATTTCGGTGAGGACATTCCAGGTGTCATGATATACCATGAGGCTTCCTAGGTCCTCGAAAAATATGCCCGAGCCATTTAGTTGGGTCCTTATATAGGGTTTGTCAGCGATCTCTCCTGTTGTGTATTGGATGAGGAGGGCAAATACGATGAATTTTAGCGCCATTTCTGTGGACAATTCGGAGGAAGAAAACGATTCTTTAAGTATATTTGTACTTGCATTGTGCCGTTTTAAACTGGGCAGTGGAGTGACTCCACCGCAAATGTTTCTGGGGAGATATTGAAATGACGTTTAATGGACATTGAAGTAGGAATTTCAAGTCAACCTGGTTCATTTTTGTACAACCTGCTTTTATTCGAAATATGGTTTTAAACGATTATTATGTACCGTCACCATTCGCTTACCAATTTTGATTGTGGTATTCACATCACTTGGTATTGCTATTACCTGATAAGGTCCTACCCAGATTTGAGAAAGCTTATGTTTTCTGCTTCCATTCTTGATGAGGACCTTGTCTCCTACATGGAAAGTTAGGGGCCGTACTGTCTTATCGTAGTACACCTTTGAGCGCTGTTTACTTGCCAATAAGTTCTTTCTTGCCGTGGCATATGATTTTTGGAGCTTATACTTCAGTATATGATAATAGCTCTCATGATTGTAAACGGGTTCGGGATCCCGTTTTAAATTTGATGGGACATCCGCTGTGAAGCCGTATAGGCAGTCCATTGGGGTAAGTTTAGTACCCTCGTGTACACTATTATTATACAAGAATGCAGCGGTTCGTAGGAATTGGTCCCATGTTTTGGGATTTTCGTCTACGATTGTTCGCAGGTATTCAATCAGCGGTCTGTGGGCACGCTCTAGTGCTCCGTTAGACTGCGGGTGGTATGCTGAAGTCTGTAACTTCTTTACCTTTAGAAGCTTACATACTCTTTTGAATAATTCACTCAGGAAATTTGTTCCCTGATCGGTGAGTATTCTTTTGGGTATGCGATAGCGCGTAACGATTTCATCAAAGAAAACCTGCGCTACTGTGACTGCTTCTGCATTAGGTATGGCATACCAGTCGATAAATTTTGTTAAATTATCTTGGAAGGTCAAGATATATTTGTTTCCTGATGTGGTCTCTTCTAATGGACCTACAATATCGAGGTAAACTTTGTCGAACGGTTGTTCTGCGATGTCCGTGATAACCATTGGCATTTTATATTGTGGAGAAGCTTTCATCGTCTGGCACTTTGGGCATTTTTTTATGTATTTCTTGATGGCGCTAAGCATGTGTCTCCACCAATACTTGCGTCTTATGCGTTTGTAAGTTTTTATGACACCTTGATGGCCACCAAATGGAGAATCGTGATAATCTTTTAAGATTGTTCGGATTTCCGTAGGGCTCGTTATAACTTCGGGTGTCTTGTCAGTACTTACCTTTTGCTCAAGCGATGCTGGGTTTAGTTTTTCCGCCTCCGTATGTTGAATTTCGTTTTGGTCCGCATTCGTGTGCTCTTCTGTCTCCACACTGGAGCTATCTAATGTCTCTTGAGCCTTTTGCTTCTGAGCTCGAGTCACGACGAAACAATGAGCGGATTTCTTTTTCTTTTTATTATTTGTGGAATCGTCTTCCTCCACATCTGAGTCCATCGTGTGGTGGACTAGGGCTTTTATCGTTAAGGTATTGCCTAAACTGTCTTCCTTTAATGCTTGAGGGATGCGACTTAGTGCATCGGCATTAGTGTTGTACTTCCCTGGTTTATATTCGATGTTGTAATCGAATTCGGATAATTTGTGGTGAAATCTCACCAAACGGGAAGTAGGGTCTTTCACATTGAAGACACCTTTGAGAGGTTTATGGTCAGTGTAGACCGTGAATTTCCGGCCTTGAAGATAGCACCTGAAATTCTTGGTAGCCCAGACAATAGCCAATAACTCTTTCTCTATAGTAGAGTAATTTCTTTCGGCTTTGTTTAATGTGCGGCTTGCATAGGCAATGGGCTGGTCCTTTCCGACTTCTCCTTGAGAAAGAACAGCTCCTAGAGCCTCGTTACTTGCGTCAGTAGTAAGATTAAATGATTTTGAAAAATCAGGGTAAATTAAAAGTGGTGGAGAAATTAAAGCACTTTTTATGCTCTGAAATGCTTCTTGGCATTTCTCTGTCCAAGTGAATTTTACATCCTTTCGGAGTAAATTCGTAATTGGACGTACAATTTTGGAGAAGTCTGGAATGAATTTCCTGTAGTAATTGGCAAGTCCTAAAAATGACTGAACTTGCCTTACTGTTCTTGGAACAGGAAATGTTTGGACGCAGGCCGTCTTACTTGGGTCTGGTAGGGCTCCTTCGCTAGAACATTTATGTCCTAGGTAAACAACTTCTCTTCGTAGAAACTGGCACTTCTCTGGCTGCAGTTTCAAGTTGTTCTCTCTCAAATTATTGAAGACTTTCCTCAACTTTTCGTTGTGGTCATTTAAATTTTTTCCATAGATGACAATGTCATCTAGGTAGACAAAACATTCGAGGCCTTGTAGGCCTGTTAAGACGAAATTCATTAGGCGTTGAAATGTGGCGGGGGCTCCTTTGAGCCCGAATGGCATACGCTTGAACTCGTAGTGCCCATAGCTTGTGCTGAAAGCAGTTTTATGTCGATCTTTTTTGTCGACAAGAACTTGGTGATAGCCGTTGGCCAAATCGAGTGTGGTGAAATACCTTGCGTGACCTAGTTGGTCGAGAATATCCTCGATTCGGGGTAGCGGGAATGCATCTCCAATTGTCTTTTCGTTTAATTTACGAAAATCGACAACGACGCGCCACCTTTTTTCACCGTCAGGTCCCGCTTTCTTGGGGACAACTAGTAGAGGTGAATTCCAAGGGCTTTTACTAGACTGGACTATCCCGCTGTCTAGCATTTCTTTTTGCTGCTCGTTAATGACTTTCCGCTGTGTTTCAGGTAAGCGGTACATTTTTTGATTGATTGGTGCTTGATCCTGCACCAACGGAATATTATGCGTTATCGCATTTGTATAGGTGAGTTTGTCACCTTTGAGGAAGAAGATATCGTTATACTCTTCGCAGAGTTCCGATATCGAAATTTTTTCTTCCGCGGTTAAATTAGGGTCTAGGCTGAGTTCTTGCTCTAGCCTAGAAATACGCGGGTATTGTTCTGGGTCGTCCGGAGTCTCATTATCCGGGTATAGATATCGTACATGTTGTAAAATTGCTGATTTTTCAGCTGAACCTTGGTTTGACTTACTATTCCTTGTAAATTTGTGTCCTGAAATTGGATTGAATTTAGTTAATTCCTTATGAGGCTTTATTTTGTTGTATTTAGCATGTATCAGGGTACTTGCTTCCTGCTTCGCCGACGGCTGAGTTTGATACACCTGTACGGTCTTTGCCTTAGGTTGTGTGGAAAACTCATGCGCGCCGATGCTAGTATTTTTTGGCCATGTTGGATTTTTTATGCTAGAAGACGGTGGAGTAATATACACCTTTAGTATAGGCTTTAGCGACTCGCTACCGTTCTTGTATGGCCGTTGTTTGTTTAAAAGTGATTTATGCCTCGGGATTTTGGACGGAAGAGTTATATGCACCTTTTTGGCAGGCTTTAGACACTCAGTTCCGTCTCTTGTGTTGTTTGGTATTGCCTCTTTATTTGGTATTGGAATGTGCGTATGGTTGTGGTTTTTTGTGTGTATTAATGGGACTATGGTGTAGTCGTTTATGGGATATAGCTGTAACTTTAAGCTATGTATGACTACTTGATGACTGTTAGCGTTGAGAATACTAACCAGCACTAATTCTTCTCCAGATGACAGCAAACTGTTTGCCAAGAAGACTCCATCGCTTATCTCTTGGGATAAACAGAGCATTTCTTCTTGAGTTTGTAACGGCACTGGGGCCACAATTTGAGAGCGCGCAGGTATGCAGATTGGTTCCTTAAAGGTAACCAATTGCTGCCTGCCTTCATCGGTCTCTTGTTCGCCCAGACAGCTTTTTTCACATTCCTTGGGCCCTTTTGGAGCTTGGCAGCCAGCTTTTCTCGTTTGAGAAGCCTTGAAGACACTGCAGGTGGATAGTTCAGCCTGTTTAGACTCTACCTCTTCTGCAAGTGTTCTTACTTCGACTGCTTTTTCAGAATGTAGCTTGTCCGTGTCAAACTCTAATGGCAAAGCAAATTCGTCTGGATTAGTTTCCGTGCGAGGAAACCTTAGTGCCTTATTAGAACCCTCAATGTTGCAGTTTTTTGCTAGGAAATCATTTCCTAGAAGTCCATCATCGGAAAGGCCAGGCAAGTTCTTTACGACTTGAAACTTGCAGGGAATTTTGTTTTTGAAAACGAAGTTTCCCTGGCAATTTCCCAGCGTCTTTCCCGTACCAAATGGGGTCTGAAGTGTACATGCCTCATTGTGGTTAATTTCTTTGAGGTCTTTTAATGACCTTTTCTTTATTATACTTACCTCAGCGCCTGTGTCTACTACTAGTTTAGTTTGGCCGTTCAGGCCTATGTCTAAAGGAAGTTTTACTGTAGCGACACTGGAATCGGGCTGCTGAGGAGACCCTAATTTATTAGATGGGAGATTTATAGTCGAGCCGGGGAGTTTTGGGTCGACTGTACGTCGTTTCCCTGACTCCGGGCTTCCCATTTACGGTTTTGTTGGCAGTTATTTACTGCATGTCCAGAACGACCACAAAATTCGCACTTTTTACGCACGTTATAGACTCTGGAATTGTTATTGGGATTCTGCGGCTCTCTAGGGCGTTGATTCGATGGTCCACCATTGTTGCTTGATCTTTGAATATGGTTGTTGTTCCTCCAGCAGTCACGTATATCGTGGTTGTATATTTTGCAGGTCACACAGTACGGAGTATTTTTACGTTTGAGGCAATCTGCGTATGTGTGGCCTCTTAAATTACAAAAACTACAAGTAATTTTATTTAAATGATTATTTTTATTTTTTACATTATAATTTTTATCTGGCGATCTTGGTTCCTGTTTAATATATGCTGTGCCGGCCTGTGTGAACTGTGACGGTGGTATGTGACTGCTTGGGTTTGGCAGGGTCTGAGGAACTTGAGCGAATGGCATTATGCCGGGAGTAAATACGCTGTGATTCGCTGATGAATTAAGTTGGCTAAAATATGCGTTATTTGGTGTTGTTGCACTTATTGAATGGGGTATCGGATTTTGCATCCCATTTGGCTGAAATTGCCCTGAAGGTTGCAGGAATAGAGCACTTTGCTGGAGACGTTCCATGTCGAGTGCTCTTTGTACGAGGTCATCCACCGTGCCGTCTGTCATGGTCAGAAGGTATTGGCACATACATGGGTTATTTACGCCTGTTTTCAGTGCGTTTTTCGCGAAATCTTCTAACTGCGTTTTAACAGCTGGTGCTGCTGTGGCTCCGTATTTGGATTCTGCTGCTTCATTGCAGAGTGCCAGCATTTGTTTTATTCGTGCCGTGAAGGCTGTGAGATTCTCTAAAGGATACTGCCTTGTAGTGATTAATTTATTTACCAGTTCCTGGTAAGTTTCTCTAGGCAGGTATGTGCGATTTAGCCGTTCTTCTACTTCTTTGAAAGTAGTGGGCATATTTGAGGCGAAAAGCTGGTAAGCTTCGCCTCGAAGTCTGGTGGGAAAGATTTGTAAAAATGCTGTTAGTTCATCCACCGAGATGCACTGGATTACCTGCCTGCAGCATCCTAGGAAAGTTTGGAGCTCAAGGCTCAATTTTGGGTGCTGTTCTCCTGAGAATAGGGGAACGAGCTGGGCAGTTAGCTTGGCGATTTTCGCGTAATCTGCCATGTTTATACAGGGGATTCTGAAGCTAAAGTTTGGCACCTTTGGGGAGCTAGTTTCTTCTATGCTGGTTTCCAGAAGGGAGTCGCCCAGCCAATTTAAAAGAATTTCACTCACGGTAGAATCACTGACACTGTCCTCAATGGCACCTTCTCTTAATTCTACACTATTATTTGTAATTTCTGTTTCGAGAGAGTGCGAGAGTTCTCCAAACTGCTTTAAGCTTTCTTTAAATTTTTCCGTACTTTCTTTGAATTGCGCGATTTGCTCAAGCCGCCGTTCACGGGACTTTTTGAGCTGTTTATCGATAGAATCGCACTGTATAACAGAAAGTTCGGAGGAGTCTCGCACTTTCCCCTCTAGATATTTTAAATAATTTTCTAAATTTAAAGTAGAAGGTCTTACTTGTTGGGGACCTGTAAGGATTGTCCCACTCCTGAGTGTTACCCCTTTTTTTGTTGAATTTGTTGGGGGTGTTTGATTAGCACCCTCTGTTGCGGATGTTGCTCCCGCGTTGCCTCCTTCGTACCGGGACGGATCTTCCTGTGCGTCGCCCGGCGAGGAAGATTGTTGAGGATTTGATGGAAGTTGGATTTCCGGCGGTATTTCTTGGTGGGAGCTTTCCTCGCTCATGGACCACCGTGTGTGAAATTTGCAGCTAGGGGGGCTTCTGCCGTCTTAATTCCCTTGGTTCAAATCGAGAGGGGGCTTATTGCCTTCTTCGAGGTCCCTCTCAATTCAGGATCGTTGGTTCGGTTTCTTGAAGTTCTTTTGCTGCCGGGGGGGCCCGTGGCCTACTTAAATTCCCCTGGATAAAAGCTGAAAGGGGGGCGCGTTGCCTACTTCGAAGTCCCTTTCAGCTCCGGATCGCAGATAGCGGATGGTTTCCAAACTTCCTTCCTTCAAGTGTAAATTTCGAAATTTGGGTTGTGGACTTTTTTATCCTGGGCTGGGATGAAGCCCGCTATTGTCCCACGTTGGCACTTTGTGCTTTGATGAGGGGGTGGCTGCGTGTTTTGCAAACAGAGGCAGTTAAAGCTGTCCGACCCCGAGCGTTGGGAGCCGACAAGATCGAAATACTCCTGAAGCCAGACTCAACTTCAGGCGGAGGGTAGGGTGTCTTGCCCAGTATTCGATCTCGTCCTAAACTCCTTTTAGATTCGTAGGATAGCGGGTTTTCGAGCGCTTATACTTTTTTTTTGTTTTTCAAAGTAGGCTTCCTCTATCCTACCGGCTGCGCCAATTTTGTTATATTACTTGGTAGTACTCACAGCTTTCTATCCTCTTTCTTTCAGCGTGGCTGGTATTCCTTATTCTGTTTTGGGGGCTTTTTTCTTAATTAAACACGACACTTGATATACATTTTTTTCCCACTTTATTCTTTAAACTATTTTTTTTTTTTAAGCATTCCTGTATTTTACAAAATAACATAAACTTTCCTTTCCTTATTTTATATTAATTTGCCCGGTTCACCACAAAAACTTCCGTTTCTTTTTTATATATTAAAATAACAGAACTTTGTTTAATTACTTTTTTTTATTAATTTGTGTTTCTTATACCGCGCCTGACCTCAAGAACCAACACCAGCCGTATTTCTTTTTTTTTTATCGACACCCAGTTAAAAATCGACTCCTCTCGTTTAAAAATCCGACTGCAACTTCCGCGCTACCGCCACGTAGGAAACTTTAAATTCAACTCGCTACTTTTCTCCGCCGAACCGTCGATTGACAGACTTTCAAACCAACTCGGCTCTTGATCACTTTTGTCGCGATCAAGAGCCTTCGTTCAGGGTAGAAAATGCATAGTTGCATTTTCACCCTGAAAGAATTTTCATTTATTCTGGACTTGATTAAACAAGTCCAGAATATTTTTCGTTGGACGGTGACTTGACATTTGATGCTTTTATAAACATCAGCCACCGTCACGACGATTAAAATTGCGGCGCGCGTATACATGTAATGTATTTTCGCGGCGCGCATTTCTTATCGCGAAAGCTTTTTTTTGTGATATGTATGTACGTTCGTACATACATATTATAATTTTCACGACAAATCGTACTGAAGGTACGATTTGTCTTTTGCTTTATTTTTTTTAAAGTAATTATTTCTACTGGCAAATTTTGCTGAAGGCAAAATTTACCATGGGAATAATTTTGTTTTAATTTATGGAATGTGAAGAAAATTGCTGACGCAATTTTCTTCACTGATTGAATTGATAAGATAACCATGTTTTAGGCATGGTTAGTTTATGTGAAAATTTATTGTATGAAATTTATAGAATTTATTTATTTTATATATTTTATAAATTTACTTTTAGGCCTGTTTCAGATACATAACAATGAAGTGCTCAAAGCATTTTCACAAATTCAAGGAAATTATTTTGGTCTATGCTGTAGTGAAATATCGCAATATGTATTTTTGATTATTTACAGGAATTTATAATTTAAAATACCTATAAGAATATATGTATGTATGGATACATATGCAAAATATATTTAAATAAGTATCTAAAAAAAATTTAATTTCAAGAATACAATGATTTAGTTTCACAATTAAGCTTGGGGCATTTTTGGAACACCACAAGATCCGCACCTACTTCCGATTTTTTTCAAACTTTGCTCATTTGATGTTATTTACCCACAAATCACGAATCTAAAATTAATTTTTCACGGAAACGTATATTGATCTTTAGAAATAGCGAAATTTATACTGCACTTCACAACACAATTTGACATTCTCGCGATTGATCTTCTTCTTCTTGTTCTTCTTGTCCTTGTTCTTCTTCTTCTTCTTCTTCTGTAGAAAAAAAATCATTCCATTTCCTGTCATACAAAGTGTACAATTTGTACACTTTGTTTGTCTAACGAAGAGAATTGCTGACGGTGGGCATTATTGCCCGCCAGCGATAAGAAATACAATATTCTTGCTAGAGGATACTTCCTCTGTACAAATTTTAATTTTTAAATCAGCGCGCGAATACTTTCCTCTGCGCATTCTTATCGCGAAATCGTCGAATCAGCAAGAGAACGAGGAAACGGCGTTGATAGCGGAATATATGTGTGGCGGCTGAAAACAGATTGTCGGGGCAGTCTGAAAATCGTGGCGGTCAATCAACATCCGGCGTAAAAGTTCTTGTGCCGTTCTCGTTAGATAACCAGCAAGAAAAATCAAGATACCTGACTGCCGCGCTATTGTTTTTTTTTGTATATAATAGTTGAGACACTAAGTTCATAACAAAAAAATAATAAAGTTTTATAGAATTACTAATAAAAATAC